>CM035801.1:20924816-22341941 GCA_020466265.1 Siphamia tubifer | reverse complement strand
TCATTAACTGGTCAGTTTACATTAAAACAATATTGACTCTGAAAAACAGATTTGGTGAAATACTGACATTTGAAAAAAACTACTTTGACTTGACTTACTTGATCCTCCTATAGAGACAAGTTGGACTTACTTGAGACTTGTATGTATGGGACATTTCCATCTCTGTTCAGTTGGTTGGGAAACTGACAGAAGTGAAAGTGAACCTATTGCTCATTTAGGGCACTTAGTGGAGGTGGGAGCTAATCTGCATTGGCATATTCTGTGCTCTCTGCTTTTCTACTATTTACAACACTTTGCAAAGCATATTTTATTATTTCCAAAAGACAAAGTTCTATTTTCTTTACTCCAGAAGTGAGATGATTTCATGTTTTCTTTGTTTTACTGTGACATCATTGGGCTGAACTTATGCTTGCAAAAGTAGCCATTAGTACCCAGAAATAAGATGTATATAAAACTAGAAAAGCACTCAGAGAGTGCAGACTCCGCCAAGGCAGATTAGCCCCCCCTTTCACTTCTGTGAGCAGCAACCAACTGAATACTGGATAATGAAACACACATGTGAACTCCCCACCCCCACATACCTCCACTGATCACCACCAAAATTTTATAATTTGTTCCATGTACCAGTAGCAATATTTCCTGAAAATTTCAGCCAAATCTTTCCATAACCTTTTGACTTATCTTGCTATCAGACAGACAGACAGACACCAGTAAAAACACCTTAATAACATTATTAGGCTTCTCATATCCAGGTTAATGGGCTCTCTATGTACATTAGTAAAAACTAGCCCATTGAAATGGACTGTCACTACCACATACTGCACATCCCTTCAGTTGGCATGAATGATCAGCAAAAATAATAATAACTAATGCTAAACAACTCACTCAGTAAATCAGTAAACTAAAAAAAGAGTCAAATTCATTTTGTAGTTTCGTTAGTGGAACCTCTGAACCACAACAACAATAAAATCATTTTATTATGAAGTCCGACTTGTGAGGTGAGCAAACTGACAGACCTGTCAATCAGAGTCCGACAACGGCAGACATCCAAGTTTTCTTTTCAGCCAGAGATCTTACTAATGGAGGGAAACTTTAAAAATGAATGACTTAGTAGAGGTTCCAAATAAAACAGCTAAGTCTGGAATGAGTCCTGGAAAAAAAAAATGATCGAGAAGTCAAATGTAAGACTATAAGAGCCAACCTCAGTGGTCCTCAGCTCTGTTGCAACTTTGAAATACTTCCACATTAATTTTTATTTTGGATTAAAAGTCCTTTGTCCTCGGTTTCATCAAAGATCCTGTTGGCCTCTTAGTACTGGCTAAATGAATCCTGCAAGTTTCAGGTTCTGAAGACACGCAGAAATATGGAGGAAATTAACACATATCATGAAAAGACAATTCCAACTATATCTGTGTTTGAATGTTTTAAATATGCAAAAATAAAGCAGAATTCTAGCCAAGCCGTGCTAGATGCCCCGAGCAGCAGCAAATCTATTTTGCTACCATAGTAGTCTAGTTATGATCAATATAACTTTTGGTTAGATTTCTCTGAAACCGGCCGACGAATCACAGTGAAGTATAGAGTCAGAGGGTGGGTGTAACAAAGTGAAATTGTGACGATTCTGAGAAAAATAACCGAAAACAACCATAAAAGAAGAAAAACAATGACAATAGATAGCTACTGACTTGATGGTGATTTCCTTTTATGGGAGAAAATATCAGCAATCTTTAAATTCTTTTGACAGAAGTGACAACAGTCGTTAAGATCCATAATCCCCAATTTTGTTTAGTCATTCGTAACAGACTCCTCCTGACTGGAGTCCTATGCCTACGTGTTGCGGACATATAAAATATTTTTGGTAAAGATGTATAAAAGCCACAGGTGTATACTGTATGAGAGGATGAGATGAGCTTTACTCCTTTAAATATGTCATGGAAAGAAATGAAAAACCAAACAAAATATCTGGGTATTTTTGATGCAAGACAGATTCTACTAGAAATTAATGAGTAACTAACGCTACCGTACTCAGAAATAAAGTAAAGAATGCAATCTAATGTCCTTCTCACTAACTTCTCAGTGTGTGTGTGTGTGTGTGTGTGTGTGTGTGTACTCCCACAGTCATTATCAGTCAGGCTAATCAAGCTCACACTGTCAACACTCTACAATGACTGATTGGGGCTGTCAGTCTTTTTTAACAGGGCTGAGGTAAAGGGGCGGTTGGTTTTTATTCAAGCTTCTATTGCAGCAGCCAAACAGTTAGAATAACTCATGCATGGCGCATTTATCCATTTAGACTGTGTGCTTTTTGTATTCAAATTAGTGTCTGAAAATCAAAACGTCCAATTCAAATGAAGACACAGCATGTACTATGTTTTCCAACTGAAAGGTTTACACTAGAAACCAGAGGCTTTGGATTAACATAGAGCATGAAGGTGCAGGAAGGGAAAGGAAAGGAAAGGAAAGGAAAGGAAAGGAAAGGAAAGGAAAGGAAAGGAAAGGAAAGGAAAGGAAAGGAAAGGAAAGGAAAGGAAAGGAGAGGAGAGGAGAGGAGAGGAGAGGAAAGGAAAGGAAAGGAAAGGAAAGGAAAGGAAAGGAAAGGAAAGGAAAGGAAAGGAAAGGAAAGGAAAGGAAAGGAAAGGAAAGGAAAGGAAAGGAAAGGAGAGGAGAGGAAAGGAGAGGAGAGGAGAGGAAAGGAGAGGAGAGGAAAGAAAAGGAGAGGAAAGGAAAGGAGAGGAGAGGAAAGGAAAGGAGAGGAAAGGAAAGGAAAGGAGAGGAAAAGGAAAGGAAAGGAGAGGAAAGGAAAGGAGAGGAGAGGAGAGGAAAGGAGAGGAAAGGAGAGGAGAGGAGAGGAGAGGAGAGGAGAGGAGAGGAGAGGAGAGGAGGGAGAGGAGAGGGAGGAGAGGAGAGGAGAGGAGAGGAGGAGAGGAGAGGAGAGGAGGAGGAGAGGAGAGGAGAGGAGAGGAGAGGAGAGGAGAGGAAAGCAAAGCAAAGGAAAGGAAAGGAAAGGAAAGGAAAGGAAAGGAAAGGAAAGGAAAGGAAAGGAAAGGAAAGGAAAGGAAAGGAAAGGAAAGGAAAGGAGAGGAGAGGAAAGGAAAGCAAAGGAAAGGAAAGACAATATGAATAGCTCTGCAAGACACTTAATGTTTGTGCTAAATCACAGTCTATCTGGTCTGTCTGTTTGAAGTGTGTCAGTACTTATCAGCTGTCCTCTTTTTTGACTCTTCCCATCCAGCAGCTGAACGTGTCAAAGGCTGCCTGTCTTTATAAACCTTACATTCCAGTAATAAGTGAGAGACAGAGACAAGGACAGATGATGAAAACGGAATAAACAAAAGCAAATAATAAAAGGTGGTGAGAATATTGTGAGAAAAAGCTTAGTAATTGTCAGATTTCTCTGTAAAACATGTGGACCTCTCTGCTCTCAAGAGCCCTGTAACGTGACAGACGACATGATGGGAAGTCTCAGGTAAATGTTTGTAGACTTTTCATAAATCATTAACGTTGTCAGAAAATGTCATTTTGTTCAGTAGCAGTATTTCATGTTAACATACTTTTTATTTACCCTATCGTTTTATGTCTGAATTTGGTGTCGGCCTGCTGCTGTACTGTATCCACACTGAAGTTGTTAAATGTTAAAAGTCTTTACTGATGATGGGTATTCCAAACACTGCTGAGACTTAAACAAATTAAAATGCTCTCACAGACACAAGGTACTGAGTCAAATACAGTCACCTAATTAAATTTGTTCACTAAGATAATCTGCACAATTGGTGTTGCAATAAAAACCATACTGCGCCATCCTCATTACCCTTCGATTAGAATAATGAGTCATTAACACTCCAGGGAAGTGAATATGAGCCCCAACAGGAAAATTAATGGTCCCACATAAACTGACTCATGAACTTCTATCTCCTCAAACATTCTGGGAAAAAAAAAGCAACGACAACAACAAGAAAACAGGCACTTGTTCTCAATCCCATCCACCCCCACAGATCACTATTGTCACATCACAAACATAATAGCTCATACTTGATTTGATTTGTATGAGTCTTCACCTTGTTTCCCTCCAAGGGCTATTTTTGTAAAATCTAACATCAACCAAATAACATTTTCTGTAATTCTGTAATTGTAATATGTAAAATGTTTCCTTAACTTTTTTTTTTTAACTTGGTTTCTATATACTGTATATACAGCAATTAACAAGATGTGTGTGGTTGGTTTAATAAAGAATATATTTACAAAGATGTGATTCAGTGTATTCAGGATCATTTTCTGAGATCAAAAACAGTCATAGGATAGGATGAAAAGAAAAGCAATATGAAAAAAAAAATGAATAAAAATTCAGTTTAACAAAAAAACAAAACAATAACAATATTTACTGCCATAATGCTACTGTGTGTTCTCTTGAGTTTGTTGTTGAGAATAAAATATATAATAAATAAAAAGAGGATTACTGAGTTTAAGTCAGTTCCCATTTATCACAGTAATCAATAGGTTACTTTAGATTTTTTTTTTTTACATGTATTACTTATATAAATAATCAAATAAGCAAACAAATAAATAAATACATACAATGTGTAGTTCTGTAGACGATAAAACACATAAATACGGTTTTTTGTTTTGCATGAGCAGAATTCTAATTATGTAATGTATTTTAAAAAATAAATATATGCAGTTTCCAATTTCTGAATTGGTATCATATTAATAGAATGTTGATGATGTCAATAACTATTAACAGTTATGACTGGTTTCGAATCTGCCATGGTCAGAAATTAAGAAGATGTTCTCATTGAGGTTACAAAGGGAATTAGAAGTTACAAATGAATATAGATGACTGTTTTTCAGGTCTGGTAAGTTTTAATATTTTCTCTGTCTATTTCTTCTTCCCTTTGCATAGGCAGGAAAATAATACATGCATTTTTGTCCAAGTTTCCGTCTTCAGATGGAAACCAACAATGTTGCAATCACGTCTTCACACTGTTGGATGCCCTTCCATTTAATTTCCACTTGTGGTGCAAATGTGCTTTGCTCCATTGGACACATAATTACCAAAACCAGTCATTGTGACCTTCTGTAGGTTACTGTGCTGCGCATGAATAACTGTATGCCATGCAGCATCACATGAAATACAGAGCTTATGTGTTAGCATGCTTCCATGTTGCTAGTGTGCTCCACTTTACAGATATTATCCAATTTCTTACAGCAATTCATGGTTTAATCAACACTGTCTGGTAACTCCTAACCTTCTGCTGTGCTATAATTTATTAAATATTTGCTACTTTTAAACAAAAGATAAAGATGTCATAGTGAAGAAACATGTCTTATACACATGGCTTTTTCATAGATGTCTTGCATATCAGACTGAATGGCGAATGTGATTTATACATAAACTGTCATTTCAGCCTGAAAACGGAGCTCTTGACGAGGGGTGGAGGGTGGAGGGGTGGGGACAGCTGCAGCATGGCCACCAGGCAAAACTCCACACTTATCTCCTCTCCAAACGACTCTCTTTGATCTCTCTAATCTGCTATTAAAAAGAGAAGCATCCAGAGCTGACACACAGGCACTTCTTGAGCTTTTCATTCCAGACACACAATATACTGAGCATATGTGTGTTAAAGTACCACAGGATACATACACAAACCACATTATTTAAGCTTGGGCTTTAGTTTAACTCCATGAGAGGGACCACGGCAGGAACAGAAGTTACCCCAGACTATGTACTTGGTATGTGTTCCTTTCATGTCGCTGTATTCTCCTAAAATGAAAAAAAAAAAGCAACTTAAAAAAAAACTAAGCTATTTCTAAATTTAACTACCCCCAATGCAATCAGCCTTATGTTCTCTATGTCCCTTAAAAATAACATAAACACAAATGGCTAAAAATCCCCAAACTGCTTTTATCTTTAACAGGCTCCAATTATACGAGCTAATCTGGGCATATTTCCCTGGAGAGGCAAAGACATAATTGCCAGCAATCTGCACAGTGATATCAGCTCTGTTCTTGTGTGGCTTTAAAATGACTTGACACATTTGGGAACAGCAGTGTTGTATGGCCTGAATGCCACGCTTGGTATCATAAAAAGAGGTCAATTAGAAAAACAAACAGGTCTATCTAGGGCTAATTTCAGATGCAGAGGAATTGGGAAAAAAAAAAAAAAAAAAAAAAAGAGCAGATGGTAGGCAGGAGACCCCAATCTGCCCTTGAGCAATGATGTGAAGTCACTGTTGTAAAACGCACATTGACAGGAGAGCGCTCACATGCATGCATGTACTGTAGGCAGATGGAGCCACAAAAGCAACAAAATTAAACCTTATTATTTTCAAAAATAACTACTTATGAGCTACCGTTACTGTTGGACACCTACAAACAAGTGGCATTGACTGACGCATCATATCAGAACACCAGAACAAACAAATAGTCTTACCTAGCAGCATCTCCAAGTGTTTAAGCGACTCTTCTGCTGATCACTCTAGTCTGTGTTTGACTTAAGCTTCTCCTGCCAGTTTATCTCCCATCAGAGAAGTTGAACAAAAACAAACAAAGTGCGTCTTAAAAAGGAGACCCTCTCTCTCTCTCTCTCTCTCTCTCTCTCTCTCAATCTTCCACTTCACTTCTCTAAGAGGTGAGATGGCAGTCCTTTTCCAGTCAATGACACATCTTGGCTGTGATCCAAACTGCCGCAGCTAAAGAACGATACATATGTGCTTCAATTAAAAGCCTCATGCTCTGCTGCTCATGCTGCCCTTTATGAGAGACGGAGAGAAACGGCGAGGAGGGTTGAGAGAGCAGTGAAGGAAAAGAGGCTGCGAGCGTGATGGTGAGAGTGTCTGAGAGAGGCATGAAGAGCAAGTGTGTATTCTTCTGTGTGTGGAATAGAGAGCCAGAGAGTGAGCGAGAGAGTAAGAAAGGGGGTAGAGAGAGAGTGAGAGAGCTGGCAGAGGACTGGCTATTAGCAACATGAACATCCTACATCTCCCCCCTTTTTACTTCTTCTCACATCCATTTTCTATTCAGGGTTCCCACCTGCATACTCCCATAAGGACACTCAACTGTAATTTCCTTCCTTGCATTACTTGACAACAATAGGCATCATTTATCAATCTGTTTCCATTCTGCTTAAAATGCAGCCGTGCTACGTTGTTCCTCCATCTTACCAACATCTTGAACTCAAGGGTGAAACATTTGGGAGCAGCCCACATCTGAATGGTACATGAACACACCACATGGATTGGCATTATCGACGCAGCAGATATTCGCGTGACGCACGTCGCAGTCGATTATGAAGTCATTTTGACGGAAAGAAATAGAATAAATTCTGCACTCTGTCTAGTTTTAAACAACAATCCGTCCTCTGTTTTTTTCACTGCCCCCTTTTGATTCAATGGATAATCAGAAGCATAATTAAACAGCAGTGTTTCAGTGTTCATTCCAAGGAAATAATACTTTTCAGTAATTAATTGTTGTACTTTTTTGATGATTTTTTTTTCTTTTTATGTTTTGAGGCTTAGAACATTGCAGTGAATTAGAGCTATCTAAATTGAGCCTGTTTAGCATTGACTCCATGTATTTTTAGCACAGCTTTCCCCCACTCATCACTGATTTGAACTATTTGAGATTAACACCAAACGCATGGAGCTCAAACTGTGTTGATTTTCGTGAGCAGGTGGGAGAGATTATTGTTCCGTTAATGGCTGCCTCATTCTCCCAGTTAATCTTTGGATGATTACTGTATTGACACCTGATTTGTGCAAACTCCGCTACAATTCAAATAGGCCTTTTTATATCTCGACTGCTCTTTATAAGCAATTTAGATTAAGTGCATCTGGAATATAAGATTCAAAGGTTAGTTTATTTACAGCTTGTCATTTTCAGTTTTCACTTCTGCAGTAATTTTTTTTTTTCATTGATTCATGGAGACAAAAACGGTACCTCTTGAACACCATCTTGAACAACTAAGAACTTGTCTGCACATGCTAGCAGTGAACTTGGTTAGACCAAAGTATATATATACTATAGCTGACCTGATATCAGTCTAATCATTATATACAGGAGGCAAATTTACTACTTCTACTGCTAAATTAATTTTACAGAATTTGCATATTAAAACATAAGAATAATAATTATCCATGTTGAATAACATTCATAATTTTTTACATTTATTGAGGTAACTGATGAAACTATGTTAAACTGAGTTTAAGCATTGTAAAAACAATGATCCAATGCTACATTCCTATGGATTGTTTATTAGATGTATGTCGCAGGAGCTGTACTTTTATATTTATTAGTTTTGTTCAAAGTAATTTCTGATTGATAATCTATGCAAGTATATGTCTTTGAACATCTCTCACAGTCCTCAGTCTGACATAAAATCATGGATTCTTTAAAAGTTCATTGTGAGAGATTGGGGATCTCTATCATTATTACATTTTTGACTGAAGTCATTTTTGACTGAAGTTTTTTACTGAAGTCCAACAAAATGCACTTAAAAACAGAAACTTCCTCATTAGAAGCAGTATTTGTTTTGTCTGCTCTGGCCTTTATCACCTTCGCCAAGGAGGTTATGTTTTTGCCTGGCATTCATTGGTTTGTTTGTTTATGTGTACAAGATAACTCAAAAACTTATGAATGAATTTTGATGAAATTTTCAGGGTTGGTTGGTAGTAGGGATAGCTGGAAATTTTGGTGGTGATCTGGGGGGGGGGGGGTCTACCTTTGCGGAGGACTGCACTCTCAGAGTGCTTTTCTAGTAGTTAAGGATAAATCATCTCATGTCCACACTCAAACATGCAATGAAATCTTAATGTATTTCTTATTTCACCCTTGTCTTAAAATTGTATTTTAATTTTTAATCAGTGTGAAGCACTTTGGGCTACAGTTTTTGTATGAAAGGTGCTATATAAATCATCATTATCATCATTCATTATCATTATCATTATTATTATCATTATTATTATTATTATTATTATTATTACTAGGAACTTACAATGCACACACTTATGCTGAATGTTATTGTTTAAAAACATGTGTGCGGGTGGGTGGGGGTGTAAGTAAAGACTAATGTAAAATTAAAACTGTAAGCAGTCTCAAAGGCCATCGCCATCCCCTCACGACCGCTGGTGGTGAGATGACGTACCGTGGGCAGGATGCAATGTTCTGCCAGAAATGCATGCTTTTGTACCATATGTGGGGGGCACTATAGAGGGACTTGTTTGAAGTGTGTGTTGAATGGGTGTAGATCTGTGAGACAACTGAGTCAAATGTGAGCCAAATTGGTATCGGTATGTCCGAACTACAGCCATTTTAGTAAAGGTGAATTTGGAAAAACTGTAGGGGGCGCTATTGTGTGAAATAATAATTTCGTATGACAAACAGGTGTAGACCCCAGAGATAAACGCCTGAGTCCAATTTCAGCCAAATCGGTGTTTGTATGTCTGAACTACAGCTATTTTAATAAAACTACATTTCTAGGGGGCGCTATAGTACAAAAACCATGACTGAGAATTTATACAAATTTCAATCCAAGATGGCGGACTTCCTGTTGGTTTATGGGCATGGCCATTGTAAGATTTTTTGTTTGTCATCATATGACGAACATGTGTACCAATTTTCATAGCTCTGACTTCACTCGGGCGTGATCTGGCCTAATACAAACTATTGTCACTTTTCTAGGGGGCGCTGTAGACACGTTTCTTTACAGACTTTTATGAAACTATATATACTAGCAATTTTTCACACTTCTGAAATGTGCGCCAAATTTGGTGAGTTTTCGTGCATGTTCAGGGGGTCAAATTAGAGCTCAAAGAGCAGACGAAAGAAAAAGAAATAATAAAGAAATAATAAGAAAGAAAGAAAAAAAAAAATAAAGAAACCGAGCAGGAACAATATAGCATTTTTCTGACCTCCCAAACTAGGCCTCATATGAAATCTTTCAACCTCCGCCATGTCACTATGGGGTCCAGTGTCACATGACAGTTACACTCATGTCAGTGACCCAGAGTGGCCGTGGCCCATAGACTCCCATTCATTCTGACCAGGAGCAAATGTGCGTTTGTGATGTGCACATGCTCGGACATGGCTCGCTACTGTGAATGTGTCAGTGTGTGTGAGTGGTGCGAGTCATCCCTGGCGACCTCGACCATGGCATATTTCGTCCCCTGGCAATCACAGCGGACTCAATAGGCCTTGTGCCAACGTGGTCCGCGGTGAAGTCCTACATATAGTATTACACTAGGGCCACTGTACATGCAGATAATAATAATAGGTCATTCAAAGGTAATGATTATAAGTGAATGAAAAGATAGTGAAAATTATATTCCATTTCTGCAATTAGATTCTCTTAAATCTCTGTAAATGTCTAACCTGGACCTTTAACTCTGGTCATCTGTCATGTAGTGCAGCCCAGCCTTTAGAAATTAAGCTATAGAGCCTTTAAGCTGGTTTTCTTAGCTTGGTATAAAAACGTGAAAATAGATGAACAGGCAGCATTTGTGTTTCATAGATGTGCTTTCCAACACAGAATTAATATCATCAACTTTCATACTTAAAACAATAAGGTGCTGAAGAGGTGGAAATGGGGATTTTACAACATCAGAAGACTCACTGCCGAAGCACATAAGCTTGATTTTTGTGGAGGCAACACACAGGCTCGTTCCAGTTCTGGGGAGACCAGGCTGTCAACGCATTGTTATTCATTACATAGTCACTATAATCACTTCAAATAAACACAATTATTCTCAGAGTCTCGAGGCTGAAACCCTGGCCTCAAATGTCATACAAGTGTTGTCAACGTGTAGACACACATACACACACAAACACACACTTGTGTCTGCCCTGTGTGCTCCTTGCTGCCTCCTTGTCCACTTGAATAAGTGTGGTGTGGAAGCACAACACTGACAAACCCTGACAGTTTTACACTTGATTTCAGGCTGCTGCATTCAAATGAAAATGCAGGGAGATTGCCTGAAGCAGAATGGTCGTACATTGGATTCACACAGCATGCTTTCATCTAGTTGTGGACCTACTAAACATGAGCATGTGCATAATATTCCATGGGGGTCATCGAAATTGGAACATGGTAAAGGTTGTGGAGCAAAGGGCACAGTGCGTTTACAGTGTGGTTCAAGCATTTCAACCTGACACATTGCATGCGTGGTTTTAGTTTTTATGATTCAGTAACTACTGCATTTGTTCAGTTACTGTGCACCTCACAGCAATAAAACTACAATAATAACAAAACAAAAAAAAAGAAGCATTTGGCCAGCTCCAGTTCCCCAGGTAATTTCTGAAACATCCTCCGACCTGTTTAGACGACATCACCATTGGGAATAGTGGAAAACAGGTGTCTGCTTTAACACTATCAGTCCCTCAGGGTTTCCATATCTTCCAGCCGCTGACTCTGGGAAACAGTGAGACAACTCCATCTCACTTCTGCTCTCTTTGCTTCTCTCTACCCAGCATCAACTGCTTCCTACAAACCCTCAGAGCTAGCAGAATGGACGCTGATCAGGCGACGACATCTTAAGAATTGTCGCTTTGGCTGAGATGACTCTATTGTACGAAATGAGGCCAAGTAGCACAAACTCCAGTGGATAAATGTTCCATTTTACATACGTATGTAAGCATGTGTGTTTGGCTGCATGTGTCCATGTACAAGGTTTGTGCTGTGGTGTAGAATACGCATGTCACTTTAAAACACCACTAGCAATTCAGACTTCAAACGCATTAAACCAAGTCAGGCTTAAATGGAACACCATTTTGAGAAATACACATTCAATTTGCATTCATTAGAAGGAGCTTTGTACCAGAAAAAAGAAAGGAATAATTTCCTCTTTCATATTGTACCTAAAATGGTGCAGGAATTATTGTAGGTCACCTCTCTGACTGTCATTATTTTTAGGTTTGGTTTAAGAAGCATGAGGGAACAACCTCATTTTGTGCAATCAATTAAAAGAGCACCAAAAATCCATGTACAGTTACATTACTCTGTATTTTAAGACATAACTGGTTAAGATTAGCATGTCAAACATAAAGTCTACTACTTAAATAGCTGTGGCTGTAGGCTCTGTTGCTCTTCATATGTTTACTCCATGTCATTTTATGCATTTATCGGATGCCGATTGAAGTGAGATTACATGAAACGGGGAAGAAAAAGATGGCAGACAACAAAAGGATTTTGAAAATTATGGTACACGGTCTGCATCTTAGCCTTTAAGCTATGCATGGATGCACCCTACTGTGGCCAATTTTATGACACATTTATCAGAAAAGCTGCTTATATCACACCTTTGTGTGGAAAAAAAAATGTTATATTGCACATTTGATATATCATGAAATATTTTATCAGTCCGTATTGTTCAGTAATTTTAAACCTAAAATTACTTTTTTTTCCCCCATTATGAGATGTATAATTTTGGCACAGAGTGAATCCTATGTTAAATCTTAACCTTAAATGTTAAAACTTCAATGTTAAAGTAATATGCTATAAAGCACGTATATTATATACCATCATATATGCAATACGATGAAAGAACTAAATTAAATATTCAGAATATGCGTTATATTTTCTTAAAATTCTGTTACATTTATAAGCAGACACATTTGCATTGTAAATATAGTGCATGGAGCTCTACAGTGAAGAATCTGTATCTTTTCTGCAGCATTGACTTCACCTTGTTCCACCTGATTGCCCTCATCAGTACTGCAGTACTTTGATTTTATCTGCAGCTTAGGCTAAATTATAGAAGGTGTGCATCTGTGGCCCATTATCCACCTGTTAGAGCACATCTGTGAAATATTTACTCCTGCTTCACATAACACAAAAATTATTTCATGTGAGTCTATAGACATGACTAAGATACAGGATTCTTAAAATCTGAAAAACATAATCCCTAAGCAAATTCTGCATTAGGTCCCAGAGCTTAGCGTGGAGTGTAGGAAGTGGAAAGTGCTTTGCTCCGTTCCTTTTTCAAAAGGCCCCCAGTGAGTGCCACCCTATTAAAATCTCTTTTCATTTCAGCAATCACTTCATGAAGCTAAATAAAGGGAATGCTAGTTCAGCTGTGGGAAGGGAATGGGTATTATTAGGATGGTTTCATCATGGCCAGGACTGAATTATACTAAGAGTCACCTTAATTGACTTGGCTCGTTCTCCTTTTTTCCTCTCTGTTGAGAAAATGGCAGCAGGGAGAGAAAAAAAAAAAAACTGCATGGAAAAATGCACCTGAAAAAGCTATACGAGATGAGGTGTTTGTGTGTATTTTTGTGAATATTTTCTGAGCTATGTATTAGATTTAAAAGGAAACGGTTTCAAGAATTCTCTTACATTTCAGACATTACACAGAATGATATGTCACTATGTGCTGCTATTAGTGATGTAACATCTAATGTTTCATATGATTAATGTATATTCATAGTTAAAAATATGAAACAAGTTCGTTGATAATTGCGAGAATAGAATATATTGTGAGTGACTCAATAGCCTCAAACCTTGAAATTCTTTCAGATGCGACACATCATGTACGTAAGTAAAAGTCTTGAATCCAAAGCTTAAGTTTTATATCTTCCTTTACTGAACTTGAATAATACAAAACAAAAGATGACGTGACGTGACGGTCAAAAGACTGTGATGTTCCTGTATAGCTTGAGGCTTCTGGCTGCTATACATGCATCCTCAAGCTCTATGTATCAGCTTGTCCACCAATCAAATTGCATCAAATTATAACAAAGCAATTCTACATTACTAAATATATTCTTAATTATTAAATGTGTAAAAAAAAATATGATTCTTAGTCCGAAATGAACTTATTCTAGAAAATATTAAATCTAAATATTAAATCTATTCATACAAATATACATTTACAGTTAAACATAATAATGGATCTTACATATATGTTTATTTGCTGCTTGTGCAGGACATATAGGAACTTTTGTGTGGTGACAAAACCAAACTACAAAAAAACTCTGTGAGCGCAGACCTCCGCCAAGGCAGACCAGAAGGAAGGGAGGTCTGCTAAGGACATTACTGGAGTTTGTCTGTTTGTTTGACTTTTGGCAACATTACTCAAAAAGTTATGGAATGATTTTGATAACATTGTCAGGATATATTGAGTGTGTCACAAGGAACAAATGATTAGATTTTGGTGGTGATCCAGAAGAGATCCTAGATTCTGAATCAATTTGAAATTTGACATTTCAGTAAATGTAGAATATGTTTCAAAGTGATCCAGAATCCAGGATCTCTTCTGGATCACCAACAAAATGTGACACTCCCAAAACATCCTGAAAATCCATCCATAACTTTTGGATTAATGTTGTTAACAAACAAACTCCAGTGAAAACATAACCTACTTGGTAAAAATGTGTTATTAAACTTTTGTTGCTGAATTTTACAGAACTGCTCTTCTACAACTATAGATATATTAGTTACCAATTACTGGATTACATGGGACACTATTTCATTAACCATTTAGATTATTTTTCAAAACAATAAGCCACATACAGCCTTTTTATTACCAGTGTATGATAATAATCACATAATATGTCATTGAGTATTACTGTCACATACAATTGTAGTGGACATTTTTCATAATTTCTTAAAAGAAAACGGCTAATTAAAGAGTAATGAACAATATGATCATTAGATGAAGCCCTAATCATGACAAAGGCACAGAGAATAAACACAGTGCTGGTTAAACTATTTTATTTTTTTTCTGTACATAAGCTATTTCATGGTTAATTTTAAGCAAACTGTCTCTTTGATGCATTGCTTAATTTAAATGAGCTATTGTCAGTTTCACAACAACCCAAACAAAGGGGTCACGCACTGCAGGGTTCATTTAACCAGTTCAAACATGGCAGGTGTGAAATCACTCGGTGCCCTGTGTGGGGAAATGAGAAACATCACCCTGAGGGACTGACACAAGCTGCCCAGGAGTGAACCTCATCTCTACTCTCAATTAGTGGATGCGACAGAGTGGCCTGCAGCGAGATGGGGCCTGAAAATATGGCAACGCCTGTGTGCAGTGAATGCACATGAAGAAACATCAAAAAACACTAAATTATGAAAAATGTCCCGGCAATTAATTTTTTTGAATCGCTTAACATCTCATTTAATTGAAACTACAGTATTTACTGCAGGAGAACTGGTGATTACAACTCATCATCAAGCTACATGTAATGGTGCGATATGACTAAATTAGGAACTAAATGTTTTGAGAAAAGTACAGTAAACAAATCCAGATTGTAATGAACATGAGTGTAAAATAGTGTAAGGATGTTGGATGTTTCTAAAATATTCATACCAATTTTTGAATGGGAAATGACATGACATTCGGGAAACAAAAGGTTACTGTATTTTCTGGACTATAAGGTGACGCTAGAAAGACTTATTTCCTCCAAAAACTACAGAGCGCCTTATATATGGTCACTGGTTGGTCAATCAGTCACTGGTTGTGCTTAGTGACTGAGAATTTAGACTTTTTAATCTCATAATTTTCACTTTTTATCTAATAATTTACACTTTTTATCTAATGATTTTGACTTCACTTAATGCACTTCATGATCCAGTGCACCATATATATATATATATATATATATATATATATATATATATATATATATATATATATATATATATATATATATATATATATATATATATATATATATATATATATATATATATATATATATATTTAAAGAACCTAAAAAATTAACCATTCATTGACAGTGCACCTTATAGTGACTAAATATTGTCATTAACGAACCTTTATCATGTGACAAAAAGACACAAAACTAGATGTAAATGTTCCGTCTTGTGATGATAAAAATGAAATAAATAATGCAGTTATAGATGACCAATAAAAACCAGACAAAATGTGGGTTAAGAAATAAAAAACATTCCGAAAATGTATCAGTTTTTGTTGACAAAAACAAAATGAGATGTTATTTTAATTATTTTAGCCGTGTTCTTATTTATTTATTGTTGCTGTCTCTCACGAGGAAGTCGTCAAATTATGTCCCCACCAATGTCAACATCATGATTACTCCCACTGTAATGAAGGTCTAAGTAGAACTGAAAAACCTGTTCCTGATTGTGGGCACCCATAAATGTATGTGTTATACAATCTGTTTTCCAGATCAATAATAAAGATGGGGTTGTTACCCCAAAGAGGGATACTGTTTTTGGTTCAGGTTTTTTGTTTGTTTGTTTGTTTGTTTGTCTTTTTGCAATTTCATGCAAAAACTACAAGATCAATTTCCATGAAATTTTCAAGAAAGGTGCAAGTTGGTCCAGAACACCTCTCATTACATTTTGGTGAAAGTTGGTCAAAGGCCAAAGTCACACTCACTAAAAATGTGTTTTTACAATGATAACAAATAGGCCAAATCCGGTCAAATGTTTGCAGGGGGTGGGGTTTGTTTTTTCTGGCACCACTTGTTAAATAAATAATTAACCATACCACAGAACTTTTGTACTCTGCTATCACTCATTTTGAATGAACTGAGTACCAGTGAACTGTGAACATTAAATGAATGGCTGATTGTAGAAATAAAGTTGCTAGTGACTGGCAAGTTTTTGGCTGCAGTGTTTTATCAGGTGTATTGTTTCGCTATTGTAGAAGAAGTAGAGAAAAAATGACTTTACTTGAAGTCTATGTTCTACTGCTGTAATTTATTAACTTTGATGTGCCTAAATCTGTGGAAAAAAAGTGGTTAAAAACTGTTGGGATATATTAATTCACACCGCAGTTACTGATGTTTGACATACAGATAGGAAAATGTGGACCAAACTTTATTTGCCAATTTATTTGTGGTTCTTTCTGTCTGTAACCAAAGTATGGGAATAATATAAGTACCTGATTTCAATCAGCGTTTCAGAAACCAACAGGTGACGTCACTGTTACTCCATCCAATAAATATTTACAATCTGTGCATAGACTCTTTTTCTTTCAGAAAACAAAACAATCCATTAATTAAATGTTAATATAAGTGCATTGACATTGGTTAGTTATTTTACATTTATATATTTTTTAATAAATCTTCAGCATTGAGTACTTCAGTGTATAAGTAATTCAAGTAGTTATAGTTATTTTAACAGAATAACTAACTGTAATCTATTGAGCTTTTTTGCAGTCGGTTATGAAATACATACCAAGTGCCAGCTCCTGAATAGTAGGTCAGAAAGTAAGGTTTGTTGATACTGTAAAATCAAAAATTCAGGAGATGGATTTACACACACACACACACACACACACACACAATTTAAGTATGAATGATGATCTGCAAAGGTCATTATCTGACACAGAAAAAGCCAATAATATTATGATGATAACAAAGTAAAGTTTGAATGAGGAAGAATTAAACAGTGGATACAGTATTAATTTATGTGCTGTGTTAAATGGAAACAGCTAAAATCAAGCCTATGGAGAGAGACACGCTCATAAATCAACATTAAACATGGCATCTTATTGGCCAGTAGTTTATTACAGGGTGTTTTTTTTCCCTGAGTTCTGATTGATCAAGCTGGTCAGCGTGGCAGAGTGACACAGGTGCTGTTGAAGGAAGGTGATTAATGGCTTCAGTTAAAACAGGTGTGCGGAAAATACTTGAAAATGGAAAATATGAGAATGTATTGTATATGCTGACTGTACGACACTTTCTATACAATACAGATGTGATGTGATCTCAAATAAGCAACAGATCAAACACTATAAATACACCTGACTTTTCTCAGGTTTATTTGCATGTATTAAAAGGTAAAGACACCAAACAACAAATAAAAATGCAAAATTAAAAGAAACTAAACCAAACAAAGGAAACCCAGGTCCACTACCTGCACTCACATGGATTGGTTTTCTCAAAACTAAGGCAGTCGTATACAAAGAGACAGCTGTTTCTGCCATCTGTAAATAGACTGTCTATGAAGAAAAAATGATTAAAATACAGCAGAGGACAAAATAACAGAGTCACAGACAATATAGCCCTACAGCAAATATTAATTTTGTGAAGTTCATCATATCCAGCTTTTGTTCAGACTCTGTCAGTGATTAAACTGTGAACACTTTTATACAGTTTATAGTTTTGTCCAGCAAACACAAAGTTATGAATCCGTGTGGGTGTGAGTCTAAATGCGGTTTCACCCCATTTTGTTGCTTTATTGCATTATTTTTGCTGTACTCTAGTCACTGATATCGTCCACAGCTTATCATTGCAATAGGAAAATCAAAGGTAAAGCAAGTAAGTAAAAGCATTAAAGAACGTTCTGTACTATTAAGAAAATGTCCCAGTCTGTGCTTTTCCACATGCTGCCTCAGCATTTCATAGTGGGACTTTTCCAAACTAATCTTGGCATTTGGCTAAATAATCATTTTTTTTCTCTGGTCCACATATTTACTGTGTTTTAGGTCACTAAAACAATATTTTTTTCCCCCATCACAACCCATTTCATGCTTTTCTATTGTTGCTTTGTGTAATAAACATGCACACTGTTTGAACCATCAGATATTAGTGTACAAATCAGTGAATTATCTGCAGTAGCCTGGTTCATGGCTAGCACTGGCACATTTGTGATACCAACACATATACAGATGTTTCACAGAAATCCATATATTACAAAATAAGTAAATACCCAGTTTTTTGTTTTTTTTTTTCAAATTCAGATATTTTTATTCATGCACACAAATAAAAATTATATACTATAAATGAGCAGGTGACAGAAGATGTACTATACATGAAAGGGAACCTCAAAAAACCATATACAATTATAGATACGGGGACCCAACAACCAACATCTTCACTCATATTCCTCCTCCACCCCCACCCCAAAGTCACATACCTACATATCCATCACTAACCACTCCTGTGCAATAAACATCACACAACACACCCAAACATTTCAACAAAGCTAAACCACAACTTTTCAGTCAATTCATTTTTGCAGTAATTTCATGTCAGACTAAACCCTCTGTGTTTAATTTAGAAGCAAAACAATAATAGTTTGACTGAGCATTTATTTGTATTGGTTTGTTGTCGTTGATGCATTGTAATTTGCATTTGAGGTATTTTGTAAAAACTAACTGAAATCCACATTAATGTGAACGAGGTATTATGCACAATAGTAAGTAAGTAAGTAAGTAAAATTTTATTTATATAGTATCCTTCTCAGTACAGGTACACAGAGTGCTTTACAAACCAGGCAATAAAAACAGCATACACAAATATAAAATAGAAATAGATAAAGGAGAGAGGCTAACAATTAAACACTAGTTTAAATAAGTGCATTTTAAGTTGAGTCTTAAAATATAGAATAGAGCCATAAATAATAATATTAGCAGCACCTGCGATACTTCAGCAGGGCTTTTTTGTCTTTGTGTTAGTATTTGCAAATGAAATCGCTTTAAATGGTGCAATACAGAAGGTGCAATGTTTTTTTCCTGAGAGCAGGGGTCTGTTATCATCAACCCAGGATCTATGTCCTTTACCCCAGATCCATCAAGCCGAACATTCACAGTTACAGTTTTGTTAGCCCAGGGTTTCTAATGCTAATCATGAGCATATTTTGTATAAATGTTCCCACTGGAAAACCAATCAAACATAAACAGGTCTGGAACTGTACATTCAAACTTGAGGTATTTAAGACATGTACGACAGATTCAACCTAAAAGCAACTGTTGCAGCCAAAGCCTGGAAGGGAAGCTAGCAACCATCAGTACAGTCACTGATATCAAATCATATTATACCATATAATTAAGTGGATCTGATTCGGGTTAGAATGATTTTTTTTTCTCTATTAAATCAATGTGATGCTTAAGAGGTTTTTTTATGACATTGAAGAACAATCTATTTAAGTTTCCACCCCAGCTCTGCTAGCAAGTAAAGGACACATATAAAAGAGATTTTATGTTATTAGACCTACAAAACATATCTCAAAAGGGCCAATGCTTTACTGCTTCTGTCTTAGTTATAAAGTGTTTTATTATAATACTTTCCAAAACAAAACAAAACAAAAAAATGCCAATAGGTTAAGGTAGTCTGTATAACTCTTGTCGTGCTCTGAGAATCTGTCACAGTCTGTCACACAGTTTCTTGTTTTTTTTTAATTTTATTTCACATTCCAAAGTGTATTACATCTTCTAGTAGAAGCGATTGTTCAGCAAAGAGGGTTGTTTTTGAAGGGAAATTACCATGGCAGTTTAATCTGCTATGAAGTAAAACACATTTTTGATACTGAATACCCAGAGATAAATCACACATTACCTCACAAACCCTTTAATCCTAGTTCATCACACAGGCCCCTGGTCATTTGTGGACATTAGCTGACTGCAGTAGATAATGTTGCTTTTGCAGAGGAATAAGAAATGCACTGAGGCACTTGTGAGTGGATAAGGATTTTGCAGTAAATCCAACCTCAGTCCATGTACAATGAAGAAGCAGTTATAGATTTAGGTAGCAGGTGATCATTTCTAAAGTTGTGTTATGATCCATTCACATACTGGAAATAAGTAAGTGCTTAATACCTGTCTCTTTCTTCTCATGAATTTTTTGAGTTTGAAAGTTACTGTTTATATTAAAATGACTCACTTCTATTTTACAAAGGTCAAACTGTACAAGCCAAGGCCCCATAAATTACCATAGATTTAAATAAACATCTTGAACAACTTAACTTTTAGCATTTTAATAAACACATAACTGCTGCAGTGCTGTGTTTTGTCCTACATATTAAAGCAAGGGAAATAAAAATCAAATGTACTTCAAGTAATGAATGTGAGTAGCAAGTTTTTTAAATGTTCTAAGAGCTATGAAGAAGTGAAGAAAGACAGATTGGTGGTTGTGGATGATATTCAGAACTATTGTGATCAGGCTGAATTATCTGTATTAAACATTTCCAAGTAAGCAAAAAGAAACTAAAATGACCTCGTACCTGCATTGACGACCTTGGCCAATCGACGCAGCCTCCGCTGGTGCGTCTTCCCCCTGTAGTGAATCTGTGCCTGGGCCCCAGAGTTCAGCTGGATGCTGCACACCTGACACATTGTGGCGCTGTTGCTGCTGCCTTGACGCCGTTCCCGTTTGGCCCTATGTCCCACTACTGTCTTCCTACCGTCCCCTTCGTCTTCTTCATTGTTGTCTCCCTTTGATTCCTGACACTTGGGAGCGAGACTGCTATCCAACCAGTCAGGGCTCTTGGGGTACTTCATATCTACAGGGAAAAAAACAACAAAGAGGTAATTTTGTCTCAAATGCACCACATTTTACAAAGAACAGTTACATCAAAATAGCTAAAAATGAATGTGCTATAGACAGAGTCTATTCCTGCTGTAACATGTTTCACTGCTAGTGTGTAGTATGTACTGTATGTTGTTGAAGGATCCACAGGGGGGCAACAGAGCAGCATGACTCCATTCAGAGCAGAATGGTCTTTTCTTTAGTGGTACTCAAATGCAATTTTATGTGCACATCCATTTAAATCCTTGACTACATCATAAAATCCACCATCAGGTTTTCATAGACATACTGTACAAATGATTTATGTACTGTGCTCTTTAAGTGTCAGTACGTACACAATTAAACGGGTCCAAAATGACCATGTTAGACATCTCAGACATTGCATTAAAGGGCTTAAATTATACATCTATTAGTTGAAAAGAATAAGTTATCTCTTGGCACATCGCAGCATTACAACAGTACAGGCTGTAGATAAGTATCTTGTTTCAGCTTCTCTTTATTTATCAGATAATAAAAGCCAATCTCTGGGGTACACAAAGAGACATGTTTCTTTGTGAGAGCACACAGCCATAATACCTGTAATGGCTGAGCGATTATGGCAGACTGACAGCATAAATCAAGCTGCAGCTAAACGTGGGCTCTGCTGTGAATGTGGAAATGTCACCCAAAGTCTAAATGAACGCTTTGTTTCACTGCAGTTCATATGATAATCGCTTCAATTAAGTCCTCATGCCGTTGGATATTTCACCCCCCCCACACCCCAATCTCTACGAACACCCGCTCCCCTCACTCCTCTTTCAGAAACCATCATTTGTACAATCTTTGCTAGTGTAAAAAATTCAATTTGACTGGTGGAAAGATGAAAGTGGACTAGAAATGTGTTCACCAGAATTTATCAGCATCCGACCAGCAACACAGACTTCAAAGCTGCGGTCCATCACTGTGATTATATGAACAAGGTTTTAGTTCAGTCGGTGTGGATGAAGGCAACGGAAACAACTACTGCTATAGATGGTGGTTAAAAAAGGGTTGTTTCAGTATATGCAAATACTCCTCTATCCATAACCACAAATAAATTAAACATTTAATTCAGTTTTTTTTTCTCCACACTTTGCAATTAATTGCGATGGATATCTCAGCACGCATCAATAATAATATTAAAAAGGTATTCAGTGCAGCCCTGTTATTTATACTTCTCACTTAAATTATATTTTACCTTGATAAATACAGAAAAATGGTGAAATATCGTGAATTTCCAGATAATAGTTTGATCAAAGTGAAAATACTGCAATGAAGACAATCAGAACTAAAAATCAACTTTAAGAAATTAAAGCTTGACTTTTAATAAACTATTTAATGTATCAATCATAACCATCTCACAAAATATTGCGTGTAGACACTTGATTTTCAGACTCAACATGCAGATAGTAAAATTAATACTGCTCAAGAACAATTATATCAAAATACTGTTCTATAAATGACACTTCCATGGGATTATATGTAAATCCTAGGTTCTAAACGTGCAAGTATTGATAAAGGTAAAGGTAAATATCTTCCAATAATAATAATACATTGGCAAATTATGATATGGTGTCACTATCTCTGCATGAGACATGACAATTAACAACTAATGTGTTTGATGTTATGCATATACATATACAGATACACTGAAGACACACCAATGATAGACTGATTCCTCTATAAATAAATTGCTAATTGCTAATCATTTTAATTGTATTTCTTGAATTTCTTCTGAATTTCACCTTGGGATTAGGTTAATATAGTTCACATGAATCTATTTAAGGTTATACAGCTTGTATAAATTGGTATGTAAAGCAATATATGTAGGATTAAAGTTTAGGATTAGCATAATAAGATTTGGCTTCAGCCTGCAACTTCATTTTGTTGGTAATTTCTTAGGACCTTGCATTGCCCTTATATTAAAGAATTTTATAGTATATGTACATATATTGCCCAACCAGATTGATCCTGTTACAGAGACCGATGCATCAGGGTGAGAGGCAGATAAAGTGATTACCCATCATACCTAGTGTCTACAGTACACGCCTGTGGGAGCAGTGTTATCATCTACAGTAGGGTCTAGGTTCAGACATGCATCCATGAACCTGAATATACAGAATGACTAGGGGTGTGTATTTGCAGGAATCTGGTGATACGATACAAGTCACAATACGAGGATAACAATACGATATACTGTATCACAATATATTATGTTACTGCTAAAAATAAATGTTTTTTGTTTGTTTCTCTTATGAATTTTTTGATTATTTCCTGGAAGAATTTAATGACACCAGAAATATGCATTTTTATTTTAAATCACAACAGGGTCTAATGCTATATCACAAAATTCTCCTGTTAAAACTGAAATGATATTTACATTACAGATTAAGATCCTGCTCAAATGTTCATATTCTATTTGTTCATAATGAACATCATAACATTATTTTTGTCCAATCACAACAAAGGAACTACTAAAATCTGCTTCTGTCAGAGTAAAATATGCTTTTAGGGTGTTTCAAATAATCAGTATTAAATAATTATGAAACATAACAGTAAAGAGAAACAAAAAGGAACCTTTGCCATAACTGCATTTATAAATATTAGACAGCATCGATACAGTACTTTTCATTATTAATACAGTATGAAATTAAATATTGCAATGTATTTCAGAACCCATATTTTCTAACACCCCAAAGAATGATAGGTAGCACATCAGTGGATTTCATTCATTCATTCATTCATTCATTCATTGATACTTTATTAAAGACAAAAACTTGGTCCATAGGCTGAAACAAAAAGGGAGAAAAACAAGAATAAATCCATATGTTACTTAAACATAAAGGCTCAATCACCAGTGAGACCATCTTTTAAATATAAACCTTACACAAATAATCTTGGGACAGACTCGGGCTTGTACAATTGTGTGTACAACGTTTGTACCTCTGCACATGAATGAATAAATAAAATGCGCTATAACAGCATCAAACACCACAATCCACAAACATCTGGATTGCACCATTATGTTTTGTGACCCTCAACAGTATTCTCATCAAGTAATTATAGGCAACAACCAGCTTGTGGATCCCTTTTTGTAGCCGTGTCATTATACAGAGCTGAGCAGAAGGTTCTGAAAAGTGTTTCATTTGTTTTCTCTGACGATACAGACATATTCCATGATGACAATGCCACGATTAATCAGGTTCAGATTGTTATAAAGAGGCTGTGGGAGCATGAGATGTCATTTTCACTTATGGACTGGTCACTACAGAGTCCAGACCTGAACCATGTTGAGAACAAGTAGTCAGAGAATGCATAATCTCGCCGCTATTTTGTTCCAATCTCAAGTTTCTATGACAACCCATTCTTGAATTATGTGATTTTGACCCTTCTGCTAAATACAACCTTAACCTTTGACCTTTACTGAAATGGATCATTGCATCTGATGTGCATTACCTATATGTACAGTATATGTCCATGTAATTTCGTGGTGATATCCCAAGTATTCATTGAGTGATAGCTTGATCTGTCTCTGCGGACACAGACACAGACACACACACCCACACACACACACACACACACACACACACACACACACACACACACACACAGATTACAATAATCTCTCCCAACCAATGTTGGGCGAGATTAATCATTGAGATATGATGGAGAACACTTTAAATTGTGGTCTCACTCTTCATCATCAGTACAGGATCAATACAAGATGAGAAATTAATGTAACTGAATGGAAATAATGTGTTGTAATGTTATTTTAACATTGCATAAGTACTGTATGGAATAGAATGTGTCATGTATTTTTCATAAATACTCAAGGGTATTCAACACAATATCGTGGCTTTTTTTCTATATGTTGTGCATATATCTTATACCCGTTGATGCATACTGGTCACTAGAGTGGACAGTTCTTCTACAGTTGTTCTCTTGTGTATTCATTGGTTTTGTTGTTTTATTTCCATATCAGTCAGTTCACATCATTACTGTAACTTGGCTGTTCTTAATACCGGATCTGCATTAACATGTTTAATCAATTGCGTGTTGTTATTAGACTGTAATTAACAGTCTTCATTTAAAAATGTTTGATTTCATAGTGTTTTGATGTTGCATTTTAAATAAATGTTTCTTTGCTTCAAAGCTTAAACACACGTGGAGTAGACATATTCGTAACTCCATAAAAAAAAAGATTGTTTTTCATGCCTAAAGAGAAACAAAAATACTTAGGAAAAAATAATTTTGACTAAGGTTCTCATAATTCATGCATCAAAGGGTCAAATATACAAATATATGTCTGCAAGTGTGTCTGTATTTGTTTTATTTATTTTAAAACCAAACTTAATGACTCAATCAATCAATTTGACCTATCAGATGGAGCCCTGGACTCATAAATCCCACATTCACATCATTCAACCAATCAGATAAAAGCATCCCATCCCTTCAGAGTTCTATGTCACAGTGCAGATAGTACTGTTTGACTGGGGCTTCTTCAGTAAAGCATTTCTGTCTGTATTTTTTTTTTCCTTCGTATTTTTCTACATCCCATATTGTTTTATAAGTATATATGGATATAGACATACACTGCAGTGTTTAAAAAAAAAAAATAAGAGAACGAAAAGCCCAACAGGCGCAAATCTGCTAGTGAGGTTTTGCATCCGTCATAAATCTGCAAGATAAGAGCTCAGATTTGTATTTTCTTCCCAACGTCTTTGTCAGTAAATAGTCTGCCATCACAGCACAGTATGGACGTGAAGACATTAAGGATATATATAACCACTGGATATTGGTTTATTTATATTTCAATATTTTGTAGAGAATAATTACTGCATATAAAGATAGAAAACTGCTGATATGACGATCATAACTACTTGTGTCCAGTATTGCTCTTGACCAGTGTTGTCAAAGCTGTGGCTCTTTCTTATGTCATGTTTTACAGACATCACTTGTTGAGTAATTCACTTTACAAACTACAAACAACCCAGGCTGCTACACTCACTCATCTTTATAGGGTCAGCTGGAGATGGCAGGTGACAGCACCATTACAGTATAACTTTTAACAGGTTCCCTGCTGGTCGGCAGCTGTTGGTGGGTTTCTGCTGGCACTCTGTACCACAGCCAGGTCATCTCTGCCTGTCTGGCACCTGAGTGGGCAGCTGGCTGCAGTCAAGGCCTCTGCGACAAAACCAAATGGCTACAGACGGATTCAGATTCATGAGACTGATATTCCACGGTGTTAGCTGTAGCACCAGCAGGCAGCCTGCAGCAAAACATGCATTTACATGCCCTGAGAGAAGATGGAATATCTGAGTGAAGATGGTTAGAACTATTATAAATTCACCTTGAACAACTTTTGTTTTGTTTTCTTTTGTTTTGCAGTTGCTGACGTGGCAGATGTTAAGAGATTGTCGATTTATATCAAACATGGAGCCATTAGACTTTATAGATCTTAGCACTAAAAGTTAAGTCAAAACAATGATGCAAGTACGTTTTTTTTAATTGATTTTTTTTACCACAGTTAACATTAATTCACCTTGAAAAGTGTGAAAAAGCACACCTAACTCTGGTTATTTAACATCTAAAAAACAGCAAAAGAAGTGTTTAACTAATTAATAAACCGCAAATTCAGAAATGAAACTGGGCTGCTTCATTAAAGATATTCAAAGAACATGACATTTAACATTTATTCAAACTGGACAAGAAAAACCAACAAAAGAGAAATGAAATTACTAAGTGAAGCAATAAAGAAATTAGGAACTAATGGACTGTGCTATTGGTATATTATAAATATCCATAAGTCAAGAGGCAGAAATACTTGCATACTGTGTACTTTACATGGTTGATTGTTCCTCAAACTTATATGAACAGCAATTGTGAAGTTAGTAATGACACAATATCACTAATATCCACAACATTAAGAAGGTCATACAATTACATGTGGAACTCATAGAGTATGATATTATCTTCTATTTGCATTTATAAACCATTAAGTTCCTCTTCTGTCTTGATGTAACAGGGTCTACTAACTCTCAGAGCCAACAGCATGCTCAACATCTTTGGTTTATGACCTATGACAGCTGCATGGAAATGACCTGTCAACTTCATAAACTACTCAGTTTAATGTTCTCCACATGGGTGCCCACTTAAAATGAGGAATCATTCAATTCCCTGACATGCACATACTTTACTCTGAGCTTTTTTTTTTATTGTAGTCTGCACTTGGCTTTGAGGAAGTCTGACAGGTTCACCTATTTACAAAGGAAAGAAAAGGGTAAAATGCTCACTGTTTTACTATGAAGAATTGGAGCAAAAAATCGTGGTCTGGTAGAATTAAAACTATAACTCAAACAATCAACAAAATGTAACTGAATATTCAAGTGTAATGATCCAAAAATTCTATCTGACTAAATCCTGACAGTGACACAAAAACAAGACAGATGGGATTTTTTTTTTTGCCATCTTAGAATAAACTGTTTCTATGATTTCATGATTCCCAAAGTCCATCACATGCTCAGTATGAACTTTATCTTCTGATCTCGTCTCGTATCCTGAACCTGCTTTATCCTCACTAGGGTCGGGGGGGGGGTTCTGTGGGGGCCTAATCCAGCTACAATGGGCGAAAGCGGGGTACACCCTGTACACCCACCTTTTTATGGATGACATCCAGTGTCAAGGAGAATAACTCACCTTAGTGTGAATAAAAGTTATCCCACAGAAGTGACAAAACACACACTGTTTTGACTGGACCTTTGCAGCCACTGTAGTTGGAAGGCAGGTGGTCTGAGTCTATACAGTAATCTGTATGACGGTAAATGCAGCTAATGTACACCATACCACTTTTTCCTCAATGTTTTTATGATGGATCTAATGCTAAAAGGGTCATGTGACATTGAAGATAAAGGTTAACAGCTAGCAGCAGCAGTAATATTTCAGCCAGGTGCGAACTGACAGGCAAACATGAAACTGGCAAGCTGTTCAGCCTAGTTTCCTTTAGCTGCTCTCCCCATCTGTATGCTACGCTGCCTGTATGGGTTTTTACACTGGTGCAAACTTGCTTATCACTGCACTTTGACAAATGAAAGCTGCCACAAGAAAAAGCTTTTGGTACTGTGACATACATGCGCAATTTGACAAAAATTACATTAAAAGTATCAAGAACACACATTTACTAAACTGCTGCTAAATAAACAAGTGCTCTGCTGAAATTCAATAGATTTTAAGAATAAGATTTAAGTAATAATTAGTAGATATATTATGATTAAATCACTTGTCATCATGTGGATTACTATTCTATATTTTACCAAGGGAAAATATTGGAGCGTCACATTTCTCTATATTTAGCTCCACTTAATTCCCTGTAACTGTATATCTGATACATTTCATAGTTGTTTGTTTGTTTTTTTTGTTTACTCAAGTACAAAGTTAGGGACTCGGTTGTATGTTCTGCTGTTACGCCTCATTCACTTTTAGACCACTACGTCAACTAATGACATGGACAAGTGTTGTTTAGACTTAAATAGACAAATCAAATTTGACACGTCTACAGTCCATTAATCTTCCTGAACCTGTGAACTTGTGCAGCTCATCCTGGCCTGTGATCCAGAATACTTCCTGGAAAGAGCAGGTCTATTCCAGATGTGTAAAGTAGTGGATGGAGGCCTGTGGTACTTACACTACATGCATGGCAGCTGTTGTTAACATGTTTCCGGACAAGCATATGCTCTTTAAAAAATGGCATAGTTCCAGACACTCTAGCCAAGATGAGTTCCCTCACTGTAACACCTGTCATCGCTGTTCCATTACGTAGTTAACAGACAACAACAGATAAGATGCTTGACCTTACACTGGAAAACAGACAGTGGACGAATGTAACTGATTTTAAGTAGGAACTTATTGTTTTATTACTTTTTGCAAATATTCTTTTCAACTTGATAGAGTTATTTTCTTCAGGCTGAACAAAAGATGGACTATAATTACAGTCGTGTCACTAGGCAACCCCCAATATCTTGATAAAAGGTTTTTTAAACGTATTCGACTTATATTGTCATTTACTCAGAGAACACCAGGCAGTGAATAAAACGCAAATCTGGAAGATGGATGGACGGACCTGTGGAGTCAATATTTACCCCGCACCCTGAAAGGGGAGAGCTTTTGGTTCTTTTGTTTGTTTGTCTGGTTGTCTTTTTGTCAGCAACACTATGAGAAATAAACTACAGGAACAATTTTCAGGAAAATTTCAGGAAAAGTGCAAGGTGGTCGAGAATAGATCCCCATTAAATTTTGGTATATATATGATGTTGTGTTATTCCACATATATGGTGGTTTATGTACATGTAAACAATGGATTAGTAAACATTCCACTAGAAAGAACCTGTAAAGTGAATGGATCATAATGTGCAGACAGTGTTTTGAAGTAGATCTGGTAGATCTGAGACCAATATTCCTTTGGACTAAAACATATTCTCTTGTTCATTCTAAGAATTTCACATTTTACTTACCTGTAAAACTTGATCCAACCAGCATTTAAGACTTGAGTTTTCTTTATCACTAACACACGTGGTAAAATGTCATTAGTTTTACTCCAGAAGCATTTTACTTGTAGACCAGTGTGATCAATAGAGGTGCATGGTATTAGGGAAAAAAACTGACATTGTGATTTTTTTAAACCATGCAATATGTATTGCGATTTGAAAAAATAGAAGGATATAATAGCTGTATCATCCTTAAATTACTTCTTTTCTTTTGTTTGTTTGTTTGTTTTTCAGTACTGTTACTAGACTCCTTCCAAACTGATTTAGAATGATTGTGATTGGTCGAACACTGTGTGCAATTAGATAAGAATATGTTGAGTTAATTTGTCTCCTACTTTGCAGGACCTGTGATGTTCTAATGATCAATTAGCATACTAGTTTGAAATGCCCATTCCTAAGTACTATTATAGTATTTAGTATTTGACTACTTTATTGAAAATCACTTGCATTTATCAAGCAATAGAATACAATTGTATTTTGCTAAAATTGGACAAGGTAAGAAATATTTTTAGCGAGCCATGCCCCATTTTGTTAGTGCTTTTGGGAAATGAACTGTACAAATCAGGGGTGCACGACTCACTGCATAAATCTATGTTTGTCACAATCATAATACACAGCCACACATTCACCATAGTTAACAGAAACCTAGCAGTTAAGATACATTCATGTTTCCTCCTTGATTTGCGCTATGCTGATTTAATTTTATCTTGGGTCCGTAAGTCTTTAGAGGAAGATGCTACAACATCCCACATGTGGTGTAGTGGTGTGGTAGGGCCATGTTACAGCAGATAGATGTACTGGTGTTCATTTTGGTGAACAGTCAGAAATGCTTCCACACTTTGGACATTTTATGTCTTTTCTTATTGTGTGTGTTTGTGTTGTTTTCACTCGTCTCTTCCATCCTCCTGCTGTTTCACCTAAACACTTCTGCGTCCTCCTTCATGTTCCTTTGTGTGACGTAAGTGCGTTGTGCCACATTAAGTAGTTTGTGTGAAATGCCGTGCTTGGAGCTTTATAACTAAATAAGCAATTCCTCGACACAGAGAAAATTACTTGATTATTTTTTGTAACTGAAGTATTCGAATTAGTCATGGAATTTTTTCATCCCTCCATACTATTAACACAGTACATATGAACATATATAATTTATCTATATGATTTTCTTATGGCTGTTCTATCTCTTTTTTACATTTCTGTCTCTGCTACTTTATTTAAATATTATATGATAACATGTAATTTAGCACATTACTACAAAATAGTGTTTTAATAAGACAGGAGCCAATGAGGAGTGTAACAAACTTGAAAACTCAGTAAAATAAAAATAAATTCACATATCTGAGAGACAGTCACACAGATATAATTATGATATTTGACATTTGAAGACATAATATACAAACAGTGTATGTTTCCTTTATTGTCAACTGTGTTGGCACATAATCCCCCACTGTGAGTGATACTTCTGTGTCTGATCTCTATGACAAGGTCATTTGCAAATGTTCCACTCATATAATGCAGTGATTCACTCTGTTAGGTAAGTGAGTGGGAGCTTTTAACTGGGTGAATATTTTTAGTGGCTACATTTTCCTTAGTCTCAGTTAATACTAAGAATAGGGCAACAGCAATGTACACATGTGCTATATACGCAACATTGAGATCTTGCTGCTTTACAAATTACACAGGCAATCCTGTACATTGGAAATGACATATGTTTAACCAATGTCTTAAAATACTGACGATACAAATATGAAAGATGCTCTTGAGACCAGCTGTAGTATTACACTGATAAAATTGGTTCCCACATAAATATTTATACGACAAAAATACATGTACTGTCAAGACCACAGTGTAAGCAGAAACATTCTACTTAGTGGTCGTATAGGATGTTGCTTCTATATATTTCTAGTTTTGTCAAATGATCCCTGTGAATATGAATAACAATTTGTTAAAAGTGACTAAGCTATCTGCAAGAAGTCAATCAGCAATGTTGTAATAATATACATTTACTGCCATAGCACAGATATTTGATACAATAGCACATACAATGCCGCCTCAAATTTAAAGCGAAATCATTTAGCAAAACATATTATTTGCTATGATATTAACAGAAACACACTATACTGAGCAGCACCAGTTAGTGAAAGCGTTCAGTCACAATATACACGCACATGAACTCATACCTCTGGGGTGGATTGGCTGACTTCCAAACAAATGTCTGTACTGCTTTGGCATCCATCTTGTAGACACCTCACCGTAATCGCCCGATAACACTCCCTCACAATCACTCTCTGTTGCAGGAGATTAGGTCCAATGTTAAACAAAGCAGCAGAGTAGGTTTCTGACATGCCAGCTCTTTAATTAGACCACTGTTATCTGAGGACAAATGTATACACATATGCAAATGAAGTTTTAAAAAGAGCTCCACAATAAAAATGCTATAATAGCAGCAAGCAAACCGAATGTCAAAAAGCCTAAAAGGTGTATTTCCAGCATTTTAGGAAACACTGCATAAACTGACAAATGCATAACACAACAGTGCAGTGGCCAGAATGGGTCAGTCTTCGCCTTGATCATTCCTGACTAGTGATCGACCAGTCTCTGATATATCTGATTTTCTGACAAATTTACATATATGTCACATAATGGTTCACGTCATTTGCACACCAACACAGGCAGTAACATCACAGACACACTAACATGGACAGCGTTTCTGGTTTTACTGTGGTGCAGTGCCACACCTAAATCCTTGCTGACACACCATACATTTAAAGGGATAGTTCACTATTTTTCACATGAATTTGTATGGGATCAGCACCGTTACTCTGGTGCACCCACAGTGACTTACCCCCGACAGTGTCCTGTGAGCCCAGTTCTGGGTCGGTTTTGGTCAAATTGAAAGTAGTCCCGGCAGGTTTCCTGGGGTCACCAAAATACAACATGTTTCTTCTTTACATAATATGTGTTTGAATGAGTGATTTATTTGCATAACAAAGCTGTCACGGAATAAAAACTCACACCTCGTAATGACTTGGAGCTACTTTCTCTCAATAGCATCAATCAATGCGCGTTGTCACGGCTAACAGCTGTGCACCTTAGCAAACTAATTTCATCAGTTGTTCGGTAGCATTTGCAGCTGCTACGTGCCACCACACAGCTGTTAGCAGTGATAGTTAATTTTCAAACAGGAATTTTTTACAGCAGTGACAATGCGCATTGATCGCTTTTGAGAGAAAGAAGCTCCACGCAATTATGAGGTGTGAGTTATTGTTCCCCTCATACAGGGTGTACCCCACCTTCACCCATTGTAGCTGGATTAGGCCGACTGTGACCCCCGCGACCCTAGTGAGAATGAAATGGGTTCAGAGGACGAGATGAGTTTTTATTCGATGACGGTTTTCTTATGCAATTAAATCATTCATTCGAACACACTGTTTTGAGAAGAAACATGTATTTTGGTGGTCCTAGGAAACCTGCCGGAACTACTTTCGCTTTGACCAAAACTGGACCAGAACTTGGCTCACAGGACACTGTAAGTCACTGTGGGTGCACCAGAGTAAAGACGCTGATCCCATACAAATTCATGTGAAAAATAGCTGTCCCATTAGACTTATCTTACATATATAATAGTCCTACTATTTACAATAAAAAAAAACACAGGCCTTCCATGCTGCTCAACAATTTTTACCCCCACATTTTTTTTTACCGCTTAAGAATTATGCACATGCTCCAAACCGTTGGACATGTGACACCACATTCTTTTCATTGTAAACATCCAGTAGTAAAACCTGTCATGGAGAATTTAACCAGTTTAACATTTACTATAGTAACATTCACGACAACACAGTTAATGGGGGTAAAAATAATATACCTGTAAAACAGCACACTGTATACCAAATGTACCCATGTATGTGCCATATACAAAAAATAATACGGGGGTAAAAATGATACACTGTTCTGGGATCAGTGCATTAAGGGATTTTTTTTTCAACACTGAGTAGGCCTACTTATTGATTAAATTGGACAGAACCTGGTCAGTACATGTGAATGAAACGCCGCCATACCAAGAGATGAATACCACAGGAAACACTGAACATGAAATCAAACGTATTTAACATGAACGAATAAGACATAAAGAACCAAAATACTAACTTGCCAAGTGAAATCAACATCACATGTTTCAGTGATAAAGGCTGCTACATTGAGCTATGAGTAATCACTCATCTGGTACTGCAGTGATGGTGACATAACAGTAACACTTTAGACAAGGTGAGATACGCTGAAATTCAACTGGATTCCTTTTTTTATCCTGGGGTTGTATCATTTGAAATTTGAAATTTGAGTCAGAGAAGGTTTTGTAACCAGGTACATAGGAGAAAACTTTTTAATTATTTAGAATTCAGGGTTTTATTCTGTTTCCACTGAACAAAAGTAACCATATATTTTTAGGTTTTACATATTGTGAGACAGAAAATTTAAATTGGAATAATAATAAAAACAAATAAAAAACCCACTTCTTCTCAAATAAGACTAAAATGTAATGTTGGAAGTATGATATGACAACATTGTAAAGTGAAATTACAGCAGATTTATGTCCCTGTAGTAAGACTCATTCTAAAACCAAGGCGTGAGTCCCCATGGGATGGTGTCCATTCAGGTCAAAATCAAACAGACAAATAAGGAAACACACACATCCTGTTGGTAAAGTTCCATGTAATCCAAGTTGTTTGTTGTTTGTCAGAGTATGACAATAAGACAGCCAAATACTAGAGGAAGAAGAGTAGCCAAATAGCTGTCACTTACTCTAATGTTTTAGGAGGCGACACAGGACTGAAGGCTCGTCACCACCCACCTCTGGCTGGGTATAGAATTAACTCAACCTACTCAATCAGTTCATCAGACTAGAATGTCTGCATAACATTTGGTGCCAAGACCAGTATTATTACAGGATTTGTATTAAAATGAAAAATGTTACTGTTTTCCTGGTGATTCTACTTGGAATAAGGACTGTGTATTGCAGTATGGTGAAATGTTAATCATGACATTCTCTAGAATGAATAAATTATCATAACAAAAAGTAATAATCCTGTACAAAAATGTAAAGATTCTGGCCTCATTTTGGCTCAAGCTCTTTAAATAATCACAAGAAACCAGTCACCATTTTGGTAAAAATCCCTGTCCTTGTACATAATCTTCAAGCGGAAAAACCTTCACACATCACTTGAATATTTTTTGTGTTCCAAGTAAACACTGCCACGGTAGCCACAGTGAGGAATGACAAAACGTAATCTCCTGCAGCCAGACAGTGTTTTAAAGTGGAGTTCACAGACATGATGTCAGGTAAATGGACTGAATTATAATAGTTATGTAAAAATAAAGTAAAAACAATGTCAAAGTCTTTATTCCTTTTCAAGCTTTGAATACAATCTGTACAGAAGTGTTATCCATTCTATTATTTTTTTCCCCCAACTGTTTTAACACTATTATTCTTTTTAAGAATAAAAAATTCTAAACCATAATCCAAGAGACACATTTGTCAGAATAGCTTTCACACAAGAATCATATTTGTTGGTAACTTGGTTGGTTTATTGTCTGCATGCGCTCATTTACAAAGCAGAGTTTGGTTTTTGACATGAAGTCTGTCTGTGTAGATGAGCACATTTGTGTTAACATCTTTGACAACTGGAGCATACATTTCCGGAAAATGTGTCTTAGCAATATACAAAAGTGCAAGTCCCTTTTGAAGTGGAAGCATTAGTATTCTACTACAGGTTGTGTATTGTTTCTCAACAAAAAGATAATAGATATACACCGAAAGGGGTAAACATGGTTGTAAAAATGTAAAAGAATTTCACCTCATTGTGTTTAAAAGTCTTTCTACGCATCTAGGTCTATTATAAAAAAAGGAGTAGAGGACATTGGATCAAACTAAGGACGCAGAGGAAGGACACTGAAGAGATGAAAAACAAGTAGAGTAGACAATGTATAGATATGCAGATTGATGGATTTGACAGATTAACAGGCAGCAATCGATGCTTTACATTTATCAGTTGTCAAAAGATTAATAACTTGGTGTCTAAACAACAATGATGTCAGTTTATTCATTTACATATTAATTATTTTAACTCAGATGTGAATGAATGAATTAATTTTTGGTTTGTACATTAATCATTGGATTTAGTAGTAGGGGTGTGTATTGGCAAGAATCTGGTGATACAATACAAATCACAGTTCATCACTATATTCGATATATCATAATACTGTTAAAAATGTAATTTGTTCTTTGTTTCTCAATTTTTTTTTAATATTTCCTAAAAGAATTCAATTACACCAAAAATATTCTCAAATTTTAACACATTTTTGTTTGAAACCAACAATATCTGATGCTACATCACAAAATGTTCCTGCATTAAAACTTAAATTATGTTTATCAGACATTACAGATTAAAATCCTGCTCAAATGTGCATGTTCTAGTAGTTCATAACTAACATAATAAAATTATTTTTGTATAATCCCAACAAAGGAACCAACATCAACCTCTCTCAGATGGTAAAATATGCTTTTAGGATGCTTCAAATAGCCATCATTTAATAAAACAGAGTTAAATCATAATAAATATACTTAAACAATAACAAAACCTCCATTTGCCTTTGAATAAATACCCCAAAATATTGACAAAGTAATACTGTGATATATTGCAGAGCTGATATTTTCCAACACCTTTAGTTAGTACAATAATGATAATGAGCATAAAATCCAAAACAGAATAGGCTAGAAGGAAAATATTCTTTTTTCTTTGACTGTCCTTTTCACCTGATACACATTAAATTAAATGTGTAGAGCATCAAACATTCCGATTATAACAAAATAAACAACAAAAAACACATTTACCATTTTAACTAAATATCCTGAATGGATTTATACTTCAGGTAATTATTTAAACTTTGTCAAAGAGAGGAAGAACTTAAATTCATCATCAAGTTCATTCCATAATTTCACACCCACAACCGAAATACATCTAGACTTCCCATTTGTCCTCATCATTTAATACACTGAGAAATATAAAAACCTCTGAAACTAATTTTCACTCTCCAAACTATTATAATAGTTTTTAAGAGTTGATTATTGACCTCACAAACCTATATGTGATATATATATATATATATATATATATATATATATATATATATATATATATATATATATATACAGTCAAACAAAGAGTGAGGCCAAAGCAGTAGGTACATGGACAGACAAAATTATGAGCCAAAATGGTGTCAGGACAAATGGGACAAATAGGACGACAGGGATGTAAAGGGGGGGTGTTTTATCTGGAGGGAAGGACTGCACTCAAACCAAGGGCAACAACAATTGTGGGCATCTGTCACCAACCATCTGGGAGATCCCTAAGGCCAAGATGGGGACCAAAGCAAATATGCGTGAATGACTGAAATGTACTGGAACTCTAACTGTGCAAATACACTACTGACAACAATAAGTTAGGGATATTGTTATTTACACGAGTGCTTTTCCTATTTGGTCTGAAGTTTAATGAAATAAGAAACCGTTCCCTTTGATATTACTACTATTGAATGAGAAGAAACTCCACTTTCATTAGTTCAAATGTATTACCTCAACAATTTAGACAATAAACTAACAATGCTCCATCATGATATGGTGGAGCATTATCATCCATGAACAGAAAGTCGGGGGTGTGCTGGCGGAATTGGGGGATAATAAAGGGTTCTATGATGTCTCAGAGGTAAGAATGTGCAGTGACTGAACCATCTACAATTATCAAATCTGTTTTGTGTTGACGGGTGATGCCTGCCCTGACTCTTGCACCTCCTTCACCAAAGCGAACCCCGAGGACCGTGCTGGCCTCGGCGTATCGCTTACCTTGTCTTCTCCAGCGACTGACAACTATTATTTCTTTGCAAGGTGACCCGACACTCATCAGCGAACACACCACTGCTTCATTGTCCAGGTCACATGGTCTAGAGTCTAGACCCTCTGAAAACGGTCACAGCGGTGCCTTGGTCACAGTGGAATCACCTGCAACAGTCATCTGGCATTCAAGCCAAAGCAGTGAAGTCGAGTGTGAATGGTTTATTTGGAAACCCTAGTACCTCTCACTTCTTGTGAATGTGCCTGCAGCTGTGTGGCAGTTTCACAACAGTGTCTCAGTGTATAGGTCCTTTATATGCTAGTCATCATTGTGGGGCTCCACTCCTGGGTCTGTCACAAAAAACGCCAGTAGTTCTGTGTCTTGCTGGAGGTCTGCTGATGACACTTTGAGACACGCCAAGTTCATGAGCCAACTGCCTGCTATGGCCACGTGGTGCTGCTCGCCTATTAAGTGACCTTATGTATTCATGGCTGTTTGTATGATGAATTGGGAATGACTAAACAACAATTTATTTATACCCCCAGAATGATGAAATTGATGCCACATTTGTATTTTTCAGTAATTCCCCCCCAATACAAAAAAACCAACAGTACACAGTGAGGATATCCGTACACTGAAAACACTAAATGAGGTGCATCTATCACTCCACTACAATTCCACAAAAAAAGAATAAATAACTGAAATGAAACAAGAGGTGCCCGTCACAACAAGCCCCGCTCCCCTTGCACACATTTTACCTGATTGGCCCCATCATTGCAAAAATACATTTTTGGTGACTGTGACCTTTGACCTGCATTCACCGAAATTTAATGGGGTCTATTCTGGACCACCTTGCACGTTTCCTGTAAATTTTATAGAAATGGGTTCACTTGCATCAGCGTAAAGCTACTGACAGACAAACAGACCAACAGACAAACATACAAACTGAATTAAAAACAATACCCCTCTCTTCTATTGGGGGGGGGGGGGGGGGTAACAAACACCTTAAGTATGAAATCCACTAAGGACTTCAATAAATCCTTAATTTTTTGTGAGTAGTGTAAATGCAAACATTAATCAAAGTGACTCAAAGTAATTTAGTCTGAAAAATCATTTGATTTTCATAAACTTTTGACAATAACTATATGATGAATCACATGTGTGGCCTTTGAACACATACAGTGAATGGAATTTAAAGCAGGTAGCTTTAAAGACTTTCCAAATAGGTTAGGACTATAGAAAGTGATGAGTGTTGATAAACAGTAGATGGATTAGTTTGGAGGACTATGGGCTTCTCTTGCTCTGTCAGAAGATGTGGGCTGTGTAACGAACTGGCTTCAGCTGTAATCCTCCTCTTCCTTCCTTCTATGCTCAAAATGGGACTTGACCTAAATTCTTTTTAATAGATTTACATACATTTGATAAAGAGGCTTATTGCAGGAATTAGCATGGTTAAGTGATGGCTAAAATTGGAAATTCATACAGTACATACTGTAGGGTATGTTGGCCTAAAACCACAAATTATCTATGCAACATCACCAAGAAACCAAATCAATCTGAGTTGAATAGCAATTTTGCATTCGTTCTGAGCAGTACCGATGCTACTACAAGCTACGTCCTTTGTAATTACACCATGATTGAAATCATACATATAAAGACCTGGTTCCAAAACACCAGAAAAACACATTTGAAACTAGGAGTTAGCTCCAGAAAATCCCCCGTCATTGTAGATTAATTTACATACTATATTCACTGTGGTCAAACATCATAGATTTTCTGTACTGTAAATGAGCTTCTGTTCCAAATTGCAATAAGTGCCTTGCTACTCTTGGAAACAACATATACCAGTTCATCGAGAGGCTTCCAATAGTGTGACGTAATCCATCATGGCCGTGGCCATGGAATAGAAACTTGACTGGATGTTTTGCCCATTTTACAGTCAACTTCAGCATAAATAATGAATAATGGAGCCTCATTAATGCTGTATTTCCTCTCGTCCCAGCTTGACTCGACTCGAATAGACTCGGTAGCATTTCCATTACAGGATAGTACTGACTTTACAGTACCTGCCAGTCATGGTGATGCGACACGTCCTTCCATGTCATCTGTATCACTCGTTTTGTGTTGTCTCCTCTAAATTTTCACATTAACCACTAAGGACTGAATCTCCTGGACCGACCATGCTGTAGTATTATGGGCTGTCATCATGTGGTTTAATGTACCAATATATTTACTGTCAAGTTCCACATCTGTATATAGTAAACTGGTGGATCACAGAAACAACTAGTACTAGTGGAAACACAGCATAACCTGTTAGTTAATCTGACACTGCAGGATTTCCATAAACCTGTTCCACACACACCTATCATAAAAAATAGAGCCAATGGCCCTGTGCTCATCTGGGCCTCACAGCTGTGATGGCTTGCCATCAACAAAAGGAATCATTCAATAGATCATAAAATCAATACCACTGTGTGGCTGTGTGTTTTTATCAACAAATGTCAAAAACCGTGTGAATGGTATAGGAAGCCCCCAAAGCTCTTCTGGGGTAACATCTGACTGAACAAAAGTAGGTAACTGGGTAATGACATATTACTGTGGTTAAAGCTGTTAAATGCTACGCAGGAGTCTGTTGGTGGAAACTAATATTGGGGAAATTACTTTCTTTGATCTTGATGGAAATTGAATTCAATCAGATATGCACATAAAATCTGTTAAGAATTGTGGGAGGAAAAGCAAATATATATATATATATATATATTAGACGTAAGTAACATTACTTTTGTAAGTAATGTTTGGAAATGACAAGTAATAATTAATTGTAGATCATTCTACATTGTACTATATCCAAGTCAAGAAAATATAAATGGATCATTCAGTCCAATATTTTTTTTTCTGATGTAGATGTTGAACTTAAAATCAATTTGAAGGTTAAACCATTTTGTCCTTCTTGCTTCATCCTACATTTGTTTCTAATGGAAGCTTAATCTGGATACGTCACTCTTGTATTGGGTACGTACCATACTGTATTCACTAATGAGCTCAAATCAGTGAGAAACATTTATTTCAAACAGTAATTTTGTTTTTGTCTGCACAGGCCTTATTTTCTCCATAGCTGGGGCGCTCTTCTGCTAAAAATAAAAATAGCTACTGTTAACTTATAGTTAAATAGTTCCACGCATCTTCGTGCCAAATGTCTATTTTGAACAGTCATGAACAGGGAGGGCTGTTGGGCCACTTCTCAAGCCTATTTATTGAAATCCCCAAAATAACTTTGGATATGAAGCTATTTGTAAAATTCCAACTAAAGACAATTAAATTCTCTTAGCACTGATGCATAGGTGTGAAAACATGTTTACATTTGAAAAGGACCCCAGGGCAGAGAAAGGTTAAGCCACTTTCCTTCCTGTTTTCCCTTTTGGATGCTGTACCCTCACAGTTCTAACAGCAGTTATTGCATGACACTGATAACACACGCTGAAGCGGAGACACATGACATCTCAATCACCTTATCTCAACCTGTCTGTGTCTTCCACTTCTACTACAGAGTTACTTCCTCAGTATTTCTATAACTTCACTGCAATGATAAATATGTTACTGTTAACGGATGCCAATTGAATGCCAAGAAAATCCTTTAATATGTGTGAAAAAACATATGCTTTCCATGTGGAGTGATAGCAGGAGGTGGGAGGAGGCAAACAGATGACTAATGAGGATGACTAAGAAGTGTTCAGGGTGGTCTGATGTGTAGTTTGTTTAGTCCATGTCTCGCCCATCAGTTGATAAATATAAATTCTATAAAGGTGACGGCAAAGCACTGCATTATTTACTGTTGAAGGATGAGCAAGAACTTATAAAGTATTATTCTTATCTTCACAACTGTCTAGAGAAAATATAGGTAAAATAAATATGACAAACTGGTCAAACACTGGGACATTATCATATCATTTTGGCATCTGTTCAGCACAGAAAATAAAACATTTAATTGTAGAGTGGGGAACAAACTACCACTAAACAAGGACAACTAATATTGAAAATGAATATGTGTGCTTTCTCAACCACTGTGTGAAAAGTGTTTATCTTAATGAAATAATAATAATGATTACATTTTAAAAAAGCCTACAAGGATTAATCAGATATATCCTTACCCCAGGATTTTGACAATGGAAACACATTATGCACATCTCAAATCAAATCTTTCATTACATTAAACTGGAGACCTGTTGAACTAAAAGATGAAGTCAAAGTAATAAATATCTAATAATTATGAATCACCATACAATTAAAAAAGAAACATCAGCTTAAGTTTTTAAACTTTTGCGCTTTTTGTATCTGGAATCACTCATTTTGGAGGAAAATAAACATAACCTTAATATTAATGACTGGAAAAGAACTTCTGTCATTAATGCATTAGCTATGAGTGTGTGAAATATATGCATGCATTCCGATGCACCTTAAAAGGAGCATAGGAAAACAAATAGCTTACCGCTGCAACTACTAGCATAAAATTTAAGTGCACACTTTAGTGCATCATGGATGTGCACATTTCTTAGCCAAATGATTAACTTATGTTCATACATTCAGACCCAAGTATTGCATTTGTAGTTTATTTAGACCACAGGGAAATGTTTAAAAATGCAGAATTACATTTTAAAAAGTAAACTATTAGTCCTTTAAGTTAAATCAGTTCATATTAGTGCAGAGCCTGTATTAAAATGTGAGATTGTTTGCTACTAATGTGTTGAGGAAGTAGGCGAAATGAGTTGAAAAGAGCAAAAAGAAAGACTATAATAATTAGTTGCCCCCCCACACATACACACAAATGTGTGCGCCCCCCATTAAACTATTATTATTATCATCATCATCATGATTATTATTAACTAAGCCTGGGTGATTATATGATCATGATAAATTTGAGGTCGATTATGGTGATCAGCTGCGAGCCTCAATCAAACATGGCGGAAATCTGCATTAACGCACAGATATGCATGAAACCAGAGCTACACTGCCAGAACTTGTGGGGGCGCTGTAGCACACATTTGGACGGGAACAGGTGAAGAAGATAAATAAAAAGAGGTGGCAGAACTTAAGCCAGGGGCACAGATGCAGACAACAGAAAGAATGACAGAAAGTGGAGCTGAGAGCAGCGAAAACCATGACTTGCAGTTATTCTCCACAGAGGACGATATTACTGAGAAAAAATGTCACTCAACGTTGGTTTTGTCACAGTGGTTTTGTTACCGTAAGAGTGATGTAGAGCAAATCAACCCGGGGTGCAGGGTATGTTGGCAGTTGATGCCATCGAAATCTGGCAACACAACAAATCTTTTTAATCACTTAAAGAAATACCATCTGAGTGATTATGGAGAAAGCATGAAAATGTGAGTGGAGCCTCCAAAGCCTGTTGCCAGTTCAGCCACAAAACCAAAGCAGCGGGCTATTGTTTTATCTTTTGCGGCCATTTGAGCATCATTCCAAGAGAAAGAAAAGGGGCAGTGTTAATTTTGTATGCTCTATATCTCAAAAACCTCAAGACTGTTAAGTACTGCACTGTTTTACAATATTTTTCTACAGTTTTGCAGGTTAGTGAAAATGTAAATTTTATTTATCCAGTATCTGCACAATAGCTGGTCTGAAGATTTATCTACTGGGTCTGTCATTTCCAAGTGGGCTCCAGTATTAGCACAGTGCTAGGCTAGTGCTATTAGCACAGTGCTAGGGTACTTAGCTCTTCACAGAGGCTTGAGTAAACACTGTCTGTCACCAACTGCTTCATTAAATCACTTGTATTCCAGCCTTTACATTTAAATATATTAAACACTTGTAACATATGGAAGCATCTAAAACTTCCTGTTAACTGTAACCGCACGTTTCACCTTCGCTGCTGTCACATGTGTGCTTTTCCATGTAACAGTGGAGAGAAGGTTCTAATTAAACAACAGTTGCATGTGTGGTACCGAAATTCACGTTAGATTTCAGTCTGGTTACTACCATTAATGTTTACCTCAGTTCCATACCTATACCGACTTTCAGTACACCACACTCTCGCTCGCTTTCTGTGTCTGAGTGAGAATGACAGAATGGGCGGGGGCTGCTTCATTCTGTGGCACTGTGCCACAAATTACTCTATGTATGGGAAACACTGGATATTGTGAGAGTCCATTAACAGCAATGAGTTGCACTACGGCGCAGCTGTAGCCAAATCAGGGGGCGGGGCTTAGTAATGCTCAGAGCAGCAAAGTTATAAATAAGCAATGAAATTAGTTTAACATGTTCGTTGTTGTCGTAATGATGTGAAACTTTGCACTGCAATCCACCATAGTACTGAAAAGTCACCCTCCAAATTTCTGATCATTTGGTGAGTTGTGCAGGTGTTAGGCGTTCCACAAACAGGAACACGACAGACAGAGATTTGTTGAATTATAAACAGATAATGTATTTTTTCACAGATATGAGTGCTTCATTGTGTTTTTATACAGTATGCTGTCCCTTCACACTAATCTCAATAAATAGCATTGTATGTCAAGCTAGTTTTTAAGGAATTTGGCATGTGATACCTATGCATTTTCAACCTTTCACATGTCATTTGGCCTCCAATGGTTTGCATTAAGTAGGAATCGTGTGTAAATGTATACCAAGATCCTTAATTGACATGCCTCTAACCCTCAGTGTGTGGTATTTGATGTATCACGGAGTCAACATATGCACAGAAAACACATAATGCTTACAGATAACACGAAAATGGTGTGTATTTTTATGCAATCATGATATCATGTTGGTATTTTAATCAATATGTTGGAATGTCCAAAATTTCTGATTCCCTTATACTGTAATATTTTCTTTTCAACATACAAGGTATGACTGACTGACTCAGATCTGAATGAATACCCCTAAATCAATACTTTAAGTAAAAGTTTAGCTATTTGAGGCTACATGCCCATTATTTTTCTCACATTTGTAACAACATTGGTAATGACAACAGAAATGTTTGCAGGTAACATTTTAGTTTGGATACTGGGGACTATCCTACCATTTACTTTTAATGGTCTATTTTATTATGGTTGTAAACTTTTGTAAGCAATTTCATTCACCTCATAGGACAAAAAATGTTGACTGATGCATCTTCACCAAATTTAAAAATGTCCTATAAAAAGTTAATTGTAGTTAATGTTAGTGATGGCATCAAAAAAAGTACAAAAAGGTTTATAATTAAAACATCTCTGTGCTGGTGTTGACTGTTTGCTTGCTACAGAATTAACTATCAAAACAGAATTAAGACTGAATCACTTCTCTATAATAAGAATTCCTGAGGTGTCTGATGACATGGTGATCAGAAATTCAATAATGTTTTATTTCTGTGGCAAATCACCCCAGTGTTGACAGATGAGTGCAGCTCCCTGCTCTTTCTCACTCCCCCTACCCTAATCATCCACACTCTTATCTGTTCTTATCTGCACTGACTTGTATTGGAAACCTGACAGACTAAATTGGATTGACTTTTAATTAGGTGCACTCCCAAGGTAAAATGAGTTTAATTGCCAGAATTATCTCTATGGTTCCTTAAGGTAGTGGGTAGTGGGGCAAACAGAAGCACCTGAATAGCTCAGCAAATAAACCACCCTGACAGATTTCACATCAGATTGACCTCTGTCAGAAAAATATAAAACTGCAATGATAAAGTTACATTATTGGGAAAACTAGCACCCATCTGTGAGCATTTTATCAGTGTAATGTGAGTGAGAGAGCATTATCGTAGTGTATGACTAGAGTTAAGCTTTTGGATGAATGATGATATTGCATAGTCAATACTGCAACATATCAACAGTACAACAATATACTGAAAACAAAATTATACCAACTTTATGGGCAACAGTATATTCTTAAAGTTGGCCCAATTTTCTTTTCATATACATTCTTCCTTTTATTGTTATTTATACACGTCAGTAACTACTTTTAACTAGGTGTAATGATTATAATCATTTCACAAGAAGAGGGAAACATATTTAATTCCAACTTTATGGCTAGTGAATAAGTAAATATTCATTTATTACTTTGCAACCTTTACGTAGCTGGATAAACTAAATATTCTGAAAATTATAGCATTCATAAGACCAGTGATATCTTGTTAGATGGCATAAAAGTCCAGCTACTTAATAATCTGTCCTGTGATTCAGTCAGAGCTGGAAGACAACACTGTACAAGCAGGAGAGCCTCGCAATATTGGCTCCTTCTATTAACAGCCATTTAATTTGGCCCGCATGACTGCTCTTTTGTGTTCAGTAGTAATAGCTATTAGAGAGAATATAACACCATTTAATGGCAGAACAAAGAGGGAAAATAATTTCATTGTAGTAGACTGCATGACAAATCAGGTGCAAAGCTATTTGATCCAAGGAAAGAGTGGAAAGGATGGTTTCAAAATGTTCATGTTATTCTGGGTCACTTTTGGTCCTTTTCTTACTTTCAATTTCGTCAGCTGCAGTATGGGACCTGGATCGAAGACTACTTCCCCCTCCCTTGATTTCTTCATTCATCACCATTTAGGTAAGTGCAGTTTTACTCTAAGAACTTGGGACACAGACACTGACGAAGTATATGAGGCCTGACAAGGAAGCTAAATATCAGAGAAAAGCCAAAAAGAGTGGAATTGGAATATTTCTAAATTCTTTGATCTCAGAAATGACCTAAATATATACTAAAGTGTATTTTGCATTTTCTGAATGTGCTGCTTGACTGCACCAGAAAGATGCCAATAGCCTTTCTAACTTCAAAGCCACAATCATTACAATAAAAAAAAGAAATACTGGATAGAATGGAGGAAAATGAAAAAAAAAAAAAAAAAAAAAAAGCTTTGTTTCACATGCGTACCATTCATGCCTGCTCCAAGATGACACATGTATTCACACAGACATATGTGGGTGTACACACACTACACACAAAATGGGAAAATCTGCACCCTGCTGCCTGCTGTGCTGAATCTGTACCTGCAATCCAGCCATGGGGGGATGGGAAGGTAATGGACCGTACAAAAATTCAACTTCCCACACCGCACCTTAAAGTATCTGTCCATTATTCAGTCCATATGACAGGGATGACATATGGCATCATATATCAGAGCATGGGGCATATACAATATTTCAGACACTTATATTAGTTCATATTAGAAACCTACATTTTCCCCATGCTACTATAGTAATGTTACAGAAAAGAATAGCATTTATGAATGTATTGGACACAAAAAACACTTGTGTGGGGGTACTTCTTGTACCAAAAATGTATTTATTTGAGCTACTGTTTAGCTGGGATAAATATACAGCTAAAAATCTAAGGAAATTCTGAGGCAAAATGTTTGACTTCCTTACAAAGGCCTGATTCAACCACCTCAGGATTTGGTTAATTGGGTTTAACATGACCGTGTCAAAACAAGAAATGCATTTCGAGGACAGATTTATTATACTTTTAGGCTGTATTTAATATGCATGGAGCCCAAATACAAGTTTGTGTTGCTAGTATCAGATTACAGTACTGCCAGCATTTTGGAAATATATTTAAAAAAATCAGCATACCACTGTTGACTACACATGTGTTTTCTAAAGCCTTCAGAAACACATATGAAATCAAGGGGTTCTTTGTGTCATGTGTATAGCAGTGTACTGTATATTTTAGCACCTTGTGTACTGATATTACATGGCAGGATGATGGGCGGCCTCTTTTTGGAACAGAAAAGCTTGTTGTAAGTGTGAGAAGAGCTCTCTGCTAACAGCCAGTGTTTATGTTGCTTTTTCTCCAGGTACATTCAGATTCTTTCAGTCCTGCAGCTTTCAGAAATGTTTTTAATGGTTTTCCCTACAGTGAAGCTGATGATCCGACCTCAGGGAAGATGATTCATACTCTCAAAGTGGCAATACAGTATATGAGCTGTGAAAAATACTTGGGTGTAACAAAACATTTGACTGCAGTGCCAGAATGCCTCTCTTGATTATTGAACTTTTGGGCATTTTGACATTCTTGCAGTGCCCGCAGGGATTGTTTTTCCAACCTGGACTACACATGATAGGGGTTTGTTTGTTGGGTGGGGATCAGTAGCTTTGTCCCGACTGCACATCTAAGCAGCCAAATAAAGATCACAGTTATCAGTCCAGAGGCAGGTTTAAGCTGCCACTATGTGAAGGAGACTGTCATCTGACTTGTAATGACACAGCCCGAGAGCCATTATATCTTTGATGGGAGGCTTAAGCAGAAATCCATTTCAGTTTGTCAAGAGGTGAAGCAGGCAGAGAAAAAGGGAGGGGTTTGGGAACATTCGTTAGTCACTTGTGATAAGGTGTATAGTATACAGTGCTAACAACTGACAGTAATTTATAATTCCACTGTCAATTTGACATGAATTCTGTAGATGAAAAAATAATAATCAGATACAATGAAGATATGAGTGTTTCTTCTGAACAGTTATAAGTGTAATGTTGATTTGTCATCAGACATCTGCAGAGTAAATGTGTGCTAATGACACAGACAGCGGCTGCATCAGAAAATCCCAGACAGAAAATGGCTGCTCTTGGTTGGAATACAGGGAAAAAAATGCTGGTTTTGACAAAGCATTTTTTTATTTTATATATATATATATATATATTATAATTATTTTAATACTACAATAAAACTGGTACATAGTAAATACATTCAAAATGCTCAGTGCTTAATTATTTAATCTTCATTAAATAACACGTAGAATTGTAAAAATTGAAGCCTGAAATTCATCACTTATTTGAGGATGTGATGGTAAGAGCTATGTCTAAATCTGTTTTCTGTCACAGACACTAACATGAACGACATGAATACGACCAGCAGACAAAATATAAATGTATATACACAAACATCAGGAGGGTCACACACCCCATGGCAGCTGTAAAGAACATACGAGACATGATGGTATGTTATGTTCTGTTTTATATTGAGAAAACACTCCTCCAGGTGATTATTAGCCTCTGTGACCACACTGACACGAAAGGGTGGGGAGTGGCAAATTCTGCAGAAAGAATCCCTGCCAGACCCAGAGAAAAAGTAATATTCCTTACACGTCAACAAAAAATGGTTTGTGGGTGATTGTTCAAACCTTGGTGGAGTTTATCAGCAGGAGCCATGAGTCCATTGACAGTGAAGGGCTGGAGCTCAAGCTGCTCCCATCCCAATCTCGTTCCACATGATTATTCTCAATTTCACAGTTGATGGTTTTTACTGAAACAGACGGCAGCAGCCAAATGCCAAAGTACAGAAGAGAAGGCTCTGAGGTGGGAGAGAAAGTAAAAAAAAAAAGGGCAAAAAAAGATAGGCTGGTCACTCAACTTCATCACCAATGTTTGGGATAGAAGTAATCTGTGAATGTGACCTATTGGCAGAAGCAGCACATGTACTGATGCTAGATTTTAGATCAGACAAAAATAGCCGAAGGGAAACACCCTAAAACAAAAAGAAAAAAAAAAAAAGGGGGGGGGGGTATGAAATCGATAACTGTAATGAAATCTTTTCATTTGAATTTCTGTGGATCAATTTTTCAATTTTTCTAACCATTTCAGAGACAAAGGCTGCTGCAGTTCTGTTTTTTTTGTTCTTAGCATCAACAAAAGCTATCAAAACCAAATCCGACACTTACCTAAATTGCCAACACAGCCAAATCCCCATGTGCCATGTAAGCTTGACGCTATAGCTAAATAATATTCAGGAACCCTGGAGGAATTTAGCATAATTTGCAAAACAATCATTTGAAAACATGACACTGATAAACACTCGCAATATGAATGTAATCTTTGTTCTCAAATCAGGATTGAAAAAAAGCCCATTGAACCCTTTACATTAGAGAGGGAAAGATGCTAATATTAGCTTAGCTTACAGCTGCTCCTCACTGGCATGTTCCGTTACATTTTTTGTTCACAAAAAGGTTGATAGCGTTCATAATGCCTTTATAAAAATCAAGTTTCCCACACTGCTTGGATCATACGCCACCTGTTTTCAACTCCTTATGGTCTATCAATCACTGAAATACCTTCTTTGAGAGTTCAATGTGCTAAAAGTAGGACCTGCAATATGCAATGAGTTAAGTCAATACTGTACAGAATTACAGTTGCATATCCACCAAGGTGGTACCAATTAATTTGAGGGTAGCTGGGGCTGTATCGTCATCTGTCCAAATGGTAGAAGTGACTGATGTGTGGATCCAGAGAGAGAGAGAGAGTCTGGTGTCGACCAACTTTATATGTAAATTGTCATGAGATAACTTTTGTTATGATTTGGCACTACGTATATAAATTAAAAATTGATTGATTGAAGGAGGGCTCACTGAGACATGAAGTGCTCACATGCTGACTGCATAGCTGTAAATAAAGTATTATTTCTTATTCATGTCTTCATATCATGATGATGATTAGGCCTACTGTATATGATTTATAGATCTGTCAAGGCCAAGACTTCCACTTCTTCATCCATCTCAAAACAATTAACTTCTACATTTTAGTAAAAACACGAGGCTATGTGCAACTTAATGTCATTTGAGTACATACATAAAGCTACAATTAATCTCGTTCATATAAAATATTGTGTAATCGTTTACAAACTGGTGTCATGATTTTTTTTTTATGTTGTTACGATGATTGGACTGTGAATTTTGCCCAGCTGGGTACACACCGAAGAGCGCTACATAATCACAAAAGGTACCAAAAAAAAAATGTTCAAACTCCCAGCATCACACGAGAAGAGTGCTGGTGAAAATTACAGCATCACTCTGGGGAGTGGGCAGTGGGAGTCGTGGGATTTGATGAATCAAGGACCTTTTGTTCACAGTGAAAATAACTGCTTGCATGCGGTTGGAGAAAAAAAAAACGATTTGGTGGTGCGATGATGCTTGGCAGGCAGGTGGGCATCATTTGGAGCAATTTAGGTTGGAAGCTGATGCAGGGGGTGGGGGGCAAGAGAGCAAGGTCATGTAAAGAGGATGCAGAAGATGATGATGTGGCCAGTGGTGGATATTTAACTGGGTCTATTCTGCTTGAAGTGAGTAGCAGCTGATTATGCCATGGCAACACTCACAGTAATGACAGCATGACATGCATGCATCCCGAAGGTTTCAGTACAAATTGTACTGAAATCATAAGCATTATAGACACTTTAAGTGTTTCACACAAACATAGTGACTGACATGGTGGCATGAAAATGTATACCACTGAGCTAAATTAATTATTCCTGCAATCCTTCACTCCATTGTGAATCCAATTACATTTTTATAATCAGTATTTCCAGGGGGGATATTGAACATTCTAGTTTTCAATGTGTGAACAGTTGGTGTTTATGGATAATGTGAGCACACAAAATACAAAACATTTGAGAATTTTGATATGAAAAGAAAGAATTTTAAATGAATAAAAAAAATATAGCAAACCCTAAACATATGTAGACTATTGTATAGCCTTCCACATTCAGACCGATATCAAGTGAGAAGAAGCTACTTATCAAAGGACGTTAAATACATATTTACATGTCCATCTCTGTTCCAACCTAGAATATTCCATAACAAGACTGGAGAGTACAAATACACAGAAACATGAACACAACCTGAGTGAGACCTTGACATCGTTTCATACCTTCTGTGGAGAAGTGATAAGGCTACTCCATTCATTAACTTTATCAAGCTCCTTTATAGCCAACTAGGAATGAGCTGACACCAAAAAAACATCCAGAAAGCAAAGCATCTTGGAGTTATAAAACAAGCTATTTCAGCACGATATTTAAAATCTGAACTATGTTAATCGAAACAGTGGGCAAGAACATCAGCATCCTGTGGCACGTTTTCACAAAAAGTTACTTCACAAGCAAACAACATTAAGCTACACTTTTAACAAACACCTTAAACATCACACATGATACTGATGGAACATTACATAGACTACAAAAAAATAAATCCCCACATCCTCGTTCTTTCCTCGAGCCACATTGTAGAAACATTTAGTCGACAAAAACAACAAACAGGAACAGTCATTAGTGTCAAAAGCGGCTTAAAGAAAACGCCACTCAGATGCACAGAACATTTGGAGACGTTTCCTACCTGTGTGAACCGGCTTCACATCTCCGTCGCCGCTTTCCATTTCCAGCTGTCACAGATTACCGCACGAGCTCAGCTGCAGGCGTTCAGTCCCGCGAGCGAGTCAGGAGGAGATAACCACGCGGGTAATGTGCGCGCGCTGTGCCGCCGCCTGCGCGACAGAGATACCAAGCCACCTGCGCACGAGGACGACAGAGAGGGAGAGGGGCGAGGGAAGTCAGGTGGCATTAAAAAAAAAAAATACAAACAGTAAATATAAAATAGGAACTTTTACTGAAAAAATATCCCTAATTATTGCTGTGTTTTCCAAGTAGCTCTTTAAACACTGACAAGACCAAAGAAGCGGGCTAAGGGCCACCACAATAAATAACGAGGTGATGAGTTCAAGTCACAGCCCCATCCAAGGGCGTATATTCACTTTGCCATTTGATTATGGACAAAGGGGGCGCCAGGGATTTGAGGTTTGTAAAAAAAAAAAAAAAATCACTGTAGATCCCACCAATTCAATTAGAAACCATGCAAACACTAAAACACAACACCACAGGCATGGATCAATATTCTGCTAACAATAAATTTTACAATTTTGATAAAAAATAAATAAATAAAGGTGCAAGCCACCCTCCTGAGACCTACCAGAATAAAAAGTGCTTCTTGTTTTCTTTTCTTTTTTAACATAAATACTTGTCTTGATTTAAAATGCCATAATGTCAATTTTTTCAGATATATTTTAAATTTGTTTTTGTTTTTTTGGAATTTCAGGTATATTTTTAATTTTTATTTTTTTGTGGAATATACTTTGGAGTTGGTTGCATTTATTTATATAAAGCTGTGAAACCTTTGTCCCCTACAGAAGTGAAAAATGCATAACCGGGTATCAGAAGGTCAAAATTTTTAATATTTTAAATTACAGAGGTACTATATTTTTTTTCCTGTTGATATACAAATGAAAAAGTCTTCTTTTTTTTAATAGAAGTAGCCCATACAGTATGCATTAGCATCAGCTAGGAGGCCTGGCACATGGACCAAACCAGGGGGGGTCACAGCCATTTAAAATGTGGGGGTGTTCTTGGTTGTGGCACATGAGCACATTTTTCGGAATCAATCATCGGGAAAATGTACCAACAATTATGCATTAATGGTTACATTTTATGTTAAAAAAAAGTAATATATGGATGAAAATAATAACAAAAATGTTTTTTTCCTCAATTACAAATTTATTCCAAGAAAAACAAAACTTTTGACAGAAATACAATAAGAATGAAAACCTGTCCCTCCCTAACCCTACTCAAAACATCCAAAAGTGCTCCTACTGCCTGCAAGTTAGCTTAGGGTATATGTCACAAAGCAAGACATAGTTTAGTTAACTTAGTTTAATGACAGCAAAATTTCTCATTACTTACTGTTTGATGACTGTTTGTTAACATTGCAAAGAAGAGTTGTTTACATTTCACCTGGGAACTGAGGTGCGCTTCATTTCCTTATGCTGCCAGGGCAGGTAAACAGTTTAAACCATAGATATTGTAATGACCCTGCAATGTTATTGCTGTTTGTTTGGTGTCAATGCAACCGACAGTAACTTTTTATCCTGCAGTAAAAAGTAGGTGAGACCAACTCTCCTTTCGTTTCCTGGATCCAGTGGAATGCTACAATATATAACCTCAGGAAAAGGTGGGGGGTGTGAAATCATCTGGTTGTAGAAGTGGGGGTGTCGCAAAAAAACCCATCCCCAACGCCCATGGATCAAACCATATTATAAAATCAGTAGTGGGTCAGGTCCAGCAAAGCTGTCACTTACCTACATTTACAACCTAAATTCTCAGTGTCATTCTTCAATGTTGTTGTGTGTTGCAGGGTTAATCTAATCTGCCCTGGGTCTTCAGAATTAATAATGAAGGCTTGTGTAATTTAAACTGGTATTTGGACTGTTCTTTTTATCAATCAGCCCTCAGTACTTTTACTCTTCCCCTGATTGGATTATACTCATTTGGAATAGCTTTAGAAGCATTCTTTCTTATTCATGTAAAAAAAAAAAAGCTCACTTTAACTGAATTTAATTTTACTATTAATACATTTGAGTTTTTTGGGGGGTGGGGTGGCTGACAGTGGAGAGCAAAGTTATTTGATATTGGACATGCTTAAAAACAATTTCAAGGTGTAGTTTTGTAGAAAAAACTGGACATAGTGAGAAGTCAGTCAACCCTGACACTAGCTAGCTGACCAAGCAGACACTAACTACCCTTCTGTGAAGACTCAGTCTTCACCTCCATGGACATTAAACAGACATATTGATTAAACTAAAACAGATATCCCCTCTATGACAAAGTCAATTCAGTTTTCCTGCACAAAGAAAGGAAGATGATGCTCTATGGGGGACCATTTAGATGAAGATGATTTACATGAGAACTGAGTTTTTATGGGTTGAAAACACAAAAATCTGAAGATGAATTCCAGAGTGGAAAAACTATCTGCTGTTTCGTCTCCATCTCACGGTCAAAAATGCAATAATATTGCTGTTACGCATCATCCATACCATCTACAGCCTCTGTGTGTGTATATATATATATATATATATATGTGTGTATATATATATATATATATATATATATATGTGTGTGTGTGTATATGTATATATATATATATATATATATATATATATATATATATAGAGAGAGAGAGAGAGAGAGAGAGAGAGAGAGAGAGAGAGACTCCGAGCTGTTTATGGCACATTGTTTGTTTACATTGTTTATTTTTTCAAGTATTGTCTTTTCAGACAATATAGTTGAAGCTCTTGGTTTCCATCCATCAATTTTCTGAAACATTTAATGAGGGGTTTGAGCAGTTGAAGTGCCAGAGCCAAGCCCACCCTAACTATTATCTGATGGTCAGTGGTTTTTCTATTATGATGATGATGATGATGATCATCATCATCATCATCATCATCATCATGAAGTTATTACTAGGATGAATGATGGCTACTTACAGTATGACAGCATTTCCACATAATTCTCTCTTGTTTCCTCATGAGGCTGGTCTACTTCTCTAACATTCCCTTGTTGTTGTTTTTAGAATAATAATTATCAATAGTGACATTGTTGGGCTTTATAAACTGAAATTTAATTCACAGTTTGATATTATCCAGTTTTTATGATTACTTCTGCTGGCAGCCTGATGAATATTCTGCAGATTAGAGAATCAAGGGTTATCTTATCACTAGCATTGTTAATTAGCATCATACAAAGTCAATATATTCAACAGTGACAGGTTGCTGATAGAATAGGAAACATTAGGGTGTATGGAAGAAGATAGTATAGATTGTCATTATAATATGACTTCTGTGAACACATATGCTAATTAGCTTCTCCATCTGTCAATCTACAATATATTCCAAAAATATCTACCTATATAGTTATACAAATAATTCATAATTAACCCTTTGATGCATGAATTATGAGAACATTAGTCAACATTTTTTTCCAAGTGTTTTTATTCCTCATTAGGTCTGAAACAAGCAATGTGATTGAAATAGTTTTAATTAACCTATTTTTTATGGAGTTACACAAATATCCACTCAGCTAAACAATGTGTGTTTAAGCTTTGTAGAAAATAAATGTGTATTTAAAACGCAATATCAGAACACTATGCAATAAAACATTCAATGCAGTTTTTGTTTAAGAAGAGACTGTTAATTAAAGTCTAATAACAACGAGCAATTGTTTTACATGTAAACATGTTAGTGCAGATCAGGTATTAAGAACAGATAAATTACAGTAATGATATGAACTGACTGATATGGAACTAAAAAAACAAAACCATGAATATACAAGAGAACAGCTGTAGAAGAATTGTCCACTGTAGTGACCAGTGTACATCAAAGGGTTAATGTATTGTAATAATTTAGAGTTTTATTATTTTTTCTAAATGTTTTTATTAAATATGGAATCAATGTTTAAAAGTAATGTTGACACTAATGGAGAAAAACAATTTAAGTAGAGAAATGTTTTAAAAGTCATGTTTACACAGTAAATTTTGCAGTGTTAAATCAACACTTAGAGAGTTTATTTAACTTCTTCTAGAGTGTACTTGGTCCCATTGTCTCCAAATTAACACTGCAAAATCTACAGTGTAGTATCAGTGAAAAGTGCAAAGTCTTGCTGTCAGCGGAGCTATAATAAAATGCATTTATTTATATATAACAGTGAAAGTATTTCTTTATGTGACCTCACATAAAGCCATTGTAAAGCACCTGCTTGCATTTTTACAGCCTCTAAACTATCCTAATGTTAATCAGTAAACACTTCTATTATAGACCTACTACCACAAATTGGATGTGGGGTCAAAGGAAAATGTTGTACCACCGTGACATGTTAAGTCCTGTCAACCTTTAGGTCCTGTTGGTGCATAGGAGGGCCTATCACCTGCCATCATTCTCCAAGCCCAGCCCTTTCGAAGCCCTCATTAACATTGTTGGGCTGTGTTCAAAAGCAGATTCCTGCAGATGAATTTGGAATACAGTGACACGGGCACATGCCTGTATGTCCGGCGGCCAACCTGGTGGTGTGCATTGGGGTCAGCTGTCAGCTCCATGTTGATGGATGTACGGTGGAAACATACTTGGAGTTTAAGCTATGTCCTTTGGCACACTGCTTGACCCTGCCACAAGGCAACCACCCTAAAAATAAAGGTGCACATGTGCTTTTATACACATACAAGCAGAGACAAGGGTGTAAGATATCACAGCTCATCAAGAGCTCTTGATGTCTTTGTGTGCGTATATACAAAAACAAAACAACCACACACATCTCTGTACACACACTGTGGAGATACACACAGCTACAGATGTACACAGAAAGCCAGCTCAAACCAGATACCCCCACTCTACTAGAATCAGCCTCTCGTTTCATAGGTTGCATTCAAATGTATCAGGTTTGTTCAGCGGTTCCCTTTCCAACAGACCAATCAGCATTTTCCCAACATCCGTCTTAATACCAGTGGTCTGCACCATCATTATCTGGAGTGGGTCATCAAAGGAGATTTTATTCTCCTGCCTCTAGAATGAAGACCCTGTTTTCTCTCCGACCTGTGCATTTCAGTTCACCTGGTCACTATGGAAACATAATGTGTTCGCTTTGTCTTGCGATTTCTAACTTTGATTCAGATAAATACAATTGCAATAATGTAAATAATATTTAACTTTAATTCTAATTCTATATTCATATAAAGACCACATTTCTTGTTTTTCTGTCCATATTTTCATTTTTCACTCATTTGTGTGGGTCTTTTTTTTTTTTTTTTTTTTTTTTTTTGTCCTTTTCTCTGCACTTGCTTGCTTGTATGTTGCTGCTACAAACTGGAAAATGTCCTCACAGTGAGATGAATATCTTAAACAGATATTCACAGTACTTTAAAAAATGAACCTACATAACCTACTACAGTATCTGTCATATAACTTAATTTGGCATTTGTAGTTTCAGGTTGTATTTTCCCAATGCCTAGAATCCCTAAATTACTAGTACACTACTGGTATATAGTACCTGCATATAGGAATATCACTTTAATTATGAATTTATGGCTTTCTTCCTTTTTAAACAGAAATTTACAACATTCTTTGATGAGTTCTTCCCAGCATGTGAATGATTTAACTTTTATCTGTGTCATGTCAAAACTAGTCCCTGTGATATAGCACTGAATATGTTATTAGATATCTTATTTTAATTTGGAAAGTGAAGAGTTGTTTGAAATGTTTAAAACTAAATGTTTAAAACTCCAGATGTCTTCATATCTGAAAAAGAAATTGTGAAGCTAAAGACCATGACAATTTCTGAATGAAATAACCAATTAATTACATTTATTTATTTACCTTTATTTAAAAAAGATTAGGAATATTTTTTTGCAAGGGAGATCAACTATACAAAGTCAAAACTACATTACCCCCCCCCCCCCCCAAAAAAAAACATACATGATACACAATGAGTAATAAAACAGAACAACAATTATTCAACCATAATGGACAATTATAACAATCTCTGTGATACATTTAAAAATCACTAACAAACATTAATATTTGTAGTTTAAGAGGTTTTTTTGGGAGATTATTCCACTTATAAAACCTTGATGTAATTTCCAAGAGAATTTTTTCCTTTGTTCCAACATTTTATACTTAAAGTTTTGAGTAACTAAATGACAATGAAAACACTACAAAGACATAAATGAATAACAGTCTGTGGTAGTAATATATGTATGCTGTAAGAAACAGGTTTAAAAAAAAACCAAAAAAAACCTAAATAATCACATACTGTATCAATGCAAGAAAACTGTGAGACAAGATGATTTCTAATATCTAATGTTTTAACTAAACAATATAATTTATTTTCTTTAACCGGCTTTATTAGTATTCAGGAATCTGCATGTGTAACATTCAAAAACTGTGTGTTAAGCAAACAAGAAATAAAAGGATACCAGTTATTTAAGTAAAATGTGTCCTTTCATGTTTAATGTACTTCTCTGCCTTATTCACGAACATCCCATTGAGGGGCCAGACTGTTAGATATTTAATTTTAGATAAGAGACAATTATTGTAGCACATCACACATACTACTGTTATCAGCAGAAATCTCAATCTGCTCCACAGAATGCAATCCTGATACCGTGTCCCTGTGCCCTTGGTATTTAATGACATTTCTTTCTGTCTGGAAAGATAGAAAGAAGCCGTCAGAGCAAGCAGTGGGAAATGTTTGAATGTTTTCTGTCTTGATTCCATATAAGGGGTCCAGTGGTTCTGCAAAAATAAAAAGTGCATTTACATTAGTCAAAATAATAATAATAATAATAATAATAATAATAATAATAATAATAATAATAATAATAGGGGGAAAAAAAAAGTGTTGTTATGACAACCACACCTTACATGAACTAGGTATGGAGGGTATTAGGTGTATTTGTAGTGTGAACAAAAAAGCAATAACAATTATGGCTGGAGCAAAATGTGGGCACATAAAGGTGAGCAACTGCATTTATTTTCAGGGCACATTTCCTTTATTCTGCAAATCTTCCCCTCTACATGCAGTCAATTTCAGTCGAGCTCTCACCCCATTATGATTTGCAGAGGCCACATATAAAATGAGTTTCTTTTTTGACAGAATACATCTTGATTGACAGCTCAGCAAATGAAAAATCATTTACTGTGAACAGAGCGACCGCCTGCTTTTGGCAGAGATGCTGCCTGCTCTAAGGCAAGTGTGTGTGTGTGTGTGTGTGTGTGTGTTCACAGGCCTTTAAAACTGTGCATGCCTCACATTCACAATGCCAGGGCAGTCAGTCTACAAGACATAGTGTACAGTTTCAGGTATCAACATTTTATGTGATCACGCTTTTTTTTTTATTTTACATGTTTACAAGCAGGATCTGGTTGTTCTGTCCAAAAAGACAGGCTTTAAACCATCTGCTGCACCAGTCAGTGCAGCACAAAGAAATCTTTCATACCAAAAATATTCCTTCATGGTATTTCCTGTCTAGGTAACTTCAATGCATCCATTCATGACATTAAAAAGTCCCGTTTTTGTCTTATTCAGATTAGGCAATTGTTTATGGGGTGAGTAAAACGGGTAAAAAGTGTATCCAATGCACGCGTACATTAATATACTGTACTAGTAATCATTTATTGTCATATGTTTTCAGACATTAACAGTCACATGTTCTTACAACCAGTGTTTCCATCCATACTTCTTTTTTGGCAGATCACATGACCAAAAAACAGATAAATAAACGTGTCAGCAAATGTGTCAACTACTAGCCGACTTAAATCCTCAAAGAGCTTTAAGGTGCATAAACCCAGAGAAACCCTGAGCTGTTCAATAAAAAGGCAAATGGAAAAGAAACATCACCCTGTAGGAATATTTTTCCTCTGACTTTACCAATAAAGGATTTTTGGATTGTCTTGTCTCAATATCATTCACAATCATACACACCAAATGCTAACACTCTGCAGAATCTCAGTTTTACTAAACAGATTTACAGTCAAACAATCACAATGACTGACTGCTGACATTAAAAGTTAATGCATTATCTTTCCTCTATCAACTAAAGCAAATTGATGTCCACATTTTAATGAACAAGGCCAAACAGCCACCTCAGAATGCATTAAAGTGTGATGCTACCATCTGGTGGTTAAAAATGTGTACTGACTCTTTCAGCTGTACAGTCTGACCATCTGGAAATGACACCTAATACCAGCAATTCACCAATTTCAAAGCATACACACATGATGATTACAGAATAATATAACTACTAGAAAGGAAAAAATTAATCAACTGTGTCAAAAATAATCAGTGTTGTTGCAGCGATGAGCAAAAATACATGTAATACAAAGAATGTTTTATATTCATTTAATTCTCAGCTTGTTCGTACACCACCATCATTTTTAGTTTTGCTAATCATATAAGCCACACTATTTTAGAAAACAGTTTGGATATGTCAATTCCTCAAAATAAAAACAGCAGTGTTAAAACTAGCTGATTAAAAACCACAGATTAAAATTTAAAAATAACCCCCCAATGCTTTCATATAATTAAAAGTTCCACTGAAATCCACAGCACAAATTATGAAAGAAACAAGAAAAGCAATAACAAAAGAAATCGTTCATGTTATTTATTACTTTTCAGATTTACAAGTTATTTCACATTTCTCTTACAAAAGGCTAACAACTCTCTGGTGTTATAGGTATCAATACACAATGAATGCAGATAATTGCATGTGTTGCACAGTTCAGAAACATCTTCAGATGTGTAGCCTATGAAATCATGATCTGCTCCAATGAGCAAAATCTAGATCCTTCTTTATCACTGTGCCAAGTCCAGGTCCTGAAGAACAAAATCATTTGATCTAAGTTGCAGACGGACAAAAAAGCCTTTTGGATTAAGTACTGTCATATTGAAACTTTAGGTTTAATATTTGGATATTTGTTTATGTCATAATTATGATTAATGCAGGGGAATGACAGTAGAAAAGTAAACAACCGCAGATACAGTATATACTGTATGTATGTGTCTATAAGTATATCTATACATATTATATACACACATACACACACACGCACACACACAGTCAAACAAATGTGGAAAATGGAGACCACCTCAGCATCACCCTTCAAAAAGATTATTTAAGACAGAACTGAATCAACTGAGAAAGTTTGAAGAAGAACAGGGAGGTAGGTAGAGAGATACAAAGGGCAAAGACAGAAATGAAGTAGTGAGGGATCTTGGTCATTCCCCCTAGCTTATGATTCTTTAAAACAAGTTCATTTAATCAAAGTGGATCCAGATAATCTCATCTGTAATCTCAGTTTAGGTGCAGAAGTGGCGAGTGGCTCTGCCCTCCCCTGCCTCTCTGGGTTTTAGCTATGAGCCGTCCTGAACACCATGTTCAGGACTCACTAAGTTCGTTTTGTACTAATTGCTGCCACAGCAGTGGCTGCTGCGACCCTGGGGTGCTGCTTCTTGTAGATCCACCCCTGTCCTGGTCCGGCCTCCTTGTCCCGCTCCCTGGGGGTCATTCTTGGGCAGCTTCTTTGCTGTAAGGACAAAATGAACAGGAACAGGTCAGACATGTTAAGATGCAACTTAATCTGTTAAGAGCTGCTGCATGCTAAACCAAATATCAAAAACCAAACTAGAAAAGCAACAGATGAAGTGGCAATTTAGCTATCCTGCACATCCCCAAAATTAAAGAGTGATGATGATGATTTTCTCCCTGTAAAATATTGGCACAAGATGAACTAAACTGACTCCCACCGGACACCACAGGATATCATGTTAAATGTACCTGTCAAAAATCTGTGTTGTGTTGGGAACAAAAAATTGGGTGAGCTGCGTTTAATGGGTTTAATTAAAACTTCAGCATTATAAAAGAAAATAACATTTATACAATGTGTTAATCATATAGGGTCTACCCCGCCTTCACCCATTGTAGCTGGATTAGGCCCCCAGTGACCCCCGTGACCCTAGTGAGGATAAAGCGGGTTCAGATAATGAGACGAGACAATGTGTTTATTATTCTTTCAGGTTAAAATAGAGGAAAAGCTTTATCTGAAGAGTTTGTAATGGTTGAGCTCACTAAAACCATGAAAGGCTTAAGTCACAAAGAAAAGGCATAAAGGATGGAAAATATAAGGAAAGACACAATGACACAAAAGATGTATGACATAAAAACATTGTAACAAAACAAAAAAACAAATATGTAGTGAAACAGTAAAGTAGTTTAAAATATTTGTAAAAAAAAATAAATAAAAAATTAACTGGCTTTAGTTCCTGTTTTGAAACAAGAATTAACAATGTCTCATCTCATCATCTGAACCCGCTTTATCCTCACTAGGGTCAGGGGTATCTGTGGGGGCCTAATCCAGTTATAATGGGTGAAGGCGGGGTACACCCTGTATGAGTCTCCAGTTCATCTCAGGACTGAACATATATAGACAAACAATCACTCTCACATTCACACCTATGGACAATTTAGATTAACCAATTAACCTATCAGTGCATGTGTTTGGATGGTGGGAGGAAACTGGAGTACCTGGAGAAAACCCACACAGACACGAGGAGAACATGCAAACTCCACACAGAAAGGTCTGGTGTGGGAATAGAACCAGGGTCCTTCTTGCTCTGAGGAACGAGTGCCAACCACTGCACCGCCCAATTTTTATTTATTTTTTTAATTTGGGTTGTGAGGAAAAATTAAAATCAGGTCCCAAGACACTTCAACATGTGGTCCAGGGTCAAAGATTGAACCACCAGCCTTCTATTTTTGGGGATGCTCTACCAACTGAGCCACAGATGCTTTTTCATTGCATGCTTTTAGTTTATCAGTTTTGCTTTATATTGAATATAAAAAGCTGCAGTGTACCATCTGTAAATCTGATCCAAGTGTGTAAATTGCAAACTTGCAGCTGTGTCTTGTTTCAACCTAAGCAAACACTGACTTTATGCTGGGACACTGAGCTGAATTGGAGTGTGTACTTACCAATAGCCATGAAGATTTCATTGACGTTCATGGCAGTCTTGGCTGAGGTCTCCATGAAGAGAAGACTGTTGTCATCAGAGTACGCCTGTGCCTCCTGAATTTAGACAGAGAATGGTCTTAGACATTAAAAGACAGTACTAACTATAAGAATATGACATTGTTGTAATAAAGGGGATGTTTGAAACCATTTTTACTGTAGAATGGTTTAGTGAAGTACAGTATACCCACTATACATTATGCACCTTCTCACCTCATAACTATTAGTATTGCTGCTGTACTGCTGCTATTGTAAACAGAATGACATATACACATTGTATTCTGTTATAGTTTATTCTTTATACTGTATGCTACCTCTAACCCCCAAAAAGGGAGGCAAAGATTATTGTTTTTCATTTGTTTTGGGTGTTTCTTCATTTGTTAACACTCAAGCTGCAAAACTACTGGTTGAATTCATACCAAATTAGGTTGGTAGATTGCCAGTGACCCAGAATAGATGTAATTACATTTTGGGAAAAGATAAGTCAAAGTTAAAATTTCGTATGTTTTTTAATCTTTTTTTCCTTCTCCCATTTACTTAATAATGGCCAAAATGTCAAATGTCCGTAAAAATAGAATTTTGTTTCAATTTACATGACACACTTGGCATATATATAGATGTAAATTGATATGATGGCATTACTGCATGCATAGTCATGACATCAGCTGGATCAATGTCAGAATAAGCTACAATACATTTGAGGGGGGAGTTTGTTATGCCTGGCACCACTTGTTTATTCTTATTCTGTTAAATAAAGCACCGTTTATATACAGGTTTATTCTATGTTTATACCTGAAGCTCCACCGCTCTCTTGTTTGCGATGTCTGCCTTGTTTCCGGCCAGAGCGATCACTATGTTGGGACTGGCTTGCCTCTGCAACTCCTTCACCCAGTTTTTTGCTCGTGCAAAAGTATCCTGATAAAACAACACACATTTTATACACTATTCTCATTCAGTATACTCATGTAACAGCTGCATTTAAGCTTGGCCAGCCAACACACAATCCCTCAGCAGTGAATTAAAGCTCTAGCAAGTGATTTAAATTCTCAACTAGTAAGTCAGCAATCTCATATTGCTGTTAGCAACTCAGGTTGAGTGCACAGTTGTTTTCCTTTGGCTGAAACCTACTGTGTTGGTAATGTCGTAGACCACAATGGCAGCCTGAGCTCCTCGATAGTACATAGGAGCCAGGCTGTGGTAGCGCTCTTGACCTGCTGTGTCCCAGATTTCAAACTTCACAGTGGTGTCATCCAAACAGACAGTCTGTGTCAGGAAGGCAGCTGAAGGGAAAAGTTAAGGGGGGGGGGGCAACATCATCAGAAAACATTAGGATTGTCTACTAACTATAATTCTGAAGATCATGTTAAATTATGCTAGAAGTTTGTGCTCAGTCATTACAGAAAAACCGCAAACTTTGATTTCATAGAAGAAAACAAGCAGCTTCTTAACTGTACATTTTAAAAAGTGTGGACTGAAAACTTTTATCTGCCCAATCCTATCATCAATCCTATCATCACCTATAATTGCATTAATACAATGTTGATCCAGGTCTAAGCATTGTACTGGAGTCAATGCACAGCACTTACTATAGCGCCGGGAATGGACCATTAATATTTTCTGTGAAATATTGAAAACTGGCTAAAACTGATAGTCTGTATTGCTGTGTTATTGCAAATAGAAACTAAGTCATAGATGTGACTTCCCATTGACTGCAACTCTGTGGCACTTTACACAAAGTCAAAGTCAGGAAATTTTAGTCGACTGTTACCAGTACACACAAATGCTTGCAGTAGTAATTTCATCCCAGTAGGATATCAAAATATCCATGTAAATTGTCTGAGGACCTGTTCTCCATCTCTATTAAAAATGCTCTTTTGAAAAGAGAGACCATCAGAAGTAGTAGTCCAGTTTTAGAAAGAGACACATGGCATCATATTGTAGAGTGGTGTTAAAGGACTACAAATTAGGTTTGTTTGTTCATTTGATACCACATTATAGTATAAACCTCACAACAGTCTGAAATATATAAAGACCTTGAGAAGAAGATGGTAAATGGACTGCACTTATATAGCGCTTTACCACCTTCATGTTGCTCAAAGCGCTTTATATTAGCCTTACATTCACACATGCATACACACACCAGTAGGTTTTTATGGTTCTACCAGACCTACTGGGAGCCTAACTTAGGGTTCAGTGTCTTGCCCAAGGACACTTTGACACGTGGAGAGCCAGAACAGAGACTTGAACCGCTGACCCTTCAGTCAATGGACGACCCGCTCCACCAACTGAGCCACAGCCGCCAACCATGTGTTAGCATTTAACCTTGAACCACAGAAATAAAAATATGATTGCTTATGAGGCTCTGTAAACAAAAACTGCAAAGGAATGATAAGCCATAAATACATTCATCTTCTGAACCCACTTTATCCTCACTAGAGTCAGGGGGTGCTGGGGCTTATCCCAGCTACCTATGGGCAAAGGGGGACTACACCATGAATGAATCGCAAGCTCTATGCCATAAACAATAACTCAATAAATATATGAAGCCTGTTATTAAAATTCACAAAGAAATTCAATCACCAAGAGGGAAGCACAAATGCATGATATCATTAACACAGCCCCAGTGAGATCTCAAAAACAGAAGACACTTATTTTTGTTTTATCTGGCTGCTTCTACAAAGTATGTGGGGAAAAAAAAGATCACAATCAACCCAAAGAACTGTAACCAGGCAGTTACATAATAATTGTGACAGATACATAGATAACAATTTAGAATGTGTTGCTAAATAACACATGGTTGTTGGTTTCATCAGATGAGTAGCAGACATTCAAAGATCATATTTAGCCATGACCATCAACACAACTACGTTCCTTAAAAAACAGTTCAGGACTTCAGTTATCTAAATGCTTGTTTGAATCTCTTACCTCCAATAGTACTTTCTTGGTATTCATGAAACTGGCCTTTGACAAAACGTAGCACTAAACTGGACTTCCCCACTGCAGACTCTCCCAGCAGCACCAGTTTGAACTGGCAGATTTTATTTGCTGCTGCGGCGCCATTAGGCCTGGTTGCTCCTCCACCACGTGCAGCCATTGACAGGGATCGTTACGGATGACAAAACCTGGGCTAGTTTGAAAATACAGACGAAAGGAGCAGGCAAAGGAGCTGAGTTCAGGTGTCCAGGCACTGATGGTGAGTGAGGTCACAGACCAAACTCCTGGTGGTGACTAAGACCAGAGAGGATGGGCAGAGATGGAGAGGCTGAGCCTAGATAGAAAAAAAGTACATTCAGTGGTTCAGATTACAAAAAGATAAGAGTTCAATCATGTCTACCTGAAAGTTGAGTTTATTTTGAACTTTTATATCTGCACTGCTCTTTTTAATGTATTCAGTTTACTGTTATTGTGATTGGGCATGGTTGTTTCTATCAGCTTAGACACCCACAGAATGTTTTGCAGCTGGTCTTCCACAAAACACAAAATAAAGTCAACTACCTAAAGAAAATTTTTCCAGATCCAAGGAATGGCAGCTGGTTCTCCCTGGGCTTCTTTAGCAAGTTTAATTTTAATATAATATTTTTTTTTATCTGGCTTGAAAGGTATCTGCTCTAGATTCTCAAGATGTGTTCTAGATGTTCCCATATTCTAATACAAAAGTATAGTAATAATTGTCCTAAATTATGTAAAATTGCCTACTTGCTAGAGGACCGAATTCTTCTTCAAAATTCTGCCAGACAGCAAATAAACCCTCAAAAGATGTAGGAAAAACCTTACTGTAAATATGACCATACACACCCTCTATTGTATTTAGTGACACATTTAAACTACATATATCCCATGATATGGTATCACTTCTACTTAGATACTAACTGCATTTCATCAGTTTTTGTATCTGTATTCTGAAAAAATACCAACAATGCAAATATTGTCTAATCTAAAACAACATACTGTAAAAGCTACAGTACATTATAGTACATTCAGTACATAACCAGACAATTTTGATTTGTACTTTATATATTCTATTGTATTAATTAGTAATTCGGGTATTCAGATTATCTGGTTTAATATAAATACCTTTCACACTTTCCCTGGACCCGATATTTTTTGTCTCTAAGCGCAAGGGCTAATAAAAACCTGAGGACATTTACATCAAAAGAGCTACAAGTTTGCCTACAACATGTCACAGAAGGACACAAACCGTGGATTTATGTTTTTAAAAAAAATTGTTTAAGCGTTAAAGCTTCTATATGAAGAGTCCTAGAGCATGTACAGGTGGTAGAAACAAAAGAGACAGCCAGTTGAAAAGTTGGCCACATAAATACCTTAACACAGCTTTTATTATACGACAACTTTAAGCTGTCTTTGAGCTCATACTGCTGAGCAAAGTCTCATTTACTTTTTGATAACTTATGAATAAAGTCGTTATATCAGTAATCCATCTGCATGGGGCGATGTTCAGTTTGTAAAACAAGACAAAAACCAAAACAAGTGGAAGTTAGCTGCGAGGCTAAAGCTCCTCTGTAAAACTGATGGAACAAGTTAGCAAAGCTACCGTCGGCTAACAGAACAACAACAACCAAGCAACATGCTGTCCTTTTTATCAGCAACCAAAAAATATAGTAACTGCATCAAGAACAATAAGTTAAAGAGCTACTGACCCTCGTTGACGGCGTTCTCTCCTTTTCTCCAAAAACAATTTAGTAGCTCATACGCTTCCGCCTTGTGTAATAAAAATACTTCCTGGATTCCTCTGTCACGTGATACAAAATCTTGTCCAATCGAATGATTCCATTGTGGATTGTCAGTAGGAGACACCTAAATGTAACCAATTTGACACAATGTCACTGGTTTTCTTTCCAAATAATGTCTCATTGATGTTTTGTCTGATTAATGCAAATATAATTTCCTTAGTTTTCACTTTTTGATCCAGAACTTTTGTCATATTTGTGTCACTTGTTTTATTAAAATGATAGTATATTTATTTACATTCATAGTTTTATATCTTGGTTTCATTAATATTTTCGCGTTATGTTCTCTTTTAATTGAAATAGTTTTTGTTGATTTGTATCATTGTTAAACTGTGGAGGACAATGACATTTGGAGTCTACATAGTGTACATGACTAGTAATTCATTTTTATTTGTAATTTTTTAAAATTAATTCTCTATATGTTTCCTTGTCATCAAAATTTTTTGGAGGGTTGATAATTTATAAAAATTTTTGAGAAGGATAAACTGAAGGCTCAAATTTTTTTAATCAAATGTTTTTGTTTATAAAAACTAGGAGATGGCAAAAATGTCTTTACCTTTATTGTAATCACAATTAATATGAAATATACTACTCTGTTGCCTTTGATGCTGGACTAATATTGTTCAGACACAGTCCTCTTTTTATTTTGGTTTATACACATCAGAAACACCTCACTATCAAGAATAAATCACAATCATTTTATGAGAAAAGGGCAAAATATTGTATTACAATTTTATGCTAATAAAATATTGATATTAATTTATGCATAACATCAACCACTGTTGCAGCAAGTGCTATACGTGGTAAGTATTACGCACTAAATAATTAAGTGTGCTTGTTTATACATACATACATATATATATATATATATATATATATATATATATATATATATATATATATATATATATATATATATATATATAAATAAAAACAACAACAAACAAACACAACTAAGGCTGAACTAATATTTGACTAAACACAATTACATCACAACATCAGAAGAATAATTTACGACTAAATTAAGAATTTTCACGTCTGACAACATGCGGGGAGAGGAACTGTCACTATGGCAGACACACCAGGAGGGGTCACATGGGTGGGAATCCCCTATATGCTATTATGACAACAATTAACCAATTAGCTATATTTTGAATGGCATATGCAAAGCACCAGGTGCTACTAACAGGTCCATGTTAAAAACTTTTTTGAAGTAGAATTATCCTCCCTCTCCCTGTTTTGGGTTTTATGGCGTGTGTCCATAAGATTTCTATGTCCCTTGGACACCCACAGCTTCATGTACAATTAGGTGTCAGCTGTGACCAGCTGTCCATGAACCTGCAGGCTAGGTGTTGACATGGTAGCTGTGCTAGCTTGATTGCTTGCGTTGTGAGTGCTAGCATGACCAGTGATGCTGCTGTCCCCATCACCGGTTGCTTTAAGTCGTTAAAGTGTTGTTTTTATTGTGGTATTTTAAAGTTCACCACCCAAATACTCGATGTAAAACCTTAAAAAATGACAGGGTCATTAATCAGTCTCTGTGACTCAAGCTGTTAGAAGGTTTGGTAGATACCACATAGATGTGAGTTCATTTGTCATGCTGTCAGTGGTTTAAAGTCCCCCCCCCCCAAATAGTATGTGGAAAAACTGAGGTTATCCCAACAAATTAAAGCAAATGTAGTAAAGTGGGACTTGAACCCATAACATGTGTATTGTGAATGTGATGCTTTACTGACTGAGTCATTATAGCAGTTACATGAAAGTAAGCAGTTAAGGTAATGGAGCACTATAATCATTGTTGGTGTGGCAGGGTGATGTAAGATGTCCAAAGTAGCCTTGTAACCGTATGAACAGAACAGTTCTTCAGCCTATGTGATGGCCTAGTGGTTCTAAAGTTGACCTTTGCTGCTGGGCTGTGGGGTTCAAGCCCCCATGTGTGGAGAGAGAGAGAGAGAGGGAGGTCATAGGAGGGGATATTTCCCATTTTTCACAGGGCCCAGCTACTTCAAGGGTTGCATGACATCAATCAGTGCATGATGATGAATCAACCCGGCATATCCTCTGCCTCCTGCTGCACCAGGGATCTGTGCAACCGATAGATGAGTATCATTCAATCACTGTATTTTCCAACAAATAACCAGTCTACAGTGATGGAGACAGCTGTCACAATAAAGGACAAGAAATTATCATTTTTGTCATCTCTCTCTCTTTTTTTTTTTAATATATTACCTGTGCCTTGGTTTGATTAGTTCAGTTTATCCACATGAATAACACTGAGCACATGAAATGAACTGAGCGTATCAGGCAGTAGGTGGCACTGAAACACAACTGGAGTGAAGCTGTACCGTCATGATGCCAACAGTTATACCTGTTATTGTTACATGATGTTGCTGTATTTCATATGAAGCAAAATCAACAATAATATCTCTTCACACACATAAGATACCAAATTATATAACTGAGTGATAAACAAACACAAAAAAATGAATATATACTGCTTTTTTACTATTTAGTGTGTTGTCTATTGGATGATGTGTGAGGATGATATTCACAAAATTCAGTATATGGGTGGTATGTGCTTCTTTATAGAATTATTTTCTTCAATCTAACATTTGAGCTGTAACAGAAAAAGCTAGAATGCATTATTAATTATTAATATGTGGCTTTCCTTTTTGATTCAATATAATTAGTGGCTTTTCACGATACACAGTAAATTAAAAGTCACACTGTCAGTGGTTTCCTCATCAGTCTGGGTACTTGCCCCACACTTACCTGTTTCTCATTCAGGGATCAGTAGACTATTTATGCACCGCTCACCTTCCCTTTGTTCCCGACCAGTTTGTCAATGTCATTCTGCATGTTCTCCTTGTGATCCCTTGTGTTTGTTCCTGTTTTTTTGGACTTCTAGTTGGTCCCTCTGGTGTTTACAGTGCAAAGCTCTGTTCCCTTGTCTAAAAATTCATTGTTTATGCCCAAATCTGTGTCTGGATGTCTCCCTCTGCTACACATTTGCGACATCTTTTCATACTCTGTTCTTTGTTTGGCTCAGTATTGTGCTATTACCATGCTAGCATTAGTGGAGCCTGTTACCTCTGAATAGCCAGTTGATCATTAACTCTGAGATTGTTATCTGAGTTTTCCTCATAGCCAGACAGGATAACACACTATTACACCACTCACAAAACCAGAGAAACAATTCTGTAAACATCTTGTGTTTTTCTTCAAATTTATATGTGGCTTATTCTTAATATTGTTCTACATTAGAAAGATCTGTCATCAAACACACCAAAAACAGTGTGATTTATCAGTAGTATGTCACGATCAGCTCCATGAACCTTTTCATAAATAAAAAGCAAATATTTGTTGTTAAAATCAAAATCCAATAATTCTATACTATATATTCTACACTATTTCTTTAAATAAATAAATCAGTCTGTATGTTTTATTAAAGTTCATGGAAGAAATATGCCAGAAAAATTGACGTTTACTCAAAATAAATATAAAGGACACTCAAGAAAACAGAACCAGTAGATTTTAATTTCTGTATTTCCTGCTTAGGCTATGAACAAAGCCTTTGCCTAAAAAAACTGCAGAACTCCAGGACATCTGTATTTGTTTAGTATAAATCTCACTTGGTGCTAAGCTGCTATCTTCATACTCATTCTGACAAATGTGACACCAGAGTCAAGGACACAGTAAGAAAATCCTGCATTCTGCTTTATTTGTCAGTCAAGAAGACTCCAAAAGAATAACATTGCAGAATACTCCGAATGTTGTACGAATATCAAGAATCAATACATTTCCCCCGAGATGTTTATAACTTGTAGCTGAAATTTTTATGACCCACTTTTGACCACATTTTGCATCTAGATATGTGTGTATATTTGTTTGTTTAATTTATTAGCAGCTAAGTTGTGTTTAATGAATGGTAGATCCCCAAAGAATAATTGTTAAAGCTTTTCAAGTTTATTCCAGAGAGCAACTGAACCTATTTCACAGCCATATACTGTATTTAATGCCATTGTAAGGACATAATAAGATGTTCAGTTGAATCCGCTATAGTGAACACAGACACAGGATGTGTTAACTGTATGTGAAATAAAATCTAACATAGTGTATACCATTTGGTAGATTTTTTTTAATAGCCTGATAACTATCAAAATTGAAAAAAAAAAAAAAGCTGAACTGAGAAAAACATTCTTTGAAAACAATCTATGCAGTGTGATGCACATACCCTAATCCCTATATGAACTGTGTTGTTTCATTTGTCTACCTGTTTTGACCTGCCATACGTGCACACAATCAACAGGTTGTCATGTAGAATGCTTACACATTGATTTGGAAACCTTTTCCTTAGGAAAAAGAATAAACAACTTTACCATGCAAGGAGGTAACAGGTATTATCAACTGCAAATTTCTCAGAAGATGTAGGAAAAATAATATACAATATACACAAGAACCCAAAGATACTTTTTTTAAAAGACACACTTCAGAGTAAAGCAAAAAAAAAAACCAAACAAACAAAAAAAATGACATGCTTTTGCATAGAAATGGCAGAAATTGCATGGAGTTTGACATATATAATAGTCCAGGAATTAAGAGAGGAAAATACAGCACACATTGACAATCTCCAGCAGGGTCTTTAAAACACTGTAAGAAGTTATATGTAGATAACTTGAGGTTCTCAGTCAGTGTTTTCATATCCACTAGCAATAAGAAGTGTGTCCCTAAACTGTGTGGAGTTCAGTCTGTGAGGTCCAGGCACCATGACTGCTCTGTACTTTGAGTCTGGACACCAATGCTGGACTGGAGCGATGATGCACTTTCACTGTCCCTGCTCTCCATGGAGCCTCCTTTCCCCAGTAGGCACTCCAGACTTGTGTGTTCTATGGCAGATGGGTCACCCAGTGAGAGATGGGGATCCTGAGCATCTGATCCCAGTGATGCTGCATCCAGGGAGGACAGAGCTGGGTGACTGGACAATGTGGGAGGAGAAGCAGCAGCAGGGTGGATAGAGACATGTGAGTCAATGTGGAAGATGGAGGTATCTTGATTGAGATTATGAGATGCTGAAGAGGACATCAGAGCTTGGATGTCTTCACTTGAGGTTTGGATTAAGTCGGTGTGGGCCTCAGAGGACAGGTAAGAGCTGGGTGTTGGGACCAGTAGGCTGTGTGTCGATGCACCTACAGGGGCACTAGACAAAAGGCAAGAAAATTCATCACTATCACTGGGAGACTGCAGGCACAAAGTGGGCTGGGACTGGCTGATAGTTGTTGGACTAGCACTGAGAGGCCTGTTATCAGTGTTCTCATGCAGTGTGAGGCCTGTACGTCCACTCTGAAAGCCAGGGCTGATGTTAAGAAGAGTCCACGGTGTCACGGTGTCAGAGCTGTGACGTGGACCTGTGCTGGGTTCAGAGTTTGTGGAGAGAGCAGCTGGTGGACTGGAGGACTGGGGCTGGTGGTGGTACTCTGTTTGGGTTTCAGTGGCTCCACAGTAGCTCCAGCGAACACTTCTGTGGCCTTCACTGGGATCAGTGTGTAGCTGTAAGCTGGAAAGCATGTCACTGTTGGAGGCAGAGGCAGGGTTGGACAACACCTGGACTCCGTAAGGGTAGGAAGAGTGAGATGTTTGGTAGTGCTGCAGAGAAACATGGGCCTGGAGGAGATGCATCATGTGGTGTAGACCCTTGGCCAGCTCGGAAACCTCCTGGTTTAAGGTACCCATCTGTGGAAGAACATACAGGTAAAGGAACTGAGCACATTTGATATTTTTCTCAAGATTAGTTTGTACAAGACATTTATTTTAACTCATAAAGAATCAGTGCTACTTTTTGTGTCAGTTCCCAGATGAATTGTTCTCTATATCTAATACCATTTGTTATCCTCATCCTCTGTATTTTGCATTTTGAGGTGAAAAATCTGTTATTTTCCTATATTTAACTTTCTGATCATATGGATGTTCATAAAAGTACAGGTCAAAATTGAGGCATACTATATCAAAAATGAAAAAAGTGACTTTTTCAATGAAATATATAATTAACTGAACATAAACCAAGTGTCTCCATCCTTTGTCATTGATTAAACTCTATGGGTTTTACTGGTGAATCAGTGTTGTAGAAGATAATGGTGTTCCTACATTCACTGCAGTCTTTGAATGTCTAAATGGGACATATCTGACCATAAAAAGACAATAAATTGCATTTTACATTAATTGTTTACATGTATTTATAGAATTAGTGGATTAGAAATAATTAAACATTTTAGATCAGCAGATGGTTATGGTTGGCAGTGGTTGTTTGGGTCTTTATGGGTTAATAAATGATAACCTGCACATTCCATAAATCTATACAAACACTACAAAATCAACATAAAAAATACAATTTTAAGTACTTCTACTACTACTACTACTACTACTACTACTACTACTACTACTACTACTACTACTACTACTACTAATAATAATAATAATAGTAGTAGTAGTAGCAGTATATAATGATACATAATTAATTACAAAAGTTAAATTTCTGCATGATGACCAGTCAGAATATGTGGAGGATACAAACATTTCATACATGTGCATATTTGTAAAAAATGAAAGTAATGAAATTGTTTAACAGCTACATTACATTTGAGCAGATCCTACTCCACTTTGCAGATCATGTAAAGCTTTGTTCACACCAAGCAAGAGACTAGTTTTAGTTGAAAATTGCATCTATTTACTCAGTTAAAACACAAGGCTCTGCCTGAAGTCCTGAGGTTACTTTCAGTGGTCTGCAAACAGACCACTCTGCCAGTGTGACTAGACAAGATGGTGTATTGTTTCCATAGCAACGATTCTCTGCACTTCTGTTCCTACTGCTGGATTTTAGTCTCCTTTGTTGTTGGATATAAATTGTAGCATCTTAAAATATTAATTATACTGATAGTGAGTGTGCATAACTTGCTACTTTTGCCATTTTTTGTTTTTTAAATTAACAAAAGAACAAAAAACATACAAAGATGAGAGGGTTAAGGATTTCTTTAGGCCATTTCCATTATCATCACTTCTGAGGTGACATCAGAAGAGATCAGCAGCAGCATTTCAACAAGGGAACAATTCATAATAAATAATGATGCCACCCTTCTTCTCAAGAGACCATAAATTACTACAGGGTGTCCCATAAGTCTCCATACATAGGAACAGTAAATGTTTCTTGACATAAACCATTTTTATGTATATAATATGCTCTATATGACTGCTATTTCAGTTGATTGCTCTTTATTCAAATGTGTGCTTTGGGTTATCTGAAATATAAAGAAATGCATGTTAGAACCAGATATGAATGGAATGTATTATGTCTCCTATGTATGGAGACTTATGGAACACCCTCTATATAACATTACATGAACCCACTGCTGGCTTGACAAGCTCAGTTGCAGTTGAAGTCATGGGCCAGCTGATGTCATGGCAAGTTCTCCCTGCAACATCCTAAAACAGTTCTCACTCACTTGTCATATTAACCCGCCAGTTGATCGCAGGGCTGAACATATATAGAAAAAGAATCACTCTAACCTATGGGTAATTTAGATTAATCAATTAATCTATCAGTGTTTGGATGGTGGGAGGAAAGCAGAGTACCTGGAGAAAACCCACAAAGACACAGGGACAACATGCAAACTCCACACAGAAAGGTCTGGTGTGGGATTTGAACCAGGGTCCTTCTTGCTGTGAGGTACGAGTGCTAACCGCAGCACCACCATGCCACCCCCTAAAACAGTTTTGTTGTGAATATTTGCTCTAAACTAGGCTTTCGATTATTAAGCTCTAGTATACACAAATGTAATAAAATATGAATGAGCAGACAAATAATGTTATACCCAATTAGGAGTCCAGCAGGGAGTGACAAATTAATCAGTTTTTATTTAATCCCAGATTCTTGGCTACATTTAATTTTCTGATTACTTCCCAAAAGAGAGTAAAAAAAAAAAAAAATTTCCCTCTATGACTCTAAAAATGGTTTCTTACGCAGGTCTGATATCCAGAGGGACACAGACCAATAGCAAAGTGACGCAAACAGGGACAAAGCAGACAGAAAACTGGGAACAGCAGACTGGGATGAGAGGGAAAAGCGGCCAAATGAAGGCCACAACTAGAGCGAGCTTGTCATCAGAGTCTTTTTTTCTTGAGATTGTTTAGTCAGCACTCCAGACTCTCTTCTGCATTGCAGAAGTGCCCTGCTGATTAATTAATATTGACTTCACACAGCACCTACCTGGGCCCATCTGGATCTTCTTACTGCACCTGCCTTCCCTCTATTTACATTGAAATGCAATACAGAGACAGAACTGGGTACATGGAACACAATGAGTCTACTTGATCTCACTGTACATCTAGACTTAAAAATGTATGCATCAGACACCAGTAAAGACAGAAACGTCAAAACTGTCAAGCAATTCATAGTTTTTCACTCTGCTGCAGGGTTATTATTGTTAATGAATACTAAAAAAATCACAAAAAGTAGAATTTAAAAAACATTTTTGTTGACTGAAATAAAAATTGTAATAAAAAAAGACAAATGAAATTGTATTGTGTGCTTATAAGACTAACTAAAACATAAGAATTATGGGAGAAATTACCTTTGATTTAGTCTTTTTCAATGTAATAAAAGTTGAGAGAAAGCAGCAAAGTCCTGTATGGGATTTATTTATTTATTTTTGTAAGGGGGGGTTGTCTTTTTAAAAATGTATTTATTTATGCATTTGTTTTTTTGTTTTTTTTGGGGGGGGGGTGTTCCTTTGAATATGATGGCGAGGAAAAAAAGATATGAAAAAATTTAGATTAATGCAAAAAATAAACTAAAACTAAGCATTTATTTTAAAAAATGGTAAACTAATAAAAACTAGCAAATCTTCTGTAAAACTCATTAAACTAACTGAATTAGAGCAAAAAAATTGGAAACTAAATAAAACTAACTTTAATAAAAAACCCCAAACTATTCTAACTTCACACTGCTGTGTCATACCTTTTGGTTGATTTGACTGATGCTCTGCTTGACCTCCTCTGTCTCCAGCAGCAGGGTGGCATTAGCTTGATTGGAGTCTGGGAGATAAGGAGGAGAAAGGAGCTAATTTACTAAAACATGACTCATATACAATACTTAGACTATGTATAATACCTATAGATAGACACAATATTATGACTAACTTGTGTTTATAACAAAATCCACCTCTCTAACGTGAGGCTATAAAATGAGTTTCTAACACTGTATTATTAACCCATATTTCTAGTTTTGTACAGAGTTGGTAGAATGTGTTTTATGTGTTGCACAATTATTTTAAGCTCCTAATGAGAATTAACCTGTATTCACATACAATAACATAAAATACATAACATTTTGTGAAAGTTGTCAACAAGGAAAATGTGAATTCGGTGTATTCCCATTAACCGATATAAGTGAATGAACAAGTTTATTTAGTATGGTCAGAAGGCGGCAATATAAGTTAAATTAAACATAGCTGGTTAATTAGAACAGGAAACAGAAGAAAACAGTGACAAACCAATCCATTTTTTGTTCAGCTGGGAAGATTTCCATGGAGATGCTAAAAAAAATGACTTATTCTGTTGTCGTAGCAGAATCATCTGTTCAGACGCAAATGGTAAATTACTAGCTACACCAGCATTTATATAAGTAAAATGTTTCTGTCTATTTTAATGTTTTCTAATATGTGTATGTGGAGATGCTGGTAATTACAGCATTTTTATTTCGAATTACCGAAAGACTGATTCAGTTATTAAAAATAAAAAAACAAATCTCACATACCAAATAAAAATCTTGCAAGATTTCATTTCTTGTTTTACTTCAATTAAACTTGAACTTCACTGAAACCCAGTATGATAATAATCTTTACACACTCAAGTTAGACGATCTGTGCTGCGCTCTGTTTTGACCCCAGTTGTCCTTTAACATACCCTCAGCTTCTTTGGACCCTGTGTGGCCAATTCATTCCTCTATGCTCTCAGATTTCCCCAGAAGGAGGCAGAGTAGCACTGTGGTGTCCACTGTTTGAACTCTCCAGAGTCCTTCCAGCCATCTGGCATCCAAATGACCCTCACAGCTGGAGGCGGTTTGGCTTACCTTGGGCACTGCCTCCTGTACTGGCTTTAGGCCCGCTATGCTCTACGTTGAAATGGAATGTGTGTCCATTGTCTTCAATGCCATCTACAACCCTGGGGGAGGGGTAAAAAGGGTATGTTAATGTAACAGTAGAGCCATGATAGCTGCTGCTGGCAGGAGCTCATGTGGGTTTGAACATGAGGAGAAGAGCTGAGCCTGGAGGAGGGGACACCTGAGCTCTCTGAACCAGCACCTACCCATATCCACGACTTACTGGGTGACTTAGGGATACATCATGAATGCAGATGGTTGGTGCAGGTGGATATAGTGCATCTGTTGGATCTAATAAGCAATGCAAATACACCTAATTTACATCATGTATATCCTGCAGGTTTCTGTTGGATGACTTTAAGTGTCCAATTTAGTCAGGTCTCCTCAGAGTTTCTGCCACAAAGTTGAGTGAAGTACTATTATATATTATATGGTGATCAGTGTTTCATTTGCCCGCATGGCACTGGGAAAAAGAGCTTTTTGTTAGGCGACTCCTATTACATGGAACATACTGCCAAAAGACTGGAAGCTGCCCAAACGTATCTCTTTAACTGCTTTTAAATCCAGACTGAGAGCACTTGAGGTCAACTCATTTAAATGTATAATTGTATATAATTTTATATATTATCTATGTCTGTAACGTTTTGCTGCCTCTTTGCCAGGACTCCCTTGAAAAAGAGGTTTTTAATCTCAATGGGACTTTACTGGTTAAATAAAGGTTAAACAAAATGAAATAAATAAAATGCTATAAAAATACCTTTTGTTTTGTCTCCAGAATTAGACTGTGATGAAACAAAATATGTGGTAAATACCATGAATAGAGTGTATACAGTTTAAAAACTGGAAGAATAGATTAGCTATCAAATCTCATAGTTTATAGACAATGCACTTAATCAGAAATGGATTTAAAACTTGAGACTTTGAGTGGGAAACATAGAATTACATCTGTTTAAAGGCTGTCAGCATTCGAGAAAAGAAACTTCCATGTTCTTATGTGCTAAAAATTATGGTGACTGAAAACCAATATTAACAAAATGCAAAGCCAGAAACAGATTATTGTCTGAGGATGTGCAGACTGTTTACATTGAGATGACATGGCAAAGATGAAAAGACAAAATTAACAAATGCCAGGCACAACAAACTCTTCCCCTTACAAACATTTTACCTGACTTGCTTTATCATTGGAAAAATACATTTACACAGTAAATTTTGCAGTGCTAATTTGGAGAAAATGGGACCAAATACACTCTAGAAGAAGTTAAATAAACTCTCTAAGTGTTGATTTAACACTGCAATATTTACTGTGTAGGTTACCTTGACTTTTAACCCACATTCAGCTAAATTTAATGAGATATATCCTGCACCACCTCATACCTTTCCTAAACATTCCATGGAAATTGGGTGTTACTGAAATTGGAAATGCTGACAAACAAACAGAGGGAAAAACTAAAAATTGGAAACAAAAGCAATACCCTCACCACACAATTTTAATAAATGCATACAAACAAATGCAAATATTGACCATTTGAACTGATTGGTTAATTTCACAGGACAGATATGATTGTACTCAATATATATTGTTTATATTTCATGTTACCTGTGATGAGAGGGAAAAAAAGAGCTAAAATAGGGGATGGTCATCAGTACTCATGTCATTATGTTGATATTAGGAATGGGGCATTGTGGGGGGTTTTCTGTGAATGAATGGATTATTTGTTGTCTTGGGTATATACACTGAAATGTACAGCATATTGTATATAAATTAAACTGAAGTGTATGGTATACAACCATCATACTGAGACAGTACCAATAGCCTTTTATTGATGTTGCATTGAACTGCATTATACTATTAAAACATCTCACTTTTTGGATCATTGTAAAAAATATATATATTTTCAAAGATTTCAATTAACTAATATAGACAATTATATAATGTAGAACTTGACAGTAGTCGTGACTGTACCTGGGACTAAGGTCTGGGGGTCCAAAACAGGTGACAGTCGGGATAAGCAGCTTTGTTGGCTTTTGCTCAGCCCCAGACTCTGCCTGGGTTGAAGTCGAGGGTGGGGCCACGGTTGTTGTAGGGGTGCTGTGCTCTCTTTTAGGCGGTGGCTGCGGGGATGCGTTCTGACCATGGCAGCTACGGCTGAGGTTGGGGGAGCGGCAGCGTCGCAGTGCATTGAATTGACGCAGCTCATCTCCCAGGAGGTTTCCCAGAGAGGTACGACGGACCGGGCTGCTGAAGTTGGGCAACAGGAGGTTGCGGCGTGATCGTGTAGCTGGAGACAGATGAAAGGAGTCATCTGGGTCATCACTTTGGGTTTCCACAATGGAAGGTAGTTTAGGTTCCTGTAAGTCAGAATATGCAAACATTATGTAAAGTATCATTTCAGAACACTGGGATCATAATTAGACATTGAATAATGAACAAAAACTGTGGTCATGCTGTAATATATAACAGCTTAAAATGTGACAAAGATCTGTCCACCTTTTCCCATTAATGCCAGAATATAAGAGTATTACTTGTGTTTTTATTTTCAAGCAGATGCTAAATTAAGTTTAGATTTTCAATTTGAATATTGCACATAAAGTAGATAGAAACTTGGGTATGATGCAAATGTGCAACAACAGGCATAATGGTCAATAGTCATGAACAAGTAATAACACACATTTTTTGATTTCAGGAGATAATAGAATTATTTTAAGTGTCTGACTAGGCATGTGTCAAAATATACTCAGACTGACAGTGGACGAATACATATGTTATCTCGACTGATTCTGTAATGGTTGCAAATTTCTGACATTTGGCATTAAGGGGACATAACTATTCAGAAGTTTTCCACATCTGATGAAAAAAAAAGATCATTAACAGTTAAATGCGGTTAAGTATGTACTTCTGACAAAAGCATTGCTTTTAATGAAAGACAAATACTTGTAAAGAGCATTTTACTAATGGAAAAACAGGATGGATGACAAGCAGATAATACACAATGACAAGCTCATAAGGAGAGCTGTTGACCCAGTTAGCATGCTAACTCCTGGGACTGAACTGCTCTTGCTGTTCCAAAATGATTTTGAACCTGTAGGGGAAGTCCTTGCACAGAACCTCCCACATTGCTCCCTTGCAATATAAAATGTCCCAGAAAAACAGAGGGGGGGTTACCTTGAAAAAACAGAAACACGCCTCCCAAAACCAGGAACTGAACTGCATGGCATCTATAAACAGTCTTGTACACTGCATACTGTGCACTTGATAAATATCATATTGAAATTTGAATCTATCATAAGTTACAACAAAGCATGTGTTAAGAAAAAAGGCAAATAGAAGAAGCATGCTTTGTACTGAACTCACATGGGAGAGCCTGGGTGACCTTGAAAACCTTCTGTGGCCCTGCAGTGAAGGAAAGGAGTTACACACAAAAACAGGTACAAGAAAAGTTACTGTATTCATGCATGTTTTCAATATTATTTGGTCTTTAATGAGCCTTGTCAAAAATGTAAATAAACACTTCACATTAAAGTCATTGCACTCAGTTGAACTGTGTCCCTGTTTGCTCCACAGAAAAATGACCTTGGTAGGTGATGCAGAGCTCGCCTCAACAGCTAAATCACAAAGCTGATCCTTTCTCTACATTTTGAGCGAAGGGAACGTTTGTTTTTCTGCTAGTGTGTGAAATTGTCTGCCGTTCGGAATAATCACCAGCTGGATGGCAAACGAAAGGATGGTAGTGTGAAGAAAAAAATGTGCTTCTGACAACAAAGCTTAATGCTGCAACATAAGCCACAGTCTGTCGCTCTACCAGTTTAGTGCAAGTAATGCCCTTTGATGCAGGAAAGTGCTCACCCTTGAAAAGAAATCACACCAGATACAAAGTCTATTCATGGAAGGGACACGTTCTCCTCCTTGGGAATCTCTCCCTGGAGTAGCACTAAATGATTAACAAGCTGGTAATGAATACTAGTCAGAAAAAACATTAATTGAACGTCAATATCAATTAATGGAGCACTTGTGGCACATGTGTCCTACATAGTGAAATGGGTTTGCAGGAACTTAATTTATGGACTCAGTGTCATTAAAAGGATATTTTCTTGTAATTTCATGTGAAGATGTTATCAGGTATGTTATAACTCAGTTATTGAGATGAGTATATCCTGGATATTAGTAGAGTTATAGTTATTAGAATAATATAATAATAATGGATTCGATTTATATAGTGTTTTTTTTGGCCACTCAAAGCACTTCACATTAGTGACCCATGATTCATTCGCTCTCACACTCGCTCTGGTGGTGGTGAACTACATATGTAGCCACAGCTCCCCTGGGGCAAATTGACAGAAGTGCAGCAGCCATTTTACGCCTACGGCCCTCTGACCACCACTGAACATTCATACACTAGTGTGAGTGACACTGGAGGTAAGGAGGGTAAAGTGTCTTGCTCAAGGACACAAGAGACCAACTAGGACAGAGCAGGATTTGAACCACCAACCCTTCAGTTACTGGACGACCCGCTCTACCAACTGAGCCATGGGCGCCCCATATGATGTGCTCTCTAGCCTTTGTGATAGACGCCTCGAAGAAAATACAAACCAAACAGGAAAGAAATACAGCAGAACCAAATAGGAAAGTTAAGGGAATGGGCATGTTTTGTAGTATTGTCATTGGTCACCAGTGGCTGCTCAGAACACCTCTGTGATTCCATTGTAATCATGTAAGGCTTCACTGCATCCCCATAACTCCTCAATGACCAGCTTGTTCTTCACACTCAGTGACCCCTCTGTGCTTATCCCTCCCTGTGGTGACATGGAGATTGACCTTGACTCCTTCGTGGTGGGATGACCTTCCCACTAGCACAACAGGATAACAAAGCCTTTGCTTATTCTTAAAACTCCCCTCATTTCACATATAAACAGAGAGCCTGGGTCTTAGTCAACATATTCAATGACACCTGACCTTCATCATATTAATCTGTATATCAGAGAGAGAGAGAAGTATAAATGAAACAGTGTCACAGTTTAACCCATAAAGAGCCAAACAGCCACGACTCAAAGTATCTACTGATCTAAACTGTTTAATACCAGTTGGTCCACTAAACTGATCAATCCATTTAAATAAAAACACAGCTCGTCATCTTTTCATGGTCAGCAGATATGACCCATTTGGAAGTTCAGAGGCTTCATAGTGAACATGGAAAACCATCATCTTCTACAAACCCATGGAGTTCAATAAATGACATCTGTTAGAGATGCTTGTTTTTATATTGAGCTAATGAAGTCAGTTTTTCTTGAAGGTTTCTCTGTTTTTTTATATAATAACACCCAAATATAGTATCAGAATGATGATTAAAGTACATGATCTGTAAATCAAAGGAAAAAAACAGATTTTTGTCCAAAAATGAAAAAATACAGAGGATATTATTATTATTATTATTTTAGCAAGGGATAATGTGTTGCCCACACGTTACCTTCGGTGTCGGGGTGTTGTTCCGCCCTGAAGGGAAATATTTTTCGATAATCATGTGTGGGCAATACATTATCCCACTTATTCTATGGGTTACTACAGTTTATTACTGCTACTACTCTAACAGAGTGGATAAAATAGCCATTACAATGTAGCAAATATTTACTTTCAAAGTGACTGAACTACCTGCAGAGTGATAAGGTACCGTGAATCTAAAGTGACAAAACTCGTTGCCATTGGCAGCGGGGATTAATGGCGCAACAGGTGTTAATGGCGCAGCGGGTGGTTATCGAAAAAAAATCCGCCCGCAGAACACTGGGAGCGTCCATTCAAAATGAATGGGAGCTGTCGCAATGTTCTAGAGGGCCGTAGAATAAGTAATTTTAATTAATATCAAGAAAACATGGAAAATGTTATGATGTCTGAAATTAAATTCTTATGAGATTTTGTTGTTGTTATCATTATATGTGTCCAAACAAATGTACCTTTTGTTGTACCAGACATTAAAATGAACAAGAAATGAAAGAAAACACGGGTGGTTTAATAATTTTTTTTCTATGATATCACCAGTACTTAAAGTTTCATCACAGATTTGTCATATAACTGTTTAAAGTTACCATGTTTCAGGATTCAGAATCACTGTAAAGTTAAAGTGAATGTAAAAGAATACAAGACTGAAAGAAACCCCCCTTCTGGACCCCCCTTTTGTCTTATACCTTTTCCTCTGTGCTGTATACCTATCTAATGAAGAAATTCCATAAGTGGACTTATGTCAGGAAAGTGGTGCCTAGTGATGACACCCATCAAGATTTTCCAACAGCTTTTTATTAACTTCATACCTTGGGAAACATGCCTGTAATTCCCTTTTAGCAATCAATATTAAATTTACATTTCCTTAAAATTAAAAGTCTGAATTGGAGGCCTAGGTGATGTTGTGTGAAGGAAGGCGTGCTGTCTAAACTATGCCCTGATCTCTCCCTAGGAAACTAGGACTGAGAAACTCAGCTGAAATTTTGTTTTGTTGAATATTTCATTTGGCAGTAATTGATAAGGGTGTCAGGACATCAATTTCATAGTTAATTAAAGCTTTGACACAAATGCATTGCTATATTAATGCCTTTAAATATTGTATATTGAAGCTTTTGATGAATGGAGTTTGAAATTAGCACAAAATGTATATGTTCATTTTCTAAGACAGTCAAGCCTTAGCAAGTGTGTGTGCAGCAGCTTTAAATATCTACACAGCAGATATTAATTCAAGTAAAATATTGAAGATTTTCAGATTTGTGATTTCATCTTTTAACCAGAATGAGACACAGTGAGATGTATCAATAACTACTGGTAATTTTCAAAGTAATACAACTGTATGTGTTATAATATGACACTAGACACTGATTTAATGTTGGATTGTTTTTCCCATATTACAACAACTTCCACATGAAAAAAACAATCATGTCTCTGTGTGTGAGAGAGTATTAGGTGTTTGTGGGACCTAACAGCTTGGCCAAGGAGCTGAACATTCCTTCATCCTGTCAGGGGGTGGTGGTGCCCTGGCTTTGTGCTTGAGCATAAACTCTGAGCAGATGGTGTGAGAGATGTAGCGATCTAGACCTTGTGACCAGCCCCACCCCTGGAACGCCTGCTGATTTGGAACAAGCTGGAACCTCAGTCATAACAGTCGTCACAATAATTAGATAGATAGATAGATAGATAGATAGATAGATAGATAGATAGATAGATAGATAGATAGATAGATAGATAGATAGATAGATAGATAGATAGATAGATAGATAGATAGATAGATAGATAGATAGATAGATAGATAGATAGATAGATAGATAGATAGATAGATAGATAGATAGATAGATAGATAGATAGATAGATAGATAGATAGATAGAAGGGCATTTGTCATTGTTAACACTGTCGGCACAGATGTCTGATCCTTCAAGTTCCAAATGAACTGACTTAAATGAATAAACTAATGAGCGGCAAAAACACATCAAAAAATGTGAACCTATTCCTATGGGAATCAACAGGAAGATTTGTGGCAAATGTAAAATGCTTGACACTCACATTAAGGATGAGGCTGAAGAATCCACAGGGAGGTTTGTCACATTTGTCAGTCACACTTCAAAGATACTGTGGCATTTATTTGTTTGGATGATTCAGCTAAATAGCGTGCATATGAGACAGTGAGCTGAGTTGTACTGTTGTGTCTCTGCAATTAAATAATTGACTTAATTTTGCATTTTGATCACATGATATAACAATAATGGAAAATATAGCTACTCGTGTTGGAGCAACACGTGCATCTTCAACAGAGACAGGAGATTAGCTTGCCTTACATAATACTTTCTTAAATAACCGTAACAGGGAGTACTAAGAAGGGGTCAGTGTCTGGGTGTAATGTCATCTTGATGCGCTTTGGGGCGGTAACAGGGAAGCGATACGGCTGCCTGACAGTAGCGCTCATGTGTGGTAATTGGTGTGACAATCAAACCATCAACAGCCTTTTGGTTGCTGTAGTGGAACAAGTGTCATGGAGACAACCAAGTCACTTTGTTGTCTTTTGTGTGTGTCAGACAAATGTGAGGGAAATAGTGAAGTTGGAAGGTAAATCCACCTGAATCAAGAGATAAAACCGACTCTAACATCAGCTCCTTAACCCTCAAGACCCAAACAGCTGCTGGCTACCAAGTGCAGCTATTCATCTAAAATGTTCAAGCACCTGTTATCCACTACTCATAACAATACATTTACATAATTTGGGTAAAATGTAGGCTCTCAATTTCTCAGCGGTGTCAGATAAGACCTATTTAGACATTCAGAGGCTCCGTCCGTGGTGAACATGAAAACACTGTCAACGTCTCTGATATTGATTCAGCAGTAAAAGCCATGTACAGTACTTTGACAGATGAAAGTGGCTGTAGAGGCTTGTTTTAAAATTCAGTTAATGACATTTTCCTGAAAAGGTCAAGTTTTCATTGAATTGGCTCAAACATCTAAATATCTACAACAGACCATGGGCCAAAATAAACCTGCCAAAAGTACCAAAAGTGGTCTGTGAGGTGAATTTTTGAAATGCAACAATTACACTGAAGATTTTAACAGGGTGTGAGACTCATTTTATTTCCAATTTCCTAAATTGTAAGAATAATGTGCCTGGAATGTTTTGGGCCTTTGTAGATTCACTGCTATATGTACATATGTATAAATGACAAGTCAATGTATACTATTGCTCTTATATTTTAAAATAAATTTGTGGTTTCATGTTAATTGAGAATTTCTAAATTTAAATATTTTCATAATTTAATTATACTTTTTTGGACTAAAACAAAGAGGAATATTTGAAGGTCGCATTATGCATGTCATATAGGCTATTATACTACATGCTTTACATTTATTCATTTATATTTAACCAGATAAAATCCTATTGAGACAAGCTATATTATGCTTTGAGATCAAATTGGATTGTATGTGACCCCTGAACTAAAATGAGTTTCACACCCTTGATCTACACAATCCTTAAATACAGGAAAATACCAGATTTTAACTGAAAGCATGCAAAATGTGGAGGATAATTGTATAATAAATGATCATTAACAGAGGTTGAATGCGCAAACATTCATTTGAAGTGCACAAAAATAGTTCTAGGTTTGTGTTTGTGGGTTTCCAAATATAGTACCTCATCTTGGCTGCCCTCGCGTAGGTTGTAGGTGAGGTTATTATGGATGTCTGTAGCAAACACACTGGCGTACTCAGGGTAGAGTTCCAGCACCTCTCTCAAGCCTCGTGCACTGATATACTGGAGGTCACAGTAGGTAAGAGCCTTCACATCAGCATTGGTTTTGATGACCTGGTCAGTTCCCGGCAGGTCAGACCCAATCAGGTCCCCCTTTCCTGAATTCAAAATAAGAAAACAATGTAAATTATAAAAAAAATAAACTGATAAACTGTGCATTGTTTTTTTTTTAATGAGCTCAATACAAACCTAATATGGCCAACACCATGCTGTCTTTGAGCACCTCCAAAGAGCCAGAGCAGACAAAGTAGTTGGCATGGAGTGCATCACCCTGGCGAATCAGGTACTCCCCAGGAACACAGAAAGAAGTTTTTATATGGAGGGAGAGGGAGCGCAGACAGCCACGACTGGCCCCCTTGAACACCGGCAGCTCCAGTATGTCCTTATTCAGATGCATGGTGATGTCAGCACGCAGCTCATCAGGGAAGTCATGGAGGAGCTGAGGAATTGTGACAGATGTAATGAGGTGTGACACTGATTGGTTATTAGAGAATGAACTATGGTGCCACCAGTTACCCTGCTTTGAATTTTAATAGGATGTCAACTGATGGTCTACAGGCACCCATGTTTGTAAATGCTAAACAATTACAGCTGCAAAGGTTTGTGAATAGAATGTAGAATGGATTTCATTGCACTAAAGTGGGAACAAAAGTGGCTTGAATTATCTGAAGTAATGTACAATAACAAAAGGAACTCATACCTCATTGGCGTCTATACCATTGTTGACAGACCACGTGGTCTGGAAATACTCTAGCATACGTTGTTTGAGCTGCTGGGGTAGATGATGGACACGAATGAAATCTTTTAGGTCCTTCATGCGAGTGTGATAAAGAGAACGCCGTGAGTACATCCGCTGGATGATGGCCGTCACGTTACCAAAGACCAGGGCGTGCATTAGTGCTGTGTGGGATGCAGAAAAAAGTATGATGAAAAAGTATATATCAGAAGTGGATAATACTTTCTAAAACTTACTTTGCTAATAAACCACATATGCCTACACTGAAATATAATCAACAGCACTATTCTCCTTGAAACCAGTTTGAATTAGATGCAAAAAAAAAAGAAGATAGTATTATCTTGATGGTAACATAAAAAATTGCTACCTCAGCTAAAATAATCTGTTTATTGGAATATTAAGATGACCACAAGCTGACTCTTAAAGGCCAGCCAACCCTCTCCCTGCTTTGTTTGTTGCACTGACTTGCCAACCAGAGGCTGAGTTATGCCAGGATGCCAGAGGGAGAATGTACCCAAGTGTCAGACGTACCGCCAACGAGCATGATGCAGATGGAGAAGATCTTCTCAGCATCGGAGTTGGCACAGACATTGCCAAAGCCCACACTGGTCAGGCTGCTGAGGGTAAAGTAGAGGGCAGCGATGTAGGAGCTGCGCACTGATGGGCCGCCCACTGTGCTGTTGATGTAAGGTGTCTCCTGACGTTTGCCCAACTCATGGAGCCATCCTTTAATAACGAGGAGCGTGAGAGAACAACAATGTTCAAAGGTTCACGTTCTCTTATTCAACTTATGTCTGTGCCTTTTTACAGCTCGTGGCTAGATGGTGCAGGATGGATGGTGTTGCATAACCTGGTCAAAAGGGAAAAAATAACTATATATTCTTATATATGTTCAGCGGTGGGTTTGTGTTTGGTAGACACACACTGTCAGCAATGTTTGGAAGATGGCATGTTAGTGTGGCACAATTAGCTCGGCTCCCCCAGGTTTAAATAAGGCCAACAGTTAATTAGCACTTGACCTGACCTCCCTATTGACAGAATATTCAAAAGGCACGATCTGTGCAGTGCATACAAATAGAAACACACAACTCTGGAAGAAGACACATGGAAAGTATGACTATAAATATGAGTTATTCCACCAAATACTGACTGGTAATTCTCTGTAAAGCAAAATTCAAAACTGAAACATATTATTTACAGTTTGTGGCAAAATGTTACACTTCAACACATTTTAGTAGTAAAACTAGTGATCTCTTTAACCCTTTCATGCACAATGGTCACTACAGTGGACATTCTACTGCTGTTCTATTGTATATTCATGGACACAGCGGACACAGTGGCATCGTACTGTACACTGTTTCATACCATTGTAGCAATAACTTGTTATTGTTATTAAACTGGAATTGACAGTTATTGTTTTTTTTTGTTATCTCCATGAGTAATGACTAGTATGAGAGTCTATTAAAATGTGAGAAAACAGCAGATTAGCATCAATAAAACTGTAAGACTGTTCACACTCTATATCAGAAAATACGCATTTTTGAAACATAGATTAATAGGAAAATATTCAATAATATTTTTTACATTCTTAAAGAGGAATAAAAACATGCAGGAAATAAATATTGATTACGGTTCTCATAATTCAAGGGTTAATTTGAAACATAAAATCTTTGGTGATAAATTTCTGAGTACATATTTGATTTTAGTTTCCATGAAAAACTAGAGTCATACAGTAACTCTAAGGAAACATTAGTGCACCAACACAGTCAGATTGATCTGGTTTCATAAAGTCCCCCAGTCGAGCACCATTGTCTGGTGCATATATTATCCACTGAACTGAAAGTAGTTCATTTTACTGGATAAAACCCCAAACATAATTACTTTCAGTTCAGCAGGGCCTCAGTCAGACTCACCTATGGCCCAGGCGTCAGTTTCAATCTCTTTGCGTCCAATGATGTACCAGATGCAGGCCATCCAGTGCGCCAGCAGGGCAAACACAGACATAAGTAAGGTCAACACCATGGCGCTGTATTGTGAATAGCGGTCCAATCTCTGTAGCAGACGAAGAAGGCGCAGCAAGCGTACAGTTTTGAGCAGATGGACTAAGGAGGTCTAGGACAAAAAGGGCATGAAGAAAAGTACAGGTGAAATAAAAACTGAGACAAGATGTAAGAAGCAGAAAGATATACACATGCAAAAAATAGCATTCACAAACTCCATCCTTTTGTTATATACTACACATTTAGACTATAATGTATATATAGCACAGCTATACTTCTTTTTCTATCAAAATTCCAACATCATTTGTGATATAGCAAAATTTGGTAACCATAGCAGCCTCTACAAAACATTACTTAGCTGCACACTGTAAAAAAAATGAATTAACAGAACATTGCAAAATATGCATAATAAAACTGTAAGTAAAACTACAATACAAAGTTGTTTCTTTGAGAAGATTTATGTGTTAATAATGAAATCAAATGTAGCTGTAGTTTTTACAGAAAGAGTATGTGATCAAAACTAGAGTTGTATGTAGAAATTATGTATTTTTATTGTTTTGAGAAAATCAAAGTTTAATTTGAAAAACCATGTGGTATCGTTTAAATTGTAAGACCACAATGTTAAAATAACAGCTGATTTGCTTAAAAAAAAGTAATAAAGAAGTAAACATTGAACAATTTGAGATTTAAAACAGGTAAACCAACAGATGGATGTGCTTCAGTTGGTAAAGTGGGTAGAACTGGTAGATCAAATCCTAGCTCTGAATTTCCTTGATATATTCAAAGTTAAAAATACATGTTTAAAATGTTAAATCTACATGTTAGTCTGTAAATATGTTTACAATTTGAGGTTTTTTTTTTTTTTTTTTTTTTACAGGATTGTTCTGGCAACCACAACTGCCTTTTTTTCTGTAAAAACAGCAAGATTTTTCTGTATTTATTTTTACAGTGTAGCTACACCAACACGATGGTACAGTAAAGACACACTCACCACTGTAATATTGAAGGCATATAACAGGTCAATGGGCAGGGCAGCCACCAGGTCGACAAAGAACCAGGTGGTAACATAGTGGATGCAAATAGAGCGTGCTTCGTACACCACCTGGCCTGACTTGCTCACGTAGGTGGTACGGAAGTTAAGGATAATGTCTGAAAATACAAACACAAGTTGTTATAACTAAAGTGGGTATGTAAAAGTCTTAAGCCACCTGTAGATTTGTTGTTTTTGTTTTTGCAGAGTTGAAAAATACAGGAATTATATGCACAGGCTAAAGAAACACACACAAAAAAACAGACTTAAATGGGTTCTAATAGTTAAAATCATTACTTAATGTGATCCCTGTCAAGAAGCAACAAAAAAAGAAACATCTGACATTTTGAATGAAACTTGGTATAAAACACCAAAAATGTACGCAATAAATCTCATATTGACTAATCAATTACACTGTACAACAAATATCTTTTTTGCATATCGTGTGACAAAATTATTTGAACCTGAATTTGATGACGATTTCATAAGTGCAGTTATTTTTTAGCTTTACACAAGAAGATTTTAAGAAAATTTTGAATTTGTATTTGAAAAACCTGCTGCAGTATGTCCCTAAAAGTTCATTTCCTTGACTCTCATTTAGATTTTTTTTCCCTGAAAAAATGTCTGATGTGTGGGATAAACACAGTTGGTTCCAACACCAGCACTACTGCTGAACTACTGCTGGAGCCTTGTGTGTGATTCACAGACTTCCAGCCATAGAAGATCCAGCAAAATGAAAGATTTATCAACTAAATGTTGTTTTCTCTTAATAATTACTATTGTATGCTAGACTGTATTTTAGTAGATATGAATTAAATAATAATAATAATAATAATAATAATAATAATAATAATAATAATAATAATAATAATAATAATAATAATAATAATAATAATAATAATAACAATAATAATAATAATAATAATAATAATAATAATAATAATAATAATAATAATAATAATAATAATAATAATAATAATAATAATAATAATAATAATAATAATAATAATGGATTAGATTTATATAGCGCTTTTCAAGGCGCCCAAAGCACTTCACATTAGTGTTCCATTATTCATTCACTCTCACATGCTCACTCTGGTGGTGGTAAACTACATATGTAGTCACAGTTGCCCTGGGGCAGACTGACAGAAGCGTGGCTGCCAATTCACGCCTATGGCCCCTCTGACCACCACCCAACATTCATACTCATTCATACACCAGTGTGACACTGGAGGCAAGGAGGGTGAAGTGTCTTGCCCAAGGACAACAACAGACTGACTAGGACAGAGTGGGAATCGAACCGCCAACCCTTTGGTTAATGGACGACCTGCTCTACCAACTGTGCCATGACTGTATTATATAATTTTTTTTTTATTTCATGTTGATATCTTCATAACACAATTCACTAAAATCACACCAAAAATATTTCATAAAATTTTGGGTGCAAAGGGAGGTCACATTAAATACTGCCCATTTGGTTTGGTTTATCCCTCTCAATATATTTTTTTTTCATTTTACACATTTGTATCTTAATCTGAAAAATACACATGTGGTGACTTTTTTCACAGTACTGTACCTGTAATGTACATACTGTACTTTTCATCCATAGTTTTGCTACTCAAAAATGTTCACACTTTAGAAAAACTAGTCAAGTTACAGCATTGCAGGATTAAACAAGTTTTACAGCTGTTCGTCCGTATACTTCACTTTATTCCCTGAAGATTTTCTGCTACCTTGTTTCCATCAGGGTGCAATGGGAGGTTAATCCCTATTTCTATTCACATACACACAATAAAAAGAAAATAAACAAACCAGCTCTCGGTATTGACCATTTCAAATTGAATGCCCTTTCTGTGCCAAGTTGAAGGTCTTCCCAATCTGACATCATCCCAAATAAACCATTGTTCCAAAACACTGAAGGCATGCAACTAGAAAACATCACAATTTATCCTTAGGAGAAGCTTCCCTTTAGAGTTCACTGAACACTATAAACTGAGGGGGGTCCCTATGAGACCCAGGCCATCTTGAAGGAGCTTGAAAACAGGTTTTAACTGAATTGGGGCAATAGTTTTTGTTGCCATGTTCTGTTGCCATTCTTACTTTCATGTTGTTTGTCTATTACTTTTATCTTTTCATTTAGCTGAGTTCTGTTTTTTTTTTTTTTTATTTTCGCTGCTAAAAAGGACAGATGGAAGACGCCGTGGACTGACTGATGCTTTCACATGAAATGTTTAATCTGCCGACCTCACCTATAATGAAAAGCATTTCCACTGCGATATCAGTTACAAGGGTGGAGCGTTCAGCTGTCTCAGTGTCCTCATACGGTGTGAAGCTGACGTTGTAGGGCACAGTGACAGCTACGTAGAAGGTGGCCAGCAGAATGAGCCAATCCCATAAGGCTTTGGACACACTGTAGTGGAGGAGAATGAAGCGAGACTTCTGCACCGCCGCCACCTTGTACTCTGGTATTGAAGGTTTGTCAATCATAGTCTGTAGGTAAGAAAGGCAGACAAGGCAAAGGGTAAGAATTATTATTATTCATTTTTATTAGCTCATCCGAGGACGAGCTATTGCCCTCACACTTTGTCTGTTGTACGTCCATCAACGTCCGTCGTCCACAATTCACTAAAATCGCTTCTCCACCCTCATTTCTTAACAGATTTCTATTCTGATTTTTTTTTTTTTATTTTCACTTTGTATGTCCAAATTTGCCTTTTGTAAACAATTTGTTTACAATTTTGTTTATTTTTCCAGTTGTTCACTAAAAATCCCTACTCTTCCCTCAGTTCTCAACAGATTTAATTTCCGATTGATTCACTGAGTTCAGTTTCCATCAAGACCAATGAAAGTAATTGATCCAATATTAGTTTCCACCAACAACCTCCTGTGTAGCATTTAACAGCTTTAACCACAGTAATATGTCATTACCCAGTTACCTACTTTTGTTAAGTCAGATGTTACCCCAGAAGAGCTTTGGGGGCTTCCTATACCATTCACACTGTTTTGGGCATTTGTTGATAAAATCACACAGTGGGATTGATTTTATGATCTATTGAATGACTCCTTTATTTTACTTTTTTTTAAAAAATTTTTTATAGATGACTCCTTTATTTGAATGATAACTTTATTTACTTAACATTTTGAACATTTATGAGACACAGGGTGATGCACAGCATGAGGTACAAAGATACAGAGTAGACACCTAAATGTTAAACCCCCCCCCCCCCCCCCAACCCCCCACCCACACCCAAGGCAACCCCCCAAAAAACCTCATATACACACATACAAGTATATATTAATTACAAATAAATGAATAACATGAAATAAAATTAAATAAAATTCCAGATCTCTGTAATAGATGCAGAAAAGTGAAAGGCACTTCATTATCTGTGCTTATGTCCAAAAAATGAAGGAATTTTGGGGAGAAGTTAGAGGTATTTTACAGGAGATATTATCAATGAAATGAAGCTGGAACCCAATTAGGATTTTTCCCTGAAGGAATTCACATAAATTGCTATAAAATTCTTATAAACCTGGGAATATTACAAACAAAGTGATTGCGATTTTGACTCAAGACTTATCTTGGAAACTTGAGCCAACCAGCATTTAAGACTTGAGTTTTCTTTATCAGTAACACACATATGGTAAAATTTAATTACTTTTACTTGTAGACCAGTGTTATTGATTGCTTGTATTGAATTACAGTCGTGCTTTCATACATATTTTCTTTTTCATACACTGTTTCACACAAAAACAAAGAAAAGTCACTAGAGACTGAGTCAAAGTCCAATAATAACAGCTTTTGACTTTTGAGCATAAGTTGATAAAGACACAAAATATGTGAGCAAACTGTATAAATGAATAATAAACGAGTGAGTGCTGTGAAAATAAATGAGAATCAGATGGACATTGCAGTGCCAAGATTTCCAAGCAACAGACAATATAAATGTCAGCACCCTCTATTGTTCTCCAACTGCTGATGATTCAGTACGGTAGGCAACTCAAGTGAAACAAATATGGTAATGCTGGTGGTTATCTATTCTTCACAGTGTCCTATAGACACCGATAAAATTTCTAAATGACCATGCGGTAACAATACAAAATGACAGAAATAGGCTTGGGGTCAGTGAGGGGGAAAGTTATTACCACCGTTTATGCTTGATAATTTCATACATGACTTGACCTTGGCTTGGCTTCATCCCTGCAAATGGCATTAGTGCTTTTAAGTCCCAGGTATTACAGTAAAATGATGATTTGTTATTTCTGAAAATTATGCACACTCATTCCATTCATTAAATTTTTTTTGCTGCAAAAATCCAATTACCAAATGTATAAATTGCTATTGCTGGTGAGTTGGAAGTCCATCTGGCACATAATGAGACTGCAGCTCTCCAGAAAGGGCCATGCACTTGGCACATAATAACCTTAACCATGTTTTGGAGACAGGAGGCGAAGCTATTACCTTTGACAGTGGTGAGAGGGAAGCAGAGAGGAGAGATAAATGAGCAGTAATCCATCCAAGAACAATGTAGGCACTTCACACACAGGTGAGGCGGGAAACAAGGTGGTGGGTTAATGAAGTCATAAAGTGACATATCATTGTTCCTCTGAAGCTGCCAGTTTGACTTGGAGAAAACAGACTAACTGTAGAAACGGTGATGCCATAATCTTTTCTTGTCCTCTACTGTAAAAAAAAATAAAAAAAAATAAAATAAAAATATATATACATATATACATATATATATATATATATATATATATATATATATATATATATATATATATATATATATATATATAATGAAATTATTCTGTTGTTGTACCAGAATAATGCTGGTAATCACATCAAACTGTAAACATATTTAAAGAGTAAAATGTAAAATTTTAAACATATAAATGGACTGTATCTTACACAGACATGCAGGTACCTACAATGTTTTCTAAATCAATCAGGACTAAAGTGGGAACAATTTAAGTTCAGTGTCTTCAGAGTTTTGCGAGGACACTTCAACATGTGAACAATCAGAGATAGGATTTGAACTACCAACCTTGGGGTTATTGGCTGACCTCCTCTAACAGCTGAACCACAGCCACCTGTTATTTTTCATTTTTAAAACCTTACATTGTACTTTAAATCTTTACAAACACTCCCTTTAAACTGATCTCTCATACCTCCACCATACTCTATTTATTTTTTTTTGTCATAATTAATTCAATTAAGGGCGGCACGGTGGTGCAGTGGTTAGCACTCGTGCCTCACAGCAAGAAGGACCCTGGTTCGAATCCTGTACCAGACCTTTCTGTGTGGAGTTTGCATGTCCTCCCCGTGTCCGCGTGGATTTTCGCCGGGCACTCCGGTTTCCTCCCACCATCCAAACACATGCACTGATAGGTTAATTGGTTAATCTAAAATTGGCCATAGGTGTGAATGTGAGGGTGATTGTTTGTCTATATATGTTCAGCCCTGCGATGAACTGGCGTCTCATACAGGGTGTACCCCGCCTTCGCCCATTGTAGCTGGATTAGGCCCCCAGTGACCCCTGTGACCCAAATGTGGATAAAGCGGGTTCAGATAATGAATGAATGAATGAATAATTCAATTAATTTATTCTATTTACTAACTATTTTCATATTTGGTATAACTATACAATATATAATATTTTAAAGTGGGGCTATGTGTTGATTTTCTCTCTCTCTGTTTTTGTTCAGTTTTTTTTTTTTACGTCTTTATTTTTATTCTCTTCTATTTCTGTTGGCTCAGATATTTGTGGACATGTCAGATTTGTCACTGCTTGTATTTGATTTTTTTATTGCTCAGAGACTCAGTTCTGGTGTTGTGCTGTTTGTGTGGGCGGGAAGGGTGGGAGGTTATATTATATATATATTATCCACTGCAATTCTGTGTTTTTGTATGTACTACTACATTGCCAAAAAAGATCAATTAAAAAATAGCTTAAATTGTTAAATGTTTACTTCTCCATTACTTTATAATTTAAAAAAAAAAGGAAATTAACATTGTGGTCTCATAATTTATACAGTTTTTCAATGTATACATTTATTTTCTCAAAACAATAGAAATACATCATTTTAATATACAAGTCTACTTTTGTTAACATACTCTTCCTGTAAAAACTACAGCTACATGTAATTGACTCGTTAGCACAAAAGTCTATTTTTTTTACGTTGAAATTTTAGATCTTTTCGCTGTTGAGTCTTCAGTCATTTTTTATAGAGTGTAAGAGAAAAAAAAAAAAGACAATCACACCAGGCATCAATGTTACACTCCACTGAACAACAGCAATACCACACATATCCCTGTGAACCAACACTCACCACTCAATGGGTTTCCAAACAACAATGTGGAGGCAGACCTTTCTGACCACCATCCACAGATGTGAACACATTAATGATAGTTCAACCAATGTCAGCAAAAGCTCCACTGTTATTTCATTTGCCTTACATCACACAAGTCAGGACGTCTGACCTTTGGCATTTGCAGCAGCCAGCCCCGCACATCCAAATGATTAGAAAAGAAAAGCCAAGCACCATGGGAATACATAGAACAACACGTCACACAGCTACAGCTGGTCTTCGCACTTCATTAACTCAAGCCATGGCCCGTGGCTTACTTTTCCAACTACATCTCCCAACATGCTTTGGGCTTTGTCACTGATGAAAGCCTGTCCTTGATGGAGAAGACACGCATGTGACACAAGCAGTGACAATTCCCCTAGGCACAGATTTTGGTGTTAAATACTGGAGCTGATCCTCTACTTTTTATTTTATGGAATTCTATTTTCCATAAGTAATTCCTTGTCCACGTCGAAGTGTAGTTTTTATGGAAATACACTGGCAGCTGTGGTTGCCAGAACAATACTGTAAAAAAACACATCAAACTGTGAATATATTTACAGAATAACATGTAGTTTTAACAATTTAAACATGTAGATTTAACATTTTAAATATGTAGAGTTAAGATTTTAAACGTGTAGTTTTAACATTTTAAACATGTAGATTTAACATTTTAAACATGTAGTTTTAACATTTTAAACATGTAGATTTAACATTTTAAACATGTAGTTTTAACATTTTAAACGTGTAGTTTTAACATTTTAAATATGTAGTTTTAACATTTTAAACATGTAGATTTAACATTTTAAACATGTAGTTTTAACATTTAAACATGTAGATTTAACATTTAAACATGTAGATTTAACATTGAATACAAACAGTAAAATGATTGCATCAGGTCTAAACTGGGAGCAATTTATGGTTCAGTGTTTCCAAGATCACTTCGACATGTGAACAGTCAAAGCTAAGATTCAAACCAACCCTTTGGTCACTGGACGACCTGCTCTACCAACTGAACCAGAGCCTCCTGTTAGTTCACATATTTCATATCCTAAATTGTTAAATGTTTACTTCTTTATCATGTTTTTTTATTTGAAAAAAGTGAATAGGCTGGAATAGGAGCTTAACAGCGCCCTCCGCCCGGACTCACTGCACCTTCTCTCCCCCAGATGTGAGGCCTCGGGAGGGACGGGACCCCTTTTCCCCATGCGTGCCAACCACATTGTGTTGCCAAGGTGGGGACTGGCCCACATACAACAGGCGCCAAGGGTCAGCTGTGATGTGGGCAATCCACCTGACTTATCTTGAAACACAGGAGTCTTACACACGTGAGTTCGAGGGTCTCCCAGAAACCCTACAGTGCAATGAAAGTGGTTGCAGTGTGCGCCGGATGAGGTGGGATCCTGGCCCTGCGGGGCCGGGTGCACACAGGCACCAGAATCACTGGATACTAACGGACTCTAATGGTCATGTCCAGTGGTGAGTTACTGAGGGAATCCTGGTTAGTTTCTTTTTCTCCACTTAGTAATGTGCTGACAATTGGGAATGAGGGTCTTAACATTCAACACAAGCTCTGTTCTGTTTAAATTATTCCATTGTCTGGTTTCAGTCATATGTTTTTCAATTTCCAGTTTTATTTTCTTGAAAACAGAAATAAATAATTTCTACATACAAATCAGGTTTTGTTCACATAACCTTCCAGTAAAAACTACAGCTACATTTCATTTACTCATCAGCACAAAATATGTTCTCAAAATAAAGAAATTTGCATTTTATTTTGAATTTCGCAATTTTATACGTTTTTTGGCAGCTAATTCTACAGTTATTTTTTTACAGTGCAGACCATAATCTTCCAATAGAATACTTCCATTTTCTACTATATTAATAAAATACACTTAAAACAAGCAACTGAATGTGTGCTTGTGAATAAGGTGAGGGCAAAAATAGATAAGTCACACCAGTAGGTTATAAAATATGTGCCTGTATTTCATAGTCGTCTGTTGAATTATTTACATCTCAGCTTTAAAAGCCTCTTGGACTATTTTTCACTTTCACATCTCTTTGACAAACATTTAAGTGATCGGCGACGGCAGTGGGTGGAAAACAAAGCAGCTTGAAAAGTCCTCAGAGTGTGTTTATACTGGTGACAGCCGCTGATGCCGTCAACACTTGAATGCATCAGCTACTGTAACTGATCCAAATGTATGTGTAGATTGACAGCTAAAAAACTAGGAGAAAAGACATGTTTTCGTTCATATAGGCAGAAGAGGAATGAAGGTTGACAAGGTTTTCATGGAAAGTACTCTAGATCATTAAAAAAAAACTGTTATAAAAATGTGCAGCCCTACAATCATTTAGTACTTCTACTTAGAAAATAGGTCTCTGCAGTTCACTTCACTGAAATTCTTAGCTTTCAATTTCTATTTTACACCTGTGAACCCATTTAAAGATCTGTATTTTTCCAGTAAATATACTGTATCGCTCCATCCTTTATTTCTTTGAATGGCTTTCTGATGGGCTACAAATAGAGATATAGTTAAAGCAGAGCTGGGTCGGCTGTGGTGTGGAGGCAGAAGAGCACATTTTTAGCTGACTGCTACTGAGAAAAAGACAAAGAAACAAAGGGAAGAAAGGAGGAAAGAGCAACAGATAAAAAAAAAAAAAGGAACATTGAATTAGAAAAATATAGTGATAGAGTGGGAGTATGGCAGGTTTTCATTTTGTTTCCTTAAGTAGCCACAATGTAGAAAGTCCAGCACTGGTTAGACTGTAATAATGGTACAAATATGATCAAGAAAATATCACATACTTAAAATCTTCTCATCGTTCAATAAAAATAACATCATTACTACTTTTAATATATACATTTAATGGTTTATGTGATAATTTCTAACAAATGTATAATGTTGTAGCTGGTTGAGGTGATAATAAATATGACTAGACATGAGATATGAGTAAAATACTAAGATATATTTCACAGTAAAACTGTCAAAAGGATACAGTACTTAGAGGGAAGTTAGCATATGGAGGTTCAATATTTAAGTCTGAGGAAAATTCAAAATATACAGGTATGAAGTATTATTTTAATACATAGTAGAGCTATATAGTTAATCTAAAGCAGACAGATGAACACTAGCAAAACTGATGTCCATCATGGACAACCCCTCCCCTCTAACTTCATGCACCATACTGTAGAGTCCTTGAGCAGGCCTTGAAGATGATTACAGACACCATGCAAGAAGGAGCACTTCTGCGGGTCATTCCCCCCACAGCCATCAGACTGTAACACTCACTAACCCCACATATACACTTAAAACCACAGTGCAATGCAATATAAATACTGTAAATATGGAATATGCTCCTATCTGCTCTCTATAAATGCACTTTATTTTTTTGGCAGCTGAAATTTCCCTAGGGTGGGATGAATAAAGTATTCTATTCTATTCTATTCTATTCTATTCTATTCTATTCTATTCTATTCTATTCTATTCTATTCTATTCTATTCTATTCATTTTTTAATTTTATTTTTATTCATATTTTTCTCTATATTCTTATTTATATTTTACTTACTTTATACTTTTCTTATTCTAGTTTTTCTTATCTTGTATATATTTGTATATTGTTATATTTGTATATTTGTATAGTTATATTTTGCTTTTTGCATCTTTGCACGGTCTTAAAGGAGTGTCGCTTCCATTTCACATGTGGATGCTCATCCACATGTGACAAATAAAGAATTCTGATTCTGATTCTATTCTATTCTATTCTATTCTATTCTATTTATGTCAGGTTTCACTGGATTCCTTTGTTTCCATCGTGGGTGGAGGTTTTTTCTTGAAGCATGGTTCACACCATGGTTAACACAATAAAGTGGCAGATTAATCCACAAAAGATTGTAAATGACAGGAAATAAGATGTAAAAATACAGTCAGTACATAGGACTGTAGATATTGTGTACAGTTGCTGGGCCTAACCCATCAGCTTTACAAAAGTATAAAACTGATGTGTTTTTATGTGGGGGTGGGTGGCCCTCAGCTGAGAAAAGCTTTGTTTGTGGCCCATGTGGTTTGTCAGCTGAGTTATAATTTGTCTGTGTCATTCAATTTTTAATTTTTTTTAAAATTTTTTTTAATTAGACCAAAAAGAATCTGGACTTATTATTGGAGGTTCCAACAAAAGAACACAAATAATAAAAAAAGACTGGGGATCATCTTTAATCAATGTGAAACACTTTATTGACATTTTCTAATAATTTATTTTTGTATAATGTATTTTTTTTTTTGTCTTAAAATTGTACTTTAATTTTTAATCAATGTGAAGCACTTTGGGCTACAGTGTTTGTATGAAAGGTGCTATACAAATAAAGATTATCATTATTATTATTATTATTATTATTACCTGTGCATATAGCAACTGAAAGTACTCTATCTGCACTCTTCTCTTTTGCTTTATTAAAATTATTATTCACAGACGCAGAAAAAGTTATTAAATCACCCTTGTTTCTTACATTTCCTGTTCATTTTAATACCTGGTACAATTAAAGGTATATTTGTTTGGACAAATATAATGACATCAACAAAAATAGCGCTATAAGATTTTATTTTAAGAGCTGATATTTAGCCTCTTTCCCTGTTTATTTGATAATATTCAAAATCACATCAATTCTTGCATCGATATCAATAACTTTTAACTAATAACTTTTTATTCATTCCATGTTTTGTTTTATCTGTTTAGTCACATGACACACACAGGAGTTAGTACTTAAAAAAAATTTAAAAAAAATTCTGGTCATAAACTGCAAATATCCAAATCTTACCAAGTGTATTTTTCTAATTTCTAGCCAAAATATCTTAAAATAAGACACAATCACCTAAAGAGTAACTTGTAATTGATAAATAAGAACTTATTTTTACACAATAGATCTCAATAATAATATTAATAATAATAATTTTCACTTATTCCATTGCCTTTTTTTTTTTTTTTTGCTTAAGTCAAGATTTTTTTTGTTTAATTGAAGTAAAAAAAAAAAATCTGCCAATGAAACAAGTGAAAATTATCTGAGTAAGATTTATTGAAATAAGATTTTCAAGATATACGGTATTGTCTAAAAATAAGTTCTTCTATTTCACTGGAAAGTTACTCTTTAACTGACTGTCTTAAGATAATATAAGATATTTTGACTAGAAATGAGAAAAATACACTTGGGAAGATTTGGATTCTTGCAGTGCTAATGTCATTTCTCAGTTTTGGTGTTAAGATGCACAGTACACTTATGCAGGAACATCTTTATGGTTTCACATTTTCAGTGCTATTTTGGCTGCATGAATCAGTCACACATCTAACAAGTTTGATTTCTTCTTACAGTAATTTACATTTTCTCCTGAAAAGTTTTGAACTGCTTTTAGCCCCGTGGGAGGAAATGCCACATTTTGAAGGACAGGTTTGAGTACAGACCCAGTTGGCTACCGAGCCCCTTTAGGGAGGGAGGGGGCTTATTTCAGAAATAGTGCACGGCTAAAATTACTGGTCTGGTTTGCAGAGGTGTTCAAAGTACTCATATTCTGTACTTAAGTAAAAGTACAGCTACTTGTGTGGAAAAAATACTGTGGTAAAAGTAGAAGTACTGATTCAACTCCTTTACTTAAGTAAAAGTAAAAAAGTACAACTTCTCAATTGTAGTAAAGTAAAAAGTACAAGTGGTTTTTTTTTTTTTTGCTATGGATGAAATAATACTCATTTAAGCAGGACAAAACTGAAAATTAAAAAAATATATATCCAAAAAATAAAGCCTTTAAAAGTGATTGACTGTGTAGATGGTGTGTTTTATTGGGTCATGGTACTCAGTTTAGTGGGGATGGACATGACATTTAGGAAACACTTAAAAGTCATAAATAGGAGATTTAAAAAAAAAAGTATATCATGAGATAAAAAGTCAGAATTATGATAAAGTGACCATTTCTGATTTCCAACTTATTTTTCATACTGTCACATTTGTCCAATTTGAAAAAGTAATAAGACTATTCTGAGAATGTAAAGAGTATAAAGTACAGATATTTATATAAAAATGTAGGGATTAAAAGTAAAAAGCTGCCAGAAAAATAAATACTCAAGTTAAGTACAGATACATAAAAAATTTACTTAAGTACAGTAAAGGAAGTACTTCTACTTAGGTACTTCCACCTCTGCTGGTTTGTACCTTTGAGCAACACAGGAGCTCATTCTCATGAATAACATTGTTTGGAGTCTACCCTTATTTTTATTTTATTTTTTTTTTAATTCAAACCCTATGAAGGTGTTCCTCTGAAGAAACAAGACAAGTGACAATGGAACGGACTATAGCTATAGGCCTAAAAAGTGTTTGAAAGACAAACACCCCTGAAAAACAGACTGAGGTAAGCAATTCCTCTGGCAAAATGAGACACTGAGATGAAAAAGGTTTGAAACTCATTTTAAATTCATAAAAAATTGACTTGTTCTTCATTAATAAAGCAGGACGTGGAAATGTTTAAAACCTCTTCCCAGCCTTACGTCCCAATACTGGGATGTAGATGACATTATTTTAATAAAACATACACATATATACATATATATATATATATATATATATATATATATATATATATATATATATATATATATATATATATATATATATATATATATATATATATATATATATATATATATATATATATATATATATATATATATATTTATAGGTTCTGGTGACAGTGAACAAGTGAACAAATTAATCTTTACAAAAATATAATCATTCTGAAGTGCAACAGTAACACCTTATAAACAAAAGGTTGTTTTACAGAAAAAACAAATCTGAGAAATTAGGCTACTGGCTTTTGAAGGCTGTCATCTGATAATCATGTGCAGATGTTCCAACACATTAGATCACATTTATAATCTATGGTGACATTGAGCTGCTGAACACTAGCATCTGTGACAATGGGATTTTAGGACCAGAATACTAGTTTGGACCTGATTTTATAATAGACAATGGTAATTTTGTATGTGAAATATTTATTTTCATCAAATTTTGCTAAAATACATGTATTTGAAGCATTCAACAGTTTTTTTTCAGCAAATTTCCAAAAGTAGCCACTTGAGAAAAATGTATCATGCCCTAAATATCCCCTCTGCAAAACACATAAACATAACGATAGAAAATTGCCCTGAAACTGACAATTTTACAAATAAATGTCTCATCTTTGAACTGTAAACTGCCAAGACATTGGTCTGTTGGTAAATGATGTGTTTCAGTCCATGCCTTCCAAATTCAGTTTTATTCCCAAATATTTTCGCCAAAAATTAAAGCAATGGAGAAAAAAATCAAAATTAATTTGTACAGTTTTTTTTACCTGTTAAATAAACAGTAAAAGTGAGTTTTAGTCCAAAGTGCCCTTTTTTTTTTTTTTTTAAATCTGTACTCCAAACGGCTGGAATTTTAATTTGGAGAGGTATTTTTCAGATGTTTTAAGCAAAATCATCCCAGAATGGTAAAGGGTTAAATAATAAGATATAGAAACCTCATTTGGACCTCAGGGTAAAAAGATAATTTAATGGAACACGCTGGTGAAATTATGGCCTATATCCATGAGCCCACGCTGGTGAGGTGTTGGCATGTCCGAACAGTCCCAAAAAAAGTGATAATGATGATGATGCATCCAGCTTCCCCCAATGACCGATAACACCTCACCAGCTGTGACATCATCCACTATACTGACCTGGCTGTTTGACCACTCAGAACCACCATCTAGAAGCAACAGAAGCTGATCAAATTATTGAGGAGACTTAAAATAGACAACCCATTTGATGAATTTTCCACAGAGATAAGCCACACTGGGAATCTGGGTCAAGACTTCCCTCATATTGTCTTACTAAAAACTCATCTTTTAAGATATCAGCGTTAATATTTCAAGATCAAAAATGAGGGCGCCGCACGTCTGAGTAACTCCTAACTGTTGATTTCATTGCAGGGTAAAGGGAGGACACCGAAACATCCCATCAGAAAAGGTGTCTGCACATTCAGAAAAGAAAACAATCAAATGTCTGGAACTCAACTTAATCAGCAGGACATCTGATCTAATCGAATTTAACTTGCTGCAATTTAGTTTTCTCAGTGTGAGTAAACAATGTTTTGTTTTTTTTTTATACATAAATGGATCTACAATCCACATCCAACAGAAAAGGGAGAAGGAATCAGGGTTTGGAGGTATCTGAAGCTGGTTGGGATGATATTTGGGAAAACTAAAAATTCAACCACCTGCTGGAAAAGCATAACCTTGGTACCACATTATTATAATTCAGGCAGCAGGGTCATTGTTAGAGGAATTATGGCAATGGTTCCCAACCTTTTTTGGCCTGTGACCCCATTTTAACATTGTACATTTTTTGGCAACCTCAGACATTTAAAACAGGGGCTTTTTTTTTTTTTTTTTTAATTATTGTTATTATTATTAAAAAAAAATTTGGGGGGGGGGTAATTTGTTTTTGATCATATAGCAGTTTGGTGTACTATATTACAAATAAATGTTAAATATTAATTCTAGACAACATTAGGCTACACAGGGTGTCCCATAAGTCTCCATACATATGAGACATAATACATTCCATACATCTATGGTTCTAACAGGTATTTCTTTATATTTCAGATAACCCAAAATGCATTTTAATAAAGATCGATGAATTGAAATGGCAGGCATATAGAGCATATTATGTAAATAAAAAAATGGTTTATGTCAAAAAAAAAATTTAATGTATGGAGACTTATGGGACACGTTGTATATTGTAATGGATGGAAGGAGAAAAAGCCAGGTGTAGATTACTTCACAAAGTGAGAATTTGATTTCCCTTGGTCAGGATATGTACAGTCAGTTCAGCTTGTATTTACAAGACTGACAATTAATACTGAACAAACAATACCTTAAACTATGAATTATGAATGAGCTGCAGCATCTGAAACTGACCACAATGAACATGTGACAGATAAACAGTGATTCAGTTTCAGCTTCAGTTTTTCATGGCTTTTATGGATTGAAATTGTCTCTCTGCATTTAAATGGACAAGTTCGGCATGTACTGTGAGTGGACATGATGGGTTACTGTATGCATGAAACCTGGAATGAGATCAAACTTAAATCAAAATTCAAAACATGTGTTTATTTATAGTGGTATAAAATACCATGTCTAGCCATGTTTTCAAAATAAAATGCAATGACACTTAGGTAGCTTTTCATGTCAAAATTTTTGTCTTATTTTTGTCCCCAATATTTGATGAAAAATTCATTAATTTTAGGATGTTTTTTGCATTTATCTGAAGTCATCATTATATGGATCCTGGGGAGAAATGTGCCTAAATTTCTCTTTTATTATAGGGTATAAAAATCTGGCAAACTAACAGGTACCAAAATAAACCCAGTTTCGTGGAAAGACCCTCATGACAAATTAATCAACAGTGTACCTGGAAAAACTTTGGAAAAATGGAAAAATGACTAAAAAATTCAGATTAAAACACATTTCTGAACCAACAAATGAGGCTAACATTGACTTCCCTACCAGAAAATAATAATTACATTATAGGACAACATAATACACTATTATATTATTAAAAAAAACAATTTTTACCTCTTCTTGATAATGAATAAATGTGACACTGACAATTATTCTTAGTAGATAAAGTGTAACTGGGACTCAGTATATAATCATTGTACCTGGTCAAATATGATTAGTGTGTATAAATAGAAATACATAAAAAAGGAATGTTTCTGAAAACCAAATTATTCCAACTATGTGAGATGCTTCATCCAGACCTTAGGCTTGACTCATACATGTCTGCTCTCTATAGACACTCTGTTACAATATTAAATCTACTTACTCCGCCAAGGTTGACCTCCCCTTTGCCCCCTCTGGAGAACTGACTGGTCAGATGGTACAACATGGTCCGCCCACGTTTCCTGGCCTCACTGAAGTGAGAGCTGCTCTTCCTCCTGTGCCTCTTGTCATCTGAAACTGTCACACGACCATGAAATCTTTACATATCAGGCACCAGGAAAGAAGAAAATTCAATATCTAATCCAACACCTGAACCCAGACAAGTTTTCACACTATGACTATGCAATTTATTTCTGATAGTTACACAAGTAAAACTCCCAAACAACCATCAGCCATATTTTCAATTACTTGACTTTTATTTATGTTATGCTGTAGTAAAACTCCCTCTGCGGAGCACTTGGTATTTGTACCAGACTGTGTCGAGGTTCCACTTGAAGACGCACCACTGCCCAAATCAAACTCCATTGCAAAACATTGTCTGAGTTCAGTGAACAAATGCCAGTCCAAACAAAACTGCAGGGTACAATGTGACAGTGATGAACACAAGCGCACAGAGAAAATGAAAGCTGGGGGCCAGAAGATTGCCTGCTCATAAATCATGCTCATAGTAAGCAAATAATAGGGGTTGTATAAACAGGGCTGGTAGCCTACCTACCTTCCCTCTTGCTGCTGTGGTGGCCTTTTCCATGTGTGTCTGTGATGTCCTTGAATGAGAAGAGGAAGAGGACCATTTCACCTTTCTCATTCTTTATGGGCACGATATCTAACAGGCACCAGAAGGCCATCCCTGTAACAAAAACAGAAATGTTCATTTACAGTTTTGTTTACCCTCTTTTCTCCTCATTTGGACAATGACAGTAAATCCTCAACAGACCCCTCCAGAGTGTAAATGTATCTCCTTAATGACTTCTGTTCTGCCACAGTCTGTGATTTCCCATGTTAGGACAGCTCTTACAATATGGGAACCGAGGATCTTTGTCAGGTACAGCACAGCCTTTCTAAGAATACCTCAAATTAGCTATGGATCATTTTCGGGGGGAGCTGAGCACAAAGAAAAAGAGCAAAAGGGAAGAGGGGTAGGGGTGCAGTGCTTGGCTACACCAAGTAAGACAGGAAAGGAACACCAGATTCAAGACCTTGCCATAACCCAGTACGCTCATTAGGAAGTCTGCAGAAGCAGCTCTCTGCCACCAAACAGATGTTTCACATCTCAGAGTGCCCCATAGCGTGCTTGTGTTTGTGTGTCTATATGAGTGTTTGTGCTAGCATGTCTTGGTTTTAGACAAGAAGAGACAGAAAGAAAAATTGTACACTAGACGCTGGTGTTTTATACTGACACAGTGGGTGTAAAGACAACATGAGAGGAGCTTTTTTGTGTGTTTTGTGCATGCATGCTTGAGGTACACACTTGAGAAAACTGTGTATTTATATTGAATTGCCTAAGACTTGCTGCTAATATAAGTCTCGAATACTCTATCTGTCATTTAGACTCCAGTAGTTTCTTCATTTTCACTATGTTCGGTCTTTTTCCTTCCGCCCTCAATTAAGATTCTCTGTGAGCCATATAGTATTATATTATTTCAGGCATATAACAAATGACTATGCCTTTCCACACCTTGGCTATGGTGTTTTTTTCTTAGTGTTTGAGTGTTAACATAACTTTGTCAGTAACTGGAAGAATTCTGGAGAGAAAACTATAAGACTTAAAGAAAACGCTTTGAATTGCAGTGCAGCTCTGACGCTTAAAGGTTTTCATACTTTGATCGCACACGTTTGAGTTTCTGCTGAGGAAACATAAGCCTATATGCCAATCAGAGAGGCTTAATGGGGCTCTTTTTCCATGCATGACATCATATTTTGAACCCAGGGCTAATTTAGAAGGATTTAGAAGTTACGGTCAGAAAGAGTGAATTAATTTCAATACATAAGCTACTGCAATACATTGAGTTCATAAGAAATGCATCTACTAAATGTGACTCCAGAATCATGTGTTTAAGCTAAACATTGACATTTTATTACAACAGCACTAAAGTTTAATCCATGTACCTCTGATGATCATTTTAAATATGTTATTCATATACCTGTCCCTTAGTAGTAAGGAGTACTGTTACTTACAACTATTGTATTGCCATACTGCTATATTCTGTATCCACACTGTAAGAAATGTCTAGAATTAACAGAAAAAAAACTTGTTGTAGAAATTGCAACATAAAAAAATGTAAGTGAAAGTACAATGCAAAGTTGTATATTTGGAAAAAAATAAAAATTGGGCTAACAATTAAATAAATTTTTTACAGGAAGAATATGTGAACAAAACTGGATTTGTATGCAGAAATTATGTATTTCTACTGTTTTGAGAAAATAAAACAATGTGGTTCTGTTTAAATTACAAGAGTACAATGTTGAAATAACAGCATATTCCCTTAAAAAGTAATGAAGAAATAAATATTTAACAATATCAAATTTTAAACGTATAGAAAAACAGGCAATTGTGGTTCATTTGATAGAGCAGGTTATCTAATGCCCAAAGGGTTGGCAGTTTGAATCCTCCCTCTAACTCTTTACATGTGGAAGTGTCCTTGTACAATAAAACACTCAACTTTATATTATTCACAGTTTAGACCTGGTGGATTTAGAAAATGCTGTGGGCACCGTGCAGGTCTCTGCAAGTTTTTTTTTTTTTTGTAAAAACAACATGATTTTTTTTACAGTGCATAATTCAACCTAAATGTCTAAACATAAATAGACTGCCTCATGATGCTGAAGACAAGAAGAGAAAATCTCTTTAAATGTCAATTCAAAAACTGAACAGATGATCACAGCTTGATCAAACCAGAACAGACAGAAGGAATAAATACCCTCAGTTCTCCCATTTGATCATCATAACAAAATATGACAGGAATGTTAATTGTTTTTTCACCTTGGATTTTCAATAGATGGCATTTTACTGCAAATCTAAAAGTTATGCACACACTTTTGACTGTCTCCTAACCCTCCTCTTTTCTGTGCACTCACCATTTTTCTTGTAGAAGTGGACCTCAGCCTGGTACTCCTCTCGTCCTTCTAGAGCCTTCTCCATCTGTTGGGCCACGTGTTCGCTGGTGTCAGCCCCGTACAAGAAGCGGCAGCTGCAGTTCTTCTGCATCACCTCAGTCCGTGTGAAGCCCGTAAGTTCACAAAAGCCATCTGAGCAGTAGACGATGGGGTAGCCACGGTGGCCCTGGGCATTACCCAGCAGAAAGTTACTATCTGTGAGGGTGACATGAGAAGGTAAAGAAGCATTAGAAGAGGGTGAAAGGTTGTTTTAGAGATGATTCTGTGAGAAAACTGCAAAAAAGAGGCCTGAACAAAAGTACTGAAACTAAATACATATTCAGGCCTATTTGAAAATGAGTGCGTATCAGCCATGTGTATCACGCTCAGCTTGAAGTTTAGCGTATAATTTGTTCTTTTCATTAGAATCAAAGTTTGTTTAGGTCTTTGAGCTTATGTCAAAGCTTTGCAAGTTTAACTCAGTAGTTTAGTTGAACAGCAGTTTAGTTCAAAGCAGTACATGAAACAGGCTTTGGTGTAAACTCCGTTTGGGACTAAATTAATTTCCCTCTGGCCGTCATCGTCTGATTCAGTCATGCTGCTGCTGCTGCTGCTGCTGGTCAGGACTGTTATGAATGGTCTGGGGAATTGGTGTTCCAGGCTGCAGACCGTGAGATACAGAAACAGCTGACTGTGATATGCAGAGAGTATAAAGGTTAGAGATTGATTGGCACACAGCGCTAGGTTTACATAATTGTGTGGTGTGAACGTGTTTAAGGTTATGACTGTTGAATTAAAGAAACTGCCTGATAAATTAGAGCATTCAGGTGGATTAGAGATACCTGCTGTAAATGAGTGATTTTAATGACTTATTCATATTCATTATATACATGGATGTCTACTGCACAGAATAATAGAAAGATGAATCTAAGCAAATACCACAATTTATTTATTTTATTTTATTTTATTTTTTTTGAGAAATGCTTTTCATGGCTAAGTACTTCTTTTCTAATCCTAATTCATGAATAACTGGGTGAAAACTAATTTCAAAGACCAATATGATCTGACATTATGCCCTGTGCTCCATACATTTCTTGAATATTTACCTTATGGTATTAATTTTGTGGATGGGAAAGTGCAATATACCTCTCTGTCCTGGCAGAAATCAATAAGAACCTCGCATCTACATGTCAATAAAGAAGTGGGATATTGCATGTAGTGGGCAGGCTTTATCCATATTCACCTGAAGTAGATATTACACATCACAACTGCTCATTCAGCAGCCAATCTTCTTTGTGCTTTTAAATGATTTCTTGCCCTAATTTCAGCACCATGGTCAGTTCTCCAACACGTACTCAGCCAGTGAAAGTTCTGAGTTGTGTTTAGTTCAGTTACGTCTGTGAGACTGCTTTCTCTTCTGGGAGCCTATCCCGGTAACATCAGGCTGTAAAGATCACATATGGTGTATTTATTCTGCCAAAGTATATATTATTCTTACTGGTAGATACAGAATGATGTCACACCCTTGGGTACAAGGTATATGTGACCTTCTAAAGAAGACCCTTACTGCAATGTGAAGAATTGTTAAATACACAATGTTGTGATCTATCTGCTGAATATGAACAGTTTAATATAGATGTAAGAACACTTCAAACAAAGGAACACTGGGTTCTTTATAACAATTTAGCAGAAAATACACAGCAGTATGCCCAACAATAGCAAAACAAAGCAGTGATGAGGCTGGAGACAAGGCCCTCCAGCTGGGACTTGAACACAGACACTCTGTGTGATTACTTATTTTGACAAATATTTTGGCAAATTGCACTCCCCCAAAAGCATTCATTTTATCCCACAGTAAGTGACTTCAGTTGAAACATCACACTCCAGATTTTCTGAATGCCAGAGAGCGAGGCAGTGCACTGACAGAGAGAGACACGTCTGAATTCTACTGATTCCATAGAGAGCGAGCGTAAGAAGGTTGAGTATTAAGCAGCTGCTACTGCGCTTTCAACAATCTAGCTCTTTAATTGGCCAGACTGAACAGAAAGCAGTCCGTAGGGGGATGTCTTTTCTGAGATGTGACAACCTTTCTTGGGTGTGCAGCAACTAAACTGTCACTAAGGAATTATGGAAAGAAGCATTAGTCAGATCCATCAACTGGCAAAGGAGATTTTATGCCTATGTTACATGGTACTGCACATGTTCACATTCCCATGCTACATCTAACACATGAGCCACTGTACTGTACTGCTGTGGATTTTTGTTTCAAGTATTCTCTAAAGCATATATATAAGGCCTCAGCTTGAAATAGGTGTAAAGTCAAAGTCCTCCAGAACTCCGACTTTGTCTTTTTATGTCTAAAAAAACAAAAAAAACAATGGCTCAACAGATATGATAACCTACCCTGTTGGGAAAATAATGCCCTCTTTTTCATGTTCTATAAATTTCTAACACCTCAACTCAGTGAGCCAGCATGTGTTGGAGAGCAACCGCATTCATCTCGACTTTACGTAATGTTTACCTAGAATAGGTACCTCTCTACTCAGCATCCCTAAATCGGCCCTTTAAATGGGTCAGAGTCATGGGTAGTCATAAATCACTTCGTGACAATGTATGAAGCCAACAAGCTACAGACCAAACTTTTATGCTGCGTATGAAACTATGGAAACATTTTTGCTTCAATATTATTAGTCACTTAAGATCTCATCATCTGAACCCGCTTTATCCTCACTAGGGTCACAGGGGTCACTGGGGGCCTAATCCAGCTACAATGGGTGAAGGCGGGGTACACCCTGTATGAGTCTCAAGTCTGAACATATATAGACAGACAATCACACCTATGGACAATTAGGTTAACTAATTAACCTATCAGTGCATGTGTTTGGATGGTGGGAGGAAACTGGAGTACCTGGAGAAAACCCACGCAGACACGAGGAGAACATGCAAAGTCCACACAGAAAGGTCTGGTGTAGGAATCAAACCAGGGACCTTCTTGCTCTGAGGCATGAGTGCTAACCACTGCACCACCATGCAGTCACACGTATGAGATATAAGACATAAAATTTAATTCAGATTTCAGATTTAGAGAAGGTTTATTTAAACTGAGCCTTCCATGACAGAGTTAATCGAAAAAGAAATGATTGTGTGAAAAAGCTTTAATTGAAATTTTAATCTTGGTTCGAGAGTTTAAAAAAGCCATTTCCAGGGCCAAGTATGCATTGTTTCTACGTGTCTGATTGTGGAGTCCAATTTTTCACCAGGCTGTGCTTTTTGAATAAAAACCCACAGAAGTTTATTCATAATTTTCTTCAGCTTCTCAAATGCAGTTTTATCTTGTCTTGTAACTATGTAAACAGGCATCACAACACCCACATGAACCCCACTTAATAAACAGTTTTCTGTGTGTGTGTGTGAGAGATTGTGACAATGCCTCAATTCTTAGGGCGTAATCCTCAGGGATATTGCTTCGAGTGGCTGCTCTGCTGCACCAGCTTCCTTAATTACACATCTGTGCTGACTTGCTACAACTGTAATCTGACATGATTATGCTACATGCTAGTGCTAACACCACACCGACTGCATCATGTTCATGTCACACAAGTTTGTTTTGTGGGGAAAACAGAGTATCAAAGACAGATGAAGCCCATGAGGTTACCACTCCCAACATCTACACTGCAAATTATACTAGGTAAGACGACCCCCCCCCCCCCCAAAAAAAAAACATGCTTCTTTCTAAATTCAACAATTTTACTTGAAGCAATCTTGTTAAGTGAAATAATCTTGATGCATGGACAGTCACCCCTTTTTTTGCAGCGTAATTACCCCCCAGTGGCATGTATTCACTTATTGGGACTGACAAGTGGACTTGCGGGGAGTGAAAGGTCACAGGCCTGTTAAATAACGGGTTTAAGTGTTGTATTTATTTACGTCATATTAAAATAATTGGGCAACATACTACACAGAATATTTACTCTATATGAAAGAGTCTATGACCCGAATGTCGACAAAGCTAAATGGATCGCATTTACAGTATGTAGCGCCTTTATCCTGAGAACGCTGCAAAGTGCTTTACAAAGCTTCACACCCACTCACACCCACGTTCACACACTGATGGCGATGGAGCTGTGGAGCAAAGGGCCGACCTGCACACGAGAGCAGATTTTAGATTTCAGTGTCTTGCTACAGAAATATCTACACACATTAGACAAAGCCAAGGATTAAAACACCAACTTTTGACTGATTTTTATTTATTTTTTTACTTTTTAATTTTTTTTGCTTTAGCTTCGATCAAATGTAGCCACCTTAAGAGTACTATTAGCAATACTGCATGTCCCTATTGACTTGGGAAAAGAAACAAACAAAGAATAAGCAGTACAATTGCCTCAGCTATCCACTGATTCTGTCTGTGGGCCGGTCTTTGCAGCTGCCTATTAAGACCTGTTCATCAGCCGGGTAACAATGAGCGCCGTAAGGTTCCAGCTGACAGTCGGCTCACTCTCTCCTTTAGTTCCTAGGTTGCCTTTTAACTGAAAAGTGTTTGGGGGGAAATGAACCTGGTTCTTATCTCTGCCTGCAGCTGCCCTTTAGTTACGCTGCCCCACAGGGTAAGCGCTGCTGTCAGAGTGAAAACGCTGCTGGGGAGGTTGTGTAAAGGAGCTGGTAGGATGTGGGGATGGGTGAAAATGATGGGCATGAGCTGAAGGCATGTACGCTCTGACACACATGTATACACGCCCACACACAAAACAGACGCAACACAGTTAGAGGAACAAGTACACAACTGGAAGATCTGGATTTAAGTCTGTATTACAGTGAGCTAACATCTGCCTCCCTGAAGCACAGGGCAAACTACAGGGGAGACAGGTAGAGTTTGGCTAACAAAACATGAGCTCCTCTGAAAAACAAGACTTTTGACATTTTCAGGGATCTGTAAAATATCAACAACTTACTATATTTGCAAACACTTTTCTATTTTTTTTTTTTTTTTTTGCATCTTCATAATCAGTGTCACATGAATCTGTTATTGCTATATGATTCATGCATGACTGTAACTAATAAGGTAACGATAAATTAAAAAAAAAAAAAAAAAACGCTTTAGAAACGTCGCTATTTTAGACACAAATATCAAAAAGTGAATAGAAAAGTAATTTGATTTTCATTTTAGAATCCATAGATGAAAAGGCACTTTTCATTTTCATGGTCAAATGGGAGATTTTACATTTATGAAAGACTTTTTTTTTTTTTTCAATAAATATCTTAAATTATTATTTTAAACCCCATTTTACTGAAATAAATTGCATCTCTTTTTCCACTCTCCAACCTTCCATGTTACTGACAGATGCCGAGTAGAAGCTCCTTCTCATCTGTTTTCTGATGCATATTATTCATACAGTTAATAGGCGCTAAGTGTTTTCAAATTATTGCATCTGCCTTTTCTGTCCATGAGCATAAAATTCAGTTGAAGAGCCCTGAAGTCATACATGGCTCCAGAGTTGCTAGTCTATACAAGGACCCTGACCATTGACCTCTATGAATTACCCTGAAGGAATTGATTGACTATTTGTCATACTCATTTGGACACATATCAAATCATACATATATAGAAAACATACATGACAATCACAAAGCCCTGACCTCAGGCCTTCAACACAAATGTGCACATACACACACATACACTACAGACCCTTCAGGAATAAAACATTGACATTGCTATGGGTAAAATAATGTACAATAATAATGGGCTGTGCTGTTCCAAAGGTTACTGATTTAACCTCTTCTGACATTTTACTTATATTAGGAGAGTATACATGCTACACACAAGTCATTTTCAGATCCCATTAAATCAAATAATTTTAATGAACTTAAACTGGATTCTTAAATGCTTTCCTTGTGGCAAAAATATATTCTAATCAATATTTATGAACATCTCTCACCCCCTGAGGAAATTACAACCCTGACATTCCAAATATGTGGATTTTGAAGCTGTACATTTGATAATAGCTACAGTTATGCTTTCAAAATGTAAATTCTATATAATTTGGCTGAGCAGAGTACATCTATTCATGCTTTGCACAAAGGCAAAGGGTGAATCACTGCAAGAGGAATAACTATATTAGAAGAGTTATGTGTAGGTTTATAATTCTGGAATTAAAAATTGTGGTTATTGTAAATGTCAAAAGTGATCAAGGGGAGGGCCATGTTGGAGTGACACGTTATGTAAAAATGTAGACAGTGTTTGACTGAGTGGATGCTAAGTCAGCAGTGATGCTATGTTTTGTTTTGCTGATCTAAAAGCATTTTTGGACTTTATTGTGCAAGCACTGAAAATATGTAGCAGGCATTTTTTTTCTAGTTATTTTGTATGCATTTAATAGGCTTCCCTTTAGTGCTGTTGAGGAGGTTTTTTTTTTTAGTTTGCTTGTTTTTTATTAATGTGGTAGGACACTTGTCAGAAAAGGCATCTTTCTCTTAATTATTGCTGATGTACATTTTATTCTTGATTATGGCTTTACTTATTACTATGTAATCTGGATATATGTGAACTATGTGCAGCAGTAAAAAAACAAAAAAAACATGTTTCAGGGGGGAAAAAACAGCTCCTATAAACCAAAGAGGTAGTATTTAGTGTGACCTCTATTTGTATTTAACACTTTTGTTCAGACAATATGAGATTTTATTCCAACACATGTCAGATGTTTCTCATTGTGATACGTCTTTTTATAGGGTCAGTGTTCACATCAACTATTGATAAAAAAAAAAAAAAATTGTTGAATTTTTTTGTCTTTCAAGTCTTTACACATATATTTCTTGTCGTATCTGAAGAGAAAATAACAATAAGTACCTATGTATGTCTATACATACAATATGTTTGTCTATTTCAACCTTGCAAAAACCCAACTAAGCTAAGACTTTTGAACAGAATTGCATATTAAATAGAATTCCAGACATCCACGATGAGTGTTTGTTTAGATTAACTCCCTCAAAGTGACACTAGATCAGGGTGCCTTTCAGAAGGGCAAAGTCAAGCCTGACAGAACCCTTTGTAATATGTATTCATCATTACTTACTGATTAATTAATTTATCATTTTAAGTTGTTCGTAAAAGGCTGATATAAACATGATTTTCTAACAGGAAAAAGCCATCAGTTGATTAATTATTGTTTGTTTAGAATGAACTATTGTTAACTTGGATAAAAGACATTGGATAAAAGTTGAATTGAATATCCAACTCCAAATAATATATACCTAAATTACTAAATCCAGGATCTGGAACTGATCATCAGAAATTAAGCTACCATTTTTTTTTATTCTTATATATATATATATATATTTTTTTTTTTATTGTTGTTGTTGATAACATTATTAATTTAAAAAAAGTTTGTAAAAAGCAAATTGAGCTGTCCATAATTCATCAAAACTTTTTTTTTTTTTAATGATTTTTGTAGAATTTAAAACATGTTTGGCACTGATATAAAGGGTTTAAAAGAAGGTTTAAAAATGACTCAATATATTCTGGTCTGTCATTAAAATTTTAGGATTTCAGGCTAGACTTTAGCAAAAATAGAACATGTTTCCACCTTTCCCATTGCAGCAGCGGGTTACAGGAAGTGTGAGATAACGCTGCTAAGAGACCCCAGCTGTACATCCCACAATGCCACTTGTTTTAAGATGTGGCTACTAAACAAGAGGCCAGCTGCATATTACAAGTCCTTAATTGGGAAGCAAGTTCAAGTGTTTTCTGTTTATTCGACCATTTTTCCTCAAAGACCAAAGTCCTCAAGCATCATCGAAGTCAAGTGGCAGGACCCTATCACCGGGGCAACAGGAAGGAAGCTATTTTGAGCAGTGGGCACCCAGCCACCCCTCTAGGAGCACCAGCCTCATGGTGGTGTTGAAAATGGCTTGAATGTGGCAAAAATTGGCACGTACTTCCAAAGATGTATATTGTGGTGCATGTCTACCCCTTAATATGGTGTCATAAACAGCACGTATTGGATTATTTACTCAGTAAGAAAAAGCATAAAGTGTATGTAAAGTGCTTGTCATAAATAATGTAAAATAAATGTAAAATATTACAGATTCTTCAGTGACAAGAATATTTTAAATTACTTGGCTTTTTTTTCCCCCCCTGACATTTAAGTTACTTTTTATTAAGCAACTGTATGATGTCAACCTTTAAAATACGCTGGACTTAAATGATAGTTTTCCCTTTTGATTCTTTAAAGAGGACATCAGAAGGGTTTACTCTGAAAGCAACCTGCCAGTGTTGACAGGGAGTTCATGTTTCGCTCAAATACTCTTCAGCAGGGATGATGCAACAAGGGTGCATGACCCCTGCCTTCACACTGAGCTCTGAACTACTCGCATTATGTGTTATCCTGTCATCTCACATCCTTCTTAGTTTATAAGTTTAACTGCAGTGTTCAAATATGAGAACAAAACCTGATGAGCAATGTGTGCTTTAAACTCTCAAGAGATCTGCTAACACCTCATTAAAATGCCTCCCAAGTCAAGACTATAATTATATAGCCTATACATCAATTACACAGTAATGTCACCCATTTCACTGTGTTTATTTCCCACTGACAGCACTGACAGTTGACTTGAACTGAGTCACAGCTTTGGGAATTACTGTGAGACAGCCGTTCATTCTGGCTGCTGCAACTATAGCAGAGGGAGGACCGGCTGAATCTACAAGCAAACAAACGCAGACGTCCCCACGGTATTTATTTACAACAAGCCACAACCTCCCGTGAGGAGGCACAAGGTACAAAACAAGAGACACATGTGGTGCTGAATTTGCAGGATTACCTAATGGATGTACCAGCTAGTTGAAAGCTAAGTGTATGAAACAAGTATGGAAAGAAAACTTAATTTCTGCCCATGTTTTTCTTACAAAGTGCACACAAAGTTTCCCCCAGTGCATTTCAAACGGCTACTTGTTATTTGCAGCTGGAGAGCATCAGTCTCACTGAAATTTCAGTGCAGGGAAGTGAATCATTCTGGCATCAAGCATCTATCAACAGCAAGTGTTGTATTGGAATTACAGCCTTGGAGACATCTACTAATTTAGTTTTTACTGTTTTACATTTTATGACTTCATTAGACAATATTTGCCACAGCAGTTCCTCTGTCAGATTCTCAGTCCAGATGTTGCAAATATATAAACCACTGAAGGAGCATCACATTGACGACTGTGAAAAGAACAAGTTTTATGGCCACAGCTGTTTTACTTCCAATATTTAGACAAGTAATCCTTTTAACATTTGAAAAATATCATGCTCAGACTTACGGGTGCCATCGAAGCGTGTAGCGATGGTATCTAGGAAAGTGTTCTGAGGGGCCAGGAGGCCCTTCATCACTGGCATCTTGACCCAGATGTCGGGCAGCCAACAGCAGGCTGGAGGTCACACCATGACAGTGACACAGCAGGTGGCTTCACAGGTGCAGGATACTTTGAGGACAGTCCACCGGTGGCCACTGAGACACACATTTAAAAGTGACCACACTTGTCCATGCAACGCCTCTCCCAAAAACAAAGGTGTAGCCTGGGAAGACTAAAATAGCTCCCTCCAACACCGCAGAGGTTTGGGTGTGTGGGTCGACTATACACAAAATGATGGAAGAAATGGAGAGGATCAGTCACCAACAGTTGTTCAGTCAACAACGACAGATCAAGTCCAGGTGACACTGAGATCCGGGGGGGCTTCAGATCTGTCAGACCAGCTGTTGATCACCTGCTGCTTTCAGGCAGAGAGCTCATTCCAGCATCAAACTGAACCAAGTTATCATTGAAGTCCACTATGCTTTCCATTTAAAAGATAGAGATAAACAGGACAGTGCATGTACCTACATCTCTTGCCTCCTTCAGCTCAGAGCTTTGTCAGGATGCTGTGGCAGAGTAGTTGAATCTTCTTGAGCTTTCTCACCGTGGTTTGCACCCCTCCTCACTACACTCTCTCTCTCTCTCTCTCTCTCTCTCTCTCTCTCGCTCCTGCTCCCATCCACTCCTGTGGTATTCCAACCAATGAGACACTGGCTTCTCAGTGGGGACCTGTTTTCATCTGTGGTGATGGTACAGAGAGAGGGAGTGAGAGCGAGGAGCGAGAGGTGGAGGATAGACGACGGGAGGGAGAGAGAGAGAGAGAGAGAGAGAGAGAGAGAGAAGGAGGGAGGAAGGGAGGGACGATGCTTTGGGAGCAGCTGACAGCACCATTACACCCCTATAGTGCTACTATCAGCGCATGGCTTTTGTGTGCATGTCTGCAAATCAAGGAAAGATGGATTACCAGCATGTTGGTCAATACACCCTATTGTATTCACTGGAATTGTGTGCTGTTGTGCAGTTTTGTTATGGGGAGCTGTCTAAGAAGACACTGTCCAAGTGGTGGGCGGGTGTGTGTGTGTGTGTGTGTGTGTGTGTGTGTGTGTGTGTGTGTGTGTGTGTGTGTGTGTGTGTGTGTAAATGAGCTATACTATATCAAGTCATAAAATGCAATTCCTAGAGGATGTGTTTCAAGTTCCTCAGTGTCACTACAGCACACGTTCTGGTCAGAGTTGGTCACCGTTGCACTTCCAGCTCCGATCCTCATGAGAGAATTAAAACTGGGATAAAAGCCAGGGATAAGAGCGGATTAAAAGGATAAGCCTGGAGATGTTTTTCATGAGGACTTGATGCTTAACACACCAAAGAAACATTGTGTCTTAACTTACTTTGACCCAAGCAAACAACACAGCTTAACTGACAACACAAATACTTCCAGAGAAGAGAATACTGAAACAGAGAATTAGTAATCTGAAAGTGTATCATGTCCATTTTGACTATATTAATCTGATTGGATTTTAAAGTAATTAGGGAAAGATGATCCCCTGGAATTAATGAATGTATTGTCATTAAATATTAAAAACTGCAGCAACATAAAGAAACCTGATAATTAGGGAATGAATATTTTGATTGTGATCTGGCTTAAGTGAACACGATGACAGGGAGTGAGTAGAAAATATGACTTTATAAATTGGTTTGTTTTGTGTTGAAGAAAGGTCCTAGTTTTACTCACTTGTGGTGTTTCTTTATTGTCACTGTGATTAATGTGGAAGCTGGAGAATGGAATTGTAAAGCTGAAGTTGTAAAAAACAAAAACAAAGGTGGAAAAAAAACTGGGATCTGATGAATATATCAGTGTGAAGGTTTCCTTTAAAGTCATTGAAAACTTATCTTTTCAATAACTTTAGCATTTAACAAACTGTACAATACACAATAGTAGATGTGTTTTAAATGTTTTAATACATTTCCCCAATGTATTTTATTGACAAGGAATTTAGTATTTGATAGTTTGTTTAAATAGTCATGTTTAAATCAAGGATGCAAAAATAGACTATTTGTGAGTTTGTAGTGGCGGTGTTGGTAATGTTGGAAAAGTTGGGCAGATTCAGCAGCTGTGTGGGTGTTTCCCTGAGACACAATTTATAATCTTCAGGGTGAAAAACAAGTTTGGTCCAGATCTTGATTGACAATCATTTGCAGCAGCTGCATTTTCTTTTCTTTTCTTTTCTTTTCTTTTCTTTTCTTTTCTTTTCTTTTCTTTTCTTTTCTTTTCTTTTCTTTTCTTTTCTTTTCTTTTCTTTTCTTTTCTTTTCTTTTCTTTTCTTTTCTTTTCTTTTTCTTTTCTTTTCTTTTCTTTTCTTTTCATCAAATCTCATACACAATATTCATACACAAATGCAGGTGCCAGGTGTGTTTTCAGTTCAATTCTGTCTCTAAATTACGCTTTTTTTTTTTTTTTTTTTGCATGAGCTCATCAACATTGTCAGTCATAAAATACTCCACAGAGAAAAGGTGATTAAACATGCACAATTAATCCACACAGCGAGTGAATCAGATGAGCTCAATTTTGGAGGAAAAGACGGGGGAAAAAAAAACAACCAGTGAAAGTAAAAGATGGGCTCGCAGACGGTAAGAGAGTATTGTTCCCCCTCTCGGATCCTATTCAAGCCCTGGCAGCCCTTCACAGCTATCTATTTTTAATGGCCTCTCATTGTCCTTTCTTCTTGTAGTTCATCCATCTCTGCTTGTCACCAATAAAGAGGCTAATCCATTAAACATGCCCACTATCTACTCTGCTGTCTAATATGACAGAGTGACGCACAGGTGCAATATTACCTCGACTACATTTCCCAGAATCCAAAGCTCTGTGGCTGCAAAGTATGTTAAGACCAAGAAACATATAGTATTTGCCACTGCTTGATTTGGATTGTACATTGAAGGATTTAGGTGAATTTAAACAGAGGAACTTCTTTCATTAGCTTGATAGTATTGAACAGATGGAACTTGTTTGCCTGTGTAAACATCAATGGAAATGTACAGCCTGTGTCTGAAAAGACTTGTCCTTAATCCTGCCTATGAAGTAAAGATAGACGGCATCATTCACTCGACATGCAACAATCCCTCCTCTCAGTTAAATACATCCTTCTTCCCTCACCAAACCCATTGAGAAATCAGGTCTGTCATTCTCAAATCTCTGCTGTTTACATTGAATTAACTTGTGACTGGAGCAGATGTGCTGAGAAGCTCTGTGTGTGGTTATCTGTACGCAAATCCTCATGGCATGTGATGATATCAGGCACCATAACACTAAACTTCACTGGTAACAATAAAAACATTCTGCACTGACAAACAGTTAAAAGAATTAATGAGAGAATGGGGAGATGTATTGTATTTATCTGCCATCTGGTCCAAATTAATCATGCACAAGGAAATCCCTGAAGTTATAAGAAGTTATGCTTCTGCTTCTGCTGATGATTCTTAGTCATTTTTTTGTGGTTGAAACTGTAAAAATAACACAAAAACCTTCAGTAATTCCATAGAAACAAAAAAAATCAGGTACTACATTATAAATCCATTATATCAGTGGTTAATATAGGCCAGTTTTAGTATTGAATGTTGACTATAAACTGTTATCTTGGCCAAAACCACTAGAAAAGATCCTTCCTCAGCTTATCAGACAGAATTTATTTCACAAAGACAAACTCAAGATAATGTCAGGAGTGTCTTGCATATTAAACCATATTCAACAGGAAAAATGTTTTGTCACTATAGACACAGAGAAGGCTTTTGACTCATATAAAACCCTTAAAAAATTGGTATAGATCAAAACTTTGTTAAAACCATCTGTGCACTGTATAAAAAACTGTCAGCTCAGATTAAAATAAACAGATATCTGTCAGATAGCATTGTTTTAGAATGTGCCATATCTCACCTTTATATAGAGCCTCTGACACAATGAACAAGGCAGAGAAAAAAAAAGTATTCAAGGCATCTGCATAGGTGGACAAGATCAATGTATGGTACTGTATGCAGACAACATTTTAACCTGTTTAATTAAGTGAACATTTACATTCATTTGTAGAATCAATGAATGTTCTACAAAGATTTGGCAAATATTCTGGGTACAAACTAAATATAAACAAATTCATTATATCTACATTCAGCTCTTACATGACCACATAACAGGAGTATTGAGCTCCTGCAGCCAACGTCACAGGACAAGAAAAAAAAAATGTGATAGTTTGTTGATGTGACGTCACAATGTCATGTTGTTATAGCGACTGAGTAATTCACTGCAATGAATTTTTTTTTTTTATAAGTTAGTGAAGTATACTGAATTTTGTATTTGTATTGTTTTTAAACAATAAAATAACAGTTTGTTCACTGTAGATTTTGCAGTGTTAATTTGGAGACAATTGGGACCAAATACACTCTAGAAGAAGTTAAATAAACTCTCTAAGTGTTGATTTAACACTGCAAAATTTACTGTGTTGTGCTGTTTTGCAATATTAAAAAAATGGTAGATATTGGCAAAAGCCGCCCAAATTTTATATACCCGGCCGGCCCAATGAATTTTTCCACCACCAGATGTAATCAAAAATAGCCCAATTGGGTGGAAAACCATCCAATCTGGCAACACTGACAGTGGCGCCGCGGTCACCATATTGACTGCCAACATGGCGTCCTGACGACTAAAAGTCACGTGACGTCCGGTGCTCAATTAGAGCAATCATCAATCATCCACATGACAATTCTCCATGTAAGCTTCAATATGCTGGCATGCATGAGGAATATATGAGAAAGCTAACTTCAGATAACTACAGGTTAAACTGTTTCAAACCTCGGCGGAGGAAAACATTTAATCATCAACTCCTTGGAGTAAAAGGTCGTTTGGTGTTTCAATTTTACAGTTTTTCCATTTCACTGCTGTTTTGATCTAATCACATTATGAAGCCAAACTAAAACGTGATCAGTGTCAAATCTCAGCTGAAGTGGGACGCTGCTAAAAATATTAGCCCACTTTGTCAACGGAGAGAGGCATGCCATGCAACAAGGCACAAGAGTAATAGAGAAGGGCAGCTTCACATGAATCATTTTCTCACTTTACACTAAATAATCAATGATTGGCTCAGATTATAGCTGTAACATAGTAATACTGAATTAAATGTATTAATGTCGCTGGTATTAAATACAGTATTTTCCTGTTATAAAAATACCTATTAATCAAAGTAAACTTTCTTCTGTATCTATGCTTCAGAGGATTTATATTTGGTTATTAAAGGAGGTTTTAACTAGAAAGTGATCCTGAAAGTTAAGAAATTACACCACGGAAATATTATTTACTCTTACAAACAGTGATTAACCCATAAAGACCCAAACATCCACCACAGACCAATTTATCTACTGATTGAAATTGTTCAATAACTTTTTATCCATGAAGCCTATGAATCCATGTAAATAATTGATATAAAATGTAATATTAACTGAATGGCAATAAATCTGAATGTGAGTTTGTCATCTTTTCATGGTCATCGGATATGCCCCGAGTGGATGTTCAGAGGCTCCATAATGAACGTGGAAAAACTGTCATCTTCTACAACATTGATGCACCAGTAAAACATATAGAGTTGGATCAATGACAGTGGATGGAAACACAAGGTTTTGAGTCAGATTCAGACTCAGATCACTTCATTATCCCCAAGGGGCGATTCAGTTTGAATGAAATATGGGAAAATATATGATTTTTACTGAGAAAATGTAAAATGCTGAGGATAATATAATAATATGTTGATAAATCATTTAAGAATTCATTGATCAGTTTAAGAAATGTTAAATATAGAGGAAAAATTCATTTGGCAATTAACACAAAAGTCACATTGGGTCTTTATGGGTTAATGTACAGACACTGAGCCTTAAAAGAATAATGGCACACAAGTCTACAAGTAAAGTGCCTCCAGAGTAAAAGCAGTGAAACTTTATCACTGCTTTAAAAAAAAAAAAAAAAAAACTCTTTAGTTTTTTGTTTTGGTTTCCAAGGTACAGTTTTGAGTCAAAATGTGAAAGTCTGAGAATGAATAAGAGAATGCATTTGTCTCACAGCTACCAGATCGACTTCAAAACACTGTCTGGAACATTCAGAAATCTATTGGATAAATGGACATAAACTAATAGCCTATATAAGTAATAACACTTTATCATATACATTTAAAATAGCAGATAACCAGCATTTTTTCATTTATAAATGTATATATTTCCCGCATTTGATTTTGGTGATATTTAATTTCTAATAAACTTTAGACCAGTGTAATTTGTTATGACAAGAAATGTGTTTGAAACTCAGGGTATTATATTTGTAACATGAAAATAACAGCTGAGGAAGAGGAGAGCATTTGAGGTGATGGCTGAAAAAAAATCCAATAATAAATGTTTTGATATGTCATGAACTGCCTTAGATGTGTAATGATGGAGGAGAGCAGAGGGAGGAGGTAGCAGAGAATCAAGCACCGGCGAAAAGAGCCCAAGGACATTCACTGTCTGACACCTGGCATCTGTAGACAAACTGTGACAACAACCCAAAAAGCCACTTTGATGCTTATAGTTTCCTAAAATATTCCGGTAATTACTCACTTCAAAGCAAATAAATACTGATGTCCAGGGTGAGGGAGGACGGGTGACTGATGCAAAGTTCAGGACAAATTGAGGTGGTGCATCAAATGGGTCATATCTGGGGAGGAGGTGAAGAAAGGTTTAAAAAGTCATCTTTGCCAGAGACAGCCATTTACTGTCACCTCCAGGTTTGTTTTAATCTACAATAAATCTGCCTCAAAAATCAGACTGTGTTGTTCTATTTAAGTTATTGGATCGTGTACTTGAAAATGTGTACCTATCTAGTCGGGGTGGTGATTTTTCTTCCTCAACATTTTGAATTCATATAGGACTGGCTCCCTCTAGTGGCCGACAATGAAGTCTTAGCACTGACAAGCTGGAGATAAAGGTAGAAGGGGAAAAAAAAGCAGCTTTGTGATACATGGATATAACCGTCATTGTTCAGTGATTGATATCCTACTGAAAATCATTGTACATTAGCTCGTCCAGTGTAAATGGCTGAATGTCTTAAAGGTAACAGAAAAGAGCTCCCTTCAGGAGATTCTCCAAGAAACCTGCGGTAGTTAAATAGTAATTAGACTTTCTTGATTTAACAGGAAATGTCTTATGCTCAATCAATTTTAGGCATCAATAAATGATCATAACATCTAACATGATTGCTCCCATTTCCTTTCAATAATACTCAACTTTATAGTTTTGCAAAACAAGGATTTAGGAAGCATTTGCCTTTTCCACTGAAGCTGCTTTTCATGATTTCAGCAAGCAGGAGGGCTTTATTTTTAGAACTAAATCTTGTTGCTTTACTTCTCACAGGTGACTGCACTTAAGGAACAATATGTGCATCATGATGTCATTTTAACCAAACCAGATGGTGTAAAAGCACTAAATATTATTTCCCATAAATGCAAAATTAAACTAAAATGTTTTCAATAATTTCAATTTTGTTTTACTGTTTTTTAACGACCAATATAAAACCATAAGTAGTATTAAGGCAACAAAATGACTAACATTAATCAGAATATTCACATATGACAAGATGCATTTATTACCTGTATTTTGTGACATGTAATTAAATTTTTTGAAAATGCAGAATTGCAACACAAGTAAAATACAGACAAAAATATAAATAAAAAAATGTGTGTTGTTTTCAAAGGCACATTAATTGTTCATCAAATGTTAATTGTGAAACCTGAGACATTTTTTTCATTCAGTGTTCATCACCGTTTTAATGTCTCCTCACTGTGAAAATTCTCAAGAAACTGTTTTCTGCAGCAGGAAGTGAGCATATTCTTTCTTGCGCAGTACACGGTGCATTTTGAAGGTGTTAGGTGAAGTGTTAGAAGAGGCCATCATCTGCTTTCTGAGCTCCTTGAAAGCACCGTGTGCTACCAGCTGCACCCTCATCGGTCCAATGCTGCCCTTGATACGAAACGACTTATAGACAGCCGAGTCCTGCTGAAGACAGATGTCCAACTGGAGGGAAAGAAAAGGCAGCACTTAGACACAAAACAAGCAGCCATTTTGGTTCAGTTTAAATAGACTCACCTTGTATCGCTGCTCCTCTGTGAGGTTCCTCACTCCTTTAAGCTCTAGAAATACCTGGTAATGAGGATCTGAGCCACCTATTGAATCACCTGCAGAACCACAGGATGGTTAGAGGCGTTATTGTGCAAATTCTACCACAGTTCCAGTTAAAAAGATTTGAAACATACAGATCTGATGGCAAATTCTACTGAGACTTTCTCACCCAGAATGCCACTCTCTGCACAACAATAGTCGACAAGCTGAGCTCCAGGCCACTGAGTGACAGCCTTCTTTAAAGCACCCAGGAACAAATGCTCAGATATTTTCTCCCCTCGAACATTCAACATCTGACCCCGTCTGAAACATACAGAGGCAGGGGAGTAAACAATTTCTACACTGTAACATCCACTGAGTAGAAAACAGGCTGAAAAAGATGATATCCAGCATGAGATGATATAAAGAGAGCACTATGATTTACTGGATGTGTCCTCAAGGCTATACTAGTCATGAAAATTGGCCAACTTCAAACTAATATTTACAATTACACTTTGTTTGTTTCGTTTTGTGCCACTATCACAATTAATGAAGGCATTAAATAATTCAAATCTAAAGTGAATTACTCCTTCTGATTGAGCTCCATGGGATATAACATCAGACAAATGCTAGTAATTATTTGATTCCATTTGGATTCTGCCATCATTTAAACATATGATGTAACATTAAAAGATCATCTTACAAATCAAGAACGTTTGCTGTCACAACTGGAGAAAAATATGGAAATAGAATCGCAATATGACCAGACATGTACAGATTTTTACCTCTTTCAATATCCCTTCACCTCACTCTCAAAATAAAGGTGACCTATGCCAATGTTTTGGTGTTGAGATAAAATATTCAGTAGATTAAACTCAAAGTTACTTTTACAATTTTAACACAAACTCCAACTTCCTTGCCTTATAACATTATAATCTAAATAGACAAGGACGTGAATGGTTGTCAGGGAAATACAGGGTAGATTAAAAACATATCTGCTATTTCAATATGGATTAATGTTCATGTTGCTTTTCCAAAATAATAATCTATTGCTGTACACTATATGACAGTGAAACAAAGGAAGACATTACAAAGAAATAATTAACAACAGATACCCATAATCATTAAATAACTACCTATATTCTGACGTTTCACCACGTTTTCACTCGCAAAAAAAAAAAAAAACATAGAAGAAGAAGGGTGTGCAACAAAATGTTGTCATTAATTAATGCACTAATCAAAACTAAAAAGCTAAAATAGCACATACACAGAGACTTCCCAAAGAAGGATTCATTAAATGGCAGAATGTTATCATTGAGCTCCTCCACTGAGAGACTGAGGTCCTCCTTTGTGCCCTGGGCCATCAGGGGGTACAACAAAACATTTGGGAAGGGAGGGAGGGTGGTTGAGAGGTGAGAGGGAAGGAGAGGATGACGATGATATTAGTGATGACTGCACCTTATTACCATCTGGTGCTATGGGTCTGACTACCTCGTATGTCTTTTAATTGTTTTTTAGTGTGTTTTTTTATTATATATTTATTCTGTCTTTTTTTGTATAGGCTGGCTATTTATTTTTCTGGTTAAGTGTGTTTTTATTGTGGCTATGTAACTTCTTATTTATTAATGTATCACTAGCTGTCTTTTATGTCTTTTTTATTGAGGCTGACAGCAATGCAACTCACAGAATTTCCCTTGAATGAATAATTAATCCATCCATCCATAAATTAAAAAAAAAAAAAACACATCTACCACAGATGGGTGAGAAGACTGTAAACGGGCAACCATATTATAATAGTGACAGCTTTACCTGTACTGAAACTCAACAATGGGACACTGATTGTGAAATCCAACGACCTTCACCACATCTCCAATGCGATATCTGAAACACAACAAACATCCCATGATGCAGATGCAGCTCAATCTGAACATTCAAGATACAGTAGAAATGGTGGCCTGACCAGCTAATAATAATATATGTTCTTTATTGGGTTAATATTTAATGTAATTGAAATAAAAGACTGTAGTTTTTCTTCTAAATAATGTGAAATAATGTGCGCCTTGTTTTTCCCTTGTTCTGAAATGATTCATAGATCATAAATGAAATCCAACCTGAAGAGTCCTGAAGCATTTGTAACGACAAGTTCATAGTTGAGTCCCTCCTTCACCTCGTCCATAAGCAGAGTATGAGGCTGCTCCTCATCCAGGCTGTTTTCCGGCACAAACTCACAGAACATGGAGCGAGGACACAGCAAGTAGCGTCTAGAAGATTCCAGAGGCCACAAGTTCACCCCTATCAGACCTGCAGGAACATCAAACACCTCATTCGGTTACGTGATGGTACAATACTCTCAGTGAAAACTTACAGACGACAGAAGAAAAATAAAATGTGAGAGTTTAAGTACAGAGTACAGGAAAATAAATCTCATTATGTACCTTGTTTTTTGTGTCACAGTTCACAGAATAATACAATGAAATGTGGAAAAGGAAACAAAAAAAAATCCAAAATGCAGCAGACACAAATGAAATGCATGTAATACGAAAAAAAAATGTTTTATTGGATTTTAGTTAAATTAAAAACATTTAAAAGTAAAAGACGATATTCAGTTTAATAGAACACCATTGTTTAAAATGGTGTTAAACATGGATTTTAAACCCCTAACCAACAGACTGGACTGGACCCAGATGAAAACACAATGGATGACTACATGAGACACAACACACTGAATGAGTGAAAGTCAATACAGAACATAGTGAAACATCTGTATCCAGCCCCTGGCATCTCTGTTTGATAAATGACATACAATCACTAATAAGGAAACTCAGGAATGGTGTATTATTTTATGCATATAACATAGACTGGGGCTACAATTCATTAAAACTAACCCCATCTTTACACCCCTTACTGAATATTCACCTCCAGATGCTCATTTAACTTAAATTATTCATTGTATTTAGAGAAAATGGGCATACAACGTAATGTTAATTTTACCAGTCTGTCTGGCATTACTGCAGAGAAAATATATTCAGTGTTTCAGTCCATTTAATGGTGTACCATCCAATTTTAATTTTATTCTAATGAAATAGCCCTAAGTGTTGCTTGCCAGAGACCAAATAAAACAGGATGTCACACAGAATAAAATGATAGATTTCTCTAATAAGTACAAAAGGCAAGAAAATACATGACATAGCTCTCTGGTCATTTATAGTTATTTTAGTGTGAAAATGTTATGTATTATAACTTCAATACAAGTGTTGTCACAAACAAGCCGGTATTACCAACCATCATGTGCAGGTTCTTACCTTCAGTAGCAGCATAGAAAGGTGAGTAGAAAGATATTCCTTCACAATAGTTCTCCCTCAGCATTTCTCCATATATCTGATTGGAACCTGAATCCACTGCCAACACCAGATGAAGGTAGGGCCAAAGGCGCTTTCCAATCCCCCGGAAGCCATCCTGGAAGTGCACCCGGAGCTGGGCAGCCCTCTCCGGATCTGGCTTAATCAAAGCTTCCAGTCTGGCCCTCACTGTGGGATCCAGAGCAAGGGCACCGCTGACCTTACCTAACTCGATGTCCTCCACAAGCTCCTGCCAGCGCTCCTATGGGACAGCCACAGAATTGGGAAGAAATTACTTTTTTAACCCTTAGTTCATCAGACAAATTTACAGTGCAGTTTTCAGTCAATGAGAGCCCAATACTTGACTCTATATTATAACCTCGTTAATGAGGAAATGCTCAAGTGCGATTACATGAAGGACACAGCACTAAAGGACTTTTCCACCCAACAGACCAGAGAGAAAGAGCCTTGTGATCTTTCCATTCTTAGAAACAAATTAGAAACAAACACAATTTTCCCTACTTCCTACTAGGATGATGCATTTAGAAGAAAAAAATACAGGTCAACAACTCGAACTGCATGTATACTTTATTAACTTTAGTAAACTTTGATGAAGAACGCAAGCCCAAATGTGTTGGCCTAACAATAATAAAGTTATTCTATACTACAAATGCCAAGGGAACTTTTGACCTGCACAATTAGTTCTTCCAGGTACAACAAACCCCACCCCTTCCACATATTGTAGGCTTATTTTGGCATTGATCCAGCTGATGTTAGTGTGATGTTAACATATCAATCTCTCTCTCTCTCTCTCTCTCTCTCTCTCTCTCTCTCTCTCTCTCTCTCTCTCTCTCTCTCTCTCTCTCGTTATAAGTAAATGGGAAAAGTAAAAAGAATTTAAAAATTAGTAAAACATTTGAACTTTGACCTATTTTTCCCAAAATATAACCACACACCTTTCTGGGCCACTGGCATTCTATAAACCTAATTTGGTATGAATTCAACATTTTTGCTGGTTGAGTGTTAGCAAACAAAGACACAAACAAACTGAAACAAAAAGTAATACCCCTTGTCTCCACCTTTTTTTCTTGAGGGGGGGGGGGGGGTTGTAGTAGTATATTTACCTAGTTCTTACATAATGAACCATTAATTAATTTTGCTGTACCTGTAAGGCACTAAGAGCATAAAAGACGGTGGAGGCAAAGTTGGACTCCAGGATTCCCACAGTGGGATCTTTCAGAGCGAACAGAAGATGCAAATACAGAGTATCCTTTTCACTCTTCACCTGAAAGAAAAAAAGGAAATAACAATGACAATACAAACACAACTCTAGTGAGAATATTTAACAAAGTTGTTAGCTTCATAGCATAATTGCAAAAGCCACATTTTTGGCCAAATTATGGTATCTGCATAAAATAAATGACCAGTGTTTGAAGCTTAAAATCATGTGGATATTGCAATTTGACAAAAAAAATATAAATGAGTTAGTTATGTTATAAGTCTAACGAGGTGTCCTATACTCATACTTCAAACGCAGGTGCGGGGGTGGTGTAAAGGTTGAGCATGTGGCGAGAGGATGCTGGTGTGGAAGAGTTGGGTCCAATAGGAATCCCGGCCTCTGACTGGCGGAGAATAGGTGTGTAGAAGAACTTGGTGGTACGCTGGAGGCTGTTACTGGCAGGGAAGGTCTGCTGCATCACATCCACACAAACTGTCACTCCCTTTTGGAAACAAAACCACACAGCCAAACTTAAAGGAACTCATGGATTGGGTACATATTATTGTATTGGTCTGATATTGAATAAAAATGACACAACTTGAGATTTAAAATTTAAGATTGAAAACTTAAATCCAATATAATACATTAGCTCAGGGGTTTTCAAACAGTGAGGCGGGTGTCTTCTTGGGGGTATCAGAGGACTAAAGGAGAGACATGGCATGAGAAAATATAAACCTAAAAAGAAAAAAAAGTGTAAATATGTGGTTAGCTAACTACAGTACATAGAAGCGGCAAAATCACACCTGAAGTGAGAGAAAATATTAACACGTGTTAATAGACATTAAACACACACACACACACACACACACACACACACATATATGGAAATTTTATGATGATAGAAGACGTTAAAATTTAAAAAAAAATTAAAACAAAGAAGAGGTAGAAACACACGAAGATGTTAATATATGTGAGAACAAATATTAAAAACATACATAGATGTACAAATGTATTTAAAAAGATGCTGAAAACACACAAAAAAATTTAAGTGTTAAAAAACATACACAGATGTGGAATTGTATTTAAAAACAGTTAAAAACACACAAAAATGTTAAGATATCTTAAAAGAGACATTAAAACACAGACACATTTGTTCTTAAAAGATGGTAAAAACACACAAAGATGGTAAAATGTGTTTTAAAAATATATTTAAGCACATATAGAGATGAAGATAAAGATGTTTAAGATGTTGAAGAAATTATACATCTTTTTTTTTTAAAAAAGGATAAAGATGGGGGGGCACAGTTGCTTTTCCATTATTTTAGAGGAAGCTCACTCTCACAATTTGAAAACCCCTGCATTACTGTAGCTAGTTACACCTGTCGTGCTAGTAGGTACATGTTGAACAATGTGCTATAAAGCAATCGCATTCAATAACAGCTGCCTGCAACATGTCAGTGGTATGGATGTTGTTGGAGAAGTTCTAATATTATTTCTGGTTTTAGGAAGCTCTTAAATCTGAGGTCAGGTTAAAGGTCATGGTGTGTTACTCTGTACACATTGCTTTGTTTCCTGTCATTAAATCTGGATCTGCAAACAATATATCTACAGCCCAAGGTACATAGAAACATTGTGCCTAAATGATTTCCTCCTATCTCCTTCAGCAGGATGCATATGAATATTGTGCTGTTTTTGCCCAAGACTGCAGTATAGGTGTATTTACGTTCTAGAGACCCACTCAATTAGATTAGAAACAGTGTCACATCTAGCTTTGTTGTATTTGCAAAGGTGAAATGATCATACATATTTATTCCTCACTCTCTTTTCTTCAGATATAGAAAAAATGGAATATGTGCATAGACTTAAAAGACACAAAAAACCTGAAACTGTTTATGCCAGTATTTAGTGAGATCCTGACCAAATGACAATAAGCAACATTAATTGTAAATGGACCTCTTTTATTTACAGAACCTGTTATCCCATGAACTGCTCATGTTTACTGCTCTACATAGGTCACATATAACCTCTGTCTTAATACATATACTGATAATGCATATAGGTGATCAATAGATCTATGCTAAAACCAAAAATTGTAATGTTGCACTAGAACGTATGTACAAGACTGTAGATGTGTCATGTGTACTATACGAACAATGGCAATAAAACTCTTTCTGATTCTGATATATGGATGCTAACTGGAATTGGTACATGAAGACATGAAGAAAATTAAGTCATCTTTACTTATTAAGCTTATCTTACAGAGGTATCACCTCACCTGTAGAAAGAACTCAGTATTGGTGTCCTTCGTGCTCAGGAGCATGGCACTAGACCCTGATGTCCCAGAGGTCATGGCCAAGATCAGTGGCTTCTCCCCAATTATCACCTTTTCCTCTCCAGCTGCAATTCGCCTGATCAGCTCTTCGTAGTGCTCATATGTGGTGATGGGATGACGAGCACGAAAGTCATGACAGTCTAAAAGAAGTTGTATTGTTCATTATATATAATAAAAAAAAGATAAAAACCTTTCTAAGGTAAAAGTATGTATCCTTTGAAAAATCAATGATTTACTGATATATGCTGCTTTTTACATTTATTTCACTGCTGAACTAATGTGCATGTAGCATCTTCATGCTGTAGATGCATCATGTCCTATAAGATCATCCTACTTCACATGAACTCAAGAGAAACTATTTTCAAATATGTAACAATACATTTCCCAGCTTACACAAGATAGTTTTAGAAGAGCTTATTTGGTCTGAGGAAGAGGCGTTTTACACTCTACAAATTAACAGACATTTAATAATTCAGTTTATCAACACATTAATCCTCAGTCTATTGCATGTGACTATATGTGATTTACAATGGTCAAGAAAGATACAACTGTGCAATCTGAAACTAACTACAAATACAAATTAGATTTGTTGCAATTCATAGGCAAATTGGATCACTAAAAGAAATATAATGAAGTAAAAAAAAAAGATTATATTTAGCCATGTGTTTATGTTGAATAAAATACTAAAGTTGTATAAAATTGAATAATTTAAGAAAAGTGCAAGTACTTCAAATCAATACTGAAGTACAATACTTTAGTCTAAAGAAGGAGTCACCAACCCTGTTCCTCAAGATCTACTGTCCTGCATGTTTTAGATGTCTCCCTTTTCCAACACACATCAATCTAATACTAACCCACCATCAACTGGGAGAAGGAAACAAATAAAACATGTAGAATAGTAGATCTCGAGAACAAGTGTTGATGATCCCTGGTCTAAAGTATATGACACTTTCTACCACTGAGTAACAGTGTCATTATTACTGGTGCATACTGGTTTATATGTGCAACACGTTACATCACAGCTGTCAAAGGACAAATCACTGCCAAGTCTGTTTAACAACATACAAACTCTCCCATTAAAAAACAAAAATATATAGCTTAATTATAAATGCTCTTTTTTATATGATAACCTTCACTTTTTTTCTTACCTTTAATTAACCTGAAGTCATACTGTTTTCCATAACATGTGTCTGCGTGTTTGCGCAGGCGCATCAGCAGAGTCTCCTCTTGGACTCGCTTCACATTGAGTGTGTCAGCTTCCAGTTTCTTCCTCTGCCGTCTGCCGAGCCAGCCTATAGCCTTACCCGCCACATACTGGCTCAGTAAACTGCCTAAAGTCCGGTCTTCATTTTTAATTTTGGAGCTGATATTCCTCCAGATGAGCACCATCCCGGCCGAGGAACAGACGGCGACAGCGGCGAGCACAGGACGGGGCATCGCTGCACAGAAAGCCGGTGTTACACAAGAAACAGGCAACAGAACGGCCAACTGGGGGCGTTGTAGGCCAACATTACAGCCATATCCGCCTTATGTTAAACTAGTTAGCTATGACACTGCGCTTCACACAGTCTAACGTAAACTTGTAACAACTTTTCAATCATGCCATAGATTCATCTTCTTACCGTTATTCTGTTCGATAATGGCGACGAAAATACATAAAACCATAAAACACAGCGACAAATCAATGTGAAACCTAGACAGACCCACCCTGAACATGGATTCAAATCTAGCCATTTCACTGTTTTAAATACTGCCCACAGAAATACATCTATAAAATATACAGTAGATGACAATAACACTGCCTTTCTGTTTCTTTTCCTTGCTGGCACTTCCGTGTTTTGGCCACACCCCCTCGTACTGATTGGCTGAACGAATGACGATGTGTGGTAGTTTGTGGTAAAAGTGCAGTGGACGTTTCACTGAAGAAATTAATGTGAACTCAAGAAAATAAATATCTGTGGAAAAAAATCCACCAGTGACAAATACCAAATAGACACTGACAAGATGAGCAACTCAAATGTATATATTTTCAAATATATTTTAAAGTAGATAATAGATTTGTTAAATTGGAAATTTTAGGTTTATTTGGGATTTGTGTTATGTTGAACATTTTACTTTCAGTGACGTGAAAGTAAAATGTGTGTAACGTGGTTAAACTACTAAATTACTAAATTAAATAGTCTCATCTTCAACCATATATATATATATATATATATATATATATATATATATATATATATATATATATATATATATTTTTTTTTTTTTTATTTTTTTTTTAAATCCCTTGAATGTTGTTCACACACACATTTGTGCACTCATATCCAATACCAGATATTTAATCAAAATGAGTTTGGCCTCTTAATGAGGGATATTCAAGCTGGAGAAAAGGTCTCCAGTCATGGATCTGCTCTGTCTGAAAAAAACAAAACCTTAAAATCAATCACAAGTCCATGGCAATCCCACACATTATTCACTATTATTATCCATTATTCATCAACAATGACATATTTAAGTCATGACACTTCATTTGAATGAACCTTCGGCACTAGTCTGCAGCTAAAATAACACTTTCTAATTTCACTATGTTCCATTTTACACTGGCTTCTGGTTTCCACATTTAATACATGATTTGCAAACCTGCTACTTACAACAGCATTTATTTGAATGATGGGAACAGAGGCAGGTTCAGCAGCACATGCAGATGTTTAATACACCTCAGTTCTAACGTCTCTATAACACATCATCAGAAGGTAGAGTATGAGGATCTGAGTATTTATTTATTTATAGATATTTATTATTATTATTATTATTGGCAGTAGTAGTATTAATAAGGTGTATTACTGGTATCATTATTATTGTTAGGGCTGTCAAAATTCATCATTATTAATCTGATGATTTTTTTTAAAGTAATTAAATGGGACTGTTCTTTACAGTTGTTTTGTTGAAACTGTCAACAGTGTTGAATAAACATGTTAATTGCACATATATTCATACTTTTGTGTATAGTTTGGATATTTTATGTATTTTGGTAGAGTTTTACACATTTTTTTAGTAGCTTTTAAATATGTTTTGGATTCTGTTAGTTTTGGGAGGGGGGGTTGATAATTTTAGTTGATTTCAGGATGGGGTTTTTTTCTCAAAATTTTTTGTGTCTTTTATAGGAAAGTTTGAGTCCCCCCCAAGACAAAACAAGCAACCATGACTAATCAAAATTAATCCAAAGCAACCCTGTGATTAATCTGATTAAAATTTGTAATAATTTGGCAGCCCTAATTATTATTATTATTATTATTATTATTATTATTATTATTATTATTATTATTATTATTATTATTATTATTATTATTATTATTATTATTATTATTATTATTATTGTTATTATTATTATTATTATTATTATTATTATTATTATTATTATTATTATTATTATTGTTGTTGTTGTTGTTGTTATTATTATTTTCTTTCCCCTTGCTATTTTTCACAAGTGTGGCTCTTTATGTTCATATAATGCAATCCATTTTTTTCTCAGGTCTTTTACCTGCTCTGCCTCAGTTATGTTCCCTGAAGTCCATCTCTGTTACAACAGCTCCTCTACATCTGGAACTGATATGGACCCTTTTGTTGTCTGTGTGGGGACACATATATGGTGTTTCTTTACACTGTTATGGGCTGCTTGTGGCATACCTGCATATGTCGTCATGTTCTGCCACTTGTATAAAACTCATAGACATGGAACTCCCATCACACCAAGCATCTTCTTCATGCTGAACTTGTCCATCATGGATATAATCTTCTTGGTCTCCATCCCACCTGGTATGTTGAATTATTACATCATCCACTCTGTATTGTTGGAAGCATTGTGGAACAGTCTTTATAGTTTTAGTATCTGTGGAAGACCCCTACTGATGGCTTGTATTTGTCTGGACTGTTATTTGGCTGTAATTCACCCACTCATTTACCGCCAGTGGAAAAGTCTGACTCCCAGGATCCTCATGGCACTGATTGTATGGATTCTTACCATTGCATGTGGAATATTCTACTTTATTAATTTAACGATCTTCATGTCTTTTTTTTCAATCATCCCTTACCTAATAGCCCTTGTTATTATTGTGATCTGTGATTTTTTCATTCTCTACACTCTGATGAAGCCTGGTCCTAGTGGAAATAACATTCACTCACAGAAGCAAAAAGCCATACAGACACTTGTCAACAGCCTGGTGATAGCAATCATTTCCTACTTACTGCCAGTGCTTCTATTTGCATTTGGGAAGTCCTTGATCAGTGATGCAACAAAGTTCTTCTGTATCATTTCTGTTCCAATGACCATCAGTTCCACCATGGGATCTGCAGTTATGCCGTTCCTCTACCTCAGTAACGAAGGGAAATTTGATTGTTTCAGACTTAAGTTCTCCAGAAAGTCATAGTTTATTCAGTGTTACCTCTTTTCTGCTTTTTCTCTCCATATATGCAACCCACTGTAAAATGTTTAAATGTAGAAAAGGCTAATAGTTTTCTCTTTGTGTCCAACAATATCCTGTAAGACTAGGTGATTGTAGTCTATAAATAAATACTGCATTCACTAAATTTGACACATTTAAGTCGAGGTGTCAAAATTAATCCATCAATGTGGATGCATTAAAAAAAAAATTAAAATTAAAAAAACAAATAAATCAAAAAAAATTATCCAGCATGATTATTCATCTAAAAATTGAAATTAAATTAAATGGAAGTTGTTTAATTTCAAGTTGTTTTGGTGAAACTGTTGAAGGTGTTGAATACATATTTTAACTGCATATATATTCATATTTTTGCATATGCTTTGGATATTTTTTGATGGGTTTTGTTTGTATTTTAGAAAAAGTTTTTGAATGGGTTTGACATTTGTCTTGTTTTTTTTGTGTGAATTTTACTGGTTTATAGCATGATTTTTACACCACATTTTTTGTGTTTGTGTGTTTTGTTTTGTTTTGTTTTTTTGGTGGGGAAATTTGAGCAAAACATTTTAAACAACAAACCAGAGACAGAACAATTAACCCATATGAAGTGTTCTGATCATGATCAATCAAAATTAATCTAAAGCAGCCCAATCTGATTAAAGTTGTTATCATTTGACAGCCCTGCATTTAAGTAATTTATTGATTTATTTTAAATACATTTGTAAATTCTACCTGTTTTTATTTATAATATTTGACAAGTTTAAAAAGTGTGGTGATGTTTTGTAAATTAAAAATACACTGTATTCTGCTCAGATAATTTAAGTGCATTGGAATTATTTTTACTTAGAGATGTAGTAGACCTAAATAACTTTTTTGTGTGAAATGTTCAGAAAAATCTGCATGTAGGTTCATCTAAAATGCTCATATTACATTTTTCAGTTGCATCAACTACATTTGATTTATCTATTTAAGATAATGCTATATATTTAAAAATGTCTTCAGTAATATTCATTTTATTTTCACAATTTTTTGCATATATTTATGTATGTTCTTCTACAGGTTGATATTTTTTGTATCCTGTTTATGAAAGTAAATAATTAATTTTGCCTTGTAAAGATTCCAATAAAACTGTTAAGCATTATTTGTTCATGATAATTGCTATCAATATTTATTTGTCTTTTTGTATCCATTTATTATTTTTAAGCATTAATGGCCAGAGGTGGTCAAAGTACTCTCATTATGTACTTAAGTAGAAGTACAGCAACTTGTGTGAAAAAATACACTGGTAAACAGTGAAGTACTGATTCAACCCTTCTACTTAAGTAAAAGTTAAAAAAAAAAAAACTAAAAAAAAGGACAATTTCTCAATTGTAATAAAGTACAAAAGTAAAAAGTAAAAAAAAAAAAAAAAGTTTTTTAACCAGAAGAAATCAGAAACGTTTCAAAACTATCTAAAATAAAGCCTTTACAGTAAAAATGAGTTACTGTGTTGATAATGTGTTTGATCAGGTCACATTTATTCAGTTTTGTGGGTATGGGCAGGAAATTTAGGGGGAAAAAAGTCATCATGAAATGAGAAAAATGTTATAAATATGAGATTTAAAAATGCATTATTTTGAGAGAAAAAGTAAAAATTGTCAGATAAAGTGATTACATTTTGATCTAAAAAGTCAAAATTACAAGATAAAAAGTAAAAAATTGTGAGATAAAATGACCAAATTATGAGATAAAATGTAAAAATTGTGAAATAAATAGTAACAACTGTGAAATAAAAAGTCAAAATTATGAGATAAAAAGTCCAAATTATGAGATAAAAGTAATAATAGTATAATATATAAAGTCACAGTTTTTAAATGATTTATGACTTATTTTCTATACTGCCACATCTGTTTAGTTTGAAAAAGTACACAGTAAATTTTGCAGTGTTAAATCAACACTTAGAGTTAATTTGGAGACAATGGGACCAAATACACTCTAGAAGAAGTTAAATAAACTCTCTAAGTGTTGATTTAACACTGCAAAATTTACTGTGTAACAAGTCTATTCTGAGAATGTAAAGAGTATAAAGTACAGATATTTATGAACAAATGTAGGGAGTAAAAATAAAAAGTTACCAGAAGAATAAATATTCAAATAAAGTAAAGGTACTTAAAATTTTTTGCTTAAGTCCAATAATGAATGACTTATAAAAAAGTTTGCTTAAGGAGCGCTACCTGGACTCAAAATAAGTAATAAAAATTAGAGGTGCTCTATTGGATGGGAGAGAACAGCATAAAACAAAGAAAAATTCCAAGGCACTCTCTTAAAAGTGAAAGATAAAAAGCCTTTATTAAACCGGCTTGGTTAACAAAACCTATAAAATCATATAAAAAACCCCAACGCGTTTCGGCACAAATGGCCTTCATCAGGGAGTATTAACTGTATGTATGACTAGTATAAGTATAAGTATGACTTATACTTAGTTACATTCCACTTCCGTTAATGGCACTTTTTTTTTCCCCAGAAACACTGTGTGCATGGACCCAGGTGTCATAACATGAGAATCTGGTCATTCTGGCACAACTATCTGACATAACTAGTGGAACGCCAGCTCTGAGCAGACACAATACTTTTATCAAGATGAAAAGAAGAAACAGAATATGTCCCATTTTTAACAGAAGAAAAAGTACACAGGTGTAAATAATATGACCCTGACTCACTGGAGGAATTTAAAGAGGCCTGAAACCTGTACTTTTCCTGCTTTAACAAGACAAACTGTCTGCAGTAAAAGAAAAAGTCTGTGTTAAAGCTAACGCTGCCATATTGTTCACACTTAAATGAGACTAAGCCATGCATTATGTTATTTAAAGCATGTTTCTGTGATGAATCACTGCTTTGTGTGATTAGTAAAGGTGTTTTGAACAAATTAAAAAGGCAATATGAAGCATGATTTCAGATAATATTTAATTTCCATCTACGCATAAATGTCTGACAAACAAAAACAGTATTACTAATCCAGTCACATCCTAAATAAATACATTCTGAGTCTCATGCATATATTATAACTATCATGGTGTATTACTATAGGTTATGATATACTAATAGTTATTCAAAACAATAATAGAAATGTACATTAAATTTAACAAATATTCCAGAAAGTGTTTGTTCAACCATTTGTTGACTTAGTCTCTTTACATGTGGTTCATTATGCACAAAGATCACATTTCAGATGGAAATCACCATCATTTCTCATGATGCATGGGCTCATGTAGAAGAGAAGGCATAAAATAACATCATTTACATACTGTGGTAGTGTTTACAGGTTAATTTGACCATTTTTCCATCATTGTCCTTATATTAGTCATACCTGAAGTTTACATGAATTTGTATGTAGTACTACACATATACTGTATAGATTCAACAAATATAAATATTCCTCATACACACACTCTCCTACTCTCACACACACCTGCACATACTCTTTTTCTTTTATTCTTTGTTCATATTTTTGCTGTATTTTTCTTTTATTTTTATGGTATTTCTTCATACTAATGCTCTACTGAGGTTAAACTAATTTTATAAGTTACATTTATCTTATCTGCACAATTTATTTCTTTGTCATGTTTGATTGGTTGCGGTTGTTGTGTAAATAAATAAATACATTCTAACTGTGACTGGTGTGTGCGTGGTTATTTCTGTCTCATAATAATCTCTGAGTGTTGTACATGTACATTGTTACCCATAAAGTTGGAAAGATTTTATTTTTCAGAAACATTCCTCTTTTGGAATTATTTTTTATACACACCGGTAATAACATTTTACTGGGTACATTAATTACACACCAAGTACTAGTTAGACTTTATCTGTCAAGAATAAATCACATTGTCACAATAATTTCATAAGAAGAGATGAAAAAGATTTTATCCCAACTCTATATCCACACCCAACATCCTAAATCTGACTGTTATTTGCAAACAATAAGACATGTATTTGTGTTTAACTACCATGGTTTGATTAAAACTTCACTGCATTAAGTCATACACTTTAAATTAAATATGTAGCAACTGGAACCAATAAGTATGTCATACCGTACCTTACCGTACCGTACCGTACCGTACCGTACCGTACCGTACCGTACCGTATCGTATCGTATCGTATCGTATCGTATCGTATCGTATTGTATCGTATCGTATCGTATCGTATCGTATCGTATCGTATCGTATCGTATCGTATCGTATCGTATCGTAGCGTAACGCATCGTATCGTATCGTATCGTATCGTATCGCATCGCACCGTATCATATCGTATCGTATCGTATTGTATCGTATCGCATCGTATCGCATCGTATCGCATCGTATCGCATCGTATCGCATCGCATCGCATCGTATCGTATCGTATCGTATCGCATCGCATCGCATCGTATCGTATCGCATCGCATCGTATCGTATCGTATCGTATCATATCGTATTGTATCGTATCGTATCGTATCGCATCGCATCGCATCGCATCGTATCGTATCGCATCATATCATATCGTATCGCATCGTATCGTATCGCATCGCATCGTATCGTATCGTATCATATCGTATCATATCGTATCATATCGTATCATATCGCATCGTATCGTATCATATCGTATCATATCGTATCATATCGTATCGTATCGTATCGTATCGTATCGTATCGTATCGTATCGTATCGTATCGTATCGTACTGTCATGTCACATCCAGAGGTGGACGTAACTAAGTAGAAGTAAGTACTTAAGTAACTTTTTTAGGTATCTGGACTTTACTCGAGTATTTATTTTTCTCGCCACTTTTTACTTTTACTCCCTACATTTTTGTATACATATGTGTACTTAATACTCTTTACATTCTCAGAATAGACTCTATAAACTAGACAAATGTGACAGCATGAAAAATAAGTCAGAAATCAGTTAATCAGAAATTGTGACTTACTATATCATAATTCTGATTTTTTTTCCTCAAAATTCTGATGTTTTATCTCATAATTTAGATTTTTTTTTATCTCAGAATTTAAAATTTTTATCGCATAATTCTGAATTTTTTCTCAGAATTTTGACTTAGATTTTTTTTAAATCTCATAATTAGGCTTTTTTTTTTAAGTGACTTTTGAATTTTTCCTACACTTTCTGTCCATACCCACAAAACTAAGTACTATGACCTGATCAAACATCATTTCTTCACCCTAACTCACTTTTAAAGACTTTATTTTTGGATACTTTTGAAATCTTCAGGATTTTTCTTGGTTAAATAAGTATTATTTCATCCATTCCAAAAATGAAGTTTTACTTCTACTTTTACCAGAGTATTTTTTTCACAGCAGTAGCTTTACTTCTACTGCAGTACAGAGTAGCAGTACTTTTACCACCTCTGATCATATCACATCATATCAAAGCAGAGGTTCTTGAGCCTCCCCAGATTTCCCAGGTAGAGGACTGGCATGATTGCGCTTCCTGCAGCTGGTGCTATAAGGACAGGTATTCCTATAACACATTCATATACTTCATTGTTCTTCAGCAGAATTTGTCCAATGATCAGTATCAGCAAAGCAGGAATATATGAAGTGATGGACATGATGATACTGTTGGTGATGATCTGAAGAGCCTTCTTTTTCCTTGGGTGGAGGTCTCGTCTTCCATGGTTGGACCTCTTCAGTGTCCAGAAGATGGAGATATCACAGGTGACAATGACGGGGAGCACTAGGATATACACGAACATGTTCAAGCCTTTGTGACTGAACTTGTTAATGGCTACGAACATGATGCCCATAGTCACAGTGATGATCCACACACCAGCGCACATGAGGATCCGTGGCATCAGGCTCTTCTTTGCACGGTAGATGACAGGGTGGACCACAGCCAGGTAGCAGTCCAGACAAATACACGCCGTTAGAAGAGGTCGTCCCACCAGGTTCAAGGCGTACACAAACTCACTCAACATGTGGAACAACCTGATGTACCAGAATAGGAAATTACACACTCCGATTGGGTTAAAAAATAAGAAAACCAGGTCCATGGCGCTGAGGTTTAGCATAAAGACATCATTGGGGGTGAAATGGGTTCCAGCTTTGTGTCTTTGAAACAACTCCCAGAAAACAGCAACACATGCAGGAAAGCCAAGCAGAGAAAAGAGAAAACTGGAAGCAGCCCAGACTGCAACACCCTCCATCATGTACTCACAGTGTTCAGGGACGACCCCGGGGTCAGTGATGTTGGAGGTTAGATTATAAGAGTGAAGAAGAAGAGCAGGATTTAACATTTCTTTTTACAGTGGAGACTGATGAGCCTGCGTTAAAAAAAAAAATACGTGTGAGTAAACTAAAGCGAATCCAAAGTCCAGCTGTTTCCAGTTTCACCCATTCTTTTTATTTTCCATCTGTTTTCAAAGCCATTATTGAATCACCGTTCCAAAGAACTTACCTTGAGGATGTGACTTTATTATTTAGTTAGTATTTCATAACAGGAGAGCCTGTTTGTTCCTCTGATGAATATACTTCTTTGAATATTCAAGTGACATTGAGTATCATTTTGCAGCCGTGCGCAGAAATGGCATTACAAACTCACTGCATGAGCTTTACATTTCACTGGTTAATATTTATTGTTATTAAATAAACTGATTTGAAACTAGATACACTACATGAGCAAAGGTACTGGGGGACAATAAAATGAGGTGTTTCATCAATATGTGGGCTGCAGTAAAAAAAAACCAAAATGATAAATATGACTGTGAAAAAGATTATTGCAATAATGTTTTATTTTATGTTCAGGGTTAAGTTTGACATGCATAAGAGTTTGTATTTACTTAAAATTCACTATGTTGATTTTTTTCCCCAGCATTAAGTTGTTTTAAATATCCTTGTTCTACATTTCAGAAATGTAATTTTAAATAAGAAATCAATCAATAAAGATTTTATTATGGTAACTGGTACAAATATTTTATCATGACATGACATGTAATGGGGTGGCTGTGGCTCAGTTGGCTGTCCTTGGTTGGCTGTCGAAGTGTCCTTGGGCAAGACACTGAACCCTAAATTGCTCCCAGTAGGGTCAGGCAGCATTGGTGTATGAGTGTGTGTGAATCGGTGAATGTGAGGAATTGTAAAGTGCTTTGGGCACCAAGTGGTGTATAAAATGCGCTATATAAGTACAGTCCATTTACCATTTACCATATTATGTACCAAGAGAAATGTGAAGTCCTACAAGCTGTGACTTTGAAGGGGGGGGGCAGCTGCAATATATATATATATATATATATATATTTATATAAAAATAAAAAAAAGTTCCTCTCACCCCACGTGGGCGGTGTCTCCTTCAGACTCGGGTCCTCTACCAGAGGCCTGGGAGCCTGAGGGTTCTGCGCAGGATCTTAGCTGTTCCTAGCAATGCGCTCTTTTGTACAGAGATCTCTGATGTTGTTCCTGGTATCTGCTGGAGCCATTCTCCCAGCTTGGGGGTCACTGCCCCTAATGCTCCGATCACTACTGGTACTACCATTGCCTTCACACTCCACATTTTCTCTAACTCCTCTTTCAGCCCTTGTTATTTCTCAAGCTTCTCATGTTCTTTCTTTCTGATGTTGCTATCACTGGGGACTGCTACATCTATCACCACCACTGTCTTCTCATGTTTATCCACCACCACTATGTCAGGCTGATTGGCCATCACCATCTTGTCAGTCTGGATCTGGAAGTCCCACAGGATCTTGGCCTGTTTGTTCTCTGTCACCTTTGGGGGGTTCTCCCATCTTGACCCTGGGACCTCCAGTCCATACTCTTTACAGATGTTCCTGTACAGTATGCCCGCTACCTGGTTATGCCTCTCCATGTATGCCTTGCCTGCCAGCATCTTACACCCTGCTGTGATGTGCTGGACTGTTTCAGGGGCTTCTCTACACAGCCTACACCTGGGGTCCTGTCTGATGTATATATATATATATATATATATATACATAATTTTTTTCCCTACATCTTTTTTGATACATCTTAGCCAACCTACTAATGAGTATTTTGTTTAAATATGGGCACATTAGAAAAATGTGCCTACACCTGATTTGATAAAAAATTACAATCAGTCTAAAATTTTGTCTTAAATAAACTTTCGAGAAAATGTGGAGAATAACTTTGTTCACATATGCTGTTTTTAAAACCCTTGCACTTGCGTATGAGAGACACATACCACTCCCTTCTTTTAATAAGTGTAATAATATAATATAAAATTAAAAGGAGATTTCAGTCAATTTTCCAGCTCATCTGATAAGGCGACTATAGTTCCAGTTCCCATCTCTGGGTGGCAGCAAAATTTCGACTGCAATCTGCAATACTGTCCACCAGCATTTCAGACCAGTTATACTCAATGCAACTAAAATAAAAATATGATAATATAATCTTATGTAAGTACAGGAAGATATTTCCATACTTTTATTTTATATATAGTGGCTCAATGTTGAAAATATTTGCAGAAAGACACCTGGATATAGAAAATGAATGTAAAGTCAACCACAGACATGTAGAATGGTTATTTTATTTTACATACAACACACACTTTTGTCAAACTTTGCATATAAAAACAACTATTTCTTCATAGAACATTTTTCCATATATAATCCCCTTCCCTATAGCACAGTGTAGTAAATCAAATTAGATGCCAAAATGATTGTTTTACTTACATATTCTACATATTTAGGACTTACTGACCAACTGGGAGAAAATGCAGTTTCGACACAAAAATATATTGTGTTATTTGTTGTTTCTACATCACACAAATGGTAAAAAGTTAAAAAAAAACAAACCCAACAACAACCAAACAAACAAACACATAAAAGTACAAAATATGCATTTTCTTCAACCACTGTCACCTGTTGTTTCATTCCTCTACTGTTTTTTTGATTTCACTTCATACGTTAAATTTTAGTGAAATCATAAAACCACAGGCCGTTTTTTATTTAGTTTAGCCATTTATGCATTCCACAGTACACCATTACTCTCTTTAACCAGAAAGCACATCAGCAGGAAGGATGTTAGTCATCATAAAACACCAGACAGGTGCCGTTCCTCAGGCCTGGGTTGGGTTTTGGTTCTTGTAAATGGTTTTAAAGTGAAGTGAATGGAACAAGACATCAACTTACTGAGACGAGTGCGTCATTCATGTAGACAGATCTCTTATCTGGGAACTTCCTCTGTAACGTGCAGGCCTTACAGAACAGCTTAAATGGACAACTAATATAAAAATGACAATACAGTGTAAACACCACTACATTAACTGTGATTGTATAGAAAGTATAATCTGTGATGTCAGAATAACAACTAAAAATATCACATTTTTAGAGGAGAGGAAGAACATGTGTGAGCTACAACACAGTGCATCATTATATGAATAACCACGTATCTCCAGCAGAGGTCATGTGCACGATTAAAAGGACTCTTTTAATTAGTTATAAAGGACAATAACACCCCTAACATCCTGGTACTTTACAGCTGATACTCTAAAGTCACTTTTAAATCCCAGAAGTTAAATTAATTGGTGCTAATGCTGCAACAAATACAGGAAATTGATATTCAATAACTGGTTAAAAATTAAAAACTGAGTTGCCTAAAAGATTTATCCTATTCAAATATCATATGGTTAGATGTATTGTACAGTTGTGCTCATAAGTTTACATACCCTGATTGATTGTGCACGGCATGGTCTTGAATGTTCCAACATGACAATGACCCAAAACATCAGGCCAAGTTGACCTGTCATTGGCTACAGCAGAAAAAAAGTAAATGTGAATGGGTGTCCATGTCAACCTTTTGACCTCAACTTCATTTGATCCACTTTGGGAGAGGTGTTAAATATGCAGTTCAAGCAAGAAAACCCCAAAACCTGAAAATAACTAAAGTTGTTTTGCTAAGAAAAATGGGCAGCTTTACCATCTGAGAAAATAATGTGCTTCGTCCACAACTACCACAAAAGACGTAACATCTGTCATTGATGTTAAAGGGGCCAATACAGAGGATGAAGAACTAGGGTATGTAAACTTATGGTCAGGGTCATTTAGATAGTTTCTGTTGTCAGTATGATTTGATAATAAATGACTTCACCAAACCACTAGCCACGAGTACAAGAAAAGTTGTCTGAAAAATGGCCAAAGCACCACACATTCTGTTAGTGTGTGTAAACTTATGAGCACAACTGTATGTATTTTTGCTAATTTTGTGGGAGATATGAGGTCCTCACCTGATTGCAACAACATACATGAGGGGTTTTATTCAACAACACTAAATCCACTACATGTAAACATACAGAAAACTTATGTCATGTGAATCTATCATCAAAAAAATAATTTCATTCCAAACAATGTTAGTGCACAAGTATTTAAAAAGCATGTTTTTAGGAAAACATTTTATTTCTACATAAGAAATTGTTATAGAAAATTAGAGATACTATTCTGGAACAAATCTTTTCAGTTTCTTTGAACCCGTATCAGAACATTGTGGTAAAATAAAAAAAGATTTAAATGCGATGTGGGATAATATTTAACATTTCTACAAAAGTCTCAGCCATCACATTCATTATCACTGTGACTGAGAATCACCAACCTCAAAGAACATCTCCTTTAAAACAATCTTTCAGTGCTGAAGCTCAGTAGTAACTGGTTGAATTGTTTATTCTCCATGCAGTGGTGGAAAGGCTGAACATAATACTCAGATATGTTAAAAAACACACACAATCTGTTGCAGAAGCTCTCGCATCTGCAGCAGAAAACTGGATTTCTCTTTTCAAAGCTGTTACAACATTGGTCGTTGAAACGTGCGAGATGGGAGAGCACTGACTTTCCAACAGGACGTAGGGTCAGACAATGGCTCCTTTTAGTTGCTTTGACCTCCCCCAGCCCCAACACCCATTAACATGAAAAAAAAAAAAAAAGTCTTCAAAAAAATGCTGTGGATTATTAACTGGGATGCCAGTGTGTTCTCACTGAGTGGAATTTGAGCCATGCATGAATTATTCAGACCGAACAATGTTTGCCTCCTCGGAATCACATTCACCTCAAATGTTTTGTGCATTGCTCACTTTTACACAAAAGCACATATTTGTTTCACAAAAAAGGGTTGTAATTATCATGTAATGTATCATTACATGCAAATTATATACTTCTTTTCTTAATATATTCACCATTATCTTGTGCTTCTTTGCACAGTGTCACCAACAGTAAATGGAAACACAGATGTGGACATATAACAGTGCATTGTGCATTAATTAAAATGCAAATATATTCTCTGCAATACTTTTAATCCCTGATGAATTTGCTCTAAAATAAAGATTTTGCAGCTTAGAGAGTCTGTTTGTACCTTGTATCTTTTCCGTACCACAAAGTAGCTGCAGCCACAAACGCTAACAGCCACATACATCAGTGTGACACAATGCCTCTGTCTTCTACACACAGGATGCCTTTCTTTCAGGGAGCATGTGTACAGGCCAGATGGGCTGCAGGGCCTTCTCTGGCCAAAACAAAATGGCTTTGAGTGTATTGAAGACCTCTATCAAGTCCTGGAGAAAGTGACCAGAATACTAAATGTCTATGTTCAATGCATAACATGGCTCATTTTGTCAGCGTTGTTTATGTTTCTCTCTGTTGAGGCGTGTGACATGTGAGGATGCACAGGGGGAATTAAGTAATCATAAAAGTGTTTCATATATAACAGAAACAAACAGAGACAGTAAACAATTTAGACAAAAAAAAAAAAACTTAGAAAAAAAAAATTAATTAATGTGGTCAAATGTTATTATTGATGAAACCGACTGATTAACGACGTCCTCCAAACCCCTTCTAGTACCATGATAATTTTGTGAAGTAGTTTTCGTACGGAGATATTTTCAGATGCTGAGAAACTTCTGTTTTTGGCACTGAAAAGTCACACAGAGAGCACAGATTGCCAAGAGGAAGACGGGAATACAAATGATGCCACGGACACCAGATTAATGCTACACTGAGTCACTGTGTGTCTCACCCGGGCAGTTTGGTGACTGATTACTGGAACCTTCCGGATCCACTCAGTTCAATGTGTGTTCAGGCATACGTATGCACACTCATGTACTGTATATACATATACAAGTGTATGCTCAGGCACAAACAGCTCAGATCCTTTCACCCAATCTCAAACACACACTAGATTCATTTCTGCCACACAAATACTCATCCCTTTCTCACACTCTTGATTCATCTCAATTGGACAAAATCTGTGACAGCTCCTGACTTCCTCACGTCACTCCCACTTCCGCTCTCAAGTATATCCACTCCAAGTATCCGCTAGTCCCAGATACTCTGGATTTTCTGCCGTGGGGGTCACAAACCCATTCAGCTGCCTAGGAACGCCTCTGTCTGACTCCAGATCCTCAGTACCGTCCACTCCCACAGCCTCAGCCACAGCTTTGGCCACAAGGTCCAAGTAGTACGGGTTATCAAACGCTGGGGAGTGAGGGGCTTCAGAGGTTATGGGGACAAGATATCCTGGGTTTTCCACACTGTGACCAGTACTCAGACCATTTGGGTAGCGTCTGTCTGCTTTAGAGCCTTTCCGGGGCAGAGTGGTGGGCCGATCCGGGATCACTAGCCTGAGGTCCGGGACATCTTGGTTGACGTACTCTGATGAGTTAAGAGAACAACAGTCAGCTCTGAACACATACATTTGATTTTTTAGTGATATAATATTTGATATGTCTTAGTAATAAATATTTAAAAAAGAAATTAAGCCGAACGAGGCTAATGTTAATCTGTATGCAACATTAAATATAAGTAACATGGAGTACATAGTGCAAGTTGAATACATGGCCTTTTATGCTAATGTTACATCATGAAACACACCTTAAGTAGCAACTGTCAGTGACGTGTAGACCTGTCACCTTCAGAAACAAAAACCCTTTATAGTACTACTACTACTACTACTACTACTACTACTACTACTACTACTACTACTACTACTACTACTACTACTAATAATAATAATAATAATAATAATAACAATAATAATAATAATAATAATAATAATAATACTACTACTACTACTACTACTACTACTACTACTAATAATAATAATAATAATAATAATAATAATAATAATAATAATAATAATAATAATACTTAAGAATCTTGTGCAGGTCAATTGAAAGGGATAAAGAAAATACACGAATGAATAAGTTAACAAAATTAACCCATTGATGCATACTGGTGGACAGTTATTCTACAGCTGTTTTATTGTATATTCATGGATTTTGTTGTTTTAGTTCCATATCAGTCAGTTCATATCATTACTGTCACTTCATTGTTCTTAATACCTGATCTGCACTAACATGTTTACGTGTAAATCAATTGCTTGTGGTTATTAGACTGTAATTAACAGTCTTCTGAAACAAAAACTGCATCAATTTTTTTTTTTTTTTACTCCATAGTGTTCTGATATTGGATTTTAAATACTGGTTCTTTGCTTCAAAGCTTAAATGCATGTTGTCCAGCTGAGTGGACATTCCTATAACTCCATAAGAAATAGGTTGATTAAAAAGATTTCAATCAAATTGCTTTCTTATGCCTAAAGAGGAATAAAATCACTTGGGAAAAATAAATAAATAAAATAACACAACAATAACCTGTTTTTACCTAAGGTTGTTCTTTAATATGTACTTTATTTTACTGATGCATTCAACACCTTTAAATGAGATTTGTCCTGCAATATTTACTTGAGTGACTCCAGGTTGTAATCCTTACATTTACTTTTTACATCTGAATGAATGGGACAGAGTGTGATGCTAGTTTTCTAAAAAGGCGGGAGCATGGAGCAACCATGTGATCTTGATACAGGAAGTCGCCCTCCAGTGCATCATCTTATTTCTGAACCATCAAACCTGTGTCAGACATATCTGGAGTAATAACCAGGTGTCAGAAGAGTAACAATAATAGTAGTTTGTACTCACCGGGTAAGGCATGGTTCTGATTATAGCCATGATTTCTTCTTGGGAGTGAGTGATGAAGGTAATGAGGAGGGTAAAAGAGTGAAGACCCATCTGTTTCCAGATCACTCTGACTGCCGTTGGGGTAAGTGGGGTCTTTGCTGTAGCGTCCAGGACTGGCTGGTGGAAGTGAAGGATTGTCTGAAGACCCATCCAGGAAGACAGAGTCTGAGTGGCCCCCGGCTGAAGGGCTTCGAGCCAGGGTCGGATACTGAGTCCAGAGGCCATTGGAGGTGCTGCTTCCTAGCTGTAATGTAGGATACTGGCTGCGGCTGAGAGTGTTCATGGAGGACGCCATGCTCCGAAGACCACCGACAATGGCAGGATCAATATCCAAACCCTGATCTCGGCTCTTTTAGAGAAAAGAAATAAATTTAAAAAACGATCAATAAGCTGTTAAATTTAACTTCTGAAAACCTGGATGCTCACAGTCAAAACTCAAACAAGGCTAATATGAAAAGCAGTTGGAACTTTCCTGTCATCACATATTGTAGATAGAAAACAAAAACTGCAAAAGGAGTGCAGTTTGGTATCAGATAATAACCAAGAGCTACTGATTAATTACAGTGATTAATCAACATCAGCTATTTTTTTTTTCCCTGTAGAGGTTCTGTGGTTTCTTTTGTTTTTGGTTATTATTTTTTTTTTGTTTGTCCTTCTGTTGGTCTAATTTTCAGCAACTTTACGCAAAAACTACTGGATTAATTTCCATGAGATTTTCAGCAAAGGTGTGAAGTGGTCCAAAATAGATCCCATTATATTTTGGTCAATGTAGATCAAAATTTCAAGGTCATAGTCACAAAAAATTTATTTCACAATAATAAGAAAAAGGTCAAATTAGGAAAATGTTTGCAAGGGGGCGGGGTTTGGTGTGCCAGGCTGCACATGCTCAGTTTAGTCCTTAATCCAAATAGGAAGTTGTAGTGCCTTAAAGCAGACATATCTACATTTGGGAGGGTAAACATAATAAATTTTTTGCTTGGTAATATTTTTTGCTCTAATTATTTTTGTGATTCCACAGCTTGGTTTGTACTTAGATTCAATAAAGGTAGGTCTCATTTACATTTTAAAGAATGATTTACCAAACAGTTTTTATTTCACTATTTATAAAATATCGACATATCTTTTTCAATTGTTTGGTCTCCCCAACATAAAAACTATCACACCTATAACCCGTGGTTCCACAGGTCATGTTCTAGTCTAATAGAACACTATTATACAGAGCTTTAAAGTTGTGTCAGATAAACAAACATTTAGGCAACTATTATTCGACATGTCCACAATCACTTAATATAAGATATTCCATACATTTCCTGAACGAATTGTAACCCATATGCTTGTCTCTTGCCGAATCGCTGGAGTCTTGGCTGGTGAAAGGAAGAAATATCTGCTGTTCATTTCATATGTGGAATCTGTTTGTCAGTGTTTGTGGACTGAGTCAGTTCTATTAAAGCTCCTCCCATTTTCTGTGAGTAAGGGACTTTCCCTGTTGCCTGGGAAACCGGCCTGGAGTTACACACGCAGACGCACACAGAGAGCTGAATTGGAGTAAAAACCTGTTTGAATGTTAAACCATGCCTCTAAATAACCCAACCAGAACCACTAAAAATAATACTGTCTTTAACAAACAGTAGATATGACAAATTATGACAGACATTTATAATCTATGGTTTGGCCTCAACAACAATATTTCATTATATTGTAGAAATGTAATGCACTCTAGGCAGATAAAATTAGTGATTTAGTTAACTGAATATGTACTGACGCTTGGTGTTTTGCTCAAAATATAAACTACTGTTGATCTCACAGCTGCACCACAGAGTATCATATCACAAAAACAGATGGGAAAGTGTTGAAGGCTGGACATACTACAGGCTGACTGACCCTGTATGACTGGTGTCTGGACGGCCCGTTGGAATGCATCCCATCTGTTTGACTTCTGGGGAAGATGTCTGGCTGTGGCACCAGATATTCATCAGCATCCAGTAGGTCACTCATGTTGTTTCCATCTTCTTCCATAAGCATCCGGAAAAACTGGGTGTCCACCGGGCTGGACAGGTTCATTTTTTCATCATTCTGAAAACACAGAGAGAGGAATGGATTTTATGGGATGTGAAGTTGCACGTTGAGGCACTGCAAACAATAATTTTTGGCTTAATCCACAATTTTTATGTATTACCTCCGCCAAGGAGGTTATGTTTTTGCCAGTTTGTTTGTCTGTCTGTCTGTTAGAAAGATAATTAAAAAACTTATGGACAGATTTTGATGAAATTTACAGGGTAGGTTGGTAATGATTAGAAATGATTAGGTTTTGATGGTGATCCGGAAGAGATCCTGGATTCTGGATCTTTTATATTGCGGTAAATGGAGAATATGTTTTAAAGTGATCCAGAATAAAAAAGAAACACCTGCATTTAATGTGTGCCAACAGTTTTGTCCATATAGTGTATGATTTAGGTAGTTTTGCCATGATACCTACGATACACAAGTAAACACACACATACCTGAATGACAACGTAGCGTGGTGGATCTCTGGCCATGGCACTAAATTCGTTCACCAGATCTTTGAATTTCGGGCGGCTGTCTGGGACAATCATCCAACCTGTCAATCATACATTAAGTCACACATCACTGCATGAATACAAATGAGATCATGTATTGTTTGCATACTGCCCTGCAAAGCAAAAACTGCACAGACACCAAACTGAGAAAAATGACCTCAAATGTATCTTGTTGCTCAGCCTCAGTAGTTGTTGGTAGATTATTGGACATGAGGCAGTTATTGTTACTGCATATTACCTAGTTCTGCAAAAAACACAGTTTGCCTTATATATGGATTAATTCTGGTAGTGCTTAGGGACTGGGAATTTGTACTTTTTCTGATAATTTGTACTATTTAACTGATTATTTTGAGTTTTTATCTGATAATTTTAACTTTTTATCTGATAATTTTGACTTTTTATCTGATAATTTTGACTTTTTATCTGATAATTTTAACTTTTTATCTGATAATTTAGATTTTTTTATCTGATAATTTTGACTTTGTATCTGATAATTTTAACTTTGTATCTGATAATTTTAACTTTTTATCTGATAATTTTAACTTTTTATCTGATAATTTTGACTTTTTATCTGATAATTTTAACTTTTTATCTGATAATTTAGATTTTTTTATCTGATAATTTTAACTTTTTATCTGATAATTTGGACTTTTTATCTGATAATTTTGACTTTGTATCTGATAATTTTGACTTTGTATCTGATAATTTTAACTTTTTATCTGATAATTTTAACTTTTTATCTGATAATTTTGACTTTTTATCTCATGATTTTGACTTCACTTAATGCGCCTTATATATGAAAAACCTTGATAAAAACCATTCATTGACAGTGCACCTTATAGTCCAGTGCACCTTATTGTGCAGAAAATACAGTACGGTTTCAGTCTAATACAGTGATTCACCATAAACTATTAGAGCAGGGTCCTAAATGGACATTGGTAAGAACACAGTAATGGCGTTTACTGTATTTTTGCTTTGTTTTACAATTATTTTTTGCAGTTACTGTACAAACCCTCACCAATTTTCTCCAAAATGACAGATATTTGAGATGAGATATTTTATTACATGACAAAGAATGATTTGAATGTTGCAAAAAACACAATAACTCAGTTAGTGCCTTTTTGTTTTGTAGGCCAGAATCATTCAGGGCCCACATTCAGTCCAATATGATTTCAAATGGGCCAAACCAGTAAAATGGTGAAACTGTAAATATTTTTTTTTTCACATCTAACCATCTACTTTGGTTATTGGGATTGGGGATTGCAATTACTTCCCATGAACAAGGAATTCCCAGTAAGCATGGGTCATAAGTTTGTGTTAATTATGTCCCTGCCCTTTGTACACAATGTATTGTAACCAATAAATAATGCCAAACCCAAACTGTTCTTAGTCTTACATTGTGAAAACAGTAGAAAGTACATTCTGAAAATGTTAACATCTACAAAAAAAACTATAAGTTTCTTAAGAAAAATAAGTTCAATGAGAACAATATTATGTCTCAGGTTATCATCTACACATATGCATTACAACTTTTTTTTAAAGAAATTTGAAGAACACAATTAATAGTAACATATAGCAAATAACCCAAATATGATCAATTTAAGCAATAACAAGAACAAAACATGCGAAAAAAATTATCAAAACTTGAGAAAGATTACACTTCTGTTGAGACATTTCATGTTTCTTGTATTATATTGTCATATAACTTTCCTTTTTTTCTGTATTAAAGAGAGAAAAAATTGGAGTTGTCATTATTTGTAGGATATTATGATAGTATTTTACAGGGCCGACTTACTTAAGATCATATTGGTCCATATGTCCTGAACTAAAACGATTTGAACATCATTGGTTGTTAATATCTTCAATGCAATTTTTGCATTTCACAAATCCATCCCACTGATTGGATTGAGCTCTTTGGTCGGCTGGTTTGGGCCCACAGGCTGTATGTTTAACATGGTTAAAATCAAACTGAAAATGAAATATTTGACATGTATTTTAAAATGCAAGCACTTACATTTGACCATGATCATGTAGACGTCAATGGTGCAGATTGGTGGCTGTGGAAGCCGTTCTCCACCCTCTAGAACTTCGTGGATTTCCCTCGCTGGGATCATGTCATAAGGCTTTGCTCCAAACGTCATCAGTTCCCACACAGTCACTCCTGAGTGGAAAATATAATAACACTCATAAGAATAAATGGTAACACTTTATAATACCTACACACAATTGACTATGTATTAACCATTTATTACCCATTTCTAAATGGTTCATACTAGTGTCTTCCAAAGATAAATGTAAAATTTGATTATTTTTAACCAACAGGTGCAGTGTTTGTATATCTGCTTTACAGGTAAACAAAGAAACAGTTGTAAACACTACACCTGTTGGTTAAAAATAATCTAATTTTACATTTACACTAGTATGAACCTTTGCAAGACATTAACAAATAGGTAACAAATGGTTAATACATAATGAACAAGTCATTTATAAATGGGTAATAAATGGTTAATACATAGTCAATTGTGTTTAGATATTATAAAGTGTTACTCAATAAACATATGTAATGTGTAAATTCATAAAAAGATAATTAATTTTACTGATCAGCCAAAACATTCAAACTACTCTTGACTTGACTCTCTTGATTTAGTTTAAGGCTACAGTTGAAAAACGTAATAAAAAAAAAACACAACAACTTATCTTTACTTGTCATATCAAATTACCTAGGCCGTTTTCTTGGAAATTTATGTTCAAATATGGAACTCTTAAAACCCCCAAAACATTTTATATTATTTTTATTACAAATTTTCATTGCATTGGTTTGAAAATAAAACAAATAATTAACATGTATCAGTAATTTGCAACATGTTTTCAATCTATTTGATTTAGTTGTTGCTGAATAGAACTAATTTCTTTACAAACCATTTCTACTATTGTGGAATAACGTACAGTTTCCATAAAAATCAACAACCTCACATCTGACAGATAAGCTTGGAGCTGAAAATACTACTTTTGACTATATTTTTCAAAGATTATCTGACATTCAACGAGCTAATAGTCCCATGCTTGATGTTTTACTGCAATTATTTCACAAACTAGGAGAAGTCTCAGTTCTAGGTTCACACAGAATGACTCTTTAATAATATGTCATTGATGTTACTCATTATCTCACTGGTAGATTTGAATTTACAAAGCAGTTTTGAGGAGACTTCCTTCTTATTTCTGTTCACTGTTAAGCAGAATAATGGAAGTTAAAATCAATGATCAATGATAACTTTGAAATGGTTTATTCTCAAGATAGGGACTGAATTAGAAAGAAAATCTTTAATGTTCTGAGCTCCTGATGCCTGAAACAAACTTCAGTCTGAGCTCATTTGAAGCCTTTTATGACTGGCTACCTGGGTGTCACCATTTTTTTTTGTTTGCAATAAAAGTGTCAGATCATGTATTTTTGCCAAATTATTTTGCAACTTTATTTTCAGGAAGAACTAAACTTTCAGAATCTATCCATTAATGATCACTATTATAAATAATCAATGCTTAAAAGAGTGTGTTTTATTTTATTTTATTTTTTGCTCATTTATTATCAGAAACAAATGTAAATGTCTATAACAAAAAATAAACTTTCACCTACTTTAAATCTGCTCAAACATGCTTTTTGGTTTTGAACATTCATTATCTATATTATGGCTTTGTGTTTTTGTTATTTAGCCTGTGTGGAAGTCTCTGAAACAGCTCCTACTGTATCTACTTCTAATAGAATCCACTATTGCTGCTGTAAAGCATGGGCGTAAAATTGCGTATGGACGCTATGGACGTGTCCATACCAAAATTTGGATGTTTCTAAAATTTTTGAATGGGAAATTACATGATGTTTGGGAAACAAAATGTTACTGTATTTTCTGGACTATAAGGGGCACTTTAAATACTTACATTTCCTCCAAAAACCACAGTGCACCTTTTATATTAATTGTAGTTGTGCTGAGTAGTGTTTGATGTTTTATCTCATAATTTAAACTTTTTTTCTCATGATTTTGAAATTTGTCCTCGTAATTTTCACTTTTTTTTCTCATAATTTTCACTTTTTTTCTCATAATTTTCACTTTTTTTCTCATAATTTTCACTTTTATCTAGTCATTTTGACTTCACTTAATACACTTTATAATCCAGTGCACCTTATATATGCATAATCTAAAAGAAATAAAAAAATTAATTGACAGTTCACCTTATATTGTCATCAATTAACCTTTATCATGTCACACCAACGAGACAAAACTAGACGTGAATGTCAGTCTTGTGAAGGTAACTATAATTAAATATATAATGCAGTTATAGGTGACCAATAAAAACCAGACAAAATGTGTCTTAAGAAATTAAAAACATTCATAAAATGTCTCTTAGTTTTTGTTGACGTCCGTGGCTCAGTTGGGAGAGCGGGTCGTCCATTGACCAAAGGGTTGGCGGTTCGATTCCCGCTCTGTCCTAGTCAGTCCGTTGTGTCCTTGGGCCTCCTTGCCTCCAGTGTCACTCACACTGGTGTATGAATGAGTATGAATGTTGGGTGGTGGTCAGAGGGGCCGTAGGCGCGAAATGGCAGCCACGCTTCTGTCAGTCTGCCCCAGGGCAACTGTGACTACATATGTAGTTTACCACCACCAGAGGGAGCATGTGAGAGTGAATGAATAATGGAACACTAATGTGAAGCGCTTTGGGTGCCTTGAAAAGCGCTATATAAATTTAATCCATTATTATTATTATTATTATTAAAAACAAAATGAGACGTTATTTTAATTATTTAGCTTATTTATTTATTTATTTATTTAGTTGTTGTTGTCTCACAAGGAAGTCGTCAAATTATGTCCCCACAAATGTCAACATCATTATTACTCCCATGCTGTAAAGTGTCATATAATGTGATGACTGTATTGTTGATTAGGTCTCCCTTGAAAAAGAGACCCCCCCTCCCCCCCTCATCTTGGTTAAGTACAAACAATAAAAAACTGGCACTAACCATAACTCCAGACATCACTTTGATGAGTGAACTTCCTGTGCAGAATCGACTCCAGCGCCATCCATTTAATGGGCACCTGAAAACCACAAACACAACCGTCAAAACCAGAACAGATTAAAAGCTTGTTATTATCAACCATGATAACTCTGCAGCCAACGAGATCTCGTACCTTCCCTCCGTCGGCGTGATATTCAGTCTCATCTATATCGAGCAAACGTGCCAAACCAAAGTCTGTGATCTTCACATGGTTTGGGTTTTTCACCAGAACATTACGAGCAGCCAAATCTCTGTGGACTAGACGTACCTCCTCCAGATAACTCATTCCCTAAACCGATACACAGGTCAGGCAATTAATAAAATATGGTGTCCAAAAGAGGTGAACAGAAAATGTCAAAAAAAATGAGAACAAATAATGACTGTATTTATCTTCCTGCTCTGTCCAACAATAGTAATGTTCTTCACCTGCATGAATAATAATAGTGTTTTTGTACCTTGGCGATCTGGACACACCAGTTGAGGAGAGACTGGGAGCCGATGCGGTCCTTATTCTCCCTGACATAGTTGAGGAGGCACCCGTACGGCATCAACTGAGTGACCAACTGTACCGTAGATGTCAGACAAATGCCCAGGAGACGACAAACATATTGGTTGGACACTCCTGCCATCACATACGCCTCCTGGGGAACGACAAAGGAGACGCAATGACAGTGTGTCCTACAATAATCTGTGCATTAAATGTGCATGTGTTTGTATTTACTCACATCAAGAATCTCTTTATTGGCCTTTGGTGAAGTGTTCTCTCGTAAAACCTTGATAGCTACAGGTATTTTCACGTTTTCTCCATCAGGAACCCACGCTCCCTAAAATATTAATCAAACTAGTATTAGTACCTGGCATCCGTCATACTATGTCATATCGGCGGCTGTTGGTAGAGTGGGTCGCCCAATGACCGAGAGGTTGGAGGTTCGCGTCCCGGCTCTGGCTGTCCACATGTCGAAGTGTCCTTGGGCAAGACACTGAACCCTGGCTTAGGCCCCCAGTAGGACTTACCATAGACCTTAGAAACCTACTGGTGTATGAGTGTGTGTGTGAATGGGTGAATGAGAGGCTAATGTAAAGCGCTTTGAGCACCATGAAGGTGGAAAAGCGCTATATAAGTGCAGTCCATTTACCATTTACCATATCTATAAAATGTTGAGAAAAGACAGTGAAGGAATTTGCTAAAGGCTTTGAGTGTAAAGACTTAGTAATATATATTAGACAATATTCTGTATATGAGATATTTTTGTATCAAATTGATAAACCAACCAATTATATATATATATATATATATATATATATATATATATATATATATATATATATATATATATATATATATATATATATATATATATATATATATATATATATATATATATATATTTTGGCATTTGTATTATTGTTTGGTACAATAGGGGTGGGAGATAATAAATTTTTTTGTACTTTTTCACCACTCCCTTTTGAATATGTTACTTGCCTTTTTTACTTTTTATTTATTCTATATTGTCTTTGTCTTGTTAATTTATCAATGATTGGCTTTTGAAAGATTAAATGATTTTGTGCTTCGAAATAAAATGACTAAATTAAAAACCAAACTTAACAATGCTCTCACTCTATGTCATATATGATGATGAGTGTCTCCACTTACAGATTATTTAACAGAGTGTAGTATTAAAACGTTCTGTACATTGTGTTTTGCTGAACATTATGATACTAGAGGACAACAACTCAGAAAAGACAAAAGTTTGTTCCTGAAAGGGGGGGTGTGATCTAAACCAGAATAGTTCACAAAACAAACTCTTGTCCATTTTTATACACTTACACAATTTATACATATACATGTTTAAATTATAATTGTTATAAATATTCTGAATAAAGGAGTAATCTACTACAATAAATAGAACAAAGTCAATATGTAACTTCTAGAAAGTATTGTATATCACGATATAAAGCATTATTTGGATATAGAATGACCTCCAACCGTAAGAGGTTTGATGTTTTGAATGAATTTAATGCATATTGTGTGAAATTGGTCATAATTACTGTACAACTCCTGAGTTATGGCTATATATATATATATATATATATATATATATATATATATATATATATATATATATATATATATATATATATATATATATATATATATATATATATATATATATATATATATACATATATATACACATACATATATATATATATATATATATACATATATATATGTGTGTGTGTGTGTGTGTGTGTGTATGATGACACAAATGTTGATCTTTGACAAACAAATTCTAATAATTCTTCTTTGAATTGAATATGAATGAACTGAAATGAAGTGTTGTGTGTTCAGAAAAACAATAGGATGTGATAAGACAAAAACATTAAAACTGTGCCACTGTTATTACAGACAGGCAAAGAAAGATGGGCTAATGGTTTAAACATGTTTAACATTTTTCTTGCAATAAATATTTCAAGATTCTGCAGAGAAATTAAAGTGAGACCTTGAAGACGGTGCCAAACGCCCCAGCCCCCAGCTCCCTGAACTTCCTCAGCTCAGTTTCCTTCAGGATGCGCATCTGAGCCTGATTGGGTGAAGCTCCACTGGGGGTTAAAGGCTCCACCAGCTGCAAGTGAGGAAAGCAGATGGCAGATTATACACCATTACTCCACAGGAATTAAGTACTGTATTTTGCACTAGTTTCATTTATATTGCACATTCAATTACTAGCAGTCTATTCTCCAGCTGCTTCACTTCATTTAAAGGACATTACTATGAATATAGAATATGATAAAGTGGCAGGAGTTCTAAATGTGACATTAAAGAGCTATGGTTTGGCAAAATGAAATAAAGGATGGACCACACTGATATAACCAACCCACTCAAACCACAGTCAAGTAAAATAGGATCTTCAGCAGCAGTACATCATCAAACAATAGGTATATTTTAGACAAGAACAGAACAGAGCCAAATGTACTGAGGCATGGGAAATAAAAGTAATTAATTAATGTCACTATAATAATAATAATAATTATTATTATTAGAAAATAATTTCATACCATGTTGAGCCGCATTTTATAATAAACTGCCCCAACAGATTTTGTAATCAATTTTGCCACATTATGTAATAAGTTATGGTATTTTGCAGGAGCAGGGTGCTTAAGGGAAACATTCCAAGTGGTTTATGGCTTGGCTGATAATTGGACATATTAGACATGGACAATTTGAAATTATGCATATTTTGGAAATAGAAATGTGGCAAAATTTCTGACAAAATGTATTGGGGCAGTTTGTTACAAAATGCTGCAATTCATTAACAAAATTAAATGAAAAAGTTATTACATTTTAGACGTTTATTACATCGTACCAGCACTGTTCTACATTAACTTCACCTTTTGTGATTTAAGGAATAAAATAGTTAATTATGGGCTTAAACTGGTGTAAGATATGAAAGGGATTTTTGTAAACTGGATAATAGGGGCTTGGAAATTGTGTGTTGATGAACTGTAACAAGAGTGTATTTTTGTTGTTGTTGAGGAAAACAACCAGAGCATATAAATACATAATAATCATAATAACTCATATTTGTGAATCATCCTGCTCTGCACCCACCTCATGCTCCTGAAGGATCCTCCTCATTGTCTCCTTCTTTTGTAGCTTTTTCTGTCTCTTCAGGTAGAAGATGAGCAGAGCCACCAGGATGCAGAAGAGCACCACCCCACCTACTGCAGCTGCGATGGTCGTTCCTGGTCTGAACAGAAAAACACCACAACAATTTTAATATTAAATAAGTGGATTCATCTAAAAAATACATTGACTGAAAGCGTGCAACTCACCCCGTCTTGGTATGAATGGGACAGCCCCTCTCATCTGTCAGGGTGCAGCTGAAACAGAGTGACATCATGTGTGTTATTGTGTGTAATATTGTGAGTTTGTGATGCTAGTGCAGTAACTTACGATGGGGTACAGTTGGTGTTACAGGGCAGACAATGTCCTGTGGCATTGCTGTATTTCCACACGGAGGGATGATCTCCCTTCATGCCTGTGGGACAATGATCCACGCACAAGTCTTCGTCTTTGAAGTTCAGACATTCTGTGCACTGATCTGCATTCTGGAGATGGACAGACAACAACATGTGTCTTTAACTATGGGTCTCAGAAATCAAAAATATTATTCCAACAGAAAAAAAAAAATAAAAAAATCAATTGCTTCATATGATTCTTATTTATGAGATGCAAATCACATTCTTTGCAACAATTTAGCCTACCCATTCAAAAAAAAGGGGGTGGGGGGTGGGGGTTATTGTTTTTGGTTTTGTTTTATTTGTTAGTTTTTCATTAACACTTCAGCAACAAAACCAGATTTATAGAACAGCAGTAACTCAGAATAGACCTGATTACATTTTGGGAAACATAAGGCAAAGTTCACTTAAAAAGAAAATATATATATATATATATATAAATTAATAAAAAAAACAAACATTTGTTCCCCATTTACTTATAATGGATAAAACCTTAAATGCCTGTAGCAGCAAAACTATTGGTTGAATTCTTACCAATATGGTTAATACATTGTCATTGACCCAGATTATATGTTATTACATTTCAGGAAAACTAGGTCAAATTTTTCAAAATTGTATACATTTTTTAGAATCTTTTTTTTCTTCTCCCATTTACTTATAATGAGAAAAATCATCTATATTATCATCATTTCCACCCCTGCCCCACTCGCTCCCATATGAACCCCTCATTCTGTGCTCCGAATCACCCCGGATATGAGGATATGACACTTTTTTGTCACATTACACTGACCTGTTGATCACAGTGAACATTGTTAATATCTCAATGTAACATTAAATTCTTAGAGTAAACCCATCACTGCTGCATGTGTATGTACATAACTTACCGGACCATGGCAGGAGGCGGACCCGTTTAGAGGTCGACACTCTGCGTGACAGGCAACACATAAAGATCCATCGATATATTCACGCGCAGGACTGTAACACAAGCACAGAGGGGACATAACATAACATCCTATAACACAGAGTGGCATTTGTTAGATGCTTTTATCTAAGGCACCTGACACCATCATAACGACACAAGGTCATTTTTAGACAGGGGCCCTGCCTGCAAAAAATAACCCACAATGCTGAATATGTCAAGGGTCAGATGGGGCTGACCTATTTCAGTGTGAAAAGTCAACAAAGTTTAATTTGATTTTTTTTAATCTACAAATGGACAATACTAATCCCATTGACCAGTCACTGCAGTCATAATGTTAAAGTATGCTGATTACATATTTTAGTGCCTTACTGTATGTACCTAATATAACAGCTTTGTCCATGACCTACCGTAACTTGTTTGCACAATTTAACTTAAAAGCTCTCTGATTGATTTACTATTACTGCTGTGACATCTGACATCAACTGTCAGTCCATTAAACCTTTGGAAATCCCTCTGTTAAAACCCTCCTTCATGATTTATGGGACTTTTCCAAAAGAATCCAATATTCTATCACATTACTTTGAACATTTTCACTCAGCTTTCCTTTTATTGCATCTATACACAAACATTCTTACCCGTGATCGATGTCACATTGCTCTACACAGTCAGTGCCACGTTGGTAGGCTGTGCAGGACACACACTGGCTGGGGCCCGGACCCCAGCAGCCCCCCTTACACAACGGGTGACAAACGTGCCCTTCTGCCTCTGAAATCACACGCACAAACACCAATGAGCATCAGGCATGTTGTATTTTGTGATGGTTTTGCATTGCCACAGTTATGAGTTTATATTGCAATGTCAGATTTATTTTAGAACATACCCTCCTTCTCATTATCTCATTCCTTCTGGTATGCCAAATTAGAAAAAAATAAAGTGAAAAAATATAGAATATTGACAAAAAAATATTTGTGTGGTAAACAACAGCTAGAGACAAACAATGCACCTGTTTATATGTTTATATGCACCATCAATCACACATAACTATTTATATTATATTTTTTCAAATCAACAGTTAATCAATCAAACTTTGCTTATATAGCACCTTTCATACATGGTGCATGTAGCACAAGTGATTGTTTGTTGCAGAGACAAACAAGTATAATCTGGCTTTGTGTCAAATTGCTAAGTGAATTGCATCCCTCGTTTCTTACAATATCCATCACCTTGGCTTGTTTTTACAGAATGAGAAAAAAAGTATGAAAATAGGGGGGAAAAAATCCCTAGCATGGCCATATTAAGAGCTACAACAGTATCCTTGGAACCTCTGGGGTTGTTTGTACAGAATTAAAGTGAAAATGATGTGATTTTTGAGTGTATATTCTTTCTACTTTTGTCTTTATTTCAACAGTGTTAAGACAAATTGTGATTTTCTTGAAATAACTTAGAATTGATGACACAATTCAAATGACATTGAAAACATTATTTGTCTTGCTGTGAATTATTTCCCATAACAATAGACTGGAAATGGTAAGATTTCCCTCCAATTATTGTAACAATAGCAGACGGATTCATTATTTATGTTGCTAATGTTCTCTATAAATAATATGTATTCACTTACCACAGAGTTTCATGTCCTTGTTATTTTTGACGATACGATTGGGCCCTTGAGTGGGATGGAGGATATCCCCCCAGGGCAGGGAACTGGTGTAGCACAGCTGTGAATTATTGTGCAACAGAACTAAACCGCCACTCACACTGCGTAATGAACGCAACCCAAGAAATTGGATGTCCAGATTCTGAATGGCCAGTGAAAAGACACCCCTAAAAAACAAGGACAGATGTTAGAGAAATCAACTGTGGCTGAAAACAAATCCTTGACACAAACCTCAACAATTCGAAGAATGCTTATTTTCTGAAATGAAAAGAAAACATAGTGGGTGTGTACAAGGCTAATTTAATACGGTAAAGATTAAAACAACAAGGCAGATAATTATGGAAACAACAATCCATAAAAGAATGAACATAGTGATCTCACATATTACTTTGACCTACTTTTTGTCTGCAAAGATAAAACTGTAGATGGCAGAATACAGCAGATACATAGGCTAATAATTATACTTTATAGCCTAGATGTGAGCAAACTGCTTTAACTGACACAGAGATAAACAGAAGGAACTGAAACTGCCTTATATTACTTTCTTATATAGCTAAAAGGGCAAAGTCTACATTAAAAAACAGATAGAAATTCCTGCAGCACTTGTAGTACATTATATAGAATACCTTTAATAACATTACAGTATAATATAACATGTTAATAATAATAATACGTGGTGCCAGATACAACAAACCCTGCTGCTCATGAATATTTTACGAAGATTTGTCTCTTATCAGTGAGAAAACATATTTTTGGCAGAAGTGGTCAAAGTACTCCCATTCTGTACTTAAGTAGAAGTACAGCTACTGGTGTGAAAAAATACTCTGGTACAAGTAGAAGTACTGATTCAACTCCTTAGTTAAGTAAAAGTAAAAAAGTACAACTTCTCAATTGTAATAAAGTACACAAGTAAAAAGTAAAACTGCATTTTTTTTTTTTTACGCCATGAACACAATAATACTTCAGAAAAGAAAATCAGAAAAGTTTCAAAAGTATCTAAAATAAAGCCTTTAAAAGTGAGTTACTGGGTAGATGTGTTTGATAGGGTCACTGGACTCAGTTTTGGGCAGAAAATGTATGAAAAAAGGGGGGGGGGGGGGTTCACGATAGAGATAAAAAGTCATCATGTGATTTAAAAAAAAAATTACAAATGAGATTTTAAAAAATGCATCATTTTGAGATAAAAAGTCAAAATTGTGAGATAAAAAGTTTAAATTGTAAAATATTAGTCATATAATTATAATATATAAAGTCAGTGTTCTTATTTTTCCTACACTGTAGATTTTGCAGTGTTAATTTGGAGAAAATGGGACCAAATACACTCTAGAAGAAGTTAAATAAACTCTCTAAGTGTTGATTTAACACTGCAAAATTTACTGTGTACTGTCACATCTATTTAGTTTGAAAAAGAAACGAGTCTATTCTGAGAATGTAAAGAGTATAAAATACAGATATTCATGAACAAATGTAGGGAGTAAAAGTAAAAAAAAAAATACCTAAAAAAATCTACTTAAGTACAGTAATGAAGTACTTTTACTTAGTTACTTTACACCTCTGATTTCCTTCACCTTTGACATTCACCAAAATATAATAGGATTTATTTTGGACTATTTCACATGTTTCCTGAAAATTTCATGGAAATCAGTTCAATGTCTGACAGAAAAATAGACACAGACGGACAAAAAAACAAACCAAAGACAATACTGAATTAGATTTATATACTACTTGTATATCAACACATACTCAGAGTGCATACAGTGGATCCATTATTGATTCAATCCCAGCCTCACATTGTGGTGGTGCTAATCTATGGAGCCACAGCTGCTCTGACAGAAGCGTGGTTGGCAATTGTTATTTACATTTGAAATGAATGACATTATTCTGTGACTCTGGAGTTTTGACCTGCTCTAGTTAAAATGATAACTCAACAAAAAGCAGTTCAACTAAATGTTTATGACATTATATACAAAACAGATATGAGGGGAAGGTGTTGAAGTGTCTTACTTATAGAGCATCCTCCCTCTGATCACCTTCAGGTTCTCAAACACACTTAAGTTAGTCCAGGTTTTTGGCCAGGCATCGATGTACAAATAACCTGCAGAGTTAAGTCAGTCAGACATGTATAAAATCTGTGATATGTGGCATCAGATAAATCAGATTTGGGCCAGTTTGGAGCAGTTCAACTCAGTACCTGTAATCTCCTCTACATTTGTAAAAGCTTTGAGTTGCTGAGGAGTCACGCCTGATGTGTTGGTTGCAGGGTCGCTAAACATCAGAACATTTACAAATTCAGTGAAAATTCACCATCAGAATTAACATCACACATACATATATTGTCATCAAATTACTTTCAGATTGACTAAAAAGACAATTTAACACATATTTTATTAAGCATCAAATGGACATCATGTGATTAGGACTGTCTATTATCACTCAAGTTTATATGAAACTGTTGACTAGACATGAAATCCAGCACAAGGGGCACTATATATTTGACAATAGTACGATAAGTGAGACTGATGGTAAGAGTGGATTAAGCTCTGGTGCTCATATATACAAAGTAATCATGCAATACTGTGGCTACTGGTGTAAGTATTTGGATATTTAGACAGGAGGGTTGTGTCTCTGTGACTGTCATGAGTCTTGGGCCTAAAGCTTCTATATAGTTATTATTTTTATTATTATTATAATTTTTGTACTATGCACTCTATTGCTATAAGATGAATTCAGGTTAATGGGGAAGTGAAGATGTGGAAGGATTAAATAATCTTATGCTTCATTCTTCTCCTTTCCAGACATGTCATTGTGTATTATTATTATTATTATTATTATTATTATTATTATTATTATTATTATTATTATTATTATTATTATTATTATTATTATTATTACTATTACTATTATTATTATTATTATTATTGTTATTGTTATTGTTATTGTTATTGTTATTGTTATTATTATTATTATTATTATTATTATTATTATTATTATTATTATTATTATTATTATTATTATTATTATTATTGTTGTTGTTGTTGCATTCTGCACATGTTCGAAATAAAGCTTTCAAATCAAATCAATTAATATGAACCTTAATATGAGATATGTAAAGGGAGAACCACTCACTCTGCAAAACTCTGGGAAAGGAAGGCCAGACTCCCAAAGATCTTCTTACAAGTGTTGAACTGCTCGACATTAGAAGACGTCACCATAGTGATGCCATGGTTGTCCATGACACCAAGGTTTTCCATACCCAAGCCATAACACACTGGAATGTACAGCACATATATGAATACATATACTCCTGATCCAAATCTTAAGACCAGTTGAAAAAAATGCATGAATTTACATGTTTATATTTCGAAACATCTTGATTTTTCTCTGAAGTTAAATTGAAAATGAAATGGCATATATTAGCTCTTACATATCAGTGATCATCAGCATTAGAGTAAGAAGGATATTAAAAGTTGGAAACAATTTTTGGTAATACTTAAGTGTTATTACGCTCATTATTCTTTAATATTGTTAGAAATAAAACATAGGGCTGTTTTATCTTCCCATGAAATTTAGGTTTATTCCTTGGCCTACCACTTCAAACATTTTTGTGATTTAAATCTTTTTTTTTTTGTCATTTTATGGCAATGTAATGCCATTTTATTTTTATATGCTGATGTAACTTTGATGTATACACTCCTGATCAAAATGTTAAGACTAGTTGAAAATTTGCTTGAATTTAAATTTTGCACTATTAGAGCTTAAGTAGAGTTTCAAAAAAGTGAGACAAAAAATTGAGGACGCAATTTATTACAAGCAATAATTCATCTGAAATTGGCATCTTTTTTTTTGCCTTTTTTTGATAGGAGGTCATTGCAGTGTGAATATCCAACAAAATTACATTGAATTTACATTTTTGCACATATTTTGGCTGTGGTCTTCAACTTTTTTATTTTCAATCAAGTGCTTACTCAGTTTTTATTTTTTTTACCTCACTACCATTTCTTCATTTTGTTTTTTGAAACTCTACTCAGAACCTTCTTAAAATTCCAAAGTGCAAAATGTAAATTCAAGAGAATATTCAACTGGTCTTAAAATTTTGATCAACAGTGTAAAGATCAAGGTTTAATCATTTTATTGCATTAAAATGATAAAGATATAACCTAATTCACAAATAGTTTCAAGTTGTAACTCAATGAATAATCCTACAATACACTGGAAGATAAAAACAGCTTAAGTAATACCAAAAAAAGTTTCTATTTTTTAATCAGTTCATTAATCTGTTGCTGTTGATTACTGATGTGTAAGAGCCTATATATGTAATTTCATGTCAGAGAAAAAATCACACCAAAAAAACCCAGACAAAAATTATACATCAAATATTTTTCTTATGAATCTATAAGAAAGCTGTATTGAACTGTACTAATTACAACTGAGGCAATGAAGGAAAAAGTAAAACATGGGTGTTATGGTGTGAAATATTCAACTGCACTCTAGTTTAGTGCTGTAAAAACTATGACCCACCTATTGCAAGACATAGCAGAGATTCATGAGACAAACATGAGATGCAACAACAAGGAAGTACAGAAACAGGTCAGTTCACTTTGCACCATTGTTAGCATGTATAAAAACACCAGGACATGTAGTACAAATTAATCACCTGTGCTGAAACACAATGTAAACGCACAAAGGTACATAAACAACAGCCACGTGTTGACACATAGTGAATGAGTTTGTCCCTATTGGACTTTTGGACATCTACTATAAACATAAACATATTGAAATTCATATGCGTAAAGGTAGAAAACACCAAAAAAAACCACACAATGACGCTGACCTTTCGGACAGTCTCCTTCACACTTTTCACATTTCTGTGTCTCACTTCCATCAGGCTGGGTGGTGATAACTTCCTGGTTGGCTTTAGGACAAACCAAAGTACAGGCCACATCCATAGCCAGGTAGTTATCTGCAAACAGGGAGAGCAAGTGATCAAAGGGTAATTTTGAAGCAGGAAAAAGGTTTAGTATGACGATGATGATGATGATGCAGTCATTATTGATAAATAATGTTAAGAAAATCTACATTTGAGAAATTTTATTTCTATCCCAAACTAAAAAAAACCTTTTGGACATTTTCCCTTCTCTGCATGTTTTGTTTGTTTTTTTTTCTAATTTAAGTCTTTTGTCTTTGGAAATTCAGCAAATACAGGACAGGTTTTGTTTTTTACCACTGAACAGCACATTAAGATGTTTTTAGTTTCACTTTTCGAGAGGTATCGCTAACTAGTACAACAATGATTCACTGAACACTATTATATGTTGAGCATTCCGATCAGAAAATGTTATTTATTTATTTATTTAAAGTTCTCACATGGACACGTCTTCACACATGTGGCTCCAAAGCTGAACTTCTTGTTGGGGTTGGGTTTGGTCTGAAAGGTCACAGGGTCATAGATAGTCGGTGCAGGACAATTGTCCTTACAAACACCACTGTCGTTGAAGTGTCGACATGCCTAAGAAGACAGAAAAACATGTTACACCAGACTGACAGAGAACAGTGAGAAAGCCAAGAAAATACACAGATGAAAACAAAACTGATAACACTGGTCTACAAGTAAAATGCTTCTGGAATAAAAACTAATGGAATGTCACTACATGTGTTACTGATAAAGAAAACTCAAGTCTTAAATGTTGATTGGCTCAAGTTTCCAAGATAAGTCTGGGCTCAAAATGTGAAATTCTTATAATTAATAAGAGAATATGTTTTACTCCAAAGCAATATTGGTCTCAGATCTACTTCAAAACACATCTACTTCAAAACACTGTCTGCACATTATGATCCATTCACTTTACAGGTTCTTTCTAGTGGAATATTTAGAAATCTATTGTATACATGTACATAAACCACCATATATGTGGAATAACACACCATCATATATATTAAAAACATGAACTAACCAGCACTTTTGTCATTTTTTTCCCTGATTCATCTTATTAAAATATGTAAGATTTAACGCATTTAATGTCTGAAGCAGATACTTTCCCAAAAAAAAAAAAAAATCATAGAGCAGTTTAAGTAATATCTGATAAATGTGGGTGTACATACGAGACAGTCTGAGTCTTTGGGTCCTGTGCATCCAGCAGCGCATTGCATGTGACAACAATCATTGGGCAGATGACCTTTACACCGCTGGCAGCCAGATGCACAGCTAATGCGGGTCACTTTAAAGGAAAATTAAATAACCACATGTTTCAACTGCTCTGGACATTTCCCAGTATAAACCAAATCGTGACAATGTCATAGTGTGTACATGAGGATAACTCACAGGTTTGGCAGTCCTGAGCAGTTTCTCCCCAGCAGCCTTTCCCACATGCTGAGGCACAACTTGGACCTGTCCCACAGGATAAGTAAAAAGAGCACAAAACATATCTCACAAAGGGGGTAAGAAAGCAGTCTTTAAGCAATCATGTTTCTACAACAGCTACTTCTCAGTTAAAGGTGGAGAAGTAATTCTAATAAACTGTACTTTTTTGTCAAATGTTATGCTATTTCTGTTGGATTTTCTCTTTGTGCATTGAAATAAATCTAGCCATGGCTCTAAAAATGAAACCAAGTAACAATAACTGTGGGTTGGACCTAAATACATGCTGTCCAAAAGTCCCTTTAATAGTCTTTGACCAATGTGGATTTTTAGGAGGCAAATTCCAACACTGAATTTAATTTTTTATTTTTTTTTTTACATCATCCATAGTCAATGACCGATACAGGCCTCTGATATATCTAAGATGATATATATGGAGCGAATAGTGATTTTTTTTTTTTCTGTCAAATGATAACAAATGTCAGAAAATCTATTTTACTTACAATTAGAAAACAAAAGTACTGACAGTTAATCAAATAAATATTACTACACCAAAAAAAAAAAAATTATCTCCAAGAATACAGAGGTTCTGTGAACTTCACTTATCAATAAATCATGTCAGGGAACAAAAGAGCATGTCAGCCAACGCAACAGGTCAATACCGATACAAGAAAAAAAACATAAATATTGATATATCGGCCTAGATGATATCTGATGTCTATCATTACTCTTTACCATTTAAAAGATATATTATGAAAGCAAGTGATGAGATACTTTAATCAGATTTGTTGATTATTATAATTTTAGTCACATTGTGGGATCATGTTCAATCAAATTATTGGCTCATTTTTCATCCAATTAAAGATCAATTACTGCAGGGGTGCTCAATCCTGGTCCTCGAGGGCCACTGTCCTGCATGTTTTAGATGTTTGTCTTTTTTAACACACCTGACTGTCATTATCATTCTTCTGTAAAGCTTGATAAAAGGCTGATCATTTGAATAAGGTGTGTTAGATAACAGATACATCTAAAACATGCAGGATAGCAGCCCTGGATTACTGCAAATGTTAACTTGACTTTTTGACAGAATGTGAGGAAACACAACTGGATGACCTTCAACCAGCCATAATGTTCCAGGTCGGGGGGTACATGTTGGTGAATTCCTAAATCAAACATTTCTAGACTGGTGGATTGGAAAGGATGGTCCAATTTCCTGATCGCCTCATTCATCAGACATCACTCCCATGGATTTCTTTCTATGAAGTTAAATTAAATATATTATGTATAGAACAAAGATGTAGGACATCAATGACCTAAAGTAAAAAAATAAATAAATAAAAATTATGCCAATAGTGTATGCTACAGCAAACATAGCAAGAAATCCAGTACCATCCTGACATGCTTCATGTAACTCATGGTGCCCGTATAATCATAGATTAAATGAGACAAAAAAAAAATCAATATCTGTGTTTGATTTTGTAATACTTTTCACATATTTGATATTGAATTTGTCTTTGTAATACTTTTAAGAAAACTGTAAAGAAACTTTATGGACACTGTATATTTAAGCGTGATGCCACTAATAATTTCTAGATACATCCAATAAGTGTGGCTCCACTAGAACATATAAGTAATATGTTTTTTCAAGACATATTTACATTGTCATTTGGTTTATATGGACATTGTAAAATGTGTAACAGTGGTGTTTTAAACAAAATGTAATGTTAGCCATGGGGCATTTAATCAATAGTTATGATTTACATCTTTGTATTTTTTTTTTTGTTTGTTTTTGCATCTTTGCTCACTTCACTTTCAGAATAATAATATGAAATTAAACAGTCAATCATGCTCACAGTTAGGAGCTCGAGACTGCAACAAGAGCTTGGTCACTGGCTGATCCAAGGTGTCCCTCCATATGATGCTGTGAGGGTCTGGGAAGCACAGTTGCGGGTTCTCCCAAATATAGACCCCACCCAATAGGATCTCTATAGAGGAGAAGCACAAGAGGAGGTTCACTTACAGCAGGATAATACAATAAATCAAAAGGTGTTATGGTGAAATATTTGTATTTTTAGAAGATGTTCTGACCAGTGAGACTACGGAGTCGGAGAGTCCTGAGCCCCTGTCCTCTCAGAGTGTTGTTCAGAACAGCCAGGGCGTAGCTGGAGTTGTACAGCTGACTGCCTCGAATAATCCGGAGGTTGTCTAAAGGCACCAGACTCACAGATACGTGGGCTACGAGCACATAGCCCTGTACCTCCACAATCCCCTGAAGAAGAAGAACAGGCAATCAGTTTCATTAGTTTTTAATTTGTATTATATTATATTATATTATATTATATTATATTATATTATATTATATTATATTATATTATATTATATTATATTATATTATATTATATTATATTATATAAGTTTAGATTAGATCAAGTTCCAATAGCAGCACAAATACTGGATATACAAACAAGAAATACTACAATAGAATGACAAAATGATAACTAAAATAAATCAACAGTATTGGAAAAAAAAGACAGAAAAAGAAGAAACTGCACATTGTAAAGAAGTAGTAAAAAAACAGGTAGGCAGGTGGGAATAATAATAATAATAATAATAATAATAATAATAATAATAATAATAATAATAATAATAATAATAATAATAATAATAATAATAATAATAATAATAATAATAATAATAATAATAATAATAGATTTATTGTCTACTTAAGTGTACTAAATACTTATTAATTTTTTTAAATGTTGTTAAATTGAGTAAATATTTTGTGTTTCTTTGTCTGGTCTTCTTAGGACAGCACTGATTTATAGAAACTGGAGATAGTGATGGTAAAAAGAAACTATGTCTTTTTTTGTTTGTTTTTTTACAAAACCATTATTTGTTGTCTGTTGAAATTTTTTTATTTCTTCCATGTGTTGACCATCAATCTTTAATACTGGAGGAAACTAAAGCTGGTTTTACCATCAGTTTTGCTCTTTCTGTGGAATTATTCATCACATACACTGAATACTGTAGCTTCATTTTCATAAGGTTCAATCAATCAATCAATCAATCAATCAATCAATCAATCAATCAATCACAGCATTTAATGATTTCAGGTGGTCAGTAATGCAATATTATGCATCCTTATTTCTGATCCATTTCATGTCAAATACATCCAAACTTAAATAAAATTAAACCTTTAGCAATGCAATTTTTTTAGATAGCTTTGGTTCTGAGTTGCAAAATTTATTTGCCAGTATTTCTCAGCAGCAAAACATAAGTGGTGAAAGAATCACCTGGATAGTGATCAAAGCTAATGGAACAAATGTATGTACACCAGTAAAAAGACTGTAGGTACTTTATCCACACAACAAACAATTTTCTGACATTGGAAATTATAACCTGTCAATTGAGATGGTATTGATTCATTTTGGCCTGATCATTTGGAACTTAAAATATGGAAAGTACCCAAAAATTTACATATTTTATGTGTGAAGGAACAGATCAATACTAAGTGACTGTAAGCAGCCACTTTTAGAAGGAACACCCAAACAAACCCTGCATATGAACATACCTGCAGGAAGGAGAGGTCAGGTTGTCCATGTAGGTGTGTGATCTCCAGGTTGCCGTGGACAACCTGGCACCCAGTGTATAGCAGCCTCAGGGTTTCGTAATGATTTTCCAGACTGGAGGGCAGGGCCAGCTTCATGTCAGTACCCAGGCACACTGCAACACAGATTACAGCGTGATACCACCTTTAACCTGCAGTTTCTATTCTATTAGGGTTGGAAATAGCAGGAGATGTTTTAAACAATATATGTATTTCATACTGTTATAAAACACAGAATAATACTAAAAATACTATATACTACTATTATATACTAAATACTAATAATACCAATGAAAATAAGGAAGATAATTTTCATGATATGATTAGTGTCTGTGTGGGATGGTGTCGAAGTCGTTAGCACTGGTTAGCTTCATACCAAGAAAGCCCTGGGTTTGATTCCAGAGCGCCTTAAATCTAAATCACCAATAGGTATGAGAGTGAATGGTTGTTCTTGTGATGAATTGGTGACACGTCCAGGGTGTATACCAAGATAGGTTCACATGGACTAATAGGTTTGGAAACCAATGAATGCTATGAGGTTTTTTGAAACAGTGTGTTAAATTGTCCACAATCTTTTTAAAAAAAAACAAGGAGTAAGCTAACCTGACTGTCACCATCTGGTATCACAATACCATCTGGGATCCTTCCAAAACCAATCTATTTTCAAAGGAGGGGCCTTATCTAAAATCCTTGCATGTGATTAGATGAAGAATCTGTCCGTCATCTTGACTGTCAGCCACTCACGTTGAACTCAAGCCATGACGTAGCTCAGAGCGACAGCAGGAAGAAGAACCATACTGCAGCAGACCATCAAAACAAACATGACAGTATGGCTATTGTAGTATTTTTTTGGTAATAAATTTTTTATTGAAGAATATACAAAATATATATTCTCACTTCATATACACTTTTTTTTTTTTTTTACCTCACACAGTAATATAAACAATCAAAATATCCTGTACATACACAGGATGGCAACAATATTAGAAGTTTTGTAAGTTTTGACATATTGTGTATATTTTTTTCAAGCTAAGGTCTAACTCTCATTAGTTCCATGTTCCCAAATGTGACTTGTTTTTCTGATTCACTGATTTTATGATGGCCTATGGAAATGTTCACTTCCTGCTACTGCTTTTCAGACATAGAGATAGGGGCATTTATGACCATTTCCTGAAGTTTTAGTGTTTAGTTACTGGTTATTCTACATCTAATCTTGTGATCTAATCTTAAGTAACTTGATATTGTCACCTGGTTTAAATGTCTCAGTGTTTCCTGATGTATAACTGTCCAAACTACATACAATTAATCTATAATGAAACAACCATGACTATATAATTAGAACCAAAGTATTATTTTTTTACTGTTTACAACTGGTATTAAATGTGTACACTGAAATAAAAACCACATGCACAGTCCATATCTTTCTATTAGCGTAGTAGATATATATTCCACTGGCAGCAGAGAGCAGAGGTTCCCTGCAGTGGGTCATACACAGTATTATATACAGGGGTCAAAAATGTTACAATTCAGGGGGGCTCCTGCAGATACATAGCTCCCATGCTTTAGCAGACAAACTCAGTGTACAGCCCCCCCTTTCCTGAGGTTATAAATGACTTCCTCTGGCTTCTTTCCAGCAGACCCTTCAATAGCCAACCCACTTTTCTTGATTGAAGCCTCCAACCCCCACCCTCAAATCTTCTTGTGCTTCCTTTTGGTGAGAGGGACTCGGATGGATGTTCAGAGGAAAGGGGAAGAACTGCGGGAGTGTGATTTTCATGACAATCACATTTATCAAAGATCAGCAGGTAGTATTTGTGTTCAGTATAAACTCTCATCAAGTAATGTGGGTTTAATACGTGAAGACACTCCTGATGACAGCTCACAACTGTGTTGACCCAAATTCTAAGCACTAAAGCACATCACCAAACACAGTAAAAAAGTATCAGATCACAAAATGTAAAAGAGGTCCACATTAAAATCTGACACAGTGAGCTACTGTGGATCTCGCTGTACTGAACGGGTCCATAATTAATAGTGTGCCAAAAATACACGCTGGCAACTTGGGTCAAGTATCAAACAAAATGACTAATCACTGTCTAATTCACCGATGTCATCATGGAAAATTGTTCGACACATCAAACCTAAAGGGGAGCCTTTATTCTCGGAGTCTTCATATATATATATATATATATATATATATATATATATATATATATATATATATATATATATATATATAAATATAATATTTAAACAGAAACTGAATGGGATTCTTTCAAATTCACAAACACACACAAACAACAGAGACAGCTCCTGCTCAGAGGATTAGGTAAATGTCCCGTAACTGAAAGCACAACTGAGCAGATTTTCCATTTCTAAAAAAGTGTGTGTTAAGCCAGTTCTCAGCTTCCTCTCCTTTTATTCCCTCATTGTTTGCTCACCAAAAGTCTCTCAGCAACGCCTGTGTGTATGCGTGGCCTTGTGAGGAGCTGCCCACCCCTTCCATCTCCATTGCCTAAAATACTCTCTAACTATCTTGCTCTCGTATCCCTTTGCACCTCTCTATCTGCCCACTGTCATGCCACATTTCCCGTCTATCTTTTCACTCATTGCATCTTACCTGGCTTAAACACCCCCCTCCCCCCTTCCCCCTTTCCCTACAGTTACAACGGTCATTGCTAAATCCTTTTTGGAGCTTTGGAAAATGTCATTTCACAGGAATGTGTGTCTTCGCATATCTTACACATGACACACTGTATGCATTTCTCCAGTGGATGAGAAAACCAATAGTGGCCGGGTTGGACTTCAGTGTCTCCTTCAAAGACACGTCAGCCACCTGTGACCCTCAGGTCAAAAGGTCACTGCTGCATCTGACAGGTCACCTCAACACACACAATCAATGACCGCCAACAACAACCCACACACACAGGCACAAAATATTCAGGTTATTTAGCATGAGCTATATGACAGTGCTGTCTGACTGACCATACAAATGCTGTGAAAATATTCTAAATATCTAACACACTTAAACTAACATCATTTTTTATTAAAAATACTGTAGTTTTTGCAGCTGGTCTTGTTGACAGCAGTATTTGAGCATAAGCCAGTACTTCTGTGTGTTTCTCTAACATAGGCCCCCTACTTTATTATCTAATCTCCTTATTTTGACTGTTTACTCCAGTATTAAAGGGCCAGTGTGTGAGATTCATGGGAATTTAGGAGAATTTACTTCACAATTAGACTTACAACAATCACATGAAAATGGTTTAGAAGGAACCATTTATATCTACAGAGAACGGGTCTACAATATTTCTATGTTAGCTATAAATGGACTTCCTCTTTTTGATTTTTTTTTGATTTTTACAACAGGTGGCATCCAGCATTAAGGGTGTTATCATGTGTGAGGAAAGACCAGAGTTAATATGGCCTTAATTTAAAAGGATCAGAACTGACAAAACAAACACTTAAAAGATAACAGAGACACTTCCTCATTTTGTGCAGTGACTGTAGGAGTATACATTTAATTACAAATTGTCATTAAAATATCACACAGTGAGTCTTTATTTATGCTAAAAGTGTAACTTTCTTATCCCTGTAAGGATAAAGTCTGCATTTTACCTACTCTAGGGCACACAGCACCTAGTAAGACCATTAGCATTTAGCATTAGCCTTTAGCAGTAGCACTTAGCACATTAGGAGCAGTGAGCTAACACTGAAAATCCTCAAGGACCAACTCCAGATCTTCAGCATTGATCAACCACACCAACAGGAGAATGAACCATTACCAGTAATGGTATTGTAGGTTTATTGTTACCCTTGTTGGTATGTAATTATTATAATGTAAGTTAACAATTAGCTGTTACCATGGTAACACCACCAGTTATGTACTTTGGTTTTCTTTTCATGCATATTTTGGCACCATAATGTAAATATTGTTGAATACATTTGTTCATTTGTTTTAGCTTGAAGTTTAAGGACAGGTATTTAAAATGTTAATATGCTACATTATTTGATGATAATAATGGGGGTGGGATTAAATAAGTTTTTCTCCTGCCCACTCCTTTTCGAGTGTAAATGAATGATTTGCAACTTCTTTTTTTAAAATGTATGTAATCTGTGAATACTACAAATAAAATTTAAATTCAATTCAATTCAATTCAATTCAATTAATCAACTTACATATACACTGCATGTTTTAAATGTGGTGGAAAATGGAGGAGACACAAAAGAAAGGAAGGGAGGGAAAACAGGAAAACACAACACTGAAACTTTTTAGCTGAGGGGTGGATATGCTAACCACGCCACCGCCTAAAGTGTCCAACATGCAAGTCCCCCCCACCCCCATCTCTGTTTTTAGCACTTACTTGTAATCAAAGCTTAAATGCTGCAGCACATTTTGTTTCATTACAGAAACTACATTCAGCTCCTACTTAGATTCTTTGAACTCTGCCGACCAAAATTGGATTTCATGGTGTGGTTTGGATGGTTGACCACAACTGCTTGTCTAATGGCAAATTGTGGATAAATGTAGCTGCATTTTTCACATCATGATAAATAAACGTCATAAATAACTATATAATTGTGATTTACCTGCTTCATTCATGCACAGTTAACCAGATGTGTATGTTACACTGCATTGATTGTTAGTTTTCTGCCTTCATTAACAGATAATAAGCCCTTTAGATATATATCAAATCTAAAAAAAATCTCTACAAGTTACCTTTTTCTACCTGTATGTTAATATTCTGCCACTATAGCTTCTTTACAAGTCTTTATATTAAAAGTGACATTATTATTGTACAGACTAAATCCTGTTCTACCACACTTAATGCTACAGATTTGCTATCAGCTGCTCTTGAGTAACTGAGTTCATTGTAAATTCACTGTAATAACATTCTGTACATGACTTTCCAGCAGGGAACGCCTTTCTACTTACTCCTTTAAAGTGTATTGGTGAAATGATTATCTAAATGCAGCAACATACTAAAATGTCGTAACACAGTTTCACAATGATGTTGACAGTTAAAACAGAAATATGTTGTCTCTCAAATAGTGACGGCTATCTTTACTATTTCATTAATGTCAATATACATTTCCTCTCTATTACAAGCTAATTGTTTCATTAATTATATATCAGGTCACAGTTAAATCAAAATATCTACTTCCTGAAGCCAATATGCTCTAATTATTTATCTGACCTCAAACAAATTATGACCATATAAAAACAACATGCCCTCACATTAAAGTTGTTCTATGTTGTATTGATATTCCAAGCTCTCAAAGCCAGGGCGACATCATGTACCCAAACACATTTAAGATACAAAACCACCAATGAATCAACACAGAATATATCACTAACTGAATAAAATATAAAGTTCATCCTTTACACACATCTGTATCATGGTATCATCAAGTTTTCTTCTTCAAACTAAAACTCATAGCCACTTATTTTGACAATTTGTCAGAATAACACTGTGTCTGATAATGTCCATGTGCTGCATCAGCTGATAGTTTACATTATAGCTCTGGTAGCTTAGCTCTGTTTTTAGACATAAAACAGCCACAGTAAAACCACAAACCACATTCATCTTCTCTCTAGTTTGTTGTCTGTAGCTGCACTAAAGATGTGTTTGGTATAGCCTAAACAAGGTCAAAACTATCACAGTTTAGTGTGAACTGTGGATCAACAAACAGCTGCAAGATACTAATCATGAAAGTGATATACTTTCATAAACCTCATAGTCAAACTCAGTGTAGATGGAACTCTGCCATCTAGGCATCGAACTTCATTCTTTTGGTTTAGAGCTGTGTCCACTGGTGAAAACAACAGCAGTGCCTTTAACTTTTATTGCTTGGTCATTTTCATTGACTCCAAAAGTTATCTATCAACTTAAAATAAGTTGTCCATTACCTATACTAGATATAGTAGACTGTACGAGACTGTACTAGACTATATACTAGAAATGAGGTAAAATACACTTGGTAAGATTTATTTTTTTTTTGGCCTCATAAAATGACAAAAACTTTGAACTACAAAGATATTGCAAAAGAGGAAAAAAAAGCATTGGGGTAATTTTTGACCCCACCTCTGCATATAAGGGTTAAAGACATGTTGTCGTGACTGTACACTGACTTGTATCAGTCTGTTGCTTGATACTGTCAGAAAAGTGAAAGCCAACTCAAAGCCACACCTGTGCATGGAAGCATGCCAGTTAGCACAGGGAGTGTGCATGTGTGTTTACCAGTACATGGAAGTGACAGAAGACTGACAGCAGCGATGCTACTGCACGTCACTAAGTTCCTACAGCTTAAGGCACATGAAAATAAGAACAACTTAAAAAAAAATCTAAACCTCAAACTTCATCAGGGATGTTTTTTCTACTTAAGTCTTACACCAAATATTGTTTTATCAGCAGTATTGACTTTTTTTGAAAGATGGATTTAACACATTTTTATACCAATTTAGGCTTTATTTCTAGATTGCTTAATTTAATGCCTTTTGTGACTTCTTATTTATACACAGAATCCCAGTGTGCAATGTGGCGCACCAGAACAGTTGGTCTGATCCTCTGGCTTGGGCTCTCCGCTAATGGATTAGATCCCTTCAAAGCTCAACTCAAACACAACAAGCTGATCTAACAGGACTTTTTGTATCCATTTATTAGCCTGTAGATTTAACATGTCAGTCCTGCTTCTAATGCAGGGCTAGATAGGCCTACAAACGTGCTTTACGTAAACGTCAGATCTCTCCCAACCTCCCAGAACACATTCTTTCTTCCTCTCCACTCTACGGCTCAGGAGGAAAAAACAGGTATTGCTCAACAGACAAGCAGAACAGGATCTTTAGTGTACTGCAGACATACAGTACAGGCTTCACACAGACACTATGCATCAACTTCAGTCTCAAACACATACATGCTAGCACACATACCACACTGCTAGAAACCAAACATTCTTGCTTACTTTCATATACAGTTACGACAGCTTCGAAATACCCTGCAGCAGCATGTGAATACACATTAATGACACATTATATACCAAAATTACTTCTACTTGTAAAGTAAGACTAGATCAGGACCAGTGTTGAGTATTTGCTAATGGTGTTACATCATCAAATTACAAAATAAACATAATGTAATTCATTAAAGTAAGTCAAAGTGTTTGTGATTGTAAGGGTGTTATATTCCATGTGGTAAAAAAAAGCTTATATAAGTGGAATACTTGTCATTTATTTTAGAGGTTTTGGTTTACATTCAAAACTGTCCCATCATAAATCATCTTGATTGTAAACTGAACATTTGTGAGAAAACACAGGTTACATCATTTAAAAAAAGTTACAAATTATATCACCAATTATTTATATTTGAAGGAAAAATCCAATTAATCCCCCCAATCACATCAAGTCAAAGTCAAAAATCCTTAAAATCCCAAACAGAAATCAAACAGACAAATAAAATGTAAGTGAGAGTAAAGCCAGATGATTATGATGATTTATTATCTTGATCTCAATCCTACGTGGGCTTCCTGTCTATCCCACAACTTCATTCTGTAGGTACGTCTGTGTATTAATAATGTAGGGGAGACTGGGGACAGTGGTAACATGGGTCAGTTGTAACACTTGTAATTTCTCCAATCAGGAACAACTTTACACTCACATTATTCACTCTGCACATGCTCAGTTTAGTCCCGAGTCCAAATGGGAAGCTGTAGTGCCCTAATACAAACACATCCACATTTGTGAGGGTAATCCTAATTTATTTTGTGCTCAGTGATAATTTTTGCTCAAATTATTTTTGTAATTCCATAGTTTGATTTGTAATTGGACTCATTAAAAGCAGGTGTCACTTAAATTGTAAAGAATGCTTTAACAATTTTATTTTTATTTCACTACTTATAAAATATAGACTCACATCTTTGTCAATAGTCTGCTCTCCCCAGCATAAAAACAACCACACCTATAACCCATGGTTCCAACAGGTCACATACTAGTCTGCTATCAGAATATTATACAGAGGTTTAAAGGTGTGTCAAATGAGATAAACAAATGCAACTGTTAATCCACATGTCCACAATTACCTAATATAAGATTATTATAGCCCAGGGTTCTGTCCAGACGGTAGCATAGATGTGCAGCACCTCCTTGCCACAATCTGAGTGCCTCCTTGCCTCTGGCGTCATGCTAGTGAACTTCCACAAGTGCCAACAGCTCATGATGTTTCAATCATTTAAAGAGCCATTTTCCATGCAAAACTTTCCATAATCAACTCCAGTTAACGCATATCAAGACCAAACGCAAGGTGTACACGAAGGCTATTGACAAAAGGAGGGGGGGGGGGCAGTACACCTCCTTGCTCAGAATTTCTGGGGAGAGCCCTGTATACTGTGTAGATAAATGTTCTTGCTTCATATATAGGCCAATATCAGATATCACCTTTTTTTAGCCTCTAATATCAGTATCGACATTGGCCCCCAAAATATCATATTAGTCAGGGTCTAGTTTAGAGGCTCTATAATTATCATGGAAACACCATCTTCTGCAACACTGATTCACCAGTAAAACCAATAAAGTTGGATCAATGACAGTGGATAGAGACACTTGGTTAAGGTGCAGTTAATGATGTACTTTACTGGAAAAAAGGAACTTTTTCTGAAGTTTTCTCTGTTTTTGGTATTATAACCCTACAATGTAATCTCAGCATGAAGATTAAATTATACGAACAGTAATTACATACCAGAAAATTCCTGATTTTCACAGAAAAAAAAAATACAAAATGGTGAGGATAATGTTATGATAAATTGACAAAATTCACTTTAGAAAAGTTAAATCTAGACAAAAATGTCATGATGGGTGAAGTGGAGAGAGGACTCAGATGCCCAGTGTTGAAGGGAAACATAATTTAATAACAAACAGAACAAATCAAGAAAGACAAACACAGAGATAAAACAGAAACACGACCAAACAAAACCTGGGGGTTGATCAGCCAGAGTCCGTGGTGATGAAAGAAATGTCCAGGTTATGGTGACAAGGGAAATGGGCAGAGTGACCAGGTTATGGAGGTGACAAAGCTGATCAACTTTTTTGGCTGTTACTTATGAGGACTTATAACCTTGTCTTGGATCTCTGGCTTTTGATGTGTTTCTGGTTTCTGCATTTTTGTCTTGTCCACTTATTCTGTCATTTTTATTTCCCAGTGTTTGACCTTTAGCCTGATTTTGACCCCGATTCTGCCTGTTCCTTCCAGGTACCTCATCAGACATCTGATACCTGGCTCGACCTCCTTCTGCTTAACGGTAACGTGTGTTGGATTTTCCTTTAAACAATATCTGGACCATGTGTGTACCAACTCTGTTTTGCTGACCACTGTTTCCTTGCCTTTTCCTGTAGTTACGGATGGTTACAGTGAATCTAAGCCCCAGACAAACACCATAGCGGAGGAGAATACATTTCTTAGTTGTATTAATAAATCCTATAAATCTAATTCAATGTCTCTGAGTCCTGCATTTGTGTCCGTTTGCTCTGAATATCTATCAAAAAATTTATTGGGAAACTGTTCCAAAAGCAGCACTGAGTCTTTATGGGTTATGTGGGTGCAATCTTTTTTTATTTTGGGAGGTAATTATTTTCTATTAAAATCAGTTATTACAGGTCATCAGCCAAGTCTTGCCTATATCAGTATATATTAATTGTCCAAACCGAGTCATCTGTAAGTTACTGAGGAGTAAAGTTACTCTGTTAACATTGATTAGATCAGATAATGTTTTATGGATTAAAAAAGACATATTCATATACATTATTTTTTCTATTTCTACTACAATGGATCTATTACGTGAAGAAAAATGATCATCAGTGTCAATTTGGTGACTTAGCTGTTTCTATAGAAAGTTGTTTCTTGGGGGAAAAAAGATCAGAGAATTTCCCTGCAGTGTTGATGTACAGAACCAGATCTTGTGCAGGTTAAAGATGTGTACATTCAAACTAAAATAAAGGGTTGAAAAAGCTACTGAAAGTTTCCTCTGAAGCTAGTGAAAATGCCCCCAACAGCCCCTTCCTCAGCCCAGTGTAAGTTAGATCACTAACATGCAGTCTAGACTGGTGAGTCACAGCTGGCTGAGTTAACCTGCCACTGAGGCCAATTCAGTAGGACTTAATCACTTCGCAGCCAGTTTTGTACAATAGGAGCACTGAAGTGTGACAAGGACATGAACACTGTGGAAACCAAGGCCACACACATTCATGTTCTAACAGAGAGTCCAGGTCATCGCAGAAGTCTAGGTTTATGAATATTCTTAGCAGCCTTATGTCCCTGTCTCAGGATGGAGTTGACATTATTTTAATAACACCTATATTATATACTATACAGTATATACTCCTACATAAATGCATTTCCACTCATCCCACATCAAATGAAAGGGAACAAATTCATCTTTCTGAATATAAACCATCAGCCAACCACTAACAAGTGTAAAAGCATCAACCCATACACAAATAGTTCTTTTAAGCAAAAGACAAATCTGAGAAATTTGGATTTTGAAGGCTGTCATCTGAACTGGTCATATTTATAATCTATGGTGTGACAGGTAGATAGACAATAAAGTGCTGGACCAGAATACTAGTTTGGAATTTATTTTACATTAACAATGGTAATTTTATATGTGAAATATTTGTGTGATTTTTTTTTTTGGTTAAAACATGTGTCTTTGAAGCATTCATTAGTTATAGTTATTAGTAAAAATATCCAAATTTAGCCACTTTGGAAAAATGTATAATTCCCCAAATTTGTTCTTTGTAAAACACATAAACATAACCACAGGAAATAATGCTCTAAAACAGATTTAAAAAAAAAAAACATTTCACAAATAAAATTCTCAACTTTGAACTGCAAAGTGCCAAGACATTGGTCTGTGGTTAAATAGTGTGTTTCAGTCCATACCTACCAAATGCAACTTTATAAACCCTTGTGGTCACAAAAAATTCAAGGGAAAAAAATCATAATGTATTTGTGTTTCTAAGTCTACAGCTTTTTACCTGTCAAATAAACAGAAAAGTGAATGTTTTAGTCCAAACCATATGGTGTGAGCTTTACCTAGCATCCTTTTTTGTCATCTGTACTCAAAACGGTTAAATAACATCTGGTATTTTAATTTGTCAAAGTATTTTTCAACTGTTTAATCAAGATCACACCAGAATGGTAAGAAGTTAAACAACTCTAGTTGGAGATATGACTTCGGAACTTTTGGAATCATATACGTGTTGGTGTGTAAGCTTGTGTGTTTATGTATAAAAACAAATAAATATTAACTGAAAGTAACCCTGTCAACAGTTCTCCTCTCGTGAATATGTTGCTTAACTCAATGACCTTGAACCAATGAGCAGCAAACACTAAACTGATGCATCACAGATCCACAATGTGGAGTAAAGTGCACCAACCTGTTCTCATCAACAATGCTGTTTTATTTGAAAATCACTTCACCTGTGACTATTGACTTTGTGGGTATGCACAATCTGTGGTGATGGCGAGGGCAGATAATGAAAGTCAAAGGAGCTTCAGAACACTGTATTCACATTAGCCGTGTTGTTAGTAAGAGATGTCTAAGCTTAAACTGTGTTGATGCTTAGTCATGTGGAGCTGGGACGACTTCAATACAACTCCTGTTGTCACAAAAGTCTTATTTTAAAGTCCATCTGGATTTTTTTACACTCAAGACAGATGTGCCTGATTAAAAAAGTAATAAACTACTTCAACTTTAAGGTATCTGTGAATATAATATCATAAAGAAAACTGTATAAAAGTTACTGTTGCATTGACACTAATGAGATTTTACATCAAAGTTGATAACAAATAATAATAATAATAATAATAATAATAATAATAATAATAATAATAATAATAATAATAATAATAATAATAATAATAATACATTTTATTTAGAGGTGCTTTTCAGGACTCAAGCTGTCAAAATACAAATCAAATCTAATAATAGCCAATTTAAATACATACATACATATACTATAAAACCCATTAATACATAAAATGGCAGAATTGGAATGTGGAATTATAAGATAGAATAGGCTTGTCTGAATAAATAAGTTTTAAGATGAGATTTGAAGCTGGTAAACAGAGTGTGAAGTCTTTCTGTGTTCTGGAATGATGTTCTAAAGGTGGAGGGTTGAATGACTGAAGGCTCTGGCCTAATGATAACAAGCATGTTTCAATATTCAATAGTAATCATCTCAGCCAAAACGTTACATCTGATCTGTGGGATGAATTTGTGAAGTGCAAAAATTACACTGAAGATATGTGTCAAACTCATTTTAGTTAAAGTTTCACATACAGACCAATGTGATCTAAAGTAAAAGAATCACATAATAGTCAATAAACAGTGACAATTCCATTTTTCTAGGTTCTAGGTTCAAGTGGACTATCGTATTTTCTGGACTATAAGCCGCACCTGTATATAAGCTGCATCTACTGTATTCTTTTTTTAAATATAATAAAAAATATATATATACAAGCCACAGATATCTATGTTTAAAAATCATATATTTACTGCATGTACAGAAGGATTTTGAATTGTAAATGTAGTTACATGTTTGTACCTGAACAGATTTTTTTCCTAACAGTGACTTTGCTGATTAAAATGGAACAGAACCAAGAGAAAAATAACCATTATTTACCGTATTTATCTTCATTTTTAACTTTGTTTTAAATCACAAATCACTTTAATTATCTTGACTGAAACCCAAGGAGTCGTCTTCTTCTGTCTCCACGATGAAGGGGTGATGATTTGAAAAATAATTAACAGCTGCTAATTTGTCGTTCGTGTTCGATCTGCTAAAGAAAAAGTAGCGTATTCTTCTTTGCATTGATTTTTTTTTTCGTAGTTTTGATTCGGTTAGAGCGCCCCTAGTGGTGGAAGAAAAATCCACAAAGTAGCCGTACCTTTGTATAAACCTCATGGTTCAAAACATATGAAAAAAGTAGCAGCTTATAGTCCAGAAAATACGGTAGTTTTGCTCATTTAAAACAAAGGTAGTCTAGTTGAACCTTGAACAACAACCAAACAGAATAATGACCTGGGCAAATATGAATTTGAATAAGAAATTGTTCTTAGTTTAGATCCAAATTCCATTTTTTTTGCATCATTATACCTGTTACCAAATGTTTGTATGTTTGTAAATGCTTGTGTAATTGTATATATGTGTAATGCACAAGTATTAATGACAAGTTGACATAATTTTGGCAAAACTGCACCTATTTTTAAAAAATAAAATAAAATAAAAAAGGCAATTTTTTTTTCAGATCATTCACATGTTTTTTGTTCAAGAATAGTTTGCAAATGTAAATATTGTCAAAATTTTATGCTTTTTACGGCACTAATACAAAGACAAAAATGTGTTATTATTTATAGGTTATGATGCTATTACTTTACTACTGTAGTCCAACCCACTTCAGATCCAACTGGGCTGAACATAGCAAGAACACCCCTGATTTAAACAGTTTAGACAATATCCAGTCATTTAGATCCAAAAATGAACTAAAATAATATATATATAGGACTGGACCAAATAAAAATTGCTTTCTGAAAACTGTAAGAACCTAAATAATACAACTGGGATCATTCCTCTGGAGACTATCCTAGTTCACCAAAAATTAAACCTGGTTGCATTTTGGAATATATTAATACCAAATTTATTTCTACTGTCATACATGCTGGATGGTTTAAGTAAAGAAAAAAAATCATGTTTTGTCTTCATGTTAGGTCATGTTCCACAAAACAATTGATTACAATTGTGTGAACTACTTTGTTGGAAAAAAAAGCCATGCACTTTCTCTTGTTTAAAAAAAAAAAAAAGAAAAGAAAAAAAGCCATGAACTGGCCTACTTTCTCTGCAGTGTTTAGATTGTTTTAACAAGTGCATGTCAATAATAAAAAAGTGCATTCAATCCAAACAGTTTTAAGGCTGACACTAAAAATATATCGATGTTCACACTATTCTGAAGCTTTTACAATGTGTCTCTTACACAATAAGTGCACGTTTACACCAGTGACTAATGCCAAGTGATTATAAAAACCTGATGGAACCTTATTTCCATTAACATGAATAATCTCAGGCAACCATTTATCATCATCAATACTATAGGTGGAAGTAACTAAGTAAAAGTACTTCATTAGTGAACTTAAATTGATTTTTTTAGGTATCTGTACTTTACTTGAGTATTTATTTTTCTGGCAACTTTTTACATTTACTCCCTATACTTTTATATAAATATATTTACTTTATACTCTTTCCATTCTCAGAATAGACTCATTACTTTTTCAAACTAAACAAATGTGACAGTATGAAAAATAAGTCGTAAATCAGAAATTGTGACTTACTATATCATAATTTTAACTTTTTATCTCATAATTTTGACTTTTTATCTCATAATTATGAACTTTTTTCTCAGATTTTGTCTCAAGGTTTAGATTTTTTTTATCTCATGATTTTTTAATCTCCTATTCCTGACTTTAACCTTTTCCTAAATATCCTGTCTATACCCACTAAACTAAGTACCATGACCCAATAAAACACATCAAATACACTAAGTCACTTTTAAAGTTGTATTTTTTTATTTTATTTTTTTTACATTTTTCAGTTTTTTTCCTACTTAAACAACTATTATTTCATCCATAGCAAAAAAAAAAATGCAGTTGTACTTTTTGCTTTATTACAATTCAGAAGCTAAAACAGTTTAATCAGTACTTTTTTTCAGCATTTTTTTTTCAAACAAGCAGCTGTACTTCTACTTCAGTACATAATAGTAGTACTTTGACCACAATATTTTATTACATATCAATGACGCAACAATGGAAAGCATCTATCTTATAAATATGTAAATATGTTTACACTTTCATTTAGCTCCTATTTTACTGGCATGTACTCAAGCTCCTAGTGTGACAAGTGGCCCCTCTATCAGACAATGTCCTCTTTGGAGCCAGAAGTGAATAATTGACATCGTGGTGATCCTTGGCACACAATGCAATGACTGTTGCTGTTGGTTTGTTTTTGTTTACGCGCAAAACCAACCAGCCTGACGTCTGTCTGCGCACACAAGTCTCTCAGTGTCTCAGTGTCTGTTGTCCCCAAACCTTGTGCAGATCAGCTCACATTTCTGTACCTGATTCTCTTAATACTAAACACTATTGTCTGGATGTGTTTATACGCGCAACGCAAAGTCTACCCAAGTTACAACATCGGAGTTTTAGATGAAAAAACAAAATGTCATCCTTATGGTACATTGTAACAGACACGTGCTTTTTTTTTAATTTAATTTTTTTTGTTTGTTTTGTATTTATCATAAATCCTATTTCAAGTGTGTGGAAGGAAAAGAAGACGAGGCTGTGGACTCTCAGGAGGAATGTGCTCCCAGACAGAAATATCAGTGTCTTTTTGACCCTGGATTATTTACTGGAACACGACTGAGAGTTTATTCTTCTTTAATCTGAATGTACGGCTGCAGAAATGGAATAAAAGTGATGGGAAAAACAACTTGGAAAATCACCCACCTTCTCTGCCTAATGCTCCCGTCACTCCGAGCAGCACGGCCCCGACAAAAACCAAACTTCTCGCCGCCTCCATCTGGTGGAACCGAGCGTCTTTTAGTCCATACTCCAAACTCAGATCATTCCTCTACCCCCTCCCCCCATCCCCCCCCCCCAAAAAAAAAACTGAATCCGTTGTTTTCACACGTCTTGGTTTTTTTTTTTTATCTGTTTGTTTGTTTTGATTTTTTTTTATGGCACGTTTGGAGTTGTTGTTCGTTTCCCAATCTCAGTAACTTCCTCTCTGGAATTCCGTGCCTGTTGGTAGTAAAGCGTGACAGCGCGCAGGAGTAGATGCGCGCTCCCGTGAAGGCCTGAGTGGGGAGTGGCAGGTTGAGTCAGCCCGCCCTCACTTCAACACACTTATCTGGGCTGGACTGCTCTGCTCTTCACAACATTTCCCATCCTTGTTTGTCTACTTTGGTCAAGAATATAGTGCAACTCCATGATTAAACCATGTATTAAAGAGATAGTTCATTATTTCTCACATGAATTTGTATGGGATCACCATCTTTACTCTGGTGCACCCACAATAACTTACCCACCAATAGTGTCCTGTGAGTTAAGTTCTGGTCTGGTTTTGGTCAAAGCGAAAGTAGTCCCGCCAGGTTTCCTAGGGTAAAAAGAAAAACTTCTCAAAACAGGATGTGTTCAAAATGAGTGAATTATTTGCAAAACAAAACCGTCATGGAACAAAAACTCATCTCATCATCTGAACCCGCTTTATCCTCACTAGGGTCACTGGGGGCCTAATCCAGCTACAATGGGTGAAGGCGGGGTACACCCTGTAAGAGTCTCCAGTTCATCTCAGGGCTGAACATATATAGACAAACAATCACTCTCACATTCACACCTATGGGTAATTTAGATTAACCAATGAACCTATCAGTGCATGTGTTTGGTTGATGGGAGGAAACTGGAGTAAATGGAGAAAACCCACACAGACACTGGGAGAACATGCAAACTCCACACAGAAAGGTCTGGTGTGGGACAAGTGCTAACCACTGCACATTAGCTTGGAGCGACTTTCTCTCAATAGCGATTAAAGCGTTGTCATTGCTAACAGCTGTGCACCTACAAACACTGCTGAACAACTGAGGAAAGTAGTTTGCTAAAGCGCACAGCTGTTAGCAGTGACAATGTGCATTGATGCTATTGAAAGAAAGTAGGTGTGAGTTTTTGTTCCGTAACAGTTTTGTTATGCAAATAAATCACTCATTCAATCACATATTATTTGGAGAAGAAACATGTTTTTCTTTCTTGACCCCAGGAAACCTACCGGAACTACTTTCGCTTTGACCAAAACCAGACCAGAATTCGACTCACAGGACACTGTCCGGGGTAAGTCACTGTGAGTGCACCAGAGTAACCCCCCTAAAAAATACAACCATAACTTTCAAAATCTAGCTTTTTGTAACATACATTTGCATCCATCTTCCAACTCATTTTTACTTTTAGATACTATTAACTAGTGCTGTCAATCAATTAAAATATTTAATAGCAATTCATCTAATAAATGCTATAGTTAACTCACAATTAATCACAGTTTAGATGCACATTTTTGTGTCATTGAAATTAATTGTAATACTTTTATCAGTGTAGTTAAATAAATAGGCTTGGTTTGTACAAATGTTTTATTTTTTATTGTTATTAAAAACAAACAAGTAGTGTTACAGACACAAACATCTGCCATAATAAGATATGACAAACGGGGGGAAAACATAAAAAAATAAAAATAATGAAGGCTTAAAAGCAGCCACTGAGAATAGGCTAATACGAAAGATTTTGTGCCTTCTTTAACATAAAGTGATACTGTGGTGTAAAATAATATGAATATGTAAAAAGACAAAATGCTTGGGAATTCTAATCATGATTAATCAAAAATACAAAAATAATCATCGCAATTAAAAAATAAATAGTTAATCGTGATTAACTCTATTATTAATGAAGACTTTCCTTATGTCCTTATAATCCCCCAAAAGTGAGCCATATAATACATTATTTCAAATGATATTTTGGGCCTTTTCTGTTATTGAAACAGAAAAATGTTATATGCACACAAAATTAAAAGTCACATTTTGTGTTTTGTTCAATGTTATGTATGTATTTGTTCTTATCATGACCTCAGTAGATAACTTTGACGACAGAAAAAAAAGTTTTCATTTCTTTCCTTTTTTTTTTTTGGCTTATTATGTGTCCTTGAACTTTTCTCCACTCTTTACTGTATGCACTCTCTCACCTTCCAAAGAATACATTGAGACATTTTCGGGAAATTGCATGACTGTTTTTCCCCCCTACACAATTCAGCTGTGCAAAGAAAGTTTCATCTCTCTGACCTATTTTAAAGGTGAGGTTTTTAAACTATTTTATCAAGAATGTTTGGGCACCAGGATGTTTTTTTTATTATTATTATTTAAAACATATCTGACATTCCTATAAAACCTATGTTTATTTGAAGAATGAATTTTCAATCAGTAAATGTCAACCACGACATAACAGGATGGAATTCCTAATAGATGTGAATGAAATACTTCTGACAATTCAGAGCATGTGTTTTCTCATGCCTTATAACCAACATGTTTTCAGAACGTTAAAAACACTATTTTTTCAACATATATAACGTCAAATATCACCAGAAAACACCAAAGATCTTTACCTTCTCAGCTACGTATCTTTATATTGAGAATTTTCTCAAATAATTTTTGAAAATTGGGGATAACAACAACACAAATTGAACAAAATATTGTGTTATTTATTTAAATATTAGACCCAGTTAAAGTGTTTTGTTTCCAGGATATTCTCCTCCAATTTACACCCAGTTTTGAGATTATTAGTAAAAAAAAAAAAACTGAGTAACTGAGTAAAGTATGTGACTCATCGATCTGCTGGAGGAATGTCTGAAACCATCCAGTCCTACCTGTTTTTTTTACAATTATTTACACACACCACCTCATCCCAGAATTCATCTGTCCCTCACACCTGAGCCCCACAGTGTGAACTACAGGCAAGTCGAACACTGATTATACAGTAGATTTCAAGAATAATAACTTAAGATATGAGCCGTTACACCAATGAATTTTCATGTACCACAGAAATTAAAAACTAGCTTGAAGCATCTTTGTATTCTTTTCATTTTTCTCATGCCCTTCATGTCTCGATCGCAAATCAGGAGTCAAATAAGGAAGAATAAACTCTATTCATCTCAATCTATTCACTCTCCCCACCCACAGCAGCCAGGGTCAGAGTCCAAACTACTGCACAGAAACAACAAAAAAGCTACTCAATAAGCCAGATGGAACACATGTCCCAGATCATTTTCACAAGGTTTAGCCATCCTGGTTGAACCTCTAAATGTTTATTTCCCACAAAACATGTCAATATCATGAAGTAAAAGAATAAAGCAAATGTTTGGCTTCAAGTTGCACAGTTGAAAATGTCTCTAAAAAAATTCACTCGTTTTCTAAGTATCTCCCAAACATGTTGTCTGGGGAAAGATTTTCCATTCATGGAGAAAAATGTGAACCCTCACATCATCTGTTCACATGTGAAAGTCACATGTGCAAATGTGAAATGTGCCAGACAAAAGAGGAACAAACCATTTAACTTAATTATGAAACAAAAGTCAATAAAATGTTAATTAGACTCACTTAACTGTGTAATGTAACAAGTTGTAAGAGAATATAAGAGGTTTACAAATGTAGTTAGTTATGAACATATTTTAAATATTCAATCAAATTAACTTAACTTACAAACTGTGCATATCATTACTTTTATATGAAATGGGAAATGAAAATAAATATTAAAACTCTTTATTTGTCAGTATTTTGTGTAGACACAGACCACACATGGAAATTGACCTTCTGCGGGAACACACCACACACTAGGAGGACTGGTTCTTATCAAGTACCCAGGAAGCAAATGGTGGTTTAAGTGCCTTGCTCAAGGGTATATCAGCCAACAACTTTTCTGTCTTTCCAGGGAATTGAACCCGAAATCCTTCGTCCTTCAGTCAACTCTTTGCCTTCTAGGCCATGGCTGCCATAAAGAAAGCCTTCCTGAACCACAAAGTGATGTAAGTTACATAAAAGATGGTTTGGAAACAGCGCAGAAATAAACACAAGGATAAAAATTAAAGGATCAAAAATACAAATCAGGACAAAGTAAATAAGTAAATGCTACAGAAATAAATATATCAAGCTTTTTGTGTATATACTTTTCAACATGGCAGGGTTGGACCTCCATATGCATCAGAGGAATTACACCAAATGCAGACTGAAAAACATGCAGTTATACTCCCTATACTGCCATACACCCTGGATTACACTACTGCAGACAATTATTGCATTTAAAAAAAAAATAAAATAATAGATGCAGTCAGTAACAATTTTCTGTCATCTAACTTACTCAGCAATTTTCAGCAGTAGTTGCTTTTAACAGCTGCCAAAAGTTACAACTTAGAAAAAACTAACTAAATGCAAGTTAAATCTGTTTCATTCTGGTGTAAACAATTCCATATGCACAAGAATAAATTGTCCGTGCATGATATGGGACATTAGACACTGTTTATTGTTATATTTGTTATATATGAAGCTGAAACACTGCAACCATTAGTAATAGTGAACTCCGCTCAATAAAACTATACATAAAACCTATGAGGTTGCCATAAAAACTAAACCTAAAAAAAAAAAACAAATGAAAAACTGATTTAAAAAAATACATTCATTTGTATCCTCAAAGATAGATTTATAAGTGCAAATAACACACAACCAAACTCCACTCATTATCAACAAATGTCACATTTATTTGTTCCATTTCTTTAATATTTCTTTTGCATTTTTGGTCAAATATTAGAAGTGAGGTGGAGGAAAGTGCACTCAGCAGGAGAGGTGATGGTGCACAGGGCAGCAGGCAGGGGGCAGCAGATGAGTGAGAAGAGGAGGGAAGAGGGGTCTTAAAATAAGTAAGGGGGAAAAGAATAAGGACATGACTTACAGAGCAAAAACTGGATTCATCATGTGAACAAACAGGTCATCTTCAGTTTATGTGAACAGATTGCAAGGAGATGAGACAACAAGTTAGTATTTTATCAGTCTGTTATGACATTGCTCAAGTGGAAAGTTATCCAGGTGTTGTTTTAGGGAAAGATGAAAACATCCTACATATGGTTTCTGATTTAATAAGGATCTCACTCTGCTTTAATTTCAGGAATTGTTTTTGCCACCCAAACACCACGACACCCTCTCCGTGTCTTTCGTCCCCTTGTCTTCCCCCACCCCCATCACAGGCTGTCAGCAAAGCTAAATTTACCCATCGTCTGTCACACGTTCATGCAGCAAACCTTGAACGCGCACACGCACACACACACACTCTTGCACATCAGTAGTTTTACAAAAGGATCGAGTACAATCTAGCTCTCAAACACACACACACACACACACAGGGTAATAGTGAGGGCAAAAACAACACAGTGTCGAGTCAAGGCAACGTTTACACACATACTGCTCATTGTTCGCATTCTCACACCGACATACAAAGGCATGGGCATAGAGGTTCACACAAAAAACGCATGTAAATGTACACACGGCCCTAAAGTGCGCATATGGGAGGGAAACTCAGAGGGATGAAGACATACATGGTATGCTTTCAAAGTTTCTCGGAGCTGAAAAATAGATCTGATACAAAAACATTATACAAGAAGAAATGGGATTTTGATAAGGCAGACATGGAGGGAAATGGGAGAATTTAAATAATGGTGTGCTCTTTGTGAAACAGCTGGTTGTGTACGTGCCATTCTGGGGAATATTGCAGCAGGAAATGTAACCAAATCCAAATAATGAGCTTCAAGCAAACAATCAAGTAGTCATTCACACACCACGAAAACCCCACAAATTATTGATGTGTCATAAATCCTGTTGATGGCACCCTTCTGTTGCATTGTTGATTTGCTTTTTTTTTTTTTTCCTAACTTCAAACATGTTCTTCTTTTCTCACACCAAAAGGCAATCCAGGTGATTGAACATAATATTTACATTTTATGATAAATCATACCCATATCCAAAATCATGTAATAAGAGACAACATAAAGCACAAATTGGTCAAAATAGAACAGCATGAAAATAAAAAGCATGTAAAAAGGCAGCTGATGGACGTTAAAATGAAAAAATTTTTTAAAAAAATCTAAAATAATGATGAGTATAAGAAACAAAAGCAGCAGTGGAAACAATGCAGGCACAAAAATAAAGGTGTGATGGTGAGAAAAGAAAAGAAAAAAAACACAGTCAGCTAGAATGGCCTCAAAACATAAACTCCCTCTACCCTGCTGTCTAGAACAATCCACTGGCAGCCCCCCGCCCCCATACACACTTCACAAGGGGCACCTCTCTGTGACCGCCAGTCCACTTTTGGCACATATGGGCCCAGACACATGCTGCACTCTTGCCGAATATGTGCAATGATGGCTTGGTAAGGGATTTGGTGCCATCTATTGTCAGACACAGCAAACTGTCATTTGTGCAAAGCTTTTTCTTTTTTTTTTTTTCCTTCGTCGCCTCTTCGGCTGAAGCTGGTGCAAGTGGGCTTGTGAGACTTAAAATCCTGGGTTTTGGGGGATCAAGATGGATTGCTGGATCGATTTCCGAAATACCCGTGAGTTACAAGAAACAGGATATGCACCTCAATCACAGTTGGAAGAGTCAGATAAAAAAATAAATTAATAATAATAATAATAAAAAAAAAAAAATGATGTGGTTTGGTTGGAGATGGTTTCCTTCGTCCTGTTTTTCCAGGTGTGATATATAGCAAAAGAATGATAGCGCAGGAATCAGTACAAGGCAAAGTGAAGCAAAGCAAGCACTGTGATCATCATCGAAAAAGGAAAATTATCACAAATAAATACAAGAAAATTAAAACAAAAAATGTAAACAAAGTCTACGTTTATGGAAGTCAATAGTTGCAGAGGTGGGCTGCTCCCGTGTTATTTGGGTGTGCGGCTACACGGACTGAGGAGATGCAACGGTGGAGACATGGTGAAGAGGTGCTAAGCTCCTCCTACTCAACTTTGACGCCCATCTTCTCCGTGTTAAGAAGGTAGAGGCTGTCGTCTATCAGGAAACTGAGGACAAAACCAAACACAGACCATCTTTAACACCAGAGTTTTCTCACTTGTGTTGCATTCACAGTCATTGAAGGAAATCTTTGAAGTCACAGCCTCTTCTCAATGACATTGTAATCTAATGTATTTCTTTTTCAGGTACTGTGTAAATGCAGGAAAAACAGGTGAGTGGACAAACCTATAGAAAAGGAAGTGAACTGGGATGGTGCTGAGGTGCCAAACAGCGTGGGCATCCAACACCCAAAGTAGCGGAGGGAAGTCAAGTAGCTCGAGCAGGGCCAGGCCGTGAAGGAGGAGCACCACCAGGCCGCACTTCCACCAGTAGGGCAGCGTCCGCCGGTTCTGCCAACACCAACATAGCCACCACAGGAGGTTCACCATGCCTTCAAGGACAATGGCATCAAAAAGACAGGAAAATCCATTACTTATAGATAAAGCAACATTAAGAATTATGTCCAAAACAATGTATGCTTAATGCACATTTGTTGTACCTATGGAGGCATTAGCAGCCATGTTGTAACCATAATCAAAACTGATAAATGTCAAGTAGGACACATGCGAGGTAAAGGCCAAGATGAGCAGGACTCCAACCATACTGGAGACCCCAGGCCGCCTTAGACCCAATGTTCTGTGGAAGAGGCAACATCAAAAGAAAGAAGGTTATTCACATTAACAATTATTTTTTTCCTGTAGTTTTCCAGCTTCATATCATGAATCACAAGTCTTCATGTCAACACCATTTCTGTTCTATTACCAATATCTATCAAGGGACATTTAAAACATTTCTGGGGTGGACTTGCATTAGAGCTTACCTGACACAGCACAGGTAGATTGAATAAAGAATGACAGCGGTTGCACAAAAATAGTCCATTTTCTAAAAGAATGAATGAAACAGAATAACACCTTTATTAACATGAGATGACATGAAGAAAAACACAATTTTTCCATGCAGCTTAACTTTAGCTTTAATATGATGGCACTTTGAAATCATTACCTCAGTCAAGTATGTGTCTCGGGTGTGAAATACTGTGGACCAGAACCAGGCATTAAGAGATACCTGGACAAACAGAGACGTTCAAGTTATTTGGATGCAAAAGTCTGTCTTGTTCCTTTAGAATGGGATAAATACTTTGGTACATTTTTGTCTCAGGATGACGAGCACAGAGTTGGACCCACCAGAGAGAAGGCGTTGATGGTGTGGTACATGGGGCTCTGGCGTGGGACTGTGCTTCGGTAACGCAGAAGCATGAGAAGGCAAGCCAGACCATTAAGCAGGGAAGCCAGGGCAGATGCAGGCTCCTCAAAACACAGAAAGCGTGCAAATGGCCACTGAGAAAAAATTGAGAAAATAAATAAGTCCATAAATAAATTAACTAGAAAAGCACTCAGAGCACAAAGTTCACCAAGGCAGATCACCCCCCCTCTCTCTCCTGAAAGACACATCTGCCCCCCACCGCCATCAAACTTTTATCACTTGTTCCTTGTGCCAGCATCGACATATCCTAAGCATTTCAGCCAAATCTATTCATACCACTTTGAGTCATCTTGCTACATATCACACAAATGCCCCCCCACCAATCACCACCAAAATTTAATAATTTGTTCTGTGTCCGTGTCTATCAGCATTTCCTGAAATTTCCAGCCAAATCCGTCCATAACCTTTTGAGTTATGCTGTTAACAAACAAACAAACCCTGATGATTACATAACTTAGATGATCTCTGGAAGAAAAACATGTGCAAAGAATCATCTCAAAAGCTCATTTAAATGTATTATCTACAAGTTTCAATGATCAGATGCTGAAAACCTTCACTGAATGTTGAACATCTTGTTAGATTACTTTGATCTCATTAAGCACCAACCTTGCCATGGAACTGTGGGACTCTGTAGCCCTCCGCCTGGTAAAGACCCACTGTGGTCCACATGCACTGATACCGACAGTCATCACGACATGTCCAACCTGGACGACAGAGGGGAGAACTGTCAGCATTAAGGTTTTTGAGAACTACACTGTTATCAATAAAGATCAGATAATTTGGTTTTCAGAATCCTTCTTCAATCCTCTTTATATAGGTATTTACAGTACAGTTTATCAGGAATCACCTCCATGTTACAATTTATCGATCAAGAATCAATCACTTTGTGACAATAATTTCACAAGAAGGTTAAAAATATTCAATTCCAATTTTACAGGCAATATTGTGCAGTAGTAGTAGTTTATTATACACTTATAACCCTGTATCTACAAGTACATGCAATGTTTCCTAATAAGATACATATATAATTGTTCATATATAATTACAGCTATTGAAATTATCAGCTCACCAGTAATTTCCTGTAAGAATTCACTACAACAGCTTCTCAACATGAACTTTTGATATTCTGATTTTAGGATATTACTTGTTTCTAGCCTGCTTTTCAGTAACAGAGTTCCTCAATTTATACATTAGTTATTATGCTGAAATAGTTTTTTTTATTATTAATCTAATGCAGTTTATTGTAAAACAAATGTTTAATGTATGGCTTACCAGATTTGTTTAAAATCCTATTTGTACACGAGAAACCCCTGGTAGCTTTACATATCAAATGATAAATATTGAGTGTGTTCCAATCATTTCCAACTGTGTGTTAACTCATCCTCAATATAATTCAGAACGTGATGGTAATTCATTATACACACAAAACTTTGGTAGCATGACAGCTGAAAAAAATAATAACAAAACTAATGAGAACACACACCTGGAACCCATATTCACTTAAATCTGTCTTTTTTATATGCTTACTGTAACAGATTAGTTGCATTTTATCTAATCTGTTGCAAACACTTAAAGTAAAGGTGACAAAAGGCCTTTTGTGTCATCTTGTTCAGCCTGTAAAATTGGCTTTCAGTGTTCAGGTTATGACTCTATGCTACTGTTAACACTCATTATCACGTTTCACTCTTACGTCAAAAAAGATGCTAAACTACTTTTGGATAAAACTTACCGAGCGGGTTCAGACGACAGAGAGGTGCAGTAAGCGCACACTAAACCCCGATGATCACATTAGCATATTTACTGATAGTAAGCACAGTATGATAGGATAATGCTAACAGCAGGTATTTTGAATGAGTAGAGAGAATGCCACATAGCGTTAGCAAGTTAGCAAACTCACCTGGCATCAGCGTCAACAACTCACCTGTTAGGGCCATGTACTGCGGCTGGGCAGACTGGAAACCCCGTAGCCGAGCTCCGGTGCAGTTAGTCCGGACACACTGCTTCACACAGTCTCGGTAAACCGGCTCCTTGTCGCCTTGGGAGGACTCCACAGTGGTTACCGACACCAGGAATAGGAGGAGAGCGGGGAGTCTGACAGATGTGCACCGGAGTAACTGGGAGGCCATGGCGGCAGGACTTGGTCCGTCGGGACTCAGGAAGGCACGGCGGGGTGACTGCGGCATGAATTGCTTCTACGGCCGACGGTCCACATTACAAGACGGTCATTCCGGGTTTGAGGAGGACCCCCAAGTCTGGTGTTAAAGTTGAAGGGGTGACAGGCCACTGGTCCTATACACTCTGATCTGGGTCAGGCTTCACGCTCACACGTTGCTTCCGCCTAATATTTTTCAAAATACGAGACAGGGTTGGAACATTTTACGTTAGTTTTACGATGTAAAACCCAGTATTTACATGTATTTTAATCTTTTTTGTTGCTGCTTATGTATCCTCTTAGTTTGGCTACGTTTTGGACACTATAAGACAACATTGTTATAGAGAAACCAATGTTATATCTTTATTTTGAAATCGGGCCATTTTAGCCTTAGAAATTCTATTTACTTCCTGTTTTCATGGAAACGTTTTTAGTCACGTGGTTTATTTATTTATTACCTCCGCCAAGGAAGTTGTGTTTTTGCCAGAGTTTGTCTGTCTGTCTGTCTGTCTGTTAGTTAGCAATATAACTCAAAAAGTTATGGACGGAATTGTTTTATGATATTTACAGGGTAAGTTGGTAATGGTTAGATTTTGGTGGTGATCCTGGGGGGTCGACCTTGGCGGAGGTCTTCGTTCTCTAAGTGCTTTTCTAGTTTATTCATTTATTTATTTATTTATTGGCGGTATTGATCGGTATTGATACAATTACTGCATCAGTGACAAGAGATATCCATGTTACAATGTTACACAATAAATATATCCCGTCAGTATTTATCTTTGTAATTTTTTCTGGATCTAGAAGAAATGCAACTTTTGTAATAATGAAACTGGAACTTTAATACTGTATATTTATTTTTCAATGCAACAATTCGATTACCCCCTGGTCTAAATACATATTGCGTAAAATCAAATATCACATTGTGATTATGAGTTTTCTTCACAATGAGAACATCATTAAATATGTTATAAACCTGTTGATTTTATTTGGTAAATTTCATATTCATTAATGTAGAAAGTTAGTTAGTTAGTTTATCTTGAAAACATCCCCCAACTTACAAGGATTCTCAGTCTAATTTGGATAATATATTTGTAGTATTAAGCTTATAGTTTCTCGAAAATGTAAAAAATACTGTTAATTTGTATGATTTAAAAAAAACATTTTTCCCCCTTCTCTCTCCCCCTTGTTATATGTTGATATTGTTGTTGATTACTGTGGCCTTATTATTATTATTATGTTTGATTTTTATCATGTTATCTTTTAAATAAAGCTTTATTTATAAAAAAAATAATTAAAAAAGCCAAAAGCATGAACATTACAAAATTATCTTTTAGTATAAACTATAAAAAAAACGAGCATATTATGCAATGTTGAATATGGACATAAATAAATTCTCATGAAGTCACCTTGAATAAAATAGGTTTTCATAAAACACTATTATTGATACATACTAAACTTAAAAACTAGGATTTTCCATAAACTGTGTCCAATATGCACACTATTGATCAAATTGAAAAAAAAAAAAAATAATAATAATATATATATATATATATATATATATATATATATATATATAGTGTGTGTGTGTGTGTGTGTGTGTGTGTGTGTGTGTGTGTGTGTGTGTGTGTGTGTGTGTGTGTGTTCTAAATAGTTCATTTCCAGTTTGCTGTGTTCCCAGCAAAGTCAAAGCCAACATTCATTACTCATCACTCACTTTCTAAAATATATACTATCATGGTTTGGTGAAATAAATGAGCTAGGTTATCATGCAGATGACATGGCTTACATGGCTTAAGCAAATGATGTCTGAGCTTACTCAACTAAAAACAAAATATGACTGTACAACCCAGAGCTGAGCTTAGGCTATTTTTAGGGGTGCTGAAGCACCCCTAAAATTTTGCTCAGCACCCCCTGGTTGCTCTCTTTTAAAAAAAAAACAACAAAAATTGCATTATGAACTGTCACTCTGCCATGTGATTTGTCTAAACCAGTAAAATACTTCTCCTCCTTACACCCCTTTCTGATTGGTTTGTACGTTGGTGCCCTGATTGTTTTCACAAACATAGGGCCACTAGGCTGTTTGTCGTTAGCTGCTACTGTGTTGGCTCACTGCAACTCAACTTTTGGCCTACTCACACATATAGGTACTCAAATGCAACAATTCCTCCAAAACAGGCGGGGGGAAATTTACCATTTCATCAAGTTTTTTTCTCATGCAATAAGCCTATACATTGACATGGAACTTGTAAGTTTGTAAGCTAAATCTTCATTCCAGTGCTTGTGGATGGGTAGATAATAGTTTATTGGCCAATTTAAAAAAAGAAGTTTAGAAATCAATTCAACTCTTTTGTTTAAGACAGGTGCCACTGCCACTGTCAACACTGGGGGCTAAGCCCCCCTAAAGGTCAGATACTACAATCACCCCTGGTACCACCTTTCATTACTTAAATGTATTGGAAAAACACAAATAAGACATAGGTGGTGCAGTAGTTAACACTTATGCCTCACAGCTAGAAGGACCCTGGTTAGATTCCCACACCAGACCTTTCTGTGTGGAGTTTGCATGTTCTCCCCGTGTCTGCGTGGGTTTTGTCCAGGTACTCCGGTTTGCTCCCACCATCCATGCACTTGGTTAATCTAAATTACCCATAGGTGTGAATGTGAGAGTGATTGTTTGTCTATATATGTTCAGCCCTGAGATGAACTAAAGATTCATACAGGGTGTACAACGCCTTCTCCCATTGTAGCTGGATTAGGCCCCTAGTGACCCCCATGACCCTAGTGAGGATAAATCGGGTTCAGATGACGAAAAAAATAAGACATAATTAACCTTTTTCGCAACTTAATTTAATTCATTAATTTTATTTTGTTAACAAATATTTTTTTATTGAATAATGCATTTAATCTAATAACGTGTTACAAAGGGAGGATAAAATTACAAAAGGTACTGTGTGTTAGACCCATTATTGTAAATGTGTTCATTTGATAAATCATTTTCTTATTTATTTAATATTGACTTCTCTTATGGTCAATTTATCTGAGATAATAAACACATTTAAATGAGGACTGAGAAATCTGAACACTGACTAATAAATCTTAGTGACTGGATGAAATAAGGACTGACTTCTTAACTTTCTCCTTACAAGGTGTGTGCTATTCTTGTTACTGTGTTTGTCTTATTTTATCATTGTGCATAGAATATGGGGGACGACTACATGGCATTATACTGTATGTATATATATTATACATGCATTATACTGTATTTATATATACTAATGAATACAGAGGTCACTGCATGTATTTTTGGCCATACCCTGTTATGTTTGTCATTAACCTGCTCTTAAACTTCAGTGAATTATTTTTTTAATCATTTAGCTGCAGTGTTTGAATGTATGCTTTGTTAATGTGTCATCATATGCATATCACAGTGCAGTCAGTGCTTCACAGGGTTGTCTCCTAGCAGCGCTCCAACCCATGCCCCCACTTAAACCAACAGACACAGCGTCGTACGAAAGATAGTGGATTTTATTTGTACTTCTTTATTTGTTACAGTGGAGACATAGACAGTCACAACAACAGGAGAGAAACAGCGGTGAGCAGGAGGAAGGAGATTCGAAAAACAAAGACATTTTACGTTTGCTTATGCGTTTCCTGCCTCCCCCTCACCTTCTTTCACCATCTCTTTCTCTAGTCACAAGATTAAAAACCATGCTTTCCTCTTTCTGCTACAACTTTTCCTTTCATACTATTCTATGAGAGATAATAAAAGAGAAGGGTAGGAAACTATTGTAGTACAGTACCCCCACTCTTTTACTATTCACTCCTCTCCAATACAAAGCATTGGACAAATCCATTAAACACTCTGTTTTAGGTTGAAACTAACAGACCATCTTAGTCAGGCTACTTACTTGTTTCAAGCAAGTGACTGTGCATGCACCACAGCACCCAAGGGACTGACCGCTGTGTACACTGGACTGCATATGCATACACAATTTTCGTAGGTATGATACATGCACCGTTAGCCCCAACGCATCAAGACAGAATGAGTGATGGAAGGGTGAAAAGGAGGAGCAACAAGAGCCAGGGACAGAGATAGAGAGAGTGTTTCAGTGTCACAAGATTATTTTTATTGAAAATAATCCCATGTTCCCCCGTTGGTACTCACACAGAAACACATCCACAGCCTTCAGTCCTCTCACTGAGTATCTCGAGAAAGGAGACTAGTCTTTTTGTAGTGAGCTGGCAAGCGGAAAGAGTGGGCCATGGTGTGAGAGTGTGCAAGGAAGCTACGGCGTTGGAGAAGAAGGACGGAGTAAATGGTGGGGTGAGTACAGATTTTGTTGGAGGTAGAGGTCTTGAGAGAGGGGGATTTACTCCTCCTTGTCCTCTCCGTGTGTGATGACGTAGCAGATGTTCTTGTAGTCCACATTGCCAGCCACATCAGGGGGGAATGCAGCCCACAGGTTGGTCATCTGGAGAGGAAGGATTACAGAAATATCTTTAAAACCATGTACAACTAAAAATAAAAATCTCACTGACCTTCAGGATGAAATGTGACAAACGCCTGTGAACTCACCTCCTCAGCGGTGAACCTGTCGCACTGGGTGGTCAGGAGCTCCTCAAGGCTGGAAAGAGAGAATCGAAATGAATAAATATAACAGGAGTTAGGAGCGAATGACAGATGGTAAACTTAAGGTGAAAGCTCTTACAATTCCTTCTTGATGGAGCCGGTGCCCTCGGGGTCCAAGACCTTGAAAGCGCTAACGATGACGTCCTCGGGATCAGCACCTGTAAGTCACAATAGTACACTTGATCTAATTAAATGCATTCCATTACAAGAAAAAAAAACATTTAAGCATCTGTTATATAAATGATTTGATAGCTCAAAATGAAGTCTATGTTTCCCGCACTGTTAAATGATCTTGAACTGAATGAAGGAAGGAAAGAATAAAGTTCACAAGTGTGTCGACGCACCCTTCAGCTTCTCGCCGAACATGGTCAGGAAGACAGTGAAGTTGATGGGGCCGCTGGCCTCCTTCACCATGGCCTCAAGCTCCTCATTCTTCACATTCAGTTGGCCCATGGTGGCCAGCACGTCCCTGAGGTCATCCTTGCTGATGATGCCATCTCTGTTCTGGTCGATGATTGTGAAAGCCTGGCAGGGAAAGTGAGGTAAAGGCAAAGTCAGCCATAAGAAGCAGAACACCACTCCCAGTTTTCTCACCTGCTGTCCTGTCTTGGTGTTTCTCTTTAATTGCAACCGTGAAAACTGATATCCTCACATGCCTCACAAGCTCTTGTCACAAGACTTGCTTACGATAATTATTTGTGAGAGATAGTCTGCCAACATAAACGTGTAAATGTGGAGCTGTTCTCCACCTCTCCCTCCTCATAGCTGTGTGCAGTCCCCTGTGAAACCAAAGATGGAACTGCAAACCTTTTGGGACTTGGCAGCTGGTCGGCCACTTGTCTTTCTAAGGTGTTAAAATGGTCTCGGAATGTGAGACAAGCCCCTTGCGACATTTAAGGCGAAGGTATTGATTACAGCTGTCACCCCCTACCCATTTTTGCCTTGTGACCAAATCTTCTGATCGTGTCCTCAGTGTTATTTAGTGCCCTCTAATCTCTTAACATGACTTTAATATGTACTCGACCCTTTCCACTCGCAAGAAAGAAGAAAAGAAGTATCCTTTGTTTCATGTAATCTAGTCATATTCAATCTGGTGAACGTGCTCAAACCAGAAATGGATTCTTTGGTAAAATTTGGTAAAATTTGTTCCTCTTGATTGTAGGCACACCAGGTGAATTTTCGTTCTTTCTACCTTGAGGACATCTTTCCTGCTTTGATTAATATCAGACTCGACCAGCTGTTGGGCAACATTCCAGTGGGGTCACAGTGGGAATGTTTCCAGCCACTGAGGAGGATTACATATATATCCCTGGGGAGCGGTAGCTGCTGTCATCAGTAAAGCTGAGATTTACTGTGGTTTCGTGCTGATGAGGACATTTTTGCTGTCATAAAGCCAAAGCAGTCAGGTCGACATGTTTTGAAAGCCACGGTAATAGTACCTCCGAGGTCAAATGATACATGGAGTCATGACTTACACGAGCTCCATGAAAAGGCACAATACTCCAAAATGCATCTCCTGGGAGGACATTAATTCTCACAGCTACACAGCTTTATCTGCCTTTATGATGTGAGATTCTGTGAAGAAATATTTACCTCCTTGTACTCCTGAATCTGGCTCTGCTCAAACATGGAGAACACATTGGAGGATCCACCCTCACCCTGCTGCTGCCTCCTCTTGGCCTTCTTGGGTGCCTGACGAAAGGGGACAAACAGGTAAAAAAAATATGCTTAACACGACAACTTAAACAAACAATTATACTAAATATCTCAGAAGGTATAAATACAAAAATCAAATGTCCTTTGTGTAACCAAGAATCAAAGGACACAAAGGACTTTCTCTAAAATTGTGCTTTCTAACTAAAGATAAAGTAAACATACAAAAATGTATACAAATAAAACTGAAACCCTCCCTGTGTTTGGTGTATTTTGTCAAAGAAATGGCAAATTCTATGTTTTGGGGATTTGTTTTCCTCAAAATTGTTCTCTTTTTTTGAATAAGAGAATTACAAATGTTCAAGGTTTAAGTACAACATAACGACTATGGGGACAGTGTGATTAAGTATTTCATGCCCCAGCCAGATTGTAATGTTTAGACTTATGTTTGCAAGATTTTTACTTAAGTCAGAGGATTAAGTAAGATTGGGTCCACAATCCACAATTTGTGATGCTCGAATTCCAAATTTTGCTTCATTGGTTCTTGGTATTCCAGATAGCAAATGTAGCAGTGATGTTTTCAGTTCATCACTTTAGTGTAGAGAAGATCCTATTTCCTAGAGACTGCTCTTCCAAGGAACATGGCCACACTCACCATCTCTCAAGTTTGTGGGGTTGTTGTTGGTCAAGAAGAGAAGCCTACGCCAAGCCGATGTGACTGACATGTATGTATTGGCCCCTTGGGGCCTTATATACTAGCCCATGGGGGCTAACTTTAGCCACACCATCAGGTTTGGCTGGAAAACAGAGCTGGGGGAAAGTAACAGAAAGAGGGAGGAGCGAGGAGGTGACAGGACATATCATCTTACTGATGCTCCAAAATAGGTTCCAGGAGTCTTGGAATGAGGTGAATTCAATGCCAACACACAACCCTGACTTTGGTGTCATCTGTGGACTAATATGGCCAAACTGATAGGACATATGCTGAGAGACAACTGAATACACCTTGTGCCTTTCCTCTTTTTATTCCCGTCACACTGAGTCATTGTTGTGGCTATTTTTGTTACATTTATATCCATCATGAAAGAACAAACCCCGATGTGTGATAGCTGTTTATTGCTACTTTGCTCACTTAATACACACTAAGTCCAGGACACATCCTGCAACCGACCTGATGCTTTCTAATAATTAACAGCCACACGCAGCAAAAGGTGTCAACGTAGATCTCTAGTTAACATATCCTGAAGTCACCACCTGTCTAGATGATAAGTCTGATGTGTAGTTTGTGCCCAGTATGAAATCAGTAGTGGCCAGCAGGGTTTATAAACAGTAGTGAAATTTGAAAACAGTTGGCTGATGGAGCTTGATACTGGTCCAAATTGTGACACTGAACTACTAGGCCTCAAGATATGGTGTCCACTTTATTAACGACAAACATAAACAGTGACTCTGCATAGAAGGTGTTTATTTACACACGTACACTTAATATGATTGATATTTATAGAGCTTAATTAGTGTTCATGGAAGTATGTTCCAAATGAAACACTATTTTGTTTGATAGTATTGTAAAAACAACAACAAAAACCCCATACATACAGTACAATGCAATTAGATGTCTGAGACAGCATGTTATATGAATTTATCTACAGGTAGAAAATGAAATAAAAACCAATATGTAACTATTCTATTAGTTTGGTTCTTCAAGAATTACATTATTTCAAATATTGAGATCTGTTATTAGAAACACAAAAATTAAATGAACAGCTTTCCCACCATGGATGCACTAATTTTGGTTACTCCTTCAGCTTCCCAGTATAGTTGCTTTAAACCAGGGGACAGTGACCCACCCACTGAACTCCTTATATGTGCGCCATAGGCTGCCATCAATCATGCAACTATACAGCCTCGGAATGTATTGGGATCCAACGTTAGCAGGAACTGATACGGTCTTTGCTTCATTTGTGGGCCTGATATTTCATCGACCTAATTTTTAACCAAAAGCACCCAGAGTGTTTGTGAATTTTCTATCACCCTGACACTGATTTTATTTAATTCAAGAAAGTAATTATTTAAGTCAGAGGAAATTATTTTGGTATTAAGTCTTGTGTTGAGAAGGCTGTCAGTAGAAGAGGAGCCACTTTCAGTATGGGCTTGAAGGTGAAAAGAGAGAGAGAGAGAGAGAGAGAGACGCATACAGAAAGAGACCAAGCACTGTCAAAGACCATAAAAACAAGACAGCTGTAGACTGAAATAGCGCTGCTTCCCCCCGCCATTCTCTTTCTCAGCCGTTTTGACTCACCATGAAAATTCAAGGCTTCACCCTTCTTGGCCTGCTTTACCCCCATACAACCTCTGATATTTTTACTTTAGTGAGTGTAAGTTTAGAAACGATTAAAATAACGTAAGTACTTTTACTACTTAAAAGTTTGTTGTTGTGGTTTTTTATGTATTAAATGACAAAGCAGATTGACAGCTTGTTAATGTGTTAAAAGCTGTAGTGTATTGTCTGTTTTCTGTCTTTACAGGAATATCAGGGAAGTGGAAAAAGGACCAAAGGTCAAAGAAGCAGTTCATGAATCATTTATTGAGGCTATGGTAATGAGTTAAGAAAAAAAACATACACCTTCTTATCATAAATATACACTAATATATTCTAAAAATGTATATGGTTCTCATTCCTGTTGACACTGTATTTTAGATTGTATTGAAAATCCTTTTTTTTTTAATCAGCCAAAATCTATCAAGTTTCCTTCTGCAATATCACCGTGTCCCTTTTTTGCCCAATTAGCAATCAGTTCTTTCACTTCCTTTCCAAAATCTTCATGCATTTTGCTGAAGTCCTCCATAGTGCCTGACATGACCCCTGACCACTCCCCCAAAGGTGCAGGGAGGCTGTTTGCAGGCGTTACATTTGCGCTCCTCTTGGGCCAGAGTTTAGGTGACCGCCTACTTGTTGATTTGGTTGAAGTGGGCGGAGGAGGTTGAAGCATTGGGTTTTGGTTCAAGTTGGGTACACATCCTAAAGCTGACACTGACAATGAAGGCAGTGTTGAGACATTAGAGATGAAACTGCCAGCAGTGGGATATCCTGCTCCTCCTGTGCTGAAATTTGGCATGGTGAATTCACTTAAAGCTTCTGTGGTAAGAAAGCAGAAAAACAAAGCTGTAACTACAATGTATTTTATCCCTAAAAATGAACACAGAGATGTAAATATGAAAATCTCAACATTAGGGCTGTCTAAATGAATGCATTAACGCAGATTAATCCATCATCATGATTCATCTGATTAAAAATTTTAACGCAATTAAATGGAACTGTTATTTACAGTTGTTTTGCTGAAACTGTTAATTGTTGTTAATTGCATATATATATATATATATATATATATATATATATATATATATATATATATATATATATATATATATATATATATATATATATATATTCATATATATATATATATATATTCATATTTTTGAATATGTTTTGACTATTTTATCAAATTTTTTGGTGTTTTTTTTCTGTATTTAAGAAGAGTTTTTGATAGTGTTGCACCGATCAATCGGCCGCTGATCATAATCGGCCGATATTGCCTAAAAATAGCCTGATCAGTGATCAGAAAATTATGCCAATCAAAAAGCTGATTACATAACATAAATTAATAGCGACCATTTTCAAACTTGCAAACACGTTACAGAACATGTGTATCTCACTTGACTGTTTCTGTAGTTTTTAAAACATAGTTAGTTAATTAATAGTAGAAGTTTGACACCATTTTATGCTGCGGAAAGCAGACAACAATGTGCCCACGGTTAAATAGCATTAGCATCCGAACCAAACACATCCACACTTCAACGACACTTCGTCAAAGTGGAGCGTTTTTGTTACTAATGAGTACTAGCATCTGTTAGCATGTAGTCTCATGCATTGTAATTATTTTTACCTCCACCCAGTTTGTTTGTCTGTCTGTTAGTTAGCAAAATAACAAAAAAATTTATGGACAGATTTTTATGAAATTTACAGGTTGGTAATGGGGAGATGTGGAAATTATTAGAATTTGGTGGTGATCCGGGGGTCTACCCTGACAGAGGTCTGTGCTCTCAGAGTGTTTTTCTAGTTAGCAAAGGTACCAAGGTAATGTAATTATTAGGCTACATCTGCCTCCACATATCCAGGTGTGTGCGCCTATGACCAATATTTTTTTTAGATCTCTGGAGGTCAAAGGTGACAAAATTAACTTGTGTAACACTGTGCGTGTTAAGCATAGACATATAATGCTATAACTTAATCAATACTGGATATATTAGCATAATATTACACGCACTGACACATATATACATATAATGAAATTATCATTATTGCAAAAGGTCAAAGATCAAGATCGTATTTAGCAGAAAGGTCAAAATCACATTATTGGCTTAAATTCAAAAAACGAGTTGTCATAGAAACTTGAGATTGGCACAAAATAGGGGCGAGGTTAGGCAATCTCTGAATACTTGTTTCCTCTTTGTGTTGTGTTTGCTGAAACAAATAATCCTAAGAATAATAATATATTTCTGATTTGTTTAAAAATAAAAGACATTTTAATTAAAGCAAAGCACCACTGGCAGGTATTCACACATTATGCATTTACTATAACTAACAAATATGATGCATTTTGACTTTTTGTTGAGCAATAAGTCCACTACAAGGAAGTAAACTCGACACATTGTTTAACGCAATTATAGTTTGAGGAATTAACTGGTTTTAGTTAGTAAAGTTAAATTTGTTCAGCTATTATGAGGAAAGTCTTCATATTTAGAAGCTGAATGTGTACAAATAAATGCACAGCATAAAATATGATTTACTAAAAGGTGCTATATTGTGCAAAGCCAGTTTTATTTATTTTTAATAAAAAAATTATATGCAAAAGTGGTAAAAGTGGTACAGCAACGACAATGTGAATAAAATGTGAAAACAAAGCTCATTTTACCAGCAATTTTATTTTGTTTAAGGCATTGTTTCTTGTCCTTTCTGTTGAGGTCATTGTAGTTCTAAGGTGTTTTGGCAGCTTTTATGATATTAGAAAGTCCCTGACAAAAAAGAATAGCCTTTCATTTTTGATATTATGCATACAAAAAAAGACTTTTTAGAACATAAAAAGGCAAAAACATCACTCACGTTTGAACTAAATTTGAATTTCCTGCTACATTTTCAAAGTCTACTTCCATTCTCTAACACAATAATAATAAAAACAGACTCAAACCACAGTTATTGTGTAAACCATGTATGTACATATACTAGAAGACAGATACTGCCTTTTATACCTGTACTATGACATACACAGCAGCTGATGTGATACACAAAGCCTCTCACAGCTGCTCTGGACAACAAAGAACTCTGTCTTTCCCCTCAGAGGACAATAAACCCAGTCTCTTCTGCCACGTCTCTCACCTCTGTACTTCCTCTCCATGTCCATCACCAGCAGAGCCAGGTAACTGTGGTTGGCTGACAGCAGTGCTTTGATCCAGCTCTCCTGACTGACCTGGTCTTCGGCTGAAAACTTGTACGTGCGCAGTCCCGGTTCGCTCCACACCAGTGAGAAGGCGAACTGCTCCTCGGACTCACACAGCTGGACGGTGCAGCCCTCCAGAACAATCACTCCTATCACGTCCCGGTCGACCGGACGGTCCTTGTAGAAGAGGAGGTTCCCCTTCAGCACACACCAACGCTTCTGATAGGAAGTTTTGAACTCACCCTGAGGGACAGTTGTGCCACTTGTGGTTTACTGTAGCATGAACAAATGGCTTCAGTTTCTTACACAAGATGTTAAACAGCTGAAATAGTGCAGGGGATTTCTTTGGTGTGTTCACTGTTGCGTAAAATAAGGTAGCAATTTTATTTTTCATTTTACATGCAATGTTGATTGTGTTTCAGTTATTTAGCTTTACAAACTGAAACTGGGGTTAATTCATGCTTAGTCAATAAATAAACATAATATGTACTAAAATGAGCTAAAAGTTTAATTAAATATAATTACATTTTAACCAGTAGCAGTAAAATGTAATGAAATGTTCACTCTATTTAACCTTTCCTGAATTGTTTCTTATGATTTATTACACATTATCTTCTGTATTTTCCATTTTGCAGTCTAAATCTTTTATGTCCTATATTTAATTCACTGATTTTGTAGATATTAACAAAAACTCAGAATATATTTAAAGGTTATTACATCAAAGCATAAAGAAACTGAGAAAAGGTGACTTTTTCAGTGTGGATATTTTAAAAATGAACATAAACCAAGCATTTACAACCATTGTCTTTTGTTAAACTCCATGGGTTTTACTAGTGAATTAATATTGCTGATGATGATGGTGTTCACAGAGCCTCTGAAAGTCCAAATGGGTCCTATCTGATGGCCATGAAACTGTTATTTTCCTTCAGTTATTTTCATCTACTGATAGGACTAATGGATCAACAGGTATTAAACATTTTGAATCAGTAGATGTTTCAGCTGCCAGCAACTACTGTATGTGGGTCTTATAGATCTTATCCTATTTGGGAAATAATTTGCATGTATTTTACTAATTTTAAAGCCACCAGCCTAAGATGGGACTGTGATGATATTGAAATTTTAGCTGATAATAATAATGTTGACCCTAATAATAAGTTTAGTAGGTAGATAAAAGGCATTTACTAGCATATAATTTTGGGGTTATATAAAATAACTCGGAAAATAAACCAGTGTTGCTAGTGAAAGTCTTCTGACCACTGATGGAAATGTTGAGGGGGAGGTTGATCAGCTTAAGCTTTGGTGACGTGTATCACTGTGAGCTTGTGATATCAGAAATCATTGCCAAACCCTCTTCTAATGTTTATGGCTGTCTCTTTGGCTACATGATAACAAGCAACTCCAGCTGTCACTTGTCTCACAAAATGAGCATTTAGTTCATGTCAGATCTAATCACGTGGTCTTATATGTTGCTAGTCTACGGATAATATGTTAAAGATCATCACAAAGGTCGTCTGATAGTTATGAATCCAATGGTTTTCACATAATAGTTGTTTATTGAGTGAACTGAGTCACTTGTTCCATAAGACTCCATCCAGATTGACACTAAACAGACTCTGGTATCCCTGTAAAGACCCAAAACCAAGACATATTTATGCCTCTACACTAGAATTCCTCCTCTTTAGTCAGAATAACATTAGCTTGTTCTGCATTGAACTGATAGAAACAGAACAAGATGTCATTAAATAGTACTGTCCCAATGATATGAAATGTGATTAGATAAAGGAGACAGTTATCCTCATCATGAAAAAGTATGTTATATACAATAACTGCATTATTGTGAATGTGTAACATTTGCCATAGACCTAGTTTTAATCATTTTCAAAAGCCATCTATTTTTTTTTTTTAATTATTATTACCTCCGCCAAGGTTATGTTTTTGCCAGAGTTTGTCTGTCTGTCTGTTACGCAAGATAACTCAAAAAGTTATGGACAGATTTTACTTTTTATGAAATGTTGATACTAGTAAAAGGAACAAATAATTAAATCACAAGGAACATTTTTTTGTGGTGATCAGTGTATGGGTGTGTGTGTGTGTGTGTGTGTGGGGGGGGGGGGGGGTCAATCAGCTTACAGAAATGAAAGTGAAAGTCATCACTCATGTAGGTCTGCCTTGGCAGAGTCTGCTTTTCTTGTTATGTTTTGTTTTTTACTCATAAACATCAGGTGCTACTTTTGTGGCAATTAGAAAAAATATATTTTGTCTCTATTCAACCTTTCTTGTTTTTTTAATCATCATTTATTGTCGTCTGCATTTTGCAGTTTTAAAGTGAAAATCAGGTATTTTCCTATGTTTAATTTACTAATCATGTAGCTGTTCATAAAAGCTGAGAATAAAATCCAGGGGTTTGTGACACAAATTGAGAAAACTAAACAAAGTGGATTTATCATTAAATATACCATTACCAAAGCATAAAACAGGTTTGTCCATTCCCTTTCATTTATCAAATTCCATTGATTTTCTGGTGAATCAATGTTGTAGAAAATATTTCCATGTTCACTACGAAGCCTCTGAACATCCAAATGGGTCATATCTGATAACCATGAAAAGATGAAAAACTGTATTTTACACCAATTATTTACATGTGAATAGTGGATCAACCGGTATTTGGTCACCAGTGGCTGTTTGGGTCTTTATGGATTAAACTATATATTAATTAATATCTTATTAATTTTTTTTTTAATCACTGATCACATTTATCATATTTGACACTACTTTAAACAGTTTATTAACTTATACTTCACCATGTTTCAGACTGTGCTAATTTAACCTTTATTTCCCATTAAAGAATGTATTCACTACACTGCATGTTCAAAAAACTTTAAACTTGTATCGTGTCTTTTTATAAACATGCACATTTAATCATCCTGGGTGTCTTACCTTCTTGTACAGGTAGCCTTCTTTATCCACAGGTGAGTCACACGATTCATAATAGGAGACAACCTTTTCATGAAACTTCATTTCACTGAACCTGCCACGTCAAAACAAAGTATTTCAACACATTTCCTTCCTACTGTCTTCTGGGTCATCCTTATCCAAGAATGCATGTTTAGTAGAAGTAATATTGACGGACATTAACGAGTACAGTTCGGGCTTTTCCGTAAAGTACATGAAGTAAACGTCCCGAAATGAACCGAAGTGAAATAAAATATTCAATATGTCAGTTTCGTCTCCTTTAATGAAAGTTTCAGGTCTATTTTGCTATAAATTCAGATGGAAATGTGCCAAACTGACGGCCATGAGTGATCACCAACTGTTTACATCTGTTTTAGTCGATGTATTATGTCTGCACTTCCTCATTTTCAGTCAGTTTTGCGTTAATGTCTAGTTCTTAATGCGTCTATATTTCACAGATAATGTTCTAGGAGAGACATTTAGAGGATCATGGTTCACATGGTGTGCGCTTACTCACCTTTCTGGAGTGTGTTGTGTGTTTCAGTTCCCTCTGTGGGTGTGTTAATCACTTCCTGGTAGCCGAGGTGAAAGCAATACCCGTCAACAACACACTGAGCACGAGAAAGCATTCTGTTTATTTGTGCGCGCGCGTTTGTGTTTTATTTGTCTTTTCGTGTGCGCGTGTGTTTTTGTACTTTTTATTCAGTCCTTTTTTCTTTCTTTTTTTATTTTTCTATTATGAATAGCCTATATCTATCACTGCCCCACAACCTTATTACAAATGAGTCAAATATTATTATTAAAATGTTCTTGTTTTTAACAAAATAAATAAAAAAAATCTTCCACTGATTACAATTCTTAAAATTGGCACACATATCTAAGTACTTAGGGACTTGAACCTACAAGAAAGTCAACATTTTGAAGACATTTTGCTTATTACAAGTAAATAAACACTGGTATGTAAAATGAGTGCTTTGTTTTTTTGATAATGTTGATTTAAAACCTATAGTCATTTATGTGGCAACTTCCAAATGTGTCCCCCCTCTACATTTAACCTTTCCTAATAATTTTTCACAAATGTATTATCCTCTGCATTTTGTGTTTTTCAGTGACTTAACTTGACTTACTTAATTTGAACTTCCTATGGACCAAATGTATTTACAATCATACAAGAAGTTAATATTTGTGTTATTACTGTCAGATACATAAGGTACCACATTAAGCCTAGATTGTGTACATAACATATATATGATGCAAATTAGTAACATTAGAAATAATTGCTATAAAAGTAATTAAACAAATTCTCCAATCCAATGTGCATGTTGATTATTTTATTCATGCTGCTAGGATCAATTATTCCAGTCAACAATCCAAACATCACAAAACAATAATTATCCAAAAATCAATAGAATGTTGTGACACTCTGAACGAAACAGGGCTTTGACAGTGATCCACAAACATCATGGATCAGAGGTAAAATATATACATTCAGAAAGAACGTTACAAAAACAGTGGACTATTGAACAAAAATTATCACAACAATGGGTTAAGATCTAGAATTATTTCTGTGGCAACTTTTTTCTCCACATTAATCATTTCTAAATGATATTTCACCAGTTATTTACTATTGTCCTCCGCATTTTGTGTTTTTCAAAGGTATTGTACATTTTCTTATATGTAATTTAATGATGCCTATGCAACTTAAGAGTAAATTCAAATGTATTAACAGAGACTAATGAATAAAGGTGTGTGTGTGTGTGTGTGTGTGTATGTGTGTGTGTGTGTGTGTGTGTGTGTGTGTGTGTGTGTGTGTGTGCGTATAAATATAACTGCACATATACAGTTATGAAGTCTACATGGAATATACAGCCTTTACATGGAACACAGAGTTCTGGAAAGTCCTATATATTTGCACATATATCTCCATTACTCTTTACTGCTGCTGTATGCACAGGCATCTGTGATATTTACAACATACCACAGTCATTTAATCTGACGTTTCAAGAGCTAGTGCCTAATTTTAGTAACAGTAACTATGAAAAACATGACCACTTTAGTTTATCGCACAATTGAATCTATTAAGGCCAATGCCACACTACAGACTTGCTCTACTAGTTTTCTCTCCTGTCAGCAACAGCAGATGAGATCAACAGGTGAATATATTCTTACACTGTAAACCCGAATGTTCAGAATGATTAAATCTACATGTATATTTAATCATGAATACTCAAAGTTTCAGAAATAGTACTAACTCAAATGTATTAAGTTGCTGTAACATGTTCTTCTTTTTAAGTAGCCTACTTCCAACTAATATTTTTTATTAAGGGGAACTATTGTGGATATAAGTGAACATAACTTAACAACATATGAGATACAACTTATTGGAATGAAGTCATTAAATGCTGAGAATGATAATGTACTGTTATTTCTATTGTTTCAAATAAGGATGATTGTAAAAAAAAAAAAAAAAACTTAACTGATGTAGCAGATGCTGAAATATAATTTCAGAGCACTCTAAATAACCACCAATATCTATCCCTCCAAAAAAATTTAAATAACAAAACAGTAATTTTATTCACGGGCGGCTGTGGTTCAGTTGGTAGAGCGGGTCGTCCAATAACTGAAGGGTCAGAGGTTCGTGTTCTACTTTCACAGTAGAAAGCTGGAGGATACCCTAACTCCCAGAGGACGGTCATCTAACACACCTGCTTTCCCCTCTTTATAAGCTGTTTGTCTTCTCCACCTCAGTGTGAGTTTGTCTGCCATGGTCGTGTCAAGTGAGGGGTTTCTACCTTGTCTCTGTCTGCCTGGGATTTGAAGTGTGTTGGTTATCTGGATTCTGACTTTTGTCTGCTCAGTGTCGGTTTATGTCTGTTGTGTGGATTTTGTGTTGCCTGATATCTTGCCTGTCCCTGACTACGAGTTCATCTGGTCCCTGCTGGTACCTCAATCAACCTCAGAACCTTGGCCTGACTTCTTTCTGCACACTGGTAACACTTTTTGGATTCCCTTTTTACTCATATTTGGACTGTCTGTGGTTGACTCCTGCCTGTTTGACCTTTGACCCTCGGACCTATCTCCCAGTTGCTGTGCTCCCTGGTGATTCATTTTCCTGACGAACAGTGGATCTGGAGATAGATCACTGCTTACTGAGATCATATTTATTAAAACATTGTGAAACTGTGAGTCTTGTATTTGGGTTTAATTGCATCAAAAATAAGTTATGACAGTGGTTGCTATATTTTCTTATTTAAAGTAGTTTTTTTTGTATAAACACTCAAAATGTGTGTCTATTTTTTTATTTATTGACAGACATTGACATCTATCTATTATTATAGATTTTTTTTTTTCTTGTACTATATTTTTTAGCAGTTGAATTTGATATTTCATTTTAACTGGAGCCTGTTTTGTTCGTGAAGTGTAATAGACCATCTAAAGGGTTCAGGAATGTCTATCATAGTTTGAACCACACCGCATCTTGTTTAGGACCCCCACAAAGCTAGAAATGGGTCTGAATGCATTTACAGTTAATAAGGTCTTAGCTGGGTTACTGAAATCAGAATATGATATTTACATATAGAAAAACAAATACTTCACTTTTGACCCAGTGCTTTCAAAGTAACACCAGTTCAGTCTTCTGCAAAAGATCAAGAGTTCATAATATCAAATACATGGCACTCATTTGTTACCTCCGTCAACGAGGTTATGCTTTTGCCGCCGTTGGTTGGTTGGTTTGTGTACAACATAACTTGAAAACTAATAGATGGATTTTGATGACATTTTCAGGGTATGGTGATAATGGGAAGGTCAACAGATGATTCGATTTTGGTGGTAATTGGCAGAGGGGGCATGTGTCTTTCATACCCTGAAAATTTCATGAAATTCTACCTATTAGTTATCGGGTTATGTTGTACACAAACAATTAATTCGTTGGGGGGGTCTACATTTTGCGAGTGCTTTTCTAGTTACATATTGTATTTCCTCAAATTATGGCTGGGGATTTTATGTACCTCAGCTTCAGAACATACAGAAATGTGAAGAACGTCAAAGAAAACTATTCAGCCCATCATCATCATCATCACACACCAGACTTTATAGCGAGGCCTTTATTTGTATTTATTCTGTTCAGTAAGTAGAAACAGTCTGATTTAGTATGAAAATATGTAGGCGTAATGATCCTCAATATATGCACTTTGGGGTGTCCATGAGTGTAGGTATTGTTTAAAACTTTTGTAGCTCCATTAAAGGTTGAAACACTTTTGTAAGGTTAATTGTCATTTTTTGGTTTTGTTTACTGTATCAGCATTGTGGTACAAATTTTGCATAGGAAACCCATAGTGCATTTTGGAGTTTAAAATGTAACTTAGCTACAAAGACTTTGATTGGGGTGTACTCATTTTTGCAATGAGTACACCCCAATAATTTAAATTAATTTAAATTATTTAATTAATTTTTAAATTAATTAAAAAATTTCCTAATACATTTTTGAATTAATTTATTAGGAAAATTATGTTTTTAGCATTCAAATTAAGAAATATTGTTTGTAATCCATGGCCCATATATGTTGGAGTATTTTCTTGTATAGTATCCCACAGAAAAGGTTGATTCTCAAAATAAATAAATAAATAAAATAAATCAAAAGGTTTTGTGACAAATCTGTTGGGTGTACTCATTTATGCTGAACACTGTATATAGTCCATAGAAATCAGGCAATTTTCATAATTGTGCTAAAAATGATTTTAATAGCTGTTTTTAACATTTGATTATTCAAAACAACATAATAGACTGAGATTATAAATTATATATATATAATATATAGATTATAAAACAGGATAAAAATTCATTAGGTCAAAAGTTAATGAATAAATTGCAGTATTACATTCATAGTACACTGACTGCTAACGTTGAGACAGACTTGAATTTTTTTTCTTAAAACTTACGTTAAAAAAATGTATATACATTCTATACTGTTACACTATGATGATGAAAAAAAATGATGTTTATAAAAAAAAAAAAAATCTTAAAGACTGTAATTTAATCATGCTTATTGCACAGACTCAGCAGTAGCATAAATTTGAACTTGGTGCAAACTAAAGGTACACAACAGTAACATCTTTTACAGCTGTACAACTGACAGTAACAGGACTCTAAAAAAATGTCAAAACACTGCAAATAAACATTCATTATTACAGCTGTCTGTCAGGTTTTTACTGCCATCTGTTTGTCTGATAAGAATCCACAGTTTTGAATAAATTGTCATTATAAACTCCTGATGACAGTGACTACCAATGCAAAATTCTCAACTCAACCAGTTTAAGTTCAAGAAAAAGTCCTATTTATTGATCAAAGAAACAAAAACCCATTGTCATCAAACTTCACAACTCTGGTTTAATTTGAATTCAGTACATATGTATATGATGTAAACACATACTGCAGTTAAAACTCCATCAGAAAATCAAAATTATTCCTCTGAAGAACATTTCTAAATACAACCTATTTGCCTCCTGTTAATCTTATTCTCCAGTCATATACAGCATGTAATTTTTGAAACAAAATAGTAAATCTGAGTTAAGTTTTAGCCACAAAACAATCAATTAAAATTCTGGACAATTTGTCACTTCACTGGGCATCATTTATATTCACTCCTATTCTTCAGCTTAATTGTAATTTAACTGATATCTACTCCTTTCTCTTTTTTCCAGCTGTAAAAAATCTATTCCAACCCAGAATTCTAGGTTTTTTTTTCCAACTCTTGAAGCCCCCCCCTCCAGAAGTCAAGGTCACAGTACAAAAATATTTCTGTCCATTAAAAAAAGGGGGAAAAAAACTCCTGCATTTTTTGGCTGTGTAGGAAAAGGGAGGAACCTTTCTTTCCTTGACTGTACTTCACCCTCCCAGTGCTGGATTTAGCCCAATGTGTCAGAAAATACTGGTGGAAACGTGTGTTCTGAGCAGGTACGTGTCTATGATGAGTGGGTGTTATTGGAGGGGGGGGGGTCAAGAGGTATTGGTAATGGGTTTGTATTTGTGGAAGCGAGTCCACTGCCCTGTGGAGTAGTTCATTTCAAACACAGTGTCCACCAGCTTCAGTGTCCTCTGAAAATGAATGTGACTATGATAATGGCAAACACAGATTACATTGGTCTCATTACAATAGAGCAGTGTATGATGCTCATCACCAATTTTTCATCAAATCTGTAAAACCCAAGTGATAACCTACCAGTCATGAATCTTTCAACGATTATGCACCTGAATTACTTACCTCACGATGAACAACTTAGAAGTCAACTCCATCAAAACCAGTCTTTTGTTTACATACTAATATGTCAGTCAGGTGTTTTTGGAAACTTGCTGCGCAGTGCATTGTGGGAGTGGGAATTCCAATCCAGCCACAGTATGGCTGCAGCAGCAACAAACAAAACTTCATTGCTGCTTGATGCTGCGTGGAATTCTGAAAAGGCCTGAGTGACAGTTTGGTTTCAGTTTGTCATGTAAACACACGGACTGCTATTGAAGAACATTTAAAAGTTGTTCACTCAGGGAAGTGATTTAGGTGCGATGTCACGGAAAGGTTTACAGATTTGTGATACTTAGGCTATCGCTCTGTTTTTACAGATTTGATGAAAAAATGGTGACGAGCATCATATGCTGCTTTAAAACTAACTTAGATACAAAGCATACAATAGTTTCTTCTTTATATTATTAAGATTTGTTCAGAATTCCATTTGAAAAATGACAAGATGTCACCTGACTTGCAGCTTTGCAAAAAATATTGCACAATATTGACCTGTAGTCCTCCAATCATATTGTCAGATTCTGGTTCACCCGCACCCCCACCGATCATCTCTCAGTCTATAATGGAGTATTAAAGTCACTACTGTTGCCCCATCCACACTTGCTGTAACTGCAGTCTTTCTCCAACGTGAATTTTCTGGTGTCGATTCAGATTCTCCCTCCGACTGAAACTCTTTCCACACTGGTTGCAGTAGAACGGCTTCTCCCCTGTGTGGACCCTCTTGTGCTTTTTCAAATCACCTGCCTGACTGAAATGCCTGCCACACTGTACGCAGCCATATGGCCTTTCCCCAGTGTGACTGCGCTGGTGAATTTTCAGATTCGCGACCCTGCTGAATGACTTCCCACACGTGACGCATAAGTGGGAGTCTTTTGTTTGGAAATGCTCCCTCCGGAATCTTCTGATTTGAAAGGCCGTCCCACTGGTTTTTGAAAACACATGTCTTTTAGATATGTTATGACCAGAGTGGACAAAGACATGTTGGTGAGATTCAGAAATAATCTGTGGCCGAAGTACCTCCATGGAGTTATGAGAGGAGTTGCAGTTTAATTCCAGACAGCCACTATAATGATTCTGAAGTGATGGTGGCCCTGTTGTTGCACAGTCTGTTGGATCTGATTCTTTTTTGACAACAGGGTGGTTTTCTCTAAGTGAAGCAGTGGACTGAGAAGCATGCACATTATCAGATAAGACAGGATTATTATCCATGTTTGGAAAGTGCGATATGTTGATAGTTACAGTGTCCTCACTTGTGTATGTCACACCTTCTGATTTTGCTTCATCATGCTCTGTGTCCTCCACTTTATCTGCTAAAGTATTAATATAATTCTCTTCTTTGGATTCCTGCTTCACATCATGAACAGTCTGGTAGCCTTGGATTTCTCTCTGATCTACATCAGTGAATTCTGACGTCTGTCTCTGAATGTGACTTAAATCCTGCTCCTGATCCACTGGGTCTTCTCTATCCAAAGGCAATGACTCACTTGGAACTAGAGCTGCTGAAAAAGTGTCAAATAAAATGTTAGTACCAAAGGATTCTGAACAAATCATAATCAGTAACTGTTTGCTATAATGAAATATAACAAAAAAATCATGGTGAAACACCATTTTTACCCACATGTGCTGTCTTTTGTTATTTTGTCATTCAGCTCTTGCAGTTTTCTTTTCAGATTTTCATTCTCTCTCTGTGTTCTGGCAGTTTTCTCCTGATACTCCAACACTGTTTCCTTCACCATCTCCAACACCTCATGCACAGCTTCAGTTAGAAGCTTGGCCACACGTTCATCCAAACGCTGAAGTTTAGACATGTTGTAATGAATCTACATTCAAGGCAAAGTCAGGACAGAAATCTGCTGTGCAACACCTGTCTGCAAAAAGAACAGTTATATGTCTATTAATAGAACATAGACAGAAGTACGACAAATGCTAACTTCATATTTTGTAATAATCCATGACAGTACAAGAACTGATGTGTTTCAATCCTAGGTGTTCCACAATTTAGGAACATCAGTAAATGTGAGCTTTATCAAACAGTGACCAGGACCCAGCTGGGGAACATCTATCAGTCAATGCATCTAATGCCATACCATCAAAATAGACTAGTGACAAAAGAAAAGTCATAACACAACCAGACACTATTCTTGCCATCACGAATTTCATAGAAAAACAAATATGTACATGTGCATTTTGTAATAAACTTCCAAAATGTAATTACTTTTTAATTTCATTTTGTAATAAACTGACGCATTTTGTAATCAATTTTGGCACATCATGTAAAAACGTATTACATTTTGCAGCAGCAGAGCGCTTTGGTGGTGTGGCATTAAAACTCAAGGAGCTGTTTGGGAAACATTCCGAGTGGTTTATGGCTTGGCTGGTAATTAGACATATTAGACATTTGGACAATTTGAAATTATGGATATATTTTGGAAAAAGAAATGTTGTTGTTTGTTTAGCCTTTTGAGGCAATTCATATTTATTCAAAATGAATTTTAGTGAATAAATTATCTGGTCATGGCAGCTCTCTAAACAAGCAGAAGACATTAACGTTGTTTAAAGTAGAACTTACAGTATATTCATTGGTTCATTATTTTATGTATTGTTGTTGATGTTTGTTATTATAACTATTCTTGATGTATCCAATAAAAAAATCTGGAATTTACAGAATATTCTCTGTTAATGCAACCTTTGAATAGTGTACTGATAGTAATTGCTAAGTACTGCTACTAGGCTAATACAGTGATACTAATAATAGGCCTAGCTTTTTCAAATACTTTAAAGTAAAGTAAAATACAATTTACAAACAAATAAACTATGCTTTAGAATTGTTATTACGTAATGCACCATGTTATTACATTTTCTAGAGACTAAAAAAGTTGCAAGAGCATTTTGTAATAATCTTCTCAAAATGTAATAACTTATTACATAATGCGTTGGTGCAGTTTATTACAAGTTCATACAACAATCACACAATACATTAAGATTATATTAAGAACAAAATAAACGAAAAAAAATTATGTGAGATTTTGTTTGTTAAAACCCACTTTATATACGGCATCTCTAATAACACTATTGATTAAGTTTCTGCTGTAAAGTGTCCTCAGTTTAACCTGTTAACCTTAAAGCAGTTTGGCTTCATGTTCTGGTGGACAGTCATCTGCTGCCACATGTGGACAGAGGCTTAGTGCCTGTCCACATGTGGAAACACGCTCCACTGTTTCCAGTAGAGCCTCATTTACAGTCAATATTTACCTTTAACATATACTTTCCCTGGTCATGTCACCTTTCCAATAATTACATATTAAATGTAAAATTGTCAAAACTTGATTTAATGTCAGTCTATATAACTATGTAACTGTGTTCAGCACTGCGGTACCTGTGAGGTAGTCGTGAAGTTAACAGATATGCTGAAATGTTGAAAGCCAATGTTAGCTACATTAGCTTATTCTGTCACAAACATCCCCGACGTCCGACACACCTCCTATTACGTCACTGCGTTAACAAGACGATTTTTAAAATGTTCCGTAAGCTAAGTATAAAAAAAAGAAGTGGAAAAAAGATTTAATGGGTAATTATCACAGTGCTAACTACAAAGGAGCGTAATTTAATGTAACCCGGAAATGGAATTATTATAATGTCCGGTACACGGGGGATTTTCAAAATAAAAGATAGTTTTTCATAATATTATGGAAAGAAAGAAAGAAAGAAAGAAAGAAAGAAAGAAAGAAAGAAAGAAAGAAAGAAAGAAAGAAAGAAAGAAAGAAAGAAAGAAAGAAAGAAAGAAAGAAAGAAAGAAAGAAAGAAAGAAAGAAAGAAAGAAAGAAAGAAAGAAAGAAAGAAAGAAAGAAAGAAATTATATATAAAATTTCTTGTACAAAATAATTAATCTGTTATTTCTGTCTAGTTTATTCAGTGATTTATGATATCTTGTATTTGTACATTATTAGCCTCCTTAGAATAAAATCTAAAAGATGGTACTTCTCCATACTTAGTAGGAGACTTTCTATCTTACTTTTCATTGAAAACATTGTATTTTTACCCAAAGATATAATAACACAAAAATTACAAATAACAGACTTCTGCAGACTCTAAAATTATATCACTAACATGAACATCTATATTTGCATTTGATATACAAGAGACAATAATACTAATAACAATACTAATAATATATTAATAATAACATGCTTTAATGAGCTCAACATCATGTTAGAAATGACAGACCTTTGCTAAATGGTATTAATTCCATTTAAAAAATTTACAGGCTCTATAAATATTTTACAAACCTATTTGATACATGCACATCAGAATCAAAATTACTATTTTTCTTATTTTACATAAGGATGCAGCTTTTCTTTGTGGTATTTTGTTGATAATTGAGAGAAGCACGTGCAGCCTCATCAAACACCTCCTCTAGTCCTTCCTGGTTGATTGAAGCACATTCAAGATATTTCACAGCCTTAATCTTTTTGGCCAAGGCTGCTCCCTCAGCCTCTGTGACTGTGGTCTGATTTTGCTCTCTCAGTTTCTCCAGGACCTCCTGATTATCTCGCAAGTCACTCTTTGTTCCAACAAGAAGAACAGGTACATTAGGGCAATACTGTTTAATCTCTGGCTCCCACCTCTGTTTCACATTCTCATACGACGATGGATCAGAAATAGAAAAACAGATGATGACAATGTTGGTTTGAGGATAGTGTAAAGGCCGTAAACGGTCATATTCTTTTTTACCAGCAGAGTCATGAAGGTTTAGACTGACAGTCTGGCTGTCTACGGTGACCTGCGTCTCATATGACGATTGGAAACCTGGTATGTATTCTTTAGGATAGAGTTTCTCACAGTAGGTGTAAAGTAGATAGGTCTTCCCAATTCCACTTTCTCCAACAATCACACACTTGATACTCTTCATTATGATATATTCAACCTCAGAAATCCCTGTAAGAGAAGAACAAAAAGTTTAGAATCATAATTATTTGCTTTAAACCATAAAGACCCAAACATCCACTGGCGACCTAAACTTGTTTCCACTTATCTAAAATGTTAATATCTGTTGATCCACTAATCCTACCAATACATATAAATAATTGATATAAAATACAATTTGCCACCTTTTCATGGTAATCAGATATTCAGATGCTCCGTAGTTACCATGGAAACACCCTCAACCTCTACAACACTGATTCACCAATAAAACACAGAGTTGGATCAATGACAGTAGATAGAGACACTTGGTTTATATTCATTTATTGAAAATGTCACTTTTTCCAGTTTCCTATGTGTTTTCATATATTAACCTTTAATTTTAGTTTTATTTTTTTTAGTTTTTAGTTTTATGAACATCTATATGATCAATTAATTAAATATTTGAAAATACATGATTTTCATTGGAAAAATACAAAATACGGTGGGTTATTTATAAATAAATGGTGCCAACTCACTTCAGAAACATTAAATATAAAGGAACCTTTGGTTCTTATAAATGACTGCATACATGCCTGCTACTATTGAAACATTTATTACATGTTTTAATGCTATGTTATATAATAATGTAACAATAAATGTGCTTGATTTAGCAGAGGGCATTTGTATATTAATAGACAAATGACCTTGGGTAAAACCTATCTTCAACATATCATGTTTATTACATTTTCTATACGTAATGAAACAGAAAATATATTATGATACAATAAAGAATAAATCTATCTTACCTTTTATTATATCAATCTTGTCATGATAATTTATGTTGTTTCCTTGTGTGAAAAACAGGTTAAATGTTAATGGAGACTTTTACAGTTTGTATCAAGCGCGTCTAGTCCAAACAAGTCATACAGGTTTGTAAAAGGAAGGAAGGAGTTGCCGGAAACTTTGTTGTTACGAAATACTCTTGATGAGTTGGTTGTGTCACTTCAAGATTCTGCAAATACTTTTAACCCATTATGTCTGAATTACTTGTAGGGGCTGTATTATTAATATTTAGACAACCCATTTGACAATTTAGAGATATTTATTTATGCACAAAACACTTGTTTTAGGAAGGTTGCAATGATTATAGATGTGTTTCTCAGTCATTGTATCAAGATAGAAGCAAAATATACAGGAAATAAGTAACAATAAAAACAAATATATCAGGAAAAATATTCTGCTGCTTTTACAGTGACTGTCAAAAGTTGTGAAAACATACATATGTTCCTTTATTTACATTGAATAAACAAACTAATTTGACAGTATGAAAGTACATTTTCAATTAAATAAATATATAAATGTTCACACACAAATCATTTTTTATTTGCTGAATAGTTCTGGATAGTTAAATGTTTTCAAACAGCTCAATTAGTTCAGTGTGCTTCTTCTAAAATTGCTTAATGTGTGCTGGATATTTCATAGTTTGTCCCAGATCAGTTCAATGAGCTTTAAGTTGGTGTCTGAGCAGAGAACACTCCAGCTGATTGTGCTCTGTCTGCCCTTATAGAATCTATCATCCCTTGTAGACCTAGTTTAGAATTTTCCCCTTGAGGCATCAATAACCTATATCTTAATTGTGCTTCAGCTGAACACGAAGTACAGAATGCCTTGTACATTCTAACCTGTATTGTTGCTGAACTATCAAACTGTTTGTCACTGTTTTTTAGGCACTCAAGTGGTGGGCTATAGTATCTAAGTTAGCATGTTCTCAAACCTTTTGTGAACAGAAACATGCATAGTGGAATGTGAGATACATGTATTTCATTACAAATGTGCTGTAACTGCTTCGGATGACTGATAAATATTAAGGTTTTTGGACTAATATCTGTACATTTATGTATTGGTTTGTTCAAATTACATATTCATATATTTGTTGCCTAGAAACCACAGGAACATGCATGTGTCTGTCAAAAATAATAAACAAAAAAATGGGATTGTTTTACATACATCTCAATCATTTGTTTTTGTTTGGAATACTTATTGTCATAGGACTAAAAGTCACACTAAAACTGTCTATAGAAAACAATGCAGTTTTTTTTTTGGTGTGTGGATTAAATAATGTGCACATATTTAGAGTATTTTCTAGTTGTAACCTAATAGTGAGACAAGGTTAATTAAAATCACACAGTATAGCATATCTACACATGCCCACACAGAGGGTGTAAAATGTTTAAAGAAGCAGTTACCCACCAAGGATGTGATCTCCTTAGCCATGAAAATGTTAAAAATACATTCCACAGCGTCAATGTAAAGTGAGCTTTTCATCACATACAGGACATTTAACTATGTATAAGTATCAACCACATTTATTTTCATCTGGAAATATGTGCAGATTCACATTAAGCCCAGGGTGACACACAGATATCGACACCGAACAGTAAGGCAAGCTGAGTAGTATTTCTCAGATTGTGCTTCCTTTGAGATTTCAGTCACCAGGTTTGTCCTCAGTGAGTCTGATTAGAGAAGGCACATTTACTTTTCTGTGTAACTTTAAGTTGTTATGTGAAATCCACAAAAATGCAGCTCCTTAAAGTGTCCTTCTCAAAATCAGAGAAAACAGTAAGAATAGAAAGCCTTCACTGATGAGTCTGCTCATGTTTTTTCATGTTACTTGAGTGACTGAAACTTTTGCCACAGTGGCTGCAACCAAACGGTTTCTCTCCAGTGTGGTAACGCAAATGCACCGTCAGGTATCCAGACTGACTGAAGCGCTTCCCACAAACAGAGCAGCAGTACGGCTTCTCCCCCGTGTGAACCCTGCTGTGTTTCTTGTAGTCACCTGCATGTCTGAAGGTGCGACCACAGAGCGAACAGCAATAATGCTTTCTGACTTTCCTCTCCAGCGCCCGTGACCCTGAACTACTGGTTTTAGTGTTTATTTGAAGCATAGGTCGATTGCCTGACTCACCGTAACTGCTGTTGCTGTTATTATTGTACCTATGAGACAGTAACACAGGATCCATCATATCCATCGGTGGTTCCTCCATGCCATTTTGATCTGGACTGAATATAGCTCCTGGTTCACTGTAGAGTCCTTCATTGGCCTGAGGAGAATCTGAGTTCAGTCTACTCATAATAGATGTACTGCTTGTTGTAGCATCGTAAAAAAAGGTAGTTGTGTGCACAGCATCTTCATCCGATGTAGGTTCTGCTTTCATTTTATTTGCCATAAAGAGTAAATCAGAATCACTTTTGGAGATTTTTACTGCGATAGAGTCTGCATGATTTGAAACTAGAGATTTATTTACTTCTGCTTTGTGAGATTTGAAGTTGTCTGTGATGTTAGTGTCATGTACTGCTACTGCAGCTTTAGGGGTGAGACAGGATGCAGCCAATGAGGTGAAGGTGTCTTCACATTCGAGGTCTTCATAGGGATCTGAAGCACAGATTACATCAACATCCTCATTAGAAGAGATGAGTTCAATATCCTCTTCTAGACCATCCTTCTTCTGCTGCAGCTCTACTTCAGTTTGCAGTGGTGTAGGGGGGAGATTTGGCACAATTTCTGCAAATATTACAAAAAAAGATGTCAGTTTTACCCAGAGTTTCAACCTGTAACACGTGCGCAGTTCCAGTCTTACCATCACTGCACAGCTTTAACTTGTCCTGGAGCTCATGTAGTCTCCTTTTCAGACTCTGGTTTTCTCTTTGAGTTCTAGCAGTTTTTTCCTGATACTCATACACAGTCTCTTTCACGACCTCCAAAACCTCCACGACTGCTTTAGATAGAAGCTTCTCCACTCTGGCACCCAGACGCTCGATTTTAGACATTTTTGTGAATTAAAAGACTGTAAACAGGTTTGTTCTTATCACACAAGACTGATTATTAACTCGCTATAGTATCATGTTATCACTGTATCGTCATTTAGATCGGATCATTTCCTCCTTATGTCGCGAGAGACCCTGCAAAATACAGATAAACATAGCATAGATACAGTTGAGTTATCATACACAGTTTCGGCAGAAATACTGTATCTTGTTATAAAGTAAACATTAGAAACATACCTTATGTTTGGCTCCTACAGTGCACAAAATATAAATCAAAATACACAAGCAGTTGAATAAATATCTTAATCTATTGTGTAAACATAACAGCGATCCTCGTCTTCTTCTATTTGTGAATGTGTGCTTTTAGGATCTTTACCGCCACCATATGGACAGAAGCTCACACTACACCCTATGCTATGTAGGTGGTGTGGAATTGCATCAATAAAATGCATGATAAATATTGTTGAGGACTAAGAATGTAAAAAATTAAATAAATAAATACATCATTAAATATGTCATGAATTAATCCAAATTGTAATTAAATATATAAATGTGTTATTAAATGTGTCCGTTCATTAAAAATATAAATTCATTTCAGGTAAAAACAAAACATTATTTTACTAATTAAATAATTATTTCATGCGCCTTGTGTTGCAGTGGAGCATTAATTTATTATATCTGTCAACCTTGTCCATCAAAGTTGGTGGGCGGGGCTAACGTTCACGTCTAGTCAAATCCACTACATTGAGAGTGTCGGAGTGAGAGTCTAGACTTTTAGCAGTTGCCAGTAAAGTTTTGTTTATTAAAGTACCGACTTTGATGAGCGAGGTTGATAGATAAAATAAATTCATGATCCATTGCAACACAAGGTCCATGAAATAATTACTGAAATATTTTTTTTTCTCTCAAATTAATTGGTACTTTAATGAATTAATGACACATGTATTTAATTCCAATTTTAATGAATGGCATTTAAAGATGTATTTATTTATTTTTGGCACTTTTCCATAAAATATTAAATTAATAAATAGTAAATTTACACTTTTAAGTCATAGAGATGATTTAAAAAAAAAACAGCATGTGCTTTTTTTTAGGACGCAAAATATTTAACAAGAACTCACACATAAGCAGAATGAACTTTCCATTTTGTATTTTACAGCACTTTTAAAATGACAATTTAACAAGTGGTGCCCACAACAACAAACACCAGACCCCTTGCACGCAATTTACCAGATTTTCCCTCTCTAATGATTGTGACAACAGATTTTTGCTGACTGTGACCTTTGACCTACATTCACCAAAATGTAAAGGGATCTATTCTGGACCACCTCACACCTTTCTTGAAAATCTCATAGAAATTGGTCCATTAGATTTTTGCATAAAGCTGCTTACAAACAAACCGACTCAAAAGGAAAGTGTCGGGGGTAAATAATAATGGAATGAAATACAATGCAATGATGGGCAAAGTATGACTGCAAGCTGCAAACAGTATATTGTATCTAAGATAAGGCAAGTACATTGTGTCTTGACTGGCTGTATCTTTTTAATGCAGGTTAACGTATGAATGGAGTGTATGCATGCTTACTTCTACTCAAACAGCCCTTGAGAATACTACAGCATTAATGTTACAGATCTGATTATGCTTTTTTTTATGGATTTTTCAATTAGATTAAACAGAATTATAACACCCCCTCATTTGGAAAATGAATGAATGAATGAACAGACAAAAACAAAGAAGTCACATTCTATATTTTGAGGTGCCTTAAAAGCATTTCTACTCAGTTTATTTTCATTGGAAATACAGGAGGTTAAACTCATGAAGTATATATCTACTAGTTCAGCAAACTAAATTTAAATAGCTTCAACAATAAAACAGGACTTGCCATTTCAGCAACAGATTGCATTTGCTCGAACATAAAAAGTGCAAAGTCTGCTTACGTATTTACCTTTCTCCCCAGATATTTGTCAAATCAAGTTGTTACAGTTGTAAAACAAAAAAAATAGTTCAGTAAACTGATCAAGGAATTTCAACAGCCATTAAAAAAAACCCAGAAAAAACAAAAAATCAAAAAGCTTTTTTTTTTCTCTCTCTGAAAGTGTCTTGGCAGTCTCATGGCTGTCCATCCATGGCAGTTTCCTCAAACAGATTGAGCAAGTTCTTTGGTTCAAAGTTTGGGCCAGGGAAATATGTCTCAGCTACGGCCCAGTCGCAAACTCGACCACTTCGCAGCACAGACTTTTTGTTTGAAGAGCGTTGGCACGATGTGGGGGTTTTATTCATGCTGTCGGTGCGACTCTCCCTATGTACGGGGCTTACATTGGGTGTCATGGTATAGTAGGAACCATTTGTGTGGATGCTGGATGGTGTCTGAGCCAAGTTACAGGACAACCAATCATCTAACACTGAGCGATTGGGTGTATGGGTAGGACTCTGGCGGCGTGCTGGTGAATCTAGGGGAATGAATGTCTCCATAAACAGTGTTGAGTATGTCCTGTGAAATTAAGGAAATATAAACATAAGAATATGAACATATAAAAAATAACAGTTTGTGAAATTTCTTAGTAAGTTAAAGATGTTTTAAAAACCTTAAATTATTCTAAATGGTAAAAAGCAACTTTCTCCTCTTATTCCAATTAAAAAGACCAAGTATAAAACGGACTGCTTCACACCCCCATGGAGAAAAGAAAACACTTTCCAAAGCTTCTCTTTTGAGCAACCAAGTAGTAGAGTCATATCTGATGAAATTCTGATTCTAACAGGTAATTATATCTGCTAATTATGTATTTAATCGTTTTACCCGTTTGAAAACAAGTATAAAGTTTGTAGCACGGGTAGATTTTCTACAGCCTGAAAAGAGGGTAAAATTCTAGTTTACTGAACATACAATATCTTGAAAGGCAATTATTGACTTTTTGCTGAATGATGTGGAAAAATTTTATACACTAAGGCTTTAAGTAATTTCCAATGCAACTCTATTGCATGATAATTAAAAATATAATTAATCAAGACCTGAAAAAATTCCATTTAACTCTATAATTATAGTTCTATATTAGTAGGTTTTATACTTTTTAAGGAAATGTAAAAACCCTGTAGAATAAAAACAATCAGGTCCACATTACACGCAACAAGAACATCAGTGCATCTTTTCCTTCACTGTAGATGTTCAAACAAGAAAGAATCTTACAGATAGGAAGAGCATTTATACATATTTAGTCCCACAAAGACAAGTTCTCTACCTTTCTGAGAAGGGGTCTGGAATCTTTGGTGTGACAGGATCAACCAAAAACACCGCCTCATCATCTGAACTCTCTGAGTCAGGTTGCATGGCATTGAGGGGCAGGGTTAAGTCTCTGTCCCAGCTGTCCTTTGGGGGAGTGCAGGGAACAGGCTTGGACCAGTGAGAAAGGAAGGGCAGGTGAAAGTAGGACAGGAGTTTCCACCCAGAGCACACTGCCAACTATGAGAAAAAGATTAGCAAAACAGAAAAAAATAACATTAAACTGAATGTTGATGTTGTCAAGTAATTTCTAAAATTCAGACTTCAATTAACAGTTTCTATTTAACCTCCTGGGACCCAGTAGGTCCATTTTACATGAAATAATTGCCTTAATTGGAAATGGCATGATGCAACAGTTTTTTCAGATACTTTTTAAAAAATTTTTTTAACATAATGTCCTTTTCAGTGGACATTTTTTATTTATTATTTTTAAATAAAAGTGTGAAATTCTTGTCCACTACAGAGGACAAAAATGTATTGCTGGGACTCAGGAGGTTAAGCACATAACTTCTAAATGATAGGAGTCTCATGTACAACTCCACAAGTCAGCAATATATATATATATATATATATATATATATATATATATATATATATATATATATATATATATATATATATATATATATATATAAATAAAACACAAGTCTTGTTATGGATTCATATTAGATGCCAAAATGTCATGCATTATACTTTTTACTTTTAAGTTCAAATCAGATTTGGTCTAGAGATCACCTGACAGATGGAAGTGAGTGTGAGCACTGCCTCGGTGAGTTTAAGATAGATATGCCGCTTCCATTTGCGTTTTCTAACAGCTGGTAGAGAAAGAAGCTCAGAAACTGTTAGTCTCTGCAAGGGTTCAGGAGCCAGCATCATCTGCAGTACTGTCTGAAGCTCAACCGACAGGCCTGCAAACCCACAAATACAGATGAACACACAAAAAAGGTTATTTGAAGAAAAGGAGAAAATTGCATGGAATTTAAAAGAGACTGAATCCTACCATTGGTAACCTCTGATGGGAGGCAGCCTTGTCTGAGCTGCTGCCAGCCCTCCCCACCATTGGGAACCTCAATGTTACATGCAAGCTCCAGAATAGAAACACCCAAACTGAACAGGGAATAGACAATATTTATGTAGTATTTTGAGTGACTTCAACCCACTGAAGTTGGAATATGGTTCAAGTGTTCCAACTTGTGCTTTATATACCTGAAAACATCTGCAGCAGGTCCATAGTCCCCACGGAGCAGCTCAGGAGCCATGTACCTGGGATCTCCCTCCTGAGGATCTTTTACTTTACTCTCTACAGGGTCTGTACCATTTTGCTTGAACTCCAACAAGAGCCCAAAGTCCCCTAACTTCAGACGGCCAGAGGCAGTGATCAGCACATTGGCAGGCTTGAGGTCCAGATGCACAAAACCATGGGAATGCAAGTGTTCCAGTGCTGACAGAAGATCACAGAGATAGTCCCATACTGCAGCCTCATCTGCATTGTAAAGTTACCAAAAAAAGTCAGTAACTATAAGAGTGTAAGGGTAAACTAGAGTAAGAAGAGTATATCATGTGTAATCATTTTAATTTTCTTGTATGTTTTATGTAAAGCACCTTGACTTGTCCTGTGCATGAAATGTGCTATATAAATAACTTTGGTGGCCTAGTAAATCTACAATATCATAAACCAATCTTTGTCACAGACCTGGTCCAGGAGGCTGGCTTTCAGCATGGAGCAACAAGCTGGTACTACATAACTCTGTCTGAATGTAGAGTCGTCCACCCTCCTCCCAGGCTGCTACGAACTTCAGGATGTGAGGGTGGGGACAGAGTTGCTCATGATTTCTAGCTTCTTTCAGACTCTGGTTTCTTTCGTTGCTGCTTCTAAAGCGATGAGTAGAACGTTTGATGGCATACTGTTGGCCATCCTCATTGCTTTGCACCTAGAAAAATTAAAAACAGGCAGAGGTGATATCTAATGTTCAAGTAATTGCTTCTTGTGTATGTACGTCAACTCATTACAAAATTAAATATATGCAAATTAATGTCAACAATCCACATTTTATCTGGTGCACTCATATCCAAAATGTCTCTTGCCTTGTAGACCTCTCCAAAGGAGCCTCTCCCCAGCAAACCCAAATTAGTGAAGCACTGACTGAAATAGGACTGTTGCTTGCTGGGATCATACACTGAACTCGGTGAAGGGGATTCACTCAGGGAATGAGATAAGGGTGTCCAAGAGGATGGATGTTGGGGGAACATCTTGTTATATCCACATATTTTGGATGGTGGCCGTGGGGGAAAGGAATTTGAGAGCCGGGTAGAAGACGAGAAGGATGGTGTGGATGTTAAGGATGAGGAGTGAGGATGACGGCGCTTTTTGAGAGAAAAGGACTGTTCTGCAAGGGAAAAGTGGGCAGGACGAGGGAGAGACATTCTGGTCACTGTGGTTTCCACTGCCAAAGACATGTTGTGTGGACCTTTTCAAAAGATAGTGACCTGCAACAGCAAAAAGAAAAGCTATTAATATTAATTATTATTGTGAATGTTCCATGTAATTCCTGCCAGTTTCAGACACCGGGATTACACTAGTGCCGTTGCGAACCATAACCTGATACTGTGAAGCTGGAACTTAACATTATCATAGTTAAAGACTACAAAGAACAACCATCTTAATATTTCCCTAAATCACCCAGTTATCGCCCATTTCTTCATATAAATACAAACACTGTCATAATTTGAGGAAAGTAACAATTATATATATATATATATATATATATATATATATATATATATATATATATATATATATATATATATATATATATATATATATATATATTTCAGTTTGTGATAAACAAACAAATAAATGAATGAATTAAGTTTTCTTTCGATCTGACTGATATATTCACTAACATTATCCCATTTCAGTCATTCTCGTTTGGCACCAAAAGTGATGAGAGCCTTGATGTACTTCAGCAGCCTGTTTGACAGCAGCAAGTCTGTGCAGCAAGTCTGTCATATCAGTACCTTAACTGTCCTCCAAAAGAATTACTAATTAGTTTAATCCCCAACTCCATCGGCTAATAGTCTACACGGTGACATGGACAGGTAAAATGTTGCTAACGACAGCTGGGGACACTAAAGAGTGCCTTTGTCAACAATAATTACATCAAGTAAACACTATCTATAAGATGACTCTCGGTTATATAACCGAATATGCACAATTAGGCTAAGAAATTACTTTTAACTGTAGCTAACAAATGTTACCGTCACAAAATAAGTTAATGGCTAACACTGACGAAGGGCGGACCCATTCAAGAACATAACACACAAAACCAAACTACTAGCTTACTTTAAGTCAAACGTCATGGAATTTTAACATGTCAGCTCGAAAAAGGTCAAATTAAATCCCATACAAACCATAGTCCAATATTGAAGAGAGTCTTCAACACCGGAGAACAACTGTTTACACTGCTGCTGAAGTCCAAATTATACTGCAGACCAGCCGTCAAGCATGAAGACATTAGCTGGCGCCAAATTCTGAATATTAGACGCAGCGCTGCGTATCTGCCTTTCATGAATACAGACGTACCTTTCTCTCAATTGCGCAATATCCGCAAGCGGTGCAGTCTGGGGTTCTGCTGCACAACACAGGGCTGGCGCAACTGGCTAGCTAGCTGACCACTTGAAATGGTAACGTAGTTAATATTTTGTCTTTATAGATATAGACGATGACGTTTGAATTAACAATGAGCGTGTTTTTCATTTCTTAACAATCTTCGAAAATCAGACAGTGTTTGACGAAGAAATATTAGTGTTTGCTACCTAGCTAACGCTAAGTTTGCTAGCTTCGCTTTACCATTTAACGACATGCTAGCGAAGTAAGTTAGCCTGGCTAACCTTGATCATGATGTAAGCAGCGTTAAATTTAGGTTGGACAGATTAGCTATACTTAACGTACCGTCATTGTCACTACCACTTCGCCTTTTAACACACATCCAGGCCTTATCTTGACTTAGGAAATCTCAAAGCAGTTTAGCGTTGGCCAATTTAATGTTAGCTCAAAGCTCTGTCCATAGCTTTACGTCACACTGTCTTTGCTAGCTAATTGATGAAATAATTGTTATCAACCGTAAAAATACTTCCTCCTGGGGTCTTTAAAAGGCATGATGCCTTACCATGCCAAACCTCTAAAGAGTTTAGTAGACTTAAAATGTCCCTACTGACAAGAAACAATGTACGGAGAAATGTAGACTAATGTAAGATGTTAACAGTTTTTAAGGAAACATAATCTCAATTATTTGCTAACATATTTTGAATAACACTAAACTGACAGCTACCATTCTAGTACACAGGACAGGCAAATTAGGTTTTCAGAGGACTCGAGTGTTGATTGTGTCCTAGCATTTTCCTAAATGTTGTGAAAGTATCAGACACACAGAATAATGCAGTATTTCACATAATTCTGGCAGGACAATTTTGAAAGCTGGAGTAGTTAATTACTAATTATGCGTTTGATTGATCTGAAGTGAGGTAGTGCAACAATTCAGGTAATTTTGATGATCAGAGAAATCATTCATTTAGCTTAGGCTGTCCCCATAATTGGCTAGGGTGCTGGGCCTGAGCCTTACAATAGTTGTGAAAACCCTGCTTTGATGTTATACTTTCTCACAGTGTATTTTTTCCCCCTTTTCTTTAAGGATGTTTTCTTAATGATCCGGCGTCACAAGACCACAATCTTTACAGATGCCAAGGAGTCTACTACTGTCTATGAACTGAAGCGTATAGTAGAAGGGATCCTCAAAAGACCACCTGAAGACCAGCGTCTCTACAAAGTAAGTTTAAGACCTTTAGGGCCTAGTATATTTTTTCGGCTGCATAAAGTTTTTGTGGATTAATGGTGGAATATGATGCTAAATGAGTGGTGTTATTATTAGTGGTGTTAATTTTTCTGTTGTGTATATGATTTTCTACAATTAATCTACATCTGCTTTGGTAAATAAGTGCAATTTGTAGGCATTGGGTGATTTACTGATGTTTTGGGCTTTTATTTCTTAGGATGACCAGTTACTAGAGGACACCAAAACTCTAGGTGACTGTGGATTCACTAACCAGACTGCCAGACCTCAGGCTCCAGCTACTGTTGGTCTGGCTTTCCGAATCAATGGTAAGTTAAGTTGTGTATGTCTGCCTCTGAGCAAAATGGCATTAATATAATTTATGGTCTGTGCTGCACTGCCAAGTTATCTGGGATGTTAAGTACATTTTCAGGGTTATTTTTTTAGGTAAATCTTAGTTTCGATGCCACTTTGTTCATCTTTACCACCCCTTTTCACTACAAATGATGTGAGCTATCAGTTTGAACATTATCAAAAGTAGCCAGTGGTTCTATGCTAGAGTCTAGTTCACATGACCAAGCCCTCAATGACGTTTTTTAAATTTAATTGATTTAATTTACCTTTTTTATGAAGCTCTTGCCATTTAGCTTTGCCAGTTAATTTCTTCTGCCCTGGTGACAGGTTTAGGTAATGTGCACTTCCTCCCTAAGCGCTGAGTTACTCTATATTTATTTACTTCACTGTGCTGAAACTATCCAAAGATGATGAAATGGACATAGCAAGCTAACCTACTACACCATAGCAAATATAGTTAGGTTTTAATTTAGCCAACTGCATCTGAGCCAATCACTCATTGACAGAATATAGAGACAGAATATTACTATTACCAATGTGTATATCATCACAAGAGTAAAGGACTAGTCAGGTAGTTGTCTGTTCTTGTCAAGAGAGAAGCAGACAAAAATTTGCATTGTAAAGATGGATAGTAATCATATCGGTGCATCAAGGAAGTGCTTTGCTCATTTCCTGTGCATATGCAGTACAGCTTCCAGTATTTTTTTTTAAATTCCAAATCACTCCAGAGAGCTCTACTGTGCTCACACTTCAGAAAGGCACTGAAAATTGCAGCTTGTATTGATATTCTTCCATCACTTGATCAATAAAAAAGAGCTACAGAATAGCTATTTGATTCATAAACTAGCAACAGTAAAAGTCACATTACTGAGAAAGGTAGTTCAACTGCTGCCAGACACTGAAATCTATTGAGACAATATTTGTAGCAACAGCAGCAGCAGCTTCAGCTCATGACATATTTAACCACATGCAACTGTGCAGACATGATGCAGCTAATATTTCCTTGTGTCCTTTGCCCTCCAGATGAGATGTTTGAGCAGCTGCACATTGAGGCCTTCTCCAGCCCCCCTGAACTCCCTGATGTGATGAAGCCTCAGGACTCTGGTAGCACTGCTAACGAACAGGCAGTGCAGTGATAGCAGGGAGAGGGAGGGATGGAAGTGGGTGTGTTTGTGGATTAACTGCAGTGGAGAAGTAGCGGCGTGGATATGTAATTTAAATTCAGTTGATAGATGGGGACATTATGGGTAACCGAGCCTATCCATTTTACCATCATGCTATCATCCCAGAACACCCCCTCTCCCAACAACCACAAAAGTATGCTTCACAAATATTTCTTCTGTAACTCATTTTGATTTCCACATCACATTCAGTTCTGCTCCTTGACTTTGATCCTACGCAACAAGTTGCTCAAACTTTTGAGTGAAGAATTTGGTAATTTGGAAAGAATGATTGAGTGTGTGCGTGTGTGTGACTTAATTATTACCATTAATATTTTGGAAGAGGTGAAGGTGTAGTTGTGTGTCACAGTGCTTTAGAAGTAATGTGCATGGATACATGAGTTGGGTGTCTGAATCTCCAAACTGCATGAACAGATCAAATCAAAAAGGCTTTATTTTCAGATACAGACGAACTTTTGACTGATGTCTCCTTGGTCCCATGCTCCTAGTTTTGTTGTACATTTGATTTCATAGCTAGAAAAAACGTCCTTATAATAATAATTGTTCAAGATTTTATTGTTGTCATTTTATTTCTACACTATGTTTTACTTGTCTGTTCTTTGTAGTATGTTTCATGCACTGAGACCAAAGGCAGGTACCTCTTGGACAACAGAGGAGTGTTTGGTTGGACATTTTGTCTGTGACATAGAAATACACAAAAGGAGTTTTCTGTTTCCATTAAAAATGCATTGATTACCACATCAGCAACATCAATTTGGCACCTTCCCTTAATCACACAAACATAGCCTGTAACTGTGAGCTTGCTTAATTAAAGGTTTTTCCTGTTTTGTTTTGTTTTTTACAGTTCTGGCTGAATTTTTTTTTTCACATCAATAGTTTGTGGACTTAACTATAATGCATAACAAAAGCATGAACTGTTTAAAAAAAGTAGCTAAAATTAAAACATGCCATTTAAAACAAAAAAAATATGCAGACCATGTACAGTGTATACTGTATTTTACAATGTAAAGCCTCCCAGCTCAATGGAAAGCCTCATATGTCAAGTTTTTTAAAGATTAAAAATAATGCCTTAAAAATAATGAAATAGTAATACATTTTAATTTGTGAAGTTAATGTAGTTGCATTTATATATCATTTTTCTAAGCAGATCTCTGAAAGTCTTAACTACCTGCACTGAACTGTTGTTGAAATATGGATATTCCTACATAAAACACTCCTGGACGACAAAATGTAAATGAGCAAATTTATTTGTCCAATGTTCAGAGTTGAATCAAGTTTAAAGTTGGGTATTGCATTCAAAGCTTTGAAACCTGCAAATGCTTTGGTGTTTACGTGTAGATGCAACACCGCTAATTTACATTTTTGGCCATGAGAAAAATAAAGACACATAAATGAATATATGGTGTTAAATTGGAAGTGCAGTAGCCTTTGGATGAATGCATACTAATATGCAATATACATTATATCCAAACACTGTTGTGATTATTGCTAATTATTATTGTTAAATTATTTCTTATTTGGGGCTTGGAGTAAGGTTGAAGAAACCCAACATGTTGTATTGTTTGAGTTGAACTTTTCTTTATGGTTAGAATATGGTCAATATTTGCAGAAGTGTAAACAAACATTAAAGGTTTAAATTGTTTTAATGGTAAAATGTTTGTTCAGCATTGAAAATAAGATTCACAATACTTGATTAACGCTACAGAAAATGGTGTGATCACAGTTGCTCCATGCAAGTATTTAAATAAGTATCAGGAAAGAAATTATCCTCTTGAGACCCAGGGAAGTACAAGTTTAGGCTTTTTCTAGAAAATAAAATGAATAAAAAGACTAATTTTCCTTTATTGGAAGCAGCACAATATACGTTTTTTTTTCAGATGCATTTTTAAGTTTCATGAACAGTCCTTTGCAGTGGACAGTTTTTCAGTAAAGCTGTGAAACCCATGCATTGCTGTGTCTCAGGAGGATATAAGAAACATACATATGCATAAAAATACAGCACATTTAAAACAATTACAATAAACATTGTGCACAATATGTGCTGGACAAATAAAACAGTGTAAATTAAAATATACGAGTTCCAGTTCCCGCTTTTACACGTGAAGAGTGAATAAATGTTTTTTAAAAAAAAAGTCTTTTAAGAACAAATAAAGCAACAATTGAGTGAAACAATGATTTTTAACGTAACAACGAGAAACAAAGAAATATCGCGATAACTCATTTTTATCGCTCAGCTACAACGCAATGATTAATTCTACATAATGATTTTACAACTTAAATAAGATTCGAATTTTTTAGATAATTATATAATCGTATTTTGTTTTTGTAAATAACTAATCTTAACTTATTTATTTCATCATAGCCTTTCTATACTAATCAGTACAGCAGCCTATAAAAACCCTGTCATATTTTTTTTTTTAATTTGACATTTCTTCCACTCTACTCGTCACACAGTGAAGGACGCGGCACTAAAGGCGTTTTTCCAATCATGTCTTGTTGCAGTTCAGAAGGGCATCTCCTCTGCAGTGTACGCAACGCCGCTAAATCCTTAATTTTCGATCCCAAATATGGACTAGGAATGTCTAGGATGACGTCCTGTGTCCGGGGAATGCGGGGTTTGTAACCACATTTATTTAACTACGCCTTCTCCGGTCTGAGGTCCTGGCTGGTAGGCATTATACAGGAAGAGAGCCGTGGAGGAAAAAGAAACGGGACGCCCTCCTCATCCTCCTCCGCCTCCTCCTCTTCTTCCTCCTCCTCCTCCTCTTCTTTCTCTCTCTTGGCGGATAACGGTCCAAGAAGTTATTCAGGACCGAGGCAGACAATAGCTCCGGTACCAGGACCGTTTATCCTACGAGGTTTGATACAGGTCCATCACAACTTATTCATGCTCTGCGCGTGCGGGTTGGGTCTCACAGAAAGGAAAACGCACCGCTGAATCCACATAGGCTAATCATGGACGATTTGGGTAAGTAAGAGTTTTTTTTTTTTCCCCCGTTTGAAGCCTTGTAAGTACATGTTCACATATCTAGAAGGGGGATCTTTAGGAAGGGGCGGTGTGTCCAAACAGAGGAAATATGGTCTGTGTTGATTCTGGCAATTACAGAAAACAGTTTATCCCCTTTTTCACTAGAACATATGTATGTATGAGGTTGTGATGGAAATATAGAAGGTACACAATAGACAAATATAACTAGAATATCTTGAAAACTTTACAGAAACACTCATCTATATGTTGTTGTTTTTTTTGATGATATATTCCATAAAAACCTGCTGTGATTGTAAAAATATTTCCAGATTACATTTCCAAACACACATACTCAAACAGGTAACACAAGATCTGGTCCTTCACTACATCAGCTTCACTGACCGCCATTGACTGTTTCATGCATGTGCTGCAAATTGACTAAATTCTTTGTAAATTAGATTAAAATGGATCCACAGCAGGGCCCTCTCATCCATAAATAATGACAAGTCTGGGTCTGAGACACAGCCTCATAATGCTCAACAGAGTGTCTTCCATTTTGAAGACGTCAGGACATCAAAGAAGACAGGGGTCGCTTCTGTCATCTTCTGCTGATACAGATGTTGGAGGAACATCTGTCCTCTTTCTCAGAACAACATTATAAGAAGCTGACTCTTTGTTTTTTGGGAATGGCTTTGTCGGAAAAGGCCCTGAAATAGCATAGGCCACACTGCTATTTCAAAAAAAAAAAAAAAAAAAAAAAGCCACAGAGTTCATTGAAAATAGAAGGCCTTTTGCCTCCGTTGCCCATTTGCTGTTTTCTTTTTTCCATTCTTGAAGTCCATTTCAGCTCTTGGGAATTCATGCTTTTCAAGTAACATACAGTAAGGAAGAATGGGTAGATGTTGCCAAGAACATCTGGATTGGATTGCACACAGTGAGACGGAGTTACTGGGTGACTGGGCTGAGTGTTACTGAGACACTGGCCATGTTTGGGATGCTCAGTTTATGCTGCTGCCCAATTATGTTGTAAGTTTATGTATTGGATCTGGCGAGGATTTTCGTTGAGAGAAACCACTTGTTAAAGAGGCCTTTAGCCAAGACAAACAAGTCGGCAGGCAGTTCTAAATATGGTCAGAATTCCCATTGAGAGAAGTTCAGCTCCTTATATGAGCAATTTGGCCTGATAGAGTATGTGTGTGTGTAAGAAACAGAGACACACAGCAGGGAGGATGAAGGAGAGTAAGCATATGCACAAGATTCTCACCACACGGTCGTACCAGAAGTGTGAATCATCTGGGACAGATGTGCCCACAGGGATGAACTAACACTGTGTAAACCAGCTACGTTTAGGTCTGACATGTTTTTTTTTTTTTTTTTTACCAGGTACTGACCTAACTGTGTCTACCACATGTTTCAAACAGTATTTAACCAGACAGAAGAAAGTCATTAACTCTGTGACAGACACTGATGTCAGAGCTTAAAGCTTAAGAAGTTTACAAAACAATGGCACCACACGCTCTCCTTTGTTATATTTATTATCTAAACAATCACAGGCATATATTTCAGGGGGAATATAAGGCAGGCATCCAGCCTAATAGCATAAAACTGGAACAGTGGGGGGCTTTTATTTTGAAAAATTACTACAAACTTGCAAGTATTATCTCAAAATACTGGGTACAGTTAAAAGGATTTTATTAGGGGTTATTTGTCTTTCAGTCAGGACTTATTAGTTAGAAATGGTCCTAGTTTGATCTATTTTTAACTTTGTGATATTTTTTTTAACTAGAATGCAATTTCCTACAAAATAAAGTTCCTCTATTGTTTCAGCAGATAGAACCTATCATTGCTCAACATAGGTTGTACTGTATAAACATCTCCTTGTTCTCCACTTCCTTATGATTTTCTATAAAATGAGTTTAGCTGAAAACATGACACACACCTGCAGTGGCTAAAGTCACCAAAATACAGGAAATTATGTGTGTGACATTCAAACCTTTGTGAGGGAGGACATCATGACCTCATGCTGAATGTTCAAATGAAATGTATGCAGCCTTGAATGGAAAAAAAAAATTAAATGTGAAGTGAGTAACTTTTTCCCAGTGCAGCATTTTATTTTAAGTCTTACATAGAGAGGATCATGGTGAAGAATCTGGTGAAATGGCAGCAGTTAGCATTCACACACACACACACACACACACACATATATATATATATATATATATATATATATATATATATATATATATATATATATATATATAAGCAAAGCAATATAATGAGATTTTTAGGAGGAAAAACGCAGTGCACAGAACAAAAATGTTAAATTAAAAAGTCCCCACTAAACCATAAAGACCCAGTGGTACTTTTGTAGCAGTTCCAAAATATTTATTTAATCAAATTATTTCCATTTATTGTGACATTGCCTTCTGTACTTTGTATTTATTCAGTGAAAATCAGGTATTTTCCTATATTCAATTCAATGATCGTGTAGATATTCATAAAAAGTCAGATTAAAGTTAATGGTTTGGACTATTTTATGAAAAACAGAGAAAACTGAAGAAAAAGTGATCTTTTCAGTAAAATGCATCATTAACTGAACATAAATCCACTGTCATTGACCTAACTCCATAGGTTTTACTGAGGAATCAATATTCTAGATGATAATGGTGTTTCCGCATTCACTACAGAGCCACTAAACATCCAAATGGATCATATCTAATGGCCATGAAAAGATGAATAAGTGTATTTTACACTAATTATTTACATACATTAATAGATTTAATGGATCGACAGTTAATCATCATTTTAATCACTAGCTGCTCTTGGTCGCCCAGTGGCTGTTTGAGTTTTTATGGGTTAATGAAGTCTGAATCTACTCATAAGTGATTAATAAAAACTCAATATTGGTTTACACTATCACAAAACATAACATTGTGATACTTATGCAAGTGAATATGTTCTTGCATGTCTGAAAGATTGTTGTCACATGGGCTGTGAAAGGTTCAGTGTTCAATATTTAAAGGATCTACTATCAGAGGCTTTGGCTTTGGATATAGATTTAAATATCTGTCATAAACTTAAAATGTACTCTTTACACTTTCTTGTTTTCTATTAAATAAATTATAATAAAGACTCAAATATGATGCATTTTTATTCCACTTATCCCACACTGTAGATTTTGCAGTGTTAATTTGGAGACAATTGGGACTAAATAAACTCTCTAAGTGTTGATTTAACACTGCAAAATTTACTGTGCACTTTGACATTTATTTATTTAGTGCATTTTTATTAGCAGTTAGTGTAAGTATTATTAATATATGCTGTACAGTAACAGATAATGGATATAACCTAGTATTTCTTGTCAATTAATAATTATTATTGATTCATTTATTTATTTTTACAAAAACATGATGGGCCACCAATGGGCTTCATGAGCAGCTCTACCACAAAGCTTAGCAAGATTTCTGGAGGAAACCCTGAATGTTAGTTATGAACTATTACAATATGAACATTAGAACAGGATCTTAAACTGTAATGTCTGTAAAATGTTATTTAAATGTAAAAAAAATTTTTACAAAGGAGAATTTTGTGATATAGCATTAGATCCTGTTCTGATTAAATACAAAATGTGTTTAGTATTTGTGCATATTTCTGGTGTCATTTATTTCTTTCAGGAAATATGTTTTTTTTTTTTTTTTTAAAAAGAAACAAAAAAATGCCCTGTTAACAGTGTCATTATCACCATCATATATTGTGTTATGATCCTAGTTACCGTCACAAAGGAGGTTATGTTTTACTGTGCGTTTGTTTGTCTGTCTGTTTGTCAGCAAGATAACTCAAAAAGTTATGGACAGATGGACTATCTATCTATCTATCTATCTATCTATCTATCTATCTATCTATCTATCTATCTATCTATCTATCTATCTATCTATCTATCTATCTATCTATCTATCTATCTATCTATCTATCTATCTATCTATCTATCTCTCTCTCTCTCTCTCTCTCTCTCTCTCTCTCTCTCTCTCTCTCTCTCTCTCTCTCTCTCTCTCTCTCTCCCTCTCTCCCTTCACAGGTCCATTTTCAACACTATTTCTGAGTAATGACACCAGAAAGGTCATTTTGTTCATAAATACAACCAGCAACTGAACATTTTAGAGGCTTGGAGTTTGTATGTATTTTCAGTTTTTTCTGCAACCACTGCTGAACAACAAGTATGTCACACTCAGACAGATGTTCATTGGGAATCTTGAGCTTATATGTGCAAATGTCATGATGTAACTGATAACACTGCTCTACAATTCTTTAGAAAGTATCTGTTTCAGACATTAAATGTGCTAAATCTTACATACTTTAATAAGATGAGTCAGAAAACAAATGACAAAAGTGCTGGTTAGTTCATGTTTTTTATTATATAATATGATGGTGTGTTATTCCACATATATAATGGTTTATGTACATGTATACAATGGGTTTGTAAATATTCCACTAGAAAGAACCTGTAAAGTGAATGGATCATAATGTGCAGACAGTGTTTTGAAGTAGATCTGAGAAACCTATTTATTTTCTTGTTAATTCTAAGAATTTCACATTTTGACGCAAGACTTGTCTTGGAAACTTTACCCAACCAGCATTTAAGACTTGAGTTTTCTTTATTAGTACCAACTATGGTATTTCATTAGTTTTATTCTGGAATTATTTTACTTGTCGACCAGTGTTATAGATGTAACAAATCAAGCAGGAATTTAAACAGGTTGTAGAAACCCACTTGATTTTTTATCAGAATGAATCTAAAAATAACTTTGCAGCATCTGAAAATATTCACATTCCAACTTTATGAACTATATGTGTGCGAATACACAAATAAATGAACCAAAGACTAATACAAGTGGGTTTAGCAAAATACCACCCCTTTAAGGGAGTGACTCTCATCTCCAACTTCACCACCAGACGTCATTAAATATTACACGCTCACCCTTTAAAATGACCACTTTATATGGTTTGAAAAGTTGTTTATCTACTTCTAGTAAAAACCCGTCTCTATGCAACAAAATGAAGCGATGATTCACTTTTTTCAGACACTCTGGCTTCTGCTTTAGTCACACTCACACAAACTTCTCAGTACTAAATGACATCATGCAGCTGCTAAGCCTGGACACTTCAGCGGGTTCAGTCTCTGGACAACTTCCACTTGAGCGTGGAGTGAGTGGGTGGGTCTGTGTGGGCGGGATGTGGTGGATTGAGATATCAGTAACCAAACACTCTTCCTCCTCCACTTCCTTTCCACCCTGGCATGTGTTGGATATGAATGCAGAAGTGTTTGTGTGCTGATACGTCACTATGTCATGGATTATCTTGTCAAATGTCCCCCTTTCTGACTGTCCTGTCCTCTGACTGATTAGTGTCTGAGGACGCCTGTTGTCCTCCATGCGCTGTCTGACGTGTGGGCTGATTTGCTGCTGCTGTATTGGTCACACAGGCTGTCTGTCTCTCTTTAGGAGACCCTGACCCACCTAACTACCCTCTCAGTCCTCGTATTGTTGTGTTTGGTACGTAACTGTCTGTGCATGTATGTGTTTGTGTATGTGCTTCATCATGTGTCTGTGTTTCTTGTGCGTTCTGTCTATCATCAGTGTGTTTATGCCAGAGGTGGTAAAAGTACTCCTATTCTGTACTGTAATAGAAGTACAGCTACTTGTGTGAAAAAATACTTTGGTAAAATTAGAAGTACTGATTCAAATCCTCTACTTAAGTAAAAGTTAAAAAAAAAAGTACAAATTCTCAATTGTAATAAAGTACAAATGTATTATTTTTTGCCATGAATGCAATAATACTTATTTAACCAGGAAAAAGTATCTAAAATAAACCTTTTAAAAGTGAATTACTGTGTAGAAACTGTGTTTGATCAGTTCACAGTTACTCAGTTTTGTGGGTATGGGCAGGAAATTTAGGAAAAATGAAAAAAAAAAAAGTCACAATTGAGATAAAAAGTAATCATGAGATTAAAAAAAAACCCCTCATAAATATGAGATAAAAATGCATAACTTTAAGATAAAATGTTAAAACTGTGAAATAAGTCAGTTATTAGATAAAATGTCAAAATTATAAGGTAAAAAAGTGAAAATTGTGAGATAATAATCATATAACTATAATATATAAAGTCACAGTTTCTCTCCTCCACTGATTTTCTCTCTGAAACGACTTATTTTTCACAGTTTAGTTTGAAAAAGTAACGAGTGTCTTCTGAGAATGTAAAGAGTATACATTACAAATGTAGGGAGTAAAAGTAAAAAGTTTCCAGAAAAAATAAATACTCAAGGAAAATACAGATACTTAAAAAAAAATCTACTTAAGTACAGTAATGAAGTACTTTTACTTAGTTACTTTCCACCTCTGGTTTATGCCTCTATTTGCACTGCATGGTTTTTGCATTTCCTGACTTTTATCTCTCTTTGAAGGGACATTTATAAACACAGAGCTACATCACAGCTTTAAAAACACTCAAACCGTCTTCTGTTGTACATCTAACTAACAGCCGGTGCAATATGACAAGTTACAGTTTGTCAGTAAATAGTAGAAAATAATACATTATTATTTTTTCAATATTTTTCATGGTGTGAATACAGATAGTGTTTTTTTAAGGTGTTATAGTTTTAAAAGTTCCTACATTTCACATTTGATGTTTGTTATACCCTGGTTTTATAGGGTACTATCAGAGGTGGTCAAAGTACTCACATTCTGTACTTAAGTAGAAGTACAGCTGCCTGTGTGAAAAAATACTCTGGTGAAAGTAGAAGTACTGATTCAACCCCTTTACTGAAGTAAAAGTAAAAAAGTACAATTTCTCAATTGTAATAAAGTTAACAAGTAAAACTGCATTTTTTGGCTATAAATGCAATAACACTTATTTAACCAGGAAAAATCTGAAAAGTTTCAAAAGTACCCAAAATAAATGTAGAAAATATGTTCGATCAGGTCACAGTTACTCAGTGTTGTGGGTATGGGCAGGAAATTTAGGAAAAATGGAAAAACAAAGTCAGAATAAAACGTTATCAAGAGATTTAAAAATAAATAAATATATATATATATATATATATATATATATAAGAGATTAAAAAAATGCATAATTTTAAGAGAAAAAAAATCCAAATTATGAGATAAAAAGGCAAAATTGTGAGATAAAACTCATATAACTATAATATTTAAAGTCCGAGTTCCTCTCATCTACTGATTTTCTCTCTGAAGTGACTTATTTTAGTTTAGTTTTAGTTTATCTGTTTAGTTTGAAAAAGTCTATTCTAAGAATGGAAAGAGTATAAAGTACAGATATTTATGAACAAATGTAGGGAGTAAAAGTAAAAAGTTTCCAGAAAAATAAATAGTCAAGTAAAGTACATATACCTGAAAAATCTACTTAAGTACAGTAATGAAGTACTTTTACTTAGTTACTTTCCACTTCTGGGTATTATAAGATTTGTTTTGAAATTTTTTTATTGAATTCTTTTTTTAATATTCACATTTTAAGCCTATGTTTGCACTAATAATTGCTTTAACATTTTTATATTTAATTTAAGAATGTACTGATTGCAAAACTCTTAGTCAATACCAATGTTTGAAATGTTACTTCAGCATGTTTTTTTTGTAATTTATTCCTTCTTTTGTGCCAAGTAATGAGGAAATGTTCATTTCATCTGTGCATTTAAAAATAAATGAACTAGTTTGCAGCATTTTAGCATAATTTTGCAATATCTCTGAATGAACATGAATTCAGTTGATGTAAATTAAAAATACATTTCAACTTTGTAAAAGCAGATGTAAGCCAAGCCAAGAAAAATATTCCAAATAAAATATCACTGTACTGATGCTTCTGTGTGAGACATTAATATTTTGTCATTTTTGTAAGATGTTGAGTTTAAAATTTCGCATTAAGGAGAAAGAGAAAAATAAATAGTACATTTATTTACCTTGTTGAGTTAGTTGAAAATATAATACGATGTTTTGATGAGTCTTTTATGGTGTAGAATGAACTCAAAATACTTAAAGAGAAAAGTCATAATATTTTTAGATCCCAAGTCTTTTTTTTTTTTTTTTTTGAGAAACACAAGAAACAAAGCTGAAATTATCCACTGAACAATGAAAGTTTTAATCTATTAATATATTTCCAACTTTGTCCATGTCCAGGACTTACCTCTTTAAACCTTACACTTACTGTGGATTCTTCATCTTATTGACAAACGGCTGCTGTTATATTTGATCTGATCCCAGAAGCTTATTTGCTTTTGTAAAATTACAACATTTTTTCTCCTCTTCTTCTCTCTCCCCCTTTTTTGGAGGGTTTTTTTTTTTGGTGAAAAATTACAACTTTATTCTTCTGATATCATGTAATTTTTCCCTGAAATATTATCATTTGTATCTCTTCAGTGTGATCTTTAGCCTTTGTTTCTTAATAGATTCCTATCAGAGTTTGAGGTTTTGGTTAATATTGCACGGCTTTACTAAACACCCATCGCTCTCATTGTCTTGTGCATTATTTCACTTTTCTCTCTTTTCAGCTAATTCACTTTCATCCCCATCTTTCCTCTCTAGATGCCCTCCTAGCTGACCTGGAGAGCACCAGCTCTCCTCTTGCTCGATGTCCTGTCCTGCTGACCTCTGACCCCCCGATCAACTCTGATGCTACCAGCCAGGACCCGACTCAAGCCAGACCACCGCCGCCTGCCTATACGCCACAGCAGGTGCACAGACATCTACTTTATGATTGCACTGTGTCTTATGTCAAAACGTTTCACACCAACACATACTGGTGTTTATCACATATTTGTGTTAACTGTACTGTTTGATTCACTGTTTGTCTGTTGTGATTTGCAGACAGTTTCTGCTGCAATGAAATCATCCCAGAACTCGAACCCAGACAAATTATACAGGTAATAGTCCAAAAATAGTGTTTTTTAATATTTTTTTTTAACAGGGCATCAATAAAAACAAATGTGTCTGATGTAAAGAAAAAAAAAGTATGCTATATATTTCTGTCAATGTAGAGATTGCTTCCTTTTGTATAGAATTGTTTTGCCATTTTATGCAAATGTTTACGTACATTAAAAGTTAAAGTATGCTTTAATTTTAACTGGAATATCCAAATTATACAACATTTCCCATCTCCACACTATGAGTAAAATCTACAGTGTGTGTTAACACTGCTTCCTGTTGCATTAGTGATATGACTCATAATAAGTGGAAACAGTAAATGAACCTCAGTCATGACTAAAGTGACAACTGTTAATTTGAATGGAACTGATGACTCATTAAAGCATCATCTGACTGTAGTCAAGGCTCCATCTGATAATATAAGTCAATCACTGAGGAAACAAGTGAGTATGTATATGTATATGTATATGTATATGTATATGTATATGTATATGTATATGTATATGTATATGTATATGTATATGTATATGTATATGTATATGTATATGTATATGTATATGTATATGTATATGTATATGTATATGTATATGTATATGTATATGTATATGTATATGTATATGTACAGTAATCCACTCCTGAATATGTTCTCGGTCTGTGTTTTCTTGCAGCACAGTGTGTAAACCTCGGTCCCCCCGTGCAGTAGACCCCCCTCCGGCCTTCTCCTCTTCCTCACTTCTGGGAGGGGGTCTGAGTGAACTGGACCATCTGCTGCAGGAGCTCAATGCCACCCAGTTCAACATCACAGGTTAGAGGATGCACATGTGTCATATTAGTGTGTCTATGTATGTGAGAAAATGGTTTTCTCATGGCTTTGATTTTGCTGTCAGATGAGATCCTGGCCCAGTTCCCGTCTTCTAAGAAAGATGACAGGGATAAGATCAAGGATAAGGCTGCCACGTCATCTTCCAGGTACAGTATCTAATCTACATCATACAATTTTTCATGAGAGCAGAAATCTGCATGTTGCCACATGAGACCAGAACATTAGGTTGACACAGTGTTGTATTTATGTAGATGTAGTTACACATGAAAAATACAATCACTGTTAAATCAGACTAAGATATATTTATCAGCTAGTTTTCAGTAGCACCCAGAATAGACAAACCAACTAATGAGGACCTTTAGTGTTTTTCATGTGTTTAGCATCCTCTGTAGTGTCTAATATCCTCTCAGAGGGGAAGGATGTGCTCATAAGTAGATGCCACATAATAATACACTGTAAACCCGAACATTCAAAATAATTAAATATATTACGTTGTGAATACTCAAAGTTTCAGAAATAGTACTACTAACTGAAATATATTAAGTTGCTGTAACATGTTCTTCTTTTTAAGTACTTTTTATTAAGGGGAACTATTGCAGATATAAGTGAACATAACTGAGGTACAACTTATTTGAATGATGTCATTAAATGCTGAGATTAATATTGAACTGTTATTTCTATTGTTTCAAATTAGGATGATTGAAAAAAATAAACTGATGTAGTAAATGCTGAAATATAATTTCAGAGCACTTCAAATAACCACCAATATCTATTACACACACAAAAAAAATTGCAATCACAAAACACAGTCATTTTATTCAGGGGCGGCTGTGGTTCAGTTGATCGAGCGGGTCGTCCACATGACACTGAACCCTGACTTAGTCTAAGTTAATAAGTATTACATGAGTAATGTTTTAATTAAAGTACACCTTAATAAGCATCTAAATTTTAAGTTTTGGAAAATTTAATTTTTTTAAGTTCATCAACTTAAAATAATTGAGGCAATCGATTTACTTAAATTATTTTTTTCTGCTAACTTATTTGGGTTTACAGTGTAGTAACGTAATACCCTTTTAATATTTACCATGTTCACAGAAGATTGCAGTGCATCTGAGCTTGCATATAGTTCAGAACTTAGTAAAGAACGCATGTACTGTATGTTCTAACTTTTTTTTTAAATAGTTACAGTGTGTATTGCGATTAGTACCCATAGGCTTCACTTCTGCCTCAACCAACTGAATTGAATCTTATCCATAATTTTTATTTGTTTTAATTAGTTTTGTAAGCACACAATAGAGTTTCAGTTAGTAATTGTTTTTATTTTAATTCTGGTTTTTATTTGTGTATTTATTTTTTTTATTTTTCAGTTAATGAACATGTGTTTCAATTTTAGTTTTTATCATTTCGTTAGTTTTCATTATAATAACCTTGGTTGTACTGCAGGCACTAGGCATGATGGGTAATTCCATCCAATTCTCTTCTCTCCCTGATGATCACATGATATTTTTACATTGAAACTCCATCCAATCTTGTTGCAACTAAAACATATTTATTACTGCAGTCATGATCCCACAGAACACTTGAATGTTTGTGTCATTAAATCCAGGTGGGTACTTTTTTTTTTTACCAGGCTGTAGTTGTTCTCCTGTAGTTTTGAATACATTGTTTTTCAAATTGACATGTTTACAGTAAGATGGATGAGCTCTGTTTTTGTTACAGTTCAGCAAAGCCTTCAGCTACGTCGGCCACACTTGAACTGGACAAACTAATGGCCTCTCTGTCTGACTTCAGAGTCCAGAGCACAGTAAGAAAACAACACAATGAACTCTAGTCTTTTCCTTTTTTTTATCATTTATTTGCAGCTGTTACTCAGTGAACACTGACTCACATGAAAACATTCACTTAAGTTCATGGTGGCTGTGGCTTGGCTACAGCACATGGATCTCTGTTGTAATCAGTCACCAGATATTGCCTGAAGATGGAAATTAGTCTTGGTGCAGATATTCTCCGACTTTAAAAATATCTTGGGGTAGCTGGGAGGCAGAGTTATAGATCCTTATTTCTTTTCATGTATAATCAGGATTTCTCCATTATAATGAGCCAAATCAAAAAAAAAAACAAAAAAAAAGGAAGTGAAACTGTCAGAAGGAGTTCAGTGTGCAACCAAGCTGTAGGTTATACACAGGTCAGGATATGTGCTCATGGGAAAAGGGAGGGTTGATAGGTTTATTACCAATTTGTGACATTATTACAGTCCAAAATAATGCAATTAGTTTTGGTATTTAAACTGATTTGTGTGCTTTTAAGTGAGTGAGTTATGTCCTAGAACATGATGGCAGCCTTAGAAAATGTCCATAATTTTCTGAGTCAGCTTCACAGTCAGGGTGTGTACAGTTAGAAACCTGAATTTCAAACAATAAACCAGAGCCTAACACTGTTAAAACTCTCAACATGTTCCTTGTATGATGGTCTTTGTCTTCTTTCAGCCAGCTGCTCCCGTCAGCCCAGTGGTCACACCTCCTCCACAGCAGCCCACTGCCCCGCCTCAGCAGACATCAGGCGGATCATTGGACAGCATGCTGGGACTCCTGCAATCTGACCTGAGCCGACAGGGAGTTCAGACGTCCTCCAAAGGAAACTGTTCAGCCTGTCAGAAACCAGTGGTGGGACAGGTGAGATGTACATTTGACTGTTGGATTATAACCACTCTATGTAATAATAATTGTGGTATATGGGTGTTGCTATATATACATTTTTTAAGGGCTTCATCGATGTTGATGTCAAATGAGGAGAATCTCAAATAACATTGGTTAATATTGAAATGACAGGACTTGAAATGAGTGACTATTAAATTGTACTAATTAGTCATAAAGATCCCATGTTTCCTTGTCTTAATATGAAATATATATATATATACATAATACATAGATTTCCAACAATTTGAGCTCTTTAGTGACATTATTTATTTATTTAATGACCCTGAATGCACCTTCTGTTCTTATACGTGCCACTCATAAATATGCAAGATTACACACAGAATACATTAACTTATGGATCAGTTTTATCTTTGACAAGTGCAAAGCTCTTGTTCTTCTCATAAATTTTACGTCTGACAAACCTGAGTGCACACCATAGCTTATGTGCACTGAATTCAGAACATGTTTTATTAATAAGCATTTGTTTTAACAAAGAAATAATGTCATGACTATTCAGCATGTTTTACTCAGTATCTGTATTTATAATGTGTTGCCTGTCCCACAAAATATTTCCAAAAAGTAGACGTTCAGTTATTTTTCACTACAAGGTTTGTGTCTTTCATTTTCAGTCTTAGTGCTGTTGCTGATGATAAGGTCAAACATTTGCATGGGAAATATCAATGCATTATCCCTGTACATAAGATACTCGTCTTTTGCAGTGTATTAATCATCAAAGATCAACATGACCACAATGAAAATATGATGCATCAAACTACACTGAATGCAGAGGAATTACATAATGAATTTATAGATGAATGTTCATATAACTCAAAACATAATATTTAGTTTAATATATGTTATAGTCAACAAAACAAAGATAAAAAAAAACATGTGATTGTATATTTAGGTGCTATTTAATAATTGGGGGTAGACACAAGCTGAAAATCAATGATAAACATGTGAATATTTTTTTTTATTTGGATTTATTACTAGAAAGTGAAGATAAATAAAACCAAGTATCTGTGATAAAATGCTTCTATGAATGTACCACTACTCATTTCACTATAGAAAAAAGGGAATTATAGTTTTCATCACTCATACATATTATTCATGAATAAACTCATGATGTTTGCTTCTTCAGGTGGTGACGGCTCTGGGGAAAGTGTGGCACCCAGAACATTTTGTCTGCACCGAGTGTGAGACGGAGTTGGGCAGCCGTAACTTTTTTGAGAAAGATGGTCGACCGTATTGCGAGTCTGACTATTTCACTCTCTTCTCGCCACACTGTGCACACTGCAACAAGCCCATCCTAAATGTAAGAAATACAACTGTAAGTTCTTTATATTTGATAAACAACTAAAATGGAGTCACATCTAACATGTTATTTCTCCTTTGGTTTAGAAAATGGTCACTGCCCTGGATAAGAACTGGCACCCTGAGTGTTTCTGCTGTGTTAAGTGCAGTCGAGCTTTTGGAGAGGAAGGTAATGGGTGGCACATATCCTGTCTAGGTTCACACTTAGCACTGACTTCATCATTACACAATGGTCAGTTAATGGTTCCTTGAATATTACACTGTCATTTTCAGTCCAATACTCTGTGATATTAACTGTCCATTTGCACCACATGAACCCCTCCTCTCTCTAATCTGACTGTTAACATCTGCTAAACACCCTAAAATATTTAATTTGGGTGACTGTGAAAGGAACATTTAGTGTCTTGTGATCTAAAATCTGTCATAAACGAAAGTCCAGCTTGCCAAGAATGCGTGGGAAACACTGAATCTTTGTATTTTCTTGGCATTAAATCAAAACATTCCCTTTGTTTTGAAAAGTTAATAACGGTAGGATGTTAAAACATTAAAATATACTGACATTTAATAATCTTCTGAAGTCATATAAAGTGATTTACTTAACTTTACTCTGACCTTTTAATAAGCGGTAGGATGTTAAAACATTAAAATATACTGATATTTTATAATCTTCTGAAGTCATATAAAGTGATTTACTTTCAGCACAAGAAATTCAGACTATGTTATGTGTGATGTGTGTAAAACTGTGCGTGTATCTCCTGTAGGTTTCCATGATCGTGAGGGTCAGCAGTATTGCCAGCAGTGCTTTTTGACTCTGTTTGCTTCTCGCTGTCAAGGCTGCAGTCAACCCATCCTGGAAAACTACATCTCAGCTCTTAACTCTCTTTGGCACCCACAGTGCTTCGTTTGTAGGGTGAGTGTCGCATTTGATATTATATTATTTGTGATGATCCAAATAGGTTGTATATGTGTAAATATATTTCTTTTGATTTTTAAATCTTTTTATATGTGAAGATAACATCATGTAGTACAAAGTGTTGTCCCTACTTACATATTTCCATGGCATGAGGACCATGATAATTTGGAAACTTATATAGCGCATTTTATGCCCAAAGCGCTTTACAATTCCTCACATTCCTCACATTCACCCATACACCACCCACTGCCTGACCCTACTGGGAGCAAATTAGGGTTCAGTGTTTTGCCCAAGGACACTTTGACATATGGACAGCCAGAGCCGGGACGCGAACCGCCAACCCTTCGATCATTGAGCAACCCGACTGTTATTTGAAAAGCATTCTGTCCCATCCTTAATTGAACTTAATTGAACACTAATTGAGTACTGACACACCTAATGGACCCTAATTATGTGTCAGGTGGGAACAATTGAGACATCTTTTAAAAGACAATGGACTAGCTTTTGTTTGTTACGTGACCTGAAGAAAACTGACTGGCTGAAACATTGTCACATTAAAATATCCTTCACCCGCAACTTTTTTTAAACATTTATTTTGAACAAAAAACAAATACAAAAAAGAGACAACATAAAAACAGCAATAAATGCAATAATATATTCAAAAATGAGTGAGAAGAAGTCAAAACTTATCTAATCCCACCTGTTCTCCTGTACTAGTTTTTAAACATTCACTTCCCCAAGTTGCTACTAATACTGCTACTACAAAAAAGTTTAATAATATTAATAATAATACATGTATATTAAAATAATGAAAATTAATATACTGGTCAAAAAAGGACCAGTTGATGCACATAAATAAAAAGAAATGTGAATGTGAAATAAACACATCCTTACACCTTGTGTGTGTTTCTCTACATTTCATCCCTGTATCCTGTGAACACACTCTAGTGTGTGTTTTGCACCTTCAACTAATGTGTCGCATTTGCACAACATCAGCTTGGTGTTTAAGTACAATACGAAAGAGCACCGAGTTATATCCCTGGTGTCCACGGATTTTAACTGATAAAAATATTCAATTTCAAAAAATACAATTGAAATAGTGCCCTTCAAGTAAAGATTTCAACTTTAATAAAAACTATTCCTTTTAAGAGTGTATATTTTGTTGTTTGCCAAAAAAAACAATCTGAATCCAATGTTGGTTGGTTGGAAATAGTCTGAAAAGAGCTATCAGTGAATAACTGTTGAACCACTAATCCTTTCACTACATTGAAATAATTCAGGTAATAATCACCCTGACCCTCGAAAGGGACATGGGCTGTTTTTGTTTTGTCTGTCTGTGTCTTTCAGCAACTTTACGCAAAGACTATTAGACCAATTTCTCATGAAATTTTCAGGAAAGGTGCAAGTTGGACCAAAATAGATCCCATTAAATTTTGGGGAATGTAGGTCCCAGTCACCAAAATGTGTTTTCACAATGATAAGAGATAAGGCAAATCAGGTAAAATATGTGCAAGGGGGACAGGGTTTGTTGTGCCTGGCACCACTTGTTCAGCTAATAATTCAGGTTTAGATATCTAGAGGCTCTTTTGTAAATATAGAAATGTTGTTATCTCCTGCCACATTTATTCATAAGTAAACACATTTAGTTTGACAAATGATAGGGGTTGTAGATGCTTGCTTTTATGTTCAATTTACACATTTAGCTGAAAATGTTCCCTTCTGTAATAGCCTTTAACTTTACTCTGACTTTTTATGAAAGTATTTTAAAAACTAAAACTGCGAAATGGAGAGAATAATAAAATATTTTCCTGTTCACTTAATGTAAATCTGTACACATGGAGATGCATGATATTGTTGCTGTGTGGGTAGGAGTTAAAATCATTACACCACATGTATATTATTTGTCTTGTACATGTTTTGTACTTTTGTACTGTGTAATGAAAACTAAAAAAAAAAAATAATAAAAATAAAAACTGTAACTAATAATAATAACTGAGATATCACGCTATAAAGGTTAAATATAGAGACAAATTTGAAAGTTGCAACAAAGGGTTAGAATAAGGGTTAAATACTAACTACTTTGAGTTATGATTTAAAGTAAAAAATAGTAGTAGATACAGCATGGGAAAGTTGTCATTTCCCATGACAGCTTACTAATTACAGTTGTGAGAGTTGTTTCTCTCTGCTGTGACTCTCACTGCATGTCTTCACTTTTTCAGGAGTGCTACAGCCCCTTTGTCAACGGCAGCTTCTTTGAACATGAGGGTAAGCCCCTCTGTGAAGCCCACTACCACCAGTCCCGCGGCAGCATGTGTCAAGCCTGCCAGCAACCGATCCTGGGGCGATGCGTCACCGCCATGGGGGCCAAGTTTCACCCCCACCACCTGGTGTGTCACTTCTGTCTGAAGCCCCTGAGCAAAGGCTGCTTCAAGGAGCAGGAGAACAAACCCTACTGCCACCCTTGCTTCATCAAACTCTTCGGTTAAGGACTTCCCCCTTCCCTTGGTCACTAAGTGAAGAAGCTGTATGACTCTGGGTTCTAGTTTTTTTTTTACTATGGGAATGAGGGTGGAGCTGGTCTCTTAAAGTTGATACAGGGACGCCAAGAAACTTTGTCCAGCCCATAGATAGTAATGAATGGACTGCATTTAGACTGAAATACGACTGTAGCATTGACTAAACAGCCTGAAACTGATGCCAAATGATTCTGTCATGTATGTAAATGTTTTATATACTGTATTGATTCAAATTGAATATTAAAAATTGATTTTTTTTTTGCCAAAGGTAGAAAAGAAACAGTATATTGAAAGCAAAATGATTGTTTCAGTGAAGTATTTCACTTTTGTGCAAAGAAATCCCCTTTAATATATTTGCTTTATTTTGCTAAAAGTACAGTGTCACTGCATATGCATTTATATTCATATTGTATCCCAACTGCTATATATGTTTTGTGTAATAGACCAAGCTCTCATATTATGTATATTGTCAGTTATTTTACACTATTCTTTTATTATTGCTCTATGCAATCATGCCAAAAACAATTCCAAAGAATAAAATAAAGATCATCACAACTTGTTATGTAATTTACTTGCTTGGGTGAAATGAAGAATCACTAGTTAAATTGGAGAAAAGAGACAAAGTTGCCTTTAATATTTTTTATTGTTTCATAAAGTATAAAAAAGGCATCTGTACTTGTTCTTCTTAGAATTAAACAAGTATGTTATAGAGCAGGGGCGGGCAATCAGTTTTCTTATGGGGCCACATGAGAAACTTAATGACTGGATCAATTCACCTGCAGCTCTGCTCAGTATGTATCTATAAAAACAGTAAACAAAACAATACAATGAAAATGTGGAGCACAGAATACAACTATTTAATGAATACTCACAAACATTTTTGAAAGTGTGCATTTTTGGTCATCCAGATGAAGTCGTGATGAGTTATTATTGCCATCGCGCTTTGTCCATCGCCAGCGTCTGTCGTCCACAATTCACTAAAATCACTTCTCCTCCCTCAATTCTCATCGGATTTCAAGTCTGATTGTATGATCTATTAAATGCCTACCTTTTGTTGATAGCAAGACATCACAGCTGTGAGGTCCAAATGAGCACATGACCATTGGCACTATCTTTGAACGTGTACATGTTACCTTTTTTGCCCTACATGTTAATTTGACATGAAAAAAAACAAATGCAGTTGTATTTGTTTCTGTATCTCAGCTAATTTTCTGACTTCAGTGAAGAAATATTTAGAAGTCCATGTGATATTGGATGGATTAAAAATCTTCATTCTTAATCCATCTTTCTTTCATTTTTTTGGTGTTAGCTGACATCTTAATGGGGTGAAATTGACCAACAAACCAATCATAAATCTAAGTTGCTGAGTGCAGAAAATACATGTGAAAAAATATTGACTTTTAATTTGTTAATGACCTCATGCGGGCCACTCAGGGCCAGCTATCAGGCTGCAAGTATCCTTACTTTGTCCTGGTCTGTTTTCAAGGCACTGAAGCATATACAGTCCTAAAGTGATAATATAAAGCATTGATGTGTGGCCACTAGATGTCATTATTTACCAAAAGTTTTCCACCGGACTGGTTTTTATTTAATTTTATTTTTTTTAATGTTAATGTTGATATAGATTAGTTGTTATCCCCCTGTATATGTTCAGTAAGAGTCTAGCACAAATACAATTTTCAGCCAAAGGCCAGATATATAATTAAATATTTTTTTAAATGAACAACATCATATATATATATATATATATATATATATATATATATATATATATATATATATATATATATATATATATATATATATATATATATATATATATATATATATATAAATTTTTTTTAAATGAACAACATCATATATATATATATATGTGTGTGTGTGTGTGTGTGTGTGTGTGTGTGTGTGTGTGTGTGTGTGTGTGTGTATATATATATATATATCACATCTCATACATTTAGATTCAATCAATAGATTGATTTAAATCTATCATAATATCAGTTGGTAATAATAAAATTAAACCTGTTGAGTGATTTAAATGATAACTTCTTAAACACTTTTAATCCAAAAAAGTGGCATAATCCAATATTTCTCCAAGAAACAAACCAAATGAACCATGGAGATTGTATATTCAGACATAGACTGAGTTTAAGCGTACAGGTGGAATCAACCATAGATACATGTATATATGTCTATGGGATCAACGGCTGCCTTTCAAACTGCTTGGAATCGGCCAGTGCTACGACCAATCAGCGCAACGAACAATGTGACGTTTACAGAGCAACAAAAACAAGTGCAAAGCGTCTATCTCGTTGTTTAAACATCCTATAGGCTAGCGTAATTAATGTTAACACACGGTAACTGTGGAGGAAAAATATCCAACCGGGTTCGTTTACATGCTGCTTATCCATTCGTACTTCTTCTGCAGTCTACAATCTCACTACACAGATGGAGTGTTGTGATTGAATCGGTTTAACTGGAACCGGTTCTGGCTGAGGCCCAATGGAGTGCGGCTCCTGAACACGAACGCACGAGGGACTGTTAGCGAACATGCATAGTGTAAGATAGCTGTCAATAGTGTCCACAGAGTGAATAACCGTGCGTAGTGGTCAAAAACAACTACGAATCTATTGACGGATAATCTTACACCATAAAAGTCCCACAGGTCAAAGGTTAACCGGGTCTGGAGTGTATTTGCTTTACATTGGACTTTTCTTACAAAGGTAAGAAAAAGCAATACAGTATTCTTTTCATTTTAGATAAGACAGCCCATCTTCAAAAGGGTCGTCAAAGCACTAAGTATGACTGAGGTGAACCCCCAAGTATGAAAGGGAAGTAATTGTTTTCCCTTTCTTTTTAATAAATATTTTTTTCGTTTTTTTTTTTTCATTTTAGATGTTAAAAATTATTTGCGGCTCCCAGTGTTTTCTTTTCCGTAGAAACCGGGTTCAAATGGCTCGTTCGGTATTAAAGGTTGCCGAACCCCTGGGCTCAACCAACGATTCGGGCAAAAAAAAAAATGTCACTAGAGGTGGGCTAGTTTACCTGGCTAATTCATTTATACTGTTTCACTGTAAATGTTTCATATAATTTGAGTCTTACCACATTTGGGGGAGTCTATAAGCTTAATAAATACAAATTACAAATATGTTGTTGAATTTCAGACAGGAGTACATTATTAATATGACATTTACCAAATAACATCAACACGTTGCCAACATATTCTCTTCATATAATTACAAATTTAGAATCACCTTCAATGTGATTTTAGATTTTACACAAACTATATTTTTTTCAATTCAGACCAGAGAGTAACCACTGTTGATTGGTGTGACTGACTTGAAAATGGAACGTGCTGGCATTGGTAAGTAGTTTACGCACGCACGTGACCCAGCACAAGAGAGTTCAATTAAGCACTAATGAACCTCGGTCGGTGTGTGAAAAGGGAAAGGAGGAAATCAGGCGAAGACAATCACTACAAACACGTTGGCTTCAAGTGTTGAAAACAAAATGACTGATTTAAAACAGCAACAAGTAAGTAATAACCGTTCAGTCTGGGTTTATTTTTAAAATGACTAAATCGTGTTGTTGTGCCAAAGTACGTATCCCCTCTCAGAACTGTGTCCCCTGGCTGTGGGACCATTGTTTAAGCTTTTTATCTCAGAATTGGGATGCACACACCTCATAACGTTGCAGCTCATAATTTTGAAATTCCTAATCGATTACTTTATCTTATAATTTTTTTCTGATGACTATCTCAATTTTGACTTTTATCTTAGAATTTCTTGCCTCATATTTATGGCTATTGTGACTTTGACTTTTATCTCATAATTTAGACTTTTGAGGCTTTTTATTTATCATAATTATGACTTCACATGGGGGTATTTTTCTTTTAGTGGCAGGGAGGGGTGAGATGTAAATGAGGATGCTTTTGCTACCAGGGAAATGCATTACAAGGTACACATCACTACTAAATTCTGAGCAGTGATGTGTACCTTGGAACAACACCTGTTCCCACTGCCTCAATGTAATGCTATCAAACTTTATTGTAACAGCAGTAGGAATCTAATACATTGGTTTCCAAACTTTTTGGGCTCATGACCCTATTTCACATCACACGTTTCTGCTGACCCCAACCTTTTTTTTTTTTTTTTTCCAGAAATGTGCTTTATGTAATAGTGTGATCTACTATGTTGCACATGAATGTTAATTTTAGATTACATTTAGTTTAAATAATGTATATTATGAATGTAGGCAGAAAAGCCAGGTGTAGATTACTGCACAAAGTGAGAATTTTATTTTCCTTGGTCAGGATATGTACATTCAGTCCAGCTGTTATTTACAAGGCTGATGATTAAGACTGAGCAAACAAAAACTCAAACTATGAATTATGAAAGCTGCAGCATCTGAAACTGACCACAATGAACATTTGACAGTGCTTCAGTTTATCATGTATTTTATGGATTAGTATTGTCTCTCACACTTTTTTTTTTTTTTTTTTAAATCAACTACAAGAAATTCCAGGTGATTCAAAGGTTGAAAAACACAACCTGAATAGTTAAATATTTCAGGTTAAGTCTTTTTTTTGTGGTTATGAACTCTATGGAGTATTTTCTGGTTGGCTGTCATCCCAGGAGGCTGATGAGGTGTCTCAGCTTCAATGGCCCGAGAATGGAGATGAGTGGAGTGACGGAGAAGATGAGACAAATATGGACTGTCAGCTTTTGCAAGCCATGGCTGAGGAGGATGAGGAGATTAACATCCATAATGATGAAACGTTTGGAATGGGTGAGTGCAAGTTGAAGTGGTGGGTCAACTCCTGCTATAGGCGTCAAACTGTGACCTTGAAGCTGGTTCTGTGTCTTAGATCTGGATACAAACGAGCCTGCAGGGGACACCAGTGGCAGCCTCCTCCATTTTGGAGCGAGGCCACCGACTCCTCCCCCACCGGACCCCAGACCACCGTCCACTTCCCCTCCGAGACAGAGGCTGCAGCATCTCCGCCCCCCGTCAGGACAGCGTGGGAGAGTTAGGGGACACAAGGGAGGGATGGACCGTGGGCAGATGTTTGAAGACCCAGCTGTGATGAGAATGGTGGAGGGGAGGCCAAGTCTCAAGGTTAATCATTTTTTATTAAATTGACACCTTTGCTTCTTGCACAAACCACCACTAACATCAATTAGTTGGATTAATTCTTTTACACATTTACATATTTAACTTTTTCTTTGACAAATTTTGAAATGAAGTGCCTCAACTTATACAATGTTTTTTTTTTTATTTTGGTCTGTTTTGTTTTCAAGAGTCTGGACAGTGCAATAGTGGACTGTGGGAATGCCATGTCCTGGAATGCATACGAAGATCATGTGAGAAACACCTTTTTTAAAGGCAAACTTTTATCAGACTTTGTACTTACAGCTCCTCTAACGTTTTTTTTCTTTGTGTGTGTGTTAGTGGATGATGCCGTCATACAGAAAGGCCAGAAGAGTGTCTGGATCAATCCTTCAGGTTGAGATCATGAACCATTCATCTTGTAATCTGTTTGACATTGCTTTACTTTTACAAATAGTTCTTATTTGATTTTGCTTCTTAGGACAGTGCTGTAGTGTGTGTGATTGACGGCCACAGAGGCAGAGGTCAGCACCTGCCCACCCCCTTCCTGGATTTCCCATATGCTGTGTCTTCCTTCAGGGGCAGAAGAGGAGAACCCAGAGGACCTTACTGTAGAAGACAGTTTGGGCAAAGAGGCCCCGCTCAGGTGCATATTTTAACTTCCTAGATAAGCTCTTAAGTTACTTTTATTTATGAGTTAAGTGAATTTACATGTCTGAGGCTAGGGGAGGCAATATCAAGGCACAAACGCATGCTGCAGCAAGAAATTCTCATAGTGAGATGCTTGTAGAAGATGTTTGTAACTATATTCAAGCAGAGTAGGAGGCTGTAGCCCTCATTTTAGGGTACATTTTCAATATAGCATCAACAATAGCCACAAATAAGGTTGTCATGCAGAGCATCACAAAATGTTATAGGTGTTAAAGGTTTTACAACTTGTCAGTTAATCTGAATGGAATTGTTGTATCCCGGTTTGAGTGCTTTTGTCTTGCAGATGCATGCACCTATGATGCCAGGATCACCCCTGTTCTCACGTCAGCAGTTGCCCCTGAGGCAGCGTTACAATCAGGTTTATCACACAATAAATCAGTCCTAATCTGTCATGTTTATGGAAATGAATGTGAATTCTTGCTGTAAATCCTGATTCATAATGTCTCTTTTGCTACATCAGACGGGGGGCTTCATGTTTCCCACAAATCACCGTTGCCCCTCCAGTCCAAAGATGATGCAGCTTCGCTTTGGCGCAAACTCCCCAAGGCCGTCCCCCTTTTACAGCCCTTCATCTAATCCAGTACACCATTTCAGGTATGTGATTCACTGCCTGTATTCGAGAGCAGCGTTTCATGTGTGGGATGAAATATTTGTTGACAAAGTATGACTTGCGCATATATTAAAGGCCAAGCAGTGAGTTATCACTCATGAGTGTATATAGATCTCCATAAAGCTTAAATTCATTCATTTCATTCAGTTCCTGCTGTTACATCCCGAATTAATGGATAACTAGCCTAACTGCTAACAAAGGATGCAGCTGTGCATCACACAATCCGATGCACTGCCGGTCAAAATTGACGGGTGCAGGAAACTACTTCCAAAAATAGATTTTTGAGAATATTGATTTTGTTGAAAGCCTAAACGTATTTTGCTTCAACAGAAAAGGGCTTCTCTGAAGAGAATAAACCTACTGCTGTAGGTGGAGAAGGAACATGCTAGAAATAGACACTGCACTGAAATTAAACTAAATTTAAAGCCGTCTATACTGTATTGCCTGATAATGGCATTCTTGCAAAAATCACAACTTTGTTGTAACTTTTGAATCAATTTTAAGTCTGAAACATTAATGTAAAACCTTTTTAAAATGTATATATTTTTCGCTTTTCTCTTCAAATTCACTAATTTGATGCAAACTGTTTGCCATACAGGTATCCTGATCCTGTCACCCAGCTACACCCACAACATAAACGGCTTCTTGTTCAAAAACAACATATATTCCAAAGGTTAGTGTACTGGCACAGACATCCCAGTTATTTTATTTGATGTATGAAGGAATAAAACGGTTGAAAAATGTGACCTGTAGGAAACCAGAGGGTTGGGATCCTTACTGTAATCTCATGACTGCCAAAGAGAAGGAGTGGATCACCCGGCTACAAATGATTCAGCTTCAAAGTGAGAATCCTTACCTGGAGGACTACTATTATCAGGTGGTAAATCAAAGCTTTTAGTGGGTTTCAAATCAGAATAAGATGCACTAGAATTTTTCATTTGCTCTTGCTCTGTATATGTGTATATATATGTATATGTATTCCTCTGCTATAGGAGTACTATCGGCGGATGGAAGCAAAACTCGCTGAGGAAGAGCTGGGCATTAGGAGCAAGAGGGATCCACCCAAACTCACCACTCCTTACATCACGAAAACGGACTCATACACACCAGGTCTTTTACATTCAATGCTCCTTGATCAGTGTGTGATATTATAACTTGCAATGGTACACACATTTATTTTATTTACAGTTCAAGTGTTCTATTCTTCCAGTGGTGCACATTGAAGGCTCTTTGGGTCAAGTGGCTGTGTCTACGTGTTACTCTCCTCGCCGTGCCATCAGTGCAGTTCATGCAGTTCAAGCTCAGAGTCCACTTGAGGTGACAGATACAAAATGTTTTGTGTTTTTTTTATTTTAAATTATATTAATTTCCTTGACATTTTTCTTAGACTGTTTCCCATTCATAGGAACAAAAAGACACCAGACAACAACGGTTAGAAGTCCTTAGCATAGTAGAAAAGGTATCTGGTTCTATGTTCCTTCCAAAGCAGTATGCTATTAAGTCTCAGTTTTAACACTTAGTTTCACTTTTTTGTAGTTATTTATAGTTCTGCTGGAAGTTGAGGAGATGGAGAGGACAAAAACCACTGTTTTGTCTGAGGCAGAAGAAAAAAGGTTAATGGAGAAGACGCAGAGGAAAGTGGAACACATCTACTCTCAAATGCAAAACCATGATCCCCTGTGAGTCTCATACTTCCTCCTTACTACATGTATAGTTGATTACAAGCAAAATACATTTTGGCTGCTTATGAATGTACTTTACTTGTGGTGCAGAAATTCAGGAGTAGAGTTCCTGCCTTTCCTACTAGTCTCAAAAGGCAAAAAGCTCCTTGCCCGTCTCCTCCCATTCCTGAAACATGAGCCTGCACAAGCAATCTTGCACATTGTGACCCGTAACCTGCCTACACTAATGAGCAGAGATGCAGATGAGGTAAAACACTTGGGAAACATTGCAATAAATGACAATTAATGCTCATTCACTGTTAGAAAAGTGTTTTTAATATATCTGTAAGTTTTCATTTGCCCAGGTCTTCACTTGCCACATGTTCAACTGGACTTATTTGAAAATGTGACTTTTCATTCAACAAACTTCTTGAGTTCTACTAGCTGGTGGGAGAATTTGGACTTGTAAGTCCAGTTGAACCACCAAGAACGATATCTTTAATAATTCCCAACTTTTTAGGCACTTCCAGTACTCTACCCAGCTCTTCGAAATGTAATTGAAGGTCTGACATTCAGTCAGCTCATCGGGGTCCTCAAGGATTTAACATCATCTGAGTCTCAAACAGCATACGAGTGCCTCACACTGGCCTGTCAGAACAAGGTTTGCTTTACTTTTGTGGCTTCCTATATATGATAGAAGCATTCTAAAGAGAAGGGAACCACATGCAACACAGTTCAAACAGACCACAAATTAAACTAAGGGGGGTGGGGGTTTCAGCTCAATGTAATTTGACCACAGACTACCACATTCATGGATGTTAATTCTTTTCAATCTTCAGTTTGGACTCTCCTTGCTCTATGCGCTCCTGTCACAGGGAGAGAAGTTGCTGTCTTCGGGTGTTCCTCTTGAACCAAGCATTGGTGACTTTGAGGCCTGGTGGGAAAGAATAGAAATCTAATTCACAGATGGGAATGGGGTCAGCATCTTAGGTTTTGACATGGATGTTAATCTTCTTTTTTAGGACTGACACAATTTTCCAGGTGGCAGGACAGCTGTCCCAGTGTTCCCTGGTAGAGCCACTCCTCCTTCCATCCAACCTGCTCACCCTCTTCTGCCGTTATCTGGACAAACGCACTGTACATCAACTGAAGAGCAACATGGAGTGAGTAGTGCATTTATTAAGTTATTTTGGATGCTGATGATATAATGGGAGATTTAGGCGAAGCACATTTTATTTCATGGATTCAACTGGCTTTTTTTTTTTTTTTTTTTTTTTTTTTTGATTCAGGTCTGCAACTGGATTCCTGGCTCTTCCATCATAAGGTGGATGGTTAGAAATGTGGTGTACAGCTAATGACCAGGTTTGGTAAAGATTAGAGTGAAAGGAGCTGCAGCACAGCCATGCAATGCACTCTAACCTGTCTTTAGACTGCATTGAAATTTTTTTTTTTCTTTTTCATGCCCGTTCCCCATATCCCTTCACTTGTTTCACACTGAAAACTGTTTCCATTTTTTATTTCCTTTATCGAATGTTTTACTTTCCCCTCTTGGGTCCCCAGAATGCTATGTCGGCAAATTACTCTGAAATCAGAAGGTGCCAATTTAGATTTTGTCATTTCTATACATTTCTCTGCTATACATTTAACATACAATTAAAGAGCAGATTAAGATTTTCTTTTTTTACCCATCTGTTTAAACTCTACATTTACTCACTTTCAGATACGTGTGCGTGTGTGTGTGTGTGTGTGTGTATATATATCATTTACATTTTGGATAAAACTAAAGTATTGTACTGGTAAGTTAAATGTTGAATCAGACATTGGTGACCAGATTGGGGATTGTATAGTAATTTATCCTTGTACAGCTGTACCTATATGTTCATTATAACGGCTATGAAAGTAGTTGTCTTGGCAGGGCACGTCAACATAGCTATGCAGTTTTTGGGTTTTTTGTAAAAAGGAATGCATTGTGTGTACATTTGTAGTGATACTAAATATGTATTTGATGTAATTTTCCATCTTAGATATTTCAGTTGTAAAGAGATTTTTATTTATTTGGAAACAGGAATAATTTAAATTGCACCCTTGTAGAGCACTTGCAATATAAATAAAAACTTTAAAAATGTGCAACACTCTGCCAAAACTTTGCTGTATCACACTTGTTTGTTTGCACATGGTTTTCTGTCTGTAAATTATCATTTTTCTGAGGTTTTGTGTCCTCCAAAAAATAATTTTGTCTTTGACAAAGACTTGCAGAGACTGTAAAGATTATGTAATGCCTAGTGTTGGCAAACATTTTAATTATACTCTACTGCTTTACTCACAGCAGTGTGTGAATTTTGGGTGGTAACATTCTGCATGTGTACAGATGTCCTTTAAACACAATGAATGTGGATTACTGCAGGTAAACTATCAGTACCGTCGGCCCTGATGTAACTCAGCTTTTTGCAAAGGAAATGCATTTTATAATACAACAGGGTCTGTTAAATGACTAAAGTGAGTTGATTATTACTGCCAAGGAATGGCAATGTTATGTTTCTGCTGGTTGTTTGTCTGTTAGCAGGAGAGCTCAGTTATGAATGGATTTGGCTGAAATTTTCAGGCAATGTTGCTACTGGCACAAGGACCAAATTATAAAAATGCAATGGTGATCAGTGGAGCTGTGTGTTTGGCGGGGGGTAGACGGCTGCTCACAGAAGTGTCGGTAAAACGTATTGCTTGTTTTTGGGGGGTGGGGTGGGGGCTAATCTCCTTGGCAGAGTCTACGCTCTTGTGCCTTTCTAGTTTTTCGACTGAGTTTGGGGGCTGGTGCTGCTTCTTATGGAAGAGTGGACATTCTCATTATGATTGGATGAAGGGTTGAGATAATGCAATAGTCCAGACAGTGACAAAAATTTACTAATTGACATGCATTTGTAAAAGGAATAAAAACTACTTGATCCATATGAAATCACCACGAAATATTTGTAATGAATATTAAACTAAAAGCAGTAGCACTTCTGACCTCCTGTGACTTTGTAGTTTCTTTGAATGGTTACAAAATTAACTGAAACCTATACAAAAATCCTGAGTTTTTATTTATTTAAACTCAGTGCAATTCCCATTTCTTAGGATAATTTAAGGTCTCGTGGATTTTTCTTAATCAGATGCACTGAAGTGTTTTTTTTTTGTTTTGTTTTGTTTTTTTTAACCCCTGCTCAAATTGCTCTGTGCTCCAGCTGTCAGTCTGGCTTTGTTTGCAGTTGCCAAGTGAAGTTGTACTTCCAATGCCAACAGTTGGCAGACCCCACTGGCTCTTCACCAAACACTGAGTCAACTATGTTCACTAGCAGCTGCTCACAACAGTTGCACACATCTGGCCAGATGCTGCTCTATTAGAAGATCCCTGTTCCAGTGGTTGCACTTTGGCCATAAATTATTCTATAGTTAACAGTGTCATGTTAAAGTCCTGATCACCTTCCTTCACTGAATCCAGACCTCTTCAGATCTATCACATTCATGAAGCCAAATAAAATATCACCTCACATCTTAATGAATTACTGTCACTAGTGTGTGGTTGAAGTACAGTAAAGCAAATTAAATCCTATACGTGAACAAGATGGAGGCTCAGATCATATTGCACACCATCTGAACAACCCAGAACGAAGAACTGTGCGAGGTCAATGGTATTTAAGTAAAGACCTGTAAGTACATGTAGAAATGAGCTCCTTTACAGTGTGGGACATTTTTTCCACTCGCATAACGGTGAACTGTCATACTTTTTTTTTTATTTTAAAAGATGATACTCCTGGATATTGGACAAAATGACTGAAATGATTTCAAAATAATTACAAGTTAAAGAAAACACATTTGTTACCATCTGGTAAAAGTTAGCTGGTTTGCCAGTGGTGGTAACTGAAGTTTGTTGAGAAGCCAAGTATGTGAGAGGTCTGGGTGAGCTCTGAGACGAGACGTTAACCCCTCCTTGACCCTATAAGAGGAGGATTTGGACTTTGGGTGAGGAATCTATGTGAAAGGTGAGAGATCTTTCTCTTTTTGGCCACTTTTTCCCCTTTAGTATACAAGGGGCCACTCAGCCTAACTATATGTGTGTCTAGGATGAGACCATGGAGACCTCATGGACTAAAGGAGACATAAGTGGAGAAGGAAGCTCATCCACTGTATTGTATCAGTCATTGATCTGACCCTATCTGGAAATGTCAGTGTATTCATAAAGCTGATGGTACTTGATTGTAAATTGATTTATTAAAAAAAAAAAAAAAATCCTACAGTACATAAGCATGCAGTTTTTGTAACTAATAAATGAAATGCAATAACTGACTTGTTTTTCTGTTTTTGTATACCTTCAGAATAGCTGCTGTCCTTTTCTGATTGAATTGGTCAGTTTTGTGCACTGGTGTTCCTAGTCTGTGACTGACTGTTTTCATGTTGCATTTGCGTTTAACTGGGCTATAACTCATTTCAGTATTCCAAAGTGCACCGTATTTCTAGGGGTGATGTATTTGATTTACAGCTGGGCCTGATATGTGAATATTTCTAAAATATAACATCATGCACTGCAAAAATAGTTTAAATATCGTACTTAAAATAAGACACTTAAAATAATCACCTAAAGAGTAATGTTTCTTTGAGATATGAGAAGTTTGTAGTTTTTTGGTTTTTTTTTTTTAGAAAAAATGCTTTTGAAAATGTTTATTCAAGGAATCCTTATCCAGATCATTTTTGCTTGTTCCATTGGCTTTTTTTTGTTGTTGCTTGAATGCTTGAGCAAAAACTATTGCACAAAAAAAATGCCAATGGAAAACATGAAAATGATCCTGCTAAAATTTATTGAAATAAGATTTAAAATAATCTAAAAACTTCTCAAAAGTTACTCTTCACAAGATTGTCTTTAAGTGTAATGAGATTGACTGGAAATGAAGAAAACATGGTAAGATTTAGATTTTTGTAGCGTAAAGTAGCTATATCAAGTATTTAAAGACATCAGTCAACTGGTACATGCACAATTTAAATGAATGTTCATAAGTCATTGCAAAATCTATCTTTGTTCAATGAAGATTGTCTGGTAAAACCATCACATCCAATCTTCTCTTTGCCTCTTCACCTCTTTAAGTACTTTAAGTGCCCAATTATTCAGTTTGTGTGTGTACAACTCTGGTGCTTCTGCTAACAAGACGGGGGAGGATCAGGACAACAGGAGCATCTACAGGCAGAAGGAGGAGGAAGGCCTTGGACCAGAGTGTATATTAGACCCTCACAATCAGGGGGAGTCACCCACTGCAGAATATCCACGAGTGTATCCTTATCTTCCTGTTGGGTCTAAAACATTTCTGGACTCTTCTTTCCTTAGATCCATCATGTTAGGGCGACTACTGCTGCAGAGTGTGGTGATTCTCTGGCTGGTTCAGACAGCACAAACAGGGGGTGAGTGTTCCAAGTGCAGAGAGGAAAGGGTTAATTCAGATTATGTGTAAAGTCAGCATCAGACTATAAAGTGTATTATCAATGAAGTCTATTTTCCCCTGTGAAAATAGTACTTGTTGCTGTACATAAGACACAGTATTCCTATATTTTTTAATTCTAGTATATTTTAAATTTCTAGTTTAATTTTATTTACTTCTATGATTATTTGTAGCGCTTTACTTCCTTTTTGCACCCCACTGTGTGTTTCTGTGAGCTCCTGTGACAGTGAATCTTATCTTTTCTTAATGGGATGCAAAGATGCCATGGCCTTTAATCATCTGAGAGCTTTGATTTTCTCATTTTGAGTTGATATGTGTTCTGTTTCATGTGTATCTTATACTGACATCTATAGTTGGATTTCAGTTTGAGACATAAGATTTGCTGCTATGGTGAAAGATAATTGAATGAGTTTTCCCAGTAAAATATTTTCTAAGTTGTAATATTCTTCATCAGTTAGTTTTCTGCTGAAATGACCCCATGTCAAACATATTTTTATTCATTAAAAAAATGAAAAATTCAGAACCCCAAGTAAAATTAGCATGTCTCAATTGGGACATGGAGTCTGACAAATATTTGTATAATTTAATGTTTATCCTTATTTAACTGGCTCTGTGGTTACTTTTTATTTAATCATATAGAATAAAATTACAATATTTCCTTTTTTTAACATCACTGAACTTTAATTATTGTCATTGTTCTTGTTCACTAAAAGCTGGTATGTACTGGTTGCAGGATATTAAGTTTCTTAAAGTACCCATTATACTAGACTAATGATTGTCTGAACCACCCTTTTTTCACATTGTTTTCAAATTGATCAGTGACCTGTGTTTTAGGATCTGACTCTAAAAGTTACTTCCTCTAAATTAAAGCCAAAATGTATAATGTAAATGATTAAACAATAAAGTGAAATAACTGTATTAAATATTACAAACTACACATTCTTATTCATAGTTTTATTCTTCTAACAGTCCAAATTGTTTTAACATAATGCCCATTTCATGGCACTGAGACAACCTGCCATGATCCTTGAATGAAGGACAGATGAGACAAATTTCAGATGTTTGGGTTTGCCTGTCGAATTTCAAATGATCATGTTAAACTAAAATCTTAGCAACGCTTGCTGTGTAGCTCTTAAGTGTGCTCAGCCGTTCACCAGGTTTTCTTGTTATGATGTGAAGCAGCTATATATCCTTTTTTTTTTTCTTTACCAGACCTCTGAGTTCTTGAAATCAAAGGCAGCTCAGCTTCAGTGGCAGCAGTAGTCTAAATTTAACATCCCTCTGTGAGAAAGGATGAGAGTGGTTTTTTACTACTTGTACACAGTCACTTCATTGACTCCAGGATTGGCACTTCCCAAAAATGTTCGTCAGAAGGACAGTACATTTAACAAAATTCATTGTGCAATTTTATTGTACACACCAAAAGGACTGTTGCTTCCAACAATTAGTTTTTTTTATGTCATCAAAACAGATTATTGCACTTGTTTTCAGATTAAAGATTTCTCCAATGATTTATTATCAGTTGAATGGACAAAGAAAAATCGGTAAACACATGAATGAAGCATAAAACTTAACATGAATTAACTTATAATCAAATCAACATATATATATATATATATATGTGTGTTGTTTAATTGCTGTTTTACATTAGACACGATGTTTTTTAAGGTTATGGGGCTGTTTCTGGAGTGTCCAATGGACAAGGGCCACAACCTAATGGTAAATCTATCACTTTCTATTCATTCCATCTTTATGATAACTATAAGAACCATTAGTTAATAGATGACATTGCATTTGTTCCAGGAAGAAGACCTCAGAATGGTGGAGGTGTAGGAAGAATGCTCATGCCATCCAAAGGTATAGTTACTGGTCACATGATGTTTCTTGTGCTTCTGTTTCTCAGTAATTCAATTTTAATGTATTTTTTTTAACCAATAAGGTGTGGGTCAAGGAATGGGTGGACAGAATGGATATGCGGGATATCCATCTAAAGGAATAGGTGTGTAATTTCAGATTGTGAACATAAATTAGCAAATCTGTGTTGATGGTTTATTTAATCTGTTGTCCTTTTTTTTTTTTCTTTTTTTTTTTTTTAATATTTCATTCAGGCAATGGGGCAACAACTAGAGTTTCAAATGGAAATGGAGCAAAATACAATGGTAAATATGTCCATCAAATCATGTTTAAAATGAAAGTTTGTCATCTTTATTTACACATTTTCTACCTTATATATCATCTATTTAAGGCTATGGTGCAGTAGCTGGAGTACCAAATGGAGCAGGAACAAAAGGTAAGTTCATGATTTCCCTGAGTTGGCTCCATTTTAAAGGACTCATTCTGAAAACCCTTCTTTAATGAATACTTTGATTATGTTCTTTCTTTTAAGGCTATGGAGCAGCAGCTGGTCCTGCTAACGGGCCGAGTGGTAAACCACAGGGTAGGCATCATATGACAGACATGAGCAAGAATTTGAGGTGCTCTATTTAATTTGATTCCTATGTGTCCTGCACAAATGACAAAAAAAGTAATGTCTTATCTTATCTTTTAAACTTCTATTCAATTCTATAAAGTAGTTTTCAATGAAAGATGCATAATAAGAATCAGAATCTTTATTATGGCCATGTATTTAGTATGTATGTACATGTATGTAGGGGTGTATGTATGTATGTATGTACTGTATGAATTGCCCCTGTCTCCTGCACTATAAGGACCACAATAGAAATATGCCTCTGGGCTTTTGTTATCCTTGACTGTCTTGTTTATTTTATATGGTCTATGGCACAGGTTGCTGTTACATGTTTTATTTAAAGAATAATCAAATAAATTCAATTCAGTCATTATGCAATGGACAATGAAATCTTGGCCAACACAAAAATATGTACCACAGTAATGATAATCTTATCTATTAATATATTATGAAGGTTACCGTTTCAGGTATGTTTATAATTTACCCATCAAATACTATTCCAGCTATGACCTGAGCTAAAGTCTATGTGCCTGCGGGATTCCATTCAACAAGATATGTAAATTTCATACATACATAGTTCAGCGTAGATCACCCCAGGTCAGTCTAGGTCATCTACTTTCTCATATGACCTTAATAGTAATATGACATTAAACAGTGATCCTCATCTGACCTTCAGAAATATAAAAGGCCAGAGCAAACACTATTTTGTGCTGAAGGTTCATACAATAAAGCAATCTTAATAATAAAGAGTAAAAGACATTCTTATTTTTGTTAAGGTAAGGTAAAGGTAAGGTACTTTATTTGTCATTATACATTGTACGATGACATTTGTCCTCTGCATTTAACCCATCCTTCATGCCATTGGGGCACCTGTAAGGAGCAGTGGATATTTTAGCATGTATTAATTTCTTTACAACATAGAGCATTAATCTGGTGTAGAGAAGAGTCATGAGCTACATTAGTACAGATAACCTGTCATCCAGGACTGGCTTTGATGAATAATCTTGGAAAAAGCAAAAATCAGAATGAGTGAAAGCAACTTGTTTTTACCATGATCAGAGACCGTTTGATGGTTGTTCAAATGCCACTCGCAGTAATAATAGATTTTTTTTCTTTGGGTACAGTGAGTTCAACCAACAGATGGCAGCAAAAGCAACATTGCCTGACATTTTAGTACTGACAAAGCATCAATATAAAAACCCACAAAATAAAATGGTCTCAAGATTATAAACTGTCACTTTATTTGGAATTAAAACTATAGTATACCTACTCAATAGTAACAGTTAATTAAATAACTCAATCAGTTTTCCCTTAGTCATGACCTATTATACTACAGCATATTTTGCTAAAACATCTCTCCACTTGTTTATATGTGTAACGTAGGAGGGAATCCAGCAGTTTTTCCAAATGGAAATGGAGCTCAATCTAAGGGTATGTGTCGCATGGATCTGTCCACTAGGAATAATAATGGTAATAATTATAGTAATTAACTTAATGACTTTGTACTATATAACAATTATGCTGTGTTTTTTGGTTGCAGGAAATGGTGCTCAAGCTGGACCAATGAATGGACAACAAATGAAAGGTAACAGATGAAACCTGTCTCATTATATTCTGTTTTGTGCACATGTCCTGAGCAACACCCTTTCTTTTACTTTGCAGGATACAATACTCAAGCTGGCCCATATGGAGGACAACCAACTAAAGGAAATGGTACAGTTTAAAAACTTTTAAAATAATAGAATAAAAAATTAATAAAAAAAATTAAATAAATGCATGTCATATTGTTTAAAATGTAGTGTTTTGTGATCACTGTTGAAGCTATGAATTGTGTGGAACTACAACTGTAGCCAATCATGGTGTTTTTAATGTTAACTGAAATGAAAATGGCTTCCATTTACTCTGCCTTTGTAGGTAATGGTGCATATGGTGCAGCACAGAATGGAATTGGAACAAAAGGCAATGGTATGTTGTGTTACATAACTCTAATATGTCTTAAAAATGCATTATTTTGATGCCTTTAAAATTTCAGGAAAATTTACCTCAGTACTTATTAATGTGAGTTAGTATTTATTTATGGTCTTCAGGTCAAACTGCCATAAGTGGTCCAAGCAATGGCAATGGGGCAAGGCCTAATGGTAAATGATGCACAATAAAGTATTATAGTGTTAGTGTAAAGTGTTATGCAGTACATGGATGTTGGCAAAATGAGTTTAAAGCATATTTTTGTCTGTTTTCAACAGGACAAGGGGGTGCTGGAGCTAAACCTATGAAGGGATTTGGTCGACCATCTTACGGAACAGGTATTACATGTTTTATCCTGGATATCCTAGCATTCCTTTCACTCATGTTTTATATATACATACAGGAGATATATGCATTTTTGTCATTTAAGGCCCATCTGTTGGGATGGGAGCCACTAGAGGTATAGGAGTACCTCAGCTTGCAGGAAACCAAGGGACAGGTATATAAAGATAAGTACAGTACTATAATCACTGTCTAAAAGCACTGTTAACAGCTGCTTTTTTCCCTTCCAGCATATGGTGCCAATGGTTATAATGGATATGGAGCTCAGCCCATGGGAGGTGAGACATGCAATCTTCAGACACTGTCGTTACTTACAGCCTCTGATTTATCGCTTTAATATTTTTATTGTATTTACAAAGGCTATAATGGTGGTTTTGGTTTGAGACCTCAATATGGAAATGGAGGAATGAAGGGACCAAAGCCAGGTGAGTTCAAATGTTATAAAGAGGGTTACTTTCTTGTTTTTTTTTTCTCACAAATCTCCAAATGTTTTTCTTGTGTTTTCAGGATATGGTGGTGTATCTGCTGTGGCAAATGGGCAAGGCACCAAACCCAGTGGTACATTTTTCATTGATAGCTATCTTACATAGGATGTCATTCTAGTAAGACATTCATGGAGATTGATTTGTTTACAAAATGAAGATTTTGCTGGAGTCTGAATATAAATGGAGCCCTGGTTGGTGAACAAGCAAAGATTATTTTATCTATTTTATTATAATAATAACCATTCTAGACATAAATATTAGTATAATTATCAGTGATTATTGTTGGTAAAAATGTTATGGATATTCAAACGGTGGAGCTGCTAAGCCAGCAAAAATGGGTAATTGTTTCACCAGTTTTGTAAAGGACATATTTGGCTTTTTTCTGTTCTTTATATAAGTTAAGAGCCCTATACATACACGCAAGCACGCACGCAGACAGACAGACAGACAGACAGACAGACAGGCAGACACAGTCAAACCCATAAACGTTGATAAAAAAAAATTTTTTTTGTTCTTTGAGAAAAGTGCCAAAATCCTCAGAGGATAATATCAACATTACAAACAATACCAACAATGAAGGTATAAACTTGCACTCTTTTAATGTCAGTGTACTTGTGTATTATTTCTAGGATATGGCGGCATGCCGAATGGCTATGGTGCCAAACCTAAAGGTAAGGCGGTCACTTTCTTTGTGGATTTTTTGAAGATATCAGAATATATGTATTGTGCTAGTATATTTAAACCCATATCAGACTCATTTTTATCTAATAACACTTGTATTTAACAGGATATGGAGCCACAAGAGGGGGTGCAATGAGACCACAGCCAGGTATTACTAGTGAAACCTGTGTCCCAAATTTGATATGTTTTGACATAATCTGGATGTTTATTATTTGATCTTAAGGTTATGGAAATGGAGCTGTTCCCAATGGCTATGGAACTAAACCCAAAGGTAACAGAATATTTAATGTTTTATAAAATGTTTTATCTAACTGTGTCAAAGTGTGTTTGGTTTTAAACTTTGTATTGTCTAATTTTGGATATTTTGCACCACAAACATAGTGTTGCTTGTGCGTAACTTGAAACAGTGGATTGCATTATTTTACATACATACCTTCATTCAAAGTGAGAGAGAAAAGAAAATGTAGCACATTTTGTAGTACCAAGGTAAAAAAAAAAAAAAATGATAATAATAATAATAATAATTTACTTTGCGGTTCTGTCCTTGGCCAAACATTAAGTTATTGTTTAATGACCAATTTACATCCTGTATATTGTCCACTTTTTCCATTGATCTTTGCATGTTGCTTGCTGTAGTCTCTCCATCTTCCAAAATATATCTATAATTATATAGACAGGGTAGGGAGGGTCCTTGTTACACTATTTTTGTGTGATTACTTTTTTACATGCTATTGAGGATTTTAATTAAATATTTATCTTTATTTGGTATATCTTTTCCTGTTAAATTACCTAATTATAGAACAGAAACTGTCCTTGGTAGTTCATATCCCAATATTTTCCCTAAATACTTCACTAATATTATTCCAATATTGGGATAATTTTGTCCATTGCCAAACACATGTCCAACTGATCTGACGTGTTTATATGGTTTGATGTTTGACTTGAGGTTATGGAGCTGCAGCCAGTCCTGGAGCAGGAGCTGGTCTTACCAAAGGGAATGGAGCCAAATCTAATGGTGACCTCTATTTGAATATACTGATTTTATACATAATGTTATCGCTTATCAACAAGCTATTGGAGTAATCCTCCTGGTGTGCCTAATGGACAGTGTGTGGGTCAAAGATGCCATGTCCTTTAAATGTCACCATGGAAAAGCATTTGAATCTGTTGTCTATTCTTTAGCTAATATTCTTAAAAAGATAATAATGGTCTGGATTAACTACATTTATGGTTAAGTAAATTTCCTTACAGAAATTGTTGAATGGTTCAAGTCTATATTCGTACAGTAATTTTTATGTGACCGACCCTGGGTGGATATTCTGCAAAAATCTTCATTTTTTTAATCACTTCTATTTCCTCTGTTTGCTGAAAAATCCAATCGACTTATTTTAATAAGACATATGGTTCTCAACACAACACTGACTCAAACACTAACTTCATGTAGGCATTTACAAATATTACATAGACCACCTGTAATCAAAAAGAACAGAGTAGGAGCAGGTGAAGTGAGTGGTACACTGAACCTTTTAACCTCCAGTATTTCCTCATGTCTACTACGCTGTAGAGCAGGTTTGCAAATGTCCATTGCTTGTCCTAAAATTAGATACTATCAAGAGGATTTTAATCAAATATGTATTCTTACTTGGTATGCATTTTCCTGTTAAATGACCCAATTATTTGGGTCAGAACATGTGCTTGGTACCCTGGTTCGATTCCCACAGCAGACCTTTCTGTGTGGAGTTTACATGTTCTTCCTGTGTCTGCGTGGGTTTCCTCCAGGTACTCCAGTTTCCTCCCACCATTCAAACACATGCACTGATAGGTTAATTGGTTAATCTAAATTGTCCATAGGTGTGAATGTGAGGGTGATTGTTTGTCTATATATGTTCAGCCCTGAGATGAACTGGGAGACTCTTACAGGGTGTACCCCGCCTTCACCCATTGTAGCTTCATTAGGCCCCCACAGACCCCCGTGAACCTAGTGAGGATAAAGTGGGTTCAGACGAGACATGTCCTTGGTAGTTTGTATCCCAATGTTTTTCCTAAATTCCAAACTTATATTATATTAGTCCAATATTAGAATAATTTTGTACACTGCAAAAACATGTGGATGGCCCACATCTGTCTCACTGCACATCCTCCAACAGAGCTGAGGTGTTAATGTAGTTTGATGTTTGACTTGAGGTTATGGAGCTGCAGCTGGTCCTGGGGCAGTAGCAGGACCTGGAGCAGGACCTGGAGTAGGACCTGGAGCAGGACCAGTAGCAGGACCTGGAGCAGGACCTGGTGTTACCAAAGGAAATGGAGCCAAATCCAATGGTGAACTCTATTGAATATACTAATTTTATACATACTGTTATTACTTATCAACAAACTATTGAAATAATCCTGCTGGTGTGCCTAATGGACAGTGTGTGGGTCAGAGATGCCATGTCCTTTAAATGTCTCCATGGAAAAGCACTTGAATCTGTTGTCCATTCTTCAGCTAACACTCTTAAAATGATAATAATGGTCTGAATTAACTACACATATGGTTCAATTTTGTTTGTCCTAAAAGTAGATGCTATCCAGAGAAGTTTAATCAAATATTTAAGATAAGATATTCCTCCATTAGTCCCACTAGGGGAAATTCCGGGTTTACAGCAGCAAGATTATAGCACAGCGCACAAGTTATCACTTACAATGTACATTTATATAACATTGACATATATATATATATATATATATATATATATATATATATATATATATATATATATATATATATATATATATATATATATATATATATATATATATATATATATATGCACACACACACACATATACATATACATATACATATACATAAATATAAATATAAATTATTTTGTATGTCTCTTTCTGTTAAATGACCCAATTATATCACAGAACATGTTCTTGTTAGTTTGTATCCCAATATTTTTCCTAAATTCTAAACTGATATTATTCTAATATTAGGAATAATTTTGTACACTGCCAAAAATATGTGCATGGCCCACATCCGGCTCACTGCACATCCTCCTCCAGAGCTGTGTTTAAGTGCTTTGATGTTTTACTTGAGGTTATGGAGCTGCAGCTGGTCCTGGACCAGTAGCAGGACCTGGAGCAGGACCAGTAGCAGGACCTGGAGCAGGACCTGGTGTTACCAAAGGAAATGGAGCCAAAACCAATGGTGAACTCTATTTAATATACTCATTTCATACATAATGTTTATTATCAGCATCCATGCTCATTTCTTAAATTTTCCGTGAAGGTCGTGGAGTTGGAAATGGTGCTGCACTAGGAGGATATGGACTGAATGGTACAGTATGTTTTATGAAATGCATCAAAACTGTTCAAAGAAAGCAATTTTAATAATTATATTGTATATTTCCATGCTGCACTAATCCAATTAAATTTCTTTAACTTAACAATGCATTATTGTTATGTGTACTTAACATTTATAAGTTTTAAAAAATATATGGAAGAAAAAGTACACACTTAAAATCAGAATCTTGGATCAGTGCATGTTGGCAAAATCAGTTGAAACAGAAAATGTTAAACTACATAATGTGTATAAATACAGAAAACATGGTTGTTGTTGTTTTCACCCACACAAGTTTTTTTTCTGTTTGCATTTGCAGTTTCTGTGTGCATTTATCTGATGCTAGTATTGTCTTTTAGGCTTTGGTGTTCCTGTTGGAGTACCTAATGGACAGTTCGCTAAAGCAGCCAATGCTGGTAATAATTTTTAGACATGTTTTTTGGATCAGCTGTAATATTTGATCTTCAGTTCCATTTGATTTTAATTGTGACCAAATCTCTCTCTCTCTGGTTTTCAGGTTATGGCGTGGCACCAAATGGACCGGCTACAAAAGGTGCAGGTGTTTCCAGTGGACATGGTCTAAAAGGTGGAGTTGTCTCTCCTGAGCAGCCAAGTGCAGTGTCAGAAGAAAGTCTTGGACCTCAGCAAGCATTAACTCAAGATGTAGGACCTGTAGGACCTATTGCACCTGAACCAACCAGTGGCATCCTTGTTATGGTGACACAAGAGAAATCCCAAAAACTGCCTTCCCCTGTGTTACAAGGAAAAAGCTACAAACAGCCCATGCTCATTCCTCAGGCAACACCTGAACCAGGACCAGCATTTTCTCAGGGTCCAGAGTTTGTGCCTGAATCCATACCTGAACTAGCATCCTTGGGTCCACAGGGCAAAGGTCCCAAGGCAGTTACATCTGGACCTGCAGTTCCTCAGAGTAAAAGCGCACTAGAGCCAGGAGTGGTCCTTCCCCAAGGCAAGTACTTCAAACCACCACCTGTGTGAGCATAAATAACAACAACCCAGCAGAGGTCAGTGTATGAAATGATATGAAATGAAGAGGCTGTTGGATAAGTTAGTCAAAGCTGAACCCTGTCACAATAACTGGTATTTTTTCCTAGATTACAATATTTTTGGTGGGGGTTTTTTGTACATTTTGTGGTCATTTACCAGTAAAATATCTTGCTACTGATAAACTTCAGTATCAGGAAGTAGCACAATCAGTCATATTTTATTCATATTATTTGCCTTAAATAAGACAAAACAAAAAATAGCAATTGTAGTCCAATTTGGTTCATGGTGTCTACTTAAAATATGAAGATTTTCCTTTGTTTTTTTGTCACATGGAATAAAAAAAACCCATATTTTTACCTGTATGTTTTAGCTACAACCTGTAGCCAAAACATTGAAATGTAAAACCACTTTTTAACAAAAAATCTTCAAAAATAATTCTGCTTAATAATCTTAAAAACAAGATCAGTTCAGACATTAAATTGAAAGTTTTTGTACCCAGTGGGTCTGCAGTCATTACCACCACTGAATAAAAACTATTTACCAAGCAGTCATTCATGCATACTCCTGAATTCATGTTAAATGTATATAAATGTATGTAAAATATATGGCCTCTAGGTTATGTGACTGGAAGTGCTGTGCCTGAGCAAAAAGGTGCAGAGGCTGATATTGTTATTGGGGTAAACACCAGTGAAGGGGAAGCTGCCCCTGAAAGCACCTGTGGCAGGGATCAAAAGTCCTGCTGCAGGGAAAACTGGGTCAAATGCTAAACTTAATCTTGACATTCTGTAGGTGTGCTCCCTAGGGTGCATGTGTAAGTGGTCACTGATGTGGTCTTTGTTTTTGTCCCAATATTAAGTCTGTAGAGTTGGCGATAACTGGGACAGGATTCATCAGAATATCATTTCTAATTTAATGTGATCTGTTTGTTCAGATAATGGAGGAGGAGGAGCTACAGCGAAGGGTCAGGGATCTAAACCAGCCACACCTGGTAACATTTAGTCTCATTTATTCAAACAATCAGAGCAGCCTCACTTAAACAGCATTGCTTCTTTTAATGGTTTGTGTAAAACAATGAACAATGCACTGTACTGAAAGTGATACAGTTGACATTTTAAGACTCAGGATAACCACAAAATTGTCAGTAACATTTTTGCAGGATGTTTTGTAATAAACTGCATTTGTTAAATGTTTATTTTTATTTTTTTTTATCTTGAATTCTTGAACTGATGTTGTGATATATGTTGCCATGACAATTCCAGACTGTGGACCAGGAGTACCAAATGGACAGTGGATGAAACTACCCAGACCTGGTAAATCATCATTTGCAGTAAATGTATAGAAAATACAATGGATATTAAAGAAGAGCTTGAAACCTAATCATGCTTTTTTTTTTTTTTTATTTCTTTTTATTGTTGTTACCCTTTAAGGTTATAACACAGGTTTGGGAGCATCTGCTGGTACACAAACCAAAGGTGCATTTTAACTATTCATGGAAACACATTTTATTTTGCATAGATACAACATTTGCAGATGTCGTCTGATTAAATTAAATGAAATATTCTTCACTTATTTTGTCCTCAGGTTACGGAGCCGGAGCTGGCGTCCCAAGCATATTTGGAGCAAAGCCCAATGGTAACTGTATTTGTGTGTTTAGGAATATGAGATGTTTATGGTGAGACTTTATACTGATAACGGCCCATACTGTTTCACTGACAGGATATGGGGCCAGTGCAGGGGGATACTCAAATGGAGGAGGAGCTAAAGCACCCAAACCAAGTAAGGACTCTCAATATATTTTAACAAAGTTGCTTAATCCTTAAAATATTTACCAGGTAGAGTATTTAATCAAGTATCATTTACTCTAAGGTTATGGAGCAGGAGGATATACTGCCCCTGGACAGACCAATGGATATGGAGCTGGTACAGATTTATAGTTTTGATTATTTGCTGTCTTTTAGTGTGCTTGCTCAGCCATTATTTTAGCTCTTTAGAAAATTACAATATGTTTTAAATGATGATGTTGTCTTTTTTTGTCCAGGTCTTGGATATCCATATGGAGGGAAACCTAAACAACCTGGTAAGTCTGGTAATCACATCTTATTTTGACTCTTGCTATTGTATGATAAAATCAAATGTGGACTTATTTATGATCAAGGGTGTTGGATTCATTTTACATCAGCCTAATATGATTTTAGGTGGGATGGGCCTGTAAAATAACTGAGAAATAAGTTAAATTAAATTATGATGATCTTTAGATCGACAAAATTTACTTAAAAATAATATGATCAACTGGAAATGTCTTATGAAAAGCAAGTGCAATTTGAACAATATTCTGCCTCAGTTCATCATTTACAAGTGTGTTACAACTTATAATTTCAAATACACAAAGTATTTAGTAACAAGTAGAAGATTAATACAATTGCAAAAATGTGTAGAAGTCTCTCAATGGACATAATAGACAAAATGGAGAAAATTAGCTATTTTCATTATATTTTACTGCTGTCATCCATTTTGAATTTCTAATTTGTCTGTATGTAGAACCTAAATTAAAATGATCTTGACACCATTGATAATATATTCAGTGTATTCTACTGTATTTCACAAAATCATCACTTTTTGTCACTGCATGTATTGACACCTGTGCTCTGTATATTCTCAGGTTACGGACAAGGAGCATCCCTTGGAGCTGGATATGGTAATGGACAGTTCAAATGGAAGTGTACTTTAAAAGAATACATTTCTACCTTCTGTGGGATTGAAAGAGTTTAGAAACCAGGACCAGCTATTTCTTCGTGTCCAGAGTTTACGTCCACAGCTGAATTGGACCACAAGAGGGAAAAAATCTAATGCTTTTATTTTGGCTTTTTCTAAGGAAATGCTGGTGCGGGTGAAGCAGGAAAGTCTAAATCAGGTCAGCTTTAATGTTTACAATAATCCATGTATGTATATGTATGTATGATAAGTTCTATTTCCAGAGTTGTGTGCCTTATTTGCAACTCAATTTCCTAAATGTTGTTGCAATGAAATGTCTTATGTTCTTGTAGGATATGGAAATGGCTATGGTGCTGGAGTGCAGCCTGACTATGCTAGTAAGTAGTGTATATATATATATATATATATATATATATATATATATATATATATAATTTTTTTAGGTTATATGTATCAAAAAGAAAAAGGCAAACCTAAAACTACTGGAGCCAAATTAGAATACTAGTTCATTTTTTATTAGGGACCGAGCACGCAGGGTCGAGGCCCTATGCATTTGCACACTATGTGTGCAACGCATAGGGACTCGTTTTTTACTTGCTTTTTTTGCAATTTTTTCACGTTAATTATTTTGTAAATATTTATTAGCTTTTGTTCATTTCTTAACATTTAGTTTTTGTTTTATTATTTTTCTTCAATTCTATTATGTTGATATCTTACATTGTTCATGTTACTTATTCTGGTGGTTTGTTATTTATTTTTGTTGTTTTTTTTATCAATCACTTCAGCTGCTTTTATTAATTTTGTTATTATATTCTTGTTTTGACTGTGGAACTACTAAAGACTCAGGAGTTAGTGTTAAGCAGTTGAACTTTGAGTGAATTAAAGCAAAAAGTCAACACCTCATTGTTTTGTCCAGGTGTTGACCAAGGTGCAGCATCTATTGATCGCAAATCAGGTATGCTATGATTCAGAAATGAAGTTTCGGTTGAGGTTAAATATGGTATAAAATAAAAAGAATTTGACCGGTTCACTGCTTTCACAGGTGCTGCTAAACAGACTCCATATAACGGTGCACCGATGGCCCCTGCTGGACTAGATGGTACGACTAAGCAGAAAGATACAGACAAATTTGAGTCCCCAGGGGGCAGTTCTGTTAAGCAGTTCCTGAACATAGAAGAACACACCATCAACTGCACTGTTAACACTGTAGTTACTACAGTGACAACTATAATATCAAACAAAAGACAACAGACGTGTACAGAATGACACCACATCAGTAATCTAAACAAACATTGGAGTGATTCCTGTTAACTTCATATCTTAGCCTGAATCTCTGTGCACACATTAGTGTTGTTATTTCAAAGGTTATAAGTCAATGGGCTAAATACATAAACATTTGTCTTTTCCCAGGAATGAGTCAGTTTCAGCCTCAGCCTGTTGGTCTTGGACCGAATGGAAAATTTGGCAGCATGTATGCTGGTATGTATGTGCAAAATGTTTATTTAAAAAAAAAAAAAAAAAGTGGATTAGACCCACATAAGATGCTCCATTTTTATGCGCAAATATGCAAAAAATGTTCCAAAGTATTTCTTCAACATGAATGGAAAATCTAATTTTACTGTAACTCTGAATATTTTATTTTGTATTTTTCTTTCAATGTTACAGGAATGGGAAACCTGCCTTTTGGTGGTCAGAGCCCCAAGTACGGTGAGTCCTTGGTTGTGTTCTATTACTTGAATGAATTTACTAGAACATTAATGAAAGTGCTGAATGTTTAACTTAACAATTCATTTGCGGTATTAGGTTTTTTTTTTTATGTGTAGAAGTTTAATGTAAATGTGAAACACCTGAAAACAGGTCAATGTGTACAGCATTAACACTGTTCCTTCCTTTCTTTTAAACTTATATTTCACTGTGATTCAGGTATCGGGGGTATGCAGTTTGGTGGCAAACCCCCCAATACAGGAACTAATGGTGCAGGAAAATATGGTATGTCGGTCCGATAAATATGTGTGTATCTAAACACATAGTTTAGATTTTTTTCTGCTTTTAATGTGTTGATTTTATTCATTTCTAGGATATGGTGGAAGCTCCTATGGGCCTGCTGCAGTAGGTGGTCCTAGCAGTAAATCATCTGGAAAATATGGTAAAAAAAAAAAAAAAAAATTTATTAAATAACCATAAGAGCCATAAAAAAAACAGGAATTATGCTGCATTTCAAAATGACCACTAAAAAGAAAATGTTTTATTCAGAAAACGTCAAATATTTGTGGAATCAATATCAACAGCCTATTCTCAGATGTTGATATAAATTGTATTTTGAGAACCATGTAGTAATTTAATATGTTTCTCATTATTGCTTGCAGGATATGGTGGCTTCCCAAATGGAGGGCAAGTTGGTTTGGGCAACAATGGAAATGCCCCTGGAAAATATGGTAAACAATTTGTACTGTTGCCGTTAGATGGTCAGTGACAGAGGTGGTCAAAGTACTCACATTATGTACTTAAGTAGAAGTACTGATTCAACTCCTTTACTGAAGTAAAGGTAAAAAAAAAAAAAAAGGCACAACTTCTCAATTGTAATAAAATAAAAGGTAAAACTAATTTTTTTTTCTATGGCTGAAATATTTATTTAACCACACAAAACCAGAAAATAAAAAAAAAAATATATCCAAAAATAAAGCCTTTAAAAGTGAGTTGCTGTGTAGATTGTGTTTGGGTCATGCTACTCAATTTTGTGGGGGTGAACAGGACATCTCAGAAAAATGTTAAAGTCTTAAGTAGGAGATTTAAAAAAAAAAAACAAAACATAAGTATGAGATTTAAAAGATCTAAATTGTGAGATAAAAAGTCAAAATTATGACATAATAAGTCACAATTCATGATTTACCACTTATTTTTCATACTGTTACATTTGCCTAGTTTGAAAAAGTAATGAGTCTATTCTGAAAATAAATTACATATAAATTACAAATTACAAAAATGTAAAGTAAAAAGCAAGCAGAATATGCTGAAGTAAAGTACAGATACCTAAAATGTATTTTTACATTTATGTTACAATGAAATTATACACCCCCCTTCAGTGCAAATTGAACATAAAGATAAAAACGCAATAATGTATAATAAATAAGATTCAATATACAATAAAAATAAATATGCTTTAAAAAGCCTTAAAAATGCTTTTTCTAAAAAAGAGCTAAAAAAGCTAAAAGTGATAAAAGTACCTCAAATTCACATGTTTAAAAGCTGTATTACTTTATTACACTTACATTTTCACCCATGGTACTGTTATGGCTCCTCCTATGAGTTTAATATGAGATTATAATTTCTCCCCTTCCTCTTTATTTATCCAGGTTATGGAAGAGTGCCTTTTGAGGCTCAGACAGGTGGCCTGGGAACGATGGCTAAAGCTACTGGGCAATATGGTACAAACAAAAAAACAACACAGTATATAGGCTACGTGATTTGTTGATTCTGGTGTAAATATTCTCCTTCTTTCCAGGATCCTCATATCAGCCTGAACCTGTTGGGATGGGACCACATGGAATGCTCTCGGGAAAATATGGTGAGCTTAATCAAACACCACAACTCCTTTGTGCATGTCTTTATATTATTGATTTGTCATCACTCATCTCTGTCGACCTGCTTAGGTGGTGGTGAAATCCCCTATTCACCTCAAGCCTTTAGTGGTGAAGCAAAATCAGCAGGGAAATATGGTACATTTGAATGTTTTTCTTGTCATTTTAACAATAAACTATATTTATGTTGACTTAATAATTGACCTTTTAATCTCATAACAGGAAACCAAGGACAGTACAAATCACAACCACTCGAATCTGCATCTACAGGTAAATCTGGTGGACAATATTTTGCGTTACATCATTATTACTCCTGATTTTTCTGGCAAATTGTACAATTATTGTTCTTTTGTCTCAGAGACGGGAGGTGTATCTTATGAGCCCCATCCTCTTGAACCAGATACAGCTGGGAAATCCTATGGTTAGTATCACACGAGGAGAAAACAAAACAGTATTTGACAAAGGACACATCCTGCATTCTGTTGCAATCTGCCCCACTTTAAATAAAGTCCAGTAACTTCAATTTCAAGTTGGCATTTTACATATTCAGTAGGCATACACTTAAGTCTAATGTAATGGTGGTGATGATTTTTTTTAATGAAATGTATGTTGTGGCAGCAAGGATTTTGCCATGACGAAATACCACAGCTAAACCTTAGCAGTGGAAAGACTGTGTTGTCCAAAATATCTTGCTTCAGGACCAAGAGATATTGAACAAAGAGACTTTGGAAATTTGCAGATAGTCCCAACTTTGTGGGAACAGTTTGGGGGTGGGCCCTTCTTGCTCCAACATGGCTGTGCACCAGTGTAGAAAGCAAGGTCCATAAAGACATGGATGAGACAGTTTCACGTGGATGAACTGGAATAGCCTGGATACAGTCCTGACCTTAACCTCATAGAACACCTTGGGGATGAATTAGAGTGCAGACTGTGAGCCAGGTCTTCTGTCCAACGTCACTGTGATCTCACAAATGCTTCTGGGAAGAATAGTTAAAAACTTCCATTAACACACTCCTGAAACTGTGGAAAAACTTCCCAGAAAAGCTGTTATAGCTGCAAAGGGTGAAACCACATAATATTAAACCCTATGGATTGAGAATGAGATGTCAAGTTCATATGTGAGTCAAGGCAGGTGAGATGACACTTTTGGTAATATAGTGTATGACAAGTTCAATAATATATTAGGAAGTATGGTGTTCACCTTAAATGAGTTACTTACCACGGTACCTGTCGTATACATAGAAAAATGCACAACAAACATGGTTCAAATGCTCAAAACGATGTCTAATTTCTACCAGTGACTTTATATATATACCAGGAACAACATCAGAGATCTCTGTACAAAAGAGCGCATTGCTAGGAACAGCTAAGATCCTGCGCAGAACCCTCAGGCTCCCAGGCCTCTGGTAGAGGACCCGAGTCTGAAGGAGACACCGCCCACGTGGGGCGAGAGGAACATTTTTATATATATATATATATATATATATATATATATATATATATATACATTTTTATATATATATATATATATATATATATATATATATATATATATATATATATATATATATAAAAATGTTCCTCTCGCCCCACGTGGGCGGTGTCTCCTTCAGACTCGGGTCCTCTACCAGAGGCCTGGGAGCCTGAGGGTTCTGCGCAGGATCTTAGCTGTTCCTTATATATATATATATATATATAATGTGTATACAAAATCACTTAAAAACAAGGCAGTCAGAGACAGCAGACCTCTGCCAAGGCTTGATATGGCATCATATGACGTCAAAACATGACATAATCAAGCCATAGGTGTTGACCCATCTAATGTCCAAAGGTGAGACGATGTGAATGCAAAAAATGCAAGGTTCTATCTTGTCTGAATCCTGAGATATTACTACTTATGTCTTTTAGCTGTTCACCTTTAGTGTGACCTTGACCTTTGACCTTCAAAATCTAAGGGGTTCTTCCTTGACCCATTATCTATCATTACTGAAAGTTTCATCAAAATCTGTTCAGAATTTTTGGCGTGAACCTGCTGACAGACAAACAGACAAATGGACCCAAATGTAATACCTCCTTGGTGGACCTGAAAATCTTCATTTGGCCTAATCATACACTGGTCGAAAATATAGACACTGTTTTAGCCATTTGAGACATGTTTGTTGTGATTTTTTCAATGTATAGGACAGACACCATGGTATGTAACCAATTTAAGGTGAACATAAATAGTATATTAAGTATTAAGGTGTCTTATTATGTCTATAGAAGAAGTAAAATGCCAACTTGAAGTGTTAAGTTACTGGAGTCTATCACAGTCATCAATTGTAATAGAAATCAGGACATGTCCTTTGCTTCAAAATCAATCTTAGTGTTTTTTTTCCTCTCAATCTCTTAGTGAAAGGAGAGTTACCAACTTCAGCAATTGCATCTGAAGGTGAGGGAGTGTCCGTCGATAAATATGGCAAGTATAATGTTAATTTATGCAGGTGTAAATCTGTCTGTTCTGGCTGCAATGCATTTAATTAATCGAGGTGTTATTTGTCACTTTCAGAAAATGTAGGCTACATTAATGGACAAGTGCAGCCAGAAGGTAGGGACAAAAATGATGATTCTATGTGAAGGTTTTGAGTGCATACATGGCGCATAAACTATTAAGCAAAACACTAACATCTTGATTTACCATTTCATAATCTATCTGTGGTCACATGCTCCTACATTTCTGATCTCTCTCCTCTAGTTGTTGCATTTCCTGCAGCTCCAACCTTGCTCCCCACATTACCTTATCCTTCCATCCCATCTTATCTGCCTGTGGAGTCCATAACTGGGGCTCAGGACCTGCCAGATCCAGCGGGTAAAGCCAGTACCATCGGTGACTCTGCACCCATCACTGAAACACAAGCTGTTTCTCAGGGGTCTGAGCAACCTGATGACCTTCTGCAACAGCAGCTACCTCATCAGATACACATTCAACAGCATCTCAAACTGCATTTTCACCCACAAGGCAAGCACAGCACAGATGGCTGACTGTAATTAAATAGTTATAGAAGTACTAGATTAGATTCAACTCTGTCATTAAATGTGTACAAGGGAATGAAGCGTACTTTAGCATCTTACCAGCGAACAGTATGTACATAATATACAGGACAGGTGTGCTATAAATATACCTTTGAGATTAATATATATAGATTAATAAACATTACATTATACAGAATAGTAGAGATGCTGGCTGTGTCCGAAATCACTCCCTAACCACTATATAGTGACTACGCCATTTTGTAGGGGTGTCCGAATCTTTAGTAAATTAACCTTAAAATAATCTAGAAATAATATAATAATATAAAATAAAACTACACTAAAGATTCAGATACCCCTATGAAATGGTGTGGTCACTATATAGTGGTTAGGGAGGGATTTCAGACACAGCCATAATATACAGTTTATATACAAGTTATTTATGACATTTGTGTATATACAGTTAGCCAAAATGTATCATTGTAAAAACACATTTTTAGTGACTGTGCCCTTGACCTTTGACCTAAATTCACCAAAATTTAATGGGATCTATTCTGGACCACCTCGCACCTGTTCTTAAAATTCCATGGAAATTGGTACAGTAGTTTTTGCATTTAAGCTGCAAACTGAACCAAAAACAATATCCCTCCCCCCTTTAAAGGGCAGGGTAATAAATATTTCAATACCAAATTTATTCAGACATCATGAGATTAATTTAATTTACCTTTTGCTTCTACAATGACAAGAGGTGCTCAAAGTGGTGATCAGTAGCCAATATTACCCACATGTGTAAAAGTGTTTTCCTGACTGAACACCTGCAGACTTTTACCGATGGGGGAGCCTAAAGGATGTTGTGTAAAGCAGGAAACTGATTATATTAGCAGCCCTGAGACAAAAAGTTGAACATGCATGTGCATAAACACCATTGGACACTTGAGCCAACGTTACCCAAGCAGTACTTGTCCATACAAATAAATGTCTGGAAGCCAATGACCACCACTTTGAGTACCCCTTATAATTATACAGGCCAAAGGTAACGTCTATTAATCTCATGATGTCTGAATAAATTTGGTATTGAAATGTTTGTACAACTTTTTCTTTTCTATTATTTTAGCTGACTCTGTATATAAGAGATTGAGGTGATATGAACATACTATACAATTAAATACTATGAACATATTCTGCAGGTGGATGCCAGGCATATGGATTATGTGTGCAATAAATGAATGTCCAGTGTAGAGATATTACCATAATTTAAAACAATTCTAAGTCATGTGTGAAATACCTGAAGTGAAAACACAGAAGTATTATAACCAAAACAAAGGCTCAAGGTAAAATGGTCCCTATTTTCCTTTGTATGTTTGTGATTGAGGCTTATAGCCACAGATGTTGATTCATTTCAATGACTGTTGGTTGCTTTAATTTACAGCATATTCTAAAATCTACATTTATATAAAGACAAATTATATTGGTCCATAAACATGGCCCATTGAAAACAGAACTCATACCACATGTTATGTTGTTGAGCTCACAAAAACAGGCTAAACAGGCCAGTGACTGAGTATTTTCCAGCCAATCCAAGAGACGTTTTAAAGTTTACATAAATAAAAAAAAACAATAGCATTATTTCATGAAGCAAACAAAATAAACACTAGACAGGAAGGCTATAAAAAAAAAAAAAAAAAAAAAAAAAAATAGGAACATCTAGAAAAGGTCAGACAACTGTGTGGAAACTACAATCTTTATCTGGTTTGTACTGAAGAAAAATAAAATCCAAATTAAAAACAGTATAAAGCAGTTATCAAATACAAATGGTTTCATTCAAATGATGTTATTTGTACAGCAGTGCAGTAAAATGCTCAGTTACATTACACCACTTATTAATCATTTAACAGATATAAAAGTGTTATTACACCTCCAAAGTCTTGAAAGTGTCAAACCCTTCCTCTAAACATTTCAGTTTGGTTATAATAAAACAAATAATTAAATCTAAGTCTATACTGGTTTGTGTTTTCTTTTTTGTCTTTAGGAGCAAAGAATGGTAAATATGACTTGAATGGCTTCTTTGGAAATGGTGGCTATAAAGGTAAGAAATGCTGTGGAGATGAGTTATTTTTAAATGTGATGATGATGGATTATTTCTAAACCAACATACTCAACTTTATCCTGCATATTTGTTTTTTGCACAGGTTAACTCTACTTACAACAAGAAGTAGAATCCACTTCTCTGGCTTTGTATATTATTTCTGATTGGTTTTTCTGATTGTATATTACTTTTATTTTCTCCTGACCACAAATACTCCTTGTATTCATATTTTTGTGTTTGTTTTTAAGTCAAGAGATGAAACATTTTAAGATTATGATTTGTTAGATGTTGCTGTTTCTCATGTTTAGTGCATATTTGTTTGCATCCTACATTACCTTTTTGTCCTGCACTTACTGTTTGCTGTACATGAGAAGAAATGTGGGAGTTGTCTGCATGTTAGGTCAGTGTTTTGATTGAATCAGTAACATTTGCCTTAATGTTGTCGACTGGAACTGTTTCTGTGCAACTTAATTCAGTCTAATTTATTTGGCATGGGAGTGTTTTATTTTTATTACATGTGACAATCATCTGTTTGTTATTGTACAGATTTGTAATGATTAAAATCGGAGTGAAAAATGTTGCAAGTTTTCTGCATGCAGTAATATGTTAAAGTGAAAGCCCCAGTTGAAATGAATACATTGCTGCCACTGAACTAACTTTTGTAATGAAGGCTATTACCCTTTTAAACAGTTGTAATCTCCAAAATCTAATCTCAGATTATCCTCATTTCACTATAACTGTGATGATAGAGGATCATGTCTGCAGAATTGAGGAAGTATAGAATATATATTCATGATGAAGTTGAAGTGTGAGTCGGTTATGAACCATGACAGGGAGCAGCTGTGTTAGTGCATGTGGCTTTTTATAAGGATTACCCCAGCTTTATCCCTAGGAATAAGAGCCTGCAGCTGATTGGCCCTACTGAAAGCATGCCACTCTGTTAGCTCAACAGGTTGCTTACTTTGAATTACACCTGTCCCATGATGGGTTTCAAAGACCACAATTTCCAGCTTCAGCAGCCATGGTCATGACCATTCCTCAGTCCTATGCGTGGCCTTTTTTAAGGATGTTACTGGTAAGGAACTTTATCAACTAAATGTAAGAACGGTGGCTGCAGGAAGTCGTTATGGTGCTCTACAAAGGACCACGGCTGTTGGAATTTGCAAAGACTCCTTCACATCTTCAGTTCAACAAATATGTCCTGACGGGTTATCGACCTGTGCAAACTGCTAATGAATGCCTCAGGAGCCTCTTCTACATGCACAATGAGCTGGGCAACATTTACACCCATGGTAAGTCCAAACAGCTACTTAAACTGCTTGGTTTTAGCTGGAGTTTTTCTCTTAAGGGAAATCCCTAATCCCATCCATTCTGGACTAAAATGTTTAATTTATTCTACTATACAGAAGTTATTCTTGTCCTGCCTCCACTTGGCTCTTACAAGGGTTGTACAAACAACTACTACTCTCACTTATAGCCAGTTACAGCCATACTCTGTAAGGTGTGTAATGAGGATATGGGGTATTAGCTTTAATCTGCCCTGGGAATCCTTGTCCTGCAAATATCCTGCTGTTAACTGGGTATTTAAAAGGTCGCAGAGCGGCTGTCACTTTTCAGCTTTAATTAAAAATGATAAAAGTCTTGGAGAAAATGAATTTTGTTTAGTAGCTTCCAAAGAATGTCTCATTTAAGGCAATGATGAATGTTCAAGACTTAAAATGTGAGATCAGTTTTGCAGAAATTCACTGCAATATGCATGATCTGAAAACTACTGTGGCCTTGAACTTGCAAAGGCCTCTTTTCGTGCTCCATTTTCTCCTTGACCAACCCCTTAAGATAATTAAGACTAACACTCTTACTAAAGGGAAGTGAAGGGTATTAGGTTTAAAGCGTCACTCAGATTTTTCTATACATGGGGCCAGTACCAAAATCTCTCTTTGTTCCCAGTGCAAACAGAGGAACCATTGTTATGTTGTTGTGCATAATGTCATATTTCATTGCACCAGTTTGAGACTCTAGGCTAAAAAACAACACTAACTTGCCTGTAAACCTTTTAATAAAATGTTTTTCTCACAGATTCTCTACAGCAGAGGTGTGAAACTCACTTTAGTTGAGAGGCCACATACAATTGAATATGATCTAAAGTAGGCTGGACCAGTAAAATAACCTAAAATGTCAACTCCAAACTACTCTCTGAAGTTTTAGAGTGGGGAAAAAAGTACAGTTACATTATTGAAATGTTAAAATGTAGAGAGAATCTTTTTTTAAAAAAACATGAAAACTTTGAATTTCCTAAGAAAAAGAAGTGTGATTCTGTCAATTTATAACTTGCAGATCATAATGGATCTAAAAGTACACAAAATATTTAATGGACCATTGGGTTAAAATGAGACTTATGACATTCAGGTTATCCATGTTCACATCTTTTTGTGAAAGCATAGCTGGTGAATGTAAGTATATTAATGTAATTTAACTTTTTAACACTGAAAACGGAAACATTTGGAGATGTTATTGATAGGCAATTATAATATTTTACTGGTCTAGACCCGCTTGAGAACAGGTTCCACATACAGAAGAACATGAACTAAAATAATATCCTTGACTGTTAATATATTCTACAAACTCATCACATGGACCAGATTGGACCCTTTGATGAGCTGGTTTAAGCCCATGAGCCACATGTTTGACACCATTGTGAGCTTCAAACTGTAACTATTGCTTCATCTAATATTGCTTTTTTTTTCCCATCCTCCTCTCCCTCCAGGTATCCCTTTCTTCCTATTCTTAGTGCTACTTCCTTTTAATATACCATGGATGGAGGTGGAGAGTGTGTGGATCTGCGTGGCCCACTACCTGGCCTGTATCTCTCCCACTGTGGGCTCAGTGGTCTACCATGTTTTCATGAACCATGTAGGAGGAGAGCAAGTGTACGACACCCTGCTCTCCCTGGACATGTTTGGAGTTTGCTTAGTTAACACTCTAGGTAGGTTTGCATATTCCTTACAATAGAAGTCATTGTAAAATCAAGTCCTTTTTGGAAGTACAGCACATATACAACTCTAAAGTATGAAGTCTACATAACACAAAGATATCTGCCCCAGTTTATCTGATATGGCTGTTGTGCTCACTGGCACATATTCAGACTTGTTTACACTCCAAAACTCACTTGTTAGTATTTCTTGGAAGGTGCTGTTTTCAGTACTTCACTGTTGGTTATATATGAAAAGAATATAAGTACAACACATATGCAATGCAAAATGTGTACTGAAATAAAATCTAAATTGTTCTTTATTCCAACTAGTATTTCAAACACACCTTTATACATTAGGTTTTCAATTAATGACTTCTTGGATGATGTATATGATGCCACTTTCTACTACTTGTGATGTTGAACATGTAAATGTATTTCAAATCAATTCTGATACTCATCCATTTGTTTTGTATGACACTAATCTAATTTGCTATAACACATTTTTTAAGTATTTTAGAAAAACAATGAAGGCAACTGCATGTCTGTGATCACTAAACGTTTTGCACAGTTGCAATGTGGAATCGACCTTTATCATTTCCTTTTTCTCTGCACAATGCAAAACACCTACAATTACAATGCAGCCACTTTCCCACAGTTGGAATTTAATTTTAACTTCCCTCAGCAACAAATAGACTTCAAAAATGTCAGCTTCCACTAGCACCTCCCTCTTTTTGTTCTCTCCCTTGCATCATTTACTGACTTTATCTTCTTCATTGTCATCATCAGGGGCACTTCCCATCATCCACATCACTCTTCTCTGCTACCCGACCGTACAACTGGCCGCCCTGCTGGCCTACATCCTCCTGTCAGTCTACGGCATCTACTGCGCCACCACGGCCCGTACAAACATCCTGCGTCTACAAGCTTTTGTCTGGCAGGCCCTGTTCCGCTTCTGCCTCTTCTTGTTCAGAGTGTACGGCAGTGGGGTGGGCAGTCCAAACTCCCTGCGCCTCTTTGTTACCATGGACTCTCTGGCGGTCATGGGTGGGGTGGTCAACATCATCCAGATCCCAGAACGTTTCAGCCCCGGTTTGTTTGACAACTGGGGAAATAGCCACCAGATCATGCATGTCATGGTGATTTGCTCAATTATCTATTATCACTGGGGCACATTGGAGGATTTAGCTTGGATTAAAACCTACGAATGTCCTGCTGCTTGAAGCCAAGTACGTCACGTATAAGGCTGCATTGGTAGATGTGAGCCATACGATTGAATAAGCCAGGAGTATCTCTGTACTGTGAGTCTAAAATATATACAAATACAAGAAAATGAAGTTATTTAAGTGCTAGCTGCTAACAATGAGTGTATTCACTGTGATCAATTCTTCATAAGAGAAGTTTATACTGACATTCTAGGAAGGAAGAACAAAGGGGAAGTTACAGTGGAAATGGAATTTTACCATATCGATGAAAAACATTCCTGAGAATACTTGAGCTTTAGTTTATGGAAATGCAGTAGTTTTGGGTCATAAAAATACCCATAACCAAAAGACTTCTTTTTAAATGTAAACTGTAATAAATGTATTTAATAAATTATATATTTTTATACTTTGTCCCCACTTATGATTGATGTATGGAAAATGAAATGACAAGACTGAATGCTTCTATTGTTTAATTGCAAGAAAGTTATACTGTATATATACATTTGGAAACCAAGTCATACTAATTAAACCCTCAGATGGTTTTTCACCTTGATTTGGCACAAAGTGTTAATTTTCACTGACATTCTCAAGCACTGCTGAGTTTTTATGTTAGTGTTCCGTTCCTTTTTGGAGACACTGTCACCTTCAAATCAAAAGCATCAAAACATGAGAAACTACATTAAATGATGTAAAATAATGACAATCTCAGTAAAAGTGGGTTAATTATCTGAGGAAAGTATGGATTTTCCACATGTGGAAAATGCAGGCCTTATCGGTGCAGCTTTATTGTTTTACAACACACAAAGTCTATGCATTCTTTTGCTTTGTGTGACCCTGGATGACATTCTACTTTTCTCCCAGGGCCAGGTCCATTTATTCTGATTCCTGCAAGTTAGTCTTCATCTGAGCTGCTGTCATCCTCAGGCTCTGATAGATCAGCGATGGGAAACCTCAAGATAGCTGCCACTCCACTCAGTTGAGTCAATTCTAAAACATAATGTCAGAGTTTGTTGACATCAATCCACTTAGATTAAAAGGACCACATCCTTCAACACAGTACGCAAACCATTTACAGTCATTTCTTGCTTGTAATTTTGAGGTCATACTCATACTGGTTATTACATCTTGCAAAGCTTACCAGATGTTAAAGGGGTCATATTTTGCATTTATTAAAAGGAATTGTGCTTTTTTTTTTTTTTTTTTAATTCTCTGGTCTACAGAATCTCTAAATGCTATGCTTGGGTCTGAATTCTTCAATTCTGCATCACAGGTCCATTTTCAAACCCCATTTCTGAGTCCATAATTACACCAGAAAGGTTGTTTTGAGCACTGGCCCTTTAAATGCAAAAGCAGCACTTCACAAGTCACCCCTTCCAGGTTGCTGACTGTACTGCTCGTCCTGTTCAACAACGTAATATTTTAGGTAATCTGCTCAAAATTTGGATATATTGTATGGACTATAACCACCGCTGCTGACAGTTATGGCTTATATGTGCAAATCTTGTTGTAACTAGTTATATACATTACAAATTAAGCAGGAATTTTAACTGATTGTAGAAATACAGTTTGTATCAGAATGAATATAATAAAAAAATAGCTTTGGAGCACCTGGAGGGTTCAAATTCTAACTTTTTCAACTATTAGAGTCAAAATACACAAACAAATGTACCAAAAACTAATAAAAGCAGGATTGGTTAAATATGACCCCTTTAAGAGTTACAATTAGTCACATAAATAAGTGACATGAGAACTCATTGCATTTATTTGAGTTTATGGTAGTTACTGTGTAACTATCTTAACTGTTGAAATTTTATTGGCTCCATTAATCATACCATTTATTTTTGTGCATTTATCTCAAGGTACTTCACTTGAATATGGATATCTATCATCATCAGTAATTTCTTTGTATAATTCAGTCGAAGGCTTTTTTATATTTGGTACTTATTTAAAATCTGTTCTGTGCAGTCTTACTTCCAAAGACATAAAGCAAACAGAAATGCAATAATACACAAAAATGCAATAATCCCATGAAAGTCCCCTCTTCTTCTTCATTAGGAACACCACACATGTATAATTAAACTATTATGAGGTTTGTACAGAAGGCTGGTTTTGACTTGCAGGAAAAAAATGTGTCCTTGAGTAAGGCACTTAACCTGTTATTTGCTCTCTTAGTGCCAGAAGAGAGTTCACTGTTCCAAGTCAGCATTGTGTTTTGTGTCCCAGTATGTGATGGGTTAAAAGCTGAGTGTCAAGGTTGGGGTGTGGTGCATATCTACTGGTACGGTATAATAAAAATAAATAAATAAAGATTCTACTCCGAAAGTAGTAACATGGGATGAACACTGAATATTACACATTTTGTTTACACACAATAAAGTTACTATAATATATGTCAAATTAATCTAAGTGATTTCTTTACTCACGTTCACCAGAGACATGAAGGCTTGAGAATATCCTGTATGGAAAGAAAAAGTCAGCCTGGGTGAATGGTGAAGCCTAAAATGAGTGCACTTTACACAGATGTTTTGAATTTTTATGTCAAGTCCAACAGTATTATTTCCTGGTAGTAAAAAAATCACAATGTGGCACTATCCTTTTATTAGGACAGAACCATAAAAGATCTTCATAATCACAACTTCACTGCATTAGTTATGATATTCAAATTTTTTTTTGCGCATGTAAACATGACGTCTTTGAACATAATTGCTACCTGACATTGCCGCCATTGTCTCTCACGTTGTCCACCAATCGAACATAGCGACTCCTTGTGGGGACGTCCTGATGTCTGGAGGTGCATGAAGACATAAAATCATAAAGTGAAAACACAAAACAGGTCCGTTTGCCCCCGGGTGTGCACTTACATCAGGGAAAATGTGAACAGTTGAGAATTACTGTCTAGAGGTTTCAGATAATGTTTTTAGGTAATTTATCCAAATTTAAGACAATGCATTGCCTTCTTGTTAAGCATTTTTTGACTTACGAATGTGATTTTATGGATGTGAGCAACAGACTGCTGCACAATTTCCTTCCGTCTATCTAAAAAGGTAAGTATATAGCACTGTGCTGAAGTAGGATTTATGTCAAAATATGGTCATTAGATCAGTGCTGGTGTGGCTGAGGTAAGTCCAAGTGTAAAATAAAAATACAATATATTCAGTTGTAGATTTAATGTTTTACAGCATAAGAATTGTGGAAATTACAGACACTAATAGATGGACAAATGAAATCTACTCAAATGTTTATGGTGTTAAAAATGTCATAAATTAAAATGAATGCTGTATTCCATGTCCTGTGCAACTTAATATTTATAGAAATTAATTAATTTGAGACATTTTAAGACTGAGAATGTTCAGACTAATGGGACATTCTATTTTTACTTGCATTAATATGATTATCACCCCCCCCCCAAAAAAAAAAAACCCTGTTCCCATACACAATTTATCACAACTAGTTTACCCAGAAAAACACATAGCAAAAATCTTAGAGAATTCAGAAAGACAAAACACGTGGCAAAAACTATATGCTTGCATTATGTATTTCAAATACAGAAAAGAAGCTTATCTCTGTGTATGTACCTGAACAGCTTATCACTTATCAAAAGGGTGTCAACTGCCAAGGCGTCAGCAGCTTTTTCCACATGAGCCACTCTGAGAGAAGACAGATGGAAAGGTTGTTGGCTACTAGTGTTAACAAATGAGGATTCATAGATGTTTATTACTGTTATGGCCCACTCACCCATAGAAAGCTCTATCAGGCTCATGTTGGAGCATCTTGTAAAAGTCCTCCAGCGCTTTCACTTCTCCTGCAGCCTGAAATATATATAAAAATACGATTTAAAGCCAGTGTATTACAGATAGGCCTTTTGTTTAAATTATATCACATAACTCACATAACATGGCTGTAATTGAGGGGGGGGTCATGTATGTGCATGAGTGTGTATATATATATATATATATATATATATATATATATATATATATATATATATATATATATATATATATATATATATATATATATATATATATATATATATATATATATATATATATATATATATATATATATATATATATCTTTTTTCTCTACCTGCTTGATATCATGAACTGTGTACCTCAAGATGCATAATAGGTGGGCATTAATAACCTTCACTTCTGCCTGACCCTTTTTCACTCAATTTCTGTATTGTTCTTTTCTTTTGCTGCTTTGAAGTGAATCTATGACTGAAATAAACTAAACTAATTCAAGCTGACAAATAAGAGCACCCCCATAGTCACCTTGGTATCAGAAAGTCTATTTGTCACAGTGGGATCAGACAGGATTTCTGCAAAAAAAAACAAAAACAACATCAAACACAACAGTAGGATGATATGATTATTTTATTTTATTTTCAGAATTAACCATCTCTTTACCTTTGAGGGAATACTTATGACCTGATGATGAATGGACCAGCATGAATTTGGGTCTGTTCTCCAATAGGATCTTGTTGTCCTGTCGCACCGCCTCTTTGAAGAGATAGGCAATGAACTGGTCCTTCACAAATCCTGGACTGCCCACCAGGATGCACTTCACCACTAATGGAAAATCATATAAATGACACAGCAAATGAGAAATGGAACCATCATTTCTGAAGGGAGAAATGCATGAGTGACACGTAGCAAGAGCAAACGTGTGCATGTATTGGAGTACATTTGACGGTTCACACAACAGCTGTACCGTCAAAATTGATGTGTCGAAGAATTCCCTGCATCACAGCCTCGTAAAACCTCTCGAGTGCCTGCACACAGAGACACAGACATTATGGCATCAGACACAACTGATCTCACTGCTAATGGATGTTAATTTACTGTGTGGATATAAGAACATAGCATCTTTGTCTTATGACTAAACATAATTATTATGCATAAATACGTCTCTTCATCTTCCAAATGACACATCTGATGAAAATAAATATTAGAAAATAAAATGATGCTAATAAATGTAAATATGCAGAATTATAAGTGAAGTTGATATTGATACACATATTTCATATTATTAAAGTGCGGTGAAAACGAATTTTAGTCATCCCATCTGTTCAGATCATAGTGATTAATCAAGATGATCATAACATCCGCGTCTTTCATTTGTCACCCATTAATTTTAGAATTAATGGGGTATGTTAACATTAAGCTTCTGATAGTGGTACTTAATAAATGCAGATAGATATTCATGTACCTGGTACATTATACATGTACACTGTTGTAACTATGTCCACTTGACTGCATATAGTTATCATTTCCTCCAGCCCCCTCTCGTGCAGTTTGTTTAATACAAAATTCCTGTACACTGTCCTCTCATAGGTTTAATGTGAACTCCGTCTGCTCGTTACAGCATAGGAGCATTACATGGCCTCTCATTTAGTCAGTAGGTACAAATCATTTGGATTCTGTTGCACAGGCATGATTCTGTCCCTTTCTTTCATTTATAGAAGCAGATTATTACAATAAGTAGTTACCACTGCACATGGACATAGATTTGCTTTACTTACATGTGTTTATGTCATGCAAGCCAACAAATTTCAATTATCATACATATATCTATATCGTCAAATCAGGGGTATCAAGTTTTACAGTCCAACATGCTTCCTAGACTTGTTGTCTACAAACAAGTCCACCCCCCTTTCCATCTATCTATAGATTTCCATACACATTAATTATTTGCTTTTAAAGTTCAAAGTCCTAGCCCACCTTTTCATGCTGGGTGCAGCTTCCTCTCCTCTTGCGAGGGATTGTGACTTCCACTTTTGCTCTTAGGAGAGTCATGGCCGGTGTCACCAGAACAAGATTGGCAAGACCCTCCTGCATTACTACAGCTGCCACATCTGCCTTCTGTGTCACATCACAAGCCTGCTCTGAAAACAAAACCATGCAAAAAGTTTAACTATTAGTCCAGATGTACGTTTTTTTTTAGATACTTATGATGTTTTCGCAAGTGAAGGAACTGGTAGCTTTACATTATGGTGGAGAGTTTCACCTAAAAATTACAATTTACAATGTTGTTCTGATTACAATGGAGAAAAATTACAGAACTTGCAGTGAATTAATTAATAAGTGTTGACTTCTTCAAATGCACAAACTCCATCTGTCAGCTGTGAACCTCCCACTGGTTTCTCCATACTCCGTTCCTATTAGAACATGGTACTTTTGCTGGTTGAGAAAAAGAGTTATGATCACTGTTCTTCAAAGAAAACCTGCTCTGATTAGATCAAAACCTAATTATGCAACCAGAGTGAAACGGTAACTTAAATAGAGGTGAGATAGAACAAGAGTGATTCGTTCCAGTCTACGCCCTGCCTGGAAATGATTTAAACAAACTATTTATGCAACTGAAAAGAGGACTGTACATAGTTGATTTACAACACTGTGCATCTTCAACATGGTCATCAATGTATAAATGTATATTTATGTGTAAACAATGTTTTGATCACAGTGTTAAAAAAAAAAATTTCTAGTGTAGTTTTTATCAACAGTTATCCCCTGTAAGGAAAACTAGCAATCTTTCTGAGAGTGATCTCTGGATGAACTGGTATGGTTTATTTTACTTATATAACAGCAACAGAAATGTCTGTATATGTGATGTCACAATGTCTATGGTGAACAAGAAATAATCTGAATTAGATAAGGAATGTGACCTGAAAATACAGTTTAATTCATATAAGGAAGTGCACTTTTAAAGTTCCGCCAATGTGTGCAGGTGCTAATGACCATCATATTGTCTCTGATAAACAAGAGCCATAAGAGTTAACATGACTCAAGACCTGGTTGACTGGCAATAAGAAAATAAGTACAAAATAAACCAGCCCCATGCAGGACAAAGGCAAACCCCTTTTGCTATGTTTGAATGCAAGTGAAATAAACGATTGCTTACCAATTCGATCCAGCACAACACTGTCCCAGCTCTTTTTAGCGAGAGTGAACTTCCTGTTAAGCTCAAGCTCAATAGTGTGGTAAGCCCCCATCTGAGGAGTGAAGGAGAGATCATAATTACCATTTCTTATCCTTTTAAGGATACCGTAAAATTATTGGCAATAAAGAAAACACCTCTATAGAGTTCCCTAAAGAACTTACAATTTAGAGCTGACTTTGAACACATGTAATGTATGCAGTTACTTTTAACAGTTAAGGTAAAGTTTGACCAGTATGATCATGTGACAACAATAAAGATGTTGAAATATATCAGACCTTAACATATTGGTTCTCCTCTAAGTTAGTACCCTTTACTCTCAGCTGACAGGCCTGGGAGTCAAAATCAATAGTCTCCACACATAAAGTCAGGGTAGTTCGAACTCTGGAGCTGCCCACACTTCCAGTCGTGGATTCAGTCTGTACTTTTCTGTGGGAGCAAGGATGCAGATTGTATTTGTGTACCTTTGTATGCATGAAAGAAAAGCAAAGTGACACATTGATAAGCACACAGAGAGAGTGGAGGACAATGAGAGAAAGGTAAAACACAGAGTGACTACAAACAACAATAAACAGCGATATACAAAGACAGAGAGACCAATTTGAATCCCCACTGTTGATTATAAATATGAAACTGCTCAAGAAAGACACTACTCTGGCCATGGATCTCACAAAAACAAAAATTTTCTCTCTGTGACTGAAACCAAGATCTCTATCAAGACCTTGGATTTTATTTATAGTCACAATCACATTGTAAATACATTACCTGATAGTAGAGGCTCTTAAGCTGTCCCCCACTTGCAGCAGGTTGTATGTGTGCCACATATCTTCTGCCTCCTCTGGAACAAGAGTGACCTGACTGAAAAGATAGAAGCAGTCTCAAAAATTTAAGTTATGCAATAATTAAGACTTTTCCCCGCAACCACTATGGTTGAATACATTGTGGATAGAGTACAGCTCAATTCGAGTTTTCTTTGTAACACTATTATAAATTACAAGAGCCAGTAAATAGGTACAGTAAATATGTATACTATTATTGATAGTAAACATTGCTAACATGAGTGGTTCGGTTTGTTATTGTGAGGCTAATGTCCACAATTACTGCCATTATCACAACATGTCTGTCGTATGAGTCTACATTCCCTATTAATGATACAAAAACAACTCTCATTCACATGTTTCGGGTGAACATAACCACATATGGACTCAAAACAGGGCTAAAGTGCACACATGTATACTCGGCTGCAAATCGCGTGCTGATTAGCTTGTTAGCTTGAGCTAACGTCAGTCACTCACCCGGCATTGTCTTTTTCAATGTCTTTATGGATCAACTTCATGATCGGATGTTTATGTGTCACTTTCTAAGAAATTATATCACTATCATAAAATAAAAGCCGATTTGGAGTCATACTGATCTTACAGTTACTACCAAACTAGCTACACCATCTCTGAACTTCAGAATGAATCACTCAGCAGACATTGCCAGGCGCTAGGACATTGCGTCATGCCAAAACACGTCGTCAGTTCTTCCTATCTTGGTCACTTCCGTGGGTGTCGCTTTACTGCGCAACAAATACAAAGCAATACAGACGCGAATAACCACGTAGATGTAGAGAAACGTGCTTTATTCTGCGTAGTTTGATAAAACTTCAAACTTTTCACTGCAAAACTATGACAGGGAGCCGTGAATTATTGTTCTTTTACATTCTCCTTTGAGATAAGTAAATACTGATAGACGTCGAAAGTGGCCAATCAACAAAGACAACAAGCCCCTTTCAAAGCCGTCTATTGGCAGAATTGACCAATAGGATCTCTCGAAGCGTCAGGCCACTTCCGTTGAGGCTCTCTTTGAGCTAACGCTCGTACGCTCTTTTTTGTCGATGGCATGGTGCTAGCACCTACGGCAGGAACAGAGTCGGCACAAGAAAATATCCATATTCAGGGCGATTTCGAATAACTCATGGAAAATAGTTGACTAGTGTGATTCTTAAGTACATGCCAGCCATCAGATCTTTAACAATCCAGCACCCGGCCTCAAATCTTGAGGTTGCCGATTCTGTTCCAAGGTTAGCTAGCTAGCTGACCATCGATAGCCGATTAACGCTAAACTAGTTGAGCTAACGGTAACTGGGTAGCCAGTTAGCATTTTCATTTTCTTCATATTCGATTCCTTGGAGTTTTTAGAAACCGACAGAAGACAAAAATAGTATGGCAGAAGCCGATAAACTTAACATCGACTCCATTATACAGCGTCTGCTGGAAGGTAAGACGGATCACTTCGCTTGATATTTATCCATCGAGGTAGCCATTTTAGCTAACTTCACTAAAGGGCTAGACAACGATAGCCGCTTGTGTTAGCTAACGTTAGTTGAGTTAATTTCTTGTTGCTTGTTAACTATGTAACAGCTATTAATTGTTTATATTTTTAAGTCTTGGTTTAATTTGGGTGATGGGCACACTACTTATTCCAAAATATCAGTATTTATTTTTATTCATCTTCTTTAACTATCGAGATAACATCAAATATGTATTTTGTTTACTGAAAATGACACTGTCACATCTGTCAAATCACCCCCTGTATGTCATATATTCACAAGTGGTTTCAGCACCTGTATAGTTTTTAACTCTCAAAACTGTTGCTTTTTCTACTTATTTTGTAAATTACAGATGAAGAATAATACTTTGGGATTTATTGCTAGAAATATCTTTTAGAGTTGTTTTGATCGAGAAAACCTCAGCAATCCGTTTTTTGTTGTAAGAGGATCAAATGCAGCTTTGAACTCGTCTTTACCTCATAACCTGTAAATCAAACAAATGCGAGTTATGTAATCATAACTGCTCCCTGATTGGTATAATGTTGTTTCATGGAGCACATACTTACTTGTAAATAGTGTTTATAATAAGTTGACCTGTATTGCTAAGACACAAACTATCTTTTCAGCAATATTTTCTCTTGCTTCAAAATTTTGGTAGGTGTCATTTTCTAAGTTTAGTGGAAGATACAGTTGTAAATAATACACTCTAAAGTGTAACATATGCTTCTATGTGTTGTTTTGTAAACTAACTTTCGCTTTTCCCTTCAGTTAAAGGCTCCAGACCTGGTAAAAATGTTCAACTGACAGAGAATGAAATCCGTGGTCTTTGTCTGAAATCCCGGGAGATCTTTCTCAGCCAGCCAATCCTGCTTGAACTTGAGGCACCTCTTAAGATTTGTGGTGAGGCTTAGTTGTGTTCTTTAGAGATGAGGGAATTTTCAAATGTGGTCTGCTACAGCATTTAGGAAAATTCTTGAGACAGCCAAAATGCATCATGATGATCATGTCATGTAATTACTGAACTTAAGTGACAACCTGTTATAGTAATCTTGCCAGTACATTGCTGTTTTGCACTTCACGTCTCTCCAGATTTGCTGATGCCATTTAATAAACACTAGCTAAGACAAACATTAGTCAGATCTTAGGATGTGGCCAGGTTTCCACTGCAGTAAGAACCATCAGCGTGTTCATGTTTAAAGCACATTTGTTTAGTCTTATTGTTGAAAAAACCCCAGCAATTACACAAGTAAAGCAACACCAGAACAGCGCAGTGTTTACTTAAAATAATATACACGCAGTTGTGGTGGGAGTGCTAATTTTGCACTGTGCCAGGTGGTGTTGTGCCTCTATCCAAGTCTCTCACCGTTTGTTTTGCACATAACACACAGCTTGATAATCACACCCCTGACCAATACTGCAGTACATAACATTGTTCTTTTCTTTTATACTCTTTGTTTCACCAGGTGATGTTCACGGGCAGTACTACGATCTTCTGAGGCTGTTTGAGTATGGAGGATTTCCACCAGAGAGCAACTACCTGTTCCTGGGAGACTATGTAGATAGAGGCAAGCAGTCACTGGAGACCATTTGCTTGTTGTTGGCTTACAAGATCAAGTACCCTGAGAACTTCTTCTTGCTGAGAGGAAACCATGAGTGCGCCTCAATCAACAGAATATATGGCTTCTACGATGAGTGTAAGATGCATTGCATATATTATCATACTATACACACAGGTTATTTATTTACCAATTTCTGTCAAATGAGTAGTTGTCAACAGGGCAGATACTGCCAACACACTCTTAAAAATGTAAGTGTTCAAAAAAGAGTCACCATTGTTTAAAGACAAAATACCAAATGTGAGAGAAGGATTTTCTTGGTAAAGAAGGAAGTTTTTTTTCCTTCTCTGCTGGCTAATACTCAGCGCAGTTTACAAGATGTTTTCCAGGCATGTTCAGCCATTGGCAGCTAAGAATAACATATCTCTGCAGATGAAGTGATTGTTGAACTCAAATCTAAATGCATGTCCTCTCTTGTTCACGTCAGCTGTTGCCTGAGAGTTTAGTATAGTTTATAAACAAGTCTGCCTTGTCTCTGACTTCACTAAAGGAACTGTACTCAGACATGGTGCACACATTTGTAACAAAGCATGATTTTGAGTTGGAGCTATTCTTTATTTGACCTAGAGGTAAATCAGCTAAAACGCATATCGCTAGTCTGTACACCAGGCTTCAGGCTAACAGGCATGATCAGGCAGTAGGAGCTGTGATTAATCACATGCCTTTCCCTGCTCTTTGCAGGGCTTGGGTTATGTAAAATGTAGTTGCTATTGTGATGCAATACACACAGCTGCTGAGATTTTATGGCTTCAAGATAAGATTGTGACAAAGTAAGCGTTTCCTCTCTCCCACAGGTAAGAGGCGATACAACATTAAGTTGTGGAAGACTTTCACCGACTGCTTCAACTGTTTGCCTGTTGCAGCCATTGTTGATGAGAAGATCTTCTGTTGCCATGGAGGTAATACTCATCAAACAGTTCCTTTGGCTCCTGTCCAGACTGCACGCCTCGGCTCTGTTTTTACTGTCCAAAACTTATAGGTCTATGTGGGATCTGAAGTTCTTGTTTAGGGGTTTTCTAAGTATTTGTCTGTTCCTTGGGCCCTATATGATGAAAAAATAATTTTGTAGTTTTACCTATTGCTAACAAATAGCGGGTGGCAACATTATAAAGTATTCCTTAAACTGATGTCGTATTGTTGAACTTAATGTTTCAAGTTAAAACTAAAATTGGCTTCTCACACATGCATTACACCCCAACAGCATTTACAATACAGATATTGGCTAAATTAATGTGCTTTTTCAAGTTACTGGAGAAGAATAGGTTATGCTGAAAGATGGAAAGCAGTAGATTAAGTATTATTAAAATTAGGTCAGAAACCTACCGTTTTTCATATAATTGTAGAATTTCATTTATATTTGAGAGACTTCAAAATGTTTTCATCCTCTTAGCATGTTAGTTTTGAGTTGTTGCTCAGATCAAAAAAGCTATTAAAAGAATGTGTTGTGAGCTGAAATGTGTGATATTTTACAGCTTGATTAATTTAATTAATACATGAAAACGAATAGTTGCAGATCTACATGAGCGATGGAGTACTTACTTTGGATTTGTCTTAAGGTTGATCTGTTTTCTTTTCCAGGCTTATCCCCAGACCTCCAGTCTATGGAACAGGTGCGAAGGGTCATGCGCCCCACTGATGTGCCTGACCAGGGCCTCCTCTGCGACTTGCTTTGGGCAGACCCAGACAAAGATGTGCTGGGCTGGGGTGAGAACGACCGTGGTGTGTCCTTCACTTTTGGCGCAGATGTGGTCACAAAGTTCCTCCACAAACACGACATGGACCTCATTTGTCGGGCCCATCAGGTTAGTGATTGGTTTTGAAGAACAGATAAATATTCATGCAGACAATGTGAAAGGTAATGAAACCTTTAGAGAGATGGTTCAATAAAAAGGATAAATTGACATGAAATGGAGTCATTTAATATACTTGTTACTGTCCGTTTAAACACACCCTACAAAGTTCAAGCAAGTGTAGAATTTTTTGGCAGTAAGTCTTTTTCAAGTATCAGTTTATATTGAAAGTCAGGAGGGACTGCTGAAGTATTTGGACAATGTAGCACCAGGGAGCAGCTGAAAATCATTTAACCACCTCAGCCCAGTTGGATTTCATCCCAGTTTTCCTTATCAGCAGGTAGGCAGTGTGAATGAATGGAGATGGTAGATATATATTCTTGTAATGCACATTTAGGCTGAGGTTTAGGTTTATTATTTATTCAGTAGAAATGTTGGAAGCCTTCTATGTTGTTGACCTCATTACTTTCGTTTCAGGTGGTTGAGGATGGCTATGAGTTCTTTGCAAAGAGGCAGCTGGTAACACTGTTCTCAGCCCCAAACTACTGTGGCGAATTTGACAATGCCGGCGCGATGATGAGTGTAGACGAGACCCTCATGTGCTCATTCCAGGTAAGGGATAAATGTACCATAAAGACAAATGACAAAATTGAAAAACTGGCCTTCAGCTGTTTTTGGAAAGATTTCATTTATCCATCTTGCACTGTTTTTGTTGTTACACATTACTGATGTTTCTTCCCTTTTACAGATTCTCAAACCTGCAGACAAGAAGCTGTTCTATGGTGGTGGGGGCGGCATGGGCTCTGGTCGCCCTGTCACTCCCCCCAGGAAAGCTAAGAAATGACACCAGTAGTTTGCCCTTGACCTCAACCCATCCCTCCTGTCCTCTCTACCTCTCTTCTCCTTTCTTTCACCAAACAGCCAGAAATCAAACCTATACCCAGGGCTTTTTTCCTTTTTTATCTGTACTTCTTAAAACATTTAATGTTACGAATTGTCTGAGTGAGTGCGTGCGTGCACACGGCAGGACAACAGGTGTCTGCCAGTGAGCATTAAAATCATGTGTGCACATGTACATTTTGTGTGAGAGTATTAGAAATTTATACTTTCCCCTCTTACCACTCTTCCCGTGGAAAGGTTGAAACCACATTGTGTGTCTGTACAGTAATTTTGACTGAAAAAGCAGGGTTTGGGAGATGCTCAGAGATTGCTTACATGATGAACTTAGCAGCAAACCTCTGCAAGCAGGTCGCGTGTGTGTATTTGTGGAGGGGGGGAGTGTTTTGTTTTCCCTGTCCTCTGTACTGTAAAATCTCAAACACAAGTGTGTACATGTGTGCATGTGTGTGCATGCTCCGACTTGCCCACCTGACTGTGGCGTCTCGTTATCCTTGAACAGGAAGAAGAATGTCACCTTGTCTCACAAAAGCAAAGAAGAGCTTACTCACAAACACACATGTATGCGACTCTTCAGATTCATATGAGCCAGAGCTGTAAAGAAAAAAAAAACCCCATACAGTTTAGGTTTGTACAGATTTGATTACTTGAAAGAGATTTTTTGTGAATTCGTTTTGTAGTCTTTCATCAAGTTGACCAATAAAGCGAGAATCTGAGCTACACTGCTTTTTGTCTTTGTACTTTAATCCGAAATCTGCTAAAGGCTGTAGAAGTAAGATTTATTAAAGGCGTCCAATGGAAGATTTGCACATTCTTCTGTGTATGTGATGTTTGTAAAAGTAGCCAGTCATTTAACATTAACCACTTACACTACTGATGGAAGCAGTGTTGCTTCCCTGCATCAGTGAAAACACCCTGAAGGTTTTGTAGAAGATGCGGGTTGGATTTTTCTTGGCTCTAAATAATTTCTTTTTTTGTCTACATCCTCATCAGTGTGCTGCATTAGTTTCTGTTGGATTAGTAATACGGCTGGCTAATGTCAACATGAATTATCAGCACAACAGATGAGCAAATTATTTCTGTTAGTGAGGGTTTATTCCTTCATTCCAGTGACATTCAGCATCATGTGATGAACTGCTGACCCCTTTCTCAACTTTTGATTTGACTCCTCATTACCCTGGGAAGGATAACCATATAAACCATGAATGGATGTCAGGATATATTACAAGTATTAACTGTGCTGCTACTCATTTTACATCCTGAAATATCCATTTAATCTTGCAATGACAAATATTGACACTTTCTTGTTTACATCATTATTTCCATTTTAGTCATAGTCACAAATAGTTTATTGTTCATACAGGGAAGCCCAACATTGTTATGTAATCCAACCTATTACACCCACAAACACCAGTGGGTTACCTCTGAAGGTGCCCAGGGACATAAAATAATACTTTGACACACACAAACTGGATAATTCTGCAGACATGTTAATCCATTTCACTGCAGATGTTGAAATTACATAGTTTGTATATGCTCACTCATGGGCTGCAGCAGTTCCTGTAAATACAAGGCTTGATGATAATTTATTCCTGTTTGGACACTTAATTGAAATCTCTATTTCTTGGGTCACCTTTATATTTAATGCTAATGTAAGTCAACATTTGAAAATTGTACAGGGGCTTCAACTGAACTAGGGTTTTTCAATGAGGGCAAAAAGATTGATAGGAACTGCAGTCTCAATCACCATTCATAACTGGTACAAAATAGAGATGAATTACAACCCAACAAGTTTTAGGTGGTGTGATTTATATATACAATTAACCTCCATAGTTTTGTTAAATGTCAGAATGAAATTTCTATCTTTAAATGGAAGAAACATTTATAATGGTAGTAAGTCGTTTTAAATGAATATTAGTGGGTTATACAATTTTGAGCAGTGATTTCAAGGTTACTTTATTGGTACCCGTGGGTAGATTTGTCTTGCAGTTGAGGTAATAATCTGGCAAGACAATACGACATACAAGACACACATTGAAGTATAATAAGGAGCTTGGTCGAGTTTACAGAGAAGACACAGTGCTCAGTGTTCCACCACTTCAATATAGCAGCATGGTTTGATAAATAAATAAAATACATACATACATAAATAAAATACATAAGATCAAATGAATAAGAGACAAATACAATAAAACACAATAAAAACCCAGAAATATGAAAACAGTCTGGAATAAAAACAAAGTTTAAGAGTTTGGAGTCACAACAATAAATAGATAAATAAATAAATAGAGCCAGGGAATTAATTACATGACTAAAATAAGTGCTTCTTATTTATCTGATGATAGGATTGTAATGATTCTCCTGAAACTAATTCTATGATACATTTAATTCACTCTGTGTGAGATACTAACTGTTTTTATTCTAAACTAGTATAATACTAGTTTCTCAAATAGTTTATAATACTAAGCATCTGCTTTAAAAGTTGTAAATAAGTTTAGTATGAATATATTATGAAATACTAGAATGTTTTTGAACATGGTATAAGTAATATACCTTTAAAGATGATGTAAAAACTTAAAGCTGCTATACTACATAAGTGGATGTATCCAGCCTTTAGCCACATGGAGGTGGTGTTGAGCTCTTCTGTCTCAAGTCGGAGCTTTAAACTCATGTAGTGGGTGAAAAGGCTTCAATAAAGTTTGATTAAGAAATTCTTGCATTTATTACTTTTATTTAGCTAATGTTAACATTTTAGAAGTGTTGCATGCACACTGAAAAGTAAGTGATTGATGTACTAGATCATTAATCAGCAACTTACTGTATGAATTTCTACTAAAATATTAACAATTGAAGTCTTTATATTATTTTACAATTATTTTATCACTTATACTGTAATTGTACTGAAACGAATACATCTCTCTTGTGCATTCCTCTTTCTATATTTATCAAAAAGTATCACATTTCTTACTTAGGCATTTCTTGGTCTCTTTTTGCATTCATTCATCTTCCTGTCATCAACACCCTTCTTCAAACCTTTTTACATAACTGGAGTGGTGAAGAGTATTGGTCATTTTAGATTCAAAGAGTATTTCTATATTCACTGTGATTTTTTTTAATCTAAACCTCCATTAAGATAAGTTGACGGTTACTATATCACTTCCAGGGAAACATTTCACTATATCGCACACACAGTTAGATATGTTTCTTAATTAATTTTCTAATCTTCTGATATCAAAGCCATTGAAGCCATTACTACCTCATTTGTGGGGGTAGTAATGTAAGAGTGCAGGATATTTGAGTCTGCTGATGTTGTGTGCTTGGACTTGGAGCGGTTGGCTGTCCCAGTTTGACTTCACTTCACGAGTTCAGTTCTCATTAATATCAGAACGTAGACTTAGTCACCCTTGTTCATCACACATTACTTGTTACTATGGTCTCAGATTCTTAACGTGAAGCCTCTTCAGGATTATGGTTCAGAGTTTTCTGTTGCCAATCAAGTCATGAAAAACTTAAGTGACACTTTTCCTTTAGTTTAGGGTTAGTGTCCATATTAACTTTTCGCAAAAGATGAACATCAAATGATTGGGTGTCCAGTCAACACATTCCAGTAATTAATTCAAAAATAGTCTAATGGTTGGGTAAGAGTGCTGAAACAGACTTTGAAGATGTCGTGTATTTCCAAGAGTTCATCTTTCAGATGATACCAAATACTGTACATGCTAGTTCGCAGAGCTATGCTGGCCTGAAACACTAAGCTGTTTAATTTATGACTGCTATTATGAAACACCAGAGGGATATCTAAAACCCTGTCAAACTGTGCAACCTGTTGTTTAGTATATTTTTATCAGGAGCTCTTGTTTACAGATGCCATTATTAATTATGTGACAATGGTGTCATTTTAAAACCTCTAAAGGAAGATAAATTGTTGTAATGTGAAATATGCATTATTTCCAAACATTTCTTAAAATGGGACCAGTTTGTAGCTGACCATACAGTCAATACATTTCTGTCCATTTAGTTCATTTTGTAACTGTGCTAAAGAGACATTTTGGGGTGTTTTTCAGAGTCTTTTTCCAATCTAGGTAAAAAAAAATAAAATAAAAATTAAAGGTGATTTAGAGTTGTCCCATAATATGCACCAGTGCTTTCCTGTGAAAACATATTCTGTACCTCTAAAAATGGAGACCCAGACGCCTGAGGAAACACTAGTTTTTCACAGAACCCTCTCACTTTCCCATCAGCTCCCCTGTGGCTTATATAGTACAGTCCTAAGTGTATGGAATGGTGTGAACAACCAGGAACTCTTTGGGCCCAATGTACCCTAGTGATACTGATGACATGACAAACTCAAATGTGCCCTCTGCCATTACTGTCTTATTTTCTGTCAATAGATGAAAATGACACTTTACGAGCCAGAACTAAAGGTCCAGCATTCTGAAATTAAAAAGCTGCAAAGCTGTCGTGGTGCCATACCCGGCAGCATAGTGTCACCTGCTCTATTTATATCTTGTGAGGAATTCTGGATTCAGAGACTCAGCTGCCACTTCTATTATTACTATTAGCTAATACTGTAACAAGTACCCAGCTAACACCAACACTGTAGCTCCTTTATCCATTGCCTTATTGCTCAGTACTAATTATGTCCTCACTGTCAATACAGCACACGTCCTACGTTATTGAATTTTCTTCTGTTGGCTAGTAAACTCATTGGCACTGTAATTTATATTGTTGTCTAAAAAAGTTAAAGATCATACAGCCTATTGATGCAAGCAGGCCTCTGCACAGTTCAGATAATGACGCTGCAGTCTGGGTTCTGTTTTTGGCTCTTTTGGATACTGTTAGCAATATTATGATCTGTTACATAAAACTGACAACAGGCTTTGATTGTATTCAATGAAACTTATGAATGAAGGTGTTTATGAGCAGCTAAATGAGAGTTCCCTAACTTCATTATAGGCCCTTCAAATGGATGATCTTGACCAGCTGCAGTACACAAGAATGCACTGTTAATGACAATAACCTTCTGTGGGGAATAGATACAAATGTGTCGGGTTTTCCTGGCACCACATCTTCAAGTAACATGTCTCTCTGTCCCTCTCACTTTGCTTGTGGCGTGCTTGTGGCGTGCAAGTCAGCAGACAGACTTAGTTGCATAAGATGGCCGTGTATACAGCTGCATCGCCCTTCAGTACTTAACACTTGTACAGAACTGGGAAAATGTATAGAGTTCGCAAGTGGAGGAGGGAGGGCTGGTTGGGCTAAAGCGTCACATGGTGATCCCTCAGCCCGGTGCAGGGGTGTGGTGTGTTAACGTTGCAGTGGGACGTAGAGGTGACGGGTGTCCCAGCTTGCAGGGGTTTAGTAGTGGTAGTTCCTACACAGGCTACTGACACTTCAGACACTACAGAGGCAGAAGATGGAGGGCAACGAGGGAGAAACCTTATCCTTCTGGGATATTGAGTTAAATGTCACTGCTCTACCCTGAGGGAGATACTGACAGGCTGACCCCTATCACAGCCCCCAAATCTCAGAGGTCAGAACGGCTGCACAACAGCTGAGGCCTAGAGATTGGATGGGTGAAGCAAAGATAAATCCACTGCATGAGTATTAAGTGTTTTAGCAGTAAGTCAAACAAAAAAGAACTTCATTAAGGTAGTGACAGATGTTCACATATAGTGTTGTAACAATAACAGCTCTGACTTACACATCTAGAATAATAGAATTTTAAAACTGTACATTAACAAGCTTTTGCATCCACACAGATAGGCTACTTATCCGCATCTATAGCACACACTCTAATCTTATCAGTATTGGCAGAACTCAGCTTTGATCATTGATGATAGCAAGTATTAGATTCCTGAGCTGGAATTAATGACTATGACTTTGAGAGAAAACAGAGGCCCAAGAATGGACAACTCGTTCCTGGAGTTTTATGGCTAGGTTGATGTTTGGTCAGGGTCAAGTGTATTTATTCAGGCTATAATCTATTTCGATATGTATTTGGCTGTATACAACTATCGACTATTAACTTGATTGGTGTTGACAACGGTCAGCAGTTATCCAGATCCTCATAGATCCTCATCAGAGACTAATAAAAGTTAATTTAATATCGTGTCAATTTTTAATTAAAGGGTGCATCTGTTCCATTCACTTTTATAGTTACCTTAAAAACCAAAGGCAGTCACTTTTGAATCCCAATGACTCCAATATGATGATGATGCTGTATAAGCTCAGTAATTCTGTCTATATGTTTGCAACATGAGTGTTTGTTTGTCTGACTTTTCAGACAGAGCGTCTTTATACTGACTTTATGCTCTGTCTTACTCTGAGGCTTTTAAATGTTTTATTAAGCATAATTCTGCCACCATTTAAAATATGCATTAAAGTAAGTGCTTTTCCCTTCTTGTTGCTGCTTCCTTGCATCATGGATAATTCACTCTGAACGCTGTCGCTTCTCCAACAGGCGAGAAGGCTGGGTCAGTTGGTCACCAGCAGCTGACTGGAAACTTGAAAACTGCCACAATGACAACTTCCTATTTTAGAAATGGTGGAGGAGTACAAGGTCAATGTTTTTGTTTTAAAAAGACAAGCGCTCTCAGGTTTTCCTGAATACCAAAGTGCTTCTTAGCTTTTTATGAATTGCTTTTTGTATAAACAATTAATATTGGGGTGAGAAAACGTATAGCCTTTTGGATTTTATTATTTAGGAATGCTTTAGAATGATGAGAATTTAGAGAACAGCAGAAATGGTGGCTCAAAACTACACAAAGCAAAGGGGAATTTTATAATGTAATTAAATTACATTGTTTGAACTTTAACTTTTTAGTTCATTAATTAGTTTGATATGGCAGTTACAGCCAACAAGAATGTTTTGTAATAAAACTACGAATTATTTAAAAACTAAACAATTCTCTGTTGAATAAAAACATTAGATTAAATATACATTTGTAATATTGAATCTGTAACACTTTGTCATCCCAAACAGATGCCGTAAACATCAATGAGTTTTCTATCCCTTGATTTAGGTATTCATGGCTTTCCTAAATATTTTATTTTCATTTATTCATATTAAGACTGAATAGAGTGAGCTATGTACATTATATAACTGTTAAACATGTTCTCCCTGCATATGAAGGTACATACTATGGCTTTCTAAGGATATGAGCAGCTGTTTCCTGTTTCTCCAGATGCTTTCTGTTTAGCTTAACCTGGTGAGGCATGTTGTACATATAGTTAATACTTAATATGACAGCAGTATTCAAAGAAACGATGCACAAATATGACTAACATGTAACATGAATTTAATTCTGACTGTATTTAGGTAAAATACTGTTTTTTGTTGATCTAGTCTTTCATGTATTGGATATAAACTATATCTATAACTATAACTATATATATATAATTTTATTTCCTGTATGCATTTGTTACTTAATATATCTGTAGTCATTTGTGGCACAGTGATCCTGTACATCTAAGCATATCAGTAACTTTATGGCAGTAAAAATATGTCCTGTAGCTTTCAGACGTGAGCAGACACCACTGCTATTACAGCAACACCTGTCAGTTTATTAATTAGCAACAACAACTCGAATTCATCATATCCACAGAAGAGTCTGTACAACCTCTTAAAACATAACAGGAGTAAGTCAACATTCTGCTCTATTGTATATTATGTTCAATTAAAGCATACTAATATATATTTTTTATGTCTCTTTAGTATTTTTATTACATGAAAAATTTGCGTTAAAGATGTAAATTGCACTTTAAGTGAAAATAAACATTAAATTAGAAGTAAGTTCAACAAAACGTATATCTTCACCATGGCTTATTTTCTCTAATAAATAATTTATTATTCCTTGGTATATAAAAAATAAATGTGTATATATATATATATATATATATATATATATATATATATATATATATATATATATATATATATATATATATATATATATATAAAAAACATATATATATATATATAAAATAAATACAGTGCTTTAAATCCACCACAAGAGGCCATTGTGTCTCAGTGAATGGCAGTTTGTGGCTGCATCATCTGTTGCACATCCACTTAAGCGGTGCCATATCTCCCCACAGCCTTCCCTTCCTCATAAAAAAAGAGAAATAAAACTTGATCCTCCTGTATCTGCAGCGGGGGCTTCTCCGCTGTGGTGCGATAGTATGACATACTGGCTGTCCCCTTGGCATTCCTGTCCCCCTGCAATCATTCCACTAGTACATACTCACTTTCTTCTTTTCTCTGCCATTTCCACATCACACTTGTCTAGATTTACTATCATGATTGTAGGTCAGTCATGATAGTTGCCTCTCCAGAACTGCAGATAAAAGTCTATGTGTATGATGCACTTCCCTGTATTATAAACATAGATGGGATTTGTGCCCTGTGCTTGAGGAATGTATGTTCCTCCCTCACATTCTCCTTGTTGAAATGTCTGCTATTTCTTGGACTAGATTATTTGTCTACCATCTCTTCTGTGTCTCTTTGGCTCAGCCACCTTCCTCAGCAGAAACCAGTTGAGCCGTCACTCAATGCACCCCCCTCGTCCCTTCTGGATGATCTCCTATCTCACTCTCTCACCTTCTCCCTTCGTCTTATTCCACTGACCATGCATGTTCCAAAAACAGATCTCATTTTCATCCACGGTGCGACCCCACACCCCACCCCCATCCCCCATTCTGGACACCATTATACCGTATTACCCCCTTTCCAAATCCAAACCTTGTACCCAGTTCCACCATCTCACCTCCCCATTGCTCCACCTCGAGCCCCCCCCCCACTATGCATCCCATACTGGAATTTGGAGGCGTGTGTTAATGGAGTGTCCACCCATCCTGAGGCTTTCGGTGGTATAAAACCCTGAGCATGTGTGTGGCTATTCGCTCTTTCTGTCAATCCAGCACTCCTGAATTGGAGAGTGCCACACTTCTAGGTGAGGGTGGTGGACAAGGGTGAACACTGCAGAGAACAACAAGAAGTTAAAGAGCACGGATAGGCACGGTTAGACGGCCAATCCCTTGTCTGTCCTAAAAGGATGGAGAACGCACACACAAAGTCCCCGGAGGACTGCATTGCATACTTCGGGGTCAATGAGAACACTGGTCTCTCTCCCGATCAATTCAAGAAGAACCTGGACAAGTATGGCTACAATGGTGAGAGTGCGGGCATCTGGGATGGGGTGGGAGACCTAGTGAATGAAGACTGGCATCTTAACTGTTCAGTAACTCAGCAGCAGTGTTTACATCCAAAATATTCTACCAAGTTTTAAGGACTTCAGTTAAACTTCCTGTCAAGTCAACACCAGTGGAGCTTTCTGAGATACCATTGAGTTAGGTTGGATTGAGGTTTTGTATGTGATGCTTTTTTAGAGAGGAGTTGCAACAGCTGGTAGAAATGCAGAGACATTGAGAAGCAGAGACTTTGAGGGCTTTGAAGAGCTATTTAAAGATAGCCAAAGAAGATGGCTGGAGAGCGAGAGAGACAGGTGATGGCTCAAGAAGCTTCCTGGCTGATATATGGGGCGGGCGTTAACAGGAGAGGTGGATAATTTTAGGTTGGGTTAAAAGGGGAGGTCCTCAGAAGGCTTTCAGCTAAATGATGCACAATATGATTGCTGATCAATAACCAGTGGAATGGCATATAAGATACCAAAAGCTTTGCAACATGGCTTTGTAGCACCAATTTTCTTTACACATTGATATTTTGATTGCATTACTTTTAGTGAGCCACTGTGAGTGTTTGACTGGTTGATAATAGAGAAAATGAAGGAAGTTGCTGAATATTAGGCATCCACCTAAAGCAAAAAGTTCAAATGTAAATGCACAAAAGGGATTTTGACAGGATGGATGTCAATAACTTTCCATTCATCCACTAAGGAAACCAGTGACAATCGTCTATATTGAAACACTCAAGCTTTCCATGAACAGTTTTTACTTAATGTTAATCATTTTAATTAACCCGCCTTTTCTCTTTTCCATCCACCTCTCCTTCACCTTTGTGTGCCAATCCAGAGCTGCCCGCTGAGGAGGGTGAGTATGCACCCATTTCTCTATATCTCCACAACATAGATATCTGAACCGAAGGTTAAGTTAACCAAGACTCCTGATTTACCTGAAGAATATCAGTAGGACTCTGCATAATATCATGGTTAAAAAGTAGATAGTACAATTTGGTTCAAAGAATATGATAAAACACTATTTGCTACTGCACACAGACCATAAATAATTCACTAGTTGTATTGTATTTTGAGCCTACTCATGTTTTACAGTATGATATAGAGCAACAATAACACATATCTATCTATCTATCTATCTATCTATCTATCTATCTATCTATCTATCTATCTATCTATCTATCTATCTATCTATCTATCTATCTATCTATCTATCTATCTATCTATCTATCTATCTATCTATCTATCTATCTATCTATCTATCTATCTATCTATCTATCTATCTATCTATCTATCTATATGCACAAAAACACAGTATATTTCACCAATTTCAAGCATTTCTTTTGCATTTTGCCACAGTTACTTATAAAGTTGTATATGTTTTCTCAAAACACAGGTAAGAGTATCTGGGAGCTGATCATTGAGCAGTTTGAAGACTTGCTTGTCAGGATCCTTCTGCTGGCTGCCTGCATCTCATTTGTAAGCAAACAAATGGCACTATAATTTTTTGCACATTCGTGTCACTAATGCTCAACTGTAGTTATCCCAGTGACATTTTAAGGTAATGTAATACTAATAGGATAACAATAATATTAGTAGTGGTAAACCCCATAAGACATTACAGTGGTCAGTTATCAGTTTTCCCAAGAATACTTTATTATTATCAGTTTTGATATTTTATTCCTTGACCTCATACTTGTAATATAACTTCAGACAAAGTTTATTGGCTTTACACATACTCCTCGCTGGATGAAAACCTCCTTCACAAACTCATTTGACAAACAACCAAGTGCAAATTGATCAGTTTAGATTGGTCACTTAGTCAAGACAACTTCTCATCTCCCTCAAAGTTCCTCCACCCCTCCATGTATTTTTGAGGATGACAGCTTGAGAGGAGGCAAACAAATTGCAAAGGCTTGTAGGAGGTGTATTAATTCCTATCCCCAGCTTTCACCCTTTCGGGCAGCTGTCATGATGGCCTTAGAAGGCGAATATTGAGGAGCAAGTGAGAGACGGGGGTCAGGAAAGTATAGGGGGGCCGAGGGGCAAGGGTTTATTTTAAGAAAGCCTCAAGCTGAGGAGAGAAACTGAATCCTTCGGGGAAAGGTCAGGACTGAGCGAAGGAACGAAGGGCAGAAAGTTGAAGGAGCAAGGAGTTATGGGACCCTGAGATCAAATTAATTATTATTATGCAATCACATTAAGACACAAAATTCATCAACACAACTAGTTAAGAAATCCAGATATTTTTCGTGCCTTAACACTGGCTGTGTCTGAACCACTGTGATCGCAGGTCCTGGCCTGGTTTGAGGAGGGCGAGGAGACCGTCACTGCCTTTGTAGAACCCTTCGTCATCCTTCTTATCCTCATCGCTAATGCCGTCGTTGGAGTGTGGCAGGTCAGTGAAGGGGCCCTGCACATTGAGCAATGAGACATATCCACAGCATCGGTGGCAGCCATTAATCAGGTTCCAGTTACTGCCATGTTTTGAACCCAGATGCAGTTGCTCAAGATGAACACTATCACTTTTACAGCTTGATGCTCAAAATAGTGTGTGGTTACAACATATAGCAACACATAAATATTCTTTATTGGAGTGTTTTAGTGATGACAGAGAAAATGAACTTTGTATAGATCAGTGCTAAAAGAATTTATGTGGTTTGACTAACGTGACAATTCCGCCATAAATCAATCGACCAATCAATCTTTATTCATATAACACTTTTCATACAATAGAATGTAGCACCAAGTGCTTTACATATAAAATCAATACACCCCACCAACAACAACTACCACAACCACAACCACACCCACATATACATCACATGCAACATGTGATATATAGATTATTTAGAGTTAGCTACAGATGATTCATGTAATGTAAGTCATGCCCTTCGTCATGCGTTCCATTAAGTAATTGGCACTCCTGTTAGGCATTACTCTGTGAGGGAACATTATCATCATCACACCAAGTGTTGAAATCAGCTGCTTCATTCCTGATTTTCTTTTTATATATACAACCTCTTAAAGGAAGATCTGTGTTCTTTTTAACACACAAATATATATATATATATATATATATATATATATATATATATATATATATATATATATATATATATATATATATATATTTGTAATAATATGACCTCAAGCACAAATTATTTTATCCATACCTAAATAAAATAAATATGCATATCTATATGCATCACTTTCTTGTTCGAAAATGTTACATTTTGAAATTTAGCAACACTTGTCATGAAAGTGTTATCAAAACAACTCAAATCCTCAACATGACTCAAATCCTGCTGGAGGACATCATCAGTCCAAACCAAGGACAGAATAAGTATTGTTTACATTGAAGCAAGAATTAGCAGCTGTGTTGACATCCCTTTAGTAATTATCTTTACTGTACATTTGGTTCTCTCGTGTTATATTGCATATTCTCTGCAAACATTTATTGATATCAACTTCTCAGTTGACTGTATTTTGTGTTTTTGTCTGCCTGTCTCACAGGAGCGTAATGCTGAAGATGCCATCGAGGCTCTTAAGGAGTACGAGCCTGAGATGGGCAAAGTGTACCGTTCCGACAGAAAGAGTGTGCAGAGGATCAAGGCCAGAGAAATTGTCCCTGGAGACATTGTTGAGGTGTCTGGTAAGAAATACCAATTTGTCTTTATTACTGACTAACTGTCACTTTGATGTATACTGCAAAAATGCAAACAGTTACTTTGAGCTGAAGAAAGGAGTTTTAATTATTATCTACATAGACACAAAATCAGGATATATGAGTCTCGTATAGGCTGATGGCAAAGCTGTGTCTTTTTAAGGCAGTGAGAGCAAGGGAGGACGGGGTAGCACTGCTGTGAAAACATGCTGACTGAAGGAAAACAAAATCATGAGTATAAATACTCTCCCTCACCAGCACCTGCCACACCTCTTCTTCCCTGTCTGCCATTGCCCACTTGTGTTCACTTGTCAATGTACACCTGTTACTTCTCTGGTTGGTGGTTCCAAGCCCCAAGTGTGGTTCATTCTTATTGAACCGTGTACACTATATGATTATGACAAGTCCACCACTTCGGGTTATTAATATTTTTGATAGATTTTAAGTTTAATAATAAAAATGTAAATGCAAGAAATTGAAACAAGAAAGCGCCTACACTCAAGTAAGGGAAAAAGATTAATGAAATATTTTTTGAATATTGAAAGGACAATATTAAATATACTGAACTGAAAACCTCACTTGCTAAATAAAAAGGTACACAAATTATTTTTACTACATGCTATTACTGTGGAAATAAATATACTGTATTTTAACCATGGCTTTTGTGTGTTTCCCACAGTTGGTGACAAAGTCCCCGCTGACATCAGGATTGTTTCCATCAAGTCCACCACCCTGCGTGTTGACCAGTCCATCCTTACTGGTAAGATATTTCTATTTACCTGTTTATTTATCTCTGTCTGGCATCTGTTGGCAGCTTTAAGCTAACATTCTGTCTTCCTCTCTCAGGTGAGTCTGTCAGTGTGATCAAGCACAATGAGGCTGTTCCCGATCCCAGGGCTGTCAACCAGGACAAGAAGAACATGCTTTTCTCTGTAAGTGTCTTTTTAACACTATTGTGTTTTAAGTTTTACCATGTCAATCCTTCTAATGTGCATCTAATGGAAAGTTGAAAGGTTGCAGAAAACTAATTATCCTGTTAAAAATGCTATGATTAATATAACTCCTTCACTTCCTTCATTAAAATAATGATCCTATTTCATTTGATTATTTTTACTGTTTCAGACAAATGTAACTTTCCAATAAAGCTGAAAAAAACATCAAGTCTTAGTGTAAACTTAAGTGCTTTCAAAGTTTTAATAAAAGTTCTTCATCCCTACTATACTCAGGAAATACCCCATCCTTAATGGTGCTGAATGAAACTGTCTCACTAACTTTGCTGATGCATACACTCCTGAAATAACACAGATGTCATTCTTTCAGGGCTAAATGATGCAAACAATGTATACACTTTACATGTAATATTTTTTGCTGAGATGTGGTGCTTCATTATCAGTAGCATTAGCACTTGTTCTGCAACTTTAACTATGCAACATTGTCGTATACTAACTTTCCAACACTACCATTACCTGGCTCTTCCTCTCTTCTTCACAGGGTACCAACATCGCTGCTGGCAAGGCCATCGGTGTTGCTGTGGCCACTGGAGTCGCCACTGAGATTGGCAAGATCCGTGACCAGATGGCTGCCACTGAGCAGGAGAAGACTCCTCTGCAGGCTAAGCTGGACGAATTCGGCGAGCAGCTGTCCAAGGTTATCTCTCTGATCTGCGTTGCTGTCTGGGCTATCAACATCGGACACTTCAACGACCCCGTCCACGGTGGCTCTTGGATCCGTGGTGCTGTCTACTACTTCAAGATCGCTGTCGCTCTGGCTGTGGCTGCCATCCCTGAGGGTGAGGGGACCTGCTTTGAAATGGGTTTTCCTTTCCCTTGATGTTTATCCCATTATTCTATTCAAAGTTTTCAATGATTTCTCTCAGGTCTGCCCGCTGTCATCACCACCTGCCTGGCCCTTGGTACCCGCCGTATGGCCAAGAAGAACGCCATTGTCAGAAGCTTGCCCTCCGTGGAGACTCTGGGCTGCACCTCTGTTATCTGCTCTGACAAGACTGGTACCCTGACCACCAACCAGATGTGTGTGACCAAGGTGGGTAGAGTACTTACAGTTATATAAATGAATATTTGTCTTCTTACTCCAACCAAGATTATTGCCATTAAAAAGAACCAATGAAACAATGAAAACTAAGTTTGAAAAACAAACAAACACTTTTCTTACATTAAAAAAAAAACAAAGGCCTTATAGGAAGAAAAAAACCCCCCAAAGAACTAAAACCGTACTGTATTTTACAAAACAGAGAAAAACAAAAAGCAACTAAAATTATAGATGCTTTCTGTCATTTTCATCAGAAATATATATATATATATATATATATATATATATATATATATATATATATATATATATATATATATATATATATATATATATATATATATATATATATATATATATATATATATATATATATATATATATTTATTTATTTATTTATTTATTTATTTATTTATTTATTTTTATTTATTTTTTATTTTATATGAGTAGATGGGAGCACTTGTACACAGATATTTTACAGGTCCACCTATACCTGTTATCATAATGATAAAAGTGGTGAGAAAAGACCAGAAAGAGTCCAGGAAATATGTTTGATATGAATAAGTAGCTTAAAATCTGTAGAACTGATCTGATCTGTGAATCAGATGCAGCTAAAGCTATCTTTGTTTCTACCTTTCCAGATGTTTATTATCAAGGGTGTTGATGGCGACCATGTTGATCTTGATGCCTTCGATATCTCTGGCTCCAAGTACACCCCTGAGGGCGAGGTGTAAGTTATCAATACATTATTATTTAAGACCATTGTCACACATCCATCAAAATACACACAAGCTGTATTTGAAATGTCCCATTTGATTTCCAGTTCCCAGGGTGGTGCTAAGACCAACTGCAGTGCATATGACGGACTTGTTGAGCTGTCCACCATCTGCGCTTTGTGCAACGACTCCTCTCTGGACTACAATGAGGTAAAGATTCTGAAAGTGGGGTGTTTGCTCTGCTGCATCCTGATGTTCCACAGTTAAACCCTTTTTTATTCTCTGTTTCTCCAGTCCAAGAAGATCTATGAGAAGGTCGGTGAGGCTACTGAGACTGCCCTGTGCTGCCTGGTTGAGAAGATGAACGTGTTCAACTCCAATGTCAAGAACCTGAGCAGAATTGAGAGAGCCAATGCCTGCTGCACAGTAAGTTCACCATTACAATGTATAAAATATATAGTCGACTAATAGAACAGTGATTCTGCCTTTTTCTGATTGGTCACCAACAACAGCTAACACTTTCACAAGTTGGTTATAATTTATGTAAAAATTCAAGAAATAAGTAGAGGGCCTTTTTCCAGATAAGTCTTTAGAGTTCACACATAATTTTCCAAGAAACAAATGCTAAAATTCTATTAAAAATACATACAAAATAACATGTTTTTTTTGTTACGCTCAGTTATAGATCACTTTTAGTGCAAACCACATCATAGAAACACACTTAAACATTATTTTGAATTTCTTCTTGCTATAAGTTGTGAACTATTTGAAACCTCTAGTTGAATAGTTCATTTGCACTTGCTCCATAAGGTTTTCTGTAAAATATGTAGACTAAAACCATGTGTTCTGTGTCATTCAACAGGTTGTCAAGCAGCTCATGAAGAAGAACTTCACTCTGGAGTTCTCCCGTGACAGGAAGTCCATGTCTGTGTACTGCACCCCCGCTAAGGGCGATGGTGGAGCAAAGATGTTTGTGAAGGTCTATTGCCCCTCCTCTTTTTTTCTGTCTTTGTTCACCTGCACTTATACTGTACTGCATCTAAAAACCCGCTAAATGTCTGCTTCATAAGATTCCACTTGTTTGTACCTCAGGGCGCTCCCGAGGGTGTGATTGACAGGTGCGCATATGTGCGTGTTGGCACCACCCGTGTGCCCCTGACCAATGCCATCAAGGAGAAGATCATGGCTGTTATCAGAGACTGGGGTACCGGCCGTGACACCCTGCGTTGTCTGGCCCTGGCCACCCGTGACACCCCACTGAAGCTGGAGGAGATGAACCTTGAGGACTCCACCAAGTTTGCTGATTATGAAGTGAGAGTTTCAAAGCTGATGGATTTTACATTGAAATGTGTACATAAAACAATAACAACCTTGACAAAGGCTAAATGAAATCATTGTCACATCTCTCCTCAGATGGACCTTACCTTCGTTGGCTGTGTTGGTATGCTGGATCCCCCTCGTAAGGAGGTCACTGGCTCCATTGAGCTGTGCAGGGATGCTGGAATCCGTGTCATTATGATCACTGGTTAGTAGTATTATCTTTTTTTTGTTTTTTTTTTTTTTTGCGCCATAAATTTACCTGTGTAATACTTGTATCAGCGCTAAACATTTAATAGAAATACAATTCATATTATCATTAACAATATCAGCTGGGCCATTCTGAAGTCCACGTTTGTTAAAAATGTGTATTTTATACTATTGTTTTTACAGTACAGTTTTAATGTCCACTTCTATGTTGTGCTACATTTTTGTTGTCACTTCAGAAGTTCATTGACTCTTTTTCATATTTTAGGTGACAACAAGGGAACTGCCATTGCTATCTGCCGTCGTATTGGAATCTTCGGTGAGGATGAGGATGTTGATGGCAAGGCCTACACTGGACGTGAGTTTGATGACCTGCCCCTCCATGAACAGTCCGAGGCTGTCCGTAGGGCTTGCTGCTTTGCCCGTGTGGAGCCATCCCACAAGTCCAAGATTGTTGAGTTCCTGCAGGGTTATGATGACATTACTGCTATGGTAAGTGCTCAAATTCTCATGATTGAACTCAAACTAAAAAAAAACCCCAGAGTACTTGCATTTATGAAGTCTGTTAAGCAGCCCTAGTTCAACTGACTCTCCTCCCAACACAGACTGGTGATGGTGTGAACGATGCCCCTGCCCTGAAGAAGGCCGAGATCGGCATCGCCATGGGCTCTGGCACTGCCGTTGCCAAGTCTGCCTCTGAAATGGTCCTGGCTGACGACAACTTCTCTTCCATTGTGGCTGCTGTTGAGGAGGGCCGCGCTATCTACAACAACATGAAGCAGTTCATCCGCTACCTCATCTCCTCCAATGTCGGTGAGGTCGTCTGGTGAGTGTCAAATCAGTGACACTTAATTACAGTCAAATGCATCACTCAGGCCCCAACATATTCAGATCCATTTGTAGTATGACCTTCTGTGTGTTTGCTCTGTTTTTGTTTTCTAACTTCCATCTTTTTTTATTCTCAGTATCTTCCTGACTGCTGCCCTGGGTCTGCCCGAGGCTCTGATCCCCGTCCAGCTGCTGTGGGTCAACCTTGTGACTGACGGTCTGCCCGCCACTGCTCTGGGCTTCAACCCCCCAGATCTGGACATCATGGGCAAGCCCCCACGTTCCCCCAAGGAGCCCCTCATCTCTGGCTGGCTGTTCTTCAGATACATGGCCATTGGCGGTAGGTAAAGCTGTGTTTTTCTTCTTTTTTTTTTTTTTACTGAACACAGGACTGTTATCTATATGAACTTCCTTATCTTTCCCTGATAGGATACGTCGGTGCTGCCACTGTTGGTGGTGCTGCCTGGTGGTTCCTGTACGATCCAACTGGCCCCGGTATCAGCTACCACCAGCTGGTAGGTCGTCAAGTTTCTTTTATGGCACTGTTGACAGATATTCACATGTCGACATACACTTACCTCACCTCTCCTGTCCTCTACAGTCTCACTTCATGCAGTGCCATGACGAGAATGAGGACTTCACTGACATCGAGTGTGAGATCTTTGAGGCTGCTCCTCCCATGACCATGGCTCTGTCTGTGCTTGTCACCATTGAGATGTGCAACGCTCTCAACAGGTACAATGAAAAATGTGTCCAAGAAAGATTTAAGGAATGTTTTCTAATTAGCACTGAGTAAAAGTATTGCAAAATGAAAAACATCTGCGTGGAAACAGGAATAATATTACATCAAACTTCAATAATTACTTTTTTCCCCTTTTTACAGCTTGTCTGAGAACCAGTCTCTGATCCGTATGCCCCCATGGAGCAACTTCTGGCTGCTGGCTGCCATGACCCTCTCCATGTCCCTTCACTTCATGATCATCTATGTTGATCCTCTGCCCGTAAGTCATTTATACTTACTGCTACAATTATCTCTGAGAACCCAGGCCACTGAAAACCCATTAGTATTACTCATTAATATTCTTCATATTTGTTGAGTTTTGGTTTGGTTTTCCTGACTCTTTACCTCTCTACCCCTTCAGATGATCTTCAAATTGACCCATCTGAGCACAGAACAGTGGTTAATGGTCCTGAAGCTTTCCTTCCCCGTCATCCTCATTGATGAGGTGTTGAAGTTTGCTGCTCGTAACTATGTTGAGAGTAAGTAAACACATTTCTGCATCTTCACTCTAACATCTGCAATTAAAAAAAGATACATCATATTTCATAAGATGATTGCTATTATCCCCTTTCAAACAATTTTCATTTTAAGTGATTAATACTGTTATCTTTTTTTTAATCTACAACATTAATACCTTAACAAAGTGTAATTTCTCCTAATATTATTGTCCATGACTTTCTCTATATCATCCTCATACTATCATGCCATCTATCTCATTTATTGTTCAATCCATCATGTGTGTGATTATCTGTCTTTACCTGCTCTATTTTCTCAACACTCATTCTCTATGTTCATCTTTATCTCACTCCCATCTTTTGTTGATTTCCAGGCTAATTAAATCATCCTACCACCTTTAGCCTGTAACTAAACCAAGGTATTCCACACAGCTTACAAAGCTAGTGGCTCTTTGATTGAATGTTTGTGTACGTCTGTGTTTTTTGGCATACAGGATGTGCCCACTGTATGTTAAAATTTTGCCAATATATCAGCATCTGGGATCTCCTACTAATTAACAAAATTAATTAATCATAAATCCATCACAAAGTCAAATGAATGTTGTAGGGGGAGATCTCAGGCTGCTGAGCTCTGTTTTCAATGGTCTCCTTTGAGTTCTTTGTTCGTTATTATATCTGATGATGTGTGAGATACCTCAGAAGGTGATTTAATCACCTCTGAGTTGTTGCTGTCATTCCCAGCGTTGCAGCATGTTTGCTGCATTGTTTTATGTCTTCAGTAGTGCAGCTGTGTGACCAGTGCTTGTTCTGGTAATGTGCAATATGTTGTACAGTGCTGATGCCAATATAAAAGATTTTATTTAGAGGACTGATTATTTTTTATCTAGATTTTATCAGTCTATATATTTATTTATTCTTAAGAGTAATTGATTGTCTACCCTACCAGCATACAAAAAACTGAACACACACACACACACACACACACACACACACACATATATATATATATATATATATATATATATACACACATATATATATATATACAGTATATATACACACACACACACACAAGGATGTTTTATACATTTTCAATATTTTGTTAATGGCAGTGATTACCAAAAAGATAATGAAAAATTATTTGTTTGTCATTTCACCCCATTCAATGTTTATTGTAATGTACTAATATTTTTGATCTGGTGTTAAGTGGCATTTAGTGTTAGGCAAAACTAACTCCAACTGTGATAGTTTAGTCATTTTCTGGCTGCTTTTATTAGATTCATGTAGACATAAAAAAAACCCCATAAACTTAAGTTATTGTTTGCTCAGTATTTGTTATTGTTTCAGCTGTATTTGTCTGATGGGTTCATTTGGTTCCGTTTCCGTTCAATGAAACCTTTTCCACCTCTAATTGATCACTTCCCTGTCCACTAGGTACAGAAGCTAAATAGAGATGTAGAAGAAGTGGATCTTAAGGGTTGGAGAGAACGAGATGGAGAAGCGAGAGGAGAAGATCATATCCAAAGAGGGGAGCCATAGTGAGCCAACCAGTAGAAGAGAGAGGAGAAAACAACAAAATGTACAAAAAAAAAACCTAATAAAACTTGTTTTAAAAAATCTACATAAAAATAGCCTCAATATAAGAAAAGATATTGACTTAAAATGAGGGGAAGTATCCCTGTCGATAAAGTATTAAAATATTTAAGATTTTATTCTAAGAAATAAAGTATGTATTAAAAAGTGATTTTTTGTTAAACTTGGATATTCTCACCTGTTGTGTTTTTGTGTCCTCTGTCCATTTTCATATGATTGACTTTCCAGCTCATTACTTTGACTTTAGTCTGTGTTTGCCTGTGTCTCGTGCAGCCTCCCTGCTTTCTTTCGACTGGGCACTGTACAGTGTGGTGTAGGGTTGCAAAATGACTTCATATGGGCAGAAAAACCACATGCCTCCAGCTGCCAGCACTCTCTATAGGCTCCATGCAGTCAGTGGACTCAGTTGAAGGTCTCTTGACATAAATGGACATGTCCACTCAGTCACAACACTTTTGGTCTTATATATTGTTTACGTTATAAGCTGCAATAAAGTGATGATTACAAACTCATCTTTTGGAATTGTGGAGCACGTTTTTATTCATACATTTGGCAGATTTTGTCTATATGAACAAATCAAAGGGTGCACTAATTATATTGTTTAGCCTAAAAAAATCAGTCCAACAGCAAAAGATTCTTTAATTTTATTTTATTTTGGGGCTTTGACTAATGCTGACATTTCTGATAGCACGTCTATGCCATTTATGCTGCACAATGTCAGTTTACAAAGACAAAGTGAAGTGGAAAACCTCGAATCCTTTAGATGAGGGTCTTGAAAGGTATTTTAACATCTTTCATTTGCTTTTCGTAATCTTCATCAAACATCTTTGACTGTTCAGGTGTGAAATGGTTTGTCCAGTCACCAACTTCACCTGCATATTGAGAAAACAAGAGAGAAAATAACGCAATACATTTCTGAGAAAAAAAACTATCCCTTTTTTTCTTTTTTTTTTTACATGTAATGTTTGCTACATGCAAAATTTCACAACCACTAGAGGTCACCAGTGGTTCATAGAGGCCTAGGGGTAGTCATGGATGAAATTTACATGCACACTTTTAACTGTATGCAGCTTATAATGTGTTGTTTTTATTAACAGATAGCTTATAACACACTTAAATATATTTAACTGGAGTATTTCTAGTACAGTCAACTTGTACCTCACTGTATCTACAAGGTAAATGTACTTTTGAAACTAAGGTTCTACTTTCCTTTAGTTTTCTTGTCAAATGAAAACTATGTGCAACACATTCAAATCTGTTGTGTGTGAAGGTTTATGAGGGTTTGTGTATGTGTTGATAAAATTCACCTCTGTCTTAAACTGAACTCTTGAAAAAAAAAGTGTCTTGAATTAGGTGGAAAATGTACTGTCATAAAGTAAAAAAAAAAAAATCCTTATTTAAGAGTTTTGTAGTTCTCAGGAGTGGACAGAGATGCAAAAAAAACATATAATACAAACCACTGCTATAGATTTAACTCTTCAGTTACATTGAGTATTTTTCTATATTTAATTCACGGATTATGCCAAAGTTCATTAAAACTCAGATTAAAGTTGAAGGATATTACCTCAGAAACAGAAAGTAACTTTTCAGTCAAATCTATCACTAACTGAACATAAATTAAGCATCTCCCTCCACTGCCATTGATCCAACTTCAGGGGTTTTACTGATGAATCAATGCTGTAGGAGATGATGGCGTTTCCACGGTAACTATGGAGCCTCTAAACATCCAAATGGGTCCTATCTGATGACCATGAAAAGATGAAAAACTGTATTTTACCTACAATATTTCAACATCTTCATAGAATTGGTGTTCTAGAAGTTATTTAACATTTTAGATCATTTGATGTTTTTAGATGCCAGTAGCCATTTGGCTCTTTATGGGTTAAACATCTGCAATACATTAAGCTGTAAAATGAACCCAGAACATCATATATTGAGTGTTTACTTTTGAGAGTTTAACTACATTTTTCTGATAGTGCTATAAACAACAAAACTCACAGGAGGATTTTCACAGTAGTACCTTTACTAGATTAATTATATGAATGACATATTCCACTAAATAGAGGGGGGATGTTTCCATTTTAATCACTGTAGAAGATGTTTCTGCATTCATCAAAGTGTCCCAGCTTGCTTTATTTTTGATTACGTATGACCACACACACCTTTTCTCATGAAGGCTGAGACGGAGTGATTAAAGAGAGGTGCTGGAATAGAGGTGTAGTTCGCCATCGGGTTGTCCTTCATGATTTTAAATGAAGTGAGCTCCACAATCTTGCTGATAACTTCATCGGATAGTGACAGGTCCAGGTATCTCATGATGCGTTCCACTTCACGCCGAGGATTCTGATAACAGTGACACACACATGCTTTGAGAATAATGTATCTCAGACAAGACATTTACTCTGTAAACCCTAAACCATTAAATCACTTACAGAAAATTCTAGTTGTTCTTTTTTTAAAACTTCTTTTAAAACCTAACCTAGCTGGCTGATAAGTAGTTCTATTTTCTGATTGGTTAAGAAATTTTGATTTTCTCATTTTCTAACTCAGTACAGCGGCACTACAGCGGTACTATGGCAATTAAAGACAAGATAAAAGGATGTGAGGAGGAAAATAGTGGAAGAATATTAACTTGGGCAGGGGGTCCAGTCCTTGTGGACCACTATCCTAAATGTTTTAGAGGTTTTCCTCTTCCATCAGCTAAAGGTTATTATCAGGTTTTGCAGAGTTTGGTGAAAGGCTGATCATTTGAATCAAGCGAGTTGGAAAAGGTACCCATCTACAAGGTGTCAAATTAACGTTAGTTTAGGGGCTACAGTCAGCATAATGTCATATAAAATGGGCCAGATCATTAAAATATAAACAAGGGAGTCAGACATAGCAGAGCTCCACCAAGCCTTGATTTTTCATTCACACGTGACGTGATAGAGTCATAGGTGTTGACCCATCTGATGTATGAAGGTGAGAAAAAACAAAACACTACACTTATGCGTTTTAGATGTTGACCTGTAGTGTGACCTTGACCTTTGACTTTCATTGCTCAAAATCCAGAGATGGGTAATCCTAGCTCCAAAGTCCTGACATGTATTGTTTCTTCCTGTTCACTTCATACAGGTGACTCCACTAAATATCCATCTACCTGGATGAGGAGTTGTGTGGTTGGAACAAATACATGGTAGAACTTTTACTCTTTGGAACTTTACTCTATCCAACTCTGTCAAAATCTAATGGGTTCTTCCTTGACCTATTATCTATCATTCCTGAAAGTTTCATGAAAATCACTTTAGAACTTTTTACGTAATCCTGCTGACAAACAGACAAATTCGAATTTAATACCTCCTTGGTGGTGGTAATAACAGAATAAAAACTTGGAAATCATGTCAACACCAAGGTTTTCTCAATGTTTAAGTGAAAAAACTAAAAATCCATTAGGAAAATGTTTAGGATCTATATTTGAATATAACATGAACAAAAATTAATAACCTGGAAATTCTAAGTGTATAATTTATGCATGTGCACTACAACACATGCAGTGGATCTACAGATAGAATAGTTTATTAATCCCACCCTGTGGACATTTTGTAGCTATAATAAAAAAAAAAAAAAAGTGCACACATGAAATGGCAGAAAAGATGAGCATGTTTGCATATATAATATTTAACTTGCACTGCACAATATTTATAAGTGCATATTTGAAGTTACTGAGTGCTATTATACACACAACTATGGCCCATGAACGTATAGAATATTGTTATATAATTCCCGATACTTCTCTTAAGACATTTAATTATTCACATTTTTGCAAAAGACTACTCTGTAAACATTTCAGTGTAATTGTACTGTTTTTATTTTGTTTTGGTTTTTTTGCATTAAACAATAGGGAACATGAGTGGTGTTCATTATTTATAGGTTAATGTGATATTATTTTACTGGTGTGACCCACTTCAGATTGAATTGACCTCTTCTCACAACTCACCTGATTCAAATGATCAGCCTTTCACCAAACTCTGCAGAAGCTGATAATGACCTTCAGCTGATGGAAGAGGAAAACATCTAAAACACTTAGGATAGTGGTCCACCAGGACTGGACCCCCCTGCCCTAGTTAATCTTCTTCCACTCTTTTCCTCCTCACATCCTTTTATCGTCTGTCTTTAATTGTCCTCGCCCTGTAGTGCACTGTACAGCTGTACTGAGTTAGAAAATCTAATTTGTTAACCAATCAGAAAACAGAATTTCTTGTTACCAGCCAGGTAGGTTAGGTCTGAAATAGACTGTTTTACCAATAAGACAGATGGGGAGGGGGCAATGACAGCTTTGCCCCCTCCCCTCCAATATTTATTTTCACGTATGATCTTTAATTTTTTTATCATATTTAATCCATTGGGTTGCTCAATTATTATTTTTGAACAAAAAAAACCATAATATAGTACAAATATGTCTAACAAATTGGTGATTTCTTTTCAAAATTGGGAAAGTTGTGCCTCCTTCTTCATCAACTACAGTCTTGTAGTGTCACTGGGAAGGCCTCCGGTGAATTAATTCCTCCCCATTGGTGGATGTTCCAAGATTTCTATGTATCTAATTGTATACGTTAGGTTTTTCAAGAAAAAATAATGTCACACCGATCATGCAGAGAGCTTCAAAACTCACGTATCAAATATGATACGTTTGGCATCAGGATTAACAAAATTCACTTGGTAAATGTACCTCCTTCATGTCTTCAAAGAAGATGTAGAGGATGTTTCTTTTCTCTTTCTCCAACCAGTATCCTTTCACGTGGTCATACCAGGAGCCCCAAGCCACTAGACAAACAAAAATATTCAATGACCTTGAGATATTTAATAATCTTAGTGTCTGATCTCAGTGTTTTAAAGGTTGGATGAATAGTTGTACCTCTCAAAAAAGTGTTCACAATACAGGGGTTCAGTGTTCAGTGTACTCTACCAACTGAGCCATAGCAAGTGGTTTCATTATTGATAAATATACTTTTAAAACTGGAATACAATTTTTAGTACAAATGGAATGAAATGCATTGGCAGAGACATTCAAAGTCATTCTCCACTTTGGGTGGGTGAGAGTTGCATTAACATTTTTATTCAGATTAGTCACGATGATGGATTAATCTGCATTAATGCAATCAACCACTTTTTTTTTTTTAACTCAGAAGAGACAGACCTGACCTGCTTCTTGACCCACATTTTTAAAAAGTAGTCAATGGTCTTTATGAACATCAAATGACCTTGCTCACATACCTGCATTTATTTTTATATTAAAATCCCATGTCATTGCTTGTAAGTTAATATGTTGAGAAAAATATGTTTGTCAAGTTATCAAAACACATTATCTAAACCAGGGGTCGACAACCTGTAACACCCAAAGAGACATTTGAACCCAGTTTGCACGGAAAAGAAAACACTGGAAGATGCTCATCATCTTTAAAAATGTCAGTGAATGTGTCCCAAACCTTACTTTTTTATTTGTATGTTTCCAGAGCTTCTACTCCTAACTTGACTTTCTCTCTTGCTCTCTCCATACCGTAGGATACTGAAAACATTGTACGTCACCTTCACGGAAATTCAGTTAATAAAGCACATTTGCCAGGTTATTATAATGTTTATTTTACTTCGGGTCAGCCCACACATTACTGATATATGTATATATATATATATATATATATATATATATATATATATATATATATATATATATATATATATATATATATATATATATATATATATATATATATATATATATATATATATATATATATATATATATATATATATATATATATATATATATATATATATATATATATATATATATATATATATATATATATATATATATATTAGTTTTTTACTTTATTGGAATCAATTTCACAGGCACCAACACAACAATGGAATATGACCAAAAAAAATCCTTTCTTTCCATTTTTCCTTTTCCTTTTCCTTTTCCTTTTCCTTTTCCTTTATCCCTTTATCCCTCCCACAATCCCACCCCACCCAAGAGACAGCAGTTATCATTGTGCATCCATTAAAATCCTGTTAAGAATGCCAAGTACATATAACAAATACACCAGTTAGGGAAACAAATAAATAAAATGAAAAAATGTATAAATAGTCAAAACATAAAATTAAAAAAATATATTAATAAAATAAAAATTAATTTAAAAAAAGGGGGTGGCTCAGATATCACAATCGGGCAGAGATGTAAAAATAAGAGAGACGTCTCCAAGTCTTTTCAAATGAGTTAAGGGAACCATTGAGGAAAACAATTCTAAGTTTTTCCAGTCTAATGGACAGTAACAGCTCTTTCACCCACCTGCTGTGGGATGGAGGTTCAGGGAGTTTCCAATTAATGAGTATAATTCGCCTGGACAGCAGGGTGGTAAAGGCAAGAATAGTCTGCATGACTTTAACTAATGGGCTGCAAAGGGGGCACCAAACAAGGCCAAGAGAGGTTCAGGAGTGACAGTAATATTAAATGCTAGAATTTAACATTTTGACCCAAAACTGGAAACTAATATTTTTGACTTAATTTGTCTTAAAGTCACTCACACCTGATGAAGTTTCACTACTTATATTCTGGAGGCATTTGACTTTTAGACCAGTGTAATCATTTTTGTTGTCGTTGTTGTCGTTGTTGTCTTCAACTTATCCAGGTCGGGGTCGCAGGGGCAGCAGCCCCAGCAAAGAAGCCCAGACAAAGAAAACAGGAGCCACAATTCAGAAAAATCAACATAAAAAAAAAAAAAACTAAAACTTACAAAGACTACATCAGCTAGACCTTTTTTAACCTTATATACAAAAGAAGCAACTTATTACACCTTATTTTTGTCTAAATAATAAGTTATGAAAACAAAGCTCTACGAAATGGGGAACCATTTTTCAAGTTTTTTTTCTCCAATACATTATCTCTTGCTTAATTATCATCAAAACACTTTATGTCAGTTTACTGTTCTGTCGGGCGGGGGGGGGACTCAAATTTCCCACAAAATACACAAAAAAAAAAGTTAACACAAAAAATGCAGAGAAAAAAATACACCAAACATGTTAAAATCCACTAGAATTCATAAAAAGAGCAATGCAAAATTCTAAACGTAATTCAAAAACTCTTCTAAATCACAGAGAAAGCACTAAAATTGTGATAAAATATCCAAAACATATGCAAAAATTTTGATATATATGTAATTAATAGGTTTATTCAACACCTTTGACAGTTTCAACAAAACAACTGGAAACAAAACAACTGTAAACAACTGTTCCATTTAATTGCATCCGACTTTATAATCAGATTAATCATGATGATGGATTAATTGGAATTAACACCTTAACTTTGACAGCCCGAAAAAACATAACACTGTTAATCATGCCCGCTTCTTTCATATTTCCTTCTATGTCAATATTTGAAAATTCTGATAAAACAAACACATACCTGTTAAGTACAGTATGTTTCATATATTCTAAGAAAACAAGGATCCTATACTATCCTACAAAGCAAAAAGGCAGTAACAAACATTAGTTATTGTGTTTTTTTGCATCATTGAAATCATTCTTTGTCATGTAATAAAATATCTGTGTTGTATGTGTTGTTTTGGAGAAAATTGGTGAGTGTTTGTACAGTAATTGCAAAAAGTACTAATAAAATAAAACAAAAAGGCAGTAAAGTCCATTACTGTGTTCTTATCAATGTCCATTTAGGACCCTGCCCCAATAGATTGTGAATCCTTGTATTACACTGAAACTGATTATGTAATTACTGTATTTTCTGCACCTTAAAGTGCACTGGACTATAAGGTGCACTGTCAATAATAGTTTTTAATGAAGGTTTTTTTCATATATAAGGCACATTAAGTGAAGTCAAAATCATGGAGATAAAAACTCAAAATGACAGCATGAGATAAAAAGTCTAAATTCCCAGTCACTAAGCACTACGACAATGAATCCATATATAAGGAAAGCTGTGTTTTTTGTAAAACTAGGTAATATGCAGAAACGATACTGCCCCATGTCCAATAATCTACAAGTACTGGGGCTGAACAACAAGAGAATTTTTCTCACTTTGGTGTCTGTGCAGTTACTGCTTGTTTGCTTAGTAGGGTAGTAGAGTGTAAAAACTTGATGTGATAGAGAAAACAAAGTTGGTTTGTATCTGTAAATTATTTTTATTCTTATTATTTTGTTTTATTTTGTTGTTTGTCATTTATCTAATTCTGTAAGTTATTGTATTATGTTTTGATTGTCATATATGTGTGTCTGGACCCCAGGAAGAATAGTCCTTACCAAGGTAAGGACTAATAATAAAGAATACAAAAGAACTGGGATCAGATTAAATGGTCTGCTTCTCCACCTTCATGGTGCTCAAAGCCCTTTACATTAGTATCACATTCACTCATTCACACACACCAGTAGGTTTCTAAGGTTCTTTCAGTCCTACTGGGAGCCTAAGTCTTGCCCAAGGACACATGGACAGCCAGAGTCAAGATGCAAACCGCCAACCTCTCGGTCATTGGGCGACCCACTCTACCAACTGAGCCTGTGGCGTTTGAATCCTGCACTCTAAAAGGAGTTTAAAAACAGCTCAGACTTAAGTCAACAAAAAGTGTGTTCCCTAGTGTAATCAAACAGTTTAAATAATTTTGTAGACCTAAGGGGATATTGTCTTGTTTTCTGGTCTGATAGGGTTTGGCAGTGTTCTGCAGCAAGGTACTTTAATCTCATCATATCCACTGAAGCATACAGGATTTCTTAAGTACCTTGTTTTTTTTCATGGTGCCATGAAGTCATTTCAATACGTTCTCAGAGTCTGAACATACACAGAGGTGGGGGAGTCGTACCAGACACAGCCGGCATACATTGTCCACTCATTTTCTCCCTTTGATTTGAACCTTTGTGATAATAAAATAACCAATTTGACTCAAGGTAAAATGACTCTGAGGAATGTGCACTAATCTACTTACACTGTCCTTGCATGAACTTGTGGATGTAGCCCCCCCACGGCCCCGGCTCCGGCTGGGTCGTGTTCATGCAGTCGAAGTGATAATAGCTCACCAGGTTGTCTTTGGCATTGCGTGCCACATAGATCGCCTTCACACACAATTGAGATTATATAAAAAAAGGATTATTGACAACAATAGGGTTCAAAGGTCATTGGAGGCACAGCTGCAGTTTGTTAACCTACTTTGTTTATATGTCTTGTATCTGCAACTTTTTACCTCATTAAACTGTTCACTCAAACTCATTTTATTGCAGGGGTCATATTCAGCTTGATTTGATCTTTAAGTGGGCTGGACCAATAAAATAATAGCATAAATAATGAGAACTCCAAATTGGTGTCTGTTTTAATGCAAAAAAAAAAAAAAAAAAAACATAAACAAACATACAAACAAACATTAGATTATGAAATACTTACTTTTATAAGCTTTCCAAACAAAAAAAAAAAGAGATGTGAATAACCTGAAAAAAATTTAATTTCTTCCAAAAAAAAAAAACAAGTACAATTTGAACAATATTTCTACATGTGCATAGTAATAAACTGCTCTCAGCCCAATCTGTGACACTTAGCCTCACCTTGCACTTGTTTTCCCAAAATGCAGGAGGCACCAGCTGAAAAGGAAGATGAGTCTTTATAACTCTTGGTGGATCCATTTTTCCCAGCATTTCGAGACCTAAAAAACACACACATATGAGGAGATGTATACATTATACATTCAATCGAAATATTCAAGATTGTGCTACAAGCCCCAATTCACTACAGTGAGAAGGATGGGCATTTCAGTTCAGTTCAGTTCATTTCAGTTCAGTTCAGTTCAGTTCAGTTCAGTTCAGTTCAGTTCAGTTCAGTTCATTTTATTGTCATTTACATTAATAAATAAAAACGAAATTAGTACTCAGGACTAGCAGCGTGTTACCTAATATATAATAATCTAAAATAGAAAATAATTCAAAGATCTTCAATAAATAACAATAAAACCTAACACTTAACGAAGTAAATAAAACCAAAAAAAAAAAAAAAACTCCAGCAGAATTAAGAACTTCAGTGCAGGATTAAAAGCAGCATAAATAAAATAAAATAACAAAGAGCAGCATGTGCAGGTCAAGGCAACTGATCACAGATCCTTTGTAACCTTACATTGATTTTAAGTGTGTTTTCACTTGTCTCACCACATCCATACACATTTAATCAGAGGTCATGACCTGCTGAGAAACCCCATGGCTTTGCTAGGGTTAGGGTTGTTAGGTTACAATAATGAACTTGAAGCCATTATTTCACACAGATGTGGGCTTAGTGGACATCACCATAGACAAAGTAATGCTCAAACGTATCAATGATCAGTAACTAATAAAATAATAATTAACCTGTAGTCTGATTGAAGAGCATGCAATTCATCTTTGCAGAATTGTTGTAGTTCTGTCAAATTATCAGCAATGATACCATCAGTACATTTTTAATCCTCATGATTTCATATGATTAGTGTATTTTATTATTTATTTAAAAATTTGGGATTTTTATTTAGTTCATGTTTGCAGGAACGTTGACTTTTTTTAATGCGAAAAAAGTAATATTTCTTAGCAGTTGAAATGAAGTTTCTTCATTTATACGTGACTGAATTACTGAATTGGAACTGATTCAGTATTTATTTATTTATTTATTTATTTATTTATTTATTTATTTATTTATTTATTTATTTATTTATTTATTTATTTATTTATTTATTTATTTATTTATTTATTTATTTATTTTTACAGAGGATCATACTAAAGTGGAAGTCTCTATTAAGTTAGTGACCAAAAGTATCTCCTGATCAAAAATGCATAATAATATAGGGGACACTAATCCTCTCAGTACACTTAAATAATTTAGACAAAATGAAGTTTCTCAGATATTCAGCAGCATCAGTTATGGCTCATTTGGGTGTTCAGTATAAATCCAATCCATTATTATTATTATTATTATTATTATTATTATTATTATTATTATTATTATTATTATTATTATTATTATTATTATTATTATTATTATTATTATTATTATTATTATTATTATTATTATTCAGAGACTCCACTGTGAACGTGGAAACATTGCCATTTTCTACAAAACTGATTCACTAATAAAACCCATAACGTTTTACCAGTGACCTTGGCTATAGACACTTGATTTTCTGTTCATTTAATGGTATATTTTGCAAAAAAAATTACTTTCTCTTCACCACAAATATAGTTCTAGGTCTATTTTTTTTTTATTGTAATAGACCTAAAGTAGCAATTATCTAGACTTTATCTAAATCAATATTGAAAATAAACAGTCAACTTTATTTTCATGAGTGTTTCTTTGTTTTTTTTATGTTGAATATCATTGGAATGAGGCTAAAAGACTTTACTCCTATTCATAGTTATTTTAAATATATGGTGGAAAAATTACCTTTGCACTGAACAATAGAGAATTAAACTATTTAATCATTACAAGTCAGTAAACAATAAACAGTGAACACAAACATTATTCAAAGCTGATGTTCTATTTTTACCATTTCAGAAATACAATTAAATATCCCTGTAGTCAATAAAAATGAACTATTATTCACACACTGGCTCAAAACTAGATTTATGTCAGGTATTGCACGCTTTTTATCGGATAGTTTGGGTATTTTGGCAATGAGGTAAAAGTTAATGGGTTAATCACTCACTGACCCTGATACCCTGATTTAAAGTAAGAAACAACTTGTTATGAAAACAATCCTTTATTAACTGGATTTGTCACTCATGGTACATTCATAACCCCAATAAATATTGAGGGGAAAAAATCCCACACTCAGATAAAATCAGAGTTCTTATCTACAAAGTGCAATGTTTATAATTAAAGTTCTATAAATACACACCTGAGGGGATAGGGGGTGGGGAAAAGATCTCTAGGAAAGGGCTGCGGACGTATGTGGGGGCTCGCTTGCAGATCTCTGCATCTCCATTGTGTAAAAGTAGATCAACTATCTCCTGGGTCCATGTGGTGCCTAACAAAAAAAAATCCCAAACACTGGTCTTAATGGGATATTTTCCTTTGAGTGGCATTACAATAACAAAAAATCTCTTCCATTACTACAATTATGTTTTGTTTACAGAAAAAAAAAACAAAAAAAAAACAATGCTAGTCTAATACAATGAAACCAGATTAGTGATCTGAAAGTGTATAAAAGTCAGAGTACCTGCTTTAGGATAAGTAGCAATGAGGAGGTCTGAAGGATCAGGACGGAAAGCCCAGATGTCGTCCCAGTTCTCCGTAATGTAGGACATGAGAGGGACCCCTCTCACTGGAACAAGAGGGAAACGAGTGATAAGAGGCAGAGCCTTCTGAATGGCTTCGCTGATGCTCAATGGTTCTTCTTGTGACATGACTGAGAGGGTTCAAAGTGAATGTCAAGAAATCAAGACCAAAAACTTTTAAATCTGTTAAATGACCCAAATAAGCTCAGTAAACCGAATCCTCCTGGAGTGTTGTTTCCTGCAGCTGTCTCCTCAGGTTGCGTTTGGTTCTTGGATAAACATTCACTATTGCTTTATTTGTCGCCGAATAAAAATGTGGACTGTGAGCACACCTTTTTATTCCTGCTTGATCTCAGTGTCACTGTGTAAACATCCTTTGTTGTCCCTCCATTATTTCATATGTATTTATCCTCATGTGATGACCTAAAAACTGGTAATTCTCTCATCTGATCTCCTCTTGTATTCTTGGAGTTTTCAGATAAAATCTTCTCAAACATCTGAATCCAAAGTCAAGAATAAGTCTGTAAGTTCCTCTAAATCTCTCTTGGTCTCCCAGATGACGTCTAAGTGCATCAGCCACTCTAAAACATTTCTTTTGCCCTCTTTCTATCTTTATAACCTAGCCCCGTTGAGTGCCTGTACCAGAGTCGTATCTGTCTGACAGAAACTTACAAGGCAGGTCTAAACTAAAGTGCCCTTATGTAATATTCCTAGTTACGTATGAACTCCACTTTTGCCCAAAATCATGTCTACACCACTTTCCCTGTAATTGAAGTAATCTTGAAGGACCTCAGCAACAAAACAGAAAAACAAACTACAACCTCAAACAAAACACAAAGACCTCAACTGTTTATCACATCTACATGGACAGATTTTGAGATGAAATTGACATTTAACTGGGCTTTGGGGGCAATTTTTTTTTTTTTTTAGCAGCAACCACACCTTTTCACCCAAATCTAAGTAAACAAAACAATAACCCCCCCCCCATAACAGCATTCATAATTTGCAAATAAGACAACTCTTTCAAAATATTTCAGCATTTCAGGGTTAAATAAAGCAAAAAAAAAAATCATATCCTATCCTATACTGTTCTATTATCTTACCATATTTCGGTTACTGTGTCTGACCTGGGGTAATAGTTACACCAGTTCAAACGCTTCACTAACTATTCTGCAAAAAAAAGGGCAATACATCAATAATGTCAGCTATCTGGATCACACTCATGCACTCTACTTACAAAATTACTCAAATTTACAGACATGGTGAAATTCCAAACTGCACAAATTATGTACAATGTTAAAAATAACCAGTTACCAGTTAACCAATAACTAGGTTTTGTATAACATATACAAAATGTATTGAGTAAACGCAAGGAGGGTTATCATTTAAAAGGGAAACACAACTTCAAAAACAATGAAATCCACACAAACAGGAAAATATTTTGCATCTCATTCAGTGGGGTGAGACTGTGGAAGAGTACGGGTGAGGAGCTAAAACAATGTCCTAACATAATGAAATTTAAAACTAAATATAAAGAATATGTGTTCCCAGGATACAGGGATGAAATGGAGAGGAACAGACAGGAGGTGTAAGGATGTGTTTATTTCTTTTTTATTTATGTGCATCAACCTACTATTATTATTAAAGTGTTTTGTAGTAGCAGTATTAGTAGCAACTTGGGAGAAGTGAATGTATAAATAACTAGTACAGGAGAAGGGGTGTTATTGCATTTTTTTTTGGTGTTTTTATTTTGTTCTTTTTTTGTTTTTGGTTTGCTCAAAATAAACTTATATCAATCAATCACTCAATATAGTCCAGAGTAGAAACTGACGGACACAAATTCATCAGATAATACTCTGTCCTTTGTTTTTCTCAAAGCATCTGAAATGAATTTACATTCCAGGATGTTCACATTTAGTTCCCTGCCAGAAGCAGAATCAATATTTTCACAGAAAATAAGTAAAATCTGACAGTTCCCTTAAGTATTTAATGAGTACACAGTTCTTACGTAATTCACACAGGTTTTTTTTTTAAACACAGAACACAAGAGGAATACATGTGAAATAAAAAAACACATTTAAATTCATGCATTCTGAGTAAAAAGCACATAGTTTATTCCTATATTTATTAATATTCTTCTGCTCATTCTTTGCATTCTGTCCATAATGATAATTTATGTATTATATCTTTACACTTATTTGTATGTGATTTAACCTCTGATTAGATCCTGTGCACACATACATACAACAGTCCTCTGCATTGGGTCAGATAAATGTGAGTTGAAGGATAAGAAAAAAAAAGCAAAGATTTGTCAGATTAATTCATGATTTGCCACAATGCATCCCAAAATAAGAAAAATAGGAACAGAAAATAATAATATTAAATAAGATTTTAAAATGTAATTTGACTTTTGAGGGTTTCCTCCCTTTTTTTAATTAATTAATTTATTTATTGTTCCTGAATTTTATATATCATGAACACTATAGATTCTTATTCATGCTTTTATCACCTCCAGACTTGATTACTACAGTAGCCTTCTATATTGTTTACCCTCCAAACACCTCAATAAACTCCAGCTCGTCTCCTCACCCACTCCTGTTCACACCATCACATCACTCCTGTCCTCCAACACCTTCACTGTCTCCCCGTCAAACACAGAATTACATTTAAGATCCTCCTCCTCACCCATAAAGCCCTCCATCACCAGGCGCCCCCCTACCTCACTGACCTCCTAACACCTCATGTCCTCTCCCGCAGCCTCCGATCCACTTCTGCCCACTTCCGCCCAAAACCAACCACCGAACCCGGGGTGGGGTGGGGGGGGGCAGCCTTTTCTGTAGCCGCCCCAAACCTCTGGAACTCACTACCCCCACCCCACCCCAACCATCCGTCACTCTTCCGACCTCAACACTTTTAAATCCCTTTTAAAAACTCATTTATTCAAGATCGCTTTTAATGTTTGATTACTTTTATTATGTCTGTTTTAATTTGTGGTTGATCGCTTTTCTATGTTGTTGTTTTTTTCCTTTTGTCTCATTGTTTCTTTTCCTATTGTAGTCGGACTCTTATTGTTAAATTTTTTACTTCATGTAAAGTGCCATGACAAATACAATTTATTATTATTATTATTATTATTATTATTATTATTATTATTATTATTATTATTATTATTATTATTATTATTATTATTATTATTATTATTATTATTATTATTGTTATTATTGTTATTATTATTATTATTATTTCATGTTTTGTCCAATCTGGTTAATTTAATCTGTAAATACATCCAATTCTCTTTTAATGTTTGATTACTTTTTATTCTGTATTCTGTTATTATTTAGATGGATGGTTGTCTCATGTTTCTTGGATAATATCAATACGCATCCAAGAAAAATTTGGAAGGGGGACAATTTAGGCAAATTATGTGTTAAAACTAATGAAGACTGTACATCACTGACCATCACTATATCATTCTTGGAAAATACAATCTGCAAAGTTCAAGCTGTTCAAACTTGCTTGTCTCATTTATATGTCTCTCCATGAAAATAATACGCTAAAAGGTAAGAGAGTCTTAATATTTGTTTATAAAAGGCACATACTTAATGTTATGGTTTGTTACTTTTGATTTATTTAGCTATTAGAATGCTATTGAAATGAATTACTCATAGACATGTCAAGTAAATGCATCCTGCTGCTAGGGGGCACCATTACACCATTGTTTTTACGAAGTACAGAGGCAAACACAATGGCATGAACAAAGTACACGATATACAATGTAAAAAAAGTGGAAAAAAATATGTCCCATCATCATGAAGGACTTCAATTTTTGGCACATTTCAAATTAGTTGTTAATTTAATTTTGTATTATTCCACATACAAAACAATGTAAGGTATACACAGTGTGCTGGCTGCATTTTTTTAAATCATTTCTGGATCCAATTCGAGGAAAGGACCATTGGATAGAAAACATTTTTTCTATACCACTGTGTACATTTCATGTGGTATTTTAACTAAGCGAATTGCTGAGTTGATTGTTATTGTTAGCTTGTGGTGTTTAATGTTTGTCAGTCTGACTAAATAGTAACTTAATACAGTACTCGTTACGCTTCTTATACATACTTTACGGTAGTGATGTCTTAACAACGGAAGTTGCATGACAACTTCCTTGGTAACAGGAAGCTAACGCTGTGTTGTAGCTATTATAGTAAAGCGAATTGACATGTTAAGCAAATAAATACAAATAAAGTCAATAAACAGAAGCAATGTCGAAGCAGCCAAGGAATACATAAATATTTGACGGTATACTTTGAATTTCCTGAAAGAATAAGTGTTGGATTAGACGTAATAATTTGCCAATTAGCACTATGTTGGACTGAGAGGATGGATTATCTCCGCTGTTACAGTTTACTTTTGCTATTCATTATCCTTTGTGGACATTTGGGAAATGCAGTTACAGACTCAGGTCTTACTTCCCCCGACTTTTCCAGTTCAGCTCCCGGGCAACCTTTTAGTTCCCCGACCCCTGCTCCGGGCGCCGCTACAACGGCTGCAGAGTTCACCAGCGTCGGGACCATCACCACCGAAGAGGTGACTGTGGACCCCATGGACACCACGGTGCTGACCGTGTCTGAAACGCCAACTGTGGTGACTCCAACTCCTGCAGTGACTACTGTCCCGCCTGTGGTCATCCCAGACGGTAAAAAGATATGCTTTAGTTTTATATTAAGATGGATGACTAGATCCCATTTAGCTAAATTTAGGGCAAAGAGTATGTTTGAGTGGGACATGTCACCAATGTTGACTGATACATTTAAGTGTTTTTCAACCTCGGGGTCGTCTGTAAATGTCTAGTAATTGATAAAATAAAATTCTAAACTTAATAAAAATATATGTTGAGTTGAGAGAGACAATAATTTCCCAATTGTGGTTAGGTAATGAAGTAGTTCTATTCTATTCTATTCTATTCTATTCTATTCTATTCTATTCTATTCTATTCTATTCTATTCTATTCTATTCTATTCTATAACAGATATGACAGACTGTGAGTCTGAAACTGAAGCACTGTGGTACTGTTTAGCGTTGTGGTACATTGTGGCCAGTTTCAGATGCTGCAGCTTTCATAATTCATAGTTTCAGTTATTGTTTGTTCAGTATTAATTGCCAGTCTTGACCAAGGAAGATCTTTTTTTTTTTACTTTGCACAGTAATCTAGACGTTTCTGTCCCGTTCCATGATAATATGCATATAGCCTAAAGCTCATCTTTATTTGCAGCATAGTATGGCAAGCTATTACATGAACAAAAATAATTTGAGCAAAAAAATGTCTCAATTTTGAATGTCTGGGATCACCAGAAATCAAGAATGTTAAAATGGGGTCATAAGCCAAAAAAGGTAGGGAACCATTGTCTTGAACACATAACACAAATATGGCAGTAATGTTGTGATAGATAATATTTCTAATCTCCATGTATAAAAATCCACTCTGAATTAAAGTGGTCTCGTTTAACCTCCTGAGTCCCAGCAATACATTTTTGTCCTCTGTAGTGGACAAGAATTGCACACTTTTATTTAAAAATAATAAATAAAAAATGTCCACTGAAAAGGACATTATGTTAAAAAAAATGTTTAAAATGTATCTGAAAAAACTGTTGCATCATGCTATTTCCAATTAAGGCAATTATTTCATGTAAAATGGCAAACAATGTTTTCCTACTGGGTCCCAGGAGGTTAACACCAGTCTTCCCTGTTGTGTTCCAGTTTGTCTCTGTGATTTAAACCCTGGTTTCTGTGATCTTGGCTGCTGTTGTGACACAGATGATTGCGGTGTCACTAATTTAAGCACTGTCTTCACTGGATGTCCTCAAAAAGCTATGTAGGCCTTCTTTATACTACTTAAGTAATAACATATTAATAAGTATACTTTTTAAATGCTAAAAAGCCTTGAATGTTATTTTACAGATCAGGAGTTTGCATTGAGAAATGGCTCATCTTCAGAGCCAATGTGGATTCATCTCTTGTCACAGTGACTGATTCATTGTTTTGTGTCAAACGTCAAGGTAAAACTTACTCTTGAATATGTTCATAGATAAGCTTAGACAGGGAAAACACGGAAGTAAGATATGCAGGACTGAAAAAATAATCACCAACATGTTTTGTCTTGCTACATTTAGCTGATTAAATTCTTATTGTGTTTTACTGTGTTTGGACTTTATTGTTACTCACTTGTACACAAAGAGAAACAAAGATAAATTGTCAGTATTGTATTTATTCAATGAGTGCTATTAACAGCTTTGCTGATAATGCAACTAATATATTCTCTTCTTAACAGATAAAACATCACCTCCTCCAGCTCTGCGTCAGTATCCAGCTTTAGATAACTCATACCACTTTGCACCACCGCAACCTGCAACTATAAGCCACAGCAGAGATTTCTACAGGGTAAAAAAAAACACAGTGTAGTAAATGATGTAAATGAAAAGAATCTGCACGTCTTTTTTTAACAATTAAATGCATGTGTAACTGTTTTCTCTATGAGGTTGATGATGTCATTCAGACATATTTCACCAAGGCTTCCGTTCGAGGTCTTCTTCGTCAGCCTTCCCCATTGGCTGCTGCTACATTCTGCACCAACCGAAACCCTGCAAGTAAGAAAATAGAAAGTAACTAAAATTACTGGGTATGACAAGGGGATAGAGATTTCTTACACCTTTTCACACCCACACTTGTCACTGAGATAAACACAAAGGTACTTTAATGTTTACATCCATGACTTCAGCAAAGTGACTATGGAAATTTATTTTGTCTTGATGTCAATTACTTTGTGAGGGATTTACAACGGTTATGCCTCTCCAGTTGTGAATGTGATTGGTTACTTGTCACTGTGTCAGCCATGTGATGAAGTGATGACTACTCCAGGGTGTACCCCGCCTTTGCCCATAAGTAACTGGGATAGGCTCCAGTGACCCAAATAAGGATAATGTGAGTTCCAATGATGAATAAATAAATGCCTGACCAGTTGATGATGCAACTGATTCTGCTGTAATTTTCACTGGATTTTAATGCTGTGTTTAATTAATAATTCATATATAAATATTTTAATATTGTAACATTGTACTGTATCTATAGTTATCTATAATCAGGTCAATAAGTATTTGGGGAGTGACACAAATTAAATTGAAGGTGGTTGTAGTAAATGGTCAACATTTGGTGGTGTCCAATGGGTGCCAGAGTTAGGGCAGTCACTCAGTACATTTGCATGCACATCACATCAAGCTATTAGCAGTAATCGAGTTCAGAACTTCACTGGAAGTCCTGAGAAATTTCAGTTTACATGCGCAAGATAATTTAATTGTTGTTTGACTCCCAGGCAATAGGTGGCGCTACACGCCCTTTCACGTAGCATTTTTTCAGTTGGTACCATAGAAGAATAACCCATTAAGAAACGAGGGAGATTTGAAGCAGATGTAGTAGGAGGAGGACAACTACACCGAGTGAGAATATGGATGACAACGATGCAGCAGCTCAGTATATTTCATACACACTGTACACTCTGATTTATCACACATTACATGCCTGTTGTCATGCCGTGTCTCTGGTCACTTCCGGAAGGGGGCGTGTCCAGGCCAGTCCATAGTCGAGCTAAATATTGGGGGCGTTTACATGTGTGGAGAAGCTTTTCTGATTTGGTTAGTCCAGCTTCTAAAACCCCAGTTCGATTCTATTGTAGTCCGACTAAGGTGTATACATGACTTTTAAAACTTTGATTTTAGTCGGACTAAGGCAATACTTCTAATTTCTCTAAGTGCATGTAAACATATTGACTGACTGTAAAAGATGTTCATCCAAGTATTAAAAATAAACATCATACCTATAATGGTTTTAGTTTGTCCAATTGTTTGAAAAGGGAGGGACTACACATAAAATGGTTGAGTATCTAAATGGGCAATATAATATTTTTGTTAAACATTTTTAATTAATGTTAAAAGTCCACATTTCACATCTTTTAAAAATTTCTAATCCACTGTGCTGGTGTACAGAGGCAAAGTTACAAAATCTGCATTACTGCCGAAACAGTAATTTCTGTAACTATATAATTCTTCTACATTCTTCTGTTATGCAGAGTTCTTGAGGTCGACATCTCTGTCATGTACCCGCTCCATAACACTTCAGTCGTGCATCAGTGATCCGAATCTCAATGCTCGCTCCTACTTCTCTGATTTAAGTCTGGTCAAGGTCAGCAATATCACTAACACTCACTAGTCCCTACCTAATTATTACAATAGAGAAAATCTCCCAGCAGAAAGACTCACATCAACATTTGTCATTGCAGATTCCAGTAGCTGAGACAGTACAGGTGGATAGGTCAGACTTACTGGTAAGTGTCAAAAGACCAGCTGTACACTGCTGACTCTGCTGTCCTGAGTCACTCACATACTCTATCAAATGCAGAATGTAGTTAAGTGTTTCATTCTCCAAAATAAGACACCATATATAATACTTTGCTTTTAGATCCCAGTGACACCACTGTTTGACTGGCCTGAACCAAGTCAACAAAACACCTCTTGTATCAACGTGGTGGAAAAGGTGAATTGATTGCATGAGCTGTTTTTCTCCCTCACACTTGTTTTTTTTCTATAACAATGAATCGCTCATTTTCCTAACTGTCCCGTAGGTGGAGTTCATCATCGTCTTCACAGGTAGAGGGGAACTCTCACATGCATCAGTGAATATAGTTCTAACCACGGTGGACCCAGCTCAATTGCTGTTGCAAACACACTCTATACAGTTCCAGGTAACATGTTAGACACACATTTTAATACTAATAACAGGACACATAAACCTTGACTTAACCTGGTGTTTCTCTTCTAGCTGGCCACACCCAGCCCCTCTCCAGGTCCAATGATCCCTGCAGTTGGACTTAAAGCAGGATCTCCTCTCATTGGTCGCTTTGACAACACAGTGAAGCCTGTATCCTCACTAAATATGTGATTATCTGCTTTTTTGCTTAATGTGAGAGAATTTCACATTTTCAGCTGTTCTAATTTTCATTTCAATTTGGAGCAAACATAGTTTTATTTTAAAGCATTCACTAGTTAAGTTTTAATATTTCAGGTATTATGTTTTATTACAAGATGTATAGAGGCTAAAAAAGGTAGGACAAAGACATGATATCAGAAGTGATTATCAATACCATAGTTTATTGAAGGTCCAATGCTGTAAAAAACAACAAACAAAATTTTTTTGTCCTGCACTAGAAACCATTTACATCAGGGGTATTCAAATCCAGTCTTGTTGTATATATTTCCATCTTCCATTACACCTGGAAGCTTTTCCATTCTTGTCAGGCTTCCGCAGAGCTTGATGATGAGCTGATTATTAATTGATCCAATTGTGCTGGAAGAGGGAAATATATAAGACATGCAGGATACTGGCCCTCTGATGTACACTGTGAGAAAAAAAAAAGAACTTACATTTTTGCTGCTAAATTTAATGTCATTCTAGTTATTGTTGTTGACTTTAATAACCCTGGTCTTCATCTTGCATTATGGTTCCTTGACTACTAATCAGCTGACCACACTTGGGATATCACAGGGTGGGGTGTGTTCTTCTGACCCCAGCAGGAGAACTCCCATCCTGTTTACGCACAATACCATGAGTGGTTGCAGATTTAGGTAAACTGGAATTATTTTGGATTTTATTTTCTCACCTCGTGTATTTTTACTTTAATTTATGTTTGTTGCAGGTTATGAAGAAATGATTCAGTGTTAAGATTGTGGTACATTAGTGGTTTATGGTCTGCTTTAAAAATGTGTTGTGTCTCCCCCTCTGTGCTGTTCAGTTCCCTTTCTAGTAACTGCTCAGAGCTGCGTTTGCAGATTTATGGCATCTTGCAGGGACTTGCCATTCCTGATGTTGTCGCCATGAACTTTGGTCCACAACCAGACTGGACCAGAGTTCTTACTAATGACTGTCATATTGCCTCTGAGGTAACCACATATATACTGCATTTATTGTTTTGGGATCGTCTTATTTTGTGGTTTGGTTTGTCTCTGCAGTAAAACATAGACTGTCCTCACGATTTCTCTTTTAATGTCTCTCAGGAAACCTGTGAATCAGGCTGCACACTCCCACACTCGCTCTCTGTGCAGGTGCTGTGGGCTCGTCAGGGTCTCTTGGCCCTTCCTCAGAGCTACATCCTGGGTGCCAAATACATTTTCAAGTGTCAAAAATTTAAGGTAGTCTTCTTTATGTGAACACTATCATAAACTGTATTTCCATCCAAAGCCACTGAATCTTTTAGTCCCAGAAGTTGACCTGAAACAATTAGGCAGATTTAGATGGAAAAGGTGATAGCAAATTTTACACATCACATTGCATCCAGCTCAGCATAAATACTTAGTAAGGCGTGCCCTTTGTTGTTGGCTTATCTCTCACATGCTGTCATCTGTAACACCATACTGACATAGGTATGGCTGAAATAATAATGCTGTGAGCATGGACTAATCAGAAATATTTAGTGCTGCAAGCAAGCCTCACACTTTAGAAGATCCAACAAAGTGACATTTTTGGGGCTAAAACAAAAGTCCCAAAAGTATTTAGAGCTTGGTCCCTATGGTGGAGACACACTGTGTTCTTCCAAAGCTTCCTGCGGAAATGTCCTGTGGTGGAAACGCACCTAAAAACAGCCCATTTTCTGTGAAGTACATTTATTTATAGCATTATATTGTAATAAGCCATTGTCTGAATTCTCTCTTCTTTTGTGTCTTTCAGTGTCCTGTGTCATCTCCTCTCACTCTAACCTCCCAGGTGAGGTTTGTTGACACTACAGCTTACCCAGAACCCCCAAGGGGCTCACCTCAACCTCAATGGAAGTTTCCATTTGGCTTTTTTACCAGAGGCACTGCTGAGCTGGACGGACACATTGTTCTAAACAGCAGTGACACCATGAAGATCACATGGAGTTTAATGCTGTTCAGTGTTGTGTTACTAATAGGATTACAATTCCTGTGTAGGTAGTTGTTCAGGTAACACTTTTAAGCGTAAGGGCTTCTTAATTCTTAGGAATAAATGCACTGAATGGATATAATGAGTGAATATTTATTATGAAATGTATTAGGGATTTTTTTGGTGTCTTTTTTGTACATTATAAAAATAAACTATTTTTGTGCAAACAAGAAAGTCTCCATAAAATAATTGTATAAATTAAAGGCGATGGAGAGTGGTTGAAATGGGTATTAATCCTTGTTCTGTGACGTGATATATAGCCTAAAAAAATTGGTTGGGTCTGTAATGGCTCAGAACCGTCTTAAAAAGTTGTCTCAAACCGCTATGTATGTATGGTGACTGTAGAACATGTCGTTTGCTCTTCTTGGTGTAATTTCTGAACTTATCTGGCAACCTCAGTATGAACTACACTTGGTGATTGGCTGTCTGCCATTGCCATCACTTCCACTGGTGACAACTTTCACTGCTACGGTCGTTAGCCATGGCCCAGTCAGGAGTCCAAATGATTCTTCCAACTGGGATATAGCACAACATAAATATAAAACAATGTAAGGAAATGTGACACAGGCTGTAATGATTGCTGGGGTTGATTTTGTCGCAAAATTGGAACTGACCCTCTTCCTTGCATTTCCAGTTGGCTTCAGTCAAAACAGTCTGGTGTGAAAGAACCAACAATGTTTGAATGATTTGGGGATGTGATTAAAAATAAAAAAAATAGCCATTGATTCTGTGTATTGCTTTCTGGAGGAAGAAGATGAAAACATTTGGAAGGGGTGGGAGGCAGGTGAGTGGTGTGTGTGTATTACTCATTGTAATGTGATGTCACACTTCAGTCAAACATTCATTTGTAGATTTTCTGGCAGCAATTCAAAAAAGGAATACTTGAAACAGATTATGACACTGCCTGGCACTTCATGGGTATTCCCAACAGCAGGGAGACTGAACTAACACAAACAAATTAACCACGATTTTGATTCTCTATCCCCTTTATTTTTTATACATTTTTAAAAATACATTAATACAAAAGATTTGATAAGGTATGGTTTTGACTTAAGATGCATTTAGTGCAGACAGCTCCTTTGCTTTGTGCTCCTTTTGGTTTGGATGGCGTTGGTGCATTCTTTCCTCCTTTTTCACTTTATGCCGTATAAATTTTAAGAGATTGACTATCGCACTTGGTGTGACACCTGGCAAGCGTGTAGCAGCTCCCAGCTGGAAGAGAAAACACTGACTTAATTCAGTTTAATACAGAAACAAGTCATTTGGAGCTGGGAGACAAAATATTTTCTCTGGTATTTTTACATGACTTTAAAGAACAAATATTTACCGTAATAATAAATAATAAGTACTACAGATACAGTTCCTTTACATAATCACATTCTATTGTTTATCAAACTCACAGTGCTGGGTCGTACTCTGTCCAGAATCTGTCTGACCTCTGCAGACAGTGACACCTGTGAAGTAAAATAGTCCATGTCCTGTGGAAGAGGCATGTTCTCTTCCCTCTGAATTCTCTCAATATCTTGCTTTTGTAATTGACAATGTGGCCTGTAAAAAGCTGAAAGTGGGGAAAAATGTGTTAGAAAATTAAGCTATGTTACGGTCAAAGAAAGGCTATAGACTCAAATATGGCTTTACCCTCTATCTTGAGCCTTTGTGAGAATTCCTTATAAGGTGAAAGACACTCTGGGAACATAGATTCCAACATTTCAAAGGACACATCTTGGTATTGAAGCATTTCCATACCACTGAAAAACAAACACAAAGGAGCTTACAACTGGTTCGGGATGTAAAGTTCACTAAGTCTGATATAATATTGGGCACTCACTTGAGTCTGGTGCCTTTGGCCGTGCTTATTCCGATATCAGGCAGCTTTTTTCTCCAGGTAAGAGATGACAGAGTAAGAGATTTAAGGGCTGCGAATGCTTCCTCGAGACTGTCTCTTACTCTTACAGTCTCCTGGTAGCGAAACGGGGACACACATCCCACCTCCTCAAACCCTGATATGGACAACAAACAGAGAAAGAAGAGTTAATAGTTTGATTCACTCTGTCAGAACAGTGGCTGCTTAAGTTTGAGGCAAAATTTCACTTCAGTTATTTTTATTTGAGCAGTTAATTTTAAAAGAAATATAAAAAAATTTATAAAATACAGAACAAAAGAACAAAGGACAAAATAAGGAGTCGCCACTCAAAAGGAGTACGTTGAAGTTCAGAGAACTTATAAAAATCCTACCCCTCATTTAACAATTATAAATTACAATTATAACAATTTTATGAATTTCATTTACATCACTCATTTCAATGTCCATCTTGACCATATGTTTTAAAACTGAACCTCCTGCATTATCGTAGGTGGTCTATTTTTGCAGCACTTGCACATTTTTATTCATGGACGTACACTTTATAATAAAGAAAAAGAAAACAAATGAAGAGCTTCCTACCACATTTTATATATATTTTGCTTATTTTATTTTATGATGTATTTTTGTCAGTAAGGGAAATTTAATGGTTTCCTAAAGTGTAATTTATTTCTTCCTCTGCATATTTATGCCGAAGGAAACATTTATAAAGCTTTTTGAACTGAACCAGATTTTTTGCAGATTTGATATCATCATTGAGGCAGTTCCACAAGTTTACACCACATCTGGAGACACGGAAACTGTACTTAATCACATTCTTGTCTAATCAAAGAACCCAGACACGCTCTGTACCTTTCAGAGTTAGGCGGAGGTCAGCGTTGTCTGGTCGTAAGGAGGTTCGAAACTCAGCCCGGCTGGTGAACATGCGGTAGGGCTCCGTGACTCCTCGAGACACCAGGTCATCAATCAGAACGCCGATATAGCTCTCTGTTCGAGACAGACTCATTGGAGGCATGGAAAATGCAGAGCGGGCAGCATTGGCCCCTGCCCACACACCCTGAACACACAGAAGGTTTTATTCGCTTTTACTAGTAAACTTCAGTAAAGTGTCGAATGCTAAATGTTACTAAAGAGATGAACAGCCACCTGTGCAGCAGCCTCTTCGTATCCTGTTGTGCCATTAATCTGACCAGCTAGAAAGAGGCCCTGGGTGCTTTTCACCTGTAGGGCAGGACTCAGCTGTGTAGGACACACGTAGTCATAATGCACACCATAACCTGACAGAGCCCAGAAACAACAATCATCAAGCAGCTGATACAGGTATGAAAAACAGACAATTTATAAATTTTTTTTTTTTTACAATTATGATACTAGTGCCTGCAAGGTTATAATGACAAGGTTATTATCATCCAAACATCTTTATCTTTTTTCTACGTCTGTCTTGCATAAACATTCTATTCTAGGCAGATTTAATTAAAAATGTTATATACACATTTACAGTGTATTTGCACATGCACACATTTTGATATGGGGGTGTTACTGTGAAATGTTTAGAGTATAATTGTTTTTCTCTGGATGATTTGCTTGGTCTGGTTTGACATCTGCCCTGAGAGGTTACCTTTTATAATGGAGTGATACAAACAGATGCTCAAATTACAGAAAAATACTAAAATCGCCATTGAAGATGAAAACTAAAACCAAGAACTAAAAAAAAAAAAACAAAATCAGACCAGTAAATCCACTTCTGCAAGCAAAAAAAAGAAAAGAAAAAAACTTTTTGGTATATGACACACTGATTGAATGAGATTCTCCTATTAAGAAGAAAAGAGGGTGGAAAAGCTGTATCATTATAAATGTAATTTCTATAATGAAGACAAATTTTGCTTCTGCTTTTAGATCCTGAAAATCAGTTTTTAATTAATCCAGAATATTTAGGGAGGTGTACCTGGTGTGTGGATCTCAGCTCTGTGAAGGGGTGGGATTTCTCTGATGAGACGGAGCTGCATGTCAGGGGGCATAGTCATGCTCAAACCCTGAGGGTACAAAAGGTCCGAGTCCACCCCCTCAGGCTCCAGCCACACTTGGTGTCTTCGACCCGGGAACCGGAGCACACGTGACTCAATGGAGGGGCAGTATCTGTACATGACAGGGTTAATTCTTTAATGTGTTTGGACACACTGAACATAGCTTTTAATATTTAAATACCATATATGTGTTTATGTGTGTGTGTGTGTGTGTGTGTGTGTGTGTACTTGTATTCCTATCTTTATGGGGACATTGACATGTTTACACAGTCACACCATGGGGACCTCTGACACTATGGGGACCAAAATTCAGGTTCCCATGAGGGTTAAATATAAATGTACATCCCCACTAGTACAATAGAAATGATGTGGCCCTATGAATATATGAAGTTGCTTTTTCAGGAAGTCCCCATAAAGTGTGAGGGAAACGGGTGCAAAGTGAAACATGTATTTTTCAAAGATTTGAAAATGTGTTACCTTTTTTATGTATTTATTTGTAGATATTTTTTATTAGTATTCACTTTATGTATTTTATTGTTTACATTTTTTTTTTTTTTATTGAAGACTTCATTTGTATTTATTTATTACATTTCATTTAGTTTTCTAATTTATTATTATTGTTATAATTTTTTCTTTTTATATATGTTTATACTCACCACCCAATGGCTACTTGATTACAAACTTGGTCCTCATGAGGTATGTAAACAACTATGCGTGTGTGTGTGTTTTTGAATAAGCAAATTAAGTCATATTTTGTTTGAATATACAGTACTGTGCAAATGTTTGAGGCAGCCGTTAGATTTGTTGCTTTTGCAAAGGTTGAAATGAACATGCATATTTGATCCGCCCATCTGTCCCCCTCATTCTGTGGAAGTCTTCTTTTCTATAGCTGTAAATTATATGTACTTGGATTGTTTCTACATTTATTACTCAGACATTTGATGTGCAACTATGACTATATACGATCAATAATTATGACAAATGTATCAGAATAATGCAAAACCACCCTCAGATTAGAGGGAAACAGTTCAGTAACCAAATGACAAACTGAAGTTGCAACGTTCAACTGGATATCTCCACAACTCGACTGTCTCTTCTTAGTTCATCTAAAAATATTTGTATATTTTCAATAAAGTCACTAAAAACTATTTCATCACACTTTAGACACAGACTCACAGGCAGGGGGAGGATCAATCATTTTACAGGATAACTTAACCCTTTTTTCTCATTTTCTATGTTTTCCAGGACACATGGGAACCCTGATTTAGTGTGACCCCTGACCCCATGACAAGAAGCAGCAACAACTACTAGAAATATCTGGCATGTGTTGAATAAAACTTAGAATAAACAATCAGAAAGTGAATACCCAAACATTTCATATTGTCTGAACAAAAGGACTAAAGACATGTGAAGTGTACAAGGAAGGTCACACTAAATATGACCACTTTGGTTCATAGAGGCTGTTTTTTTTTCACTGAAACTCCTACATCTACAAATATAAAAGCTGCCTAAAACATTTCCAAAGTATACATATGTTTCCATGTTTTCTTGCAATCTGTTTTATTTCTAAGAACTAGAGTAGGATTGTTTTGTCGCGTATTTGAAATAAACTGAACTAAAGTGTACATGTACCTTGGACCCTTGGTGTCTTGTTGTACATGACAGTTGACATGAAGGGTCTCCCTCACCACTTGCTCTACTCCAGGGGTTGTATGGGTCAAGTAGCATGGCCGCACGTCCTCAGGCTAAAACGTGTTCAGAAATCATCAAGTTACCTGTTCAATTAATAAGGACACTGAAGCACTGTTGGAGCTGGTGTGAATCTTACCTTGCAGCGTACGTGAGTATTGAGGAAGCTGAATGGTGTTGGAATGCTGTCAGGGGGATGAAACTTAGCCAGGGAAAAGTCTACCGTGTCCTTCACGATCCTTGGAGGTGTACCCGTTTTCAGTCTGCCCATCTTTAGCCCCAGTCTGTCCCTCAGAATGTTCGACATACCGGCACTGGATGGAGCATCTCCAATCCGACCTCCGGGGGAAGTGGTTTGGCCCACGAAGAGGGAGCCGGACAAGAAAGTACCGGTGGTGAGGACCACAGAACTGGCTGAGATCGGGTCACTGTCATTTGCTGAAGAGAAAAACAAAGACATTTAAAGCATGAACTGAGAGAGAATATTGAGTTTTATTTGTAAAGACCTGGTTATTAATTTGGTAAATATAACTGTATTTTAGATGATGGTAGAATAGTAAAACTGTTTGGAATCAATATTACAGACTTTGAAGCAAAACTGACAAACTTACATGAATAATATCTATGGACCAGTATTCCTGTGTGTAATTTACTGCATATCTAGCATATTTTTATATTATCTCTTGCCCTTGATTTACCTTATTGATTATAACTTGCTCTTTGCTGCTTTACAATAGTTCTAATGTTGAACTAACTCAAGTTATGTTTTCTTAATTTACCTCATATCATCCCAATATCTAATGTTACAGGTGGTAGTATTTTAGGATATATTACCTAACTTATTATTTTACATATTAGTTTTTTGTTATTTAAGCAATATTTATTCATCACATGGATGAATCACATACCTTTCTCAACATATCCTCTATCCAAGAGTCACCCCCCCCCAACACACACACACCAAATGAGGAGGCAAATGGTATTCGTTTCTTTAGTTGTTAACATTTTGGTAGAAAAACTATTAATTTAATTCATACCAAAGTGAGTTTAGATTACCAGTGACCCAGAATAGATGGGATTACATTTTGGGAAAAGTACATCAAAGTTCCATTTTTTTCAAATAAATTTTTTCAATCTTTTTGGGGTTTTTTTCTATAATGAACGTAATTTAAAATATTATAAAAATGTCAAATTTAACTCAATAGACTTAAATAATTGCAGAGTGATGTCTAAATTAATCTCTATATCACTGCAAAGTATGAAGTTACAGCTTGTTTTCTAAATTATTTTGTTACATTTTCTAATCTTTTTCTTTCACCATTTACTTATAATGTGCAAAATGTGGACTTTTGCACATTATAAGATGCATAAAACAAACAATTGTGTTTCAATTTATTTCAAACTTGGCACATACATCATTTTTTATATTTAACAAATATTGAATATGGATGAAAGAGTTGATCGATGTCACAGTAAGCTACACTACATGCGAGGGGCAGGGTTTGTTGTGCCTGGCACCACTTGTTTTATACCTTATCTTATCTAAAAAAAAAAAATCTGACCTTAACTTATATCTTCGAGACAAGGTTTGCTTTTATAGAATGTAGCATAAATTGCAACACACCGATTACCCAATTTCCCAGCTACTAAATACTGCTGTTGATGTATTTATATTTGTTTGACATGATATTTGCTTAAATCTATTCACATAAGAGTAGCAAATGTAAGACACTGGATCCTGACCTAAACGTATCCCAGTGACTCTGTGACGTCCCGGCTCCTGTGGGTTTGCATCTGTCACCATCAGCTCCTCTACTGCGCCCTCCATCACCGTCAGTCTGGGAGTGCTCAGCAACTCAGACTAGATGACACACACAAGCACGTTTACTGCAAAATGAGAATCTGTTCTATACGTAATATAACTTTCCATTCTCTTGTTTGTATTTATATGTATGTATTACCTGAATGAATTCTCTGTAACGCTGGCGGTCCAGCTGGGCCCTTGGACCCCATACCGCAGGGCCTTTACTTTTGTTTAAGATGGAAAAAAATATGCCCGCCCAGTCCCCTGCTCGACCACAGAGCCCATCTAAAGCATCAACCTCCTTCACAAGTTGGCCCTTCCCTATCCCTCCGAGAGATGGATTACAGGAGAGGGCACCTTCACAATGAGATGGAGAAAGGAAAGAATAAGATGAGAATTTAACTGTTATGGAAACAGGTTTTGTATATATAGAAATATTTTCTGCCAAATTCTATTTCACTATGCAATAACTTACCTGGATCTGATGTCTCTGGTCATAAATCTATTTGCACGTAAACATCATTGTGTACCTTCTCATTCTGAATATTACAGGTTTTGCACCTTATAATATTATTTTGGCATATTACAGTTATTATCCTTGTTCTTTGATTTGATATGATTTGAATGATTTATTTTGAACATGTGTAGAATGCAACAATAACCAATACAACAATAATAATAATAATAATAATAATAATAATAATACTACACAATGACATGTCCAAAAAGGAGTAGGATGAAGCATAAGCTTAACCCAGATATCTTTCATACTTCTAATGTATGATGTATTGTGCTTGCTCTTGTGATCTATTTTTCACTCTTGTATTCTATTTTACTGTGTCATGATGCTGCTAGACTATCCATCCATCTGTCTATGAGTGAAATGTGACTTCAGACAACCTATTTGCTTACCAATGGTGTGTATTTTTTGTGTAACCAGAAGGGTCTCTGCTCCCACTCTGGCTGCTGCGGCTGCTGCCTCAGTGCCAGCATGGCCACCCCCCACCACAATGACATCATAGTGCCGCCCAGCGAGGTGACCTGCCCGTCTGGTAACCACTGACAAGACGCTCTGCAGGGGGGCAATCTTCTTTGTCAACATTAGACACACACACCTGCCAAAATAGGATTAATTTGATGAATTACAGTGGCACAACAAGGCGTGGACAAAAAAGGACTAAGCAGTTTGGTATATCAATGAATGGATAATGCATAGAGGAGAGTTGTACATATTCCCATATAGAGGTCAAAGACTGTAAAACACCCAAACAATTTTGTAAACTAGCTAAACCAAATTCATGTAAAAGTGGAGACCACGTGAGATAAATAATTTTATTTCACCATTCCATGTGTGTAGTTGGCCTAGAGTAGACTTATACTCATATATACATCTGGTTTTGACCAGCTTTAAATATAAAGTGTTGTGAGATTAATTTTGTTATGATTTGCCTCCATATAAATAAAAATAAATAACTGATTGATATGATAATAAAAACACTGATCTACAAATAAAATGCTTCCAGAATAGGTTTTACTCCAAAGTAATATTGGTCTAAGATCTACTTCAAAACACTGTATTCACCTTATGAGTCATTCACTTTACAGGTTCTTTCTAGAGGAAATTTAAAAAAAAAATAGTTTGTATGCTACATTTATTTCTATGGTGGTTTATTCTTACATAAACCACCATATGTGTAACACACCATCATATATTAAAAACATGTGAGCCTACCAGCAATTTTGTAATTTGTTTTCCTATTCATCTTATAAAAGTATGTAATATTTAGCACATTTAATGTCTGAAGGAGATACTTTCTAAAAAAATAACAAACAAAAAAACCCCCAAAAAAACCCATATATTCTTAAATTAAATAATTTCATTAAACAATGTGGAAAAAATCCTGGATTTACACAAACGTTAGTCATCAACACATTACTATACAAACATCCAACATAAATTACATTCTTAGACTGCAGTTTGTTTTATTTTTTATCTTATAATTACTTAACACTGCACACAAAAACCATTGTTTTCTATCAAAAACAAAGCTGTCACCCTTTAGATCTGAGGAACACATACTGGATTATCCTTTTAGATTGAGCATCATCTGATCTCAAAATTCCTGATTAAGAATTGAATTATATGATTTAAGAGTCAGATCTAAAACGATTATGTAGACTGGTATGTATCCCATACAAGAACAATAACAGTTAAGTACCATGTTGCAGGATAAAGGAAGCAAACTATTTAGGTATGTCGGGTAGATTTTTATGACAGTATGCTTATTCTAAAATAATTCCATCCAGCTACAGTGAAGGTAAGCTAAGGTAAGGTATGCTGTTTTAGCGGGATACAACACATGATTATTTTTCAGTCATTTAGAAATTACAGTGATTTCCATAGATAGCCTACTTACAATTTATTGGTCTCGAAAAGAAGTCGGTCTAACTTTCGAATTTATTACAGAAGCTGAAGTTAAAACACTGGATAAATTCTGTACATGCTCACAAGCCTTTGGTTACTTAAATGTTCTTAATGGAGGCCGCCATGCTGTCCGTGAACGCAGCCGTAATGTCCGGTTTATTGACGCACTCACAAAGTTGTTTACGAGCTGAAGTCTTTTTGTCTGGGCTTTGGCTGATTCTCTAAGTTACTGATGAATTCATCAAAAAATAAAGCAAGCTACTCTACAGATAACAATAGGTAAGTTATAGACAGATAAAGACAAAATTAGGTTTTTGTTTTGAGTGCCACGTGTACAGCTGACGCCACCTTTAACTGATTGTGTCAATGATCTTAAACTATTGGCACAAAATAAATCAGATGTTGAGTTGGTGATTTAATCACACACAAACCCACATAGGCGTGTTCACCAGTGGGTCAAAGGCGAATGTAAACGCCCCCTCCCCCTTTCAGCCGGTTTCCAGTTAGCCGCGCGCGGATTGAGTCAAGCGAACCTACCGAGAGGTGGTGTTGACCAACCGCAGCAGGTTTTCACCACGAAACCTGAAAAATATATCTTTTTAAGGCAACAGACAGCAACGCTAAGGCCGTATTTTTTTAACGGAAGGCTCAACGGTACCGGAGGTGCGGCGACGCAACGGACCGAAGAAAGTAAATCCTGGAGATAAGGCGCCCGAAGTGAGCTTGAGGATCAAAGCAAATGCTAACACAGCCAGCTTTGCTACCGCTAAATAATATAGTGAAACTCGTGTGATTTTTATCGGTCGCTTGGTTTGACATAACCTCTGTGGTTACAAAGTAGATAGGAGGACCAGATAACTTAAGTTATATGTTACATTTAATTTAAACGGCGAGGTGTTTTGGATTTACATTTTAGGCCACACGCAATCTGTATTCAGCTAGCAAGATTAGCTTCAGTAGCCGGTGTTGTTGAGGTTAGCCCGGCTCTGTGCTAACTGGGACTGGTGATATTGCTGAAGATATTCCGGCTCCAAATCAACTTAACATCGGGAGCTATTATAAGTTGGCTTACTGTTTGTACTGTCTAAGCCTCGTGCTTCACAATGCTGAAACAACAGCAGACACCCGGCTCAGGCGGGAGAAAAGCGTCTAACGGAACCACGGGCCCAGCCGGTATGTCATCCCCAGTCAGCGGCATCAACAGTGGCAACAGGACACCGGCCGGGAGGTGAGTTTTTCGGCGGATCATAGTTAGGATAGACCGAGGATTGTCTTGTGATTCCGAGGCCTACCGGTTAAAGCGCTATGCACTCAATGGGCGTGTCCCCAAAATGGGGATTTGCTCTAGGCCAATGATATTACTTTTAATCTGATGGACAATCGTACTGGGCCAATCAGAGTGTTGAAAACCAACAGATAACAAATATGCAAGGTGGGTCTAAGTTTGGTGAGGGCAACGAGTAGCCTACCTATTCAGCAAAACAGGCGATAGTAAGTTTATCTGGCTTGTCAGGACCGGAAAGCGGACACTGGTGATCGGAAAAAATGTTAAATTTGGAACATGCCATAGTAAACACAAAAATACGTTACAAAATAATAAAGTATTAGATATTTAATGATCTGCACAAGGTCATGCATGGTCCTTATCCAAAATGAGATCGTGTTTACTGAAGTCGTCTCCGGCTTTGTTTTGTAAGCGTGCAAATGGCTAGCAATGATACATCGTACATTCTGACCTATTGTTGTATTTCACAGTAGTCATAATCTTCATTTTAACGTGTAGATGGTGCTGTAAACCATGCATTAATATCCACGTGAGATCTTGCCGTGATTCTTACTTCATATTCAGTAAATCAGAAGTAAGTAATCAATTTTAAAGGGAATTGTGAGACGTTAACGTGATGCTAACCAATATCGTTTTATAATGACCGAGGTTTCAGAACAATACTGCACGTGATATTTATTATGTCATTTTTCTTTAAATGCAAATGTATTGTATGAAACCAGTGATGAAAAGATGTGTAAAGCAATTTCCTTTGTCAAGTCACGACTAAAACCTTTTGTCAGACCTTTTATAGTTAATATCAATTAAATGTACTTTACAGTTACTCAAATATAAGTAGAATAAAAAATGATGGTGCATTAACAATGCTAATTGGGGAAGACATCAGACATTTGAGGAATCTTGTGTTGCTGCAATGTGGAATGTGATACTGCTTAAACAGGCTTTAAAAACAAGTTGTACTCCTTTTACCTGTAAGCTGACATCCTGTTTTAACTGTTGTTTTTACAGGAATAGAAATTCCGCGAAACCATCATTCCAGTCATCTCCTGTAAGTATATCCTGGCCTGAAATTGGGACTACCAAAACACACAATACATTGTGCACATTATTTATTTAAATTGGAAGGAGTTAGCAGCTTTAGGTTTCTCAAATAATGGTTAAATATGTTGATCTTTAACTTTTGAATAACTTATATGCAAAATTTTATAGCATCTTGAAAATACAGTTCATAATAATAATAATGAATTGGATTTCTATAGCACTTTTCAAGGCACTTAAAGTGCTTAATGTCATTGATCCATACAGTACATCTATTTGAATGACTGTTCGATTTTAATTTTAACAGGATGCTGTGCATCAAATAGTTTCTGTGATGCACTAATTTCTTCCTTTAATAATAACTAATAACTACCTTTATTGTTTTGGAATAATTTGTTTGGTGGTCAAGACCTATGGTCTTGGAAATGTTTTCTTTTTTTTACAATTATATCTATTTATATATAATGATACACAAGTGTATATATATATATATATTGTGCCTCTTCTATGTGTAGGTGTTCGAGGGTGTTTACAATAATGCCAGAATGCTTCACTTTCTCACAGCTGTTGTGGTGAGTGTTTTACACCTTAATTGTAGATAGCATCACTTTTGATATGAATACAATTTAACATTCAGTACTCATTCTGTCCATAACTTTTCTTACTTTGTTGATCTGATGTAAGACATGTCAGAAAATGACAGCTTACTGATGTAACTTCTTTTTCTACAGACGGAATGCAGTTACTTCTGTTTGTAATGAGCAACACTACATGACTGTTCCCTGCATATTTTCTAAATGCACAGAATCATCTGGCAGGATAACAGTCTTTACAAATGTTAAATAGTAGTATTTTAAATGGTGGTGTTCCTGAATTATTCCAGTGATGTTGATAGGTTTTCAATGTAGTGAGTCCTGGAGACCTGCACGTGGCAATTTGAGTGTGTCCCTGGGAAATTCAGTGGGTCCTCAATTTAAAAATAGTGTTTCTTTCCATTTGTTATATTCTTCTATTTCCTAAATTGTAGCATTAAAGTCTTTTGGTGGTGGTATGGTATAACATGGTTATAATGAAGACATTAATTTTTACAACTTTATTTTATTACTAAATCTGAAACATTTATTATAAAATGTTCAAAGTGGCATGATATAAAACATGTTTAAAATAAAATATTTTTTGTACAAACAGATGACACAAAAAAATTCCTCAATTTCAAATGGTCTCAAAAATACATTTTCATTAAAAATGCTGATTTTAAAACATTTCACATCCTCATCACCATGACGATCAACAAATATTGTCTCCAAAATAACGGCAAAATGGTTTTGTCTGAGTATTGACTTTATCAAAGGAACTGAGTCAATCACTGAAACTTTTAGCACAAACATTAAACATAACTAACGCAGTGGGAAGTCTGCAGAGAAAAATTAAATGATGCAGATATGTCTGCAGTGAATCAAGTCAAGAGCGTCTGTCATGATACTTGTACAAGGTCCCCCCAGAAATCTTGCTTGTCCTGGTGGTAAGGCTGCTATTGATGCCCAGCGGTGGCCCACTGTTTTTGTTTTAAAAGAAAAGTAAAAAGTTGACAGGAAATATGACAATTGTGTTAGACATTTATTATCCATACTTACATCAGCTACAGAGTCTAACAAAAAGGCACACTCTGCCATACCTTTTTAACAAATACAAAAAAAATCTAATTAAAATAAATGTAATTGTTTTTCACTTAAAGGTGGAGCACAAGGTCTTAGAAAAACGGTTTCGAAAGTCCAGACCCCTTTTTTCAGGCATACTCCTGATGTCGTGCTTCCAGAATACTGGCACACACAATTCTTGTTCCTGAGGATTCACAAACACTGCACAGCAACAATTCATATGACTACATTTCGAGCTCCAGTCCAGCCCGGGCTCTGATTGCTGCTTGGGCTGTTAGTCCAGCTTGTCCTTCCAAACCGGCTCATGCTCCTACCCCAGCTCCTCCACTGGCTTGGGCTTCTACTCCGGCTCTGGCCCACACATACCTCATTCAGTCTCCTTCAACCCCCTGGTCTTACAGAACAGCCCCAGTTCATAATGTTGCATTTCCTAGTGATTTATGTCAGTGACAAAACAGTTTTCTAGTGAACTTGAAATCCTAATATCACTAATATAACTAGCTCAGCTTTGGCTTCATTTCCGGTACTAGTGCTCCAGCGTCTGATTCATGCTGAAGAGGTACGTGGAGATATCCAGAGTGTACACAGCCAACGGCCAACTCTCACTGTACAGGGATCTGTCTGTGCATCTGTAGATGTGCTGAGGTAGCGCTTGTTTGGTCTGGTGAAAACCGTTTCTTTTTGCTAGTTACTGTGATTTCAAATGTGACTTTTTGTTTACATATTTGTGTATTATTTCCCCGCCAAAAATTAGGTGTGTCCCCAAGACGCATCAAAAGTGAGTTTACAGTGTCTTTTTAGATTTTAGTGCGCCAGGGATGCAGAACGCGTACCTGTCAACATCACTGTTATTGTTCTGGTGAAATGTAATTGTCAAAATTTCTATCTCTCCATCAGGGTTCCACTTGTGACATTAGAGTGAAGAATGGCAGTGTATTTGAAGGAATATTCAAGACCCTCAGTTCTCGGGTAAGAAAGGCATATTGAGTATTCTTGCTAGTTTGACAGAGAACAGTTATGTCTCAATACTGCAGTATATTCGTGTCAAGGAAAAACATTTGGCCTACTCTCAAGTCTTATTTGTGTAGCTCGTACATTTCTGTTCATTAAATTATGTCCTGTCATTAGTGTGAGTTGGCTGTGGATGCTGTACACAAGCGTGGAGAAGAGGAGAGCTCAACATCAGCTCCACCGCGGAGGGAAGACATCACTGACACCATGATCTTTAGCCCATCTGACCTGGTTACTATGATCTGCAAAGACGTTGACCTCAACTATGCCACCAGAGGTAACACAAGAGAGTAACAAAAGCATGCTATTCACAGACCTGATATGAGAGATGGAAATTTACTTGTTGTACATCCTAGTTTTATAGCAAATATTTTCTTTGTGTGCAAAACATTGTCCAAAGTGTATCCATTTTCTAACCTAACATTTGGATTCACAAGAAAATTCAAACTACTGACTTGCCTATTAAACATCTCTAGAAAGTTAGATTTTGACTTGATCTGTTTGTGATTATAGACACTTTCACAGACACTGCCATCAGCTCCACTCGTGTCAATGGAGAACACAAAGAGAAGGTGCTGCAGAGATGGGAAGGGGGAGACAGCAATGGAGAGAGTTATGATCTCGAGAATGATGCAGTGAGTTGATTTGTATTTTAAACAATCATATAAAGTACAAGGTGTATATGAAAATGTTCTACTTATAGACTTGTATAAAGGTACTAAATTAATCTCTTATTTTCTTCAGTCCAATGGCTGGGATGCCAATGAGATGTTCCGTTACAATGAAGTCAAGTATGGTGTAACATCAACCTATGATTCAAGTCTCTCCATGTATACGTAAGTTTGCACACAGAGCCACCAGCTGTAACACTTCACATCAACATGTTATGTTTCATTGAATACTATTTGGGCGTAAGGAAAGTCAAAGTGTGAAGTCTGCATTTATCGGGTTGTTTAATTTTATTTCCTTCCATTCATAGCTATTATGATAGTTGGTTTATTGTTTTGGTTTCATCAAAAGTTTTAATGTTAATAGTTTCCATTTTCTCACCTTTCTGTTTTGATGCTTAGTGTCCCGCTGGAAAGGGGCAACTCAGAGGTCTTTCGGCAGAGGGAGGCACGTGCCGCTCGCCTGGCCAATGAGATTGAGTCTAGTCCCCAGTATCGCCACCGTGTGAACCTTGAAAATGATGAGGGCAAGAGTGAGGAGGACAAGTACAGCGCTGTGGTGCGGGATGGTAACGATCGGGAGAGAGGCCGTGAGAGCCCTCGAGACAGGGAGCGTGAAAGGGGCCGAGACAGCCCCGGAGCCAGTAGCAGGTAAAGGACCAGCTGGAGTCAGGCCGAAAAGTATCAACTGTGTTAATGAAACATCAAAATAAGTACAGTGCAGTCTGGTATATTTCAACATGGGAGCATTTAATAAAAAATTGTAATGTTATGTAGTTCAGTAGATGTTTAGATTTATTAGTCTCTGTGGTGGCACATAGCAAATCACAAGTTTACTAATTATTAATTATGCTGTCTTTCATGAATGCCAAAAAACACCCACGCCTTTCTTGTCTTTCCACAAAAACGAAACCTACCTTGAACTCACTGAGCTTCTTTCCTGTTGTCCTTCCAGTTTTATACTTGTATAACATACCTCAGCCTTTATAGTACCAGTTGGTGCTCTGTGATCCCTTCATTGTGTGTGAGAAGAGGTGAAAGTGAAACCGATGCTTTGCTATTCCTCTAACTTGGCACACACACGCAGGGGTAGTGAGTGACAGAATCTCCACAGGAAAAAGACGTAAAAGTGGCTACATATTGGCCGATGTTGATTAATCAGTGGTAGGAATCAGTCAGGCTCTTAATACACTCTACTAAAAGGTCACTAAAGCAAAGACCTATAAGAAAATGGTGTCTTGATTATAGCTGTTGAATCTTGCCATCCCAAATATATATATATATATATTCCTATTTAATCTGGTTGAGGGCCACAATTAGTTCAATACATTTTAAAAGCATTTCAATCATCTCTTGTATCTACTTGTCTGATGTTATCTTTCTTTTACAGGGAGGGCAAGTACATTCCATTACCTCAGCGCCAGAGAGAGCTGAACCGAGAGAGGGAGCGAGCTGAGAGAGGGTCTGGCGGGCCTCCATCTCACAATCGCCTTAGTGGAGGATACCGCTCAACCCCTCCATCCTCTTCCTCCTCATCCCCCAGACCTCCATTGCCTTCTGCTACTGGGTCCCAGCCTGGTGCATCCCCTTCAGAGAGGAGTAGCCCTCTATCAGGCCGCGGTGGAGCCTATACTCCCCACCTCCCCCAGGGGAGTCCCAGCCCAGGCCCTGGTTCTGGCCCTACAAGCCCATACACCCCAACCTCTCCTGCTGGCTCTGCTTCCACCACATCCTCTGCTGCTGCCGCCACGTCCCCTGCCAGCTCCCCTGCTCCACATCTAAACACAGTCGTTCATTCTCACTCACTCCCACACTCGCTGTCTGATGCTGGCAGGCCGGTTAATGGAGGTAAGAGTGTAAACTTGTGGTTTAAAAAAAACAAACAAAAAAACAGGTTTAATAGCATTTAATGTTGCTTCTAGATTATTGATAAGCAATATCAATTTTCTTTAAAACTCCACGTGTGACTTTCAGTGTCTGCCAGAACATCTCCCAAAGCCCAAAGACCTCCACAATTGAGCAGATCAGTCCGCAATCCAAACTCGCACAACCAGTCCACAGGTACAGTCTGCTTTCCTGAAAAACAGTCCTACATTATTGAGGGCTTTTACTTAAAACTTTTTCTTTTATGTCCCTGTAGCTACTCGGTCTCCGAAATCAGGATCTTCACAAGACACACCTTATCTGGACACATCATCTGTCTCCCTTCCTGCCCAGAAGACATCTGGACCTGCTCCCCTCTTCCCTGTAGATGGTACAGCCCCACCACCTGCTTCCTCTGTTATTTATTACTAACTTTAAAATCAAAGTTAAATTGTTTTAATCCTGTCGCAACATGAGTGTCATCTGCCATTAGATCATAGCAGAAATGAAGAGGTGCTGAACGTGGACTGTGTGAAGTACGGTAAATAAAGTGTTTGCTCATATTGTCTTTACAGTGAATGAGATCCTTGGTGCAGCAGCTATTAAAGAACGCTCGGCTGAGTCTCCCAGCAGCACAGAAGAGAGCAAGAGTAATAAAGGTATGTTCTAAAAATGGTACACAATATAGTGAGTCCTGAAATCAGAATTTTGATTAGTCTGGGCACACGAATCAGAAATGGAGGTGGTTATCATTTAGAAACTTGGATAAATCAGTTCTAGTGTGAATATGGTATTTTCTCAGTGAGCATTGAGTCATTTATTTTTAGCTTCAATATCACTAGGTCATTGAGTTTTTAATTTTTTTTAGAGATTACTCAGTCTGCTAATGCTAAAAATGAATAAATACTCTAAGTTTAATTAGCAGAAGCTGTGATGTTTTCCTGCCACTAATGAAATGTAAAAGTAAAGTTGACTGAATACAAGATAGCCATGTAATGTACTTACAGATGTTTTGTCAGTGCAAAATGCAACAGAAGACATGTTTTTATTTCATTGTTACAGGTGTGTTTATATTTTCAGTTGATTGTGAAACTGAAGAAATGATGTGCTTGCATGGTGTTATGTTTGACAGGCAAATAATGACTAATCTATTTTTTTTACAAGCAAATGTGTTGCCAAGTGACAGTGATAAGGATAATTGTGTAGATTCTGAAATGACCAGAATGAATAGTATGACATGGACGGATATCTAAGCAATTTAGTCAAAACTGGCTGATTCTGACCAGAAGTATCCACTCATGTTTGGTTACTTGGGTTTATCTGCTTTGACAGTATAGGAGTTTGCAGTTTTCACTATTTCCCAATTTCATCAACCTTTATTCCGTCTCTCCCCCAGCTCCGTCAGTTCAACAAAGGTCACAGCTTGAGGAGTTGCGCAAATTTGGCAAGGAATTCAGGGTAAGAGTTCAATGACCTTTCCAAGGAGCGTGAAATGAGGAAAATCTGTAGCCAATCAAGAAGCTGGCTCCATATAATTTGGTGCATTTGTTTACTAATTCTTCATTCTTTCCTCCTTGTATGCTACCATCTTCATTCCTCATGATGTATCCCTCCTTTTCTTTCAGCTCCAGTCAAGTGGAGGCAGTTCTAGCTCTCCAAGCTCTCCAGCGACTGCTACGCCTCCTGCTGTTGTTGAGGTCAACCAGCCGAGTGCAGCCAAACCCACCCAAGCAGACGCTCACCCTGTGTCTGAGCCCAAATCTCAAGCCCCAGCTTCTATCCCATCACAGCCCCAACCTCAGCCATCCCCATCTCCTGCTGAGGATCCCACCAAGGAGGCGGCTGCTACACCTGGCATTACAGCATCCGTGACCACAGGACCTGGTTCTGACAGGCAATCACCGGCTACCCCTCAACCAGCCAGGACCCCAGGAAGTGATGACGCCAGGTCTGAGACGACAGAGCGGACGGATGGTGTAGCAGAGTGAGTTTTCAGTAGGGTTATCAATTTGTTAGAGTAAAGCATTTTGTTTACTTTCATAGTGATGTTTAACACAAATGTTTTGTCTTTGTATCTTTCAGCCAAGTAAAGAAATCGACCCTAAACCCCAATGCTAAAGAGTTCAACCCCATCAAAACCCAGATGCCTATGGTAAGTCGGTTTATTTGTGTTAAACAATTACAATGTGAACAAATTGCAATAGCTTTGCAAAGGTTAGTGGTTTATATTGGTAGCACGATTGCAATATGTCATATGCTACGGAAAAATGCACAGAAATGTATGATTATATGTAGATATTTTCATTGATCTGTAGACTCATTTTTTTCCATCTGTAATAAATGAGAGAAGTTGTCCTATATTTAAAAAAGCCATTCTGAGATTGGTGGATTGATAAATTTTTGCCTGTTTTCTTTTTTTTCTTTTCCCTCCAGACAAAGCCGAACACTGCACCCACTCCACCTCGGCCTACACCTCCCAGCCCTGTGGTCCTTCAGCACCCAGGTGGACAGGGACAGCTATACAATCCCCCCTACCTCTCCTACGTGTCACAAATTCACTCTGTGCAGGTATGTGATCTAAATTGGCTTTCCGTAAATCAATCAATTAATCAAGGTTTCTTCAGGTTCTAAAACTCCCAGATTCCTTAAAGCTAATTTTTTGCCGTAAAATGTCTTAAATCTGAATTTGGCAGTGTATAAATTATTGTGTAAGGTTAAAAAAAACAGTCACCAGTAAATTTATCCCATTATATTCTGCATTTGTGTCAGTATAGCATGACAGGAAATTAAATAACTCATAAATTACATTCAGAATAGTCATATTTTTCTGTTGTTGAACCTCATTTTCATCCTCCTGAACAGTCAGCTGATACACTTGGTATAAAATTGGTTCTGTTTCTTTGTTCTTTGTACATTATCGTCTGATGGTAACAAGTGAAAATGAAAGGTTGAGACTGCCCCCGCACCTCTGTCCCAACATTAGTTGCAAAGTTAACTGAAAACCTGCAGTAATCCCCTGAATTTGACTTGGCATAAATGTAAAATTGCTGCTGCAGTGCCAGATAAATGTTTACAACTAACAAAACCTTTCAGTTTAAGTGTTCATCGTTTCATGATTTCTGCCCTACAGCCCCCACCAATGTACCAGTACACCATGTCTACAGTCAGCCAGGGGAAATACACCAGGGCCAAAGGTAAAAAATGTTTTAATTTATTCTTAAATAGTTTCAGTTCTGGCCTTTTTATTAATGTTTTGGACCATTCTTTGCCTTAACTTTCAGGCTCAGTTGTGGCTCCACGTTCAGACCACGGGACTTCAGCACCCCCCATGCTGCAAGCTGCTGCGTCAGCTGCTGGGGCCCCTTTGGTGGCCTCTCCCTACCCTCAATCCTACCTTCAGTACAACCCACAGCAGTACAGCCAGCAGCAGGTCATCCAGGCCATGACACCATTCCCTGGACAGGTAAAACCTAGAAAGAGGGTGACATAGTCCTCCTATATGCAGAGTTAAAACACATAAGGGCTTATTGAGAGCAGATACACACATTTCTGCCCCTCAGCTTAAGCTTTGAGTGGTCCTGAAGTTTGCATTGCCTTTAATATTAACTTTAGTCACAGCACACCATCTTATACCTTGTTTCCTTACACCAAAACTAATTTTTATTCTACACTACTTTTTTCTCTCCTCTCGTTAGCCAATGTACTCCATGCTACAGGGTGGAGCTAGGATGATTGGTCAAGGTGGGGGTCCTCACCCACAAGCCCTTGGACCACCAGGAGGCCCTCAGTTTCCTGCACAGGGAGATGGACCTCAGGGACCACAACAGGGTATCTATGGTGAGCGTAAACACATTTACAGAGTTGTGTATAATCTGTTCTTCTGTACAGTCTCAGTCTCACTAGAACAAGGGTGGCCAACCCTGATCCCCGAGAGCAACAATTCAGTATGATTTTGATATATCCCTCTTCCAGCACACCTGACAGACATTATTGGTCTTCTGCAGAAATTGATGATAGGCTGATCATTTGAATCAGGTGTGTTGGAAGAAGGATACATGCTGGATTGTGACTCTCAAGGACCAGTGTTAGCCACCCCGGCACTAGGAACTAGAAGATATTCCCCGATCATTGTTGCTCATAAAATATTACCCGTCCACTAAAACTTTTTCCCTTTCATTCCTACAGCTCCACAGTCTTTCTCCCATCATTCTGGTGCAGTACATCAGCCACAGCCCTCTAGTACCCCAACCGGAAACCAGCCTCCACAACATGCTGCACCTAGCCCAGGACAGGTGAGACACCCAAAACTGCTTCAATTTCCTAAAACATATCAAGACACCATGTTCAAGTAGAAGATTCCCTAAAATCGTGTACATTTCATATTTTCCAGGGTTTGTTCCTAGTTTGCAACTCTGACATACTTTATTTATCTGCTTCTAATCTCTGGCTAATGTAACTGTAATGCCTGATCCACCTACAATTTAATGCCGCATAAAAATGTGATGTTTAATTTTATCCATCCATCTGTTTGCCATCCTGGGAAATCAGTATTTGGCAGGTTCTATCATTTATATCAGCTGCAAACTCCAAATCACTGTTCATTATTTGAATCAGAGGAATTCTACACCAAACTGCAGCTGACTGAAAATGGAATCGGCTTGACTAAACTGTCAAGGACATTTTTATGTCTGATGCGTTGTTGTTTTTTTTAAATTAAAACTCATACATTGATTTAATAGTTTATGTGTATCTCGTATTGTTGCAATTATTAACATTTTTGGTGGGGTCTCTCCTTGCAGAATGCTCAGTCAGGCCCACAGCAGTCCTTGTACCACTCAGGTCCCCTTTCAGCTCCCACGCCACCAAACATGCCACCAGGCCACACATCTCCACAGGGCTCATACCCAATCCAGGGCTACAGCATTCACAGCCACCAAGGCATCCCACCTACATACCCGCTGGGACAGTTGGCACAGGTATGGACCCAGCACTGTTGTGCGTTTTTATTAAGTTAATTATTTGTCATAGTAAGCCAAATTAAATATGTTTGTAGCTAGGTATGTGTGTGCGCATAGTGATACTTTTAAAGAGTTTTCTCTAAATATTGACACATTCCTCTGGATTTCCAGGCACACGTGCAAGGAGCCATGTCAGGTCCTCACCACTCTGGAAGCCATGGCCAGTTAGTGATGTTACAGCCTCCCCCTCAACAGGGTCCAGGCTCTGTGCCTCAGCACCCACAGCATGGACCTCAGCAAGGAGCGCACCAACACTTCTATATACCAACACATCCACAAGGTACGAAACATTTTCGGTCCTGGTAATAACATATTCTTCAAGAAGTGGTTCAGTTCACTCTGGACATTGGAATATATTTCCACTGGCATCTTAAGTAATCAGTGACTGTTTGATGTCTATTAAGAAAAGCTAACCTCAGCCTAAAACATGGCAAAGATTTTCATTTCCTGCAGGGATTGTCGATGGAGCACATATTGTCAAGTTGGACAAATTTGTAAGACAGTTTGTGAATGTTTCCAAAAGCGTGACACATCAAAGTGAACAATGGATAAAATACCTTTTTTCTGCGCTGTCATTTTTACCAGTTAATGGTCAAGTACAAAGGCAGTGTAGAAATGAATGAGGTGAATTAGTCGATATGCCTTAAATGCCACTGTGACAGGGTCTCCACAGACCCTTAAAGTCTTATTTACAATATGTGGTTTTTAAGGTCTTTAAAAAAGCATGATATTTAGCTATTTTTAACGTATGGCATTAAATTTCATCTGGGTAGCCTACGGTTAATGAAAAACATATGTCTAGATTTTTTTTTTATGCTAGTTATTTATTTAGCTAACGTCATTTGTTATCAAGATGTAAATGGAAGCTGTATCATAGAGGCGTTGTGTCTAATAGCACAGGAATCACACTGTAGGGGGCAGTGTGTCCTTTTAGCCAGCATTCACATCATTGAGAACAGGCGAAGAAGTGGTTGGAACAGGCATACGTGAACATGAGCATGAACCCAGAAGTGCAAGTTCAGTGATGAGTGTGATTGAGGAGTCAAAATACAACAGTTGGTTATCAAAAACAACATGGGAATATGAAGCGCTATGTAAAGTATGTGGTAAAGATGTGACATTAGGAACAATGGGCTGTAAAGTCCTTGACCTTCACATGAAAGAGGAAAAGCATACACACTATGCTGCTAGTCAGGCGACAACGGTCCCCATGCCAATGTTCACCCCAATGCTCACAAATGCAAGTGCAACGACAGCTTTGCCTTTAGTGTCTCTGGGTCCCAGCACAAGTGCTTTATCTGCATTCGCCCCAATTGCTATGCTAAAGGCAGAAATACTGTGGGTACTGTAGACGATATGCTTTGAATATGCTTTGTATTTTTCCATTGTAGTGGTCTTACTTTTTATACTCGGAGGTCTTAAAATGGGTCTTAAATATCATTATATTTGTTTGTCAGAAATGTGCAGGGACCTTGTATAAGTACAAATATTTAATTTTCACACTTACACAACTTGTACCACTCATATGAGGCAGTTGTATTATCTCTTATGTGGTAATCAGTTTAAGATATTACAGGTGCTTCACAAATGGGGCAAATAAATGAATAATTGGAGTATTTCAAACTGGACTGAATATAAAAAATATTTTGAATATCAAAGACCAAAACACCCAAATGCAGCCTTTCTGCTTTTTAGTAGCACCAGATCTGACCCATTTGGACATGCAGAGGCTCTGTGGTGAACACAGAAATGGTTCTGTAACATTGATTCACCAGTAAAAATCCATGTAGTTCAAGTAGTGATATTTTTTTGAAAAAGGCAGTTTATTAATTTTTCTCTTTGATATAACTACCTTTCAATTTCTTAGAGCTTTAATGAACATCTCATCTTCTGAACCCACTCTATCCTCACTAGGGGGCCAATCCCAGCTGTGATGGGCAAAGGCGGGGTATACTCTGAACAAGTCGCCAGTTCAACACAGGGCTGACATATATAGACAATCACAACTATGGCAATATACTTATAACTTAACCAGTTGACCTATCAGTGTGTGTCTTTGGATGGTGGGAGGAAGCCAGAGTATCCACACATAAAGGCCCCATCGACTGGTGTTGGAATCAAACGCAGGACCTTCTTGCTGTGAGACACGAGTCCTAACCACTGCAACACCCACTTTAATGAACATCTACATTGCATATGTCGAATTCAGGCCCATGGGCAATTATATTTAGTTCATGAGATCATATCAAATGTGCATTAGAGTTGGCCGTACCAACCCGGGTCTTACACCACAAATCCTTTGCGAGTATGTTGGTGTGCAGTTAAGACCAGCAAGCACCCTTCTTTCTGTTAAGTAATTCCATCGTTATTTCATTAATATTGCTATGTTCTCCATTGTTGTTGAATGCATTGTGCATTATTTATTTATTTTTAAATGTCCAGATTGCTTTGTTTCCAGCTGTTTTTGGAGGGTTGAATAATTATTTGAGGTTGAACAACACAGTTTACTGGTACTTCCGCATACATGTCCATGACGCCGTAATGAGGCGTCTGATTGGCTCAGAATTTGTGAAGGAACACTCCTCTCTCCCGTCTGGCTCTGTGTGTTTACCTTTCTAGAGTAGCATCCAGCTAGGTTTCGTGCTGTCATTTGTTTTGAAAACGTGCAGGAAAAAAAAGCGAAGGGTTATTTCCACAGAGAGCACATGAACCAGTTTGCGCCGCCATTTTTTTCCCAAGTTTGTGCAGCAGCTACTGTGGCACCATCTTCTCTTGTAGATGCTAATGCTACTTCAGATTCGCTGCGGTAGGGGATTAGCTTAACCCCACGTGGGTGATGCCAATGTCCTTGTGACGTGTAGTGGACTGGCTTTTCTGAGTTGTTCGTTTCTCTGCGTTGTTTTCTATGAATGGGAAGTACAGCCAGTGGAGGTGACGCACCACGCAGCAAACGCAGCATGTGTTGGTAACTGAGGGTGACGCATCAGATTCCAAAAGTGTGTGCAGTGTGGAAAAGTCGTTTTCAGAGGAATGACACCTTTAAGTAATTTATAACTGTGCTACCAGGCACCTGGGGTAAATAAATTCCACCCCTCCACAAAAAAGACCAAATGAAAGATGTATAATGGGAGCCTCCAATACATGTGGTGCAGTGGTTGGCACTCATGCCTCACAGCAAGAAGGTCTTGGGTTCAATTCCAGCACCAGTCGGTGGGAACTTTTTGTGTGGAATTTGCATGTTCTCCCCATGTTTGTGTGGGTTCTTTCCGGGTACTCGGATGTGAATGTGAGAAAGATATGATAGTTTCTCTATTTGTCAGCCCTGCAATGAATTGATGACATGTCCAGGGTGTACCCTGCCTTTACCCTGAAGTGATTTGGCTAGGCTCCAAGTGACCCCTGTGACGCTAGTGAGGATAAAGCCGGGACTTCAGTTTTTAATCTTGGCTCAGTGTTAATTTGAGTTTGATTTACAATGATTAATTAATTATAGGAAAATACCTAATATTCACTTAAAAAAGCAAAACGCAAAGGACAATATAAGGCTATATCATGGTGATAAGTCACTTAGTAAAGGTTAATTGTGGGGAAAATATGCATTTGACAGTCACCACAGAAACACATCTACATCTTATTAATTGAAATGATCAGAACTGTTCAACATAATCTGATCTGGGTAACAAATGTGAGTTGATGCGTTCACACCCTAGATTAGAACTATCTGTTATTAGCAGGTCTGAACACACATGTTTTGTGGTGTGGTATCTAACTTGTTTTCTTTTTATCTTTCAACAGCAATGCAGGTTCAAACACACCCAGCTACATTTCATCCACCTGGAAATTAAACCCCTCTGCCCCCTCAAATGTTGAACTGTCCCAGGAATGAGCCCTCCCCTCCCCTCCTAAAATGCAACTCATTTAAAACAAGTCTGACAGGATAAAAACGGAGAGGAGAGGAGGAAATAAATGCCTCAGCACCTTATTGTTCTGCTGTAATATTCTTCATCAGTACAAATGCCGGCGTCAACCTCAGAGGACGAGGACCTTTCTAAGGCTAGTGATGAAGGTGGCAGACAACGGCAGCAGTGTCAGACCCCTCTCCCCCTGCTGCCATCCCACTCTCCTCTTCAACTTCCCTTTTCAGAGGCATGAGGCACCTTGCTGGGCGGACCAGTCGGAGAGGAACATCAACAGATGAAAAACAGCAGCAGACACTTTATCTTCCACCATTATGTTTTCGCCTTGTGAGGTTTTGTTACCAACGAGACATAAATGGGAAACGGACTCCAGCTTCTCATGAATACAGAATGAAAGGAGGGATTTGAAGAGGAGAGGGGATTTTTAGCAAAAAAAATTTTAATAAAAAAAAACAAAAAAAACCTTGATCCTGTAGTTAAAACCACCCCCTTCCCTTTCTCTGTAGGAAAATCTAATAAATAAAAAATGGACAAGACAAAAAAAATATTAAAACTACAATGACAAAAAATAAAGTTTTCAACTCAACTACAAAACCTTGTTTATTTTACTGCATTGTGAACTGTGCTCATCTGTAGATTCAGTGTTGCGTGATTGCACTTCTCGTAATAACTACAGTCAAACATTTAGTTTTCATTAAATTATAATCGGTACATTTAATTTGCATTTGCTATTGGGTCACGCTGACAAAATGAAGTAATTATTGGCCATGGGACTTTTTGTATTCTCTTCACATTCCCATTAAACTTCAATTTGTTCTGCGTATTGTACAATCCTGCATGCCAATTGAAAATTGTCACTAGGGGGAACCCTCATGATGCAGCAGCTTCAGTGCCAAACACATGAGTCTGTACACAGTCCATGTTACAGCAGAAATGACTTCTCTCTGGGTTAGTGGGACACGCTGCCTCCCCTAAAGGCAAATGTGATACCACAGATTGTGGCGCAGTGACAGTGCTCTAGATCAATGTACTACTGAAGCACTGAGTAGTTCAACGTCAACATGTCACAGTGTGTGGCCTAGTTTTCTTTCACTGCAACACATGGGACAAACTTTATCAACATTAGCAGTTTGTGACAGTTGCCTCAGTGTGACAGGGTGTACAGTTTCTCTGCGCTCTCCTCCAGTCTGTCCCGGTACTCCAGATTGGCATAGTTTCCTTCAGGGACCCCCTTGGTGCCATAGAGTAGACCCCAGCAGCAGCAGGCAATCACAGCAGTACTGTCACTGTCGCCTGTGTGGGAGAAAAAAACTGCATGAGCTCACCCCCTGTAGTGAAGCACAGTTCCACTGTATTCATTTATAATTGTCACAAAGAAAACGGCAAAAAAAAAAAAAAAAAAGACTAAATTGTGGAGACTTCATTGATTCCTGTCAGAGCTATGAGTACCGCCAGAGGAAGTTGGAAGTAAAACCTCAGCATTTATTTATCAGTTCAGGGACAATGTACATCTATCAGCACAGTGTTAATGTGCTACTTTACCAAAATAACCGGTTGTAGATTCAAAATAACTGGTCAAACAGCAATACAATAGCCCAGAGAATGCAGACAACCTATGAAAGTATATTTTTGCTAAAACGGTAAAGTAAAATTAATATAGTACATTATTTTATAAAGCAAGAAAGCCTAACGGACACTGCAAAGCCTCCAAAAATATTAATAAGCATTGACACAGAAAGGTAAAAGAAAGGAAAAGCTAATTCACTGGTCTACAAGTAAAACTCCACAATTAAAGTAGATGAATTTAACCAAGTCACTAATCAAGAAAAACTAAGTGCTTGCTGGTTGGCTGTACAGACATGGGTCACAATGTGAAATTCAGAGAATTAATGAGAGAATGGGTTTGTGTCAGATCTACTTATAATATATTCACTATACAGGTTCATTTCAGTGGAGGATTCATAAATCTATTAAATAAATTGACAAACTAATGTATAGGTGTAAAAACACTATCATATACATTGAAAACATTGCACTTTTATCACTTGTTTTCAAACTCATCTCTTTAAAGTATGTAAGATTTAGCTTTTTTAATCTCTTGAGTAGATAATTTAATATAGTAGACCAGAGAAATTAAGCAGTTTTTCTCTGTTAAGAACGAGGAAATCAAGTAGGAGTGAAGTAAAGTCCTCAGTAAATATATAATGTAAAAAACATAAACCAGTGGTTCCCAACCTTTTTTGGATCGTGGCCCCATTTTAATATCACACATTTCTGGTGACCCCAGATGTTCAAAACATGGACTTTTCTTTGCTAAAACTAATTTGTCTTTGATTATGTTGCACAGAAATGTAAATTTTTGTCAACATTTAGTCCATATAATACATATTATTATGGCCAGGTGTAGATTACTGCACATAGTGAGAATTAGATTTTCCTTGGTCAGGATATGTACAGTCAGTCCAGCTTGTATTTACAAGGCTGTAAATTAATACTGAAAAACAATAACTCAAACTATTAATTATGAAAGAATTGCAGCATCTGAAACTGACCACAGTGAACATTTGACAGATAAACAGTACCACGGTGCTTCAGTTTCAGTCTGTCACGTATTTTATGGATTGTGATCGCTTCTCCTATCTCGACATATTTTTTTTAGTAAGTTGTTTTTTCTTTTATCAATTACTAACAATTTCAGGGGACCTCAGTTAAGGTTCTGAATCCAAGGCTTAAAAACACTACTGTAAACTATAGTAGATTTACTGTAGATGTAACATGAGTATTTGACACGACATACTAAAAGTAACTGGTAAATACTAATGGGTTGAAGTACTCGGATGTGAGATCTAAAATAACAAAAACACTTTTGTATAATTTTCAGTGATAACAGTTGCTAGTCCACAGGAGCAGAGTTGAGCTGGTCGATAAAGGTGCTGCTGGTGGAGGTACTTTGTTATCACCCAGAGGCCACTAGACATGTTCTTAATTAGGCCTTTGGATCAGTCCCATTAGTCTGACTATGGTCCATCAGCTGATTACCAGTTGAAACTTCTAGAACTAACAGGTCCCCCAGGTAAACCCAGCAAACAGGATGAGCTAATGAGCAGTGCAGGACAGAAAGTATTTTATAGTTTAGATGTTTTAAAGTCAGACTGCCTTCATAATAGGGCACACAGCTACCATGAATGCACAGAGTTCTTTGGCGGTTGTATTCGTCTTTAGTTTGGTCTAAATCCATTGGTGATTGCGCCATCTGTGCTAATAACTTGAATTCCCAGGGCTCGTAGGTGTTTTTTTTTTTTTTTTTTTTTAATGATTGTCCACTCTGTTCAGTAACCACTGCATGAAATACGTCTCCTTTATGCTGTTTGTGCTGCTCAACAAAGCTGCTTTTCTTCTCAAGACAGTGACAAATGAGGACCAATTAGTTCACATCACCGGTCCATATGGCTGTCTGAGCTCAAGTGACCCAACTGGATGAGATGGATGATGGGAGAAAAAGGACTATGAGAAGAGAGAAAGTTACAAACAACTAATATAGCGTTTGTCTGGTGGAGATATTTCACTTTTACGTATGGGATGAAGACCGTGTTTGGTGGCTGTTGTAGTTTTGTTATTTCCTTCTCAGCCAAGTTTGAGTCTCTTACCACCATGAAAGCCTGCCCTGCTCATCAGCTCCTCCCAGTCTGACCCCGCCCCCAGCAAGGCATCAAGTGCTATCATTGGAGCATCATGGCCGCTGCGTCCCGCCCACCCGGACAGGCTGAAGCTCTTGTAAGCGTCATCTCTCTCAGCCGGGCCGTAAGAGGCGGGCCAAAGCGCAGGCCCCACCCCATTAGAGATGCCCCTCTGATCCAGGTACCTGTGGACAGAGGGGTGGGGTATTTGTCACTCCACAAGTACACCACCATTCTACAGAAGTAACATAGGTCAGTCACAGTGAATCAAGAGTAAGTTTTACCAAAGTTTAGGCATCGCTTTAACCTCTTCTTCAAGGTTCATAAAACATATTCTGCATTTCTCTGGGTAAATGATTTAGTACATTCTCATGTATGATCTTATTTAATATAAAGACTTAGACCAGAATCGCAACATCCGTGGACTATAAATGCCAAAGATAGAAAAAAAAAAAACATTAAGCGCAGACTCCACCAAGGCAGATCAGTCCCCCGCCCCCATTCAAATGACCTAAAATGAGAGAGAGGTTTCACTTTCGCTTACGCAAGATGGATAAAAAAGACAAACCCTGGTAAAAACATAACTCAGCTGTTCCTTGGCAGAGTAATTACACTGAAGATATGACGACATAAACAGTCAATGATGTCAAAATCATTTCAGTTCAAGAACCACATTCAGACCAATTGTGATCCTGAGTAAAATAACGGAATAATAACATAAATAATGACAACTCCAAATTTTATTGTTAGAAAACATTAATTCCTTGAGCGCTGGCCCTTTAAATGCAACTTAACCACTTCAGATCCCACTGCTGTGTCCCATTCAACCAATAATTGAACATTTTAGGTAATTGGCTCAAAGTCTGGAACTATTTTCAGTATGGACGAGAACTGCTACTACTGCTGACAAACAATTATGTCGTACTGGGACAAATGTTCATCAGAAGTATTGATGTTATATGTACAAATGTTGTGACATAACTACTTATAGATGTAACAAGCTAAGCAGGAATTAAATCAGTTTTGCCAAAATGAATATTAAGATAGTTTTGCAGCACTTGGAGAGTTCAAATTCAAACTTTAATAACTATTAGGGTCCAAATACACAAATTAACCAAAGACTAATAAAAGTGGGTTTAGCTAAATATGACTCTTTTAAGGCTTAACAGAAGGTCCCATAACTGTGATTGTATGACTTTAACTTCTACAGCATATTTTACTGTATTGGACAGAAGAAAGCTGCTGAAATTCTGTTGTTTTTTCTACATCCTGCAGGTTTAAATGTTCACTGCATAATAAAATCCATGACATAAACTAGGAGGGCTTAGGTGACTTGGTAATAAATGACCCATATCTTATATTATTCAGAAGCAGTGTTTGAGTAGGAAAGAAGTTCTGTGTGGCTGACCTGAGACCAGCCAACCGAACTAAAATTCACTACTGACATTTTAGTACAAACCCCATGCCATCTTTTATTAACCTTTAGATTAAAAAAGACTAATAGAGGTTACCAATGTCTGACTTTTTCTTCTAACCCAGCTCTTACCACTGCCACTTCTCGCTGAAATAGCTCCAGTCTCTCTCCGTCTCCTCCACAGCAAAGCCTCGACCCTGAACAAAGCTCTTTGCTATTGGACAGGCTTCATTGATCAGACCTAGACCCCAGGTTGTGATTGGCCTGCGCTGGACGGCGTACGCAGTGAAAAGAGCTGAAGCGACTGCTCCCAGAAAACCTGTGGGGTGAGGATGGGTCATCCTGCCTGTCTCCACGGCAACTGCCACCAACGACAACAGCTGGTCCGGTTTAGGGTACCTGTCAGAGAGCAAAGTCTTATCAATCAACATGGATTAATACATTTGTTGGGACAGCCATGGCTCAGTTGGTAGAGTGGGTCGTCCAGTAACTGAAGGGTTGGTGGTTTGAATCCTGCTCAGTCCAAGTCAGTCTGTGGTGCCTCCAGTACCACTCACACTGGTGTATGAATGTTTGGTGGTCGTCAGAGGGGCTGTGGCTACATATGTAGTTTACCACCACCAGAGTGTGCATGTGAGAGTGAATGAATAATGAGTGGCCAAAAAAGCGCTATATAAATCCAATCCATTATTATTATTTTGCTCATAAATTCAGTGAAGACTATCCCAAAGCTGAGGAATGTGTTTAAACATTTTGTATTAACATTAGCTGTTTGGAGATACATTATACTCACAGTAATTACTTCTTTTCATGCTTTAATTGACTCCACAGCATCTTTTTCTGCTTATGGCAATTGTTTTAACCCCAGACGTGCATTATGTATTTGTTACTTTCTGCTTGGTGATTAAGAAATGTATATTTTTTCAGTTGTTGTTGCTGTTATTATAAATGAGTTTAGATTACAGCAACTGCAACTGAAATGTAAAAATGCACAACTCCTAATGTTAAGTCTTCTGTGTATCATTGAAAACCCAAATTAACATCTGCAGTTCATTTTCTCCTCTTTCATTAAAGATATTTAACATTACATTTACTCTTTATATGGAGATAATCACTGGCAGCTTTTTGCTCATATTCAAATCATTTCTATGCAAAATATGAAACTCAACAACAGCAAGGAAGGCTAGATTTTATCTTAAAAACTGAACAACAGAGTTGTTTACTGATGTCTGAAAAGTTCACCTTGGGATCGAGGAAACTGCAATAAACCTTTTTTTAATTATGCACTGACATTTCATGAAGAAATTTATCAATTGACATCCTAATCTGCAGGATGATTGGTAATGAATACGACCATTAATTGTACACCTATATCTTTGTAAAAAGAAAAAATGGAGAAGAAATGTGTTTATGCTCCAGAGATGAACCTATTACCAGTCTAATCATTTCAGAACATATTAAAATTTCTATGATTCTGAAAAAAATACGTTCATGAAACCACCACTGACATCTATAATAGTCCAACTTAATTCCACTTTTGGTCATATACAAACCCTGTGGCTCAATGTATTTGCAAGTCTTGGTCCTTTCCTATATATATTATATCAGTTAATATGGGCCCATCATGTGTATAACAGTATGCCAGTTTGCATTTTTTTTAAATGCAAAAAAAAATTTTCCCCAAATTTTTCCAATGGTGTAAAATTTTAAGGGTATCTGAAAACGTTTTTCCACTACTATATATCAATATATACAAGATATACAAGAAACACATGGAAATGTGAATCTCTAGCAAGGAGCAGGTTTCCCTTTTTTCTGCTTTTTGGTTGTATATACATGCTCTGACAGATTACACAAAGGGGTAGGACTAGATAAGTTTCGTTAACTTCATCCTACATCCTTTCAAACAAGGTATAGTTATCTAGGATGCTAAAGAGGTGTTGCTTCTTTACCTGTTCCAATACACAAATAAATTAAATTAAATTAAATGAAAATTGGCAATAAGTGCAATTTAAGTTACACATGAGTACAAAGCATGTTACTCATGAGTTAAAAATAGGCTTGGGACATGCTAGACATTTTTTGGACATACAGCTCTGGGGGGAAAAAAAGAGACCACTGCAAAATTATCACTTGCTCTAATTTCTAACACTTAGAGCAGAGGTGGGCAATCCTGGTCCTCTGGGGCTGGGGTCCTGCATGTTTTTGTTATTTCCCTCTTCCATCACACCTGATTCAATTAATGATCAGCTCATCAGCAGACTCTGCAGAAGCCTGATAATGATGTATTGGCTTGTGTGTGTGTTTTATCTTATCTTATATCTTAATTTCAATGCAAAAAACTTTATGTGAGAAATGACAAAAGTAGTCATAGAATGAATTAAACTCATAAATCCACTGTAAATAACCACATAACAACATATAATCCTCTGAAGATTTGGTCAACATTGTGCCATGCATTCTGGGATACAATAGCCCTAAAAATCTGTGTAAAAAAAGCCTATTTAGAAAATGATATACTACGATTTGGGTCAAACTTTTTGAGACACTACCTCATAACTTCTAATTCTATTAGATGAACTTTTACTTTGTGCCATCTTGATAAATGGGATATTAGGCCATTTTGACAGGTCTATTTGTCCAGAGCTGTGAACGTTTGACTACAATCAGATGGAATAAGTATTTAGTGCACTGATGTTAGACTTGTTTTGAATAATTAACTTTATTGTTACTGGAACATATCATGTATCCATTAAATCTTGGCCTGACTACAGTAGTTGATAATCCCTTAGAATCCAGTATCCATTTGGTTCTACTTTTTTTCTCCTAAATCATGCTTCATTTCAGTTTAATTTTACATTGACATGCATTTTTTATGCATAAACAGAAGCTTGAGTTAAGGAGCAATGACCAAAACCAAATGTGTTCTCTGTGATCATCCCGTCATCATGTCAAGTCAACCTGAGGCCGTTATAGTTGACAAACTCTTCCCTTCCTGTGGTTATTCAGATCTCCAAAACATTTAAGGCCAGTAACTATCTATACATTTTGTTATTTCCCTTCAGAGTAACAGTTTCCCTTCCCCTTGGCAATGCCATTTAAAAAATTATTTATGTATTTAACCTTTATTTAACCAGAACCATGAATCTATTCCTCTACTATACATTTTCTAGCTAAAATAGAAGTTTGTTTAATAATTCACACAAACGTACATTTAAGATTAGATTTTCCAGTCCTGAGAAGAACTGACCTGCATATTTACTCATTTTGCATTTCAGAATTCATGACCAAACTAAGATATTAATGAACAATGCTGAAAACAAAGTCTATACTGTATTCCACAAACGTCAATTTAAGAGATAATAGTGATGTATTGGGATCAGTTTCATAAATGACATGAGGCGTTCTGCACTCTGTGTAAAGTAGTCTGTCTTCTGTTTCTGTGAATTTATTATTGATGAAAAGTGAATTAGTCTAGAAAAATTTCTCCAAGCCATCTTCATCACACACACAGTGTGAAGATCTTGGTCCCGTTTTCTTCCCTCATACATTTATTCAGTTTCTGTCACCACTGAAACCTTGTGGATAGGTGGAGGTGGGGGGCAACTAACCCATTCTAAATTATGCAAAGGCAGGGTGCGGCTCAGACAGGTCACCAAACATACACTGTAAAACAAACCCCATTGTTTTTACAGAAAAAAAATTTAGCAGCTGTGGTTACCAGAACAATACTGTAAAAAACACAACAAACTATAAACATATTTACAGAGTGAAATGTAGATTTAACATTTTAAACATATATATTTAACACTAGATTTAAATGGTGAATGGACTACACTTATACATCAGTGTCTACACTTTGGTCATGCATGACTCAGAAGAATAGAATCTTTATTGATCCTTGCAGAAGATAATTGGTTATGTTGACAGTAATCAATTAACACAATTAACAATGTTGGTAAAAGGGAAGCAATAAAACTATATATATATATATATATATATATGAAGAGAGAGAGAGAGCAAGAGCGAGAGACAGTCCATCCTCCTTGCTTCCAGTGCCACTCACACCAGTGTATGAATATTTATCTGTGAACTTCCTTGTGAATTGACAGCTACACTTATGTCAGCCCACCCCAGGGTAGCTGTGGCTACAAAGGTAGTTTACCCAGAGATGTAGAACTGGGTAGAGACACATCCCTATCAAAATGTAGTTCCTACTGTGTGGTCACTACAACTGTCTGTAGTGTTTAGTCAGTGATTATGGCACACAAAGGGTTAACAGTTGCTCTGCGGTTTTGCAAACATGCATGTAATTGGTCGTCGGTGCTGTCACTCAAACATGCTGGACCACTAGTGTACGTTATTAACACAGTTGGCATATTTTCTTTTGCCAGATGGATTTGAATATCAGTGGCTTTGTACCCTTGGCCACACTGGCTGCAGGGTGTTGTCATCAGTTGGTCATCTGTCCATCTGTCTGTCCATAAACGTTGCCATGCACTGATGAGTGTATGCAGATCCTCAGAGCTGGCCAAAGTTGACCGTATACACTCCAGATATCTGCGTGTGCTTGAACCACACTCAATGCAGATGCAAATTATATGTGACAGACAGGGAGGGTATAGAGCAGGCTTGGGCAAACTTTTCCACAATGAGCCGGTGTGGCTGCAGGTTTTTGTTCCAACCAATCAAGAGTTTACAGTTTGACCAATCAACTCTCTGAAGACTGAGATCAGTTGATTAATTGAATCAAGTCTGGTGTGGTCCTGCCCATGCCTGGTATAGAGGCTGAACATCAGATACTGAATAAAACACCATATTAAATGCCAGACAGATAAACTTTTTATGCTTATTTTTACTTATTATTTTTCATGTTTTTCTCTGAAAGACTGCAGCTGTTTAAAAAACACAAAGAAGACGTGTGTGAAAAATACAATGCAATCTCATATTCTAGATCCTCATGTGACTTTGTCTATATTTTCGGGAATAAATTACATGTATTCATTTTAAAAAAAACTTTTTTCCTCAGGTAATAACTGTACCATAAAACTCTATGATAATTGTATCCACTAATCTATTCATATGTCAAGTATCAACACATTTATGTCAGGTGACAGACAATAGAGAGGCAGGAGGAGGTGGAGAAGAGGGGGGAGGTGTGGGGGTTTGTTAGAGAAGGAGAAGCTGAAGAGAGGCTGGAAATTCATAGCTGAGGTTAAATAATGATGCATATGTTAGTCGTGAGAATAATGAATGCATTCAATTCATGTATTCTGTTTAAATATTCAGATATACATTATAAACATGCCAATTACTGACTTTTACTGACTGTTCACCTGTTCACTTAGCTCTACATGATATGAAATTATGATCGCAAATGCAAAACATATCAACTGTCAGGAGTGCTGCTGCCTTGGAGCATTTTTGTGTCCCCACCGATGTCAAAATCAAACCTGCGCCCTTGAGTTTCAGAGGGAAAATGTGAGAGCGAATGAATAATGGATCAATAATGTAAGGAGCTTTTGGTGCCTTGAAAGGCGCAATAGAAATCGAATCCATTATTATTAGATGATGTCCAAAGTATTTTCCAAAGCCACCAGATCCTGCTGGGAGAAATTTAGGGTTCAGTGTCTTGGGAGGACAATCTGGGACATGGACAGTTGAAGCCGGGATTTAAACCAGAGACCCACAGTCATTACATGATCTACTCGACCAACTGAGCCATGTTTAAATTGTTAAACTGTTAACTCTTTAATATTTTTATTTTCAAAAAAACAAGTAGGCTGGTATTTTAACACTGACGTTTTGGAACTTAAATGGCATCACATTATTTTTCGATTTACAGTTTTATTTTCTCAAAACATTAGAAATACATAATTTCTACATACAAATCTGGTTTTGTTAATATTCATCTAAAAACTACAACTATGTTTGATTTAATTGTTAAAAAACAATATTTTCAAATAAACAACTTTGTATTGTATTTTCACTTCCAGTTTTTTTGTGTTGCAATTTTACAACTTTTTGGTGTTATTTTTTACAGTGTATAATACTTGTACTACAATGAACAAACCCCAAATTTTACAGCATTAACTAAAAAATACTATTATAATATAACTCCAGAGGCCTTAGACAAAACACAAACCACCTTAACTGACTTCATAATAAAACTGCTGTCCTACCAAATTGTGTTTAAAGCAATGGTTTTCCAGAGGTACACTGATAAATAAACTCCAAAATAACAAGCAAACAACTTCTTATTTTGAAAATCAGTTTTGCAGCATATGGTGAATGTGTTGTAGTATGGATGAGTGACTAAATATGCATGTTTTAAAATTACTGATAAATATAGAACGTTGTCATTTTCAGTAAATATTGAAATGTTTGAAATGGTAGGATTACATTAGTATAGAGTTCTTCCTACTCTTTATTGCTCATGGAAATTTTGAGGCTTAAGACGTTGCAGTTTTAAGTTACCATCTTGTTTAGTTCTCATTTCTCTTTTGTTCTTATTTATTTCTTTGCATTCCTGTTTTTAAATTGTCAATTACATGATTAAAATAAAGATATCAATCAATCAATCAACCAGGACGGTAATTTCTTTGTCTTACCTGAGGCCGATGCACATGGATCTCATGGCTGCTCCACATCCCGTCCCCTCAGGATTATAGGGGACTCTAAAGCCCCCTTCCTCCCCAGGTCTCAGTTGGGACACTCCTAAAACATAAGAATAATTAAACTAAGTATAATCTCTGCTTCACTAACTAAAGTGATGGAAAAAAGGTTTTTGGACACCCCATGGATTTGTACTACATTATATTAAGTCATTGAACTCTACCAAGTATTGTTCCATTCTCCAAACCTTCTGCATGTGCACAGTTCTACCAAGGTCAAAACTTAACTTTTCAGTAGATAATGAACCATATGCAGGACATGACATGTTGAAGCTGTCAAGAATTTAATTTTGTGACTTTTACTGAATAGTAATTAATTAAAAAAAATGCATTTGTTTGTCTGATGCAGAAAACAACTTTTGAAAACACACAAAAAAATAGTTTTCCACAAATATTTCATGATAATATTTCAGATTGTCTCAAATTTGTATCTATATGCAAAAGAAATGCTTCATCTCACCCAAGATGCTTGAAGGCCCTGGTTTCCTGCCCTCCATGTCTTTCATCCCTTCGACATAGCGAGTTGCCACCTCATGCAGCAGATCCTCCCCCATCTTCCCTATGATGGAAGGAAGCAAGAGATAACTGAATTTCTTTATTAAACTGCAGTCATTTTTAAATGTTTTACAGAACTGTTAAGAAGACCGGTTGTTTGCCTTATCACAGTAAAGGTCAAGAACAATTTCTAACATTGTGCCTTCCGCTTGCACTGCATCATTATAACGCCGCAAATCAAGCCAAGATTGGAAATCAGATTTAACCTTTTACTCTGAGCTCTTTAGAACAAGGGTTTAGTGTGTGTCCTGATGAGGCCTCATCACAGCGTCACTGACTATCAGATCAATCCAATCAACCTCTCCACTGGAACACAATGAGCGGCAGGCAGGTACAGACACTGCACAGAGCAAATTGGCACAATATGCTTTTGACCTCACCAGTCGCTAGTCCTTCAGCTGTCGCCAGATGCAGAACGGTGTCATCACTCACCGGCCAATCTGGGAGCTCGGCCTTTATGTTCTTCAGACCACCCAGTTCCTCCAGCTCCTACAAGAACATGAAGCAGAGAACTATCTGGTTTTAATTCAGCTTCACGTTAATTACAATCAGACATTTCAGTATGGATGCAGACGCCATAATATGATATTATCAGTGATGATCAAAACATTTCTAAAAGAAAGTTTAATAGCTTTGGAGAAAAATATTGTCCAAGAGTTTTCTTCCACACTGAATTTAGGAAGTGGGTCAATTAAAACCACTCGCTAGCTTTAGGACCTGTGATGTAGAAGAGATTATTTTAATTAAGGGTCAACCAACATATATCGGGCAGATTTTTGAGTTTTTTAAGAGTACTGGCATCGGCCGATTCGCATGTGGTTCCATTACTTGCATAATACTGAATTTCAAAGTGAAAATGGCTCTCCTAAAATAATGACAATGTAAACAGCAATACAAAACAAAAAACAATATAAAAATATATAAAAAAATTGTTCATTGTATGCACTTTGACCCACTAATTATCAAGTAATGTCCAAAATGTATTATGTATTATGTATGTATTGTACCGAAGCGTACATCTGTATGTGTGTGTGTGTGGAGGTGTATATTACACTTACATTTATACATGTGCGCACGAGTGTGTGTATACACACAGACATATGCACTTTTATTATCTTTTATTTTTTCCTTTAAACTGCACGTCCTGCACTTTCCATGTCCCATGTATTCTACTGGTCATTCAGCGTTTTATGTTTACCTGTGCTCACTCTGACCATGGTGCTGAACGTTTGTTTGTTTGACGATCATGTTTGTTTGTTTATCATCCTGCTGCACAACAAATAGCCCCTTGGGGACAATTAATAAAGTGAAGTGAAGTGAAAATAAAAATATCTTTGTATTTATTGCAAAAATAAAAAAAGTGTCTTGTTAGTTTTAAACAACCTGTGTAACATAAAATAAATATTTAAAACAAAGTTACAAACAAGTAAAATTGTACACAGTTCACACTGGACAATACTGAAATTCAAAGTGAAAATAACTCTGCTAAAATATGCAAAGTGTAATGTGCACAATGTTACTTGTTTGCAATTGTTTTAAATATAATTAAGTATTTTATGTTTTACAGGTTATTTAAATGTTACGAGTTGTACCTCAATTTATTTTATTTTTGTATTTGTTACTGTTAAATGTTTATTTTTTTCCTTGAGACCTGGAATATTTGTCATTTTTTAATGTAATTTTTTTACCCCATATCGGCCCCAAATATCGGCTTAAGGAAATCGGCAGTCGATATCGACCATCGGCTAAGAGTGATGGAAAAAAAGTCAGTATTGGCATCAGCCATTAAAAAACTTGTGTCAGCCGATCCTTAATTTTAATAACACCTATATATACAGCTCGCACATTAATGTACCTCCACTTGTCTCATATCAAACAAGTGGTGCCAGGCACAACAAATCCCACCCCCTTACACATATTGTACCTAATTTGCCCTATCTCTTATCATTGCAAAAACTCATTTTTGTAACTGTGACCTTGACCTTTGACCTATATTCACCAAAATGTTATAGGATATATTATGGACAACCTTGCACCTTTCCTGAAAATATCACTGAAAATGGTCCAGTAGTTTTTGTGTAAAGTTGCTGACAATCAGACAAACAAACTCAAAAACAATAACGAAATGGGGGTTAATGAAAGTGATCAAACTCACCTTTCTAAATATATGAGCCATTCTGAAGTGCAACAGAAACACCACACACATGAAAAGTTGTTTTCCAGAAATTACAAATATGAGGAACTTGGCTTTTGAAGGCTGTTATCTGATCAATCATCTATCAATGTTCCAATAAATTAGGTGGCATTTACAATCTATGGTGACAAGCAGATATACAATGATTTTTTTACATTTGCATCATTTCTGTACTTAAAGCTGTTTTCTCTAACTGAGACATACTGGGCCGTTGCAATGTGTTTGGTTTTTCTCAGCCACCCTAATATCACACTTGTACAAGTTGCGACTAGGAATTGATGATGTACCATTGCTCAATACTGTCGATATCCTTTATTTTAAGAATAATTTGAATTCATCTGTATCTGATCTTATTAATATAATTATTCTTTAGAGTAAATGTCATATTCATTGCAGTAAATAGAAAATTAATCCTTCCTTTAGTTGATTCATAAATTATTTCAAATTGTTCTTTTCATTAATTCAAAAAAAAAAAAAACCAAACCACCAAAGACATAGTGAAGTTAAGCAATATTTGTTGTTTTAACTTTTTTAGACTGCTCCACTGTTTTTTTTTATTTAAACATTTTATAATATATTTGCCTTACAGCTCCCCTTTTCATTTCTTTGTTTTTTGGTTGCTTTGCATGCTCCTTATATTTGAATTTATTCTTTGAATTTCTCTTTTGTCTTTATTTAAATGTCCACTGTAAGAGTGTGTATATTGCACTTAATGTTAAAAAAAATAAGTTACAACTAGATCATGACTAAAACCCTCAAGTGCCATCATTTTTCATTGTGAAAGTCATAGAAAAAATAGTTTAAAAGTATTTTAAAAAGAAACAATAACACACACACACACATACATATATATATATATATATATATATATATATATATATATATATATATATATATATATATATATATATATATATATATATATATATATATATATATATATAAAACATTTGGCCCCTTATGACAGCACTGACCTGATGGATTTTGGGTCCTGACACGTTGTACTCCCACAGCTGGTTCCTGTAGCCCAGAGCATCTCCTACTCCACTCAGTAACATGGCTGCCTTATAGTGTTCCAGTGTAGCAGGTGTGCTGGGACAAAGGACATACAGATACAAATAAACAACACACCATGTCGTCTGCTTGAACCAGAGGAACTCATCCAGATCTACATCACACTATCTGGTAATGACATTCACTCTTCTTTCATCCTGTTTTTAACTGTATATACTGTATTTTTATTTTTTTTTTGCACTTTTGAACATATGTATTATACTATCATTGTGTCAATTGTCATGAAGTTGTGCACTTTTGCTCCTTTATTTCTGTTATGGGTCTCAGAAAGCTGGTGTGATTTGAGTATGGAATTGAGGTTTATTGCAGCTTGCTTGTGTCACATCATTATAGGAACAGACTTTGTTGTGCATGCATTTTCTCTATTAAACCAATGCTTATTTTCTTGGGAATTTTACTTTACTTGTTAACTTATAAACAGACAATCATGAATAGGCTGTTTAAAGGAGAAGTGTTGATCTAATTTTACTATTGGCTATAAAGTTGAAATAGCTTTTTTTTTTTCATATTTTCTCAGTTAAACTTAATCCATCAAGAATAAATCACATTGCCACAATCATGTCATGAGAAGAGGTTAACTTTATGGGTAACAGTGTATAGACTCTGGCACAGATACAATATAAACATGTAAAAACCTAGAACATTTGTATGTACCTCGATAAAATACTGATCTTTTTTATTGGACATTTCTTCATATTTCCTAGACGATCTGTTCATTCTAATGTCATTTAAATGTATATTCCTGCGGTAACTTTCACTTCATTCCAGTGTTGCATGAGTCAAATGTTGCACTTTTCTGCAGGAAACTCCAGCTCAGTGCATTTGCAGCCTCACCGGTCCATTGCAGCGTGTCTCCCCCGAAAACCAGACTTCACAGCTCGTGCACACTCACAAGTTAACACCGGGGCTTCACACAGAAGAAGGCTCAGTCTACTGTAGTGTGAATTCGCTCAGTCCTTATGGGGCGCGTTCCAACTGTAGGAACCTTTTGTACTTCCTATACACTTTGTAGTCCCTAGAACCTTTTTCACGTGCTCCCACAGCATAGGAAGTACGTAGTTCCTTGAACCTTTTTTGGTCCTACTCGCAGACAGAGGCAGGGTCTTTTTTTAGTTAAAAGTTGGTGATTAGTAGAACCGAGACCACGCCCATTTCCGCATTTCTGCATGGGAGATACGAGATTGGATAGCCGGACGGACGGGGGCGGGACTAAGGTCCGAACGTTGCTATGGCCCGAAATATGACACTCAGAAGCAGCGCAGTCAAAGAAAAGTTGAATGGGGTGATTTTCATTGGATATAATTCTTCATGGCTTGCTATCACAAGCGGAGGGAATGTTTTTTTTTTTCCTAGCGGAGGGAATGTGCGTGTGTGTGCGTGTGTGTGTGTGTGTGTGTGTGTGTTCAAGGTTCAAGGTTCTTTATTTCGTTATTTCTTGTCGCAAGTACAGAAGAAATAAAATATTGTACCCCCAGTTTAAAAACAGTGTGCAATTATAGCCGCATAGATTAAGAAGGAAACAAAACTAATACAGTGTCCTAAAAGAGATAGAATACATAAACTAAAAACAGCAGCAGCTATAACAACAGTGATAAAATAAGATAAAATAGATAGTGTAAGTAAATTAGATAAATAATTAAAACAGCAGCAACATTAGATGTGCATACAGCAATGAGAGTGTTAAGTGCCAAGTGTTAAGTGTGTTAAGTGTATCGTCATACAGTTGTATAATAAATGTGTCCTCTGCCTTTAACCCTCTGGTGCTGTTGGACCTGTGAGCAGCAGGGGGCACCCATGGGTGGTGCCCGGGGACCCATTTCCAGACTAATGGTCAGAATCACCTGGAGGATTCCCAACATTCCCAGAATTCCCAAAAATTCCCAGTATTCCCAGAAATTCTCAGAATTCACAAAAGTTCCCAGCGTACCCAAAATTCGTAACATTTCCAGAATTCTCCCCAAAAAATCAGAAAGTCTTTAGCTAAATGGTTGTAGACCTGGGAGATAGACGTCTGTGTCAAATTTCAGCCAAATTGGTGTTTGTATGTCCGAGCTGAAGCAATTTATGTTGTGGTCATTTTTGCCCAAAATTTCGCAAATTTTGCGACAGCGTAGCACAAAAACGATGCAACTTTTCCAAAGAAACTGGATAACTTTTGAAGTCCCGCTTGTCTAGATCGTGTTTCCTGATTTTGAGCTCATTTGGCCCAACGGCCAAGGAGGAGATAGATAGATTCCAATGACAACAAAAACGACGACTCAAAATTTTTCAAATTTCAATCCAAGATGGCGGACTTCCTGTTGGTTTATTGGTGTGGTCATCATTAGGTTTTTTTGTTCATCATCATATGATGAACATGTGTACTGATTTTCATAGCTCTAATTTCCCTAGCGTGTGATCTGGCCGAAACACCTTTTCTTGAACGACTGTTACGAAACCTATAAATGCTTGGAATTTTTCACACTTCTGAGGTGTGTGCAAAATTTGGTGAGTTTTTGTGCATGGGGGTCAAATTAAAGCTCAAAGGGCTGATGAAATTAATAAATAAGTAATAAAGAACAATTGAGAAACCAAGCAAGAACAATATAGCGTTTTTCTGATACCCCCGAACTTGGCCTCAAATGAAATCTTTCGACCTGCCCCACATCACTATGGGGTCAGAGGTCACATTTGAGACACTTACACTCAGTGACCCTGAGTGACCGTGGCCCATAGACTCCCATTCATTCTGAGCAGGAGCAAATATGCTGTGTATGCATGTGACGTGCACATACTCGGACACGGCTCGCTACCGTGAATGTGTGAGTGTGTGTGAGTGGTGCTAGATGTCCCTGGCGACCGCGCCCCTGGCATATTTCGTCACCTGGCCATCACAGCAGATTCAATAGGCCTTGTGCCGACGTTGTCCGTGGCGAAGGTCTAAAAATGGCGCCCTTCACAATTATGACAAGACAAAATTGGTGACTACAGAAATAAATGTGTTATTCAAGTTACACATCACAGAAACAAAAGGACTCAAATCATGATCATAAAAATGGGCTGATCTCAGAATCACAGGAATAAAGTAATTTGGCCCCAATCACGAATAGGGGGAAAGTTGTTTAATGTGAGGCCGAAGCTACCCACTAGCCACCAGTGCATCTGACACCTGTCAATCAAAAGGACACACCCCGAGTTATGCATAATTTTAAGTTGAGTAGCATCTAAATGGATGAGTTATTTAAAAAAAAATACCCCTCAAAGTTGTCATGGAGATAAACTGGACCTATTACACCTAAAATTATTTTTTTGGAGCCAGGCTGTAAACATGTTTATTTCTGCTGTGAAATTGGACTTTTTAACATGTGAGTCTATGGAGATTGACTCTTTTTTTGGAGCCAGCTATGAGTGAAGGACCAATGAACTGTAATTTAAGTAACTTGTGGGTCTGCTTCACTTCTGTCTGCCACAGGTTGCCATTTGGTCCACCTTCAAACCTATTTCCCAGCGATGATACCACAGAGGTGGTTTTGAGAAGTGGCCCTTTAAATCTAAATGAGCTACTTCACGTCCCGACTCCTCCAGAGCGTTGGCTGTGCTGCTCTGTCCCATTCAACCAACAACTGAACATTTAGGTAATGGGGTCAAAGTGTTGATGTATTTTCAGTATGGACTAGAAAAGGGGTCTCAAAGTCACTTTCTTCAGGGGCCACATTCAGCCTGATTTGATGTCCAGTGGGTGGACCAGTAAAATGAACACATAATAACCTATAAATAATGACAACTCCACAAGTTATAACTTCTGTTATGTACAAAATTAAACAGGAATTAAAACAGGTTATAGGAATCCACTCAATTTTTGCAGCACCTGGAGGGTTCAAATTCACACTTCATGAATTATTAGGGATGAAATGCACAAATGAATGAACAGACTGATAAAAGTGGATTTAGCAAACTATGACCCCTTTAAAGGAATTTTAAGAAAATTGTTAATTTGCTGCTTCAGTCATCTTGCTGCCATCTGAGTGTGTTTTACATACAGACCAGATCTAACATCCTCCTGGTTATTTGACTGTGTGGTTCTGCACGTCAGCTAGATTTGTGTCATCCTGATGTGTCGTCTGACTCTGTTGTAATAAATGTCATCCTTGGCGTGTCATTGTCCCGGTAGTTTTGACTGAGTTACGAATGTCACTGTGTTCTTTAGACAATGACAACACTGTCACTGCTCCTAACACCTGGTGGAGGGGTGGGGCATATATGAAGATACATTTGTGCCTTTATTAGTGAAGTGTGTGTGTGTGTGTGTGTGTGTGTGTGTAGGGTGTTACAAAAAATATGATCTCAACGTGTGTACATCCGATTTACATCAAACCTGGTGGAAGTCACCTACACATGTGTGGGATCAAAAGTTATCATGCCAAATTTTGATAAAATGTTGGGCGTGGCTGTGATAACCTCACAACGAAACGGCCATTTTTAGACACATAAAAGTGTGCGTATCTCGCACACACAGTGTCAGATTGATTGGGACCCAAAGTTACATTTGTGCAGAATGACAACCTGAACACGATGATATGGTACTCATATCGTTAGGTCGCAAAATGGCTCTCTGACGCCCCGCTGTCGGGTGGTCTCCGTGGTCGCGTGGGGAGGAGGTCGCAAGGGACACGAGGATCTATAATACCACTCGCGGTTTTACTAGTAATTAGTAGTAACCACCATACCCTGAAAAATTAATCAAAATCCATCCAAACATTTTTGAGCTATGTTGAACACAAACCAACAAACAAACCAACACCGGCAAAAACATAACCTCCTTAGTAGAGGTAAATATGAACAATAATCAACCACCAACTGGCACCAAATCAATTACAACTGTGACATTTGTTTTCTATATTATTCTAATGTGTCTGCAGACAATACAGTTCAAGTAAACGTACCATCAGTATGATTATGCAAAAATGTTTCATAATTTATTGATGGGAATTAAATAAATGCATTAAAGTTAATGGAAGTTATAAATTGCTGATGTTGAGTGGAAACATTAGTACCTGACAGTGACTAAACATCAACTTCAGTCGTCTCTTCCTACATCCATACGTACAACTGTAGAACTTTGTGTGAGATAAAATAAAGAAATTATGCTCAGTTCACCTTAGGTCACAACATTTTTCGCAGCATGTCCAAGCTTTTCTGAGAAGCTAAAGCTATCTTCCAGAAACACCTATTTCTATTCATAACATAAACATTTACACACCAGTTCCCTGTAGATAGAATAAGCCTTTAATCCTCTTTATGTGTATTCTATTGCATTGTTTTTCAATAATCTGATTTGTCATTAAGTATTAACATATCCGAGTGGATTAAACCTGACATCAACACTGACTTAATGATAAAATGTTTTACAGTTCTCAGTAATGTGAATAAAATTATGTGAAAGTTTAAAAAAAAATCACATTCTAATACATAACAATCTGCAAAGTACGGCAGTAGTTAGATTCTTTTTGTCTGCCTTTTAGTGAAAATGGAGGGAGAAGGTGACAGTTGGCATAAAGGTGAAAAGTGCTTATACACTCATGGTTTCAGACAATGAGTTTGCTGTACGCTTATAACGTACTAATACAAGGCCTAACAGTGATTTTATGAACTGAAAATAATTCATACTTTATTGATGTTGCAGACCAGAGTTGACCAGATAATTTTTTATCTGAAGGGGACCAGAATAGTAAAATAATAATAATAATAATAATAATAATAATAATAATAATAATAATAATAATAATAATAATAATAATAATAATAATAATAATAATAATAATAATAATAATAATAATAATAATAACATATCAATCATGTCAACTCCAAATTGTTGTCTATTGTAGTGAAAAAAGGAAAATTATATTATGAAAACATTTACATCTACAAATGATCCCTTAAAAATGTGAATAACACAAACAACCATGAATGAACAGAAAAAAATATGTGCAATTTTAACAATATTACATCTTAGTTTCTCACTTACACATTTATATTAAAAACAAGTATTCAGAGAATGCCTAATCTCGCCCCTATTTTGTGCCAATCTGAAGTTTATATGAAAACCTGTTCTTGAATTAGAGCCAATAATGTGATTTTGACCTTTCTGCTAAATGCGACCTTGACCTTTGACCTTTTGCAATATTGAGAATTTCATTATATGTATATATTCATCAATATTATGATAATATATCCAGTATTGATTAAGTCATAGCATGATATGTCTATACTTGACACACACTCAAACAGTGTTACAGAAGTTCATTTTGTGACATGTCACCTTTGACCTCCAGAGATCTAAAAAAAAAAATGTTGGTTGTGGGTGATAACATCAATTATGAGAATTGTAGAAATCTTCATTCTGCAACGTTTGGTACCAATTTGAAAGTTCTGTGACGCTCTGTTCTTGAGTTATAACTGCTAATGTGATTTTGACCTTTTAGTTAATTGTGTCCTTGACCTTTGACCTTTACTCAAATGGATCATTGCATTAGCTATATGTATATGCCCATGTAATTTCATGGTGATAGCTCAAGTATTCATTGAGTTATAGCTGTGGACACACACACACACACACACACACACACACACACACACACTGATTACAATAATCTCTCCCAACAAATGTTTGGCAAGATCAATAATTACAGTGGATATACAAATACACAAACCATTTAGTACCAGGAATAATATTGCTAGAACTATACTGTTCTGAAACAGTTGTGAAAGTTATAAAGAAGGTTATGAATGTAACTTTTAAACTTTTAAAACAAAGACAAGAATTTGGAGTTGTTATTATGACAGTATTTTAATGTTTAATGTGGCCTCTGAGCTAAAATGACTGTTAGTATCTTCACTGTAACTATTGTGTGTTTCATAAATGTATTCCACAGGCTGGACTGATCCCTTTAGTTTTGGTCCATGGGCCGTACATATGTCTTTTCTGTGATGTTTCTTACCCAAACCAACTTTTAACCAGATTCAAAATGGGCTCTTTACTTTGATTGGACGTTCTTGTGAATCAGGAGATGATGAAAAATCAAGCTTTCGATTTTTGGTGGAAATGTTTCAGCAGGGGGAAAAATGAAAGGGAAGCTGATAATAATGACACCTCGAGGTGCACTCAGAGAACCCAGACCTTCACCCAGGGTTAATAGTCTACATTTCTTGTTGAACAGTAACACTAAACCGCAATGTTTTCTTGTTTTTTGTTTTTTTTTTGTTTTTTTTGTCAGTGTCTCTGGTTTGTTATTGATTAATTTGGCCCCTGGGTCCAACAATAAAACTTATACTCCAGCTTCTTCCCTTTTATGGATCCATTTCTACCAACTTCAATGAAAACAAGTGCAGTAGTCTTTTTGTAATCCAGCTCACATACACACAACTGGGGGAAGAGGGGGGGGGGGGGGGGTCACACAAACTACTTAGCAAAGATAACCATGACAACGGTGACAACCATGAGCCAAAACAACTGTGTCAGTTCTGATGACAGCAACGAGTTTCACATCAATAACAATAACGCCTAGAATGCAAAATAAAGTTTTGTGAGTGTGAAGTTTGTCCACATGGCCTGAATTTGTAATGATTGACCCCAAGCAGATCGACGGGGCTGAAGGTTTTTAATTAACCAGTCCAGCGGACCTTGCTTCTGTGTCTGCTACAGCACCGATTAGGTCAGAGCAATAAGTAGATAAGTGTAAGTGCAGAAGGAATTTAGCCTAGTTAAAGGGGACATTTCATGCCCATTTTCCACAAGTGAACACAGTTCCCTGGTGTCTCAGTGACTTGTCTGTGACGTGCTTTGGTCATAATACCACACTGATGAGGAGATACAGCAGCCTCTTCAACCTGGACAACCTTAGTAAAACACTCTGTTTTAGTGCGTCACGCTTTCATGCCAATGAGCCATAGCTGACTCTCTTCCACATTCTACTGATAGAGCAGAAGATAGATGGAAGAGGAGAAAGAAATAGAACCTGAAAAAGTTGAGGCAAAGACACTGATTAAATAAAATCAGCTGGAGTGGACCGAGTGCTGAGTTTTACAGCCCCGGTGCATTCAGGTCCTGGTCTATTAACAGTCCTGGTGCACAATTAGGTCTGGTTCGTCTGGACCTGGGCCAGCCAGAGGAGCCACGACACCCCGGTCACGGTGTCACCAATGGACCAGCCCGTCCCATCAACCCAGGTCAGACCAACCATGGACGTACTTTGACCAGGCCATGAGTTAGCCTGGTCCTCTCAGGTGTTGTCTCCATACAGAATGGCCCTGTAAGAACCCTGCAAAGATCTCATCATATCTTGTCAGTTGCTATGGTAATGTTACGTATAAAAAAGTGCCAAAAAAAGCAACAGCAGAAAAGGAAATCACAAAAAGACCAGACATGGACACTATTCTTGTCCATTCTATCTTCTTCTTTTCACTGTTCTTCTCCTTCGTCATGTAGTAAACTTCCCCCAGCAACTACTCTTGAGTTGTTTGCGTGATCTGCAACAACCAATCTGCTCGACTTCTTCCCAGCGACTCTACCGGGGCGTACTCAAGTACCTACCCTCAAACAGGAAGTCTGTTGGTTCCTGTAAAAGTTCTGGAAGGCGGCCCTATCGGAACGACCCGGTCAGTGGAAACACGCCTATTATCTGAGATATCTCCATCAAATTTATACTGTGGATGCATCTTGGAATGGAGCAGAAACCTACTGAAAACATGTGACCTAGATTTACCTTTTCAAGGTCAAATGACCTTGTGCAGTTGTGTCAGAGTGATTTTAATTATATTTACATGAAGACAATCTAATCAGAATTATAGGCCAGTAACTTTCAACAGAATCTTACTCTTGATTTGGCCGAGGGGCATTAGAAGCGCTGTTTTTAATAAAGCTGTGAAACTCTTGTCCACTACAGAGGACATAAATACACTGCTGGGTCTCAGAATAATGTGGAAGTGAATATGATTAAAATAGAGGATGGGGCTATAGCGGAGTTTTTCTATTTTGTTCTGAACAACTCGCAGAATAAAATATGTAAGAAGAATACTATATATGACTTTGGTGCAGTGATTAGCATTATTACCTCACCACACACTGTAAACCTGAATGTTGTTAATACTCAAAGTTTCAGAAATACTACTACTAACTGAAATGTGCTAAGTTGCTGTAACATTTTCTTCTTTTTAAGTACTTCCAACTAATATTTTTTTATTAAGGGGAACTATTGTTGATATAAGTGAACATAACTTAAAAACATAGATGAGGTACAACTTAGTGGAATTAAGTCATTAAATGCTGACAATGATATTGTACTGTTATTTCTATTGTTTCAAACAGGGATGATTGAAAAAAATAAACTTAACTGATGTAGTAGATGTTAAAATACAATTTCAGAACACTTCAAATAACCACCAATATCTATCACAACAAAAAAATTACAATCACAAAACACAGTCATTTTATTCAGGGGCGGCTGTGGTTCAGTTGGTAGAGCAGATCGTCCAATGACTGAAGGGTCAGTAATTTGCGTCCTGGCTCTGTCTGTCCACATGTCCAAGTGTCCTTGGACAAAAACACTGAATCCTGACTTAGTCTCCCAGTAGGACTGACAGAACCTTAGAATAATAAGTTCATAATTAATATTTTAATTTAAGTATGATCTAATAAGCATCTAAAATTTAACTTCTGGAAACTTGTATTTTTTTTAACTTCATCAACTTAAAATATTTAAGGCAATTGATTGCCTTAAATATTTTGAGTTCTGCTAACTTATTTGGGTTTACAGTGCAAAGAAGCCCTGACTTTAATTCTACCTTTTCAATTTGTACCTAAATCTGTCTGGCTACTTCACAACATGTGCACTTAATCTGAACATGTGCACTTAATAGATTAATCAGTCAATCTTAAATTCTATAGACATGAATGCTTGTCTATCATCCAGGATACCCCCCCCCCACACACACACACACACACCCTTCACCCATTAGTAGCTGGAATAGACTTTAACTCTATAGGAATAAGTGGCTCAGAAAATGAATGAATATTATGTGAATTCATGTTCCGAATAAAAATGGTACAAGAGCGCATAAATGTTGACCTTGCCAATTTTATATGAAATATAAAGGAAAAAATAAAAGATGTAAAGTGAAAAATACATTTTAAAAAAACTGCAACAAGATGAAAATGACAAAAGATGTTTTATGAAAGGAAAATGTTAAACATAACAACATAACAAAAACAAGTGGTGCCAGGCACAATAATCAATGCACCTCGTAAATGTTTTAGCTCTTAATGAATGTCTCTCTCCTAAAATGTAGGACTATGGGTTTGACATGTCAAGGTCGCTCAAGGTCAAAGGTCATGATGCCATTTAGGAGCTCACATGTAGTCTGCTACCTGTCGAAAACTTTAACTGAGTACTTATCACCACTGGTTTGGAGTCATGTAAAAAGGTCAAGGTCGCAATCATGTAATCTTGAATTTGACCTTTTAAGATCACTTGAGGTCAAAGGTCGTGACACAGATTTGAAACCCATACCCAACAGGAGTATCTGAGTGTCTATCACCAGTCATTTTTCCATTATAGTCCATTATTAATATTTTAGGCATTGACCAAGTGACCCCCCCCCCTTGACCTCTTTACTCAACAATAGGTCAAACTCTAAACTTACCAGTGATGCACGGGTCGATGTATAAAAGACCCGCTTTTTTAAAGAGTAGTCAATGGTCTTTATGACCATCAAATGACCTTACTCACATACCTGCATTTATTTCTGTGTTAAAATCTGATATGTCATTGTTTGCAGCATCTAAACTAGGGGTCAGCAACCTGTAACACCCAAAGAGCCACTTGAACCCAGTTTCCCCAGAAAAGAAAACCCTGGGAGCTGCTCAATATCTTTACAAATGTCAGCGAATGTGTCCCAAACCTTATTTTTTTTGTTTGTATGTTTCTGGAGCTGCCACTCTCCTAACTTGACTTTCTCTCTTGCTCCCCCCATACCATAGAATACTCCTGACGCTGTACGTCACCCTCACACAAATTCAGTTATGTAATAAAATCCAATTTTTACCTTTATTGTGATCTTGGCCTTGACCTTTGACCTAGAGTCTTCAAATTTGGTATCAATGCACATCAACAATGAGTACAAAAAGAAGCTATGTGCAAAATTGAGTATCTAGGACTGAAAAGGAAAATCCTGATTGAATCCTGAGGCAAAAAAGTAATTAGAGAAAAATTAGATAGATAGATAGATTGTAAAAAAAAAATCACAATATGAAGAAAACATACAACCATCATCTGTGATACATTTTTATAGATTTTGGTCCAGAGAAACCCTGCATTAAACTTATAAAATCTTAGAGTGCATTCCAGCTTTAGCTAATATCAGCTGAAATAGACCCCAGCCATGCAGAGAACTAAACGATCACAGAAAATAAATGAATGAAAAACTGAGTTAGAGGAGGCATAAAATTGAATTTTAGAGAAGGTTTGACATCCAATCCTCAAGATTATCATGCTGAATTGTTGTGTATGTGTGAAGAAAATTGAAAAGCAACAGGATAGGCATGGTGATACAGATACACATTTATATTTATATAAGAGATCTAAATGTTGGATATTAGTGGAGCCTGGTTGAGGTCAGCATCTGTTTTGTTTTATTTTCTCCTTGGATCCAGCTCTAATCTTTGCATGTATTTTTATTTTTTTAATTACCCTGTCCCCTGAAAAGGAGGCAAGGGATGTTGTTTTTGGTTCAGTTTGTTTGATTCTTCAACACTTTGGCAGCAAAATTATTGGTTTAATTCAAACTGTTTTGGTTTGATAGATTGCCAGTGATACGGAATAGATTTGATTACATATTGAGAACAGTAGCTCAAATGTAATAAAAAAAATCTAAATTTGTAAAAAAAAATTTTTCTCCCATGTCTATAAAACTTTTTTTTTTTCAATTTACTTCAAACTTGGCACACACACACACACACACACACACACACACACACACACACACAATAAGCTATAATATGTGTAAGGGACAGGATTTGTTGTGCCACTTTTTGAGTAATGTAAAAGTAAATTATACAGTGCACTTATATTATTTTTTTTCACCATACCTAAACCATTACCATGGCTCTCTTAGAGGAGAAACAGCAGGAAAAAAACACTGGCACAAAATCTTTGTGTAGTAGGAAATGTATTAAATATAGAAAGTGGCAAATATATTTTGAACAATATAATAACCAATTTACCAGAAAATAGGAAAGAGAGAATAAATACATGAATAAATAAATAAAAAATATTGATATGATATTAAAAAAGTAGACATAGCTTATACATGTGATTACCTTGAAATATTAGACTGGATCTGCATCTGAAAATGGGCATCTATAAGTCCTGCTGCATTTATAGCCTGTTTGTCCATGGGAGTGGATCCCTCCTTCACTGTGGTTCTCGCTGAGCTTTATTCTTTTTTTCCACTGTGTTTTTGGAATTTTACTTTGCCAAGAAGGAGGGTCTAAGGACAGAGAATGCCTGGGACATTAATCTGTTACTTTCATCTGCTATTTATTTGACTGTTGTTTGTTTATATCCAACTAAATCTGTAAATCCCTGCATAACAAAAAACTGAATTGAATCAAATAACTGTATCAAAAGGGAAAATAATGAGTAGACCGACAGAATTAACACAACAATACGTAAACAAACCAAATATAGAGTAGAGAGTAGGCATGTATAGCATAAATACTGAAGCCTGTGCTGGAGGCTGCTGATGTTAAAATGACTCTTCTCTAACCTGCAGTGTCAGCAAACATCCGTACTGATAACATGTCCTTGATATGAGTGTGACGCGACTGTATATAGAGCTTGACCCAGTGTTCTGACCATAGGGTGTTGGGAGAAAAATTAAAAGAGAATTCACCTCTAGAGATCATTGAAGCGTAACATCACATTAGAGTCGAATTTTAATCAAAAATCCAGATTTTATAATGAAAACTGTGTGAATACTCATCAGTGTAATGTATATCCAGGTCTGTCCTTCCACTAGGTGGTGTGGTTTCTCCATAACACTCAGACAGAAATGGGTTTGATGATTGATGCTGGCTGTTGGTGATCCCTGATTGCAGACAGTGATTCCTGTGGCGGATGCACACGGACAGTCTTTGCTACGAGACGATTATAATCAAAAGGGAACTGCAGATTGAGGAGTGCGCAAGAGAGAGGTGGCCTGGAGACTATTTGTCACTTGAGTTGTCAGGGGCCATAAAGAGCCACAGAGAGAAGCAAAGTGGAGAAATAAGAACAAATGGTCCGTGTGCAGATATGGCTGAGTGGATGGTAACGGTGCCAACCCTTTAAGACTCTGTCTGTATATCACCATTGTAGCTCAGGGACTGTCATCACATTGGCTCATGAGCTCATATGTTAGTATAGCAGTCCTCCAGGGTGGATGACAAGTACGAATGCACCAGTAATGTCAAACAGTTTTGCATTGAATCCATTGAGGATAATGGCCCAAAAAAATCTGCTTTCAAACTGCCACTCTAATAAGCTACACAAAACAAGCATTATCAAACTATTTTATCCATATGACACATTATAATTTGCATAAAATGAAAGCTCACATTACACAGAAACAATACATTTAGATACTCCTCATTATTGTAAAAGCTGCAAGAATCATGAATGTTTGTATTTGTCTTTCTTTTTTTTCCATCCTGAGAGTGCTCCAGAGACAGCTGGAAAAAGGATAACGAAGAAGCCCATTATGCTGTTGTATTGCAGCCAAACCAAACAGTATCAAAGATTTCCTCCATTTGCCACTGCTAATTATCAAGCTAGAGACATTTCTCCTCATGTGATTATAATGTTTTTTAAATTGCCCCCTTTGGCATGGTTGAGCTCCAGTAAACATTGCTGCTTCTTCACAAGGTTGCCGAGTTTAGTTCTGCTTGCTGACAACTGAAGGCACTGTGGGACTGACTAAGCCTGACAGACTTGCTCCCAGGTTGGCTCTTAGGGAGGAGGGAAGGAGCAGATATGTTTCACATGGGTGTCAGTGTGTTAACAGTAGCTAAAGCCCATTTTTAACCTTCTGGCTGATAAAAGTGGATTGTGAATTACAAAACATATATGCATTTAATGCTTAGAATCATGCAGTCAATATGACAGATGTTTCATCTTGTCATCTGAACCCGCTTTTTCCTCACTAGGGTCACAGGGGTCACTGGGGGCCTAATCCAGTTAGAATGGGTGAAGGCGGGGTACACCCTGTTTGAGACGCCAGTTCATCGCAGGGCTGAACATATATAGACAAACAATCACTCACATTCACACCTATGGGTAATTTAGATTAACCAATTAACCTATCAGTGCACGTGTTTGGATGGTGGGAGGAAACAGGAGAAAACTCACGCAGACACAGGGAGAACATGCAAACTCCGCACAGAAAGGTCTGGTGTTGGAACCAAACCAGGGTCCTTCTTACTGTGAGGCACGAGTGTTAACCACTGCACCACTGTGTCAATTATGACAGATGTGAACATGTTAAAAAGTGTTTCCAAACATTCCAAAATAAGCAGCCCTAAATGAGCTTTTTACCTTTCAATCATAAAATGTATGACTCAGGAATTGACAATAAACATCCCTGTTGGCTGATGGTGTTGTTCCATGGTTCAGTGTGTGATATTTATTGACAGCTCGGGGTGAAACTGCAGTTTGCAACCAGCTCAAAACCTCTCACCCGCCTTTAATATAACAATGACTGTAACATAATGTGAAATCCCCTTTGTAGAGTCTGTTCTAGGATATTTATTTAACCTGCCAGCAACCAAAAGCATCTACTGATCTAAAACATCACGTTTTAAGGTAACAAAAACACATTGATTTTCATTCATTTTTCATTTTCATGTGATTTGACACAAAATTAAATGCATTAAATTTCATGTCTACAATTAGATTCTCCCAAATCCTCCCATTCTTACACATTTGGCCTTAAAGTATCAGACATGCAAGCGGGGTTTGTGCCATTAACAGATAGTTTGGAGCCACTTGACATTTAATATGTCATTCTTTACACAATTGATCTTGGTAGGAAACCTCCTGAAAATGGACTCCTCACTGTGTTTCAGTTTAGAAACTCCAGGGTTGCTTTGTAATGTGGATGGACAAAAACACCCTAACCTGCAGTCGCTGCCTGATTGGATCTCATCACAACCTTTGTATCCTTCCCTGATTTGCCGAGCCACTTTCATGTGACTCGAGATGATGACGGCTTTTGATTCAGTACAGATACAGAAGATTATAGGTGTCTGGTGTCTCTGTTAGTGGCTGTTGTGCCGTCAGATTGTTCTTTATGTCATGGCACTACTATATTCAGAGCTGTTATTTGAGTAATTCACTGCAACTTCAGTGTCCAGTGGTGTGACCAGCCAACAGCTAGTTAGATGATCATGAAGAGTGTTTTCATTTTAAGACACTGCTTTAAAATTCAAAATGCATGAGTGTGGATGTAGCCCCATGTAGGTTTTTATTGTCCCAGATTTGTTAAGTAGGGTTGTGAAAATTAAGGCATTAACTTAGATTAATCCATCATCATGATTAATGTGACAGAAATTTTTAACACAATTAACCCAGCCTCAGACTCAGAATGTCTCTAGCAGTATATTTGTGGCAGTTTCTCCAAATAGAGTTAGAGTTGCATGTGCAGATGGGCAGTTAATCTGCTGGTGACAGGCAGCAGAACCAACCCATAAAGATGGGAGAAGCTAATCAACACATTGATCCTCTGGCTGTAAATATGAGCATAAAAATCCAAGATGGAAGTTGTTTCAAGTTGTTTTGTTGAAGCTGTTCAAGGTGTTTAATAAATATGTTAAGTGCATATTTAGGCATTTTGCTGCAGACCACGTCCGGCGCAAGGCCTATTGAGTCGCCTCTGCCCTTTTAGCTATAATTTGACCCCCTGAACATGCACGAAAACTCACCATATTTTGCACACACTTCAGAAGTGTGAAAAATTGTGAGGTTTGGTAAAAGTGGGTAAAGAGATGTGTCTACAGCGCCCCCTTGAAATGTCAAAATATATTGTATTAGGCCAGATCGCACCCAAGTGAAGTTGCAGCTATGAAAATCAGTACACATGTTCATCATGAGGAGATGATCAAAGAACCTTATGATGGCCACGCGAATAAACCCACAGGCAGAGTCCTGCACGGGTTCGGTACCCGTGGGTAAACCACAAATTTTCACGAAATGGGTGAAAAATGTTGTGCTGTGTCGGATACGGGTTCGGTTCGGGTCGGACTTGGGTGATCGCAGGTCTAATTTGCGGTTCATAGGCTAAAAAGAGCCATAGGTTAACAACATTTTTATTTGGCTCTGCCTTGGCTATGTCACTGTTCAGTATATTCGTGGCAATAAATGTTTGTATTTAAGTTTGGCTATCTGACATTTTCTTTCGGGAGCGGGTCGGATATCGGGTTCATTTATAGCGGGTCGGTTCGTGTGCGGATTTTAAATTTTTTTTTTCGTCGGAAAACGGGTTGGATACGAGTTTAAACATGACGGGTACGGGCGGTTGCTGTATGTCAAAATCAGAACCATGCAGGATTCTGCCCACAGGAAGTCCGTCATCTTAGATTGAAATTTAAAAAATTTGGAGTCATGGTTTTCGCTGTCTTCGTATTTTAACAACCTCCTCCTTGGCCGTTGGGTCTAATGAGCTCAAAATCTGTGAAGAGTATCTAGACAAGTGGGACATCAAAATTTATCCAGATCATTTTGAAAAGTTGCATAATTTTTTTGCTACAATGTTGCAAAGTTTGCAAAGTTTTCGGGAAAAATTACCACTACATAAATTGCTTTAGGTCCAAGATACGAACACCGATTTGGCTGAGATTTGACTTAGTTGTCAGTCTCACAGTTCTACACCTAACCCTAACCTTAACCCAACATTTCAAATAAGTCACTCTATAGCGCCCCCTACATATTTATACAAAAGTGTGTATTTCTGGCAGAATATCACATCCTGCCCATGGTATGACGTCAAGTTGCCGTCGGCTGTCATTGGCGGTCATGCATGGAGTGCGGTCGCGAGGGATGGCGAAGGGCTTTGAGACTGCTTGCAGTTTCAATTTCTTCTTCTTTCTTGAGTCTGTTTGCTCTTGCAAAATGAAACATGATTAATATGAATAAAAATAAATTATATTTAATCCTTTGATCAATTTGATTTAAAAATGTTAGCATTTGACAACACTATTTTTCAGTAATTATGTTTAGAAAATTCCCACTTTTTTGTCAGGATTCACAACATATTGATAATAAACACTATTGGAGAGGCCCTCAAACATGAACCCCGACAAACTGTCCCTTCTGTTAAAATAATACTAAGCCTGAAACAAAAGGGCCAGCAGTAGGGTTTGAAGGGGTAGTTTGTCAACTGTTTTCACTGCTGTGGTCCTCATTTAACATCATCACCGATCTTGCAGAGCACGTCTTGTCAGAAGCTGCGTTAGTGTTGACTGTGGAGTCCCATGATGGTTAAAGGGACGGTTGGATGATCGAAGGAGAACTTAATAGGTCTGTGTGTCCATCAGAGCAGCAATAGGAGAGAGCGCTGCCATCCTCCCCCCAGAGGCTTCCACTAAAAAAAAACAACCTTATAATCTCCTCACCCGGTGCCCCTATCCACACCCTCACCTCCAACCCATCCATGGTGGGCCATGATACCCGAGTGCTATTACAAGTCCCTGGGTTGCCTAGCAACTGACTGGTGGATCACAATTGGGGCTGTAGATGGAAGAGCTTTACCAGTGTTTATGGGGGTGTCATTGTGTGTGTGTAGATGCAGCAGAGGAAACTAGTGTCTGACTGAGTAAGAAATATGTGTGTGTGTGTGTGTGTGTGTGTGTGTGTGTGTGTGTGTATCCCTAATGAGTGACGCGTGTATAGATGTGTCATCAGTGTTGTATTTCACAGCAGCCTTCAGGCAGTGTACTGTAAACTTGTCCTGATAGTGATGATCAGAACACAACCAGTGACCTGGTGCCTGCGATGTCAATCTGTGGAAGTCACTAGTGGTTCTGCTTCTGGACAGTGTTGGAAGCTTAATGTTAAAATATATTTCATTAGAGATGACAATGTCTGCACTCAAGAACATATTGCAAAGTTTTCTGTTCAATTATTCATCGTCCTTTAAATAATATTGATCACTTCAGCCTTATTCAGCCATTATTACTGGATGTGACATGAATGCAATATTTATAATACACTGTTTATTAAACTGAACTGAGGAGTCACTCTGAATTTAAATTAACACATGATGTAAGTAATAAAAAACACCAAAGTTTGATTGCACATAGAGGATGAAGACACCTTCATATTTTATGTCCACAGAATGAAGTTCAGAAGACATAAATCTCCACAGTAAAACATTTTATGTTACGTTTTGATGATTTACAACAGAAGTGATGACAATTTGTGCCTTCACTACTGTTGACATAAATAACAATAAACTCAATTTACTAGTCTGTGGTACATATAATTTCATTACTTGTTGTTACTCCATCTGACAGGTAGCAGGTAGCAGGAAATTAGTGGTGCCTTCGTAATAATTCCCTACATAAATTTAATAGAAATATATTATTTGTGAAGCATTGAAATGAGTAAAAGTATTTAATTTGTCATTCACATTTCTTTGGCTACAACAAGGAAACAGGAAATACGTGCACAGCATTACAAGACACACGAAAGGTTATGAAGGTTAGCCGCTAGTTATTGTGACCTCTGACCCCATGACAAGAAGCAGCATAAACAGGTAGAAACATCTGACATGTGTTGAATGAAACATGTTTTAACCCTTTGATGCATACTGGTCACTACAGTGGACAGTTAATCTACAGTTGTTCTTTTGTATATTCATAGGTTTTGTTGTTTTAGTTCCATATCAGTCAGTTCATATCATTATTGTAACTCATCTGTTCTTAATACCTGATCTGCACTAACATGTTTACGTGTAAATCAATTGCCTGTTGTTATTCGACTGTAATCAATAGTCTTCTTAAACAAAAACTGCATTCAAAATGTTTTACTCCATAGTGTTCTTATGTTACATTTTAAATACATGTTTCTTAGCTTAAATACATGTTGTCTATTTTTGTAACTCCATAAAACATTCATTAAAACATTTTCATGCCCAAAGAGGAATACAAACACTTAGGAAAATAAATCTTGATTTAGGTGCTCATAATTCATGCATCAAAGGGTTAATTAAAATATTACAAAAGTCTCATAATCTGAACCCTCACAAGGGTATATTGGGTGAAGGTGGGGTACACCCTGTATGAGTCATCAGTTCATCTCAGGGCTGAACATATAAAGACAAACAATCGCTCTCACATTCACACCTATGGACAATTTAGATTAACTAATTAACCTGTCAGTGCATGTGCTTGGGTGGTGGGAGGAAACCCACGCAGACAACATATAAACTGGTCTGGTGTGGGAGTCAAACCAGGGTCCTTCTGTCTATGAAGCACTAGTCCTAACCACTGCACCACCATGCTGCCCTTATCAAAAAATTAAAGCCATAAATAATAATATAATAAATATATTATACTAGATATAGAGGATGTTTTTTCCTGAAACTTTAGTTTTTCTTGTGTACATATGTCACACATACCCAGAATGCATCTTAATACAGATAAACTGAAAAATGTATATGTGTGGTCATTAGAACTTTACTAAACCAACAAAACCAAAAGTTGGCCAAAGACTTTTACACAGAACTGTATCCCTAATGTTCCCTCTGGGACTGTAGGTTAATTTTAAGTGTGTGTGTGTGTGTGTGTGTTTTTCATAACCAAAAGTCATCCCAATCCAACCAGGCAAAGTTTGTCTACATTCAGATCCTGCAATTTTCCTCTGACACTGATATAATTTTAATTTATCAGAGTACAGACCTTCCTGTTAATGCGCTTGAAAATTTTCCCTGTGAGCTTTGCAACAAAAGCATATGAGCTGAACTGAATAATGAAGGGTCAGTCTTTAAATTATTTTTCCAGCCATCACTTCACTTCATCTAATTTGGTTATTTTTGAACATGCATTAAGGCACGGATGGGAAAAATCCAAGAAAGCTAAAGCTTTACTCAACTCACTAATGTTTATACTTATTACTTTTTGCCCTCATTTGTGTCATTTTCTCATTCTAAAATTAAACCTGTTAATGGTTGTTTAACATTTAACAGTTGTTTAATTATAGTTAAAGGTCAGAGCTAAGTTATAAATACATTTTTTTTAATTATAAATTCCTAGGAAGATTATAATGGAATATTTTGTGTTTTTGTTTGTTAAAATATCTATTATCTTCCAAAGACAAAGATGCAGCTTCCTGGTATTTTTTTCAATTAATCCTAAATCGCCTACGGAATATGAAAATCCCCTGAGAGTGAAGGAGGTGTCGTACAATCAATATGTGAACAGAGCTGGAATAACTTCACTGATGCATTTTTCGGTTGATTTGATTATTGGAGTGTTTTCAGGCAAAGCTGTTATTCTTATAGGCAGTCGTTCATAGATTCGGGAAGATTAAAAAAAAGACAATTTCATAAAATGAGCATGATAACATCAGGATTCAGGAAAGCTTATCTAACAATGCTGCCCCCCCACCTCCCACCCCTGCCCTCTTTCCACTGTTTTTCCTCCCTCTTTCTGCCAATACCGCTTGTCTTTATGTTTCTTTTTCTTACTCAGATTCATAATTCAGTAAGGCTGCACAGTGAAACATTTCAGGTTTCAGTTATTGATTTCACCTCCAAGCTTATGAGGCAAACACAAAATGTATTATTCTATTTAAAAATAGAGTTTTGTGTGGATACCACATCTGTGATGAAAGGCTTTGTGTGTAACACAGTGACTGAATCACATCTGTCACAGTCAATTAGCACATATCACATTCTATATTTACATATTTAAATAATATTATCATATGTTCCCTCTGATTCCAGCTTCAAAGAGAATCCTATCAGATAACAAGTTCATACACAAAAATCATATATATATATTTTATTAATTTTTATTTATTTATTTATTTATTTTTTCTAATTTAGAGATGGAATAATTGGTCAAATTTTTCAACACCATATGAATTTATCTCTGTATACTATACCTTCAAATGCTCTGTATGTAGCATTTATACTTTAAATGATTAAAAATGACCAAAAATCATTGTGAGAATATTAAGAATAAAGGGGTATGAAGTTATATCAAAGATGTCAATGTACTGCAGGGTTCCCACTTGCCTTGGAAAATTATTGACACATTTTCCAGTCATGGAAAGCATATGGAAAATGCAGGGGGAAAAAAGGCCAAATGTCCTGGAAATAATAAAATTTTCCTGGAAAATTATTTATCATACCCCTGTCTTGTGTGTCAAAACTTACTTATTTATTGAAAATGCATAAAAACTTTTCGAGGATAGATGACAAACTGTGAGCTTGAAACTGAAGCACTGTGGTTCTGTTTATCTGTCAAATATTCATTGTAGTCAAATAATTCAATTCAATAAAATTTTATTTGCCCCAAAATCACAACAATGATTGTGATTTTGTAAAGCATCAAAAGAGCCAATGATTGGCTCTTTTGTACAGCCTCACAGGGCTTTAATCAATAAATATAGCTATGTGTCATCTGCGTAACAATGAAAGTTAATACCATGATTTCTAATGACGTTACCTAAAGGGAGCATATACAGCGTAAACAAAATAGGCCCAAGGGCTGACCCTTGAGGCACACCATAACTAACTCTGGAGAACGGAGATGATTGTTAATTAATGTTGACAAAATGGTACAGATTAGATAAATATGATTTAAACCAGCAGAGGGCTGCCCATCTAATGGTTATGTCATATTCTAATCTCTGCAGTAAGACAGTGTTGTCGATGGCATCAAAAGCTGCACTAATGTCTAATAACACCAGGATCGATACTAATCCATCATCAGATGGATTCAAATCTTCAAAAGGTTTGTTAAAGCACCAAGTATGACTGAGGTCCCAAACATGAAAGGGAAGTTGTTGTTTTAAATATTTTTTTCCCTTTCTTTCTAATAAATGTGTTTTCTTTTTCTTTTTTTCATTTTAGATGTCAAAAAAATATTTGCCGCACCCAGTGATTTCTTTTGCATGGAAACCAGATTGAAATGGCTCTTTGGGTGTTAACGGTTGCCGACCCCTGGTCCAGTGGATTAATGTATCCATTAAAGGGGTTAGTAAGTCATTTTATGTTTATGTTTCCCGTGGAAACATAAACATTAGGCTTTCACAGTTCTGTTCTTTGCCTTCTCCACTCTTCTGCCTCCAGACCGTAGTCTTGTTTCTCTGTGTTGTCTGTCATTTCCTGTTTTATTTTGATTTATTTTATTTGAAGTGTTCCTCCTGTGTTGTGTCTGGTGACTTTACGTCCTGTTTCCACCTACGTTATTGCTTCTCCCCACCCTGATTTGCTTCACATGTCTCACTGTCTCGCTCCTCCTGTGTCTTCCTCTTGTCTGTGATCACGTTATAATTCCCCTTTCCCTGCCAGTCACCCTAGTTCAGTGTGTTTGTTTTCCTGTTGTCCTGGATTTCATCTCCCTGTGCGTCTTCTGTTTTATCTACCTGCCTGTCATCCAGGAACACATCCATCTGGTAAAATCCATCTGTCTATTGTCCTGTGTATCCCTGCCTGTTGTGCTGGTCTTCATCTGCCTGCCTGTCACCCAGCACCCTCCTTACAGGTACTCCAGAAACGTCACCTCTCCTTCACCACTAGACTTTATAAATAAAGACACTTCACTATTACCCTGTGCATTTGAGTCCAAACAAAAAGCATAAAAATTTTACCAGAACAGTTCAAATTAAATTACATTACATTTTAAAGAAAGCCCAACTTGGGTGATGGTGGGTCAAACGAGGAACAGGACGGTGGTTTTCTATTTTTAGTGAGTAAAAAGAATGAAAGAAGGCACTATATCCCATTTATGGAATTATGTGGCGACATACGCTACACTTTGATTTCTTATTCTGCCATATTTGAGTTATTGTATAGAAGTACAAGGCAACGCATATATAAGTAACACAAAGTCATTATTTTTATTACAGAAAAGATCAATAACAATAATATACAATGTTAATTTTAAGAAACATTCAAATAGATTGTTTATTAAATCAGAAGTGTTTAAGTTTAAAGAGTTAGCTGAATTAAGAGACATTGCTGGTTGTGTTTAGAGCTAGAAATGGACTATACTTTAAAGAGATTATTTGTTTTAGTATCACAGGAAGAACAACATAGACAGATATGTAATATTAAATATCAAAAGGTGAGAACGACTGGAAAACAAATGTGCATTTGTGTTGTTGGTGTCAGAATGTGGAATTGTCTGGCAGTGACAGAGAAGAGCTGCATGAATATTTTTCAGTTTAAGATGATGTTGAAAGAAAATGGAGAAATTTTATAAAAATATGAAGTGAAGTGGTTTTGCTTATGATTTTTTCTTTTTTTAATTTGTTCATTGACTGTTATGTAAAATGTTGTAATGGTGACTTGTAATAAAGGGTCAGGTATACGTTTTCTTTATCCTGGTCCTTTCCAATCATGGAGGTTGGAATGACTAAATACATAGAGAGAGAGAGAGAGAGAGAGAGAGAGAGAGAGAGAGAGAGAGAGAGAGAGAGAGAGAGAGACTAAACTGTGACAGTTCTGACCTTGTTCGGACAATTCTAAACAGATCTGTAGTGTGATTACTGACAATATAAACTGTACATAAAATTTTAATTTTTGGTTTTACTGTGACTAAAAACATACCTAAGCTAATACTGCTATAATGTAAACTATCAGCATATGAGGATGATCAGATACAGTGATATTTTGACTGACTGTAATAATAACTATCTAAAAGGTATAGCTTGAAGAAGAAAACTTGCTGATTCCATAATATAGATGTGTAAACAATGAGCCTTATACTTTATTCAATGATAAATCCATATCATTGATTCCTTGATGGTTTTGGTGTTCTAGTACATGACTTTCTACTGCTGCTAACTATTTGGAATATCAATATTACATATAACACCCATAAAGCTGCTATATATTTGCCTCCATGCTGACTAATTTTTTGTGAAAGGGTGAGCGTGAAGTACACATTCACAAGGCCATGGCAAAGGGACACATTTAGATTTAGCTGTAAATTAAACAGTTTTCATATTTGTCAAAGAACTCTTACTGTGCAGTGATTTCATGGCAACTGCAAACCAAGATCAGACTATAAAAAAAACCCTTCATGTACAAATGCCCTTTGCATCCTTTTTGCATATCAATGTAATTTTAATAGAATTCAGTTTTTCTTGCGACTGGGTGCACATCACCTAGGGCTGTATGTACTGTATACACACTTTGGAGAGGAAAAAAATAAAAGAAACAGAGAAAACCGATGCCATGCTCCATTTTTTTGGGACGACCTCAGCAATTTTTTTTTATATCTAGACAATGCTGATGCAACATCTTGTCATTTTGCATTTTGCGGTGGAATGTATGCTAAACAATGAGAAAGTTAAGCAGAGATCACAAAGCTAATGCTATAAATATACAGTATATGCTGCTCTGATGGACACACAGACCTATTAACTCCTCCTCCAACCAACCAACCAAGCATCCCTTTAACCATCCTGGAACTCAACAGTCGACACTAATGCAGCCTTTGATGAGAACAGAACTGTTCTGCAAGAAGGGTTGTGCTGTTTAATGCAAGACACAATGAAAAGAGTTGACAAGATATTTCCAATTAAAATCCATTATTTGCTTTTCAAAGTTAAAATGACTGCACCCCCCCCGCCCCCCTTGATTTTAACATTAACATAAATATAAATTTGACATTAATATAAATATTTGCTTTTGTATTTGTGTTTTTTAATCATCTGATTTTACTTAATGATTAATATTAATCATCAAGTAATAATAATAAAATAATTCATGTTAGGATTTGTTGTGCTCGTTAAATGGAAACTCTAAGTTCAAGATACACTTGGTTTCATTTCACAAATTTATTCTGATCACATGTGAAACACAAGTGGTGCCAGACACAACAAACCCCACCCCTGTTGCACACATTTTTCCTGATTTGCCCTATATCTCTTATCATTGTGAAAACACATTTTTGGTGACTGTGACTATGACCTTTGACTTGCATTCAACAAAATTTAATGACATCTATTGTGGACCATCTCACACATTTCCTGAAAATGGAATGGAAATTGGCCCAGTAGTTTTTGTGTAAAGCTGTTGGCAGACAAACAGACAAACCAAACCAAAGACAATACCCCTCTCCCCTTTGGGGGTGAGGTAATAATAGCCAGGGCTGGTCTCTCTGGACAAGAGCTCCTGCAAGAACTCAAGCCATGGAGCTCTGAATTCTGGGTCCGATTGACACTTATCTTCTTGGGTAACTCCGCCCCCAAAAAATGGGTTGGATTTCACAACATCATCTGACTCCATCTTCTGATTGGACCTAACCCAGTGACGTTGCTAAACTGTCAGTCCACATCTGATTACTGGGATGTGCTGTGCCAAGTGTCATGACTGTTGTGTTAGACGTGTATCTATTAGAATGCAAGGTCTCAGCTTCTGGAGCTACAACATTTCCTTCTCTGAGCAGAACTGACTGAATTTGATCAGTGCTGGCGTGCATGGGTTTACTGGGAGACAAGCTCTGACAAATTACTGTGACATTTTAGAGCAGCTCAGAGCAACACTGTATGGGTTCTATAATTATTCTTTGATTAATTTATTAATTCAGAGAAATGAGAAACCTTTACTGTCCACTAAAGAAGGACAATGACAGTAATCGATTCATCTGTAATAATCTCTCCATTTAAACTCATAAGAAAATTACAGGTGTGAAACAACATGTGAAGTAATGTACAATCAAAGTTACAGCGCTGAGAGGATTAAATATCATATACATACATTTTCATCATATGAAGGTGTAACACTATCTAAATGAATCATCAAAATGAAAGAAGTTTTCTTTGCCCACATACAAGATACCAATGTATGGGATTGCATTTCCTATGATTATGTAACACTGGTAAAGTGCTTAAAATGTGCAGGTGAGCTTTAATAACAAAGCCAGACAATCAGTCTGGGTCCAACAGCCTTAAGGCAGCTTTTATTTCCAAAATATATTTTATTAAGAAAATAACTAATAAAAATAATGGAGATGCAGTGGTGCGGCCTCTAGCTGAAGTGAGGGGAGCAGGCTATCAGTAGAAAACAAAACACAAGATTAAAGAAACACAAAAACCTTTTCCATAACAGAAATCACCCATATAAATGTGCCGCCACCACCAATAACTACAAATAAGGTCACCACCTAAAGTGAACTATCAATAAAAAGGGCCTACACCCACTGCAAAACCATAAAATAAACTAAACACAAAACTAAATATAACAAAAAACGGCAATCAGCACTGAGCCTTTACACACTTGGGCAGTTAAGACCCAGGAAACACCATGTACACAGGCCGGCTCAGGAAGAGGAAGTGGGCCTGTGCACCTCTGACCTTTATCGTCTTGGTCATGTGATCACATGTGATCACATGTGATCACATGTGATCCCCCTGCCACAATTACATTTGCTTTATGCTAATATCAACAGGCAGAAGAAGCCACTACCACATACATAGATACTGTACACATTTCCATATGATGAACATTGTTGTTTGCCAGTTTTTATGTGCATGTGAAGCGGATGCACATGTAATGCTCTCACTCATTCTCTGTCCTCTGTATTTTCCTCCACATAGCAGCCAAGGCCACTCGCTGAATGACTCTGCTGGCAAACAGCTCCATTGTATATCTATTCATCAACACGCAACACATTTTCCTTGGGACCAAAACAGACAAACTTATTTTTAAACAACTTAAAATGAAAAAGCTTTGAAATATGTTTTTATATTTCTTCTTTCTGCTCCAAAGATCAGCAGGCGACTAATAATGTCTCTCAGTCTCCACTTGTGATGTAAAGCTCCATAGGGGATGAGCTGGAAAAATAGAAAAGGTAACCAGGACAGCACCAAGGATGTTACGAAGCACGTAAAACACAACTACATGCAGTAACATATGACTCTCATTTTGTCAAGCTGTTTCAAGCACAGACTCGAGGCTAAGACTCTGAGCTGTTTTTGTTTATTGTCTCATCCGCGCTTGTCTGCACTTATAAAGTAATAAAATAAAAGTGTTTATATTTTTGCCGCAAGCACGAGCAAACTTTGGCACATTTCTGAATTATTCAGTCATTAAATGGTAGACACAAATTCTACAGACTAAGACTAATTTTTGAGAAGCGAGTACTTCATTATCAAAATTATGCATGTAATTAAGTTAGATACAATCTCATTACATATTGTCAGGCTAATTTCAAGAGACAGAAACGTATCTGAATTGTGTGATTGAAGCGTCTCAATTAGTCAGCTGTTATGATGATGATGATGATGATGATGATGATGATGATGATGACGATGATGATGATGACGATGATGATGATGATGATGATGACGATGATGATGATGATGATGATGACGATGATGATGATGATATGGATGGTGATGATTTTACTGATGGATAATATTGATCCTTCTTGCATCTCAGCAGCTCTTTTTGTAGCATCACAAAACAGACAAAAAAAAGAAAGAGCAAACAAACATTTTGAATAACCTTATAACAAATAACACATCCCAAAAACAAACACCATATTTCATTATTACATCATTCTGATGGCACAGGTTTATTCATTTTTCTACAACATCTTGTTCTAATGAGGACATCCGAAATATTCTGAATGCAGGTCAGATCTGGACATGTGTGAAACTATCATCCCATGTTCCTGAACCACTCTTTTTACAATTTGATCCTGATGAATCATGGCATTGTTGTCTTGGAATATGTCTGTATCATCAATGAATAAAAAATCCAATCATGTCCACATCTGCTTATTCAGTATATTCAGGTCCACCTCATCTCATTTTATAGACAATTAATGTTGCTGAACTTAGACCTGACCAACTGGATCAACCCCAAATCATAACACTGTAGACACTAGGCATGATGGGTAATCGCTTCATCTGCCCTTCTTCTCACCCATGTGTCCATCACTCTGGAACAGGGTCAGGCTGGACTCATTAGACCTCATGACGTTTTCCATTAAAATACAATCTAGTCTTTATTCTCTTTATCAAACTGATGGTTATTTAAGAAATGAGAAGCTTCTGCATCAGATGATGGGTTAAATAACTTGTTGCAGCGGAAATAGATTAATCAGTACAGTAATAATTCAGTGATTAGCTGTTTGTTGAGATAAATCCAGGTGATGATGTGTTATTTTTGTTTTGTTTTTTTGTTTTAAGACAGGCAGTATCTAATAGTCTTTACAGGTTCCACTCTAGTGAAATACAGGACTTGCTCATTACAGGCAACTGTACTAATGTTACTTCCCTCCATGAATAGTGAACTGCTCTGAACTGCTCTAACTACAAAAATATTACAAAGGATATCTAACCACACGTTTTTATTGTCATTCAACTATAAATTATGAATATGTCATACCATCTCTGCAATTTCATCCTCCTAAATCTCCCTAAAATTTTAAACAACGGTCAGTTTACACATATTTGATCTGAGATTATGTTGATCTAAAGGTTCATTTATTTATTTATTTATTTTTTTTTTTTTCACTAAATATCAGCAATCACTTTCATGAGGCTCTATAATTATATCTGCAAATCCGGCACAGATATTAAACAAGTAAACAAAACAAACCTGGAGTCTAGAATTGAATTAATATATTTATTTTTGTTATTATTTATTTCCTTTTACTTTAATCTCAGTTGCCTGGATATAGTTTCCGCTCCTGTCTGCAGCTTTTCATGCCGTTGCTCTCCTGTCATCACAGCAGCTGCTCCTTCCTTCACTGCTAATACAAGATTCTTTCCTTTTCATTTCTAACATAAAGAAACCTAGGATTTCCATTTCACACATTTATGGGCCAGTGAAGCCTGGTGTACATCATGGTTGCTCATCTGAATGAGTGATAACACTGAAGGAGCGGTGCACAAGATGGCTTGAGTCCTTCTTTTCCAATTGGTTCTCAAAGACCTTGCTGCTGTCAATCAAAGAAAAGAGGACTTCTAAGTCTGTCTGTTAGAGTCTGCTCACACCCAGCACATTTGTCTTCTGTGCAGCATTAGCAGGAATCTGGAGGAACCGTGTACGCTCAAGGCTGTGCACTGTGTACTTGCTCATAATGTACTGTACATATTTAGGTTAGATTAACTATTACATGGATGTGTCAGGTTTATACAAGCATCTACATGAGATGACCAGAGCTGACCCCCACTGAAAACCTAAAGAATGTGATCAAGAAGTAAAAGGTTTGCATTCATAAGACAATAATATAAAGCTGGACTACTGCCTTTTCTTTCTTTCTTTCTTTCTTTCTTTCTTTCTTTCTTTCTTTCTTTCTTTCTTTCTTTCTTTCTTTCTTTCTTTCTTTCTTTCTTTCTTTCTTTCTTTCTTTCTTTCTTTCTTTCTTTTTTCTTTGTTTCTTTGTTTCTTTCTGTCTTTCTTTCTTTCTTTCTTTCTTTTTTCTTTGTTTCTTTGTTTCTTTCTGTCTTTCTTTCTTTCTTTCTTTCTTTCTTTCTTTCTTTTTTCTTTGTTTCTTTCTTTCTTTCTGTCTTTCTTTCTTTCTTTCTTTCTTTCTTTCTTTCTTTCTTTCTTTCTTTCTTTCTTTCTTTCTTTCTTTCTTTCTTTCTTTTTAAATAAGACACACAACAGCAATATAAAAGACTCATTCACAGCACACCAAGACTGAAAACCAGGGTTTCCTCCTCCACATATTGATTTTTAGGGTCTTCTTAAGATAAAACAGTCTTATTGCACTGTTTAGGAATGAAAAGAAACTTGTGAGTTGACATTTTGAGATCATTGAGCTCATTGAGATCAAATGCAAATATATGTTTTTATATAGTGAAAAACAATGGTTTCTTATCGTATATAATAGGCAACTAATTTTTTATTTTTTTTGCAGACTTATCACACATATAGGAACATTTAATAAAATCCAATTCAATGTCATATATTATCTGCACAAACTGGCCTTTAACCTGTGAAAAAATATGGAAAATGTTTCAGTTTGCTTGTTTTTCTATGAGACTAAGCACAGTAAATAGTCTGTTTGTGCTGTTTAATTGACTTTGAGAAACCCTTCCTGTCAGTTGTCATCTGTGTGCAACAAGGCCAACTGGCTCGCTGAAGTCATTTGTTCTTGTCAGAGCCATTGTGGACTCTGTTGTGGTCAGCTGTTTTCGCCAAAGCACTAACACCCGTCCCCGACATAATTGGTGTGGAGAGAAGACCTAACGACTATGCATCCATAATGAGGAGATTTTTTCACTTCTCATAAACATGAAGGAAGAAACGGAAGGGGAGCAGAGATATGGAAAGGAAGAGGGAAGCGGTGGAATAAAACCTAAAAAGGTGATATGAGAAATGAAGTCTTTTGACAGACTTAGCAGAGAAAATTGTCCCATGTGTGTGTGTGTGTGTGTGTGTGTATGTGTGTGTGTGTGAGAGAGAGAGAGAGAGATTGAGTACATGTGTGGTATAATCTCTCTTTGCATGAAGGAGTGGGAGTCATCTTTCTCTAGAGGCTCATGTGCGTTAGATTGCCATGTTAATGCATCCATGCATGTCTGTGGCATGGAATCAATTTAATGGACCTAGAACAGTGTGTGTGCATGTGTGTGCCTAACATAGAGACAACTTGAGAGGGGGTATGAGATATGAAAAGAGAGAGACATGAAGAATACTATTGAACAAAGACATCAAGGAGTTTCTGAAGATAAAACACATTTACAAAAAAAAAAAAAAAAATCACCACTGAGCCTATTCAACAGCTTGTGCTCTTGTGACGACAGTTTCTTGGCTCTTCTGTTTTTGATAGACAGAGTTCTAGTGAGTGTGTGGACAGGAAACTGAAGGAAAGATGAGAGAGAGAGAGAGAGAGAGAGAGAGAGAGAAAGAGAGAGACAGAGAGAGAGAGAGAGAGAGAGAGAGAGAGAGAGAGAGAGAGAGAGAGGCAAGGGAGATAAAAAAAAAAAAGAGACAGAAAGAATGCCAATTTTATTCCTTGTATAGACACAAGCAGGGAAATAGCATGTTCCCCCTTGTCCATCACTGACTCAAGGACCATTAGCTTAATTATATGGAGGAACTGAGAGTGAACAGACTGTGGTGTGTGTTTGCAAAAACAGAGACAGAGAGAGATGTAGGCAGGTTGTATTAATTTGAGCTTTTGACATAAGGACAGAAAGTTGGAGATATTTAAGATAATTTAGTACTGTACATCAAAAAGCACTGGAGTCTGTGTTTGTTATGTTCTGCTGTGTGTAATAAATGTTCATATTATGGAGACATGGCTGCCTCATCTGGAGACAAAGATTAGTTTCTATTTATTTCCTTTTTCTGCAACCACTGATTTCAATTCTAATGTGATTCTAAATAAAACACAGCCTGATATTGATACCAACATGCTACCAAATCCATACATCCTTGAAAATGGACACATAACACAGGTCATTGAAATATTCCAGCACCAGCAATGAAACATCTATATTAGGAATGATAATGAGAGTGATGTGAGATGCAGCAGTGAGTTTATATATTATACTTACATATTGGTAGATATGGCCACATTTAAATACTCTGCTGCATTGTTTATTATTAATATCATTGAAGAATTTTAATTAGAAATAAAAGAATTTTAATAAACTTTACATCAATGACTGTTGATAGCATTGTTACCTTCTGCTGTGTCTCTCCTGCTGGCAAAAATAAAAGTGAAATGAACATGTAACCAACACACTGTCATGCCTAATGGGAGGATGGATTGATTTCTAGTCCCTTAAATGACAAATATATGAAATCTAAAGACTAATCCATCATGTTTGCTTTGACCATATGCATTCTCATGTTCTTCTTCTATGAATTACAATGGTTTAATTTCACAAATGTATTTATTCAGACAACCACAAGATGTTTTCATGAATCTGCAACTGATGGTATGAAGCATGTAAACCCACTGTTTTCCTAGTGAATCAACCTGCATTTACTGCAAATCATGAGGTTCAGTTTATAGAATATTATTATAAATTACTATGATATTATTTTCAGATGAAATGTATTATTAGTATGCTGTTGATTGGTTATCACATGGCAAAATATACCATGACTTAACATCTCTAAATATAAGATTATACTATTACACATGTCATGTGTTACAGATTGTCCTTATCCTTGGACAAGTTAATAGTAGGATAGAAAGACAGAATTTAATCTCAATAGGCTTTAAAAATATTCGTTTGAAGACTAGAAACTAATATAGTTGACATTTTGAGAAAACATGCTATAAAACTAAAATTTGGTCTAAAATATGTGGTTTCAGATTCAGATTCAGATTCAGATTCAGATTCAGATTCAGATTCAGATTCAGATTCAGATTCAGATTCAGATTCAGATTCAGATTCAGATGACTTTATTTGCCCCAGAGGGGCAATTCACGACATCAGTAAGAAGCATAATAATACGTGGAAAACATTGGCTTATGCCCTGTGCACAATAATCCAGATACTTATTTACACTTATTTGCCTCTTTGAGCTTCTATCCATATATGATCAGAGTTTTAGGTTGTAAGTTTTACAAATGTAGGATAAAAAAAAAATTATTTTCTTTTCTTTTTGTAAAATTATGGTTCCTATGTATCTGCATGACAAACAAAGACATCAGAAAATAATGACATCCCACATTAATGCTTGCATATGTTTTATTACTTTGTACAATGAACAGCAGTAAAAGTGTTCCAGACATGTATCAGCTTTACAGCAAAATGTATATGGTATAAAGAATACACTTCAGCACCCCAAACCAACACCTCAGCTAACTGTTTGACAGGTTAACTTGTTGCTGTTCAACTTCATGAAATGCTTGACCCTCTGTGTCTGCTACATCTGTGTTATCCACTGTTAAACGTCCACTAGAAATATTGCTTTGTACTGATGTGTATTTGTTTTTGCACAGCGTGAACAGAGAGATTTGGGAGAGGAAAGTACCTGTCAATCAAACACACAACAGCTCAGTATCAGTTTTGTATTCCTCCGCTACAGCGATTTACTTCTTGCTGAATAAAATGTTGTCATTGTATGTTTCAGAATTATACATTTTACTTGTATTTTGAAATTCTAAATAAATTTCTAATGTAAGTTCTCTGGTTATTTGCCATTTCAAGTTTGCATCCTGAGGTCTGTCGGCGTGTATTTTTAGGCATCAGGGGTATGATAGGACTGCGACGCTTTAAATATTAATATATAGATGGGGTATGGATCACAGCTTTGCAGACTTGTCTTGTATTAAATGAGCCTGAGCCTAACCAAAACCATTAAAAATAAATGTTTATTTATATTGAGAGTCACTCTATAGAGTTGATATATGTTCATCTGTCAGTTGCAGTTAAGCACAATGGCCACATTTCTAGAATACACTGTCACTGAGTTGTTTTTAGTCTTTCAGATATTATTAAACCTTCGCCCCTCACTGTGACTTCAGAGCTGTGCACAGTCACTGTTCCCATTCATTGTACTGGAAATAATGACAAACTCCTACTTAGATTAGAGGAAAATGTATGTTTTTTACATTGAAGCAGACTATGTGGTACTAAAGATAAATCAAAATTGTTTAGGGCTGATTGTAGGTTTATATTCATAGCTGGTTCTTAATGTTTTGGGTTTATATATATATATAATTTTTTTTAATATAAATTGACATTAAGAAAAAGTCACTGGCATCACCCTTAAAGGTTATGGTAAGTCTACAGGGGATTAAATGCAAGTCAATGCAACATCCCCTTAAGTGACAAAAACAAGTCAGAGTATGTGTGACGTTGGTGATGGTGGGCTGGGGGGGGGCGTAGGAGGGAGTGAAGCAAAACAGTCACATGTACAACAGACTGTTAAGGAATAACTCCCCACTGCCTCCCTCCCTCCTTCCCTCCCTCTCTCACTTGCTCTCGCTCTCTCTCTCTGTCGCTCTTCACAATCCTCCATCCTCCTCATCTTCCTCCTCCAGCATGCCGTGCTCCTGTCTGCCCTCTGCTCCTCATTTTCTTCTCAACTTGAACTATCTGTGTATTTAATTTTTAATGATACACGTATCCCCCGCTCATTCCTGCTCTCTCTCTCTCTCTCCCTCTTTCTCTTTCTCTCTCTCTCTCTCTCTCTCTCTCTCTCTCTCTGTACTCAGCTCCTCTCTTCGCCACCTGTTAGTTAGTCTTCTTCTTGCCTCCGCACTGGAATCCCCCATTTTTTTATGAGGAGTTTCACACTTGTGCTATCACTGAGGTAAGTTATCTTTATCATTATTACTACTATAATAATTATTATTTTTAATTACATAATATAGATGAGTTACTGGGTTGCTTGCCATCATTTTCTTTCAAAATTCTGACTAAATATATAAATGCTTTGCAAGTGTTTTCTTCTTCCACATACCTATTTTTCTCATTTTACCATCACTTCATTTGAGTTTAACGTATTGCTCACACATTAGTGTTTTCCACATTAACACTGCATGATAGAATAATATTTAAAGCAGTGAAAACCAGACTGAAACACATGGACAGATGCTTTATTCAGCATCATTCTCACTCAGCACCCAGGTGCAACATGTGGCTGTATGTTTTCTACCTGCTCTCTCACTTTTTGTTCACACCTTAAAGCCAACACACACGTATGAAACGTACGCTGTCACATTGAAGTTTACTCATGCTTGGTTGTCTGAAAATAACTTGGCTCTAATTGACAAGGGATCACTGTCAGTGTGGTTAGACATAAATGATGTGCTGACTATCAAGCCCTAATGAGTAGCTACAGTGTGCAGCACTGTACTATACCATCTGCCTGTCAGCCAAGCAGCTTGTTATTTAAAGGTGAATGGAGACCGCTCAAGGGGCTCATTGTATGTAGGGCACAAGAGAAGATGAAGAAGAAGACGACCCCCCCCCCCCCAAAAAAAAAAAAAAAAAACCAGGAGCAGAAGCTTCTCACAAACCTACAGGTGAAATAATGACAACTGAGGAAGATAAGGAGTGAAGAAGGGGTAGCTTTTAAAGGCAGAGATGAGAAGGTAGAGGATATGTTCATGAAGACCATGCATGTGACATGACTTTAATTTAATGTGAAGGAGCTAAAATAAGGAGGAGGGGGATAGCGTGTTGCACAATTGCTGACTGTTGACTCCTGACTGCTCTCCTTCTTGAACCAGAGTCCTAACCTTATAAATGTAATGCATGGTACATTGTTCTATATGTGATTGCGTAACAGTCAGCCACAAGGCTATTGTATGTTGCTGTGTACGTCCAAACATTGTCTTGCTTATAGGAAATATGCAAAATAATTCATCCATGTGCCCCAAGGTGAAATGTCATTTATATAAGCCTGTTATTCATGTTAGAAACCTAATAAGTGGTAGTTGAGATCTGCATGTGTGTACGCATTATTGTCATATTATTCTCAGCAATAAAATAATGATGAAAATTAAAGATGAGAGAGACATTCCAGCTGGCAGCATGAAGGCGATCAATCATGAGCACTATATGAGCTTCTGCTTCCCCACAGGCTGTGAGCCACCAGGCCCCCCGGCTGTACGTACGCTGCTCCTGCTGCTTCTGCTGCTGCTGGTAGTGGTGGTAGTGGAAGTAATGGTGGTGGCGGAAGTGGTAGAGGGGCCAAACCAGCTCACGGCCACATCAGCTAGGACTGGGAGGCGACTGACTGTGCACATTATATCAACAACCAGCAGCTCCCAAGTCAGCCACAGCCTCATATTGTGTATGTGTGTGAAGATGAGCTAATATACAGGCGACAACGTGTCTCACTGTATGTTTGTGTCATTTTTGTCTGAACTGTTATTTCATATAAGGAAGTGTAAACACTAATAGGTGTGAGCTGTTCTAGTATGACATCGTGTGTGTGTGTGTGTGTGTGTGTGTGTGTGTGTGTGACTTATTATGCAGATTAATTAGATATTTACTACAACAGTGAATCACCTTTCATCTCTGTAATTAATTATATTCTTTATAAGCATCATTAGATTACAATCAGCACCATTATCATTGCACAGTGACTTGAGTTTTGTACCCAATCAGAAGTGGTAGTTGTAAAAAGGGCTCAAAAGTAAACAGCTCCATGTCTAACAGGTGTAAAAAAAACAAAAAACAAAATTAGATCTAAATACATATACAGCTGTGACACTGAAAATTTAATGCAGTCGTCATCGTAATCTTACACCAAAATGTAAATGTAGTGTATGCGTGAAGTGAATCTACATATGTGAAGTGTATACACATATAGAGTGAAAACATACGCAGTCAGAAAGATAGAAAGAATAACATGCGACTTGTCGACTCCTCCTAATTTAAATCGACTTGTGCTACAGGAGTCGACTAGTTGATGTGTCTGTTAATGCCCTACGTAGTACTGTGAAAAAGGGCCACACAGCCTTGAGCTTTGAACATATGTCTTTATTTCTAATAAGAAATATGCAGAAAACATTGGAACTAAAACCTCTGGAGGTAAAATCAGTATTTGATGTGACCTTCATGCACATTCAGTGAATCGTCATCTTTTGACAGTCTGGATATTTTATTAAATAATCCTGTGTTATATTACACACGTTCAGAATATCCCAGAGGCTTTCATAGTCTTTTATCATTTTCTCTGCCCAGATGATACCATATAGCTTCAAGTTCTGCAATATTAATATCGATTCACAGCCACACATATACATTCATCAGTTTTTGTAGTTATATATGTGCAAATGGAATGTACAGCAAAAAGGTAAACAGCTTTGAAAACCAAAATTAATTTCAGACAAAAAAAATGTAGGCAGCCTTGACTGTTGCATAATACTGTGTTTTTTACAAACAGAAAATGAAAGAAGAAATGAAATTGATAATCACATTGCAGTATATTGTAAAAAAAATACTTGAAGGAAAACATACATATTATGAATCATTGTGAAATGTTTATTTTTTTCCCCTAAAACCTTGTAACTAGTGGAAGAAAAACATCAACACAGTATTTATCCATGTCCAGTGACACTGAGTTGAAAATAACACAACACACAGGACCTGTATGTATTGATTACATTTTTCTTTTTTGCTATGAGCAGCACAGGGAAGTCCCTTTCATGTAGTTTGTGGAGTCAATATCCACAGTAGGTCCATTTTTAACAAACCAAGCAAGGACAGAACTGTCAGAGTTTATTCTGAACCGTGGAGCAACAAACACAGAACAATGATCAATCAAGCATAAACTCATCAAACCCACTAAAGTAAAAAGAACCATATGTGTTCAGCATTAAACCTAATTCTTTTACTTTACAGCTGTGTGTAGAGGTTACAACAACAGCAATGTTTCTGGGGTTTTTCTTCACAGTCCCTTTTTTTTTATTCTGAACATTGCTTCTTAGGGATTCTCACTCTCAACACATTCTGATGCTTTAGCCAAAGTCCCTACGGTGTTTTCAACACACTGAGATCTGCAGACAGAAGACTTCAGTGACTGGATTTGATAAATAGCACTCACAAAATAAGTATTTAATATATGAACATTTGGTAGTTTGACTGCATTAATTCAATATAAATCTGTATCTAGATCCAGAACATTTACAAATCTGATAGTAATGACTTTTATATAGGTGAGTATAGGTCATATATTTCAGTTCCATAAAGGCTGCTAACTACAGATGATCACATTTGATCTTTGGCCTTGTTTCAGCAAATTTGTAGTTGTTGCTGAACTGTATGTTAACAGTTATGGCCCTAGTTTAACTTATGGATTTAAAGAGAATCATAGTATTTAGCCTGAAGCACTGAAGCCAATGACTTTGCTGGAAAGCTTAATTAAGTAGTGATGAACTCTGACCAGTTTCTGAAGTCATTAATTGTGCTACTGTGGTCCTCAGTGGCACCAAAATGGCTGCTGCAGATTGTTGTCAGAAGGCAAAATGTCCATCACTTCTCAACTGAGTGCCAGAAGACTGTCAAAGACCTTTCTGTCAGACAAGCTGGGGTAGTTTGCCGGGTGGCATAGTACACCATGTTTTGGTTGTTTCATCGACTGCCAATGAAAAGCTGGATGAACAGTGGGTTGCATCACCCACTGTTCTGCTCGCAATAAGCAGAAAAGCTGGACCATACATGACAAATGACCCTCATTCCCTGCATTTCTGATGAAGGTCAACAGTCAGAGGCAACAAGATTCACTTTCTGCTCGGGTGTCATGGTCATACTGACTTCCTGTCCTGGAATTAATCTGTTTACCGGCCCTGTAAGCAGCGGGAAATGAAAAGATTAGCAAAACATCACTGGACTCTTTTCTCAAGTTCATAGACCACGACCACATACAAAAACAACAGGGGAACTGCAAATATTAATATTTACAGTACAAAAATTGGCCCAAGCCTGAGCTTCTCAGTTTCAATCGATTAATGCAGGGGGAGCAGTAGGAGTCCAGAGGGGGGATTTATTCAGTATTGAGGACAGAACGCCCCCTCAAGGCCAGCTGTCTTTAGAAAACAAAAGCTGTGAGTTATTTGTAATCCACCCCCCTCTTTTTTATTTTGGGAAGAGAACAGGCACATCAGCCTTGTGGTCAACTCCATTCTACTACCACAACTTATATAATCATCAAGACTCTTCTCTGGGTCTAAAGAGTGTTTCACCATATGAAGCCTTTATGCAATAATTGCCTCTCCGTCTACTGAGGGTTGTTAAGCGCTTCAGATCATACAGATACTCCAGAGGCTTACACATACTACTATTTCTCCATGGATAATTAGGAATCAGGGGAGACCCTTATTGTCCATTATGCTTTATCCTGCTTGATAGACTTGAATTTATTCACATGTATTCAATTGAAATGCAAATTGGTGCACAACCTCTGCTGTATTTTGTCATCTTATGAGCAATGCCTTTCTTTTTACAGTTTGTATAATTATGTTGAAGGAGTCGGCAGCACTCTTGTCACATCCTCCTAACTTTGTTGCATATGAGAAATGTCTTTTTAGGTGTGATGAGGTTGCAAAGACAGAAAAATCAAATTTTGCCTCTAACCATTTTACTAAGCTGACCTTATTCCTCATGGTATTACAGAAGAGAAAAAGACAAGAAAACAACAACTGAAACCTGTGGCCTTTCTGTCTGCTTTCATATTTCAGTGGAATAACTGCAACACATGTAATTAGATGTAACTTTCCCCCTTGTCTCTCTGTAGCCCTATGACTGTGAGAAAAGGAAAACGTTTAGCCATCTCCATCCAGGAGCACATGGCCATCGACGTCTGCCCAGGCCCCATCCGTCCTATCCGTCAAATCTCTGCCTACTTCCCTCGTCTCTCGCCCACTTCTTCCTTCTCTGAGCCGCTATCTCCCAATCAGGTGGGGGCTCCCAGTGCTCTCAGCCCTGGCAGTGCAGGCCAGAGTGGAGGGGCTATCGGAGTTGGGGGAGGAGGAGGAGGAGGAGGAGGAGGAGGAGTGAGCAGTGGCCTGTTATCACCACTGTTACCAGGGGCAGGAGGAGGAGGGGGCTCACTGTCTGCAATGAGTAGCATGGACACCTCCATCGAGATCGACAGCTGTGACAGCGACGATAACAGTGAGTCACCTGAAAGTGAAAACCTGGATTTACTGGTGCAGAAAATGAACACCAATTATTTAAAGTGAAAACTGTGTAAAACAAGCTCATGGAAAGTTTTGCAGAGATTTTAGGTCAAAGGCTTGAATTGAAACATAATGACCAGTGTGTATCCCTGCACATATACATAATACTGCAGTGTTTGCTGCTGCATGAGCTGATAACACCAGCAGCCTCAGCCCAATAGTCCCTCGCAAAGATTGACGTTTGTTTGTCAGTGCCTGTTTAGCTTGGATTAGGAAAGGGCACAACATTTATACTGCTCACATAGCTTTATACATTCTAGTTGAGTTTAAATGTGATATGTGGTGACATCTCACACACAACTAACTGCACAACCAACCACATTAACAGTGAGGATAAAAACAAAAACTGTCTTATTAGATTAGGTTGGGGGGTGGGGGGTATGTTCATATTGGGCTTTCTAGTCAAGGCAATGTTAACTATGGTCCTCCAAACATAGTATAAAATGATATTGCACATTAATATTGGATGTTACCTGCTATAAAATAGGAAAAGTAGAAGCAGAGGTTTGTTCAGAGCTACTCTAGTGACATCATGGTTTAATCTGTCTATGGCATCCTGCTCCCTGTGGACATATAAACAGCTTTTGCTAAGTAAACACACACAAAAAAACAATGTTTATCATCAAAAGCTCAGGACATCTAAAATAAAATTAAAAGCAATAAACAAACCAAAAAAAAAAATAGGAGAAAATAAGTGACCAGTGATTTATTTGTGGTTGCCAGACAACTGCCTGAGGCACTGATGCCTTCATCCAGGAAATATTCACACAATTAAACCAACTTTCTGCAGAGATTAAAGTAATGCTTGATAAAGATTCCCCCACACCTTCACCCGATGTCCATTGGGATTGACTTCATCAGCTCTTTGATGCTCACCACAAACACAACACAGCCTCTCCAAAAATTATGATCTTTGATTTTTTTTTTAAACAGGTGCATTGCTTAAGATTTTAGGTGATGTATTTGTATAAAGAAATGACTAATAATTATATACATTATATAAGAAACTACAGAGGGAAGAGATCCTCTCTGTGTTCACCATCTTACACCTTCATGTTTTTGCAGTTGTGCTGCATTTTTAGTAGCCAGCATAGATATTCTTAAGCTCAGCTCAGAGCAAATATTCATGACAACACAAGCTGAAAACCAGCAGGTACTTCCAAATCACTGGTTTGTGACCATATGAAGACCTTCTTGTTGAGACCCATGCATCATGATGAGATGGTGTATTTATATTTCCTATCTTACTGCAAGTTTTTTGCTTTTTGTTATTAAATAATTTGTAAAATTGAGGGTTGAAAAAAGGTCCTATATTTTGAATACTGAGGAAACAGTAAAAAAATATATATTAAAGAAAGGTTTATGGATTTCTCCCGGAGCTGTTCTGTTTTTAAAAGGAGTTGGTGCTGCCTCTCATAAACAGAAAAAATAGAGTAGACAGGATTGTACACTGAGGCAAGCACTGAAGAGTCAGGTACCATTACTGCAAAGTTTACCTATGACGTCCTGAAATGGTTTATCTCATGACATATCTTTGATCTGAACTAGATTTTATGTATTTGGAGCAGAAGCTTGGGGTTTAGAACTGTCAGTTGGTTGCAATCCTCAGCTTTGCCACTAATTACCACTAAATTCTACACTTTACTTGGTTTTAAAGTGTACCTCAGGGCAAAGCTAGTAAAGTTTTCTTCAATAGTCTGCTCCTGTAAATGAAGTAATCAGGACAAAAGCAATTACCAAACTAACTGTCACATTTTTTTCCGTAATTGCCTTGCAGCATCCTTGGGGACACTAGAGTTTGACCTCCGGTACGAGAGAGCCACCAGCTCCTTACACTGCACCGTGCTGAGAGCCAAGGTACACAAGTTGGTTTTGTAGGAAGAGACAGACAAGAAAATCCAAAAATGATTGATAAATGATGATTTATGAGACCTGAGAGCCAAACAGCTCTGTTGTTTTGTTTTGTCATGAGGTACAAATGGTAATTTAAAAAAAAATCCCTGCTGTGACTCTGATTTGAAATCATCTCATAATTTGTAAAAAAAAAAAAAAAAGTCAATTTTTCAGCTTTTACTGTTGATTTTTATGAGAGTTATCCCGACTAATTAAAATTCTGCACCTTCTCGCTTTACTAAAGATTTCATATGTACCATTCACCTTTATAAAATACTATAAATTATTAGGACTGGCTGAGTGCACACTGTTGTCTTTAAAAATTCCCCTTTATAGCTTTTCTTTCTATTTCCATCAGGGACTGAAACCAATGGATTTTAATGGTTTAGCAGATCCTTATGTGAAGCTGCATCTGCTGCCTGGAGCCTGCAAGGTATTACAGAGTTTACAGAGTTGTTTTGACACTAAATGCATCTTCTGCTTTTGAAAATAACCTCAAATAAACCACAAGCTGCTAAGTGCAGGTTTCATTCTTGTGATGAAACGTGATGAAAATAAACAGAACAACAAGTCTATCTGCAGTTAAATTAAATGGCCTTGGTGTCAGTAAGCACTTAATAATAAGTTGTTTTCCTGTTGACATTTTTTGTTGATTGCAACTCTCGGGAAAAAAAAAGTTTCCTCTTCTTCTTCTGCTTCTACAGGCCAATAAACTGAAAACCAAGACTGTTCGCAACACACTAAACCCTGTGTGGAATGAAACACTCACCTACTGTGGAATCAATGAGGAGGACATGTACCGCAAAACCCTCCGGTAAATGTTTCTTGTGCTTGCAAAATGTTTCTTTGGCTATTTTTGTCCTCTGATCTTTCTGTCTTTTGGCATTGAGAGTCAAGAAAGACAGGAAGTAAAATAGAGAGCTGATTCTGAGCTCCAAGAGATTTCTTATCGTCTGTGTCTGCATCAGTCTCTCTGTGTAAATCCTTTTCTGTTTCAGTGTATTCCCTTTCTTCTTGTGTCTCCACCAGGTCTCCTCTGTCACCTTATCCCTGCTCCCCCTCTGTCCTCTCGTCCAATGTTGTCCTCCAGGATCTCCTCCTAAACTATCTCTTTCTCTGTGTCTTTCTTCTTCATTTGTCGTCCCGTTTCTCTTTTACCAAGCTGCAGTGACAGATTGGGGTCACACTAAGCACTGCGGGGTGTTTTAATTTCACTGACCCCCCTCCAGAGGTGACGAAAGCTGTGAATTGTGTCTGCCTGTGACTAAAACTTTGCCACAGCACACGTGGGAGTGGGATTTAAATAGGATCGACTGTTGATCTCTCGGGGGAAATTAGAGGAACTAGCCTACCACCGGCCTATGACACTGTATTAATTCAGCAAAGGCGTTGAACGTTCAAAAAGACAGAATGTTTAACCTACTTAAATGTGCAAATGTAGTGACTTCACTTACTCCATTGAACTATGGTTTAGATCTGCCTACTCACTTATTTTATCATACATATTGTCAAGATGACATGAGGGTGTGTGAGGATTAATCTGCTTTAAAGGACACTGAAGAAACACCTCGTGGAAATATTACTTTGTAGGTTTAATAGCAATGGATTAGTGATTAAGTAACAGGCCAAAAAATATATATCCTTATAATTAGAAGAGAGGGAAAATGTTTCTTTGCAAAGTCCCAAAGAAATAAAAGAAATCTATCACAGAGATGAGAATGTTTCCATTTTCTCTACTGACATCAGCTTCATTCAACCAGAACTCAATATATCACAAAGGTCTACATCATTTTGATGTGACAGAGCTAGAAGCTGTCATTTGCTTCTCCACATTTATGTAAAACCACTACTGCTCAGAGGAACTCAACCTTATTCTCTAGGGATTTATGGAAGGAAATATTGTTCGTCAAATTTGATTTTAGCTCTTGCGCAGTAAATATATAAGGAAGCCAATTTCTTCCCCCATAGGCAATGTGAATAATGAATAAAAGAACACAAGAATACTCTAATAAGTCAATATTTTACTATTAGTGTGTCTTATGTTAAGGCTAAGGGAGAGGCAATGTGTAGCTGTGTGTGTGTGTGTAACCACTCATGCACCTGAATCAAAACCCTCTAACATGAAGGCTTTTAAAATTATGATATCGAAGTAGTAAAGTGTTGGCAGATGGAACATATTTAAGTATTTCCTGACAAAAAGATGTGCACTCTGTAAATAAAGGAGATTAGAGAAGTGTGTAGATGTGCAGAATGTGTCTTGTTCATCTTCTTTTGGCAACCAGGAAGATTATTCATTAAAGGGATGTGCATGTCTTAACACTTTATTTACCAAATATCACACTTTCCTACAACATCGCTTTGTATTCAATATGAGATATTTTATATTTCTGATTAGTAAAGAGGATTTAAATTAAGAACAACCATTGATTGACTTCTTTGCCATACCAAGCATCACCGTCTGTAATTATCACATGAGAAGATATTCATTGATCAACAATGCTGGCGTGATCAGGAAATCAATTAACATTCATTCATTCATTCATTATGTGAACGGTACACCCTGGACACGTCACTAGTTCATTTCAGGGCTGAACATATAGAGACATATTATCACTCTGACATTCACACCTATGGACAATGTTAGATTAATAGATTAACAGATCAGTGTATCTTTGGATGATGGAAGGAAGCCAGAGTCCCTGGAGAGAACCCACGCAGATATGGGGAGAATGTGCGTTAACTCTTTAAAAGCTGACGTATCATAGCTGACACACCCTGAGCAGATACAGTGACTCTGTGACTATTTCTACAATTTAAAAAAATGTCCAACAGTTTCTGAAGCCTGAGACGCTTCATAGTTTTTACTGCAATTTCACTCACACCTGTATGACAAACTGGTAAATAAGCTGTTTTAGCAGAATTATAACATGCATTAAATTGTAAATAACTGCTAGATTTTGAAAATATTTGGAAAATGAGCAAAGGTTTTTATAGTCAAAGATGGACCAGATGGAACATTTGAAGCCCAGGGTTTAAAGGAGTCGTTCCATGGTTATTTCATTAATATTCCTGTGTTATCCATTGTTATTGAATACATTGTGTGTTGGTTCTATTTAAAAAAATGTCCGGATTGCTTTGTTTCCAGCTGTTTGTGGAGGGTAGAAAAATTACTTGAGGTCGAACAACAGAGTTTACCGGTACTTCCTCATACATGTCCATGATGCCGTAACGAGGCGTCTGTGATTGGCTCAGAATGCGTGAAAGAACACCCCCCCTTGCTTTTTGTGTGTGTTTAGCTTTATTAGAGTAGCATCCCGCTAGGTTTCGTGCTGTTGCTTGTTTTGAAAATGTGCAGGGGAAAAAAATGATGTTTTATTTCCACAGAGAGCACATGAACCAGTTTGATACGCCATTCTTTTCAAGTTTGTGCAGCAGCTACTGTGGCACCATCTGTGAATGTGGTATGTAGCCAGTGGAGGTGACAAAGCAGTATGTGTTGGGAACTCGGGGTGACCCATCAGATTCCAAAAGGAGCGTGGAAAAGTGGTTTTCAGTGGAATGATACCTTTAAAGGGTTAATTAACATGAGACTGTGCAGTTATGATTCACTTCAGTTTTATTTTATTTCGAGCACACAATAATCATCAAAACACCAATGAAATAGTCAACTTTTCTTTTTTTCTTGTACATTTCACTTTGATGATTGTATGTTGTACAAAAGATTCAGATAAATATGACTTTAATATAAATAAATGGCAACAATATCAAAGTTAATATCATGGAAAGCTTCATTTTAACTGAAACCATAGTTTATACCTAATAAGAAACCATTCTTTATTTGCTGCAACATCGACATCAATCCAGCTCATGTCATTATATCTATATCTGTGCTGATGTCAGAGTATCAATGGCCTCTATGTACGTGTCAATTGTGAAATAAATTGAAACAAAATTGATGTTTTTACTAATGTGAAATTTCACCCATTATAAGTAAACAAGGAAAAAAGATTTTAAAATTACTAAAAAATTTTTTTACTTTGACTTATTTTCCCCAAAAATATAATAACATGTGTTCTGGGCCAATGGCAATGTATAAACTCAATATGGTGTGAATTCAATCAACAGCTTTGTTGCTAGAATGTTAATAAACAAAGAAATAAACCAAACCAAAAGCAAAACCTCTTACCTCTCCAGGGTAAAAAATGAAATCGTTCAAACAGAAATTGAACATTTGAAGCCATCCACAAGTGAAATGAAATCAGTATTCTAGACAAAACACCTAATATATATCCACACTCCTATCATTTTTCTTGTTGAATATTATGATACATATATATTTTTGTTCTATTGCTTACCTGCTATGTCATATTCTTGGCATCATATCTCATATTTTGGGCACAATAACAACAAACATGCCACTTACAATGAATATTTTTGTTTCAGTCTCATGAAAAATGCATTTTCACAAGAGCCAGAGTAACAGTTGTCATTTGTTTTCATTGGATAAAATCTAGCATGTATTTCACATAACAGAAAAACTTCTCGGTGTAAATGTTTTTTCCTGATAGCTGAGAGTATTTAGATTAAATTCCTATCCCTTTCTGACATCATAGTAGGATGCACATTAGAACAATACTGTGCCCAACACTTGAATCATGACCTATCATCATCTCACACACAGCTCCATTCTCTGGCTGTTTTGTTCACACTTGGTTTTGTTTTTTACCGGTGCATTCATCACTCAGTGTTTTCTCTCTGATGGTTTTCTCTCTTTATATTCCCCCCTGTGTCCTCTTCCTGTGCCTTCTCATTTTCCTTCCGTCTTTCATATTTTGAAGGGTATGGGTCTCCTTTTGGCTAATAAAGCATCAGATTTGATTACCACTGGGAATCCCAATGCGTCCCTGAATACAGCCTCCTTTGCACTCTGCAGTTTTCTGCTCTGGTGTTCTTTTATTACCGGGACATGAAGGCAGCAAGTGACTGCCCTATTGTCTTTGGGTTATGAATTAGGTTAGACGTTAAATGAGTCAGGAAGCCAAGAGGCAGCACCATCTATTAGGATTTTTCCTCTGACAAATTGTTTTTGTAATTTTCATTTTCTCACTTGTGTGCCCAACAAAAAGCCAATCACACAAGGATCTTATCTGCTCACTGTAAGAATGGCTGTAGAATTAACACCAAAAATGTAAAAAAAAAAAAAATCGCAACATAAAAAAACTGATTGAAAATACAAATCCAAAGTTGTTCATTTGAAAAACATCTTGTGTTAATGATAAAATCAAATATCGCTCCACTTTTTACAGGAAGGTAATGTTATTAAAACCTAAATAGTATGTAGAAATCAAATATCTCTATTGTTATGAGAAAATAAAAGTGGACATTCAAAAACAAAACAATGTGGTTCCATTTAAATTGCAAGACCACAGTGTTAAAATAGCCTATTCACTTTTTTTGTATAAATAAAAAAATAAACAGTTAAAATCTTGGCTCCACATATCAAAATTTCCTGGCAAGACACTGAAGCCTACATTTCCCCCTGGTAGGACCTGTTGACTTTGTGATGTATTTGGGACACCAGTTAAATCTACATGTTTAAAATGTTAAAGCTTCATGTTAGTCCTTAAATAGGCGGTGGTGTATAAAGTACTGGTTTAAAGTACTGGAGTAGAGGAGTGGAGTAGAAGTACCAGTATTATATTTAAAATACTGACTTGAGTAGAAGTTGGAAGTGTTCTTTAAACACTTTACTTAGGTGTTTAGTAAATAAGTACTACAAGTAGAAGTATGTTGCAATTGTTGAAGTCTATAAACAAAACTGAGGAACCAGATTGCGGCACTGTAAAGAAGTACACACACACACACACACACACACACATATATATATATATATATATATATATATATATATATATATATATATATATATATATATATATATATATATATACATATATATATATATATATATATATATATATATATATATTAGGGCATTAACGACTTCAGTTTTTTTCAAGTCGACTTATCTGTCAATAAAGTCGAGTGGCGTCGACTGGGTCATGATGACGTCATCACATTGTCAGACATACGGCTAAAAAAACAAAACAAAAAACACAGACACAAGTCTGTCCAGTAATGAGCAACTTGTATTAAAGTTCACTGCAATGTAACAATGTCCACTGACAAGACACAAACTTCACTTTAACTACAACAAAACAAAGGCTAATGTTAGCAAATAGTTTTCTGTTAAATGTAACTGAACATCAGTAGGTGAACATATGTCTGCATTTGGTCTGGACCCACGGTTCTAAAACTGGAATGTCCACGTCTGTCACACGTCCTCATTTTTTATATTACATGTAATAAGTTAAGGCCAACAAGATGAACACAACACTGTCCTTATCATGTGTTTGGAGGGAAAAAAAAGAGCGTGTTGTCTTAATGCAGGTTGCTAGCACTGCTAATCACTGGTTAGCTAGCTAATGCTGCTCGCATTATTCACATTAGCCGATACCTCTTCAGATGTCGTTTTTTTCATCTAAAGTGAAGTATTTCCACACATGCGATGTGTGTGTCACTCTTGTTTAGTTAGCCCACCACAACTGTCTTACCGCGCGCGAGCAAGCCAGCGAGAGAGAAAGGCAGGGAGAGATAGAATAACATGCGACTTGTCGACTCCTCTAAATTTAAGTCGACTTGTGCTAGGAAAGTCAGCGTGTCGACTAGTCGATATTTTAGTTATATATATATATATATATATATATATGTGTGTGTGTGTGTGTGTATATATACTTCTTTTTTTTTCCTCTGGTTCCTCAGTTTTGTTCATCGGCTTCAACATTTGCACACATTAAAAAGGCCTTTACACCCACACACTTTTATATTTAATCATTTACATAACCATAACCTGCATTTTTTCCCAAAGAATTATAATTCAGTTTTTACATCCCCATAAAATATACGAAATTCACAGCCATGGAGTTGCACACACAGATTTAAATAATTCCTTCCATTTTTATCTCCACCTCTCACCCACGTCACTGCTTCCTTCGCTCCGTGGCTTTTTGATTCCGCATATGCAGCTTCTTTCCAGCTCCATCACTCATGCCTCATGCTCCCACCCACTTATGCATTTCAGGTGACATTATGGCAGGTGTAAAAGTTTTCCGAGCCCATAAATATGCATTGTCTTAACCTTGCATGATACACTTTAACACTATGTAAATTCCTACTGGAAGGAAAATGGTAATTACTTGTATAATGTTTGTATACAGTCACTGGATTTCTATAGAGGTGAACTACAGTGTGATGCTCTTTAAATCGGGTCAGCAATTTCCTTGTTCGTTGATACAATGTTAGAAATAATTAAGTGACTTGTATGAACCATTTTTTCACCACCTTTGTAATTCTCTCTCTCATACTTGAAGTGCTCTTCATGTGTCTACTTCAAATGTGAATTCTTAATATTTATTTTTTATTTTTTTGCATTATTCAGCTGCTTTTTATTCATGTGCTTTCCCCTCTCTCTTCATGTGTGTCTCTGTCTCTTGTCTTTTTCCCTCCCTCCCACCCTACTCCTTCGTCTGTCTCTCACTCTCAGAGTGTCCGTGTGTGACGAAGACAAGCTGACACATAATGAGTTCATCGGGGAGTCGCGTGTGGCCCTTCGCCGTGTGAAGCCTGACCAGACCAAACACTTTAACATCTGTCTGGAGCATCCTCCTCCTGTGAGAAAGAGGCAGGGCGAGTACAGAGAGCGAAAGGGCGGGTCATAAAGAGACTGGCTTGAAATAAAACACAAAAATTAGACTTGAGAGAACTAAAATGGAAAGTAGAAATAGAACTGGGTGAGAAAAAAACAAGGCGGGGGTGATGATGCAATGGAGTGAAGAGAGAAGGCAGGAAATCGTTTAAGAGCCATCAGAGAGGCATTGATATGTCAATTTTTTAGAAGACATAGCTATTCCCTTCACTGATGGCTACACACCTGCAACATAATATAAAAAAGATCAAATACCATCCACTCTGACTTAAACAAAAGAAAAATAGCTCCTGTTTGTACCAGTAAACTTTATAAATTTCTGTTATATTTCAACATAAATGCCAGGAAGCAATATATGGAGATATCAAGAGTCACTTTTGTAATGTAATAAGTAAACAACATTGTAATATATGCAAAACAACTCCAAATGTCCATTTTATGGCTTTTCTATCAGATTTTGATTGTGTTCAAAGTTTTATCAGGATATCAGTGTGTAATGTTGGGATTCAGTCACCTATAACTGTATAACTTGTACATTTCTGCTCTAGCTGACAGTAATAATAACTCATTTTAACAGAATTCTCACAAAATCTACAAACGTACGTATAACATTTTTGCATGTTTGCATCTTCAACTGGGATGTGAATATGAAGACTTTATTCATTATCATAGATTGTTTAAAACACAATGACATGCTACATACATCTAAGATGAGACTCTTGAAGATGCTGGAGTTAATCATATTGTTCCTGTAAAACATATTCATCCTCTTGGAAAATTACCCCTAATATACTTTTTTTTTTTTTTTTTTTGACAAAACTTTACAAGTAAAATACTCTTTAATGTCAAGGTGGCATTACATTGACTGACATAATTCAACAAGTTCAGTTAGTTAGTATTAGTAGTCCCACAAGTAGTGAAAGGATCAACTGAATGCTGTTAATTAAGTTAATTAGTAAAAAAAAAAAAAAAAAAAAAAAAAGCCACATTTTCCAGCCATCCATTCATTTTCTGAACCCTTTGATCTCTATGAGGGTACATTACATTGTCCATGATGTCATTTATAAAAGCAGTAAAAGTGTAAAACATCCCTGAGGGTGAATAATTTTTAAAGATACTGAATAGCATTGTGTTAGTATTTACCATGGTTTGTCAAAGACTTTGTCTGGTGTTTATTTCTGCAGCTCTTATGACAAGGAAAAGTGGTAACAATATTGATTAATTAATTACAGTGATTTGTTGAATATAATATTCAGTGAACATTTAGTCTTTTAAGTTGATATGTTGGAAGCAGCAAAATGAGCAACATAAGGAACTGAGGGACTTTGTCCAAGTCCATTTTGTAACAGTAGTGACTGGGTCAGAGCGTCTCCATAACTGCAGGTCTTATTGGTTGTTCCTGGTCTGTAACGAAAAATGGACTAACTAGGGAAATCCCAATCTCAAGACCATTGATCATAGGTATGTTTGAGCTGTTGCACAAATAAACCAGATCCACAGACGTCCACCTCTACTTCCACAATTTAAGGGATCTGCTGCTTCTGCCTTGGTCCAGATACCACAGCAGACCTTCAGAGGTCAGGTTTACGCTGCAGGTCTGAGCTGTTTTTATGGTCAAACAGGAACCTACACAATATTAGACAGACGGTAATAATGTTCTGCTCCCATTGATGCCAATTATTTTATTTCATATGTGATGCTATCTTGGATTCCAACCAAGCCTGGGGTGGGTAGTGTTGGTTTGTGTCAGTACAGACTTCTTTAGTCATGTCATCGTACTGTTGTGTGCCAGGTTGTAAGTTCTATAAAAGAAAGAAGTCCTGTCTATATTTTGAATTTATAAAAATCCCATCAACGAGCTAGCATTATTTTCAATGTTGTATTCACCTGAATTGGGTTGTGCTAAAAAGCTAATCAGTAGCCACCTAATGTTGACCATGGAGAAAGTTTACTACTGACTGACACTGAATCAGGATAACATGGAGTATGAACGGATATTGTTGGTTTACAGGAAAATTAGTTTAATTCATGCCATAATGTAAATGCTGCGCTAGTACAATCAACTAACTGTTAGTTAGCGCAAACTGCTATTTGCTTTTTCTCATGTCCTTCCCTTTATTGTGGTGAATATATCCTTGGATGAAGTTACTGTAGCCTTTTTCTGAACACCCCCCTGAGGGATGGTATTGCCTTCATCTGCCTAACACTCCATTTGTCCGCTGTTATTCGGGGGAGCAGCTCCAGTTTGTCTGTCTACATGTCTGAGGTAAATGTCAAACAATGCTGGCATGTCTCCTCTCGTATTTACAGCATTCTGTTTACCCACCCTAGACTCGTTTTCCTTTCACGATGGCTGCCAAGTGATAAAAGCAAATTTAGGGGCCATTTACACGAGGATGATTGCAGCTAAATACGACAGCATATTTTATCAGAATTGCCTTTCATTTACATGAAGCTGATGCACAAATCTGAAGACTCCTTCCAGAGTGGGACATATTGAAGACGCGCTGGGTCACGTCTCTGTCTAAATGGCAAGAAACGCACATGTTAACGTTGCGGGCGTCTTTACGTCACATACACTAATTAACATTAGCATTAGCACTAGCAGCTCTAGTAAATGTACAGCAGTCGTTTCAGCTATTGTACAGACATTACACATACCATAGCCGAATAGAGACGGGTGTACAATTACATACGTCAATAACAGAAAAGGACATGTCGGCGGTCTATCAGTACCACATAGCCGGCCTTCATATCTTCATATAACTAAGGATTTCCTCCTGAATACGCTCGTCTAAACCCGGATAAAAAACTGAAGACAAGATGCCACTTTTGCATCTTCTGTTTTCATCGTCTCAGTCTAAATGTAGCATTAAGAAGATAACTTCCAGTTAAGGGTTTTACACTGTCAATGTTATATATTCAGTGTTAATGTAAACTAATTCTCTCAGAATTAATTCAACTCCAATAAGAGCAAGATACCTTTCAGTGTTAAAAAAAAAAAAAGACTCGGACCAACTTTGCTAATTAGGCTGCGGACCACGTCTGGCACAAGGCTTATTGAGTCTGCTGTGATCGCAATGATGTCAGCCCTTTGAGCTCAAGTTTGACCTCCTGAACATGCACGAAAATTCACCAAATTTGTGCACACTTCAGAAGTGTGAAAAATTGCAAGTATAAATAGGTTTTATAAAAGTCGTTAAAGAAATATGTCTACAGCGCCCCCTTGAAAAGTCAAAATATATTATATTAGACCAGATAACACTCAAGTGAAGTTAGAGCTATGAAAATTGATACACTTCAACATGAGGAGATGGTCAAAAAATCTTACGATGACCACGCCCATAAACCAACAGCAAGTCTGCCATCTTGGATTGAAATTTTAAAACTTCTGACTCATGATTTTCACTGTCTTCCTATTTTAACAAACTCCTTCCTGATTGTTGGGCCCAATGAGCTCAAAATCGGTGAACACTATCTAGACAAGTGGGACATCAAATGTTATCCAAATTTTTTTGGAAAGTTACATCGTTTTTGTGCTCTACAATGTTGCAAAATTTGCGAAGTTTGAAAAATTACTACTACATATATTGGTTCAGCTCAGACATACGAACACCGATTTGGCTGAAATTTGACACAGACATTTATCTCCCATGTCTATATCCATTTAGCTAAAGATATTCCAATGTTGTACTATAGCGCCCCCTAGAAATGAGCTTTTATAAAAATGGCTGTAGTTCAGACATATGAACACCAATTTGGTTGAAATTTGACTCAGTAGTCAGTCTCACAATTCTACACCCAATCAATCTATCGTGTGCATTTCTGGCAGAATATCACATCCCGCCCACGGTATGACGTCAGGTCGCTGGCGGCGGCGGGGAGTGCAGTCGCGAGGGATGGCGAAGGTCTTTGAGACTGCTTGCAGTTTTAATTATGATTTACAGCTTATTAAAATCTCAAACCCCAAAACTCTGAAAATTTGAATATTGCTTGAAGGTGAGTTTTCTGAAGCTGTAAGTCCTAATCAGCAGAATCAAAACAAATATAAAAGCTAAAATATATTGATTTGCATACATTTCATCTCATAGAAATGCATGCACTTTTTCATGATATTATAATTTCCCAAGTAGTACCTGTATATCCAACTCACTGAAAGGTCCTATTACCATGATATACGACAGTAATACCACTTTGTATTTCAGTGGTCCTAACATTATGGCTGATCAGTATTTGTATCGTGGAAAATAGGCTTCTTCTTTTCCACCACCACACACTGCACAATGATTTGTAAGATCTATTTCCCTTGCACTTGTTCGCATTCATTTTTTATTGATGCACCAATATACCCACGTTTTCCCAGTGTGGAAATGGGCGATACTTCCAAGCCATTATTTATTCTAAAAATGGCTCACAATACTTTAGTCATAAATTATTTATTAATATTTACACTATACCGTGACCTTTTCATTGCCCTCACTACTTCATTTTTATTGCCTAGACCTAGATGCTTATGAGAGTCAGGAAGTGAAGTCCAGTCTCTGACCCATCTGCCTATTGGTCGTCCTTGAATGAAATATATAATTACAACATATTTCAGGTGAATAGGCTATCGGTTGGGTTTGAATAAGGCATGAATGCAGACAAGGATAATTACACACGTTCTAAAGGGTGTGGAGATCAGGATCGTCAATGATCCTCCATAAACTGTAGCTCTAAATTATGTAGAAAAATAACATTGAACACTAGAGCAGACTTCTCTTCATTGGTTGTAAAGGACAAAAGAAAAAATAACACTCCGACATAAACAATAGTTATGTCTACATACGTAAGGCGACAAAATCTATATCACTCTATGGTCTGGGTCTTTATTAAAAAACAGTTGAGCTATATATTGTAAAAAAACAAAAACAAAAACAAAAAAAAAACCAGACCATAGGATTAACAGCAAAAGTTGTAAAATTGAATCATAGAAAAACTAAGTGAAAATACAATACGAAGTTGTTTATTTGAGAATTAAATATTTTGTGTTACCGATTACAGTAAATCAAATACAGCTGTAGTTTTTTTACAGGAAGAATATGTTATAACAAGAGAAATATGTATTTATGTAGAAATTATGTATTGCTATTGTTTTGAGAAAATAAACCTGTATATTCAAAAACAATGTGGTGCTGTTTTAGATAGATAGATAGATAGATAGATAGATAGATAGATAGATAGATAGATAGATAGATAGATAGATAGATAGATAGATAGATAGATAGATAGATAGATAGATAGATAGATAGATAGATAGATAGATAGATAGATAGATAGATAGATAGATAGATAGATAGATAGATAGATAGATAGATAGATAGATAGATAGCAGCAGTTCAAATCCTACCTTTAACTTTCCTTTTTACATTCAATGTTAAATATACATGTACAAAATTAAAATATATATAATATATTTTTTAATGTTAAATCTACATGTTATCTGTAAATATGTTTATGCTTTGATGTATTTTTTACAGGATTGTTCTGTCAACCACAGCCGCTGTTTTTTTTCCCCCATAAAAACAACATGATTTTTTTTTACAGCGTAGTTGAGACAATTCCTACTTCAGAAATAGAAATATTAGGTAAACAGGCAACAAAATACCATATCTGTTCTTACAGCCCACAAATAGCTTTTTGTGCAAGCTAAATGTCAGTCGGGTCACATGTGGGAAAGGCTACATGGAGACTGGAAGAATAAAAGGTGAGGAGGGAGGAAAGAGTGTGTGTGTGTGTGTGTGTGTGCGTGTGTGTGTGTGTGTGTGTGTGTGGAGGGGGGTGTCAATAGAGAGGGAGGGAGATGAGAAACAAATGGATTAAAAAATAAAAGCGGTAGAGAGCAGGGGGGCCTGTGTGTGAAAAGGGGCAAGAGCTTGCTGGGTTTTTGTTCTTCATGTGTCGAAAAGGCCTGTTGGTATTAGATTGGCCCTGTGAGGCTGGTGGCCACTCTGCGATCAAACACTAAAGCTTCTCTCTCATCCTGTGAATCACACTCTGTTTCAGGCCTGTAATTTTCAAAGTGGCTTTACTTTAGATTTTACAGCACCACTTCTCTCTTTGTGTTTTCTTCCTCTAACCTGCTTGTACAGCTTTTTTTTTCCTCCAGTCATAAGTCTTTATTATTTCTACACAGTAAATTTCCCAGTGTAAAAAAAAAATCCAATGTCAAAGTATTTTAATTCTTTCAGAGTTATTCCAACAACAGGCAGAGTCAAATTTAACAAGATAACTTCCAGTATTGGTGTCATATATTCAGTGTCATATATTCAGTGTTAAAGTTAACTGATTCTGTCAGAGTTAATTCAACACATATAAGATAAGATACCTTTCAGTGTTAAAAGTGAGAAGTTGGACATTGAAAAACTGCAATAACTTTTTTTTTCAATAAACTTCATCAGAATCTGTGCACAAATAAAGTTATGTTGTGCTTTTAAATAGCTAAAAATCAACACCTTTTGGAGTAAATTATTCATGAACATGTAATATTTAATAGGTTTAACACTAGAAAAGTTACCTCTTAACACTTAACTCTTCAGTGTTGAATGTCAACAACACTACGGGTGTTGCTTCTCACATAGTGTAAAACTTAATTGACACTCATTAGAATAGTGTAAAATATGAACTCTTACTAGTGTAAAGTTGACGGTGAAAATGTAACTCTAAGTTAACTCTTTAAGTTTTATATTAACACTGGTGATTTTACTGTGTAGGATTGTCAAATGATCACAATTTTAATCAGATTTAATTTAATTTCATTATAATTAAATATTAATTTTTAATCTATATTAGTTTTCATGAGCAGACTCAAGAAAGAAGGGAATGTATATAGACTTAATGTGTTTGTGCAAGCTTGGTCACGCCTTAGATGAAGTGTTAGCAGAATCCCCAATTAATGTAAGCTTTGTGTTAATGTGGTACTTTAAGCTGGAAGTACTTCAGTGAAAACAAAACTGTCTTGCACAGGATGCAATACACTTTATGTTGGTCGATTGTTCTGTCTCTGGTATTTTGTTTACTCAAATTTCCCACAAAAATACAAAAAGAAGCAAAAAAAAATTTGCAGAAAAAATAAACATAAACATAAATAATACATAAATAAACACACTAAAATACACTAATGTTGATAAAACAAAAAAAGCATTGAAAAATCTAAATCATATTCAAACTCTTCTAAAATACAGAAAAACACCACAAAATTTCATAAAATATCCAAAATATGTGCAAAAATATAAATATACTGTATATGCAATTAACATGTTTATGCAACACCTTCAACAGTTTCAACAAAACAAATTGAAACAGAACAACTGTTTCATTTAATTGTGTTAAGGTTTTTTTAATCTGCAGAAAAGTTTGTTTTATATTAGACATTCATTTGACATTCAAAATCAAAATGTGATAGATCTGAAAAATAAGTCTTGAGGAACATGAGGGACATGTGCTCTGTGTTACAAAATTATTTTGGCGACTTAAGGTCAAAAGATCAAGGAGCCTAATTTATTTATAACAACATTTTTAGTAAGTTTTTTTTTTTGTTTTTTTTTTTTTTTCAAAATTGACAGAACGATAAATGAAACCAATACGTTTTGTGGAACATGAGGGACTTATGTCTCTGTGTTACAAAATTGCTTTGGTGACTCAAGGTTAAAAGATCAAGGAGACTAAAAGGAGCCAAAAAAAGGTAATTATATAAATACTGTATATCTCCATAATGTAGGTGGAATCTATATTATGGAGATATACAGTGCTAGAACATGCTAACTTTAGTAATTATGATTTTGCTAAATGACTTAATATGCTAAAAAGTCCAGGAGATATCAAGTACTAGTTAGCTAAATGAATTAGGCTCCTTGACCTTTTGACCTTGAGTCACCAAATAAATTTTGATGACTCAACACAGATATAGAAGTCCCTCATGTACCACAAGACTTTTTTTTCTTCATTTATCATTCTGGCAATTTCGAGAAAAAAAATAACATAACAAAAAAATTAATAAAAACAGTGTTATAAACGAATTAGGCTCCTTGACCTTTTGACCTTGAATCACCAAAACAATTTTGTAACAGACAGAGGTCCCTCATGTACCACAAGACTTATTTTTCAGATCTAACACATTTTGATTTTGAATGTCAATTGAATGTCCAATATAAAACTAAATTGGATTAACCTGTGTTAATGCGTTAATTTTGACAGCTCTTATGATTTGTCCTTTTGTGTTTTCTCTCTCTCTTTTACTGCATCTGTCTCCAGCTGCCGTCGCCGACTGCAATGAGTACAGCGCTCAGAGGAATCTCCTGCTACCTGAGAGAGGTGACCACCCCTGTCCTCCTTTATCTGTGTGGGTCAACATGGCCCACTCTCCTGTCAGTCCATTTTTCAATCTGCTACCCCACAGTACACCAAACAATTCACAACAACTCCAATACCTCAAAACAGCTGACAGCATGATACTGAGAATGCTTGTAGATCTTTTTTTTGTTCTGCACATTGGCTCTAAAACTATCCCAAATGTTTTAGAACAAACATTTCATTATACAAAAGCCGATTAGTGTCTATTCTATGGACAGTTTTATTAACATATATATTTAGTTTTAACTCTCATTATGTGACTTTTGAGCACCTACAGAGTCGCTTTGAATGATTTCCAGCTAAAAAAAACCTCATACCAGTGTTCGCAAAAGTACCAATACAAGCTAATTTCTGCCTCTGCCTGAAATGCTCGGTTTTGGCTTCTGGCCAATCTTGCTGTTCTCTGATTGGTCAGCTCAATGGAGGCAGAGCGAGAGGCAGACCAATGTTTTTGGGTCCACCCCCACATCTGTATTTGTTTACTGTGTGATAGCAGTAGGCTAACATAGGCTACTGTACACAGAGCTATCAAGTCACACGCTTTTCAATCTTAATACAAATTTCTCTCTCTCTCTCTCTCTCTCTCTCTCTCTCTCGCTATTGAACCGGGAGGAATCAAGCATGTTAATATTTTGGACCATTTGTGTGTTACGTTACAGTGTTATAAACATGTCCATCTTTGATGTGCGTCCATACGTGTTGGACCCCAAGTCTGACCTGGACAATGAAAGATGAATATATTTTACTGTGGCTGTTGGCTGGTAAAAAACAAAAGCTTCCCATAGTTTTATGATTGGGACAACTTTTGGAAAGGAAAACAGTTGATATTTTCCTTCACAGTTGAAAAAATAACGACCAATGGTTTTGTGAGGCATCTTCTCTCTTCTTTTTCTTCAGGTTGGAAAAGTAACTCCAGGGAAAGTTTGAATTATATGTTGGGTGGGCGTGTTTATGGGCTGGTTCCACACTGTTGCAATTGGACGCTTCAGATTTGTACGCATCTCTCGAACATCTTGCAATGAGGTGTTTAGAGTGACAGGAAAGCTAGATTCTAGATTGGATCAGATGGACGGATAGGGGGCGGGACTAAGGTCTGGACGTTCTGCGCTGCTGCCGATTGTGTTGCTATGGCCCTAAATGTGACTCTCAGATGCAGTAGAGTCAAAGAAATGTTGAATCAGGTGAATTTCATTGGACATATTTGTTCATGGCGTGCTATCAAGGAGAGGATCAAGGAGAAATCAACCAAAATAATCCGTCCTTTTATTCACTTTTCACTTTTCCGCTGTTTAATTTTCTACTTGAAAACAAACAGCAGGTATTTTGTAGCTGATTATAAAGCTGAACCTCAACTAGAGCAGTAAGGTGCAACCTTGTGGACTATTCTTTCACCTGGAGTGTTTTGGCAAATCTAAGCACCACTAGGATGGAATATAGAACAGTTCACAAAAATGACCAAAACATGTCAAGAATGTCATTAATGGGTGATTTTTTTTTTCTCACCCATTTGATTTTTGGATTTTTTTGAGAACTGAAGTTGGTCTATAATAAATTTATTCTCCAAACATACAGGACACAATAACGACATCTACATTACAGTTGAATATCTACAGCTGTACATTACATTCATCTTTATCTTTGTCATTAAAGTGACAGTTTACTAAAAAAAATAATACATTTTGTCATCCTCGGTGGTTTATCTATATTTTGTGAGATCTTCTTTCAATAGTACTGTCATCTTTCAAAAGTGTGAAATCACGCCATCGAACATCCTAAGTACCGCCCCTGTTCCACCCCCCGTTTGTCCGGCTGATCCAATTTAGCATCTAGTTACCACGTTACAGGATTACAGCATAAACACTATAGCTTATGTTTTGTAACTATGCTGAGGTTTGTAGTCGACATCCGACATTATAACATTGTATGTGTGTAGAAAAACACAGATCAACATAATAAGTCTCCTTTAAAAATGATCAGCATCTTGACTTTGTTTGGAAAAGTGAACTTACATATTTCATTTTAATAATGCTCTAAAATTTTTATTTATTTTTTTTAAATACCAGATTAGCTGAATCGATCATTATTTTAAGGTTAAAGATTTTCATTACTTGCAGTTTACTTAATTTCATAAAATGTCCAAAACATTTAGTTAACAGTGAAAACTAAACTCTTGAAACATATCCTACAATAAACTCCATCCAAACACAAATGATTTCTCTCAAAGTTTAATAATTACATTTGATATTCATTGTATGAAAGACATGGAATTTCTAAACTTAATATCTTTCAAATTATTGCATCAACATGAAGGATATCCAGTGGCAGCAGTTGGACAAAAACATAATATCCTCTAAACTCCATTCCATATAATAAAGAACACTATATATGTGGATTTAAACAATATAAGGTTACATATTACTCTGTGTGGGAGATTGAACACTAGAGATCAGACAGGATTCACATATACACACTTACACCTACTATTTGTACTGTAACTTGTTGACATACCATGTCACTGTGATACAGGAAAAAAAGGCAATTCTGTTCCACAGCACTACACATGACAAAGGGAAGAAGACAAAATTAGAAATGTATGAAATATACACATAGGAAACAGCCTCTGGGCAGAACTGTACATGCAGCACTATATGGGGAATTGAAGTGCTGTTTTTCTACACCTACTGATAGGTTATGACAGCTAACTCAACCTATTTGCATGTAATAACTTATATAGTGAATTAATGCCGATGTGTTTTGTTGCTGAGAGTTTGCAATGGAGAAACAGTAAAACAAAGGGAAGAGAAGATCATTATACTTAATCATCTGTGTTTCACTGAGCATCTGTTTTTATGATGTAGAAACTAAACAAGCAGTTGAGAATTTCAATGTTGACCAAAGAAATATGAGGGGAAAAAAATACAAATTATTTGTCAAGTAAATGTGCTTTTACATATTTTCTGGGTAAATTGCTGAAACCACAGGGCTGCTGTAGTCTTTAGAGATAGCCAGAGTATAACAGCTGTGTCTGTACTTCCCACCCTATTCAAGGTTGTCTTATGTGTCTCGTCTCTGTCTTTTCACACCCACAAATTTATCTGTTTTCTCCCATTCATCTGTGTCTGTGTGCCTGACTACACACTGAAGCCTGTTTATATCCGCCTTCCTAATGAGTTGCTCTCTATCGATCTGTGAAGGTCTAAGCCATTTTATTACCAGATACCTGCTGCAAATGATCTCCATTAATTGTGAGTTTTAAAGGCTCCTAACCATCCACAGCAGATGGTGAATTTGCTGTTGGCAGTAATCATGATTCCAAAAGGAAAAGAGAGACAAGAAGGATATGAAGAGAGAGAATTAGGGAAAAAAGAAAGAGACAATCTGTTGAGACAATTAGAGACGACGTGGGAGGGACATACCACAGCACATGGCACATGGCATATTGATCGCCTCGGCTGTGTCCACCACAGATAAGACTTAATCAGAGATTGAAAGATATAAACATAACATAGGTATTTAGAGAAAAAAATATACATTTGATGCCTGGTGATACATAGGGGTATAAAGAAATATTGGCTCTGCAATATATTGCATTATTTAATGTCACAAACCTGCATCAATATTTAAACGAAATGTATTGATATTTGTAGTTTATTCAAATGCAGACATGCCGAGGGTTCATTTATCTTTTTTATTTTTCTGTTTTGTTTATATATCATTGATTATTACACAAATCTACAATGTTTTAGAAAGTATGTGCTTCAGACATTAAGGGCTCTAGTTTCCTGACAGCACTAGTTTCCACCAGCACAGAGCAGTTTGGTAGTTTGCCGGACACCGTTGCACCAAGATGGTATATATTTAGGTTTGTTTTTTTTGTTTTTTTTCAATCATCCTTATTTGAAACAATGGAAATATGATCTGGAAGCAATCCTGGATTCTGGAGAATACATTTCAAATTGATCCAGAATCCAGGATCTCTTCCATCAAGATCCGTCCATGACTTTTGGAGTTATCTTGCTAACTAACAGACAAACAGACAAATAAACTGGCTAAAACATAACCTCCTTGACCTCTCTTAATTCGAAGGGGGGAGGTCTCCCTTGGCGGATGTTTGTGCTTTCAGAGTGTTTTTCTAGTTTGCGATACTTTTTATTGTTTAATGTAAATAACTTGTACATTTTACTGACTTCTTTTGGTCTCTACTGCAATTTTGCTGTATTTGGTACAATGACAATACAGACATTTTTATTCTGATTCTCATGTGGACAAACACATGTGGGGGTCACCATGGACACTGCAGACAAACCCACATGGGAGCCTTATATGCAGCCCAAATGTAACCCTTCTGGGGCCCATGTGGACATGCTGACTGGTAGTAGAACATAAGCATTCAAGTAGGATTGTTAAATGTATTGTCTGTGAAATATAATTGATTAAAAAAAAACAAAGTAATGAAACAAAAAAATTAGTGCCCTGTTAACAGTATTATAATATTCTTGCCCAGATTTTTGCCCAATACACACCCCTAATGATACATGGAAATTGCATTATAGGCCGAAACACCGGGATGTTTAAATTTTCTGCAGTGACAACATCCACCTGCAGTGATGAAAAGCCTGAAATAGCAAATGCGAGTCTTTCCTATAAATAACATGCATGTATTGGTGCTGTTGGCCATGAGGGTGAGTCACATTCCTGTGAGAACATCGTCTTCCCCTTCTTCACGCTCTGCTACTGCCTCCTTGCTTTCTTTCATCTGTCACTTTGAATTTCATTTGTTGTTCCGCTCGTTGTCAAATACTTTCCTAACAGTTTGATGTTGTCCGTGTAAAATACTTAGGCCCTGAGCGACTCTGAGCATTAATATGACTTAAAGGTGATGTTTGTAAAAGACAACTCAAACCTACTGGTGTGATTGTGCTCCTGTTTATGACTTGTTTTCAGCGTTGCAGTGATGTATAGGCTTGTCTCAGAGCTGTGTCACATTAGTTAAATGTGAGATGAAAGTCATTGAGCTCTTTAGGTGTGTCTGAATGGTGTCACAGTGAAGGACAACAAGTACATTTAACATCTGCAGTGCTGAAAGAAGAAAATCAAATCATCTGTATTATTTGATTATTTATTATAAGAAGAAATTTTTCATTATAGCAGCTCATGAGAATCAAATTATGACACAAGGGCGTCATTATTTCAGCTCATTGTGAAGTAAGACACTGCATATACTCATACATGACATATTCAAATCCAGCAAACTGAGAGCTTGTTGATATTTTGTGGACAAATGTATGTAAAAACTCAGACATTTCTCAGCAATTGCTAGCTAAGGAGCAAGTTTGAAAACATGAAAACAAGGCCAGATGCACATGTTGCTGCCTTCTGTTGATTTTTATTGAGCTTCTCACTTCAAATATGAAGTCAGTGGTTGTGTTTGAAATCATGGACTGTGTATTTGAATATTTCATACTTCATACAACATGCTGTTCTTCAGTAGTATACAGGACAGGATGCTGCATGTGAACATCAATGCAGTGCCCTACATAGTCACATGACCTCTAAGCTTATCACCATGGAAAGAATTATCTGTGAGCTGTTCTCAGATGTTTACAGGCAATTTATGTTTTATTAATGAGTAGCTTCATTTATTTTTAACATAGAAATTGTTTAATATGTATTGATTGATGAAGTTGTCATTTTCTTCACTCTTCATTAGCTGGTTATTGATTCATTTAAATGTTTATAATTGCAAGAACATGTTATTTTTACAGCAAATAATACTACGTATGAAAATATATTGAGCTAAATTGTGCCATAGTAGGCCATATGTACCGTATTCTCTCTTAGAAGGGTGCTTTAATTACATTTTGTCACCTGCACATTCATATTTAATCAGCATAAATAATGAATACAAAAAAATTTAATACACTAATTGAAATGACGGCATAGACAGCATATGATCATGGTTAAGTTTAAGGTTAAAATGAACTAACGGACCTGACTGTCCACCCCAATACATGCACACCTGTGACGCATGGGCTGACCTGAAGTGAGCGGGTGCCCACGGTCTCCCGCGTTCACCCACAGTTGCAGGTCATTAAAAATTGTAGAGTTGTAGTCGGTTGGGTTGTTTGTAATAAACATTAACCCTTGTGCGGTCGTCCTACGATCTGGTCTTAAAGATTCCAAAGTTCAGTTCCAAAGACTCATCATCCCACCCCCAAGGATATCTTACTGTTTTCAGTAGTAAGCAATGACACCATACAGTACATATGAAAAGGCACATTTGTGGGCCACTGGGTCACTTTGACCCAGAGGACCGCACAAGGACTAAAATGACCTGCTAAATACTTCGTTAACTGAAGTTCTGTGAAGGTGACGTACAATTTCAGAAGCAAGAGCAAGAGAGAAAGTCAAGTTAGGAGAGTGGAAGCTCCGGAAACATACAAACAAGTGTTCAGAGAATTCCTAATCTTTGCCCTATTTTGTGCCAATCTCAAGTTTGAGGTGAGGTGACACAATCATTATGACCGAATGACTGAACTATCCTTTGTTTGTGACAGATAAACTTACAGCAAAAACTTTTAAACATTTGTTATTTATTTATTTATTAAATAATATGTTATGTTATTTCTGTTTATTAATTCAATGTCAGCGACCACTATTTTATGGATAAATTGAACACTTTCATTCTTGGGATGTTATTGATAGAATTTTAGACTAATCCCATGAAAAATAAAGAATTGGTGAGGCTTAAAATATACTCTTGAAAGTTTGAAGGTTTTCATATTAAATTCAGTTTGACTGCTGTAGGGATGGCCATGTTCATTGTTTGTTCTTCACTTTGGTGTAGAGTAAAATCAGAATGAAAACAAATATTGAAAGTACCAACCTTGACAGTGATAAATATTCATGTTCACGAGTGGGATAAAATGAATTTTCTATAGTGATGTCGATCAGATCACGTTTAAGATTAAATTACTGGAGGGATTTGAGCATAAACATAAAGCAGTACAATATGTGCATAGTAATTACATCCAAGAAAACTTATTTGAAATAAAAAACTAACCATTCACATTTCTCATGTTGCATTACATCAATATCAAAAATGAACTGTGCTTCTGGAAAATCATCCACCATACTGATCTCAATTTAATTTAATGAGGCCACATACACAACTAATTAACTCTGGATGCCAGAACTGAATGTAAACACTATAAATAATAGGACTGTTTTACAAACAGGAGACAGGAAGAAAAGTCTTAACAGGACCTTTCATCTGATTTACAATTTTGGGCCTCAAATAAGTCAATTCACATTTCAACTGAACACCATAAGAAATGCATTAATCTGGACCAATCAGTATTTTAATATTAAGATGACTCAAGTGAATGAGTAATGTAAAAGACATTTCTTACAGCATTGAAGCCCATATGAAACACATTTATCTTTATTTCTGGTTTGCTTTCTGTTGTATCCACTCTTTTTCTCAGTGGGAGATGGAGCAGCAGAGGAGTTTAGAGGAGAGGGGTCGTTTGTTGCTCTGTCTGCAGTTCCTCCCACCGGCCACTGACGGCGATCTGAAGGGCGAGGCCAAAGACAGAGCACGTGGCGGGCTGTGTGTGGGTGTCAAACGCTGCGCCCACCTGGCAGCTATGGATGTCAACGGCTACTCTGATCCCTACGTCAAAACGTAAGGATAATGTCAATAATATCATTGGATTTATATAGTGGTACATTTCATTTATTAATATATGTTATGTTTCTGTTTGCAGTTAGTCCTAAAGATTGCTTTTTGATTCATGCATGTTCTCATTTGTTATGTCCTCTTGAGTAGAGGTGTCAAATACATAGCATGTCAAAGGGATAAAGTTGTGAAATTCAAAAATTGCAATATAAAATTACAAGCTAGAAGCCACATACAGACCACAGTGATAATAAAGTAATAGCTTAATAATGTAAATAATGATAAAAAAAAAATACAGTAATACGATTTTTTTGGAAAACAAAAAACTAAACATTACACTATGAAAATATTAAAATTCATAAACAATCATTTAGCAATAAAATATGAAAAATCTTAATATGAAAAATCTTAATATGAAAAACTTGGAATGTCTACAAGTAAACACAATTCTTGTGCATTTGTAGATCCACTGTCATATCTAAGTTGTGTTAATAGGCGGAGATACTATTGTTTAAATTGTTATTTTAGTTCCAAATTCAACCCTCCAATATTTAAATTATATTATTCAGTGTCTTGTCGAGTCTTACACTCATGACGTATAAGTGATACCTCAGAAGCGAGGAAGCTAAGCTAAGAGCTAACCCGTTCCGACCGCCGCTTACATCAGTCCTGCTCACTAACATACACTAACTGGAAAACAAACTGGACTATCTGAAGCTGGATTTAAATGCCAAACCTGATCCACCGGACTGATGTATCCTCATTCTCACTGAGACGTGGCTCAACTCTTCTGTCCTGGACACCGCCATTCGCCTGGACGGTCCAAAATCTAAATCTACATTTTCTTTTAACACATATTTCATACAAAATCTGTAAATATATATCATTTTTAAATGGTTTGAGGGGTAGTATTGGGGGCTTTGGAACAAATTGGGGCCTTTACATGTAAAATGCGACTCGATTTTATTTCATGACTAAGATGATTTAAAACCAGGACAAAAACATCTTGATTGATGTTCTCGTAATTCATGCATGAATGGACAGGGTTTTTGTGATGTAAAATATAAAAAATTCTTTCAAAATGTTTTCCACCATTAATCTGAGCTATAATTAATATATATAATCAAAAAATACGGGGGAAAAATAAACCAACTTACAATCACTGGGTTTCATAAATATGTACAACCTTAAACTAATAGTTTGTTGCATCATGTTTGGTTTTTATTACTGGACTCTGTCTTTTTGGGTACGTCTATCAGCGGGGCACATCGTAACATGGATAAATTTTCCCACTTTTGTTTCTAAAATGCTTCAAATTTGTCAGACTTCTTCAGTTCACCCCTCAGATGTTTGATCACACTCAGGTCTGGACTCTGGCAGAGGCCATTCCAAAACCTTCATCTTCTTCTGTTCGAGCCACTCTTTTGTCGATTTGGATGTGGGCTTTGGGTCACCACTATCATGCTAAAAGATGAAGGTTCTCTTCATCTCCATTTTTCTAGTAGAAGCCTGAAAGTTTTGTGCCAGCACTATAATAATGATTATTAGAATGTAGAATGTTGCGACAGCTCCCATTCACTTTGAATGAACGTTCCCAGCATTCTGCAGGCAGATTTGTTTCGATAACCACCCGCTGTGTGATTAACGCCCGCTGCCAATGGCAATGAGTTTTGTCACTCCAGATTCATAGTACCATATCACTCCGCAGGTAGTTCAGCAACTTTGAAAGTAAATATTTGCTACATTGTAACGGCTATTTTAATGGTCTGTTAGAGTAGTAGCAGTAATAACCCATAGAATAAGCGAGATAATGTATTACCCACGCGTGTTCAGCCCCGTGGGGAAATATTTTTCTGATAGTAACGCATGGGCAATGCATTATCCCTTACTAATACCTCAAACTTATATAGCGCTTTTTTGAACACTCAAAGACACAGTATCACTGACTGTTATTTGGAACTGTTCAGAATTCCCCAGTTCCAGCTGAAGAAAAACAGCCCTGAAGCATGAAGCTGCCACCACTATGCTTCACTAGAGGCATGGTGTTCTGAGCAATGTTGTGTTTGTGCCAAAGCTGCCTTTTGGAATTATCGCCAAAAAATTCAACCTTGGTTTCATCCAACCGTAACACATTTCCCCCCATGGATTTGCAGTGGAAGAAATCTCATTCCTACCAAGTGTATTTTCCTCATTTCTTGTCAAAATATTTCGTCACACTTAAAATAAGACCTAATTAGAACCTTTTCAGTGAGATATGACTTATCTTTAGACAAAAAAATCTTGAAAGTCTTATTCCAAGAAATATCACCAAGATCATTTTCACTTGTTCCATTCCATTTTTTTATTTGCTTGAATTAAGCAAAAAAAAAAGTTTATTTTAAGTATGATGAGACATTTTGACTAGAAATGAGAGAAATTAAGTTCAATACAATTGGTAAAATGTTGTTTTTTTTCCCAGTGTGGGAGATTTTAAATGTGTTAAATGTAAATGTAACTGGGATTGGTCTTGACACCTTATCTCATATTCCATACATGTCAGCTTGTTGTCATATGTACTACATTGCACCGTAAAATCACCAGTGTTAATATAACACTTAAAGAGTTCACTTTAACACAACCTCAGTGAACATGTGGTCACTATCTACAGAGTGTAAAATTTACACAACCTAGAATTACATTTCCGGAGTCAACTTTACACTAGTAAGAGTTATTATTTTACACTGCAGTAATTAGTGTCAATCAAATTTTACACTATGTGAGAAGTAACACCCATAATGTTATTCACATTCTGCACTGAAGAGTTAAGTGTTAAGAGATAACTTTCCCATTGTTAAACCTGCTTAACACTCCATGTTCTTAAATGACTCCGAAGAGTGTTGATTTTTAGCAACAGAACATGACTTAACTTTATTCTTGCACAGATTTTCCTGGAATGAATAAACTAAAGCAATGGTTGTGGGTTTTTTTTGTTTGTTTTTTAAACCAATTAACTCACTCAGTTTAAGTGCAAAAGTTAGTGGGCAGGGCTTTTTAGAGTTATTATTTTTTTAACACTACTACTTAACATTACTCTTTTCGGTGTTGAATTAAGTTTTACACAATGTGAGAAGCAACACCCATGGTGTTATTGACATTCAACACTGAAGAGTTAAGTGTTAAGAAGTAACTTTTCTAGTGTTAAACCTACTTAATATTACATGTTCATACATAAGTTACTCCAAAAAGTGTTGATTTTTAGCTTTTTAAAAGCACGACATAACTTTATCCGTGCACAGATTCTGATGAAATTTTTAAAAAGTAACAGTTTTTATAAGAAAAAGTTGTTGCATTTTTTTTTGTCCAACTTCTCACTCAGTTTGAGTGCAGAGATTGGTGGGTGGGACTTTTCAGAGTCATTAACTTTTAACACTGAAAAGTATCTTACTCTTTTCGGTGTTGAATTAACTCTGACAGAATCAGTTTACTTTAACACTGAATATATGACACTGACAGTGTAAAACCTACATTAACTCTGATTATTTTCACCAATAATGGAAGTTATCATGTAAAATTTTACTCTTGTCTGTTGTTGGAATAACTCTGAAAGGACTGAACCACTTTGACACTACTTCTTTTACACTGGTAAATTTACTGTGTGCCACTATTTGCTAGAAATGTTTGTATCTCCTTCCATGTTGCTGTCAGCCTCCCTGACCAGTTTTCTGCTAGTCTTTTTGTCAGTTTTGGAGGGATGCCCAGTTCTCAGTAATGTCACTGTTGTGCCATATTTTCTTCACTCAGTGACTGTCTTCACTGTGTTCCATGGTATATTTAATGCCTTTGAATTGCTTGTGTACTGTTCTCCTGACTGATATATTTGAACATTGAAATCCCTCTGGTGCTGCAGAAGCTCTCTATGGACCATGCCTTGTACTGGAAGATGTGACTAAAAACCTACAAGAATAATCCACCTTCATTTGGAGCTTAAATGGTGGCAGGTGTGTGCGAACTAACATTTAAAATGAATTTAAATGTGACTGGTTTGTTCTGAACACAGTCACATCCCCAGTTATAAGAGGGTGCACACACTTACGCAAACATATTATCTCAGTTGTTTATTTTTAACGTACCCCTCCCTAGAAAAAAGAAACTTTATTTAGTTTTTTTTACTGAGTTGTTATAGGTTGTATTAACCCGTTCATACACAGTGATCGTTACATTGGACAGTTATTCTATGGCTGTTCTGTAATGGTTTGTAATGAGGACCCAAGTGCAGCATGGAATCAGCTATACAGTACAATGTTTTCGTTTAATATTAGGGAGAGGGGAAAGGGAGTGGAGATGCGATGAGAGTTCAGGAATCCAGTGAAGCGCTGAGATTCAGGCAGGTGGAATTATAAGCTGTAGTGAACTCACCAGCAGGCTGAGGCACCGAGACCATAGGTAAACACAGCAACAGGTCATGTTACCTTAGCTCAGTGGTTCTCAAATCCAGTCCTTAAGACCCAGTGTCCTGCATGTTTGAGCTATTTCCCTCTTCTATCACACTTAGTTCAATTATTGATCAGCTCTTCAGAAGCCTGATAATGATGTAATGGCTTACAGGTGTGATGGAAGAGGGAGATGGGGTTTTTTTATATTACATTTTAAATTTTTTAAATTCAATTAATTTTTTTTTTGATTTTTTGATTGTTTTATTTGTAACTATTTTTCATATTTTATTATTTTTAAATGCAATCCATTTTATACATTTTTTTTATGTGTAACTGTTTTATTTTTAAATATTTTTTCTATATTTATTCATTTAATTATAATTTTTTTAAGTATTTATGTATTTATTAAAAAAAAATACATATATATTTTTTTCTTTATTTTTTTAAATTATTTTATTTATAAAAAATTAAAAAGAAGAAGAAAAGGGAGATATCTAAAAGATGCAGGACACCGTGCCATGAGGACCAGATTTGAGAACCGCTGTCTTAGCAGGAGAACAGGCAAGTTCAGTTCAGCCAGTATGTTAATAAACCATGAAATTAAGATGTTCTGACAACCTGAGGCTTAAATAGAGCACACTGAGCAGGTGAGGCAGATGATTAAGTGAGTGAGAACAGGTTTTCTGACTGATTGCATGGCAACTGAATGAATGAAGGTGAAAGGTTACCAGGCAGGAGGACAGAGAACTGGCCCATGACATGTTCTTTTGTACGTTCATGGGTTTTGTTGTTTTAGTTTCATATCATCCAATACTGTGGATGCTCATATACTGACATTACTGTCACTGTTCTTCATAAACCTGATCAGCAGTAATATTTTTTTTACTGTGAGTCAATAATTATTAGATTGTAATTAAAAGCTTTTTTTTTCATATTATCTCCATGAAGTGAGTAACAAATAGTATTATAATATTTTAAAATGTGACAAAATATCAGATTAGCTATTATTTCATAGTTTTCACATGGTATATCACTTTCTACTGATGGGATTGGCTCAAAAAGTAAACACATGGACTTTTTGGAACTATTAAAATAGGTTAATAAAAAGTGTTCAATCAGATTGGAAAAAATGTTGACTAAGGTTCTCATAATTAATGCATGAAAGGGTTAATGGTGGAAAAAGTTTTGACATTTTTCCTCTTGGTCTAATTTATTTTTTACATCACAAATGCCATTTTAACAAGGATGGGTAGACTTTTTCTATCCATTGTTCAATACATCAGTACATACAATTACTGAGATGAAACCTGTAGAGATGATGCACAGACACTTGAGGAACATGCAGATTCTACAAAAAAAAATGTCTTTATCTGCCTACATTGGTTCCATTCCATTTGGACACCCTTAAAATTTTACACCATCTGAAATATTATCATGAAATATTTGTGGAAAAAAAGTTGTATGCATTCAAAAACATGTCTTTGCATCAGACAGACACAAAGAAATGCAAAGGATTTGTTGTGTTTATTGGTCAAAAGAAAAAATAACTAAAATAGAAAAGCACTCAGAACATTTATTTAGTTTTTCTATTGAGTTGGAGAAGTTATAGGTAGCATTAATGGTGGAAAAAAACGTTTAAATTATTCATCTCTGTCTATTTTTTTTTTTTTACATCACAAAAGCCTGGCATTTTAACAAGGTTGTGTAGACGTTTTATATTCACTGTGCGATATAGATTGACCAATTAGTGAGAGGAAACCTGGAGAGAAAGTGAGGAACATGCAGACAATTTCCATTCAGACAAACTTAACATTTTACATAATAAAATGAAATATTATCACGAAATATCTGTGGAAAAATCTTTTGTGTATTTCAAACACCCCTCCCCCCAATCACCATCAAAATTTCATAATTCCCTCCTTGTGTCAATTTCAATATTTCCTGACATTTTCATCAAAATCCTTCCCCAAATGTTTGAGTTATGTTCCTAACAAAGAAAGCCCCAATGAAAACCTAACCTCTTTTGATGGCAGTAACTAACATTTAGTTATTATTTGACTTCAATGAAAGTGTACACGCTCAGCAGGGACTGTGTGGGTTTGAAGAATGGAACAACAAACTGTTTTCCACTACTGTATGTTCTTTTCAGCTTCCCCCACATTACAATACATGCACCGTAAGGCAAGGCAAATTTATTTGTATAGCATATTTCATGTACAGGACAATTAAAGGTGCTTTACATAAAACATAGAAGAAAATTTAAATGATTAAAATGCATTAAAAGTCAATTAAAATAAGAGACATAAAACATTTAAGAAACATTTAAGAATTTCAGTGAAAGCTTCAGTGAATAGTAATGTTTTTAGGACTGATTTAAATCAACTGACAGTTTTTCTCAGATCATTATTATTCAGATCATTTGTTCCACAGGTGAGGAGCAGAACAACTGAATGATGCTTCACTTTGTTTGGTTCTGACCGTAATAGGTCAATAACTGGTCATGTGAATATGAAAGTGAATGGTTGTTTATATGTACATGTATGTATTAACCGTGGCAACATGTCCAGAGTTCACACCACCTTCAGCCACTAGATAAACTGCAGCACCCCTGTGACTATTTACATGGGATGTGATTCTTTTATTACTAAAGCATTGGATCAATTACATTTTTGTACACAATGAATTTAACTATTAACACTGTGGAAAAACAAAAGTTATGTCAGTTCTGTTATATTTTAGTTTATGTTGAAATTCTCAATGCACATTTTGTTATAATTTGTTATTCTTTCGGTTTTTTTAGTTCCTTTTATGGACTGAACTTACTGTTTCACTGCTAGTTTTAGTCGTGGTACTGTATGTTTTTTGCAGGGAGTAGTTCATTTTGACATTTCTGAGCATCATTGGAATTCCAGTGGTCTAAGAGGACACTACTCCTACTGAATTCATCCTACTGCTATGGACTCAGGTGGTGGAAAATGTACCCTTTGACAGAGGTCTTTTCAGGCTCAGGGTCAGTAATTGACAGCTGACATGACTCTGCTACTCTATTCTGTTGATGTTAAAGCTTGCGGAGGTGGTTTTGCTTTTCTACTGGTGTGTGTAGGTATCAGGTCATGTCATTTGGACCAAAAGGAGAAAGCTGCAGATTTGATATCGTTGCGGTGTGTATGTTTAAATATCAGCATTTTTTCTCCTTTGACATCAGCTTCATAATTTCTAAGCTAATGACTGACATGGCAGCTTTGCCTACAGCTATAATGCAGCAATTTCTATGTGGACGAGTTGAATATTATTTTCACTGATCCACATACTTGCCCTTGAGCTCTTCATTGTTTTTTGTCTTCTATTCTTCAGGAAGATGAGCACTCCCATGCAAATGCGAATCTCACACGTCAAGCCTTTCAGTGTAATATCTCTGATTTAATTCAACAAAATTGACCATCTTACCACATAATGACAGTAAAAAAATCTGACATTTTATTTAATCGTTGAATATTAGCATGTAATTCCACATGTTCAAGATCGGGAACACACATTAGATTGATGGATTGACATTTCACAGCACACATTTCAGAACAATTTCCTCTTGACTTACCCCTCATCTCCTGCTCCAGCTTAATACCTGTGTTTGGTCTTAAATGGCCATTGGCACACACTGACCCCATGAATCTCCTGTCGCCATTCTTGAGTGATAGATGGCTTTTGTTAACTCAGCGAAAGGTAATGGTGACGGACGAGGGTGGGTTTCACACTCGCAAGTGGCAACCGATGTGGAATATGTTGGCTGTTTTTCACACCAATAATTATGACAGTGGGTTTGTATTGATATAGCCTTCGAAATGGATTGAAAGGTAGTGATATGATCTAATGTTTTGGAGGTATCATCGAGGAGGATTAAGATAAACAGTGGGATGTTATTGTCAGTGTCGGAGAGGTCCTCTGGAGATACATTACTCACTGATGAAAGAAAAGCAATTCTGTGTGTGTGTGTGTGTGTGTGTGTGTGTGTTTGTGCCTGTGCCAGAAAGGGCAGGTGGGTCCCTGGGTTGAACGATGCACTCTGACAGAAACTGGACAAATGAGCTTTAAAATCCCTCATCTCCACCTCTCTTTGTTTTCCTCAATTGTGATGTTCGATTTGAGGTTGATCCAAGAATGACTAAATCATTAAAGCACCATTTCTCACACTCAAACACATACATACAACAATGAACATGCCAACAAGCTCTTCCCACCAAACACCAAATCTCTTCTGCCGTCACAGCTCAGCCCACACTTTTAGACACTACACATCCAGCTCTGGCACATCAACAGCAATAAATCACACACCTTGTTTCATATCGGATGCACGCTCGCATCTTTGCCCTTTGGCAGGAGCCTTATCCCAGATGCTTTGTTGTGTCTGAGAGTGTGTGGGAACATACGCTCTCAGAGCTGTGGGTGGTGGGTGGAAAGCAAATGTGAATAGAGATTTTGCCATGTTCCTTCCAGCTGGCTTTAAAAATATCCTGAGAATTTAATGATGGCTGGTGAAGGGATGCTCAATCCGATGCTGCTGGTAGTGGTGAAATTACAGATGAGTCCTCACACTCACACAGGGCACAGCTTCACAAATTGAACCTTGAAGTGAAGAGTTAAACTAAATGACCTGTCATTTCATGTATCACTTACAACAGAATAAACTGACAGTGAGGACAGGGGGAGGGATAGTTTAAAAGTGCATTTCACCACAGGCTGCAGAATACATGCCTTTAAATGTAATATGTAAAGTGTTCTTTTAGACTATGGATTAAATAACCCATAAAGACCCAGATGTCCCCTGGTGACTAATCTCACTTATTGATATAAAACATGTAACTGTTGATTCACTTATCCTATCAATCTATGTAAATAATTGGCATAAAATGTAGTTTGTGGTCTTTTCATGGTCATCAGATATGACCCATTTGGACGCTCCATAATATATGTGGAAAAAACATCATGTTGTACAACATTGATTCACCAGTAAAATCCATGGAGTTGGATCAATGCCAGTGGATGGACACACTTAGTTTATGTTCAGTTAATAATATATTTACTGAAAAGGCAGTTTTCTCTGCTTTTGATATAATTATCCTCAACTTTAATCTGACCTTTATGAACATTTAAATGATCAGTGAATTAAATGGAGATAAACACCTGATTTTTGCAGAAAAAAAGAGAAATGCAGAGCATATTAGAAAAATAACACAATAAATCACTTAAGAAAATTTAAAAAATGGCATTTGGAAACTGCCAAAAAATTAGCTATTTATTAAATGATTTGTCTTATAGTCTAACATGTGGCGTATGGTTGTTTTTATTTGTTGCATATTTGAAATAAATTGAATTGAATTGAATATTATTATTATTTTGTCAATGTGACTGAATGTAAGCAGCATTCTAACAATACTATCATCCAAACTGAATCCACACGTTACACTGAACATGTGCAAATATTTGCTGTAGAGATGTAACCTAAACACAAAAGCAGTGTGATGTATTATCTGCAGGAAGGATAAAAGGTTAGTTTTTCCTTGACCTTCTGTTCTCCACAGTGTCATGTTAGAGAGAAAAGCAGTAAACAGAAATTAAGTAACACTGTGAATATACCATCGCTAAAGGGATTTTTTTCTGTGTTTAGCTGGATTCAGGAGGCTCTAATTACAGAAATGGAATATATTATATAGGGGTCTGTTTCCATTAGTGTGTAATGACATAAACCTGTGACCATTGTATTTCCATTACCTTATGTCTAGCTCATATATCTATACCACTTCATCTTCTTGTTTAGAGGTTTTATACTATGAAGCATCCATCTTTACACTACTCTGCCACTGACTTACCTCAACTCAGAACAGGTTATTTTTTTGTGTGTTTCCACTGCAGAGCAGACATCAATAGTATGACAGTATATCTAGTTCTAGTACTTCCTTTGCTGCAGTTCCAAGTAGGCCAATACAGTGACTGACTGCATGTAATCATGTAAATCACAGAATCATATCTGTCTTAATATCATGCCAAGATGTGGGACACTGAACCAAGGTGGAAAGAAATACCAAAGAACACCAAAGAACATTTCCAAATCAGTTCCACCTTGTTGACTTTAAGCATCAACAGTTACATTCTATCTCAAATACAATCTTAATAATACAATCCTTCATTATTGAAAAAAAAAATGTAGCCTTGAGTTTTAAGTTTAATAGCTCATTGCCTTGTTCACAGCTGCAGTGACAATAACTTAGACTGCATCACCATGGCAACCAGCTGTGCTAAATGAGCACTATACATGTTACCTGCACTTTGAGTCTGGACCACATTAATGTCCCGTAAACTAAAAAAGACAGCTATTCAGATAAGCATGGTTATGACAATGGACCTTCTTTCTTTCTTTCTTTCTTTCTTTCTTTCTTTCTTTCTTTCTTTCTTTCTTTCTTGCTTTCTTTCTTTCTTTCTTTCTTTCTTTCTTTCTTTCTTTCTTTCTTTCTTTCTTTCTTTCTTTCTTTGCCATTAGACATCACTAAATATCACACATTTATAGCGACAGCAATAACACTATGAAAATATAGGAAATGAGTCAAAGGTATTTCTATACATACACTACCCTTAGTTCACTTATTATGTAGATTTGTATATAGTATTTTTTTAATATACAGGATACTTTACAGACATTTAAACACTGTAATTGCAGAACACATGTAGTACAGTGCAATGACATTCTGTTTACAGAGACGTAAACCCGCTTTATCCTCACTAGTGTCATGGGGGTCATTGGGGGCTTAATCCAGCTACATTGGGTGAAGGCGGGGTACACCCTGTATGAGTCTCTAATTCATCTCAGGGCTGAACATATATAGACAAACAATCGCTGTCACATTCACACCTATGGGCAATTTAGATTAACCAATTAACCTATCAGTGCATGTGTTTGGATGGTGGGAGGAAACTGGAGTACCTGGAGAAAACCCACACAGACACGAAGACAACATGCAAACTCCCCACAGAAAGGTCTGGTGCTGGAATCGAACCAGGGTCCTCCTTGCTGCGAGGCAAGAGTGCTAACCGCTGCACCATCGTGCCATAAACAGAATGGCATTGTGTTCTGCAATGATAAAAATCCTATTCTATTCTATTCTATTCTATTCTATTCTATTCTATTCTATTCTATGTTTTAAATCAGGGAATGATGGAAAATTCACAATGCATACTTTGAGCTTTTTTTCAGCTGTTGTATTGTGGAGCATCTGAGCTTTTATATAATGAATGTATTCTAAAAGCGTATCCTGCTTTTCTCCATGTCTGGACTGAACATAGATGTTTTAATGATTGTCTTTACGCATGAACTTTCCTTAACCTTTAGACAGTCATCACTGGCGTTTGCACTTACCCTTGTGCTTTTACCCTTCCTTTGTAGCAGCATTGAATGATAATGACCAGGCTCAGTGTGACGGTATCACATTCCTCTGTCTCAGGTACCTCAAACCAGACGTACAGAAGAAATCCAAGCACAAAACAGCTGTTATGAAAAAAACTCTCAACCCGGAGTTTAATGAGGTAGATTTTCATATCCTTGTGTTTGCGTGTCGTGACTATGGGAGCTGAATGCACATTTGTAATGACTGAATGTAAGTGGCAGCTCATTTCAACTTGCAGTATTGTTTAATCTTCAGAGCTGCGACACTGCATGCCGGCAGTTTTTCTTTTAAAACAGGCAATTACAGCTCCCATAATACCACCTCATTAATTTGAATTTAAGAGGCCATCGGTTGACCTTTGCTCTCATCAACTTTTTGTCCTTTGTTTCATCAGGAGTTCTTCTATGAAATCTCCTTCTCGGAGTTGGCAACCAAGACCCTGGAGGTCACAGTGTGGGACTATGACTTAGGGAAGTCCAATGACTTCATAGGTGAGTCAAACACTAATAGGCCATATTCCCCTGCTGGAGGATCCCTTGTGGGGTTTTGGATCACTGATCAGCTACTTGGCCACTTTATGAACAGTCTAATAATGTTGTAGCCATAGCAGATGAATCCTAAGAACTAAAGATATTTTAAGATGCTCCCTATTATCATCTGAGTGCAGCACAGTGTGTAATTTGCAGGGTTTTTTTCCAACACCAAGAGGGTGTCAATGACATTTTGGGTTAGAATGACCTTTGTATAATCTTATAAGGTGGGAGTATGTAATGTAAGTTTTCATTATTCTATTATTATTTTTATCTTTTCATAACCTCCATTTTAAGAAAAAAACTAAACAGATAATAATAAAATGAATAGTCCGTCTGTCTGTCTGTACATTCTATTCATTTTTGGAATGAACCCATTCATTGGATCTCCTTTCCCTTTCGGCCCTTCAAACTGTGGCATAATAATAATAATAATGGATTAGATTTATATAGCGCTTTTCAGGGCACCCAAAGCGCTTCACATTAGTGTTCCATTATTCATTCACTCTCACATGCTCCCTCTGGTGGTGGTAAACTACATATGTAGTCACAGTTGCCCTGGGGCAGACTGACAGAAGCGTGGCTGCCATTTCGCGCCTACGGCCCCTCTGACCACCACCCAACATTCATACTCATTCATACACCAGTGTGAGTGACACTGGAGGCAAGGAGGGTAAAGTGTCTTGCCCAAGGACACAACGGACTGACTAGGACAGAGCGGGAATCGAACCGCCAACCCTTCGGTCAATGGACGACCCGCTCTCCCAACTGAGCCATGATCCATCAACATAAGAAAAGCTTCTTGTTTTGTTTTTTTTTTTCTTACCAAAATTTAAAGCTTTTAACAAAAGTTTATGCCTCAATATCCATGACAGTTGATATATTTTTGCTTTATTCCATAAGCAGTTACTAAGTCAGCCGAAGAGAGACAGAACAGAACAATAAAATATTACATTAAAAAAAATTTCACAACCAAATGACTGTGATGAAATGATCAGATATGTCACAGATTCTCTTCTCTTTAAACAACAACATATGAAAAAGAACATCAGGTGCACATTTACAACAGTCTTTTTTGTTTTTATCACAATACACACATACAATATTTACTTTATTGGATTTTTTAAAACATTTATACTGTTCTTAACTTGCAAATTGTTCTATTTCTTCTACATTTTTACTTGTTTGCTTGGAGTGTTCGTAAAAATCCTTGAGTTTTCAAGTATCTTCACCTAATGAAAACATTTATTTTTCCTTCAATTTTTTTCCTTTTGCTCACTAGATTTTAATACAAATATCTGTCCTTGCTGCTCCTTACAATTTTTAAACCAAGCCTGTTCCATGTTATTAGTTTGGACTGTGGCAGTAACATAGAAATAATATATATCTGCACACTTCATTGATGTTTATGTCAATAACTTATTTTAATTTTTAATGGATGGATAGTCTTCACATTATATTAATAAAGTGTCAGATTCAGTGTGCTTAAAACTGTATTTGCTAGTAAAAATATCACATTATTTTTATACTGTCAGTTCATTTCAGAGCCTATACTCTTTCATTTTAGAGTCAAAAAGTTGAATCAGTAATTCCACTTGTAGTCTTATCTGCACATCTACTGTAAGTGAAGAATGTTGCCACTTTTCCCAACTCTGTTCATAGCTTTAGTAGAAGTTTGGTGCTTTATTACAGTAAGTTTCATCAGTTTAAAACATTCACATTCCTGTCAAGTCTCACCAACTGGTTTCCCTTTCTGCTTAGGGGGGGTGTCCCTCGGGTGCCACTCACAGGGAGAGACTCTGCAGCACTGGATAGACTGTCTGAAGAACAAAGGCCAGAAGGTGGAGCGCTGGCACACGCTGACCAACGAGCTGCCAGGATCCACACTGCAGGAATGAACTGCTCTTCTTCAGCTGCAACGACAACCGGAGAGACTGCCTGAAGACCGGGGGGATGAGAGACATTCCATCGCATGCTCTGAGGATTTTCTGCATGACTAAAAGGGATTCATATCCTACTTACTTTGTATCACAAATGATTTCATGAAAACGGTCACATTCAGAGAACAATACCACTCTAAATAGACCTAATGCAAATGTGATGAACGGCAAACCAGAATGAAAATTTGAGTAGGAGACATTTTCATAATCATATTCATAGAGCGCCATGTCTCTTTTGTTGATTCAATGTCACTCTAAATATTCCTCTGCACTGGTCAGATCTCAATGAACAAGCAAAATTGAAACCGTGCAAGAAAATATAATGTGAGAGAAAGCTGACATATCTCTCTCCTGTTACCCCTCATTTTGCTTGCTCTTATTATTAAATTTGGTCATTTTCATTAACCGTTGCCATTATAAGCCCACCCTTATGACCGTGTGTCTCAAAGCATACATACCTCTCCCTTGCAATAATGTTTTGCCTAATGCTTCCAAAAAATTTCCAAGTGGTCTTAATATTGTCACACATTTTGTATGTAATGATCTGACTGCTACTGGATCGCCTGCAGACAGCACAACCTTGTAGGATAATTGATTCTTCCATGTTAATGGTTTGTGTCAGTTTATTGCATGTTTGGTGTCGGTCAAGCAAAGTATAAAGAAAATAATCTGCTGCAGGATCAAATGTTTCATCATTGTGATGTTCCCACTACTCCTGAGGCGTGTTTGTTGTTCTGATTAAATGAAATGCATTTTGAATGAATTTGAGGGTTAAAAAACAAAACAAAAAAAACAACCAAAAAAAAAACAAAAAAAAAACCAACCAAACTAAAACCTTTTTCTTATTCACAGGTGTTTGATGTGTCAGATAATATTGTGTCAGTCTATTGTTGATGACACGTTGATGTTCATTTGGATTCCCCTGATTTGTACAGAGGAGAGAAGTAACCGAGGTGAAAGTTTCATAGCTAATGCTTTGTCATCAGCCCTTGTTTACTTTCTGAATTACAAATTTAGACAGTGTGTAGAACGCGGTGTTGTTCGGCTGTCTCTCCATGGCTGCTGCTTCACTCTGGATTGCATTAACCAAGCAGTCGTTTTTATCTGTGCATTGCCCCACGTGGCATGCTGAAAGTACCAGTGGTGTTTATATGTAAATATATATTGTGTTTTGCTTAACTTGGCTGTTTGTCATTTGGGATTTGACGTGTGCCTGCTTTTTTTTTCTTCTTCTTATAAAACATTCGTATTCATTTACATACGAGCATGTATGAATTTCTATGATTTTTGCTCCCAAGTGGCCTCTGAATTCCTGATGTTTACACACAGAGCAGCTGAGGTCCAATAAAGCCAATACTGCCACCCAGCCTTCAGTTTCTGAAGCTGCAGCCTCATCCTTGTAGCTACAGTAGGGGAGCAGAGGTGATCCATTCAAGAAGATACAGTCCAAAGGTAAAAGGAAACTAACAATAAAATAGTTATTGATTGGGATATGATCGATCGGTGGCTGTGGTTCAGTTGGTCCAATGACTGAAGGGTCCCGGTTCTGGCTGTCCACATGTCGAAGTGTCCTTGAGCAAAGACACTGAACCCTGACTTAGTCTCCCAGTAGGACTGACACAACCGTAGACTTAAAACCTACTGTTGTGTGAATGTGAGGCTAATGTAAAGCTATTTAAGCACCATAACGGTGGAAAAGTGCTATATAAGTAGAGTCCATTTACCATTTGATCTGATTGTATCACTAAAATATATTAAAATGCATGTGTAATAAATGAATATGATCCATCTAACCTCTATATAATACAGGACTTCACAATTTAACACTTCAGTGATGTTTCAGGTCAGGTCAGGTTTGTGTTTGCTTAAGGTGTTCACTCATATTCTAACCTTTCCATAATATCCCACTGATCTCAACACTGGACCGTCCTCTTAAGGTCAGGATCAGCATTAGTGCATCTCGAGGTTTTCAGTAAAAAAAAAAAAAAAAAAAACAATGATGCTGCTCAGTGTCCTAAATATGCGTGGATAGAGAGTGTCATGCTGCGAGGGCTGACCATGAGCTGACTCAGAGGAACAGTCACGGATGTCGGGACGGAGACCTATTTTAGATTTTAAATAGAAGGGCAGGTTGGAAAAAAAAAAAAAAACATTTTCAGCTGTACACTTTCTGTTTATTTTGCATTTTTTCCTGTGCATCCTAAGTGGGAAAGGGTTTCTGGGTGAAATCAGAGAAGGCTCCTTCTGTTTCATCCAAGTCATTTATACCTGACAAACATCAACTACACTGGGGATGTTTGTCCTCTGTATATCAGTAAATGGAGAAAATGATATAGAACATTTCAAGCATTTCTAATATTTACAACTGCATGAAGGATCTGAATGTTTGTATTGTTCTGATAAATATATTCATTAAACTGAATCAGATAAAACAGGTCAGTTTTACTGATGACAAAATAGTACTTTTTTTTTTATACAATTAGCTTCAAATATTTAACATATAGGGGTATGTTTTTAAGATAAGAAGACAAACATACACAGATTCTACAAAGCACTAATTCATAGGTAAGAATATAAACTTTCTGCTAATAAAACACCATTTTCAAAAAAGTTGGAATGGTCTGAAAATAAAAATAAAGACCACTCTTATTTTAACAATAGTTCATGAATATTTAACCTATATAGACCCAGTGCTATTTTAGCAAATTATTAATTATTAGTCTTTCCAGTAACACTTTAATTGACGGGTGAGTTCATAACACAGTCATAGCAGCTTTCATAAACTGCACATAAATCATTCATGACTGTTTCATGAGACATTCATACCAAACCTTTCATGAATGTGGAAGACAGAATGATGACAAATTTTCAAAATAAAAGTCTAACAATTGTAAAGCACTGCGGTATGGGCCATTATTTGACAACCTGTTGCTGGAGCTGGTGGGAATGGAGAGGTGTGGTCATGGGAGTGGGATATATTCTCTGGAGTCCCACAAAAAAATCGGGAAAAGTGCCAATTTTTATTTTTTTTTTAAATCTGGGGAAGATATGTGGTAGGTGAATGGTAGATGCTAGATTGGAACGGCCGGACACATGGGGGACGGGACAGGGGCAATGCTTAGGATGGTCTCTTCAGGACGTTCGATGCAATTTCAACACTGAGGTATTTAAAAGAGGATCGTATAACATTGTAAATTTTACACTTTTGAAAGATGACAGCACTGTTGAAAGAAGCAGTGCTTTGCGATTCTTGGACTTTTATTTTGAAAGTTTGTCATCGTTCTGTCTTCCAAATTCATAAAAAGTTTGTTATGAATGTCTCATAAAACAGTCATGAATGCTTTATGTGCAGTTTATGAAAGCTGTTATGAATGTGTTATGAACTTACCCGTCAACTAAAATATTACCGTCTTTCCTAAGTGATTTATGATCCTCTGTATTTTTGTATGTAAATTGGTTCACTGTGATCACTTTTACACTGACCAAAAAGTACATTTATGCATTAACATTTATATCTCTGATATTATTGTAATTTTCCAACTCAGTATCATATTTAATCCATCAGGTGTCAATGCTCCAATATTATTACTTTTGAACAAACAAACATTATATAACACAAGCATGTCTAACAAATTGGTGATTTGTTGTGCCTCTTTTCTTATTAATGACAGTCTTGTAATTTTACTGGTAAGACCTCTGGTGAACAAATTCCTCCTCCCTGGTGGATTATCCTTGATTTTCATGTATCTAATTATATTCATCGAGTTTATGATAGAAAAAAAAAACACACTGATCATGTAGAAGGCTTCAAAAGTTGTATGTTATAGGGTTAATCTCAATTTGTGGATAGCATGGCAAGCTGTGTTCAAAGGCAATGATTTCTGAAGATGTTCCTGAGCCCATGCAATGATTTCCATTATAGAATCACACCTGGTTTTTATTCAGTACTGCCCGAGGGCCCAAAGACCATGGGTATCCGATATTGATTTTGAGCTGTATCCTTTGTGCTCTCAGATTCCCCCAGTTAATCATCATAATTTATTTACTGCAGGTAAGAAATAGTTAAACCAGGATTTGTAGATGCAGTTTTTCACAGATCGGTGAAGTTAAATAACAATATTCTGCCTGGTACTAAATGTTTTTTTGCTTTTGTAGATCCTCTGTGATCTATAAGGTGTAAACATACATGTGTAGATGAGAAGCTAAGGAATAATATTGTTAAAATTGCAATGGAACAATTAGGAAAATTTTGGAAATTAGGAAAATATTATTACTATTATTATTATTATTATTAGTAGTAGTAGTAGTAGTAGCACTAGTAGTAGCAGTAGCAATAGTAGTAGTACTAGCAGTACTAGCAGTAGTAATAATAGTAGTAGTAGAAGTAGCAGTAGTAGTAGAACTAGTAGTAGTAGTAAGTAGTAGTAGTAGTAGCAGTAGTAGCAATAGTACTAGTAGTAGTAGTAGTAGTAGTAGCACTAGTAGTAGCAGTAGCAATAGTAGTAGTACTAGCAGTACTAGCAGTAGTAATAATAGTAGTAGTAGAAGTAGCAGTAGTAGTAGAACTAGTAGTAGTAGTAGTAGTAGCAGCAGTAGTAGCAATAGTAGTAGTAGTAGTAGTAGCACTAGTAGTGGCAGTAGCAGTACTAGTAGTAGTAGTAGTAGTAGTAGTAGTAGTAGCAGTAGTAGCAATAGTAGTAGTAGTACTAGTAGTGGCAGTAGTAGTAGTAGTAGTAGTGGCAGTAGTAGTAGTAGTAGTAGTAGTAGTAGTAGTAGTAGCAGTAGTAGTCGTAGTAGTAGTAGTAGTAGTAGTAGTAGTAGTAGTAGTAGCAGTAGTAGTAGTAGTCGTACTTTTATGTTGTGAAATTGAATATTTCACTTTGCTTTTAACCCTCTGATATCTCTCTGTACTTTGGTTGTTTTTGATGCAAATTTTGCTTTCATATCTATCATCGTAAAACTGACTACCTTGCCTTATTTGGTGTAATTTTTTTCAGCACAACCTCACCCCTGTGACTCTGCAGTATTTTTTCATTCAACAGGTTGTATTAACACATTGAACCTAAAATCACACAAAAAAACACAAGGAAATCTGAGCAGGGAAAAAAGTTTAGACTCTAACACAAAGCTAAGATAAGAACTGCTGCTTTACTTTCAGGTTCATGGGATCAAGTTATAGGGACTCATGAAAACACATAAAACAAAAGTGTCTCCTCGCTGTATCCAACTGGATAAAAATACACTCCTGGCTGAAAGACTGGAGGCTGGAACAGCTGGATCAGTTTGACCCTCAGACCCTCTTTCCACTCATTCACCAACATGATGCTATCAGTCTTCATATCAGTATGCACGACACCTTCAAGGACCACGAACATCTGCAAGGACTGAATGTCAACACTTTGTATGGACTCATATTTCCTTGACCTACTGTCCACAGGTTAGGATTAGCATTCTATATTTGAGACATATTTGATCTGTCTAACAATCAATAGTTACTTTTGTGATCAGACTTACTTACTTGCTTTGTCACTGGGCAAATCTCATTTACATGCAGTAGCATCCACTTTCCATCAGGTCATTGACAGACATGTCTAGCATTTCAAGTGAATACTAGTGGCTGTGTAGTGTCATTAGAAGGTGGCTCAAATGTTGTCCAAAGTACTTAAATATTAACCTTCATTATTATCATCATCTTAGTCATTCATTGCACTGATTCAATCAATAATATAAATAGAACTGAAAAGAAAGATTTGACTATATCATTATGAACGTAAGCACATCTGTGTTCAGATCAGATACATATCCTGTGAACTCAGAGAATCCATTCAGAAATCCACGACAAAAAATAACAACAGATGCCTTTAGTTTTGTAATTATATTCACAGGTAAATATGCATTATAAACTGCACATTCTGTACTTTTGCTTAAAGGTGTCATTTCACTGAAAACCACTTTTCCACACTCCTTTTGGAATCTAATGGGTCACCCTGACTTACCAACACATGCTGCCTTTGAAAGTGGTTTGTCACCTTCACTGGCTGCATACCGCATTCACAGAAAACAACAAGAGGAACAAGGGATGCAGAAAAAGCCGGTCCGTCTGACAGCGTCACCCATGTGGGGTTTAGCCCATCCCTGGCAACGAATCTGAAGTAGCATTAGCATTAGCATCTACAAGAGAAGACGGAGCCACAGTAGCTGCTGCCCAAACTGGAAAAAAATGGCGGATCAAACTGGTTCATGTGCTCTCTGTGAAAATAAAGCCTAGTTTTTTCCCTGCACATTTTCAGAACAAGGAACAGCACAAAACCTAACGTGATGCTAGTTGGGTAAAGGTAAATACATACACAGTGAGAGGGGAGGGGGGAGTGTTGGACATGTCTTTTTTTTTTTTTTAAATAGAACCAACACACAATGTATTCAATAACAATGGAAACAAATTTTGATGAAGGTTCTCATAATTCATGCACCAAAGGGTTAATAGCAGAAAATATCTACAAAAATATGTTTCTGCCACCAAAGCATTTACTGTGTTTTTAAAAATGGTCCAAAAAAATCAGCAGTTAGCTCGTTCAGACCTTTGGAACAGACTGAAGAAATACATTGTGAAACCAAAGACTGTTACCATAAAGTACGTTTTTGACACATGAAGCTTTGAAGTTATGATATAAGGAGTCCTAAGATACCTTAATAGATGTGAAAGCTTCAGTCTATGTGTGAACAAACCATATCATGTGACTCAACTGCATGTATGTGATGAGTGAGGGCTTTAAAATGATACTCTGGAATTTTGGACATCGGACCAAATTTCAGATTGATCCAGAGTGTAGGAAATGTGTACACAGTAAATTTTGCAGTGTTAATTTGGAGAAAATGGGACCAAATACACTCTAGAAGAAGTTAAATAAACTCTCTAAGTGTTGATTTAACACTGCAAAATTTACTGTGTAGAGATTTTTTAAATTTTATTTCATGCAGTCTTTGTAAAATCAAGGGTGGCTGTTGCTTATGGTAGCCAGCCACTAAAACAGCCATATCCTTAAAGCACCCAAAGAAAAATCAGTTATCATGTCAGGCTGAATGTGGCTCCTTAAAGATGAGTTTGAGACCTCTGTTCTAGACTAATGTACAGTAGGTTCTCGATGTGGTGTCATCTGAGGGATTAGAGATCACAGGATTCAGCTGAGAATAAAAAAATAAAACAATTTTTTTTTTTTTTAAATCAAAAAGAATCCCCTTTTAACCAGGGCCATATTATGGACCCAGGGGCCAATGGAGCTGGTGCCCAGGGGCCAATTGTGATGTCAGAGGTCCTCTATTCTCGAGGATCTTATGACTACTCACACTGTTCTAGGGCAGATCTAAAGAGAACCCAGAGAGAAGGGTGATATGAATTGGGTGGGGGTGACAGGGATGGTAATCAGAGGGTAATAATAGTGTATCTTAACTCTAAGTTAGGTGAAGTAGGTGGGCGCGGGATCCTTTGCAAACTTCTGACCCCCAGGGCCCAGACCCCTCATTATCCGGCCCTGCTTGTAACATGTGCACTGAGATAAAATATACAGGTTGTTGATGCTGCTACTGTTATGTTTATTTTCATCCCTGGGAGAAACATGTGGTGTTGGAAGCAATTTTAAAGACTTCATGTGGAAACAGATAGAGAGCAGGTGTAATAAAAACATGAGTGACTTTGCAGATAGAAGATATAATCTTTTATATTTATGATGCTGCAGAAAAGAGACTAATATTGTGCTGTGATGAAAGAAGAGATTAATGTGGGAAATGAACAGGAGTATCTGAGGACAGTAAACAGCATTTTCATCCTCCCTGCTGCAGAGGTACATGTAAAGCAATAACAGAGCTGCTCATCTAACACTTAAGAAATCAGCAGATCAGCGCTTACAAAAACCTGCTTTGAAATAGCTCACTTTGACCACATGGTGACCTTTAACCCCTGCAAACATCGATATTTTGTGGGAATATGTAAGTTAGTTTTACCTTAAGTGATTTATTACCTCTGCCAAGGAGGTTATGATTTTGGTTGGTTGGTTTGTTTGTGTACAATATAACTCAAAAACTTATGGAAGGATTTTGATGAAATTTTCAGGGTATGTTGGTAATGGGGAGATCTGTAAATTATTAGGTTTTGGTGGTGATCTGGATGGGTGTGCCTTCGCAGAGGTCTGCATTTAGCATTTTTCAGAGAAAATCTTTTTTTTTTTTCAAAAATTTTAAGAAAGCAATGTAATTATGTAATTAATTATGGATAAGTCCATACAAGTCAAGACTCTCATGTTAAAGTAAAACTTAAGAAAAAATAACTTCATTCACTGAATATAAAATCAAGTACCTACAATTACAGTCATTTCTCATAGTACACGTTTTATTGATGAATATGTATGATAGATGATGATGATGATGATGATGATGATGATGATGATGATGATGATGATGATGATGATGATGATGATGATGATGATGATGATGATGGTGGTGGTGGTGGTGGTGGTGGTGGTGATGATGGTGATGATGGTGATGATGATGATGATGATGATGGTGGTGGTGGTGATGATGGTGATGATGGTGATGATGGTGATGATGATGATGATGATGGTGGTGGTGGTGATGATGGTGATGATGGTGATGATGGTGATGATGGTGATGATGGTGATGATGGTGATGATGGTGATGATGATGATGATGATGATGGTGATGATGGTGATGATGATGATGATGATGGTGGTGGTGGTGGTGGTGATGATGGTGATGATGGTGATGATGGTGATGATGGTGATGATGATGATGATGATGATGATGATGATGATGATGATGATGATGATGATGATGATGATGATGATGATGATGATGATGATGATGATGATGATGATGATGATGATGATGATGATGATGATGATGATGGTGTTTCCCAATTCACTAGTCCCTCTGAACATTGAAATATGACACATCTTATGCTGAAAAGCTGAGAAACAGCATTTTTACCTAATTTATTTCAATGTGTTGATATAGAATTAAAGTTATGTGTTTTTAAAATATTCTAGTGACTAGAACCTGTTTAGGCCTTTAAGGGTTAAAAGCCTTACAAGACAAACGCACAAAGTACAGTACAACTAGTGACAGGCTTTAATATAGCCATTAAAATAATAACAGAAAGGATTAAATCCAGCATTTTAACAGTTTTTTGTGAAACCTTCAAACATTTTAAACCCAGACCCTTTCATGTCTGCAGGGACCTGCGTCAGCACTTTTGCCGACAGAGGGAACAAACAGTGGATAAATGATGAGAGACACTGTGTTATACTTCACAGAGTGATGTCTGCGCAGTGAACATCTGTCTGTTTGTGGCTCTGAGAGGGAAACACTGATGACACTGAACAATGATAAATCTTCTGTAAAATGTTGCACCCAGGTCCACATTGATAAGCATCTGTTGGTGTCTGTGAAAACAATGGGTTCATCTGAGGTAACAGTACTGATACCACTGACAAAACACATGAAAAAAAAAACCCACCACAACTACAAACAATGATGGAAATTTTACAGATATATAAGAGTAAAAGAAAAGAGCTCTGTCACCACTCTCAGATGATGAGTAGTTTTCATTAGCCTGTAATAAACCCATTACTGCCATCTAGCAAAGAACTAAGGCAGCTGGAGGAGAAAGCAGAATGCTGCTGGAATAATAGGCCAAACAAGAGCCTGAAGCTCATATCACATTTCAATTAAACAACAACTTGTGTGGATATTAGAACGGTATTCAAGTATAACCTAATTAAAAAGCATATTTGCATATCTCATTAGTGAGCAGTTTTTGTGTTTTTACCTGATGTGTTTGTTTAGGAGTATGTTTGTCCAGGTGTCTATGATAAAATGTAGTTAAAAGGATAAAGGCAACACTGAAGATAAAAAAGAAGGGAAAACAGTGGTGTTGTGAGAATCAAGTTGTAAAACTTTGAGAACAGCATTGAATTGTAAATGGTGGAATATTCTGTCACGTGTATTTAAAAAGAAATGTACAGTAGGGCATCATCTTATATGATATAGTTTTCACAATTATTAAAAATACTCTTGGATTTGAGTTTAAAATTTTTTACATTTTCAAACTTCGGACATTTATGAAGGTAGATTAACCTTTTTAATCAAAGGGGGAAAAAAACTTTGACCACTAGAAGAAAAAAAATTGATCACCCAAAAAACCCATTTTCATTGATTGAAAATGTTTTCTACAGGATCTGCTTGGGTCTGTGCTCTGCTTTTTTTCATGCTCCATCATCTCCATCAGTCTGTGCTCATGTGTACATATCCATTTTTCAAAGCATTTCAACAGCAGGAATGTACGGTGTACATGTGCAAACAAATGCATCTCTTTAGGTGTTAAATTAAATATGAAATGTATTTTATAAAAGCTGAGCAAAACCTGCAGCTGATGCAGATGAAATGGCTGAAAAATTGAATACACAAATGCCAAACCAACCACTATTAAAATGTTTAGTAGTGTTTTAACCACTGATTTTCTTACTACATTTAAACAGTTTCAGCTGGATCATGTGTATTTTTGGATATCATAAGGGTCTGTATTGGATGTATAATATCTATTTGCTAGCAAAACCCCTACAGTTTAACCCTTTAACTCCTGAGACTTTAGCAATTCCACATTAAAAAATAAAATAAGCAACAAAATAAACAAAAGCTACCAAATTGATCAATAAAATGAACAAAAATGAATATTAAACTAACAAAATAATATGTAACACGAACAAAGTAAGACCCTAACAGGACACAATTGAAGAAAAATAATACAATAAATCAACAAAATATAGAAAAAATAAACAAAAATAAGCAACAACATTAACAGAAACTAATAAATATTCACAAAATAACAAATAACATGAAAGAAAATGAAGTTTAAAAAAGGAATAAATGACTAGTATTGTAATGTGGTTCCAGTAGTTTTAGTTTGGACTTTTTCATTTTTCTAAATCAGCTGCTTTTTGACCCCTGTACGTGAGTTCCATGAACAAAATTATCACAAAAATAACACTTTAAAAAACTTGAATTTTTATGTATTTTTAAACGAAACCATTCAGAATGTGTCAGCGCTGACGCATCAGGGTTTAAAGGGTCAACAAATATCAATGGTTGTAGGTGCTTCTTTTTACATCCAATTAATGATGCTGAAAATGTCATTTTTTGAATTTGAATTTCCTCATTTTGTTATAAACTAAATATGGAAAAACACCAGATTTTCACCTCCAAAAATTGAAGGAGAAAAAAAAAATTGGAAGTGTTATATCTTATTTTGACTGTGATAATTTTTTTTTTTTTTAAATCATTGTTGATTGTCATCAGTTAAAGCTTAGAAAAGATGTAAATAGTGTCAGAATCTCTCAACAAATTCATCAGGAATAAAACAAGAAAATAATTTGACTTTTCCCCCATAAAGCAACAACATGGAAGTGTCAAGTGTTGTCAATATTTCTTCATTTTATTCATCAGTGCCTGTGACTCAGCAGGAGACCCAGAGCTGAAGCAGCTGTAATTAAAGCCATTATTCATAGCTGCTCTAACATAACACAACATGAACCTGTGCTTTTTATATGTTCATGTATCACACAAATGTGTTCGACAAAACAGTGTCAAGTTTTTCTCAGTTGACAATTTATTAGATGAAAGTAACTGCAGCTGAAAAGCGTTCAAAGAAGTGGACTGGATGGTTGTGTGTTGTTGACAGCAGCTGTGAGAGTCTCCACTCAGCCACCAGTGACGTCAAAATTGCACATCAATGTTTGATATGCAAAGAGTCGCTGAAAATCTGCATTCTACTTCCCAAACTGAAAATCTCAGCATTCATTCATTCATTCTCAGAGTGGAATAAAAGGCAGTTGGTTTTTTTTTCCCTAAAGTGAAGCAGGTACTAGTGGATCACTATGGCCACAGGTTGGTTTAGATCTAATTATTGTGAAAATCTGATGCAGTGACAAGTTCCATCCAAACACTGCCAAGCTGACTCACAGTCTCTGTGTTTATGTGACCCAGTGGATAATCCCTGACCCACTTACTGCATCTGGATGGAACTGTAGTTTACTGATCCCCTTCTGAGCCCTGCTCTACTGTATACCTACTGTTAAATTAGCTGAGTACAAAGAAAAATATATTTCGCTGTCAAAATGTTGACATTAGTGCAGGGGATTTTGCTGCTCTAGGATGTTACATTTCTGCTAATGTGGTTATTTTTACTTTTCCCCAGGAGCGACAGAAGTTCCTGTGTAACTGTTTTGTTTTTTTTTTTACTTAGAAACCTGTCACATGAAGTTTTTCTCCTTACTAAATATGACTAGATTTATTTTAATTGTATTTTGGTGTATTTTTTTCTCCCTCCTTTTGTTAACACCATAACATCAAGAGCTGCTCTACACATTAAATGCATCCAGTGCTTCATATGACATTGTGGAACTGCAAAAAAATCAATTAAAATTTAATTAAAAAGGTATTAGTAGAAATTGTAGCAACACAGTGACAGCTTAAACATACTAATACTAAGAGCGATAGTAGTACAACTGCTGCTGCTACTACTACTTAAAAAAAATAATAGTTACCATTATTATTTAGTTTTTTATTAAATATTTCACAAAATTGCATTCAATTTCTAGAGCTACTATAATAATTTGACATTATTTTGTTATCTTGTCAAAAGCACAGATGCATCATGAAGAACAAATGTGATGTAATAGGTATAACATTCTTTTAAAAAAAAAATCAAACTCAAAATGATTGACAGTGATATGTGACAGTTATGTATTACATTTCCCACTTTATCATATAATTATCTAAAATGCTATTTTTGATTCAACTTATGTGTTAAAATTACATTTAACCTCTTGTAAATGTAAATGCTATTTTTTTTTTTATTCATTATGTATTAATTCAACCCAGATTCAGTTTTTACACTGTGGTTATAAAGCAGAAAATAATTGATCTGTGTCTGTTTTATCAACGAGTCTGAGCCACTTTTATGTATATTTTGCCTTAATTTCCGTTGGAGCCCCCTGAGGTGTCTGTCCTCATTACATAGTGCATTTCCTTGGCTCAGAGCCTCTCCCTTCAGCATTCTGCACTTCCTGCTGTCTCTTCTCCTCTCCACTGGCTGACAACAGCAGGCCTTTTCCATCCCTGCAGCTTACTACTATATCCCTGTGTGATATTAAGAACCACTTCCTCCTCTTTTTCACATTCTCATCTAGTAAATTGCAAAACACAATCTCTTCTCAATGGCTAAGCTCTCCGGGTATCTCTCACGTTTGACACTCATTCTCTCCCACAAAATGCAAAAATCCCTTTAATCTCCACTGCTACTGCTCATCATCCCTTTGAAACAACATGGAAAAACACATCACATGCATTGTCTTTATTATGAATGTGCTACAGACTTGTCCAAGTGCCAGCTTATCTTTGCAACTTTGATTCAATTCTATCATCATACATCAATAAAAAAAAGAATCCACAACATGCCAATAACCACAAAGATTATAGTAGCCCGGTGGTAATACAATGACTGTCAAGAGGCTAACCGACAGTTTCTGTGCCTACGTTAGATCATAACTACTTAACGCTAACTCATATCGACTAGAGAATCCACAATATTAAGATTAATATCTGCAGAGTACACCAAATGTTGATTACAATTAAATTTACATATTGAGAAATAACAAAAAAGGCCAGGTTAATCATTACACAAAATTTAGTGCAGGTGTTAAGTGTTGAAAAATCATGGCGAGTCTGTATAATCCAGGACAGACTAAAAAGACGGAGTGTTGAGTCCAGGTGATCCACTCTCGATGAGTCCCAGTTGTTTCTGGTCACAGTGACAGTTACAGATAGGTAAAAAAAAAATCAGAGGTTGGTTAAGGTTACGCAGGAGATAAAAGAACAAACCAGGAGTAAAAGTCGGTTCTCCAAAGTACTACTACTCTTCACGTCTGACAGCCATAAACCGTATGTGAACCAGAGTGCTTACAAATTACCCATCAGAAAACCTATGCCTATGATAACAAAAGTAGTATTTAGAATGTGTCAACTAAGAAGGATCCTTACATGGTATTTTAGGAAAGCACAGACTTATATCTTTGCTCCTGTGCCACAAACTGAAACTACAGCCACATTCTAACAATATATTTGACTGCAATCACAAGCTATTTAATTTCTTAACCAAATATATAGTGATGCTCATATGAATCACACACACACACACTAGCATATACCCACTGTGGCACACTGATTCGAGAGCATCACTTTACAAATGACGGTTTCAAAATCTTTTGTTTCAAAATGTTACAAACATTATCAAAAGATAGGCTATAGTTTATGTAGAGTACTTGATTTGGCTGTAAAATGAAGGCTTTAAATGTCTTGCTATAATGATTTCAGAGAACATTTAGCAATGCTCCAGCTCACAGTGGTATTGAGCAGAAGAGGGAAAACACTTTTTAATGTTCCTCTCTGCAACAGTAATTCTATGATCAGACTTGGGAGCAAAGCATGACTTTACAAAGAAAGTAACTTTCCCTCCAAGTTATTTCTCAGTGCATACATTTCCTTGCAGTGACTTTCCATAATCCCCTCCATATTAGCACCCATTGCTAGTCCTTGTTAAGCCTTGCTTTCATCCTCTTTTGCCAGTCCTACACTTGCTCTCATACACAAAAAGCATGGCAGGAGTCATGCGAGTCACAGAGAAAAGTCTGAAACAACGACATAATGTGATTGAAAGTGTTTCTTCTGTGAAGGAAATAGATGAATTTCTGTTCTTCTGGTTCCAGCGAAACATAAATCCCAGAGCCTCTTCACGTATCCGAAGGGATTTAACAGCAGGCTGATGCATCCTGCCATCAGTGCAGTGAAGAATGGATTTGGCAGACATTTTGTTGGGCCTTGTATGTGGCACTGAGGCTGGGAGGCAGTCCTTCCCTACTTTCACTTGTCTCCCCGTTTTCCAGTCCACCCTGTTTTGAGTCAGTTCTGTGGCCGATGGTGATTGAGGATTTTTGAGGAGCTGCATCTTTCTCATGAATAATTCTGACCAGAAGACGAAGGGATTGATTAGTCTGACCACCTTTCTCCACCTAACATCAGACGGACAAAACCTCCCTGACTCAGAGCAGCAGCATTTGCATATTTTATTTTCATCCATTAGCAAAAAGGGATTTATATAGGATACAGAAATATAAGTAAGCACTGTATATTGGGTGCATATTTGTCACATATCCAGGTAATGACTAGGCGGTAAAGACGGTGGTGCAGGTGTGGGCCAGACGGTCAGTTGCCTTATCCAGTTTCATCCTGGGATGAAACTCAGGTTTTCACATTTACTAAAAAAAGAAAAGGAAGCATATTAGTTGAAGAGCTATATATTCTGTAACTTAATATGGATGTATAAACTTTCACAAACCACAGAGGACAGTTACATAATGAGGAAAACAAGAGTTGTTGAGTCCCAGAGCCCTAAAACTCAAGTTGTCTTTATGATTGCTCTTCCAGTCATCAACATAATTAGCACATCTCTCGGATTAATGAGACCCAACAGGCTGTGACTGTGCATTCACAAACAAAGTACAGAAAACTATCAGATTAAAGTGAAATGAAACCCTCCAAATTATTTAACTGGTAGACTTTCTCATGTATATGTTAGATATAAAGTACTAAAAAACAAAATTTAAACCCTTTCTTTATAAGTCACTGAACTCATCACTGATCTGTTATCAGAATCCTTTTATTTGCCAAATACAATAAATGTACAGATGTTCATCTTGTGAGTATGTCATCAACTCACATACTGACATACATTATATACATATACATGGACAGGAGGACTTCACATTTTGTACAAGCAAACAGTGCAACAAGACAAGACAGCAGACTGCACATATCACTCTACATATACACACACAGCGCTCTGGCATGCAGTTGGTTACAGCTGTCGGCTCCAGGCCACCCGTGCAAATGGAGAAATGTGTCACAAAATGCTAGAGTCTGATGTAAATGTGATTTATATGTTCTGATCTTTGTGTAGCACCGACATCGCTCCTGAGGCTAAGTGCTGCAGTGTATAAGGACTGTAACTGGTGCAGTATTGTGCAAACATGGACTGAAATACTATCAGTGATGACAGTCAGATTGTGCTAACAGGGCTATTTTATTATTTTACAATGGAATGAACAGTGACATTAGCAGGTTTTTGGGCCAGGGTCTTAAAAAGGATGAATAATAGTGGAGCTATTACTTCAAAACTCCATTAGCTGTTTTAATATTCAATGCCAAAATATAAGCGTTGAAGGGACACAGTTGGTTGGAGGTAAAAAGATGGAGGGGTAAAGGCTTAAAGGTCAGATTTGGGACACTCACTAGCCAAGTTGACAATGCAGGCGATGATAATGACCGTCCCTCCTACAAGTGACACCATGGAGAGCATCTTGGCCACACGTCCCAGACGTACGGCACCATCCAGATTCCCTTGTTCAAGGCTGTTCTTCGACTGAGGAAGAGGATCAGAGTTAGTCTCGGTCTGCCCGACGTACCGACAGGTGACAAATTCAAATGAAAAAGCTCAAAGTGGTCTGTTCCAGGGTGACAATGACAACTGATCCAGAAGGCCCCAGAGACCACTAAATGGGTCGATTAGTCTGAACTCATTATTGATTCCTGAGTGCTGTTGGTGGTTTGGGTTCAATTTGTGAACCACTCTGTTTTTCAGTGGTCTACTGAACCACTGTACATTTCTGCTTACCTGTGAAGGTAACACTACCTTTAAGTGGACTATATCTACTTTCAATAACAAAGAATATAAACAATAATAGGGTGCTACAATGATTTTTAGATGGATGTTGTTCTGTTGCTAGATTTCTAGACTAAATAAATGTGAAGAACTGTTACAGGCTTTGGTATCACAGTGATCCCTGGTGGAAACAGGGTTTGTTCTTCTGTATATGATATGATGTGACCTTTGTGGTCGCCAGATTTCATTTAAACATATTAGACAATCATCAGCTCACAGTCTGGTAGAATCAAAGCGAAAATGCACTCAAGCTGTTCTGGACACTTGGTTGTTTTTTTCTTCTAATTGATCACACATATGTACATATGCTGTAAAAATTAAAAATCTTGCCAAGTGTATTTTTCTCATTTGTAGTCAAAATGGCTCATCAGACATAGTGAGATATAAGAACGTGTTTTTAGGCAACAGATCTTGAAAATCTTAGTCAAAGAAATCTCACCAAGATAACTTTCACTTGTTCCACTGGTATATATAGTTCAGTTCAGTTATTTTTATTTGAGAAGTTAATCTTAAAAAATAATAATAAAAGAAATAAAAAAGAAATAAAATACAGAACGAAGAGCAAAGGACAAAATAAGGAGTCAAAAAACAAAATAATATATATATATATATATATATATATATATATATATATATATATATATATATATATTTTTTTTTTTTTTTTTTTTTTTTACTTTATTCAAGCAAAACAGACCTGTTGTCTAAAAATAAGCTTGTATATCTCACTGAAAAGTTATTCTTTAGGTGACTATTATTATTATTTAAAATGTAATGAGATATTGTCTAGAAATGAGAAAAATACACTTGGTAAGATTTAGAGTTTTTTCTCCAGTGTACGGACATGGGGAAGAACATACAAACTCCACGTGAATCTCGACAGAACAACAAATCAAATGGAACCTATGACCTTATTGCTGTGAGGTGACCGTGTTAATCCCTGCACCACCCACACTGAACCCTCAGAAACTCATAAAACAGTGGTAAAGTGATGAGGTTGTCAGGAATGGAAGTAAATAGATTATTAAAATGTATCTGATATATTTTGACGAGAAATTTGAAAAATACATTTGGTAAAATTTTTAGTTTTATTTCAAGTGTAACAATATGTATGTATATATATATATATTATGAACAAATCTACTTCAAGAAATTAGTCAGTAAGCAAACTGTACCTACCATAATAGAATAGACAAAACCCACAATGTTAATGGGCCAGACGGGGCAGAAGCAGGCCAGCACAGATAGGAGGAGGTAATCTTTGACCTTGGTCCGGTCCAAAGGTGGGTTGGTGGCGATGCTGGAATGGCGAGATAGTGACGGCCTGGGGGAGAAGGCGGTGTAGCCGATGGAGCCTGCTCTACTGCCCTTCCTAGTCTTGCCGTGGTGGGGGTAAGAGATGGAGTGTTGTCTTCTGGGAGGAGAGGAGATGACTGGAGAGGTGCAGTCTGTGGAAGCTGGGTGGATCCCGTTACCTTCAGAGAACAGAGGACGGACAAATGTGTCAAACACTGGAAGATGAATTACCTATGTATGCATGTATGTGTGTGTTCTCTCCCAAGAGCTTTTCATGTCATTGGAATTTGACTTTCCCCAAGTGAGCTGACTAAGCAGCTGTGTGACCCCTCCGTTCCCACCCGCCACCTCAATAGGAGGTCAGACCCAGTCACTTACTGTTCTTCAGCTTCTCGTTGATAACTATGACTAACTCCCCTTTGGATTTGCTGCGGGGGGGCCTGCTGATGCTCGGGCTGCTGCTGCTGTGGATGAGCTGTTCACCTATGACTGGTGGGCATGGCACGGTGAGGGGCGCTTGGCTTGATACAGAGTTATCCTGGTCCAGCAGTGATGGTTGTTCCTCCCCAGGCCAGATAGCAGGAGCTGGGATCATATTCACAGCCATGCTGACAGAAAAAAAATACCTCTACGTGTGATCCAGTCCTGTCTGTAAATACACCTGGGAGACAGAAAATACATTTCAGCAACAACAATTTCCCTCTCTCTTTCTCTCATCCCATCACAGACAATTAATATTCAGCTCAATATCATAAGCCTCATAAGCTTTCATATCACAGTATTTTTAATCCTGGTTCTGTATTCTCATGCAACGCTGAACAGTAAATACACTCAGTCAGGGTAAATAGATGAAACACTCCGATGATGCACTGAAAACCTTAAATGTGCATAGTGTTTAGGATGAAACCGCAGACTAGAAAAGCAGGTTACCATGACATGAGGAGTACAAAGGCATGGCAGATGGAGGCAGGTTGCTTTGAAAGGATAGTATTAGCCATAGTCTCTGCTGCAGGTGTGTACATACCATTATTTCATCATGTGTACACAGCCTTTAACTGGCATCATAGTGACCGGTTGGTAGGTGCAGAACAATGGGTAAAGGACAGTCAGGCGAAAATGATGACAAAAGATGGGGCGAAAATACAAGAAGGGGGGAAGGGGGGGGGTCTCAATCTACAGTGGGGTATATGAAAATGCACAGATAGGCAGAAAAAAATAGGATGCTTACATATGATTGTTGAAATACAAATCGACGAGCAATTCATCAAACACATGAAGGAAAACTGACAGTGGAAATAAATCAAACTGACCTTTTTTTTTTTTTTTTTTTTTTGCAAATCGGCGCTTCTTCAAAACAGTCGGAACATCCCAGGCTTTGGCATCGCGGTAACGTAAATCTCAGGTGAAGGAAAAAAAAAATAAATCAAAATGAAACGCGACAGATCATCTCATCTACCGTTATAACGTACGTGCAAATGTGCAGTATTTGTAGTCAGAGGGATGTCCTCCTTCTGTTGGTTTATCCAGACAGTAGAGAAGAAGCTGCGGGTGGAGGATGGTTAGAGCTGCTGGGATGGAGAGTCTCCTGGATGGCAGTGGATCAGAGGACAGGAGGGGTGTGTGTGTGTGTGTGTGTGAAATGAAAAGTGAAATCAAGCAGACTAGAGCTGTGGAGAAAGCCAAAGAGGAGGAGGGAGGAAGGTGGAGGGGAATGGGGGGGGGGGGGCTAGACCATTGCATCGTCCACTTTCAAAACAGCTGATTATCCTCATGCTACACTATAACAACCTGAAGGTGTCCTCCTGTAGGGGATGGAGGAGGTCACCAATGAGCCCAATTACGTTTGCAATGGAATCAGAAAAAAAAACTAAGCACATTATTTATTGATAGAAAGTAGACCCTACACAGTATTTACTCCACATGAAATAAAACACTCCAAACATTTAACGCCAGAAAGGTTTATTTAAAAAAAAAAATCAAAAACAAAAAAAGGAGAATAGAATAGTGCGCCATCAATTGGATCATAGAGGAACTACAAAAACATCAAAACAAAGGCTTTAAAATAGCAAAGCATTACAAGACAGGGGTCAGAATGTTTACATTGCAGGGATACTGATGACAATAACCCCTTCAACACGCAGACGGGGTAAAAATGTATGTACATTAGACTAAAGCACAAGTGGTTTCATTTTCCCATGGCGCTCAGGATGTTTGCCTAAAAAAAAAAAAAGGGGAAAAAAATGTTAGCATTGAGTAAAGTATCGCTCATACATTTTGTTGTATGGACGACTACACTATGTTATCAGAAGCAACCATATTAATTCAAGTTTGTATATAAAAATAAACCCTACTCAGACAACATGGATTTCAGTCATTTGAGAATGAAGATATGCTAAGTGTACTAGTAATAATAATAAACAAAAATCTAGACAAAATTACAATATAGATACATTATTATATTGTTCACAGTGGGGAAAGATCACTGTTACAGGCCAGATTATTCTAAAAACAATCAATAAAAAGGGATAGAAACTCCAGAGTATCAAAAAGTACCAGGTCTTTTCATTACATTTCAATACCTAAGCAATCATTCTCATCTGTGTCAGTGCATACAGATGTCAAGTTGTGGTAAATCCATTTATATTTTTATGCAATCACATTGCTTTACTTGTATTTCTGCACTGATGCAGAAGTACAAAATAAAAAAGTATAGTGATATGTAAGTTTTTTTTTGGGTTTTAGTTAAAATAGGAAAATTGACAAAACTATCATTTAGGAACCTATCAAAACCAAAGACTGTATCATATTAGGGGGGGGGGGGGGGTTATTAATTAGTCATAAATAATATGCCCATATCCTAGTTGACTTGCCTTCATAAAGGAATAAAACCTCTTCTCCGTCATACCCTCAACTTTTCTTAGGTCTTCCACCTGAAAAATAGAAGACACCGTTTAAAATAAATATACATCAAATGAACAAAGACACCAATTGAAACCAATGTCCGAGTCCTGTATAATGAAACTTTATTGATGGTTCCTTTTATTCCACCTACCTTTATGAAGTTGCCATGAATCTCCCTCCAGCCCAGGATGAGCTTGGCCTTCTTGTCACCGATCTGCTGCAGACTTTTGAGCTCTTTGAGAGAGCCACTGTTCAGAATATGTAGGATTGTCTTTCTGGACTGTTCAAGCACTGATGTGTCAAGCTGGGACTCCCAGCCATCCTGCATTATGTTCTCTTTGCCATCTGGGGGCTGGAAAGAAAATTATTTCATTAAAAAAAGCTGTCATTTTAGTCAGTACAACATTTACTGTTATTTTCAGACAAATCCTTCCCATTGTATTGTAAAAGAAAATTAATTTAAGATCCTACTAGATATGTCAAGAAAAAAATTTAATAAAATAAACCACAAATGGGAGCTAATGCACAACACCAGCTTCATTCAGGGTTGATGCCTGGAATTCTGCAAATGTGCCAACTGAAGCACACCACAGGCAAAACTCAGATGCTGACCTCAACCGGCTCTGAAAGCTTCTTCTCTTTCTTCTTGACACACACAGACGGTTTTTTGACAACCGCAAGATGCTGAAGAGACTGGAGCTGGGAAACTGAAAAAGATACAAAACAAATTAAATAGGTGCATTTTAATTTAAAGGACATGCTGATTTGTTTTAGTCACTTTCATCTTTAGTTGATTTTATCGTATATGGATGAAGGCAAATACGTGGCACCAGTACCGAGAAACCTATATGGCTCATTTTCTAAGCTGCTGAGGTGTGGGGAAATAAATAAATAAATTCCTCCTCATCGTCATTCGATAGGTTTTCTGGCTCCTATAATGTAGACAGAACTCTTGTCTCAAATTGCAGCTCATCAATCGCTTTCGTGATTCAACATGATGGAATCGAGGGGTGATGACTATATAAGGTCAATGCCATGTATAGATTTGTACACAGTGGTTCCTGAGCATTATGTAAGGGTAACTTAATCCAACACCACATACTTCTGTTATTTTAAAAGGAATCAAAAATGTATTCAATCCAATTTCATTTATGTAAAATGTTTTTGTTTTAATTCATCATTTGTGCTTTCACCAACCTTGTAAGGGCTGGACCACGGCCTGCTGCTTTTTTGGTTTAATGGCTGTTGACTGCTTCCTCCCCAGAACAGCTGTGTTGTTCTTAAACATGGATTCAGGACTGGTACTGGATTTTTCTCCAGTGAGCTGACTGAACAGCATGGCTTTGCTCTCAAACTCCTTCTGTTTCTCTTTGAGCTCCTGGAGAAGGGAGTGTCAAAGTTTCAAAAGACTTGCAAAGTTGGCTATCAAATATCCATGAGAATCTGCTGATCGATCAGTGTAGAGATCTGACAGTCTCAGCGTCTCAAACCACACGCAGATGGCAGAGACAGTGTCTGACAGTATGCAGATATCGGCTATCAAATCCGATACAGGTCATCTCAGCATTTCCAGTAGCTTCACTGATAAAGGGGCATGGTCTCACCTGGATCTCCTTGCGAGACTGGGCTACGTCTTTGAGCATACCAAGTCGATCTTTGTCCTGACAGCTCATCATCAGCTTCTCCAGAGCGATCAGTCTGTCCATCACTGATGGTTCCGACAAACTGTGGGGAAGGCAATCACAGAACCACAATGAGGAAGTAAATGGGTAGACAACTGTGACTGAGCTGTTAGAGCTCTTGCCTCACAGCAAGAAGACCCGGGTTTGATTCCTGGACCGTGCAGGCCTTTCTATGTGGAGTTTGTAATGTTTCTCTCCCCATGTCTGAATGAGTTTCCTCTGGTTTCCCCCATCACCCAAAAACATGGTAGGACAAAACATGCGATTCTGTCCATTGGCCTGGCTCTACAGCTGGAGATGGGACCCCGGGTGCCACGAGTGGCTGCCCGCTGCCCACTGCTCCTTACAGGTTACCCCAATGGCATCAAAGATGGGTTAAATGCAGAGGACAAATGTCATTGTACAGTGTATAATGACAAATAAAGTAATTTACTTTACAACAGAAGGCCAGTAATATGGTTTAAAGGCTTTCTAAAGCCAAAATGTCAGCCATGTTAAGAAGAAAAAAAAAGCCCACACTAGACAGATTCATAGACTAATCCGTCCATGAACCCAACAACAGACAGCAAGACAGCCCTGCTAATTTTTTCCTTTCAAAGGATATCAACAGGCATTAGTAGCTGTAAGCAAAGGGAGTGCTACAGATGGAGGCTTGTTCTCAACACAAACTATAAAAATGTGGGTAGTTATTTTTGCTCCGTTAAAACTGTTCTAGAACAGACATTAAACAGAATCTAATTTGATGTGACAGCTGTGGGCAAATGCAAATGTATTTTGTTCTCATTAAAATGTCCTAGTTCTTGAGTCTTGATTAGCCAGACAAATAATCAATATAGTTTTGTGTGTGGCCTATCACCTGTGAAAACGTGTAGAGGGTGAGGAACTGTGTTGATCTGTTTTCTTGTCCTCTTTCTGCCTTTTCTTCTGTGGCTCACAGCCAGAACTCCCTGCTTTGTGGTCCTCCCTAGCCCGCTTCACTGGAGATGAAGCGAGAGAGGAAATTAACAGTTTAGTATTCAGAACACTCAAGCAGCTGTGTTTGTGGGGTTCTCTAGACTGTAAAACAACTCCAATGAAAATGGCAAAGCATCAGCCTGCATTGCACGGTTTAAAATGAAGGCAAGGGCATAACAGCAAGATACATATTAGAAATTTCTTTGAGAGAATGCAATAGAAAAGGACAGCTGCAATAGTAAACATTCATTACGCCCACTGGCAGATGCCAGTTTACTCCTAGTCATCATCCTCTGGGACTTGATAAGGGCGCCCCCTATTGGCCTTTATTCAAACTGTCAAGGCTTGCTTCATTTTTAATTACTCTACCAAATCAAATATTTCATAAATTAATTACTGTGCAGGCCAGTATTGGACGCCTCAGACTCACCTTGAATCACAGGAACAGCCACCGTTTCCTGGGTGAAGGGCTTGTTAACAATAAGCTTGGATTTTGCAGCAAAGTTTAGTGCACTAAATGTGTCAAAATAATATTGGTACTCCGGAGCAATATTTGTGATCATGACTGAGTGTGCCGAGCCCCCCAGAGAGTCCTGTAAGAGCCGTGTCAGTTTACTGTCTCTGTATGGCACACGTACAGCTGTGCCTGAGTTAAGAGAGTCCACCACTTTGCTTAAAGTGAAAAGTGACAGATTAATGGCACCACTCTCCTTCAGACGGATGCCTTGGTTGCCAGTTCGACGGTTGTCTTCAGACCCGGCCAGATCAACCAAATACAGCTTGCCAGTCTGCTGTCGATGGGGCATGATGCGCTGGGTCCGCACAACCTAAAGCAGTTATGTTTTAGAAGGGGTTGTGACACAAAGAGGTCAACCAAGAAAGGAACAACAGAATGGAGACACATGAAAAATGGTTGCAGCGATTCTTTATCTTAACAATTTAAATGATCAGTCCTCTAGCTTAATGATTGTTTTAAGCACCTAGCAAATTACAAAAAATATATACATTAGACATTGTTATGGTAGACAGCAAAAATATTTAGTAACATTAGGAAAAGTATTATTGTAGAAAAAGTAAGTAGCAGATAATTTGTATCTCTCCCAGTATAGTCCCAGAAAGCCCAGTTGTTGCTAGTGGGATTGTTGCAGGAGAGATTTAATTTTAGCACCAGCTACCAAATCCTGGCCTACTGCACAGAGGCCATGACCTGTTAAGATGCTGTTTGGCCACCCACTGGCTGCCAATATACAGAGAAAGTTGATAGCAAAGCAGTTAGCAAGAAGAATCACAAATTACAAATTGTCAAAAACAAATAACCAGATTACATATCAAACCTTTATGAGGAGGATAGCATGACTGCGACTGGAGCGCTGGTTTAGTTTGGTAGAGGCAGTTGTGCGATTCAGGCTGGCCGGGACAAACTGTTTGTCAAAGTCTGAGAAGGATGAGATCGTTGTGTGGGTGAGGCCAGGAATAAGGATATTTTTGTCCTTGTCCTCTCTGATTGGCAGATCTTGGGAGCTTGGTGATAAAAGATCCAATACCTGTGGAGGGGAAAAAAAGCACAGACAATAGAACTAAATGCTGGAGGGAAAACTAAAATAAAATACAAAGAGTAATAAAGATTGTCAAAGCTAAAGTGTAATATAGGAAGTGAATGTTTTTGCTCTACTACTAATAACGAAAAGAAAGTACAAAACAGGGTATACAGGGTGGTGCAGAAGTGAAGCATTTTTTTACCTTTTCATTGTATATTTCCAAATATGACATTCCGATACTATAGTCCCATCCTTCATCCTCATCTTTTGCTTTGACCAATTTAAACACTTCACGAACAGCTCTGGGGATGACACCTGGCTGTTCTACACTGCCTAGCATGGTGTGAGTCTTACCTATTTACAAGACATGAAAAATTAACATCCACAAAATTAGTGTCGGAAAAAGAAAACTCTTCTTTTAACAAGAAGTGTGGTATGGCAAGAACAAGTGTTATTCAAAAGACCATTTTCTATTCACAGGTGACGATTAATATTCAAGTGGAATCTTTTGTACCACATTTGCAAGTTAAAACTACAGTTTATGCATTCCATATACATCTATACAACAAATCCTTGTATTTATTAGAAGAACATTAACTATATACCATCTTTTACTTAAAGCTAAGTGAAATGCTACTTAAAAACCAAAGGATTTGAAGTCACCAGCTCCTGTTGGTCCATAGGCAAAGACACTGGCATTTTGTCCATTTAAGATGTGTGGTAGAATGGGTTTCACAGAGTATAGAAAAACCTCTTGTTGTGTTGTTTGTTCCCCATGAAAAGCATCAAAACTGAAAACAAACAAACAAACAAAAAAAGCATACTCATAAATGGTTGGTGAAGAATGCAGGCATCAAACTGAAAAGAAAAGAGTTTTGCTCACTGGTATTTGACGGTCTCTGTGGCGTTTCTCCAGTTGATAATTTCCAAGTTCTGAGAGTCCAATCCTCGTACACAAGGCCCCTCTCCTTTCTCATCTTGCTTGTTCATATAAGGTCTTAAACGAACAGCCACTCGAACCCTGGACGTCTTCTTGTTTCCTCCGTCCGATACTGCCACACGCTGAGCCATATTGATATTCTTAAAAACAAAGGCCGGGGTAAATACACGTTAGCAAAGCATGTGTTATCTTTTCCTTCAATGAAACGTAAGCTTTAAATTACTCCAACAAGTAGCATATTAGGTTGAGACTCCCCTTAACCAAAACAAAAAATACGATTTCCTACAACAACACTGATCACAGTTTTAAGCAAATAATCTTCCACCAGTACTAAAATAACTAGCGTTGATGCTACAGATTAGCTGGTTACACTACCACTAAGATATGTAGACAGTTTTCAATTTTGTCACCGACAACTTTTTCCGTCGCTTACCAATATAGTAGGTCAAATTCCAACACAAACACCACCGTTATCGTCCAAGTTTAGCCTTTATCAACATTACGGACAGCGTATTTTAACAATGGCGATCAGACCGTCTCATCTTCCAACCGAAAACTTTTCAAATGAGGAGCGAAGAAACCGGAAACCACAGCGACCCAATCAGAACACGACTAAATACTGGCGCCCATTTTACGTATAATTGTGCTTCCTTAAAACGCATCCTATCGGTTAAATGTGGCTATCACGTTATTATATACAGCTATATTATAATGTTTTGGAAATAAATGATCAACATAAATAGCAAAGCAAAAATATTATTGAAATGGTAATTCACTCCGTTTTACGAACAACATTCGATGTAATTGGGTAATACAGCGGAAGTCCGCTGTGGTGAATGTAGATCTACACGTAGGCGTATTTACTGCCATCTATCACAGACGCGTTGGGAGGATTATCCACATGATTTTTAATCGGCGGGCGTTATACGTCCAACAGAACGAAGCCGATCGTCAGCTCACCCTGACCAAAATGGCGCTATGTTTACGTCTCCGCATAATCGTTTATCCTTAGCAGGTCTCATGGAGAGATTTTTGGATTTTAACTGCCGGGAAAGATAACTTGACTTCACATTTTTCCCATTGACGATAAACCGGGCATAAGGTACTAATATCCTTATGCATTTAATATATTAGATGTTAGCTAATGCTATTTGCAATTTGTTCCTTTGAAATAGCTGTCGGTTAGGCCTGAAGTTGGCTAGCTGATTCATTCAAATTCAGAAAAGGTTGTTTTTAATTTGTGGCGATGCTGGCTACTGACAATCTCCAAATGCTACTCGTTAAACGCCACAGGACTAATGCTACACTGATAGGACCTGTGAAATTACAAACATATTGTTATACCCGTTCTTTCCTGACAAGTTCTTTTTTTCTTCTTTACCAACTATGGATTCAAACTTAAACAGACAGAAGGATGCAGGCTGAGGCCACAGATACTACACTAAGAGAGGGCATCGAGGCTCTGGGTGTGAAGGACACAGAACAAACTGCAGCAAGTAAGGAGAAAGAGGACAACACAGAACAACATGACACTGAGATGACAGCTGCCACAGAGGAGGACTCTGCACATAAGGATGAACTGGGTAATTTGATTAAGCCATTTAAATGCAGAAAGGAACTAACTTTATTCTTCAAGGAAAATGTACCTGCAGAAAAATATATTTGCCATTAGTTAAATGTATTTTTGCATAGTCCACAGATGTATAAATTAATGACAGTGGTATGTAAATGTACAAGAAATAGGTTTGGACAACAAAACAGATGTGCTTAAAATGGCATACAGTGCATAGAAGTTACTCACAAATCTGAGGAATAGACTGATGTGATATTTTCTGGAAATCAAACTTTTTGCATCTCTTACTGTTCTCACAGGTGGAGAAACGGATGCATTGGAAGAACATAAGAATGATGGTCAGGCAGAAGCAGCAGTAGATGGTGAAAAAAGAACACCAGCAGCAGAAGTGGAAGATGACTGGGAGCTTGCATACAGTGATGAGGAAATGGAGGACCCAAAATCATGGATGCCCCCTCCTGCTGAGATTAAAAGACTCTATGAGCTCCTTGCAAAGGGTGAGATGCTGGAACTGAACTTTGAGCCCCTGCCTAGAAGACCACCTACACCTGAACGCACCCCATCACCAGAAAGAGATGATGACGAAGATGCTGCAAAGGACAGGGAGAGGGAGGAACGAGAACGGAAGTGAGTTTCACTCTGTCAGTTCATCCCTTAGGTTTGTTACGTCACAGCTGAAAAATCATTTTGTTTTTTTTCAGGCCTCCAACTCCAACTGAGTTTGACTTTGACGAGGAACAAATGCAAACTCCAAAAAATGCCTTCATCAACAGACGTAGAACGCCAGGTATGGAAATAACCATGAAGAATTGCCAAAAACAGAGTCACATAACCTACGCAATTTAGTGTTCTGTCATGTTTCTGGTCTTCCTTGAGTTTTATTATCTGAAAACATAAAGTTGATTCTCTTTTACAGGATCATCAGGTCGTTCCTCTGTGAAAAGGGAAGCTCGGTTGGACAAAGTCCTGTCAGACATGAAACGCCACCGCAAAATTGAGGAGCACATCATGCGCACGGGTCGGGATCTCTTCAAAAGTGAAAAGAAGCTGGAGCAGGCTCTGTCTCCAAACAGCCAGAAAGAGCGGGAGAAGGAGCGGGAACGAGACAGCAACCCCAATACCATCTTTTCTCCCAGACAGAGAAGATACTGAGTATTAGAAGGTGTGGACTTATCCTGTGGCAAATATGGCCGTGAGCTTTCCAAGGCTTTGTTAAAACTTGAATTTTTTATGTAACAATTTTGTATGTTTTCTATGTGTTTTGTATAATGGCAATAAACATTTTAATCCTGAAGGATACCAACTACTGTGATTGTGATGAATGAATACAAATTTGTAATGTCCTAATCAAATTGTGTAACTAACTATAACTATCTATGGCTTCAAGTAACCTACAGGTATAAAATTAATGAATACCATGGAATAAATTACTGAAATATCTGATAGAAAATATATTTTCTGTGCAGGAACATTATTTAAAGGTTTGCAAATTGCGTTTTCTGAGAGGCATTTCTGTGTACATGAGATTATAGTAACAGATCAGATAAGTTTTATTTTAAAAGTGATGTATATGGCTCCCTCTAGTGATAACTTTTCAGTTTGGCTGGACCTGCAATCTTTAGTTGTGTTTAGTTGCAAAAAAATGTAGTGAGCGGAAAATACACAAAGAAGGAAAAAAAGACATAAGACTGGCTCAGGACAGAGAAGTATATTTTAGCTAAGTTTGAGTAACAATACAGCCTTCACCTAAGGCTCAGAAGCATAGAGTATAATATGTATGCATAAATATGCATTCAAAACCACAAACCAAATAAATAAATAAATAAATACTTACAAATAAATAACAAGCATTTTTTGTGGAATATACAGTACATCAGTTGAAATGTTTTAGTATTGTCAAGAAGCAGTACCTTATGAATTCAAGGAACGGGAATGGATATTCTGTGTTCAACATGCCCACAGTTGTCCATGTTTTGGCACACTGTCTTGATGGTTACGGAGCTTTGTTTTTTTCTTGACCCATTTCCAGGACAGTGTAGCTGCTTTAAACTAACAGAAAATGAGTTTTAAAAAAGCCTGCCCGTTCCCAGAACCGGTGGCTGAAATGGATGGCCTGGTGACCCGAGCAGTTCATACAGTGTTAAAAGGCTCACACAAACTCTAGACTCAAATAGTGGTGCAGAATTCAATGAGCAACATTAAAATGAATTGCAATGGATGAATGTGCTGTATGTCAATCATAAGGGAGTGTTTCCCTATACAATGATTTTTCACTTGTTTCCCTTCAACTCACAACACTGCCAAGTCCCCTAATACTCATGGATCCCATAGGTGAAATTCTCCTGCCAATCACAAGGGTGTTCTGACCTTTACCTCAGCACCAAATTAAAAATGAAATGAAAAACAGAACACATGTAAACTCCTTTAAAAAAGTGATTGCTATTGTGAATCACTTCTATGTATGCAAATTTAAAAAAAAAACAAAAAAACACTGTGATACCAGTTAAATGGAATGAAGTCATATCTACACTGAAACAATAAGCATTGCCAATGTTGGGGAGAGTTTGCATAAACTAAGCTGTAAAACTGAAATATTGTGTATTGTTGTTTCTGGAAACAATAAGATGCAGAAATAAGACATACCTTAAAAAAAAATCAACACTGACTTAATACTGACATGGAAATAGGGACAATTTTACATTGGCTATGTACACCCATCATATTTTTCTGTCTGAGGAAAGCCTCTACGTTCTCCTCCAAGATGTAAAAAAACCCCCCAAAAAAACCGAACAAATTGAAAACAAATGTAAATATTAAAAAAAAAGGTGGGGAAAGGGATAAGGCAGCAGAATACAGTCTTATGAGATTATCTCCCTTCTAATGATGAGTCAGTCTGCAGGTTGGTTACATTTTGTTAGAGTGACAGTGACTACATAGAGGATACAGATAATAAACACTAACAAGTCAAAATACTGCTTAGCCAGGAGTTTTTTTTCTTTTGTGAAGGTCTTCTTCATTACTAAACTGAATTAGGCCTTCCATCTACAGCAAATGTACTAACATACAATATAATACATTCCTATTTTCCTGCTCTTCCAATAACTTGAGGCAGAGAGGACTTAATTTGATCTACATGAGGGAAATAGCCATCTATGTTTCCTATACATCCAGGCAAATTCCTCTCAGGTCAGTGCATGTTCCTGTCTTTCACAGTGCCTGATGACATCTTTAAATACTGAGTGCACCAACACTCCTTTTATTTCTTACAAACTGAAACACTGAAGTACTTGAAGGCCAGAAATCTGATCATTTGGTCGTCTGACTTCTGGCCAACAAGACTTCAGGACTATTTGAGGCCATTGTCTGTAGCTTTCTTTATATTGCTACGTAGTTCAAGTCTCACTTTTCCCTCACAGCTTTCCTTTACATACTCATTGGTACATTCGCCTTTCTTCCCTCCCCACCCTCCACTCTTCTCAGTGAGTGGCCAGCTCAGGCTCTGTGGAGCGCGTGCTGTAGCCGTTGGCGGGCTGGGGCAGTGCGTTGCCGTCCGTCTGCTGCTCCTTAGGCGCGTCCGTTGACCCGCAAGGTCTCCGGGAGCGGGAGGTACCTGTGAATAACCGCAGAGCACCCCTGCAAATGAGGGAGAACCAGTAGAGCTGGGGGGCCATGAGCAGAGCAGCACCAAGGTTACAGTGCCAGGGCACCGACAGGGGAACCATGTGAAATGGAATGGACGCATATCTGGATGCAAAATGGAGGAGAAAAAGGATTACAAAGCCATTTTATAACCCAATTTCCAGAACACAATACACAAATCCTGTTTTTTTGTAAAAGCCACTGACCCAAGCTCAGCGAGACAGCAGACCATGAAAAAACAGAGATGGAAAGAAAGACATACCTTCCATAGACGTAGTAGAGGTAAGGGAAGAGGAGGACTCGACAGATGAAAAAAGTGATCAGCATAAGAGCCCCATTCACTTTGTGCAGGAGAGTGTGTTGCTGTTTGTACTGAGAGCAGAAAAAAAAAAGAGAAGTCGAGAGAGAAAGAGAAGCAAGCAGAAAGCTGACAGTGTTAATTGTATTTGCCACTGTTATGTAGTTAATGCTAATATTGTCAGATGTGTTAATACTATCTGCATGAACTGAGGTAAGGATGGAGGGCACAGACAGCCATGCTACCTGTTGCTGATTTCTACATGAGCCCATAACTTGTATGTGTCATTGAATGCCTCATCCTCAGTTATTTATAGTTGACTAAACTCAGCCTGCAGTGAGGAAACAATAGAGACACATTATAAGCAATGAAGCAGGTACTCTGCATCCCAGCACCAGGATTGGCACAGCTTAAAGTTATAACTTTAAGGTTTTTTGTTTTTTAAATCATTATGTGTACAACTTAAGACCCATTTCACATCTGTACTAGCTAAAAAAAAAAGTCAGGAAATCACAGCACAACTTTGGTGGGATAAGTGAAGATCCTGATGTGAATCAATCATACTAGATCGTATGATGTGGTGGTGTTTTACAGTACTGTGTTTTTCTGATAAGCCTGCACAATTATATGAATCACAGGGCCAGCCTTCTCATCTATACAATTGTGAAATTTGTAATTGAAAAGGGTTGATGAATTTATGGTGATATTTCAAAAATAGTAAAATTACAATAGGAAAACTTTAACACCGACAGAAGATCCTGTACAATAAATGTTAACATGACCCTAAAATTTCCTAAGAAAACTACATCCAATTTTAATAACATTATGTCTCATTTTTTTATTTAGATGTGTTCATTACTACATACAGATTACAGTGGATCTATAAATGCACAAAACACTTAATAACTGGCAGAATATTGTTAGAATTTCACTTCTCTTAAGAGATTTCATGTAATTCACTTTTTTGTGAAAGGGTAGCCTAGTATGTAAATGGAAACATTTTCATTTAATTTAACTTTTTTTTTTTTTTTAACAGGAAATAGGAGTTATGTATAGGTTATTTTACTAGTCTGACTCACTTAAAATCAAATTGGGCTGAATGTGGTCCTGAACTAAAATGATTGTTAATATCTTCAGTATAATTTTTGCACACAAATTCATCCTACGGGCCGAGCTGGACCCTTTGGCAGGCTAGTTTTGGACTGTGGGCCATATTTTCGACACCTCTGCCTTGAAGTCTAACAAACTTTATATAAAAAAAAAAAATCAATGCAAATTCATTAAAATATATTAAATAGATAATTTAATCAATTAAGGGCTGACAAAACATTATTTGACTGAGAGCACAAATTGACTTGTTAACACTGGCCAACATAAACCAAGTCACTATCCTTTTTTATTTATTTATTTTTTAACTATAGGTGTTAAAGAGCAGCACACTTAGGCCACTGCTTTTAGCCTGCTGTTGTTTATCAAACAGCCACATACGCTGTTGTCAGGGACAGGAGGGGCAGGGTGCTGTGTGATAGAGGATAGAAGGACAAGCTGATATTGTATCTGCTGAATATCCAGTCTAAATACTAGGGGCTAAATTCAGAGGCAAACAGCTGTGGGAGCCTCAGATGGGGGGCGAACACAAAGCAATGGAGGGGACAACCTTTACTCAGACAGTGAAACACACACTCACACATACCTAAAAACAAAGCTCCTAACAACATGTATTCAAGCAAACATCGTTACCAATTAACAACTGCTGTGTTTCTGACTGTGACAGTCAACAGGAGTCGATGTAAATGAACAGGCTGCACGGAGACCAGAAATATAAACTTCAATAAATGACAAAGAAAAGAAGGAAGAGCACGGTGCAGAAGAATGTCAGTGACACATGCGGCATGCAACATCAGACTCGGATCGTTGAATATGAAAATGAACTCTTACCTGGATGAGTATTTTTCCTAAGCAGACAGACGGAGTGCTGAGCTCAGCCATGAACATTATACCCTGGAAATAATCTCCCTTTCCCTGTCGCCAGAACTATAAAACAAGAGACAAATGAATTGGTTTATGGAGTAAACAAATAAAATTAACTGAAATTCCATAGAGACAACGGACAGTCTTTCCTGAAGTAGTCACATTGGGGGATGTGTTTTTCCAATTTATACAAATAAACCAAAAGGATGTCATATAGCGATGTCATATATTACATCACTTCCTTGATCTGAATGCCGTTTTGCTCAGCTGTAAGGCAATGTGAACAAAAACATAAACAATTATTCTGAAATAGTTGTCCAAAAAATAAATCCCTTCTTAACACATTCTATCAAGGTTTCAACAACTTTTCATTATGAATTAATTTAAATACCAATTTCACATCGAGTAAAAAAAAAAAAAAAAAAAAAAAAAAAGTCTGATTTTGTGGATATTTGCATCATGAACACAGAACAACAATGGGTGAATTTGCAGGCATAATTTTACGGCAGCTTTGTTTTTCAATGAGCATGATGGATATGTGCATTTCCCCATGGGTACAAATAAAGTGAATCTGTACCTTTATCTACACTAACAACCAGTTGCAGCAAGAAGAAAAAAACAACAACTGCTGAATAGTGAGACAATATCAACACTAGAAGTTTTGGTTTTGAACTGAAAATCTAAGTCAAGGAATTAAATACCACCCAAAAACTCTGAATCTGGATCACTGACCATCAACCTCAAAATTAAATATCATACTAACAGGTTAGAATTTATTCAGTCATGTATGTCCTTGCATAAGGTACTACGTTATGCGCCAAATCCATTTTATAATTTATTAAGACTGGTCAAAATTTTATTAAATTCTAAAAATCAGATTGCAGGATTTCACAGTTATTTATAAGCACTTGCAGAAACCTCAATGACCCAACAGTACCTACAGAAATCTGTACAAACTATGAATTTTTATTTTTATTACATTTTAGAGAATTTACTTTTTAGCTTTAGAAAATAACACAATGTAACTGTATGACTCAACATACCTTTATTGTCCACATTGAGACATAAAGACACAGTTAGTTGGTCTCCCTATAAAGAATTAGAAATAAAATGGTGCACACCCTCTGCCCTGTATTCTTCCTTTAAATACAATTTAAAATACAATAGCAGGAACTGCCATGTAAATATTGCAGTGTTACACTTTGCCCTAACATGACTCAAATAATCTCAACAGAAAGAGCAACATTTGACAGTTACCACAGAGACTGGGAAGCAGACGGTGACCATGACAACATGGTGCAGCACCATGAGGAACTCGCGACGCAAATAGCTGGTCAGTGCTGAGCTCATGTGCTGGGGTGCTGCCGAAGCCTCCTCATGCCCTTTGACCCGTAGCTTGTACCAGTAACACATGAACATTGCGTAGATGTCATACACAAAATAGGGAACTGCGAACATGATGTAAGTACTCGTCAGCCAGTGCCTGTGTGGAGAGGGGAAAAGCTTTAAGTAAGAAAGCAAAGGACAGATTCCAGTGAAATGTGGAATAGATGAGTTATTCTTAGTGCTTTGACCATCAAAAACAGCTTGTCAAGAGGCCAATCTTGTGCAATATAAAGTAATCGCAAAAATGAGTACAGTAACAACTCAAATAAGAAAGCAATCATTTCCCCCCTCATGCAGTCCAGAAAGGCATCTGTGGAACCTTCCTCACCTGAATGTATAACCATCTAAAAATGGGATTATATGCTTGGGGCATTTTTTAATATAGCTGAACTACACATGCTCGTATATGATACTGTGTTGAATCACTTAGCCAAATTTGGTTTCTAATCCTTAAAATGTTTTTACAATCAAAAATACTCCATATTGTAGCTGATTTGTTTTACGATTACATTATAGTGCAGGCTGCTAAATACCTTTAAATGAAAATAAAACGTATTGTAATATGTATTTTTTCACTCACTGGTCCTCGATGATATCATCACAAGATGAAGCAATGATGTAGCCAGCTGAAGAAGCCATGACCGCCTGCACTGATGACACCAATCTTTCAACAGAAAATTACAAAATAATAAAACAAATGCATTTCCACAAGTTTGTGGGTTGAAAAGCTTTAAAATGTTTATAATTGTGCATGAAAAATCAAGCTCTGAATCCTGTTGCATAACAGCATTAAAACATAATACATATCAGGTAGTGGCTCACCTGGCAGATACAATGACTGCATCTCCTTCACTCCACCTCAGCAATGGGATTGACTTCAAGCACTGTTTGGACAGCAGGAAAAGTCCTGGAAAGAACACAGACCCAGCAGCTAGGACACTCAGCATGGTCCCTGGCGTTCTGTCTTGAGGGCAATAAGTTCAGCGTGTAATCTGGTTCTTGAGATCTTGCCGCTCTGTCCCCTTTCTGAAAAGAAGAAAAACACCCAACAGTGAACAAACAGTACTCAATGATCACACTAGACTACCCCCCATCATCATCATGTGTGGCTTTGGCTGCACTTACAAAGAAAACACAAAGAACACCATCAAAGTCTGACATATGTGGTAAAGGGCAATCCTGGGGTAATGTGAAAAACGAGTTAAAGTGAAGGTGAAATGAGACATGTTAAGGGTTTGTGGAACAGCTGAATACAGTGACGGGACAGGATGTCAGACAGGAGTCTCTTTTGTGCAGCACACGGTCCATCTGACGACACTGGAAGCCGTATTCACTTTCCCATTTATTCCTAGGGCAACCATGTGGTAGTTCATGCGGTTTTGCAGTTTGCTTACACTAGACTAGCTGACTCATTAAAAAGTTGAAGTCCATTAGCAAAATACGCATTGCGCTATTTTAAAAATCCTGAACGTCGAAAATATCGATATAAGTAAAGAGCTTTTGAGCTTATAGTTTCTGCCAACAACATTAGCTAATACTGTCCGTACGGAAAACGAAGTTGTTGCTGCAAAACTTTGTTACGTAGCGTCAAATATTCAAATAAGCACATTGATAAGGGTTTAGCATTACATGTTTCATATGGAGTGAACAGTGTTAGGTTGTTAGACTGTTAACTCTGATCTTCAGCTCCAGCTACTACTATTGACTGCAATGTTTGTCTGAAAGAATATTAATTATCTCACTTGGTAACGTTAACGCTTACTTAGCTTAACTCTGCCCTTTCTATCAAATTCAGAGGCTAGTTAAGCTAACAATAACACCAGCTGCCAATGGGAAACATCAATTAGAATGTGTTGTGGTTATTGCCAACTATTGAGCTTCCGGTATGCCAGTATGGAATCCGTTAATGTGAACAGAAACAGTGTTACTGATAATACATGTAATATCTCTCATTGGTAAGCATGACCAACTGTCTACGCTGTTGAATCACCTGCTAACAATGCCGCTATAAGCTAACGTTAGCATGTTTTGAAACGTTACGTTAGCCACAGCAGACAGTCATCACCGGGCTAACTACCAGCCACTTTCACTTAGACCAAATACAGATATTAGTAACTGACAATGTTGGGGCATGCGATTCAAGACAATAGCTGATTCGTTGACAGTTTAGTTAGCTTGGTATTTGTTTGTAGCACTTAGCAGTTGTAACTGAGCTAAGCGACCCGAATCTTGGCTAACTAGCTAACGGATTGGAGTTTACACATGTCAAGAATAAATGAAAATTTTAAAGCAATTACACAGAGGCTCTGCGAAGTCCAGTCAACGTCCAGTCGAAACTCGTGTCCTGCAAATTGCGTTTAACGTTAGAGATGTCCCAGGGCTCTCTGCCTCGATGATCCGCATGTTTATGTGGCCACTTCAATGTCTGAAGGGTAGCACCAGCGAGCTAACGCTAGCTTGCAGCAAGTTAGATCGAAATCTATGCAAGGGCAGCTCTCTGGGAGCATTGGTGATTAGCTTACAAACCAGCTAGATAAAGCATGTAGCTATTTAGTAAACTGAAGTGGCAAGGTCTGATCCAGGATAGTGTTAAGTAATGTTAGCTGATCCAGTCGCTAAGTCATCTCATCTGTCTCGCAGCAGCAGATCAGGGATGCCGCTGCTTCAGCCTCGCAGATGCAACGTTGACTCAACACTGTGCTCTGCTGCGCCAGCTCGTTCCTACAGGTCCAAGCAGCAGCTCATGTCATGATGAGAAATTTGCACCAGTCACCGCACTGCATTTTGTAAATTGGGTTTTGTTTGTTTTCAATGCAATGAGACGTTTAAAAGATTTCCCATCAGAAAATTGAGCTTCTTTCGTATTCACTAACATTCATGTTGACCATATAAAGACACAAATTACATGTAGACAAAAAGGGATAATGTTTAAATTCAATAATTTAATTGATAAAATCACATATGGATGTAGTAATAGAGTATTTGCACATAAACTGCTCATTTATCAGCCCTCATAGATGGGATCAGTTTGTTTGTAGATTGATCTGCAATTGAAAACAGACATTAATCGAGGCTTGCAGATTACATGTTCATCAGTACAACACTATTCAGGTTAAGTGTGATAACCCAGCTTTGTCCTTAGACTTTAAGACATACAAAAACACTTAGGTGGCATTAAATGATTCTGCAAGTCTGCACAGGGGTCGATGTTGGGAGATGGAACTTTTTCCTTAGCTTTTTGTGGTGAATGTTGTACAGTATACGGGTTTTATAGTCATTAAAATACACTATATGAGAAATATTTGGAGGTGTCTTTAAAAAAAAACAAGAAACAGATAAGAGTATTGGAGACTAAATATCTTTTGGACCATTGCCCTGAAAATTGTAGCATTTATTTGCAGAAAATTATGTGGCCACAATAACAGAAGTACAGTGTTTTAAACCCATAAAGAACTATGTTTCAACTCAGAAAGTCTCTAGGAACAGTATTTGTTGTAATAATCCTAATTTTTTATAAGAGCCATCATGTATCTTGGAATGTTGTCATTATTTATTTTTGTGCTGTTGATGCTTTAGGTCCCAGTGCAAAAATAAAAGCAACTCAGCTTTGTTTAATGACATCCATTTTCTTTCTGATCACACTCCAGAAGTTTTCAGTGGGTTTCAGGTCTGAAAATCTGGAGGGTACTATATTTATCTTTTATTTTCCATCTTTAATAACCTCTGCTATGATTCTGTTAAGTGTCTGCAGTGAGCTACAGTTTTACGGACACCACACATAAAGCTACAAAACTGCAAAAGTTGCAGCTGAGACCAGAAGTCAAGCATTGACTATTTCACAAATTACAAAATTATTTAAAAGTGTCCACAAAAAAGTAGAATTCCAATATTTAAAGTAAATGTCAAATAAAAACCTGTAGACTGCACTGTTTAACTTTAACTGCATTAATTGCATTATGGTCAAACTATAAGCTTTATTGTCCTAACAAAAAATATAACCATACAGTGCAACTACATTTTGTTGTTATGCTCTGTAAAATACCTAGATATACAGAAAGAAATGTAACCGATAACAATAAAAATACAAAATCAGCTAATACACACACACATTCTCGTTTACATGCCTCATGAGGACGAAGTTTGTAATTCAGTAGCCATTGGGTAGTGAGTGTAAACATCTCACATATATATATATATATATATATATATATATATATATATATATATATATATATATATATATATATATATATATATATATATATATATATATATATATATATATATATATATATATATATATATATATATATATATAATAAAATTACAATAATAATCAAACATTGAAAATTAAATTAAAAAATAATACAAATTAATAATAGAAAATACAATAAATACATAAAAATAAATACATAAAAAATTTATTTAAAAATGCATAAAAATAAATACATTTGTTCACTTTGCACCTGTTTCCCTCATGCTTTATGGGGCCTTCCAGAAAAAACTAATTAATGTATTTATAGGGTCAGATCATTTATATTTTACTCGTGGGGACCTTTATTTTTTATTTAACCTATGTGGGGACCTGAATTTTGGTCCCCATGGTGTGACACTGTAAACATATGAATGTCACCATAAAGATAGAAATATAAACACACACACACACACAAATCAAATATCAAACACGTGCAGTATATACAGGTTATATGCCTGCATCCAAACATCCAATGTAGCAGTTACTTACCAATTTAAGATTTCTCCTCTTGTCCTTCCCAGATTTAATCAACAATCTCAGAATGTGTGAGAAGGGTGTGTGTATGAATGTGTGATGTTCAGCTCTGTTGGGTTTAGTGACAGTATGTTAACACTACAAGACTTGCAACAGAAAGATCACATGTTTGTGCTGCATTCCTTTGCAGTCCACTCAATTTACGTGACAGTCAATGAAATGAACATGTTTTGTCTATGGATATTCATCACAGAATCTAATTCTTTTACATATCAGTGACTGTTGCATACATGCATTCAGGAAAATGTGACAGGGTTTTATAATGAAGCATGGAGCTTCTGCGAATAGATGTCAGCAGTTTGTTGATCAGTCAAGGGTTCAAGAAAAGCAGCTTTTATTAGGAGTTAAACACCACATGATAAAATGCACCCTAATTGATTAATCACTAGTGTTGAAAGGATTTTAAGTGAGTGTTGTGTAGTTTATTTTTATGATGATTTGCAATTATTCTAAATGTTTGTGGAAGCCTTTAATGCAGCTAGATCAAAGTTATCTTCATGTCAAGCCACTTTGTCCATATATGACAAGATATCTGTTAATTATCTTCCTAACAGTGTTAAACTGCCCATGTCTAACCCTGTTGTTAAAATGGCTGTGAAACACTAGGATAGTCCCTACATACAGAATGAGTAATCAGAATTAATGCAGAAAAGCTGTAGTGTAAAAGTGCACTTTTTCTCCCAAAGAATCAAAAAGATCAGCACACAAAGCGATGCCCATTTACTCATTTTACTTTAAATTGTCCAAATTACAAAATAATAACATGATCTCTACTTCGTCTACAAAATAACATAATATTTATGACTGTAGTAAGCATCATTGATTTTTTTGCTCTAACAACCTTTTAGACATGCATACTGTTGAGAAATATAAAAATATAAATATAAATACATCCCATTAATATTCTTAATGAATCCATGACTAAGATTTGAAATATTTCATCATAAACGAATTAAAATGCAGTTGAGTACGATAAGGCATTAAGATGTATCACAAGAGCTGTACAGAATCCTATAGTAGAGGTATTATTTTTTTTCTTAGTGTAATGGAGAAAACCTAAAATTAACTTTTTAAACAAATCACTACTTTTCTCAACAGGAAGGATTTCCAAAGCAAATGAAGGAGGAAAGAAACAACTCTACGAATTTCAAGGTAACGTATTAACACAAAACAGGGAAGAAAAAAAATATCACTCCAGTACAAAACCAGGATTTGTTTACAGCATACTTAGTGGTGTTGAACAAACTCAGAATTGCCACTGTACGTATTTTCCTGACTTATGACAATAAGCCCTTTCTCGACACCACATCACTCACAATAGAACTCAAAGCAACCAAAAATATCGAACGAGCACGCGACCATTCTTCACACGATTAATGTAGAACGATAATGAGTTGAGTTCAGAACATGATGTGCTATACAGAGTGTAAAATGACTAAATCTAATGCATAAGTTTCACTCATTGGACTGGTACGTTGAGAAAACAAAAGACTATGGCAACGACGGGTACAATCAAATGAACAGCCGACAATGTTAAAACCTTTTTTCTTTTGAATAAAATCAACACTTTCATAATTATTACTGTTTACAGCCAACTAAGTTTATTTTGTCATGACAGCTTTCTAATAATTAGCATGACTGAGCTAGCTTGTTTTCATGCAAAAGGTAGTTTTCAGGTGCAAGAACTGCCATGTCAGAAGCTGAAGTGTTGATTAGCGGATTTTTTTTCTTTTTCGTTTTTTCTTTTTCACGGCCAGACCCAGAGAGGAAGACTCAAGAGCAAGAAAATCCAAGACCCATTTTGATTTCCATTTTCATCCTCAATGAATCAAACAATAACGAGTTTTAAGGTGCTTGACACTCCTGAATGCAACTCTATCTCTGTACCATTAGGAAATAAATGAACAAGTACATCCCACAAATCCACACTGACCACATCACTTATGGTCTTCTGTCCTGATCTAGAAACAGCCCTCTAGAGACTTAATAAACTAGCATTAGTTTGAGTTTAGTTTTGTGAATAAACAGACTTGCATGCTGGAGGAGCCCCGGCTTGCATACATCCAAAACACAACTTTTTAAGAATTTTTTTTTTTTTTTTAAGCTTTACCCATTTGTTACATTTTCTGTGAACCAATCTCCCCTCTACTACACAAGCGATTTGGATTCTTAGTAAGTGAGCTGCAAAATGGAGGTAAGATCAGAGCTGGTGTGAGATATACAGTACTTGGTGCACTTGCAGAGAGCAGCCAGTGCCAAGGTTGAGAGGGAAAGAGAGAGAAGGCAGAGAGGGGAGAGGAATACAGTAGATGCTCACAATACCACAGTTTTATCACAGTCTCAAATGTGTGGGAGCATTTGGGGGAATTGAGATGACACATCCAAGTTGTTGTTAGTATCAATGAAACTTGTACAGGGACAAAAAGGTCTCCGTATCAATGACTTGGATGTCACCAAGGGCAACCTGGCTGCACTGGTCTATTAATATAGATGTTCACTTTTCTCCTTTTTTTCTGATGCTTCAGCTCTGCAGCTCTGAGGTGATATTGCCCTTGAGCCATGACTGCTGTTAATCTCCCCCACTCTTAATCCTAACCTTACCTATTAAGTGGTGACATTACAAAACTGAAACCGGATCAGCATCTACGAGTAACTTCAACCTTCTCTAACCTTGCCCTCTGTTAAGGGACTGAGGTTATTATTGCTGCGCTCTCTGCTGCTAACTGTGGGGCTGCGGGGCTGCAATGCTAGAGCAGTCTGTAACCAGCAGGTCCACCACCGTATTACCAGTGACATAAACAGTGGGCGCTGTCACCATGTTGCTAAGGGAGACAGAGCTGCTGGAAGCCACGCTAGAAGTGACGGGATTCGGAGAAGCCTGGTTGTTGCTGTGTGTGCCCATGTGCCCTTGGAGCTGGGTGGGGGTCTTGCAGTGGACCCCGCACAAGTGACAGACGAGTACGCCGCCAGATGTTGTTCCACCAAAGCCACCTGGGCTGTCCTTCCATTCCTGACCATGATGCTTCTGGGCGTGGACACGAAGGTATGTCAGTGTGGTGAAGCCTGATGGAGGAGGGGAGAGACAAGATATTACAAAGTGTGACAGTGACAGCTTTGTCCGAAATGAAACCAGATCAGCTCGATCCTTCTTAAGACATGGAACGACCAGGACGCTGCTTTTCAGATGTAAGTTCTTAGGCTGGTACTGAGCACAATAAGGCAAAAGGGGGAGCTGGGGCTGACCATTTGTGTAGCAAAAATCATTTGACAGTCTTGTAACATCTTAATCACAACTACAGATGTTTTATTAATTGAACAGAAGCTTAAAGTCCAATTCTGCACCAAACAAGTTGTCAATCATAGCCCACACAGAAGCCACCAAGACCTTACGATCTAATTAAGAGTAATAATTTACACTAGGATGACTAGTGCATGTACAAAGGGTCCAAATAAACTGAATGAATCCAGAATAACTTGGTCAAAAGAAATTAATTAACCTAGAGGTGGTGTCAATAACAGAAGAGTCTGGAGTCAATATTATCTTAACTTGAGAAAGCTAGCAGGCTACTCTGTTAGGAGGTTTATCACTTCCTCTGGTTTAATTTACCCAGGTTAATCACTTAACCACCTATTTGGATATCTCCCATATCTTTCTTTTATATTTTCAATATGTAGTTCATTGTAGGTCTGGGTCATGCAATTTTATTCAAGGTCCAGATTGTGGTTAGAATGTGAAGAACAAACAAACAGCCATTCCTGATCGTGCTCTCATCTCAGTCCACACGCTGGATCGCTTGTAACCATAGATGTTGTTGATTTTTTTTTGAATGGGTGAGATCCAGATGAAATTCTATACAGTTTATCTCTGTCCTTGTAATGATTCGTACAACTGACAACACAACAACTAGACATTTGTAGCTCTGCTTTAGGTATGTCATCTATATAAACAACAGTGTTTCCATGCAGTTTTTTTTTTTGTCCGGTCTGCGTGCGCAACTTCCCCTCATGTTTGAAGGACATTGACTGTGAAGGAGTCTATAGTCTACTTTTATACAGAAACAATCTCAAAACAGAAACACAAAAGACATAAATAAAAAACCAAAATGCCTATGCCTTGAGGAAGATCAACATGAGGACTAATTAAAACCATGGTGTTGGAATGAACACTAACATTACCTATACTAGAGCTGTATAAAGGGGTCATGGCCACCCCCTGCAGTGAACCAAACGCTCCGCCCCTGACAATACCTGAATCATTGGATCAGATTTATGGTTGTTTTACTTTTAAAATGTTACATTAACATTAGTTGCTTTCCCACTGTAGGAACCTTTTGTAGTTCCTATAACCTTTTTAGTTCCTGGAACCCCTTCCCCACACATAGTTCCTCGAACTTTTTCGTTCCTACTCGCAGGCAGGGTCTTTTTTTTTGTTTTCTAGGAACTATATGACGTGTTTAGTGATTGGTAGAGCCGAGACCACACTTATTTCAGTCTTTCCACATCTTGCAGTACCGCTGTCTTTAAAACTTTCTGTGTAGTGTCAGCTATGTGTTGGGGAAAAAATACAGAGAAAGTAATAAATAAAGTGACTGATGATGCAGTTTTGTTTTTGGGCTAATAGGGGTGTTGGTTAAAACTATAAAATGAAAATATGTCGTAGTATCACCTGCTGCTGGATTCTTCCTCTCCTAACTCTCTATAAACTGCTCCATTCTTTACATTAGATGCTGTATTTGGCCATAATTAACATTCCCGCATTAGTTTCTAGAACTAAGTTCCTAGAACTATTCTTTGGGAAAGCACCTGTCAACTAGTAAAGCAAAGAATATGTGCTTACTGCGGTTACACAGATGGCAGGCGTGGTGCTGTGACTGGTTGTGCACCCTCATGTGATCTGTGATGTAAGCAGCAGACAGAAGCTTTCCACAGATGTGACAGGGCACCTTCTCTTCATGACGAATCATATGTGCACGCAAGCGGTCTTTTGTGGCAAAACTGGATTCGCAGGTCTAAAAAAAAAAGCCATTGTTAAAACAATTAGCATAACAATAACAACAAAAGGTAACTTTTTACCACAGGTTACTTTTTCTAGACATGCTGTACCTCATCGTTTGCTACATATTCAGATACCTTTGCTGTTGCACATGCAGCATGTGTAATCACAATCAGTCAAATGTTGTGAATGTTCTTTTGTTTGCCTTGTAGAAAAGTGCTGCAGCAGATAAAACCTGAGGTATAACTCATCTGAAAACTATGCTGAAGTCAACACAGCTTTCATTAATATGACTGGACTAAAGGGTTCTGTGTTGACAAAGTTGACATTAGACAAAACAGTACGTACCGGGCATTTGAAGGGTCGCTCTGAGGAGTGCACCTGTCTGACATGACTGTTGAGGTGATCAGGCCTTAGAAAAGAAGGATGAACATATTACAACATACGACCTGAAATGAAAATGGTTTGTTCTGAAAATGTGGTTATTTCTCATATGTGCAACCAATTGTCAGTTGAATACAAGTGCAATATATCAAAATATTACTGGACACAGAAATGAAATTTTTAAAAAAATTTTCCTTGAACTAATCACCTTACAAACCACTGAAGCTATTATAGCCAATTTTCCACTATGCATAGAGGGAATATAATCATGGCATTATTATTTGTCTCCTTGTTGAGCCATGAGTCATAATTACAGGTTAAGGGTTGTGCAACATTCTAATATGTGTATGGAAACTGATGGAAACCCAGAATGGATACAATAACAGTTTAGTAGTGTACAGGATGTATTAGTTCTTGATTTTTTGAGGAGGGTATCATTACCTGGAGAATGCCTTGCCACAGTGGGGACAGACATAGGGTTTTTCCACACCGCCCTGATGTGAGCGCACATGGTGGCTCATACGGTCCTTCCTCTTAAAGCGCTGCTGACAGATGGGACAGGAGAATGGCTTCTCATCCGAGTGGGACAGGCGGTGGCGGTTGAGATGGTAAACGTCACGGAACGCCTTTCCACATGTTTCACAGGCGTGGTTCTTTCTCACTGGATTCGGGTTGGAATTTGCAGGCCGCTGAGGAACACACTACAGAGTTTAGATTTAACTGGCAAAAGAATGTGGGGTTACAGATATTTTTGCATTGTTTTTACCTATTGTTTAAATCATGCAACTACACAGACATTTTAACTATTTAAAAAGTTATTTATGCAACAATCTGTGGCATCCCTTTACATAAGACATTTCAACTTGCTGTTCATGTGTTAGATGTACTACCTCTGGCTGTACAAAGGTCTGTATGTGCTCTTGCAGAGCTTGTGTTACAGAGAACATGCAGGGGAGCATGGGGGCTTCGAGCACGGTGTTTCTCAAACATTAAGAGTTGAACCCAGCACAAACACTGGGATGGAATTTACTGGTCCTGAGCTGAATCCTGTGCATGGACATTTTGCAAAATACTTTCCAGACACAAAGTCTACAAAGTAGGTGAGACACAGCAACTGCTTCAAAGTCCCAAACTGTAAAAGATCATGTCTGCGGCCAGGCGGCTTAAGAAACAACATGCTTGAAGGTTTTGGGGTTGACGACAGCCATCTCCACAAAGCCCTGACCCACCTGTACTGTCGCCCCTGTGGCCATGACGACAGCAGCAGGAGGCGGAGCATGGGGGTTAACACTAGCCATAACGTTTGCCATGGCAACCCCTTCACCATCCTGACTAACCAGGGGAGGATGCTGGGCCCCCGCCAGCAAGCCGGGAGGGGCGAGAGGGAGAGGTGCGGAGAGGTGCAGCAGAGACAGGGGCACCGTGGTCCTCTCCACCCTCCCTCCGGCCCCCACCGCCATCACCGACGGGGCTGCCACTGCGACCGCCACCTGGCCGGCCACTCCCTCCTTTGCCCCCTCCGCCTGCTCTCTGGCCCTGTCCTTCATGCGTACCCCAGTGTGGACCGACTGGTGCCGCCGCAAGTTGTAGTTGTTCTTGAACTGCTTGTTGCAGATGGCACAGATGTGGGGCACGCGGGCTGGCCGAGACACTGGCTTCACTGGAGAGGAGGAGGTTGGGAAAAAGACATAAAGAAATGTTTACACCTGTTCTACCATGAAAAAGATACTTATTATATCACATAATTAGCTAAATAACTTGAGCACTTATTGATTGTTTTGAAAATGCTAATACATAATTATAATATGTTAATAATAAAAAGCTGAAGAAATAAATCATGAAAGCAAGTTCCACTTTGTGGACAGCAAACAGTTTAGTCATTTACTATTCACATTTATAGTAAATTAGCTGAAAAGACTATGACCACAACTAATTAATTACCCTGCTGATTATTTTCTACATCATCAAAGCTGTGTGAAGTGTTACAAAACAGTAAAAGATGTTGATGAATGTTTCCCAGAGCTCAAGATGACATCCTAGAAAATCAGGCCGCTCCACAACCTAACACATAATTAGTTTATAAGCAAAGACATCAGAAAGTATTCACATTTTCACAACTGGAATTAAAAAAAAAATAGGCTTAGTTTCCTTCAAAATGGTTAACAAAATACTGAGGGATTAATTTAATAATGGAAAACAAATCGATTAATCAGATCATTGTTGCAATTCTACATCTGAGAGAGAATAAACCAACTGCTTATTTGATAAATGATTAATCGCAATGAAGTTTGACATCTGAGATTATGGGATACACAATTTTTAACAATTCCCTGACACTGAATGAATGAACTGCAAAAGTGTCATTACAACTTGGTTAAAGTTCCCAGTACTTTGGAGAACTTTTCCCATCAAATGGCCTGCACATCACTGAAATAAACTCCACTGGCTTTTTCTAAATTGGAGTTTATTACTACTTTTGCCTTAATCAGCCACACATGTGTGAAGTCCAGGACAGTGTCCCTCACCAGGCATGGGTTCCTCACTGAGAGCAGCAGTGTCCACAGTTGAAGGAGGCTGTGCTATGTGCTCTGTGGGTGGGGTTTGGGGAGAACTCGTATGCACTGTCATGAGCTCTGATTGGAGGCTCCCATCCACTTGGTTTTGGGTGGGAGTATTCTGGAGAAGCAAGCAGAAGGCCATCACCAAATGTAAACACAAGTCACAGCATTATCTTGAAGGTAGCTACATTGAAAACACCAACATGTGAGTGCTGCTGTAGGACTATACAGGACAACACATGAGTGAACCGTGTGGGATGCGGATAAGAGGCCAGTGGGTGTCTGCTCAAGCCTACCTGGAAGAGAAAATTGCTCCAAGCAGCATCCATTTTGCGCCACAACGATGGAGATTATAAAGTCAGCTCCTGATTGAGATCGAGGAGAGCAGTCTTTGCATGGTTTTGATCGACCCACCGATGACCTAACAGTCGCCTGTCTTGCAGCAGAAACGACGGGTTCCTGGGCTCTCGTGAAAAACGTGAAGAAAACCGTCTGCAAAAATATGTGGAGTCTCATTGAGGTAGCTGCTGTCAATTAAAATGCACGCAGCTGTTGACCCACGCAGGCTGCAGTACACAGTCAGGAGTGGAACAGGCCGGCTCCAAATAATGGCCTATTTCTCTTTCTCTTTGGTTCCTAACTTTAATTAATTCACTAGTAGTCTTACTAAAACGCCCAAACCACAACAAAACTGTCTCTAAAAACCAACAAAACGCATATTACACTATTACACTTTAGCTATAAACATAACCCACTCTACGTGAAAATAAAGGCATTTTTTTACGCTACACAACAAATATGGGTTGTAACAAACGTATCTGGTAGCACAGCAGGTCATGCTTTGTTTTTAATTTATGAATCTATTTTTCCGATTTCCCCCGATAGGCCAATCGGGTGTTTGTCGAAGCCTCGTTGTTGGATTCAAGCCCTGACCCCGGCGAGCGGCGCTCTCGCCGGGCCGCAGCCTATCGCTCCACCTCGGCCGTTCAGCTGCGAGGATGTCATCTTTCTTTTTTTATCGCCCGCTCTCCCTCCTCCCTCCCTGTCTCTTTCTTCCTTTTCTTTTTTAATTCCTCTTTCTTCTCCCCCTCCTCTCCTTTTCTCGCACCGCTATGTCCCACTTGCTCTTAAAGGGATAGAGTTTCCTCTTCGGACTCCCCCCTCTCATTTCCGTCTCCCTCGACGGAGCCTATCCTCTCCCCTTCCTTCCTGGTTTTGTCGGCCGACACAAAATGCACCACTGTGTGTGTGTGTGTGTGTGTGTGTGTGTGTGTGTGTGTGTGTGTGTTTTTTGCTCGCTCCTCGATGGGCCAGCTGGAACAGATCTCTCACACCGCAGAAAACAGCCAGAATGAATTCCATTAACGGCGAAATGACAGACGTCTCTTAAAGGGCAGTGCGCACAGATCCTCCCAGTCAGCCTATAATAATGATGTCAGAGTCAGATATAGAACACAGACAATAGAAGGGAAACAAGATCCACAATATGCACAAATACAATGACAATGATGCATTAAACCAAGACTGGCAAACTCATTTTTTAAAGCCTGAACCAGTAAAATAATCACATTAATAACATGTAAATAACTCCAAATATTTCTTTCTTTTAAGCAAAAAGACTAAAAGTATCATTTTAACCATATTATACCTCAGGTGTATATTACAATGTATGGTTGGATCTAAAACTGTACAAAACATTTAGTGACAGGCACAACATTATCAAAATTACACAATAAAATAATAGTGTAATAACATAAAACATATTTTGGTTTTAATGTGGAAAAAGTCAAGTTGTGTGATAAAAGGGTTAAATCTACGTAGTAACAGGCACAATAGTGTTCAAATTACAGAGTAAAAATAATAGTATAATAACTTCTAAAATACTTTTCGTTTTGTTTTAGTGTGGGAAAAGTTAAATTGTAAGATAAAAGGGTTTACATGTACATAGTAACAGGCATAACATTGTTAAAATTACAGAGTAAAATAATAACTAAGAAATGTGTTGTTGTTTTCGTGTGTAAAAAGTCAAATTGCATGATAAAGGGATTTGCATTTAATAACAGGCACAATATAGTGAAAATTCCATCAATTTTTTTTGTGAGATTTCTGGTTGTTCAGAAACGATAGTTTGTAAATGTAAACATTTTCATCATGTAATTTGACTTTTTCACACTAAAGTAAAGATAAAAATATAGAATAGTTTTTATACACACTATTTTGATATTATTTTATTAGTTGAATCCCTTTTAGATCAAATTGACCCCCTGAACTAAAGAGTTGTACATCCTTTACTTTTGTAGTTTGCATGTTTGACACTCCTGCATGAAACAGTCACAACAAACATTTAAAATCTACAACAAAAATCAAATTCATCAAATGAACACAGCTTAATGTGTTAATATCAATTTATTATCTTTTTTAAAATTACTTTTAAAGCACCCCATTTCTTTTCCAATACACGTTTTAAGACCCTCCTTCCTTCTCCTCCTCAAGCTTGGAATTGCTTGATTTGAATATTTAATAAGGATTTCAACGCCCTCTACCCACCCAAAAGAACGTTTCTTCATCCTCCATCCAAGGCATGATGCAGGAACATCTGAGACATGTCCCACCCCACCCCCTTTCCCGTGCTCCTGCCACTTCTTGACACTTGACAACAACCCATCTAAAAACACTACCACACTGATTTCTCCAACAACAAATGAGCAACCTTGCCATCATGAGGCCGTCCAGAAACCCTCCAGTCTTTAGTTTATATAAGGAGTTTTATGCATGCACTGAGATTCCAACCAAGCATAAAGTAGTAGGTTATACAGGGAATTGTCTTGAGCTGGTGTTTCTGAGTCATACAAACAGTAAGGAGATTATTTTCTCTTTTTTTGTCAGTTGACATAATAATAATAATTAAACTAATAATAGTAATAGTAATAATAATAATAATAATAATAATAATTAGAATAAAAAACCCAAACATAAAAAGTCCAACTCCTTCAAGTATTTGACAGCCCACAAGAAGTAGTAGAGGAGAAAGAACCTTTGGACCTCAGAGGCGTGAAGCTCATGAAACACTGATTGGTGTCTTTAATGGTCTGTGAGGATGGGCTGCTCCGGTCACTGCTGCTGTGCCAGCACAAGAGGGTGCACATTCACAGCAGCTCAGTCGAGGCCCATCCTTTCACTTATTCTTCTGTTTCCGTCCTCTTCCAGCTTGTTGCACTGGCCATGTGCTGCACACTCTCAACACCTTCCCCACCGTTAGATTATCAACTAGGATTGTTCACGTCTCGCATTTACTCTTCATCTCTGCCTCGAAAAGTTCTGTGTGGACTCATATTCCTGGACTAAAAGCAAGGAAATGAAAAAAAAAAAGAAAACCAGCATTTACATTCCAGTGGCCAATTGTTTTTTTTTTCTTTTGGTTTTTTCTTTTTTTTTTTTCTTCTTTTTTTTTTCTTCATAGAGTCCAGAGGAGGAGATCAGAGTTCATGTGAATTAATGTTTCTTTTTGGATATGTCCTCTTCAGTGGGGTGTTGCTGCCTTGAGAGTGTCTTTTAAAATTGTTTTGTTTTCTAAAAAAAAAAAAAAAAAAAAAAAGAGAGGAAAAGAAAGTGGCAATATACCTAGACTTTACTGCTCGACACACACACATAAATCATTAACAATTATTAATAACCTCTTATTAATAATCATTAATATCTTGAACACACACCATACCTGACAATGCAACGTTTTTATCATCTTTTTTTGTTTGTTTTTTGTACATCTTTCCAACTGCTGTGATCAAAAGTGGGCCCTTTTTACCTTGAAAAATGTGAACATGGTTACAACAACAATTACATCAGGATTAGTTATGGTAATATTGACACCTATAGAAAATGCAGTTGGAGTTGTCGCTCTAAATCTTGAATTCAATATTCATTTGAATATATCAAAATTACTATCGTTATCTTTGTTACTCTATAAAACCAATGACTTGTTTTGTTTATTTTTTTTCTTTTTAAATATTCCCATAAATATGTACAATAAAGATCAAAAATGTGGGACAAGTGATCTTAAATGCCAGTGAAACTTGGACAGGTACGGTACATTTCAAATGTGTTTGGTCATGTTTACAAATGTTTTGTACATCTATCTCATGCATTGAAGTGACTCCCATAGACACCTATGTTGTTTAGATACTCAGTATGTCATGGATGCCAGAAAGCTTTTGTTTTTTTAGGTTTTTTTGTACATGTCCACACAAATGTTTTTCGCTGTATCCCAGCTGCATTTTAAAACAGAGTCTCTTTCCTTTACAGGTTATACTTAAATCATCTCACAGTCATCAAATAAAAATTTTGATGGCACAACATCCCTTTAAGAACCCCTTAAAGGCATTGGTGAAGATCCAAGCAACTTGTTTTTGTGTTGTTGTTTTTTTTTTTGTTTTTTTCATTTGACACTTAATTTAAAAAAAAAAATTCAAGAAAAACAAAATTAAGAAAACATCAACAAATAACAAATGTAAATCAATAAAAAGTGTTTTCTGATCTCCAGCAGATTGGAGACTAAAGTAAACCCTTCTTTTTGTGATTCTGCCAGTTGTCCTTTCTGGAGCCCAAGTTACGAGTGCTTGCTAGATATATCTGGACACTACAGACTACATACAAGTACATACACAATGCAAAATACAGAATTTTCCTTTTTTTTCTCACTTTCCCCTCATCCTCTCTCTTTCTCCATTCTGGCAAAGAACATCATAGAAGAAGACGTGGCTGCTGATGGCTTTCTCTCTGCAGCTCGAGGAGAAAAAAAAAAGCCTAAAGTTCCTCCTTGTACACTTCCTATCTCACTTATACAGGCGGTAACAAAGATAAAAACAAACCTCCTCTTTTTTTTTATCTAAGCTCCCCTTTGATGCAGTGGTATTATAGGTGGTTTACATTCCTCCCTTCCTCTTATACACCCTTAAGAATGGGAGAAAACCTCTCTGCCCACCCTGAGTCTAAAGAAGCAGGCTGCAGCTCAGTAACGTCAGTTTGTCCTCTCATTACCTCTAATGTTGATTCCCTTTCTGTGCATTAAAGAGGGAAATCCTTGACTACTCTGAGACATGAGATCAGAGGAAAATTGCAAGCTGAAGGTACTGAGATGCAACCTGTGATAGCTACCTTCCTAAAGCACTCCCACCCCTCTTTTTACCTCCCTGCTCACTCCCCTCCTCCCCCTACCTAAGAGTAGGAGAGGTGGGAGCCATTAGAGATGTGTGAAGTAACTGAGGTGCTTCGGCTCAGGACCCCATCATTACCCCCGGCCCCTCCAGGCCCCCCGCCAGACGCCGTCCTCCTCAAAGGCTGGGGGCTGTTCCTCAGGGCCATCAAGCTCGGAGCGCCCCGCACACCTAGCCCGCCCCCACCGTATATCCCACCCTGTGAGGAAGAAGAAGAGGAGGACGAGGAGGATGGACCGGAGATGGACGGAGGGGCGGGTGGAGGAGGAGGTAGCATGGCGAGGGACTGAGAGGAGGAGCGTGAGGGCAGGTGATGAGAGAAGGGCATGGGGTGTGGGTGGGCCAGGTCACCACCTGAACCTCGTACCCCAGCCCATTCCCGTTCCCTCTCCTTCTCCCGCTCCCTATCTCGATCCCGCTCTCGCTCGCGGTAGAGCTGCGGTGTGCTCTGGTGGTGGTAGTGCTGGGGCAAGTGGTGCCGCTGATGGTGGGAGGAAGACGAGGAGGAAGAAGAGGAAGAGGAGGCAGAAGAGCGGGATGAGTGGTGCACCTCCCTACCCTCCCTCGCCAGGCCCAGGGCCAATCCTAGGGCGTGGGAGGAGGATGAGGACTCGCTCCTGCGCTCCCCAGCACTATTGCCGCTACCGATGCCACTGCTGCTGCTGCTGTTGTGGCTGCGGCGGGAGTGCTGCTGCGAAGGCGGGTTCTGTGGGTGGATGCCATGGCTCCAGTGGCCTGCAGAGCGGGAACCAGAGGGCGGGGCGTTGGAGTAGCCTTGTTTGGGGTAGGCCTCACTGGGGATGCCTGACAGAGCCATGTTACTGAAGCCCAGACGCATGCTCTCTGAGTCAAAGGCCTCGATCTCACTGGCCTGACGCTCCAGGAGGGTGCGGATTCGTTCTGAGCGCTCATTTTGCAGAGACAGCATCTCCTCTTCAATCTGGGAGAAAAAAAAGAAAAGAAAATGAAAACACAGTATGAACCTCGAAAAACATTTAAACTGGAAAACTGGATTTGAACCTTATCACTTTAAACACATTGCATCTAGCTCTGATGCTAGGAGGCTCTGGGGGTGAACATACTAGCATGGAATCATGGGAGTTGTTTTCAATACTAATGCGGAAGAAAATCTCAGGACTTTCTTAGAAGTCACACATACAGATAGAGGTTAACATGGAGCAAATGGAATTGATTGAAAATCTACCAAATCATATTTTGCACTTAAAGTTGTCAGTTCACCTTACATTAAAATGAGTAGTCTGTTTAACATAATCTGTTTAAGCTTCGTTCCTAAAGCACAGACTTTGAACACAGTTTAAGAGGCTTTGCTTTTATAGAAGTGAATTCCAAAAGGCTCTGACCCTCTGCTCCAGCAGGGCCCGGCGGATGGACACCCTCTGTTCCAGGTCCTTGACCTCTCGTTCATGCTGCGTGTCTGTGTGGATCTTGATCTTGCTCTGGTAGGCGTTAAGCAGCTCCAACTCCTGCTGCAGCTGCATACGTAGCACCTTGTACTCTGCTTCCTGGGTCTCATCCAATCGTAGCTAAGAAACAGAAAGGAACAGGAGAGAGTGTGATGAAAGGTAGATTTGGCACAGTTGTATAGAATTTTTATTTTATGTGAGATGGAGAAGGATAGAAGTTTCAGAAAAAAGAGAGGTGGATGCAGATGAGAGCAGAGGAAAGGATCAGGTCAGAGTTGAATCAGCGTTTGGTGTTTGTCAGGAGAGTATGTTTAAGCTTCACCTGCATATCATGTGTTCTATTATAGAGGATGTAATAAAGTGAAATACAAAGGCCAGTGTTTGTGTGGTGTCTGACTTAAGGATTGGCACCAGGAAGGGGAAAAAAAAAACTGGATAATTTTTTGTCATTGACTCTTTTTATGTCAGGACTGAGCTTCATCAGTATCTGGGAATCCTTCCCAATGAGACTTTAACCACAGCATGAGATGTGGGGACAAACAAGGGCACCAGGGATTTGGCTTACTGAGCTTAAGTAGGCACACTGCCATGTGAGGTAATTAAAGTAGCACAGGGCGTCATGTCATTGAAGGAAATGAGACATTTATTTAGCCATGTCCCATTCACTTTCTTTTACGTTCATTCATTTGAAAGTTTGGGATTTGTGTGTTATAAATGTGATGCACAGAGGTATGTGGATCAGTTAAGATTTTCGGAGAAAGAGGGGAAGAATAAGGAGAATCTCAGGTTACTGCCATATTCATGTCCAATTAACATGACAGGAATGAACACATCATTTTGAAAATATTTCAAGAATAATGTCCCTAAATATGTCTTTTTTTGTGTAGCTTTTCTCCCATCATGTCAGATAACTAGTTTTAAGGGTTTTATAACAGGATCAAAGCTGGTTCATCTTGGGGGAACATGTTTTCGGGTTGGTTCAACTACACATTAACAACAAGGGACCAGGAAGAGGCTGGCTGGTGGGCAGACGGACAGGCAGGCAGGCAGGCGGGCAGGTGGACGGGGCTGGACGGACCCAGGCCAGGCACAGCAGTGGTGGTGTGGTGCGAGTGTGAAAGGAACGACATGTCCTTGCCTTACTCACAGCCTGTGTGGACAGCATATCATTGATGGAGTGGTCATACTGCTCGGCCAGGATGGCCAGTTTACGAGTCTGCTCATCCTTCAGCCGCTTCAGCACGGCTTTGTGGTCCGACTTGGGCGTGTTCTCCAGCAGGTGGTTTCGCAGGGCCTTATATTGACGGGTTTGGATCTTGCAGGTGTCCTGGAACTGACGTTTAATCTGAAGCTCTTTGGACTGAGGGAGAGAGGAGAGAGATGGAAGCAGCTGGGCTAAAGAGCTCAACATGGTGATGTATGTTAGAAGGGAAGGAAATCAAAAAACTTGACTCATTCAACAAAATACATGTCCATCCAAATTACCTTTCAATTTAGGATTTCTGGTTTTAATAATTAGTTTAGATCATTCGAAATTCTTACACAAACGATGTTTTTCATCAGATAAGTTCCTGCTTAATTACATTTAATAACTGCATCATAAAAGTTCAGTTTCTCCTCTTTTTGCTGCTGCAGCTTTGTGTGTGACAATCAGCAGAAACTAAGAAAATTAAGCAATATACACTACAAACAAAAGGTTAAGGTGTGAAATAATATTTTTTTAATGACCAGTTTTATTGACAAATGGTGCATGTGTTTCTCCTGGGACAAAAAAATCCTTAACTTTGTTGTGTACTTCATTGAAAGTCAGATGAAAGTCAGTTTCTTTTCTTCCAATAACAGGTGGATTAACATAAACTCTTCACATGAAATCAGTAATCTAATAATTAACTAGAAAAGCACGCCGAGATCACAAACTTCCGCCAAGGAAGACCTTTCCCCTCCGAATGAAGAGAGGTCTGCTAAAGAGGTTATGTTTTTGCCAGCATTCATCTGTCTGTGTACAACATAACTAAAAAATGTATGGAGAGATTTTGATGAAACTTTCATGATAGCTTGGGGATGATACAAGGACTAGTCGATTAGATTTTGGTGAAGATTTGGAAGAGATCCTGGATTTCGGATCACTTTGTAATTTTGCATTGCGTTAAATGGAGAATACTTTTCAAAGTGATCCAGAATCCAGGATCTCTTCCAGATCTTCACCAAAATCTAATCAATTGGTCCTTGTGTTATTCCCAAGCTATCCTTCATGTTTCATTGAAATCCGTCTAACTTTTTGAGTTATGTTGTACACAGACAGACAGACAGAAATGCTGGCAAAAACATAACTTCTTTGGTGGAGGTAATGATGTTCATTTGTGTATCTGACATGTGATGGTCAGCCAGGTTTGCTACTCTATGCAAAGAAAATGCTAAATATATTTTAAACATAATCTCCAATCACAAAAACATAGGACCAGTCTATGTACAATAGAAGTATATTCATGAATTTAATTGATTAAATGTCAAGTTTAAGGTCTATATTATTTCATATCAAATACTAGAAGTTTATTTTTCAACTTTAAAAAATAAAGTAACCTGATTTTACAGTTACAAACTTAGAATTAAGAAAAGAGTTAACATATAAAAATATCTTATCTTCAACTTTGAGTTTGTACTTCCTAAAGAACCAGAAACCAGGGAGAGCTCGAGATTCAGATCACTTCTGTGTACAAGCACACCAGCCTCAATGATTTTCCCCTTATTCTCTTCTGTGATGTTTCACTGTTTGAAGCGATCCTCTAAATCAAAGTCTGCTGGTGTTAATTTAAGTGGATGCGGGACAAGGGGAAATCAACAAATGACAACAGAGATAAGGTGTGTGATGAAACAGGAGGTTTGATGGCAACAAAATGAAGTATTTAAATAATAAACAAATGGACACATGGAAATATGAAAACTGAAATCATAAAAACAAACAAAGACAATGATTTGAACATAAAAGAATTTATTTCTTGTGTAAAGAAAAATCTGATGTATGACAAAATATTTTTCTGTGCTTGGGAGTGCACAACCATACATTATGCCAACACTCATGCAGCTAAAAGGGGAATAAAAGGACACAAACAGCTGCAAAAACAGAATGCAGTACTAGCTTTTCTAAATACTGCAACATAAATAAAAAAACCAAAAACATATATATATATATATGTATAAAACTCAAGGTGACAACTCTGGGGAACCTCAAACACTCAGACAATGTCACAGAACAGAATACAAACATGTAAACAAACAGCCAAACAGGAAATAACCAATACAGGAAACACAATGGAAAATAAATTACATTCAAAAGAACAATAACCATGTTGTGACACATTTTTGTTAAAGCTTGACTTTCCAAATGAAGGTCACACACACAAGAAGTGGCCCACTTTTCCTCTACTGGGTCAAATTACAGCTGTGACCTCTGTCCGACAGTATCGCAGACTAATCTGTTTTCTGTAAACGGCTCAAAAAAAGTCATTCTGTGACATACAGGCTTTCGTTCTGTGTTATTCATTTAAAAGGACTGCAATGCAGAGTTTTATCCTCAGTTTCACCACCTATAACAGAAACCTCCTGTCCATGTCTGATCATTTTCACTCTGATTTACTTTTGTAGCTGCACATCAGAATAGTTTCGCATTTCCTTCAGTTGAAAATTGAGATTATATTTACTTAAAATACCACTTTTTGGTCCAGCTGAGGTCATCTGTTCTTCCACTTTACTCTCGATTTTTCTGAAATGTCTCTGCGACAGTGCAAAATTAAGCAGATTTCTGATCTATTTGGATGCCTTCTCTTCATTTGATAGTGATCCGCTTTAGTTTATTTTTCACATTCAGTAGTTTTCATCAATCTTTGGACTAAATTTACATAGTTGCATGTCTCAAAAGATTGTCTATATGGCTTCACAACTTGTTGAAGTATACTGAAATATTAACACATACAGTAACACTGTATGTGTTTTACAACTCCAAATACATCCCATTTTGTTTGCCCTATAAATTTAGGATATGTCACTTCACAAGGCTAACATTTGTGCAAACAGTTGTATCTAGGCACTGAACTGGTTTATATTTAAATGATTGTAAAATTTATGAAGTTCTAACATTATTGCATAAAGTGCAATAAAACAAGTATATCCAACTACAACTGAAATTCATCATCTATAAATATATATATATAATAATATCCAACAGCAAATAGCCTTCCACTAGTCTATCTGGTTAAGCTTTGTGTTCCATTTAAATGGCCCCATATTATATTATTTGAGTTCCAAGTACAAGGATCTTCTGCTATACAGAAACCATTACTATCTTCAATTTGCTGCAATGGTCCCAAATATTTTCTGCCCAGCAGTTTATTGCACTTTTATTCTGACTGACTCAGAGCTAGTGTTTAGGGTTATGTTAGTGAAATTATAAATCATATAATTTTGCTTTCACAGCTTTGGGAAGTGAAATAGTCGCGATGATGCTATGCAACACTGTAATGTTTGTTCTAAGCACTGAGTTAACAGTGCACTCTATGAAATAAGACCAATAAAAACAAAACAAAAAGAAAAGATTGCACAAAATACGGTCTTCAAAATAACCATAAAAATATGTCTTACAAAATAAGAGCAACATAATAAAATTAAAGAAATTTTAAGGAACTTTTACAAAAAGCACAATAATAAAATGTTCAAACTTCACTGGTAATGGTACAGTAACCATGGATTTAACTGCAAAACCCACTGATTTTTGTGCATAGCTTGTGTGCACACTTTTGTGTATGCATGGTTTTGAGCAGCTAAAATCACTTTCAGCTACTGCACACAGATGACATACGTGTATTGACTAAAATGTGTCCAATCTTAACCAGTTTGGGAATCATGTAGAAGACACATGGGCCCAAATCAAAAAGACAAGCAATGACTGACCATGGAACATAGAGCATCACACACACCGCCAATGTCTGATTCCCTCTGTCCCTCCGGTTGTCTCACTCCTATCTCCATGGTCGTATTTTACCCTTTACAAACCTTCCAGATGAAGTTCGCCTCAATCCACACTCCCATTTCATATCGTCACGAAACATCCTCTCCCTCTCTTCCCTCCTGCGTCTCTCCCTCTCCCTCCTCTTCCTGTCCTTCTGCCTCCTCTCTCTGACCTCCCTGGGCAGCAGTCGGGGCAGCTTACTCGGGGTCTCCATCTTTAAGAGACCTAAACTTTGGAGTTTTATTCGGCAGCTGAGCGGCAGCTTTTTGACAAACTGTCTAGCTAGTATTAACACTACAGAATTTGCCAAGTCTGCTAAGACCCCAATCGGGCGTCTAATGAAACGCCTGACCCAGAGCAGGACATTCGCCAAGGTGGACGTGTTAGTGCAACGAGCCTGATATTCTAAAGGCAAACTTTTTAAGGGGACTGGGATTTTAGACTGGCGCACACCCCAGTTGCGCCCCGCTTTCGGAAACATCTCATAGAGATTTCGTTCAGCCATCCCTCCCAGAAGAGACTGGCACATGGCAAACAGAGGTCGTGGCAGTCGGAAAAGGACGCGCATGCAAAGACGGTTGACTTTACGGGGTGCGTGTTGGAAGAAATCACGTGCCGGCCTGACAATCAGGACCACCACGAGATAGAGGGAGAGGAAGAGTGAAGGAGAGCTGAGGAAGGAGGCTGAAATTAGGATCATGGGGATGTAATAAATGCCCAAACTAAAGGAGAGACCCAAACTAAAGAGGCCACTGGCCCAGAGGCTCAGAGACAAGTAGGTGGAGAGAGACAGAGAGCAGCAGGAACGAAGGAAGAGGTAAGAGAAGAAGAGTGCCAAGAGGGCAAGTTCAGCAGAGAGGAGGACAGAAGCCACTGAGGGCAGGGGAGGCGAACGACGGAGCGACAGGAGGAAGATGGAGAGGAGCAGCAGAGTGAGGTTGGAGGGCTGGGCGGCAGCTGAGAGGGACAGGAGGAGGCAGATGGCGTGAGAGAAGAGAGAAGGGAAAGATGTCTGAGCAGGTGGAGGGGGAGGAGGAGGTGGGTGAGGAACGGGTTCCAGCTCCTCTGGGGTGTCAGCAAAGTAAAACTCAGACAGCTCATCGATTTCTCGATCCCGAAGCCGTCTCTTTTCTGGAGATGAAGAAGAGATAAACTCTGAAGGACAACCGTCAGCCACGCCCCTGCCCTCCTCCTCCTCCTCTTCATCTGTGTTTATGTGTGTAGTTTTACTCGGGCCATCCTTGAACTCCCACTGAACTCCCTCCACTTCCCTCACCTCTGTCCCTTCTCCAATACTCCACTCTTCTCTTTCGTCATCGTCAGGTCTCGTTGGTTTATTGTCATCTACCTCATCCATCCTGCCAGCCACAGGGTCACTCACACCCTCAGCTTCATCTGCTCCCACAAAAACTTCATCTCTAAAATCCACCCCTGATCCACTATCAAGTTCATCTTCTACATCGTATATCTCACTCTCCTTTTCTAGCCCACCATCCCCCTCCTTCTCTACCACCCCCTCTTCCCTGGCCCAGAAACTTCTGGGCCCCTCTGTGGCCTGGCTCTCCCCTTCCTCAGGAGACCCCTGGCTCTGGGTGGTCGTGGTCTCACTCACTTTGAGGCTCTTGGGCTGCTGGCGGACCTCCATGGCGTGTTTTTGACGCAACTCCTGTTCACGCCTCTTGTTATACTCCATCTGGTTGGTGAGCTCCGTCTGGTGCTGTGTTCGGATCAGCTCGGCCCTTGTACGCTGCACCAAACTCAGCTGGCGAAACTCCAGCTCCTGGGTGGACTCATGGTGTCGCAGCAGCATGGCACATTCCAAGTCCTTCAGGGTCTGCTTCTTGTTTAAATCCTAGTACAGAGACAAAGATAAGAAATGACCATGAAGGGGATAAAATATTTTAAAATATTTTCTTTATAAACTACAAATTCCTACTAAGTGGACGAGACTGAACAGTCTATTGCAGTACTAGAACCTCTTTAGAATAGTGATAGTGGCTGATCTGCCATCTGAGTCAATTTTTTATGGAAATATTAACATATTTGTTTCAAAAAGACCAGCACTCAACATTTAGCTACAAAAAGAAAAGGCAAGACAAGAAAAGAAATAAGTATTTGACATTTTTGAGCAGTTTATTGGAGTCGATTAGCATCTAAAACTTGTGAGATTTGTTCACATTGATATCTCTGTGAAACAGAACTGTACCTCGCGGAGCAGATCCTGCTCCAGGTTGTGCCGTGCCAATAGCATCTTCCTCTTGTACTGACGACACTGGAGCTCATAATACTGTCTCTGCCTCCGCAGCAGACCCGCCTCTTCCTCTGCCTGCAGCTGCTGCAAACACTCCTTCTGATGCACCAACCATTCTTGCTTCTCCCGCTTTGGTGTCGACTGGTTCTCATTCAGCTCCTTTAGTTAAAAAGCAATACAATTAGCTGGAAATCAAAAAGTTGTAACAGTGTTTCGATAGGATTTGGTAGAGTATATTGAATCACAGTGATAAAATGTGACTGAAGCCATGTTTACAAGGGGCCTCATGACTGGATTTTTTTTTTCAAATGCCGTCATTGCCAATTCAACAGGTAAGTTGGAGTTTTCAGTAAAGACACTGATGTCATGTTCACTACACTTTCCTTCAAATTGCTATGTGTGAAGCAGGCAAGAACAATAACCGCTGGCTGTACTTATTCTGGACTGTGGAGGAAAATGTAGTACAGTGTGTCTGTACAGTTACATCACCAACTACTGGCCTTGCATACTATTGTGTTTCCTCTTCTTTCAACATTCCAATAAATAACATATATTTTTGTGTAAACCCAATAAGGCAAAGAAAACACTTTTGTGTCTTCAGGTGAAATGTCACAAAGCGCTGTTGCACCTCTTTGAGCTGTTCCTTGCGCTGTCGATACTGCCGTTTTTGGGACTCCAGGAGTCCAGTCAATTCCTTCTTCTGTTGGCCCAGTATATGCTGCTGAAATTTCTTCTCCTCACCCAAAACTGCCTTTGTCTGTGGAAAAAAAAAAACCTCAGCATGATACACTTAAGGACATAAGAACATTTTCCAAAATGCACTTTTGAACCTTGCATTAATGAACAATCTTCTGCCCTTTGTTTCTGGCTTTAATCTGTCACTACATTCTCCCCTCACTGCAAATTATATCAAGCAACAGCTCACCTCCTTCTCCAGAATAGCCTGGTGTTTCTTTGAGAGCTTTTCTCCCTCCATGGAGAAACTGTTCCTCTGATTCTCCAGCTCCTTGTCGAGCCGCAGCTGGTGTTCATCCATCTCAGCCTTCAGCTTGTTCTCCAGGCCCATCAGTTGCTTCTGGTGCTGTCGTCGCATTCGCTTATACCTGTGGAGAGATAAGAGAAGTGAGTGAATAAAATGCCCCTAGCACTATGTAAAGTTAATTTTTATAAAAAGTTCGATATTAATTTCTTTTTTTACCGTTTAAGGGACCCCCACCCCAATCTATAACTCTTCGGATCTTTACTTTTCAAATACTTCCACAGGTTTTCTAAGTAATATAGTCCTGCTTCATAACAGTCATCTCACCCAGACATCTGCTCTCTGAGGGCCGAGCCCTGCTCATGCTCCTGGATTTGACGAGTGACAAGTGAGGCTGTTCTGATTGTGGCAAAATGGTCTCGACCTCGACGTCGCCTCCCACCTCCTCCACCACCGCCACCAGCGGATGAAGCTTCTCTTTGTGAATCAACCTCTGGCTGATAGGGATCATCATAGATGTTGTCATGGCTCTATAGTGTCATAAAAGAAAAGAGGAAAGGGCTTAGAAGAAGTGTTTGAAGGCAAATGTATATGTTTTTTTTAACCACTAATTACCAAGACTCTGGGCATTTTCTATAAGTCATTTTTTGATTTACCCTAAGAATCAACACTGACATGTCTTCTGTACATCAGCAAGTTAAACTGGAACTGTTGCCCTGTAGGTGGCAGCATTTTACACCCCACAATTGGCTAAAGCAAGAGCTCACAACTCCCAAAGTGAAAAATCTACAGCCAGTATTTTTTTTTCCAGCTCAATGATGCATCACAACACAGACATCATAATCAACTCAATTTGTGAGGCTAATGAATCCCTATTTGTAAAGAACGGTAGAAAAATTATTCTTGTGTGTTTGTCTTTTTTGTCATTTATATACTGTGGGGGAAAACATGGATACTGTCATGAACAGTAAGGCAGAAATCAAAATATGATGGAAACGTTCCATCTCATTTTTAATGTTCTCCACTCACTTATGAGCATGAATTGAAGGATCCACCAACTTATGCTACACCAGTCTAAATACCAAGTGGTACAAACTATTTTTAGGAATGGTAATATCCTGTTCCAGAGAAACACAAAGTCATGTGCGTCAAAGAGGCTTCAAGGAAAGTAAACTAATAGTCAGCTCAGTACTCATTTCATGAACATATCTAAAGGAAGCAGTTCATTTGCACTAACCAGTGGTTTATGCAGGACAGAGCTGTTGGAAGTGACAGTATGCTCTCCTTCCTGCATCATGGCCATTTCTCCACTATCGTCAGAGCCGTCTGCCAGGCTGTTGACGGAGCTGCTCTGGGAGCTGGCACTGATTGACATGGATGGCAGAGAATGGGAACTCTCCATGCTGTTAACAGTACCGGTGCGCAGCATATACTGCTCCACATCCTGATTAGAAAGAAAAGGTTTGATTAAACGTTTGAAAATTTCAGGTGAGAAATGACACTTTTGTCTTTTGAGTGTTAGGCAGCAGTATGTAGCATAGTCAGAGAAGGGTCCCTATGAAATATAAAACAACCTAACTATGAAACACAGGCTTACACTTAACAAAAGTGCAGCCCCACATTCTCTGAATTCTTTCATTTCCTCTTGTGGGTAACAGCCAAATGGACTTGGATGTTGATGGAAACAAAACCCTTTGTATGAAGAGGAAACAGTGCTACGTTCTCAACATATATTCACAAGTACAATACAAAGACAGGATGGATGTGAAAAACAAAAACATTTTCCTCGGCAGATTCTCAAATTGTGCTTTTTGAGTAAATGCAGTCTGTCTCCATGCCTGTTAATCCTTCTTTATTTTTGCTTGAGTCATCTCCAAAAAACACCTTCACAAAAACAGTCCATAATAACCAGGCTTTTCATTTTAAGTGTTCTAGTTTGTCGCTTGTGGCTATAAAGAGATTCAATAGGAGGTCACAGGTTGCACGACTGAGACAATACAAACCGTTTTTACCTCAACAGTACAAGACAAATCCAATCAGTCTGCAGTAATGTTTAATTGAACATGAACTCATTGCCTATACTCCTCTTTTACTGCTTCTGTCCATTAGTCGCCTCTCCTTCCTTACCTCCTCCTCATCACCTCCTTCTGGTGCCGGGCCATTGTGCGCCTCATGGAAGAGAATCTTCTTCATTTTCCGGTACTGAAGGTTGTCCAGCTCACGAACAGCATCCTTAGTGCGTGCAATCAGGTCCATCACAACGGTTATTGGACGCTCTCTGCATAGGAAATGGTGCTGATCGGACAAAAAAGTGAAGACAAGCAGAGATGAAGAAGAAAGAAGTGTCCATTATAAGTTTGTAAAAACATTAACCACAAAAACTGAGGTTTGTCAAAGCAGGAAGGCTGATCATTTATTTAGTTACCAGTTGGCATGATGACTCAATTATGTCTGTGCCTGATGAAGTCAGCAATAAAACTAAATGTAAACGGAGGTCTATTTATTAAACATTGAGCAACTGGTTACAATGATCACAGTTAAGACAAGAAAATGGAAATGTCATCTACTAGACAACTTCAATTTCTTCCAAAAAAAAAAATCATACATGTCTACATCATGACCATTTCCCAATTCAACAATTAATGAAACTTATTTCTTATCTATCTACAATCACATATCTAGTCTATGCAAAACCAGATCACTCATTCACTTCTTTTTACCTTGAGCAGCACATCAGAGGTAGGTCTGTCCTGGGCAATCTTCTGCAAACAGGAATCCACAAAATTGCGGAAATAATCCGACCTGGAAAGGATAGGATTATTAAAAATAGAAATGTTCATATTGTCGCTTTAAAAATGAAATAAAGATGATACTGAATGCATTAGCTGTCCTACAGAGTTTAGAGTTTAAGCAGCTAATTCTTATTTTTCTTCCCATCGTAAAATATTTCAGTAATGCACAAGTGAGATTTTGTATTTGCTATAAGATGTCATAAAACACTTAGAAAAGATGTTTCATTTTTCCAAGGCTGAGCTAGGAAGTACACTGGCACAATATAGAAAGTGAAGGGTTTAGTTTGTAATCCTAAAAATGTACATTCTCAATATTCAGCATATGCATCTTAGTAAATATGATATATATATATATATATATATATATATATATATATATATATATATATACACACACACACATACACACTTAACACCCTGTAATGTATGGAACGTTATAAATTCTGCTCTTCAAACTTCAAACATTATTCATAAAGTCTTCTGTGAAATTCAGAGAGAAATGCATCTCAAATAAAATTGTTATTCTCCTTAAAGGTCCAAACTAGTTATCAGGATCAACTCTCACCAGTGATTGGACTGCAACACGGGGCTCTCATTCTGGGCGATGTGATATAAGGCACTCATCGCATTCATGTTGAACAGAGGAGGCTTCCTTTCCGCTAGAGAGGGACAGAGTACAACAGAGCGTGACCGAGACAGAGAGTGGCAGATACCGAGTAGGAACCAAAAAATAAATACATGAAATAATAAAGAGAGGCGAGAGAGAGAGCAAAGACAGTGTTGGATGCTTTCAGCTTCATGTAGCAGATAATGCACTTTTGGACCATTTTTGGGGCATCCCTTACCCAGCTCTATGCAGGTAATGCCAAGTGACCACACATCCACCTTCCCATCATACTGGCCTTCATCCATGGCCAGGATCACCTCAGGGGCCATCCTGTATAGAAGAAACAAATGCAGCAATTCAGCCTTTTCCAGCCTGTTTCCTTTGATCTCGGACCAACCAAGAACACCGCCTCAGGACCCGTAGCCCTCACATCCAGTCTGACCACATGAAAAGCCATGAACATTAAGAGGGTGGATGTCTTATGTACAATACAAAGACTAACCTGTTTAGACAGTGTGTCTAAACTGCTAACAAGAAAGATGTGTGTAAACAACCTGACAACCTTCTATCATGATAATGCTTACAGACCTCCCAAGTGAGTGAACTGTTAAGATCTTGTAATCATCTTGCCATGCCATACTTCTCCAGTTTCTAACCTTCAGGTTCCATTTAATAATGTGGATCAGGCCACAGAAACAACAGCACAGCATAGCTTAATGTTTGGCTGTCTTGGTTGGACAAATTACATCATGTTTCCTCCTGTTCCAACATAATCTGAAAACAAGCAACTCAAATTGAGAAGAAACCTGGCAAGCAACAAAGATCTACTTATGAACCTAACACATTTACCATTGAGCGAGAACTTTGAAAAGTGTGACGAAGAAGCAAAATCTACAAGAGGTGACAATGAAGTGGTCATTTGTTGTCAAGCCAAAGACACAGTAATGATACAGACATTTAGTGACCGAACATGAGTTTTGAAATACTGTGAACTATAGATCCTCATAGATCCTCACTATGGTATAGAAAGCTGTATATATTTCTTCAAGTCTGTTATTTCCCACCTTTATGGCAAGTTTCCACTGGACATTAGGCATCAGAATATCAAAAGTTGATGCCAAGATGTAATTTTTAAATCTCTTCTACAGAAGAAGGCATAAACATTTGTTTTTCTTGTAATTAATGACCCATAATTACAATTGAGGGTTGTTTAAAAGACAATATCTAACTTTATTTTTTTGTTACATATATGAAATTAGAGAAATCACTTGGTTATAACTTCCACTGTGCATGCTTTGCATATGCTTCATGGGGCTTTCAGGTGACCATTCCTGCTGGACTTTTAATGCGTCCAGCATAAGAATAAAATAAAGCACAAAAGATAGACTAGGGTACCAGGTGTCCATTTATACACCAGCAGAGGTTGCGTTAACTGAAAATATTCCTTCATTGACAGATTTTTTTTTTAAGATGACAGATAATTCTGAAGGCTGTCTGTCATTTTGACAGATTAAAATACTGAAGATAATCTACCAAAGAAAGGTTAATATAGAAACTATTGACAATATCACTAGACTGTCTGTAAACAGAACCTACAGCACCACTGTTCAATATTACACTGAATACAACACCACACAGTTCTGGACTGGCTCAGGTATCCAACAGGGTAAACCACAAAAACATGCAGGGACGGGTTAGGAAAAAAAAAGGGTTACAGGCACAGGTAAAGTTAAAGGAAGTGCACGCAGTTAGCAGGACATGAAGTGCAAAAGTAAGAGCAATTTGTTTTCAATCGGTTCATCTTTCCACCCCTCGTAGCTCGGCAACATATCTGTTGCTAAAGAATGGAATATTATTTTTTGGTCTGCTCATGTGACTGACAGGCAATCCCGAAAATGGAATATTCTATCAAATGAGCACTGTGTCCCAAGTCCAGTCCAGTGCAAACCCACGTCCTACCTGAGCTTTTGCAGTCATCATTATAACAATACGCTGCACGCTATAAGTGCAGGAACGCATATGATAAAAAAGAAAAATCTTTTTTTTTTTTTTGGGGGGGGGGGGGGGGATACCAGAACGCATTTGTAGTGCGTTCCACCCCACTTCAAGCACTGAATACTAGTAAATATGACTTATTAAAAATGTAATCTGAAATGACTGATAATAATGCGTCATGACAGAATTTTTATGACTCTGTTCGTCAAAATGACGGACAATAAAAATGTCTAGCACAACCTCTGTGTAGTAGTTGGGATTTCCAAGATACTTCCACAATTTATGCAAAGACTTCAGCTCAAGAGCCATTTAATCATTTTAAGATGTTCCCCACCTTTGCAACACTGAAGTTATCAACAATTCCAATCACAACATGAATTCAATATATCAAATTTGTCTTACATGTAATTATGAATATTTGTTTTTTAATATGTGGGCCAACTTTGCTGTAAAATTGATGACCATTCATACACACAAAGCACAAGCTCAGCTGGATATCCTTTGGGATAGTTCTTAGGACTCTGCATACCTACTGAAGTCAAATCATAAGAGTGAGCTTAAAACCGCTGTCTTACCAGTAAGGTGTTCCTACGAAGGAGTTGGCTGGTGCAACTATAGAGGCAGAGCCAAAGTCTCCCAGTTTGACCTGACCTGGCTCTGTTAGCAAGATGTTTCCTGCCTTCACATCCCTAAGAGATGACAGACACAAAAATGATCAGATAAGGGAAAACATCACGATGACAAAAACAAATCTATACAAGTATGTAGGAGTGAGAAAATGTATGTAAGGCCACACCAAAATGCCTTCGTGCACAGTATGTGAGCAAAAACAGCATTGCATAAGCTTATCTTAGGCAGCACACTTTGTGCTTTCTCCCCTGGATTCATTTTGTCTCTTGTTGAAAATGTGGGGGAGGAGAGCAGAGCAGAGTGTGAGAAAAAGAAACAGGGGGTTACCTGTGAATCATGTTGTGAGAGTGAAGATACACCAAGCCCTGCAATGCACCATGGGTGATGGCAGCTATTTCAACTTCCTGGAGGGGTTTCTTGTGGACTGTGTGAAGAGAGATTTCAAAGGACGCCAGACTTTAGAGACTTGTCACAATTCATGTGACAAAATTAACCAGTTATTGATTCTTTTTTGGCTTTCAACAAACTGTTCCTTCTCACCTTCTAAGAGGTCAGAAGCTGAGCCCAGGCAGTACTCCATCACCAGCTAGAAAAAGAGACAGAGTGTGTAACTGCATGCTATTTCAAGGAGCCTAACCCAAGAGTATACTTCATGTTAAGGACTTTTCACACCTGACCCGAATAGAGAGGACTTTTTTAGGGGGAGTGGAGGCGGTTTTCCCTGAGAGTTCAGTACATCTTTTGAAGTGTGAAAAGGTGCAACCTGAGATGTTCGAAAAATATAGATTTTTTTATGTCTCAGGTTTGCTTCCAGTGGTGTCATCTGAAGTGTGTGTCAGATGCTGAAGTCAACTGTGCATTACAGTTGCAGAAGACCATCAGTCTCATCTAATTATGAAGAGATCTTTATAAATCAACCACTTTGACAAAATAGTGCTAAACATTTTACAACACATCCAGTCAAATTGTTAGATTTGTGCAATACCATTTCTACTGCTACTCTTCAGAATGTTTTAAGTTGAAAAAGACACTTTTTATTTACATTTTCAACATTTTGCATTAGACTAGCCAGACAAAAATATGTATCTTTTATATATATATATATATATATATATATATATATATATATATATATATATATATATATATATATATACATATACACACACACACACACACAAGTATTGGATTATATTGGATTGTATCTAAAGTTTCCGATATAAGCACTCCATTAAGCAGTCCATTTTTCGCTCCAGCACTTCTATCCATAGGTAACTCTGGTTAACATTCTCAACACAGTAGGTGGCGGTAATGCACCTTAACGTTGGTGCCTCCCGCCACAAATGGCAAAAAAAAAGAGCACCCGGAATCAGTATGCAGAGCCCACATGATCACAACATCACCACCTACATATGGGCTACTGTAGGAGAAGTGATGTCTTTCCTGTGGTGGCACACAACCAGGAAAGTTTAATACGACCAACCTCATCGCACATTTGAAGCAACGTCACAAAAAAAGCAGCATGAGGATTATCACAAGACCACAGAGGCAAAGAAACAACAAACGCCTGGCTCCCTCAAACAACCAACGTTGGCCAAAACATTTGCATAGCGTGACAAACTCCCACGGGACAGGAAAAAAGGCGCTGGCTATAATAGAAAAAAATAGCCCAGTTTATTGTGCTCAATGACCAGCCCCTGTCTGTGGTGAGTAATGTCAGGTTTAAATGCTTCGTTGAGCACCTCGAGCCTTGCTACATTATTCCAAGACGCCACTACGTTGTTGACAAAACCATACCCCAGATGCATGAAGAAGTTAAAAAGTTTATGATTAAGTATGTATGATTTGTGCTACTATCGCATCAGATCAATATCGGTATAAGCCAAAACTCAAGGCTCCAATATCAATACTGTATCGGTAGTGAAAATGTTGTATCAGGACATCCCTAGTTATTTTAATACATTCAAACACTGTTAAAGACTGTCATTTTTTTTTTTAAATGTTATTTTACTTAACATTTTAGCATAATACATGACTTTTTGTGTCACCATTTATATTAACAATTTAGTCATTGATTATGCCATATTAGGCGTCTTAAGAAGATGAAGTTAATCGTATATGACAGTTTGGACTGATCCCACGGTCCTATTTGGGGAAAAAAAAGCCTCACAAAGCATCTCACACGTCTTCAGTTATGGTGCTGCTGAATTGTTACTGTGAATGTCTTGCTACCCAGTAAGACTCACTTTTCACCCTTTCTTTAGCACAAATAACAGCCTTAATGTCATCATGCCCTTTGTGATTAAAAACAAATCTTCTGCATATGACCATGACTGAAACCAACCAGGGGAACACGCAAACTTACCCATGCTGTGTGCTCTCTCAGGTAGCAGCCACGATACTCAACAGTGTTAGGGTGGCGCAGTTTCTGAAGGAACTTCACTTCCTTGATGATATCCTGCCACTTCTGAAACATAGCCAGAGCCACCGGCTTTAATGAGCAGATCTGAAATACATTAAGTGCTCAGTTGTCCACATGTGAAGAATTTGACATCTGCCTACCTCGTTGGACTGCTTGCCACTGTAGGACATCTTCTTGATGGCCACCACTTCATTGGTGCGGATGTCATGGGCCTAATATAGAAAATACTATGTTAATATCTCTACACATCGTACGTTCATGATCAGTTCTCTTTAAAACAGCATTCAGTGTTATTTTAACACACAGAGATTTTTCAGTCAAAACCAGTGCATTATTGTACAATTTTTGAGATCAAATTTAAGCTTTCAAGATCCAAAGAAGTAAAAAAAATATATACAAATTTCAAGAGTAGAATGAATCTATGTCATCCAAAGCATTACATGAGTACCTGATTTAAATAACTAAATAAATAAATAAAGCATAAACAATTACAGATGTAACATCTCAGTACAGAGCACTGGGGCTTGATTTCACATGGGACTCAAATGCTTTGATCTGCCTCAAATTAATTTTTTTTTGTTCATGCCAGTTAATAACCATTTACAATGACTATAGTTTTCATTATTCTGGGTTCCTATCAATTTCTTATGATCTTTCACATTGATGGTTTGTGGATGTAGTGACATAATCATGTAATGTGAATGCAAGACAAAAGATTGAACTCCAAAGAATCCAATCTCACAACAAAGAATTCATAGATACATACACACACACAGACATACAGTACATAGGTTTTCTGCTGGGTCTCCTTCCCTTCTCTCCTGTCGCTCCCTTCATCCATGACTAGCTCCTTTTCACCCTTCATTAAACAGCATTTTTTTTCCTACTCAACACTTGTGACTTGTCCTTTGACAATCACAGTATTTTAACCTTCTACATTTCTCCTGCCACCTTTCATCTTTAGCTGACAGGTTCAATCACCTTGTGCTCTTATTGGTGAGACCGTCATCATTATGACATTTCTGACCCTCGCCATCAGTCTCCGTCTTTCTGTATCCTTTGTCGTGTTGTGATTCACCACACCACACAGAGCTCCATTTCAGGGATGAAATCTTACATTAAACCACATAAAAAGCATTTACTATTTCATCTATCGTGTTTTCTTCTTTTTTTGTTGTATCATCACATCTTATCTGAAAACTACAGCTGTAATCTGCCAGCAGGTTTTAATATTTTTGAAAATAATGACTGCCTTTGTGCTACTTTAAATCTTATCACTTGTTTTTAAAATTTAAGCCAAATGCAAGAGATAACAAGCCCTGATATGTCTCTGATGTTTCATACCTTCATTCAAGTATCAAGTTACTCAATACTTGCATGGTCTATGGCTGAACTAAGAATATTATAAAAAATCATAATCACAGCATCATTTTACATTCTTTAGCGAAAAGGGAATACAAATATTAGGAGTTCCACTATACTTGTGACTCAAATGACAGCATATCAAAATCATCAGTCATTTTAAAATAGAATGGACAGAGAAAAAAAGGCTAGAGAATGAAAATTAATAGACAGGCTTTTAGCTTGAGCCCTTGTCACTAGTTCAACATACAAACATTCCCATTTTCAGGATAGTTAAGAAAATGAGTAAAAGCTTTCTCATCATTATAGTCAAAGTTGATTTGTAATATTAACATCCATTTTATATTTTTTCTGCACCTTCGTTGTGCAAAGCTACATTTGTAATGCTTACTGAAGTGATATGATTGTGCCAGCTGACAAAGATATAAAACAAAGACATATAAGACCAACAAGAGAACAGACTACGGTGTTACTTTCCAGACTGAATAACCACTTCTCAAAATACTTTTTATATTACCACACCTAAGTATACAGATAAGTGTATCAAATAAGTTAAGGGATTTACACATAAACATGCCACTCATAGCCACTGTGATAAAAATTTATTTTATTTGCAAACCAGTGACTAAGGAAAAGAACTTACAAAGTAGACTGCCCCAAAGCTCCCATGGCCAATTTCCCTCAGGTCTGTGAAGAGCTTCTCCGGATCGTCCCTGGAGAACAGCTCAGCCACCTCCGGGTCCTTCAGGCTCCCGGCCCGCACACTCGACGGCATGGCCAGCGCCTGGTGAACAGGGAGGAAATACGCCAAATGCGTCCGATATTTGGACAGGTTACCAATGATGAAATATGGTCTAGTCTGTCATATATCAATAAAAAAAATTAAGAAATTATCTGCAATTATGTAACTTAATTTGATTTTCATATATAAAGTAATGTGAAGGAATATTTTATACATGGTGTCACTTATATTTCTTAATTCAGGAATATTCAATTTAGCATTTTTATATTTTAACTAGAAATGAATCTATAATGTGAATCCCAATCAGAAAGAACATGAACAAGATATGCTGTAGAGTTTTTTCCCCCACATCATTGTAATTGCCAGGGTACACCATCATTCATGTGCATCAGCATTTCTAACACTATAAGACCTAAAATGCACATCTTATTGGCACATAAACATACACAAAACTGTAATTGCCCCCCTATGCATAAATCAATTTCCCTAACAGATATATAGAGCTCAAAAATACTAGTCACTTGCCATCAAAACACAGCTAGTTTATTTTTTATATATTGAAGCATAGTGCTGTTGGTCAATTCCCCACACCAGTTAATTATTTCTTATTCCATGCTGTTTAAACAGCACTTACATGCACAAATAAGGGTAACAGCAGGAAAATTATCACAAGGTAAAATGAATTTCCCAATCAGTTGAGCAGGTCCCTGATTTGCCTAATTAGCAGAACATTGTAACTAAATGTTCACCTTGAGTCTCACTTATATCTGAACCTGAACAAACAGCACTGTCTCAGTTAAAGGCACAGAAAGAGTTCTCCCTCACTAATTGTGAGGGTTACACAGAACAGAACTTAAAGGTACATTATCAAGATGATAACTACCACAATTTCTCAAAAACAATTTTGCTTTTATATGCATAATATACACACTGATAAGTAGAGTTGCACATGTCTCTCCCACTTTAGAGAATAATTTAATAGTCAGTGTCAGTTATTTGAAAGAGACTATGGAATGCAAATTTATACCAACAGCTATCATCTCAAATAGATAGTTTAACATTGAATAACGATATAAAAAATAATCTCCGTAAACATGCACATCATGGCCATTTTCTACATTTGTTCCCGTGTAGCTTTGGTACACATATCAGCTGCTTATTCATGTGATGCAATCTGTAACATTGGGAATTTACGCAGGGAACATCACGGAGCAAGATTATTATTATTTTTATTTTTTTTTTTTAAAAAAAGGTTTCATCTGGCAATGCAGCACATGCTTTATATTCTTAAAGCTGTCACTAGACAATTAGGCCAAGATCCAATTCATCCCAAAGACTTAAAAATAAATAAATATGACATTAGTAGTCTCTTTTATGCCATTTTGTAACAGTGGAAGAGGAAGCATGCAGTTCCTTTTTAAAGATAAACGAAAAAAGAGAGAAGTTCTTTAAATCATGCCATCAAGCCTCAAGCAAGTTCTCTTTTTCCCCCCAAGCACCCATTCAAAGAAGAAACAAATGCAGCCATTATGTGAATTATTTTAAGACTACGCTTCTAACATAGATTTACAGTCAAATACATATTTGGTATTTGGACGTATCGTCCTCAAATGTAGAGGCAGGGAAGTAATCAAATAGGTATGTGCTTGTCATCAGTATCACGTAGACGGTGCATCTCATCTGAGGATGCTAGATGGCTTTTGCACTTGGCTGGTCAATTAGGCTATCTTTGCTTTTGCTCTCCAAAGAAATGCATGACATGTATTCTACAGCAGACAACAACAACTACAAGCTGGTTGAATGTTCAGGCTGCAGGCCAACAACAAGTCTGCATGTCAATGTCAACGTAACCAAGATATTCAATTAAAGAAGCCGGTGGAGCTAGCTGATCTTCTCCCTGAAAGCAGAAATGGAGAATCGCATTCGTCTGTTTCAGCATACTGAATGATTTATAACATGTCTTACCGTGGCTTTTGGGATCCACTGTAGCTAGCTCTGGGCTAGCTAACTGGCCTGGCTGGAAAATATTGGTCTCACTCCCCTTTCCTCGGCACTGGTGTCTATTCAACACGAATAAACCACATTCTGTCTGTCGATGCTTTTACTCAAACCCCTCTCCATCCTGATGCTCCCAGTCAATTGGACAGCTAACACGTCTGCAGGACATGACATGAGTAAACTGCCAGTCAATTAAAGTGACAGCTAGCTGACTGACGCCTGCTGGCTAACCTAGCCACCTAGCTAGCAGTAAGAGCAGCAGAGCTGTGGTCCAAAGAAAATCAGAGGGTAGCTTTAGCTGTTAGCAATAACGCTAACTAAATAACGTAATGCCAGGTACTGCCTAGGACGTTTTCAATGGGGAAATGATTTATTAGCTTCCACGCATCCGCTCCGTGCTCCACTTTGTACTGTCATCACGTTAGTGTTGTCGGCGGATTTCATCTCCAGTTCGTGTTATCCCCATTTTGCTCGATTCTCATCCGTTTTTGTTCAGGACTTCATGATGGCGGAGCGGGGCGGGAGCCGAAAGGAAAACGGAAGTGCTCTTCTTCGATGCTTCGAAATCAGGCACATTAACAGCATCAACGTCACCGTGTGGTCGATCAACTTCTCCATAAAGTTAACAAACTATGCCTCAGTATCATAACAATTATTACACATTGAGAATGATATTGGAGATTTAGAATCTGTAAAGTAAAATACTGTACACTTATAGTTATCATTAGTCATCATTCGCCATCAACCATTCAATTAATCAACTAATCACTGTCATAATCAATTATTCCTCTTTAGAAAGTTAGTAAACCATTAAGGTAAAAAAAAAAAATCACGAATTCTAGCCACTTGTAACTGTGAATAATTTCTAGTTTCTTCACACTTCCAGGATGCTGAAAAAACAACACATTTGAAGAAGTGAATGAGTGCCATTGGAAACACAGTGACGTCTTTCAGACTTACTTGACATTATACATATGAAAATAGATATGAAATCCATACAAAAAAATATTCAATAGTTTTGATTTGAATGATTTATTTCGAACATGTGCAAATTGCAACAATAATCAATACAGCAATAATAATAATAACAATGACATGTCCGAAAAGGAGTAGGATGAAGCATAAGCTTATTTAATCCTACCCCTTCTTCACTTCCTCAACAACCTAAATACATCTTGTAGTAATATAGTGCATAGTACAAAAAATATGATAAATAAAATGATAACAATAACAATGATAACAATACCAATAATCAATAACTGAAGTTACTTGCATTCCAAGTGTAAATTAAACAAGGTGCTTTATATCATTGGGGCTATAAGGGAAAACAATGCTGTCTAGCTGCAAATATACTGTATTTGGACCATAAGAATTATCACAGCAGCAATAAAAGTTCATCAGAACATTACATAAATATGAATGTATAATAAACTGAGCCTACAAAGGTTCATTTTTATTCTTAATTTTATTGCTCATGTTTTTTTTTTTATTATTTTATGTACCACTCAGCCCTGTTTCATCACAGGTTCATCAGCTAGGTCTCACCACTGCACTCTGTATGAAACTGTACAATGGTCCTCCCTCTCCCTCCGAAGAAAAATTCATGCACTGATTTTGATTGCTAAAGTCCTAATGGGTAAATTCCCTTTGTACTTGTTTAATATGCTTTTTTTTCATAATAGTGGTTGCAGCACAAGATCATCAAGAAAATACTTCAATATGCTTCACAAACAAGAACAGAACTTGGTAAAACTGCTTTCTCTTCATATGCACCAAATTTCAGAATTTCAGAATATTTATTGTCATTGATACAAAAGCACAACGAAACTCAGTTTGGAGCCTCCACACATTAAGATAATATAGATAATAAAGTGCAAGTAGTATGTGTAAACATCAACACGGTCCAGGACATAAAAGTGCACAAATATGTAGCAGCAGAGTAAAAATGAGGTCACGTTGGTGTTGAAGTGCAGAGCAATATTAAGATAACAGTTCGGACTAGAGTGCAGAAACTAGACAGTATAATGGATCAAGGGGGGGGGGGGGGGCTCACTAAGGAGGGAAGGAAATAGTAGTGACATTCTGCAGCAGTGCAAACCAGTTCAGTTCTTATTGATGCTGGATGTGGTTATTTGTCCATGGGGGGGGGGGGGGCAGAGTTCAATAGTTCAATAGTCGAACAGCCTGTGGGTACAGACTGTTGGCCAGTCTTGATGACCAACAGCTCAGAGGTGGAAAGTAACTAAGTAAAAGTACCTCATTACTGTACTTAAGTACATTTTTTAGGTATCTGTACGTTACTTAAGTGTTTATTTTTTTGGTAATTTCTTACTTTTACGCCCTACATTTTTCCATAAATATCTATACTTTATACTCCTTACATTCTCAGAATAGAGGTGTTACTTTTTCAACCTTTTTTTTTTTATTCCATTTGTTGTTTTGCTGTCTGTTTTTTTTTTGTTGTCTGTGTATATATAGGCTGACGCAATTGATGTCTTTTGTCTGTTTAGATGTGGCATCGTTGTGACTTGTCTTGTCATTTTTTGTGTTGTTTTGTAATACAACTTATGGGCCACCTTCTTGGCCAGCACTTCCTGGCAGAAGAGTTATTGTAACTCAATGGGACCACTTCCTGGTTGAAGAAAGGTTAAATAAAAAAAAAAAAAAAACAAGTATTCAGAGAATGCCGAATCTCATCCCTAGGTTGTGCTAATCTCAAGTTTCTATGACAACAGTTTACTCTTGAATAATGTGATTTTGACCTTTCTGCTAAATGCGACCTTGACCTTTTACAATATTGATAATTTTGTTATATGTATATATGCATCAGTGCATGCAATATTATGATAATATATCCAGTATTCATTAAGTTATAACATAACGTGTCTATGCTTGACACCCACAAAGAGTGTTACAAAAGTTAATTTTGCGACGTGTCACCTTTGACCTCAAAATCTATTGGTTGTAGGTGATAACACCAATTATAAGAATTGTAGAAATCCTCATTCCGCATCATTTGGTACCAATCTGAAAGTTCCGTGACCCTCTCTTTTTGAGTTATAATCAATAATTTGATTTTGGCCTTAGCCTGAAAATGGATTTAAGCGAACAGAATGGTAATGTAAACTGCCAGCAGTTGAATATTATGACACAAGGTTATTTTATTTTTTATTTTACTGACTTTCAGAATGAGAAGGAATAAGTTTAAGTTTGAAAACGGAACATGTTTAAATGTATTGTACCATCATGCATACATTATGAGGTTTGTGTTTTATTCAGAGAGTGATACAGTCTGTGGATAAAACACTGATATGTTGGTGGTTTCGGTGGTTTTAAGTGTGTTCTGGAATGAGACTCCCCCCTGCTGTTTAGAGTTTAGGATATCAATACAACATAAGTTTTAATCCATCAGCAACCAGTTCTACTTTAGTGGTGGTTCCCAAATGATTTTTTTTCATCTACATTTAACCTTCATTAAGTGATTTATCACCATTTATTGTAATATTTTATTCAGTACTTTGTGAGGTTTTTTTTAGTTTTTTTTTTTTATGTATTTTCCTACATTTAATTCGCTCATGTAAATGTTCATATAAGCTCAAAGAAGGAGTTGATTATATAAAAAATGTAGAAAACTGAAGGAAAAGTGACCTTTTATGTCAAAAATATCATTAACTGAACATAAACCCAGTATCTCCTTCCACTGTCATAAATCAAACACCATTGGATTTACTAGTGAATCAATGCTGTAGAAGATGACCTACGAATGTTCAAATAGGTCATATCTGAGGACAAACTGCATTTTACACCAATTATTTACATGTATTGATGGGATTAGTGGATGAATGATGATTAACCAATTTAGATCTGTAGATGAATATAGGTTCCAGTGGTTGTTGGGGTTTTTAAGGTGATATATAATTTCTTTGTAGAATATGTTTATAATCTTTCTTTGTATATACATCATTATGGTCACATATGGCTTGTTCTTTGCTCTGATAATCCGGATACACTGTAATCTCTACACTGAGCACTTTTACCCACATAACTAATACACATAAACACATAACACAGAAATGGAAATAATGTATTAACAAAGACATTTCATATGCTATAAAAGTATTTTACTATTAATCCACTTATAGATAAAAATTTTCATTCATCTTTTTGCCTTAAATTCTCCATAATCTTTTCCTTCACTAAAAGCATCAGCCCTCCCTCCTGTCTCTTTTTAGTTTTGGTTCATACTCTACTCACCCATATCCTATCGACTACACATCGTTTAAAGCCCAGTTAGAGCCTTGTGTAACCTCTCAGATGACCCACTGCAATGGGGGGTAAAAAAATCATAAAATATGAGTTGTTGTTGCAACCCGGTGGATTACGCTTCTTACGCAAAGAGATTTTTGATGAATTTATGTAACTAGGAGACAGACTGACAGGGTGGGGGAAAGGTCAGAGCAGAGGACATGAATCATCATAAACCATCAGGTTTTACATATGTATCAGTTTTCCATCAATTCACATATGAATCTAATCGCGCATGTCCACACTGACTTTTGCATTATATTTAATCGAACAGAAATAATCCTTTTTTTTCGTGCAGATGTAACTAATTCCCATGCAGATTATCACACTGGGGAATATTAACTGTAATCAGACTGTGTCTTAATTTTTTTTTTTAATGTCATGTTTTTCAAAAATAACACAGCTACAACAAGAGGTGCAAATTAATCATTAATCACATGGACATTTAAAAAAAATTTCTCATTATTTTTTACAAGCATTTGTCCGTATGTTCTTGTCATTGTTTATCATGTTAATATGTTTCACTTCCTTTGTCATTGTTAGTATGTAATTATTGTTGAAATATATTGTATTATAAGTTATGCAGACTATCAATTAGATAGCTACTATTTGTAATATACAAAATCCTAATCTGTTTACTAGATTTAGTTTTTTGTTTGCTTGTTTGTTTTTTTTACATTATTTAGACTCTAAACTTTACCATTAAAGAAGAAAAAGTTGTGTTATGTTGTGTAAATGAAAGGTGGGAGTGGGATTTTTCTTAAGTTTTCTTCTTCCTACTCCTTTTTTAATCATATTTGTTGAATTAATTTTGCTACTGCTACTGTACATGGTAATTGTGACAATGTGTTCATCACTTTTATTTATTATTGTATTTGTTCTGCTATTAGTTCCTTGTACAGATGAGAGCCGAGTTTTTTCTTCTGCTAAAAACAAATAAATGAATGAATGTTCTAATAAGCATGATTATACATGAAATGGAAATTTTGTAACAGCTTTAATTTATCAGTGAAATAATTTAATTCAGGGAAAATTCACTATAATCTCTGCAATTGCAGTACTTTTCTGATTCCCATGTTATCTGTATCTCACACTGTTGATAAAAAATGCAATAATCTGATGGTGTAAGAGTTTAAAAGCCTCCTTTCTACATCAGTTATGAAACACTTCTTGTTAGAAAAGTGTTTCCTGTGATACACTCTTCAAAGTTTTGTGAAGAGATGGCAGCCTCATTAATCTCTCTGCAGGAAAAACTGCAGGGAAAGATGGAGCCCCGCTTTTGAATCAAATAATTTTTCTTGAAATATCAGTATTCTCTTAAATCCTTTTTACATGTGCACACAAACATAGAAATCTATGCACATCCAGATATGAAATAAACAATAGATATAAAGAAAAACAAAAACTCGAATGGAAAGCAAAAAAAAAAAAAACAACAACAAAAAAACAACCAATAAATCTATGCTCCATAATAAAGATGTATGCCTCATAATTAACTAGTGCGGGTGCTACCAAGTCATATTTAGTAAATTCTGGAAATTGTCATTGAACTTTCCACTTAAATGTTGAAGTGAATATATTATTTTCTTAAATCTAAAGCAAGGCCTAATATCTATAAACTTCAAAGACCTACAGTTATTGTGTTTGCAACTTCCACATTATGATGATGATGATGATGATGATGATGATGATGATGATGATGATTGCTGTTATTATTAGTCTTTCCCAAGTCTCACCATTTATTATAATATCATCCTTTGCATTTTGTATTTTTAAGTCTGGTATTTTACTATGTAATTTATTGATTATGTACAGTAGACACAAAAGTTCAGAGTAACTTTAAATGTTATTAGATTAAATCAGAAAAAAAGGGAAATATCACTTTTTCAGCTAAATATATCATTAACCTAACATAAAAACAAGGGTCTACAACAACTACATGGGTTTATACATTTGTCATGGAGCCTTTGAAAAATGGGCCATATCTGATAACGATGCAACACAGCAACACAACAGTTGTGTCTATAATTGCAGATAAATGCAGACAGTAAAGGGTTAATAGAGTTAAGGGCAGTTTCTATTGTAACTTTGTTATATGAAAATATAGAATTTTTAATTAAAAAATAGTCATAATTTTATTATTAGACACCCTCCCAAAAAACCCCAAAAATAATGAACTTGTATTGAATGAAAAACTGACACCTTACTTGAGAGGAAATGCAAATAATTAGTCATTTTTCGCATTAATCCTGTGTTTTTATACTATGTTTTTGATAGTAATTGTGGTTGTGTGTTTTTTTAGGTCAGTGTTATAAGTGAATAGAATTAATATAATTAGTTCAGTGTAAACAAAGAAAGACAAAGTGTAAACAAGTAATAGTAGCCTGTAAAGGGATAGCATCCTTCTTCTCTTAGCTATGGCTCAGATAACAGTATTATTTACAATATGATGTCAACACAGCTCAGGCTGCTCCTCATTAGCCCGTGCATGATCCTGCTGTCACATGCTGACTCCTCCCACCGCATGTACAACCCTGAGTACAGCCACACCTCCCATCATACAACCTCCCAGCATCCCATCTGGCTGGGCAGACAGGGACTCCAGCTGCACACCCAGAATCCAGATTGACACACAGAGGAAGAGCTGCTGAAAAGAACCAAGAGGTTTTCTGCACCTTGTGGATCTTAGCGTTTCATTGCGTGTATGATGCGTTTGGCAGATGAACAAAAATCACCAGATGAAGGTAAAAAAAAAAAATAATGAAAACAATATTATATTGGACATAATCAGCATTTTGCATTTCCTTTAAAGTACTGTAAATATAAAACTGACAAATTTCATACCAGTTTATTTAAGCAAAAGCTGCATAATAGTAATGTGACTGTATCAAATATTGTCCTAAGTATTCAAGACATAATGTCATATTTATTTTTTATAATCTCTCTCTTGTCCATTTCTTGTAAATAGAGATGAGTTTTGGAGCAGCGTGCATCTTCTTGCGAGGAGGGAAAAATATTGTAAGTATAACATTATCAGGCTTTTCCCATTTGTTATGGGTTTGTGCAATGTTTGCAAACTGTACTAAAAGGTTGATTGGATTATAACCCCAAAAGTTAAGTACAGCGAAAATCCAGACAGTTTAATCTTCTTTGTCACAAAGCCATACGATTCCAATGGGATTTGTTTTCCTATTTGTCAATTGTGGTTAATGACTACTGATGTCCTTGTTGTATAATGCCTTATTGTATATTATCAATGCATTTATGTTTATCTCATACTTGTTCTGATTATTTTTTTTCTTTTGTGCAGTCCAGGGAACTGGCTGATGATGAGATTGATGGTAAATGAAATTCTCTTTTTTTCAGAACTGCCTACAGATCAAGCCTCACTGCAAATTTCATTTACATATTTTAGTTTTCCATTTTCAAAAATGTGATCATTTTATATCTACTGTCTATATCTGCAGAGCTGCGTGATGCATTCAATGAGTTTGATAAAGACAAAGATGGCCTGATCACCTGTAAGGACCTGGGGAACCTGATGAGGACAATGGGCTACATGCCTACGGAGATGGAACTGATTGAGCTGGGCCAAAATATCAACATGAACCGTAAGGCATCACTTTAAAAAAAAGTATTTTTAAAGCACATTTTGTTATAGAAGTTATCAGATGAATAAAAACACAAAAGACAAGAAATTAGTCATTTTTAAAAAAAAATTTATGTAATTTTTTTTTACATTTTTCATATTTTACATTATAAGACTACTGGACTCAACATAATACCCTCTTCCATTACACACACACACACACACACACACACACACACTCACCTACACAGACCTCTCCAGTGTACAATGTAAAATAGTTTATTCATTCTTTTTAAAAAAATCATAGTTATTTATAATTCACTTGTATTATTTAAATCTAGATAATTCTATCCTGTATATATGGTGCCTGTTTTATTTATTGCCAACTGCACTGAAATGTAATTTTTGATGCCAAATATGGAGTGACAAATAAAGTCCATTTATATTTGTGTGTATATTTTCTCTACAGTTGGTGGCAGAGTGGACTTTGAGGACTTTGTAGATCTGATGGCCCCGAAACTTTTGGCAGAAACAGCTGGGATGATTGGCATGAAGGAGCTCAAAGATGCCTTTAAAGAAGTGAGAGTTCAACTCTGTCCTGAGATTTTCACAACAGTGGAACCTGTGTGAAAAAACACTGTAAAACTTCTGCTTACATACAAATTGAAATTCATTCTGCTGTAACATACTAATCTTATATTTTGATTTTCTGCTAGTTTGACATGGATGGAGATGGAGAGATTACAACAGAGGAGCTGCGGTCAGCTATGATAAAACTGATGGGAGAACACATGAGCCGAAGGGAGATAGACGCCATCGTAAAAGAGGCCGATGACAACGGGGACGGCACTGTAGACTTTGAAGGTATGAACCATCCTTTGACTTCGGGGACATAAAATATGGCTTCGCAACAGAAGTAGAAAATGACTCAGTAGTTCCATTTTTTTTTTGTATTTGTGTTTGTTTCAGAATGAATGTGACTTGTTTATTTCTGCTTTTATGTTTAGTGGCATTATAATCAAATCAAACTTTTCTTGTCTCCTACAGAGTTTGTCAGAATGATGTCCCATCAATGATAGCCAAGGAGGGTATTAATCACGAAAAGTACCTCTGCACCTCTATAGACATATATTCATATGATTGTCTCTTCTGTAATCTTTTTGGAAGACAACCTTTTATATAATCTAAACAAATCCACACTAAATGTAATACAATGCTGCAATGGAAACTTATGCAATATCGAGCTGACCTTGAAGAGAATTTTACAGCTATGCAAAAAGGGATTATTTTTTTTGTAGAAACATATGACTATTGAAAAGATTGGAGAGATGTATGATTTTGATTGAACATTTGGGATTGTATTTTGACATGTATGTATTGCTAAAGAAATAAATATATTCTCCATCAAAACATTTTTATGTTATTGCAGTTTTGCTTAATTTTGTACATTTGCACAACTGTAGCCAAACATTTTTGTAAAAAAAGTTTAGTTTTCATAAAATTTCATTTCTGACGTACATTCAAGAACAATTAGAAGGATTGCTTAGATTTCAAATACAGTTATTAACAAATGAAACATATTTAAGCAAAGAGTCCATTTGTGTTACAGCCAAAATGTTTAGCCACAGCTGAACTGCATATAATAGTATTTGGCCTAAATGAGTTTTATTTGGATTATGTCACACATCTATGGATGGAAATGTAACCAGTTAAATCATCTAATCTTTTAGCAAAGAACAGAACAGAATATACCAGAATGGTTTATAAAGTATATATATATATCCTGATTATGTGTATGTCATTTCTAAACCTACTTTTTTCCTAAAGTATTTAAGCTATTTTGTTATGTTAAGAATAATCGGTATTACAGGGTTATTGTTTGACACCTTAAGAGAAATAAGAACAGTGGATGTGTTTTATTCATAAACTCTTCATCCTTATAACTTTAACATATAACTACTGGCATTCACACATATCAAAGATTGTATACTTAATTTACAAACTAAAAACTATTGAGAAATGTAACACCATTTAACCACATGTTCAGAAGCAAAGTGAAACTTCTTTTTAAGGGCCATTTGTATTCTCAACATTAAAAAACAACAACAACAACAAAAACAAAAACAAAAAAACAGACTGAGTTAAAGTACAAACTGAGACAAGGTTCTATTGATTTCAGAAAGCATTTGGAAACTAAAAGATCAATATGTCTGCCACACAGTGGGTAATGAGGATAAAGATATTTTGAGGCTAAAAATGGACAGACCACATATTGGATCTCCTGCTGTCCATGTAACATCATCTCAAAACTCTGACATCATGACTCATACGTAACATATATTCATTTTAAAAGGAGAGCTTGCCTAGAAAAGTGGACTTTTCGAAAAAAGAAAAAAAAAAACCCATCTAAGCTGTTATTTGTTTTCTCGCTATGAGTTGTAAACTTCGGAGAAATTCGGAAATGGATAAAATAGAGCTCAGCGGCAGTAGATTATATATATTAAAAAAAATGACAGATGCTGTTTTCGTAACACACATGCCAGGTCTATAGTAAAGTTTATCCCTTAACCCACAAAAAAGTACTTGTCATTTTAAATTTGCAGTGTTATTAACCTCCTATTTTCATACAAGGTAGCATCAAAACTACTGTGGTTTAGCCCTGACATTATGTCAAAGTGATGCAGCTTTGATTAAATGCCTGGGGTGAGGCAGGACAGAGGGATGGAAACATGCTGAACCCTAATAGTAGAGCAACATCAGGAAGACAGAGGTGATGACAAACTGGGCAGGACTTCAAATTGGTGGACAGATGGGGCACCAGGACTTAGAGTGCCAATTAACAAAAGTTAACCTGCTCTGTCTGTTAACACACAGACCTGATAAGTGGATACACATCTGTCAGTGCCACTCCACAGATTGGATACAACTGTTGGAAGGGGTGATAGCTGTGCCAAAATGCTTAATGGATGAGTCCTAAACTTCATACTTGTTATAAACAGCTGTTCTTTTGTGCATTCAGATGATTATACTTTACTATAATCCAGACTTTCTTAGAACATTTATGTTAATTGTGTGCATATAATGAGGGGGTCCATTTCGACCTTTGGGCTTGTGTGGCAAAAACTCATGGATGAAGGTAATGCAAGGTTCATATGATGTAATGTTGGCTTCCTAGTACCTGACCTGATCCTTCTCTGATCCCTCCAACATCCAGCCTCGACCTTTATTGCATTAATCCACAATAATCTCTCCCAGCTCCACTCGCTTGCCCTGCCCAGCAGCTTGTTGTCATGGCCGTGATGAAAACAGTTGATTTAACCCTTTGCAAAATCCTTTGACATTGATAAACCACTGCCTGAGTTTGCGTGCAGATAAAATTTGTTTATTCCGTTCAGTCCACTAATCCTTCTGAGAAGGGTTGGCCACATCCGAATCCTCTGTTGAACCAGCTGCCCTACGGATGCTAATGCAGCTCATTACATTCATCCAGACTTTTCCTGTTCAGATTAATCTGTAAATTTGTTTTATAACATTATATATGAACTGTCTTACATAATATCAACAGATAAATTGCTCCTTTTTACCAAGTAAAACTGTTAAACAAATTTGATGATTTGCTCTGCTTTGTCATTTGTCCTAATTCTTAAATAACCAACTAGCAATTGAGGATTTTACTACTTAAAATTTCCCTTAAAAGTTCAAAATGATATCAATCATCGTATCAAAAGAAAGAAAGAAATGAGAAATATGCAAAACGTAGAAATGTGTTTTTGCATGTCTAAAATTAGCACCAACAGTGCTGAATGTTTTGCATGGGTTCAGATCCAAATACATTTTTAAAAACCACTCGGTGGTTGGATAACATGATAACTTATCCTGATCCAGCCACTAAAACGTAATGGAAGAATATGTTTTGTGTGTTTTATTTAAGAGGGTAAATAACAATAAACAGCACAGATTATTACAGAAAATGTGTAGGTAGTGATGTCATATTAAGAATTTGTAAAATTATCATATACAGATGTGGAAAATATATCACCCCCCCCCCCCCTTTTTTCTTTAATTTCTGGTTTATTTTTATGCCTGGTAGACCTAAAGGTATATTTGATTGGACAAATATGATGATGATAACAACATATCTTATAAGAGTTTAATTTAAATAGTAATGGACTGCATCTTTATGGTGCTCAAAGCGCTTTACATTAGCCTCACATTCACCCATTCACACACAAACACACACACACTCACACACACACACACACACACACACACACACACACACACACACACACACACACACACACACACACACACACACACACACTCATACACCATTAGGTTTCTACATGTAAGGTTCTGTTATAAGGTTATATAAGTTCTTATCAGTTTAAGAACTGATGTTTCCATTTACCTTTGTTTTCTTGATAATAACCAAAATCACTGAAGTTATTACATCAATATCTATGTAATGGCAAAAAGAATACTTTTAGCCATTCCACCCCCCCCCCCCCCTTTTTTTTTTTTTTTGTCTGTTTTAGTCACATGTTACACATAGGAGTTAGTACCTAATTGCATAACCATTGTTTTTGTACTTTGCAAACGGATAGTTAGTAGATGTAAACGTTTAATCCCATAATTTTAATTTTTGAGCTCTACAATACAGATTAAAGTTGAAGTTGACATTATTTATACAGTATTATATTATTATTTGACCGGTCCACTTCGAATCAAAATTGGCTTCATGCGGTGAAGTGAAGTTAAAGTGAAGCTAAAGTGATTTTAGACACCCCTGCCTTGAACCAAAGCCACAACAGTCGAGTCCAGCTTTGACGGACGGAAGCCTTGAAAGGACATTCTGCTAAACGTAGTTCGGTGTAAAACTGATTCTCCGTGAGCCATGTGTTCAGTGTTCAGATTTCTTCACTCATGTAAGGAAAGCTCAATATAATAAATGCAATGAGTATGATTTCAGTGTTGTGTTAGTGGTGTTAATTATCGCAACGTTTGTGTATGTTAGCTACTTCAGTTAGCATTGTTGGTAGCTGTTTGAGCTCGTGCTAGTGTTAGCTTTGGTCTAAATTAAGTTTGACACAAGTAAATTAAACGTATTTCCAAATAGCAGGTAGTCTGCAGTTACGTATAGTTTGAGTTTATATATTTTTTCCCCTGCCCATTGCTTAGTCAGTCATTCAATAATGTTTCTGTTTGTCTGTAGGTCTTTTTACCTGACAGTACTGTGCAAACGTCAGAGGTCAACAAATAATGACATATGTGTTTCAAGCACATATCTATAAACAACAACATCTATAAACCATAGTGGTAGTATTTGGTTTGATCTCCCTTTGCACTTAACATGTCTGTAACTATTTTGTTCAGATAATATGAGAGTCATGAGGTCAGGGGTCACACATAGCAATTTTGACCTTTTGAATCCATTTAATTAAGATTTTAGTGTGTCTTTTAAGGCTCTGCACATATTCCCAGTATTTTCTTGCTATGGAAAAAGCTAGAAAAAGAGAAAACACACACACACACACACACACACACACACACACTTCAGTACACAGTTACACTAAAGACTGACACAATAGACCTGTTTCTGAAAATATTCCAAAATCAGAATTCTAACCACAAAGAAATGCCCATTACTGATATATCTAGACACTTTTTAAAAGTACATGAATTGACTGAAGAAGGTCTGCATCCTCTTGCAGCTCTTTTGTGTTTTCTTTTATCGAAATGACATTTTTCTTAAATAACACCTGTTCTTCCATAAATCAATGAAAGGCTTAAGTGTTCTGTGAACAAATGTATAGATGTCTATCATGTTTCCAGTATTTAATGTACAAACACATGCAGTTAATGTTCTTGAATTTTATTAATTTTAAACAAGATCCTCAAAGTTGTTCTTGTGAGAAAGAGAAGAGTTGTGAATCATATTGCAATGACCAACACATTTAAACTCAATGAACCACCTCCTCAAGTCTCAGTTATAAAAAAAAATATTCAAGGTCTGTCTGAAACATAGCTCCATTTCCCATTCCAGGAACAGTTTCACCTTGGCTTATGGCATATCTTTGACAAGAATGCAGTGTTATTTTGTCTAAATAACAAGAGATTAATGTATGGCAAAGGCCTTGGTACTTTTGTAAATATGACACATGAATGATTACTTGGACCTGTCTTTAGAGTGTTTTTCTGGCAACCATACTGAACAATTGGATGTATGATACAGTAAATATATTTCTCTCCACAGATGAAATGAAGATGTCTTTGTCTTTTGTCTTCACAGGCCTCTCATGTTGACTGGATGTAGACACCTGCCTTGGTCATTTTTATCACTCACCTGGCGAAGAGTTTGTATCAGAAGGAGCTTGACTTCCTCTGTCTCTACAGTTTCATCCATCTTTGCACCTCACCCCACACCTGCTTGCTCTTACTTTTTATTTACGAGCCGACAGACTCCTCCATCTGTTCATTTCCCTTTTAGCTGCAGTGTTTCAAAGTTCAGCCAGTGTAACAGTAAGATGGAGCTAAAGGAGGTTCTGCAGGTGCTGGAGCAGCTTGCTCCTCTTTCTCTGGCTGAGTCTTGGGACAACGTTGGCCTGCTGGTTGAGCCAAGCAAATCACGTCCCATTAAAACTGTCTTGCTTACAAACGACCTCACTGATGCTGTAATGGAAGAAGCAGAGGCCTTGAGCTGTGACCTCATTATCTCATATCACCCTCCATTGTTTCGACCAATAAAGCGCCTTGTTCAGAAAGATTGGAAGCAGCGATTGGCTGTCCGAGCTGTCGAAGCTGGGATCGCAATCTTCTCACCTCACACTTCATGGGACAGTGTTAAAGGAGGAGTAAATGACTGGCTCGTAGGGGGACTTGGTAAGAGGTCACTCTGAATGGAAAATGTGTCACACAAACCTATAACCTTTGCATTTTTGATGGTGTAGGCTAAATGTTGTGACACATGATAAGGTACTTGTGGTCAAATAGTCTGACCAAATCTCCTCCATCTACTGTATTTTGTTTAGTTTTTTTTCCATCTCTTATGTCTGTGTTTAATTCTCAGGTAGCGGCCAGGTGACTGTGCTGAGCCCAGCCTCGAGTGATGCTGCTCATAGTCACATACTGGACTTCACTGTCCGGAGCAGTGACGAGCTGAAAGCAGTTGTGGAGGAACTCAAAGCTTGTGACAGTGGAACATCACTGCAGAATTCAGTCAACAGGTTGTGTACATATTTGTATGTACATTACATTTTTATAAAGCATCACAAATAAGTCCATATTTACTTCCGCCAAGGAGGTTATGTTTTTGCCAGAGTTTGTCTGTTTGTCTGTCTGTTACTTAGCAAGATAGCTGAAAAAGTTATGGATGGATCTTGATGACATTTACACAGTAGGTTGGTAATGGGGAGATCTGGAAATGATTAGATTTTGGTGGTGGTCCAGGCGGGTGTGTCAAGATAACTCAAAAATGTAAGGACGGATTTTGATGAAATTTTCCAGATGTGTTGAGAGTGTCACAAGGAACAAATTATTAAATTTTGGTGGTGGTCCGGAAGAGATCCTGAATTCTGGATCACTTTGAAATGTATTCTCCATTTACTGCAATGTCAAATGTCAAGTTATCCTGCTAACAGACAGACAGACAGACAAACAAACTGGCAAAAAAATAACCTCCTTGGCCGACCTCTCTTCATTCAAAGAGGGGTTAGGGTTTCAGGGTCTGTTAGTTTCTTGTTATTTTAGAACAATATAGTCATTATTTTGTGATGGGAAAGCATCAGAGCTTACCTTTTGTCTTTTACATTGGCTGTCAGAGACTATTTCTAGAGGAGTGACTGTGGAGGTTTTGAAAGTAAATTGTAGCAAAACCGAGAGAACTGATATATGTTTTGGAATTGGGTCAGAACCAATGTGAAATGTGCAAAACCATTCATATAGTTTTAAGATTCTCTGTGCTGATGAATAAATTCCTCTCATATAGATCAGACAACAGTGGGATCCATGTCAGTGTGACCTGCAGTGAATCAGCACTGACCCCTAGTGTCCAGACTCTGTTAAGACACAGCGCCATCAGCCACTCCCTCAACATCACAAAGTTAGAAAAGGTAAATCCATTTCAAAATGTACAATGCACACCTGTTTTATTTGTATATTAAGTTTTGGTGTTGCGCCTTCACTTTCCAGCATCCTCTTCCAGGCCATGGCCAAGGACGATTGAGTGTTCTGGACCAACCAATAACCGTAGCAACAGCTATCCAGAAAATGAAGTCCCACCTGGGCTTGAGCCACCTTCGTTTGGCTCTGGGTTTAGGGCAGACACTCGGTGAGGAATTGGCAAAAACAATAACACGACAAGCAATGAGTTTAACATGTAAACATTATGAAAACATATTTTTACCATTAGTGTGCAAAGTTGACTTATATTCTCAAAATCATTATGTCAAAGTATGTGTGAATTTATATACACTGTAATTATCCTAGAAATTAAGGAAAATGATTAAAATAATCCTGCACTTCATCACATTTGAGTATTTTGAGCTTCTATAGGAAACATCTTTGCATTTAGGTTGGTATGTGTCATGTTCACTTCCCTTTTGCATATGTGTTGTGTAGATCAAGGCAAAGTGAAGAAATTTCAAAAGAAATTATTATAAATACTTTGATTTGTCACAGAATATAAATCATTGAGCTTAATATGACAATTGTAATAAAGCAGTTGTGAGTTTTGTTATTGTTAAACCCAGAATGTGTAGCACTTCCAATTGTAAATACTTAAACGGCTAGAATGGTGCTATATTTTGGTGATTTACACTTGTTTCTATTGATGTTTAAATTTTGCTAAAATCATGTAAATTATTCACTGCAATGTTGCATTACATTTGGTTGCTTGTTAATGTTAGTTGCAGTTTTTTTTTCACCAGAACAAAATAACATCACATGAATATCCAGCCATATACTAAAACAATCTGTGTAAAACAAAGTTATTTTGAGTTATCTGATGAACTGCTCTCAGTAACTCAATTGTTTTGATTGAAGGACACAAAGCCACGGAAAATACATCCTGTGTTTGAATCAATTTGATGCAGTACTGTTAAGGATAAGTATTTGTTCTGATGATCTGCATTAAATTAGCATTGTGACCTTTCCCAGAATCCTCTGTGTGTTCTGTTGCTGTGTGTGCTGGATCTGGAGCCTCGGTTCTGAATGGAGTCAGAGCAGACCTCTATGTGACAGGTGAGTTTCAGCTCTTAAAAAACATGTATATTACTTGTTTGAACCTGTTACTATCCAGCTGTTTTATGTGGTATCATTATATGTGTTAATGTCAGTGATGTATGTTTTCTAAAGGTGAGATGTCCCATCATGAAGTGCTGGACGCTGTGGCCAAAGGCACCAATGTCATCCTCAGTGATCATAGCAATAGTGAGCGTGGATTTCTGGCTGTGTTCAGGGAGAGGCTATCTGTGCGTCTGCCTGACACTGTAACTGTGGTGGTTTCAAAGACTGACAGAGACCCATTGGAGGTGGTCTGACCAAGTCTAAGCCACAGTTGCATTAAAGTTGAAGCATAATGTATGTCCTACTTCAGTGCTTTATCTGTGTATGTCTCGGTCAGTGTTTTTCAACCTTGGGTTCAGGACCCCCATTAGGGTCTTCTGGAATTCAAATGGGGTCACTTGAAATTTCTAGTAATTGATTAAAAAAATACTAATAGAAAATAGATTGTGAGCTGAGAGAGACGATCCATAAAAGACATGACAAACTGAGTCTGAAACTAAAGCACTGTGGTACTGTTTATCTGTCAAATGTTTGCTGTGGTCAGTTTCAGATACTGCAGCTCTTTCATAATTCATAATTTGAGTTATTGTTTGTTTAGTATTAATTGTAAACTGAACTGACTGTACATATTCTGACAAAGGAAAATAAAATTCTCACTTTGTGCAGTAATCTACACCTGGCTTTTCTGCCTCTGTCCATAATAATATACATTATATAGACTCAATGTTGTCGAAAAATGAATATTTATTTGCAACATAGTACAGCAAACTATTACATGATCAAAAAAATAAGAATTTTCACCAAATTTGTGATGTTCAAAAAAGGTTGAGAACCACTGATCGAGGTTAAGAATTCTGTTCTTGATGATGATGATGATGATGATGATGATGATTTGTTCACAGAAAAAAAAACTGTTGCACAAAATCAGGTACTGGTGATCTGACTGTAAACGATTACATAAATTCAGCTTGTAAAAGTATGTGAACTGCTTATTATTCTTACCAAGTTGGATTTTTGACAGCACACTCTCCTTTCAATCACACATAAATTCCCCATTACCAACCTACCCTGAAAATTTTATCAAAATCCATCCATACATTTTTGAGATATCTTGCTAATTAACAGACAAACAAACAAACTCTGGCAGAAACATGACCTCCTTGGTGAAGGTAAATATCAGCAGCCTGTATCTGTCATTGGTTAAGGCTAATGTAAAAGAAAATCTATATCAGTATTGACACCAAAAAATATCCGTCGATCATTACTTGGTACCATGAAATGCAAGTGTTTACTGCTCTACTTTTTTTTTTTTTTTTTTTTTTTTTTGAAAAAGTATCTGTTTCATACATTAAATGTGCTAAATTTTACACACTTAAATAAGATGAATCAGAAAACAAATGAAAAAAGTTCAGGTTAGTTCTTGTTTTTAATATATATGGTGGTTTATCTACATGTATACAATGGATTTTTAAATTTTTCTCTAGAAAGAATCTGTAAAGTGAATGGATCATAATGTGCAGACAGTGTTTTGAAGTAGATCTGTGACCAATATTCTTTTAAAGTAAAACCCATTCTCTTGTTCATTCTAAGAATTTCACATTTTGACACTGAACTTATCTTGGAAACTTGAGCCAACCAACATTTAAGACTTCCTTTATCACACATAGTAAAATTTCATTCGTTTCACTCCGGTAACATTTTACTTGTAGACTTGAACAAAAGTGCATTACTGAGTATATGTGAAATATAATGTATAGATTTGAAATATATGAAGAAAAGCAACATAACCAACTACATCTACATAAAGATTAGAACAAATATTTGTGATAAACCCTGACCTTTAGACCTCGATAAATAAACTTTAACTGAGATCAAACCAATTAGCACATCCATGTCAAAGAGGTAAGATGTAATGCTCACAGCCCCCCCCCCACCCACTATGATAATGCTTAAAAAACAAAACAGGTAACCATCCTCATTATAGGCTGTTATTGAGTCCAGTGACTCCAGTAGCTACGACACACCTGTCAGCCCATAAAAACATTCAGACGTGTCACACACCTCGTTGACCCTCTCGAAGTAAAGACCTTTCTCTCAGCGTGGTCTTCGCACTTCCACTTCCCCTCGGACCCCACTCACTTTTATCCCCTTTCAGTCACACAAATGGAGAAGGAAAACAACAACTAGAACAACATTTATACTTGGCTCCTGTAAAGTCACCCCAGCTGCAACTCTTAAACCAGGAATGTGAACTAACAGGTAGACTATAATTTGTCTTCTAAAAAAAAAGGTGATTTCAGACTTTTCCAAGTATTGCTGCTTAAGTAAGACAACAGGAGGTTCTCCACAAAGTTAAATAAACCCAGATGTGTTTGATCAATAAAGATTTAACTCTGCTCATGATGTAACATTAATCCCCTGTGTGTTGACAGATTACTCTCCTCATTACACCATCCTGATTTGCGGTGGGTGGTTGTCGTCACTCCAGAGGATTACAAGTTAGAGGATCTTGTTTCCAATTAACAAAACAAATCTTTCAGAAACAAAAGATAGTTTTAATGCCTGGTATAACTAAAGATACATTTGGACAAAGGTAATGATAATGACAAAAAAATAGCTCAAATCAGTTTAATTTCAAAGCAATATTTAGCCATTACATGGTTTTCTTGCTAAAAATCGAAATCACTTCAGTTTGTATCTCAATAGCTGTGACTTGGATCTCAAACATGCGGCCCGAGGGCCAAATGTGGCCCATCAAATGTTCTAATTTGGCCTGTGGGATGAATTTGCAAAGGGAAAAGAGTTCACAGTCAACCCTGTGGAACTGATTTTAATTCAGATTCCACAGATCAATATGATCTACAGTAAAATAATAACATGATAACCTAATAAAAATAATGACTATATATTTTCTTCTCAGTTTGTTGTGAAAAAAAATGTGCATTATCTTTATGTATGTACAGATATTTATACAAAAATGTAGGGAGTAAAAGTAAAAAGTTGCCAGAAAAATAAATACTTCAGTAAAGTACTGATACCTAAAAAAAAACTACTTAAGTACAGTAATGAAGTACTTTTACTTAGTTACTTTCCACCTCTGGTTATGACCAAATTGCTTCCACTGGCCAAACTGTTTTCCTCTTCCACCCACATTCAAGACCTGACTCCCTGCTGAGAAAACCTGAGGGGCCAAGTCCTGAGAGGAAGAAACATGTCATCAAGTCATCAATGAGCCACAGGGAACCTGCCACTAAACTGCTATCCCAATATACACAGGGGAAAAAAAACTAAAGTTGAGTTGAATTGTTCAGAGTTTCCATAATTATGTCATTTATTCAAACACAAGACTGTTAAGAAAGCTTGTGATTCTGCAGGTTTTTGGTTATCACTGAATAAAACCTCAGTTTTATTCACAATATTCTCAAGGATTGTGTGTCTTAGGATAATACCTGAATACATGATTCAGTAGGACATCAAAAAGTTATACATGGATTTGGCTGAAATGTTCAGGAAATGCTGATACTGGCACAAGGAACAAGTGACAAAAATTTGGTGGTGATTAGTGGAGGGGGCGTGGGGGTCTTTCAGGAGGGGAAGGAGGGGGGTTAATCTGCCTTGGTGGAGTCTGCGCTCTCTGAGTGCTTTTCTAGATGTATGTGCAAATTGTCTGTACTAGCATCTATATTTTTATGGTGTTTTTCTTGGAGTCAGACATGTATACTTTATTTATTCTGTAAAAAGGTTCACACAAAGACCTGGATGAAATGAGACCCTATCTATCTATCTATCTATCTATCTATCTATCTATCTATCTATCTATCTATCTATCTATCTATCTATCTATCTATCTATCTATCTATCTATCTATCTATCTATCTATCTATCTATCTATCTATCTATCTATCTATCTATCTATCTATCTATCTATCTATCTATCTATCTATCTATCCATCTATCTATCTATCTATCTATCTATCTATCTATCTATCTATCTATCTATCTATCTATCTATCTATCTATCTATCTATCTATCTATCTATCTATCTATCTATCTATCTATCTATCTATCTATCTATCTATCTATCTATCTATCTATCTATCTATATCTATCTATCTATCTATATCTATCTAACTATCTATCTATCTATCTATCTATCTATCTATCTATCTATCTATCTATCTATCTATCTATCTATCTATCTATCTATCTATCTATCTATCTATCTATCTATCTATCTATCTATCTATCTATCTATCTATCTATCTATCTATCTATCTATCTATCTATCTATCTATCTATCTATCTATCTATCTATCTATCTATCTATATCTGCCTGTCACTTCATTTATAGTGTTTTATTATTTTTAGTAGTAGTAATACTACTACTACTACTACTAATAATAATAATAATAGTGCATTTATAGTATTTTTTTTTACCATAAATGAAGAATGTTTTAGATTTTCAAATACATTTTATCTACTAATCTTTCTAACCATGTAGCAGCCATTTATAGAACCAAGTATGATGCAAATGCTTTTACAAAATTAGATAAAAAGTTTCATAAAATGCAGTAGAATGTTTTGCAACATCTTAATTTGCACATAATAGTAGTGAATTTCACACAAAAAAAAAGATCTACAAATACTACTGCACCTGTTTCTCTACCCTTGCTGTAAAATAACATAAACCACGTATGCAGACAGTAACGTAAACTGATTTGTTACAAGGTCCTTTGATGCAGTTGGTGTTTGTTTGTTTGTGGAGCAGCTTGACATGCCAGGGGGGGGGGATATGTGCTGGAGGTAAATGAGGGGCTACATGTGAAAATGGAGCCATTTGGCCTCATGTGTGAGTCCACGCACACCTATTTAACAGAGCAAGTCCCAAAGGTGGGCATTTGGCGCAAAGACCAGTGAAGAGATAGAACCCAGAGCGGACTGAAGACTGAGGAAGGGTTACTGTGGTCGACTGTGGAGGTAAAGCTGAGGAGAAGGAGTCAAAAAGTGGTTTGTAACTTCGCAGCAGCTGAATAAAACAGCTGCCAAACACAGACACAGACCATGTTGAGTGTGGATATGTATCCCAGTTTGACCCTGGGGTCACAAAGACTTGGAGACTGTTTTTATCGAGGTGAGTTTGAATCACAGACACGACACACTACATGTCCCAAAGATACGATACTTGACTTCAGCATTTACTCATCAAATGGATATGTACTTAAATTAATATAACTATAATACATGTTGAAGAGACATGGTCGTCCTATGGCACACTGGATACACAACAGTATAGGGACACATTAAATCCAAGTGTTTTATTTGTAAAAGGAAGTTGGATTATCCAATGATCTTGACATAATGCTTTGGTTTTTCAATGTTTTTTCTCTAGATTTCTAAAACTATTTATCAACTTTTGTCTGTTTTAAACAACATTGTGATTTCAAGGAATAAAAATCAGCCATTACATTTAAAATACATCTTTTTTAAATCATGATTATTATTGACAACTACTTGCATGTAATTATATGGGTCGATTTCGTTGATGGGGTGAAAAATAATAGGGAAAACACACAAAATAAGATCAGTGTCATCATCATCATCATCATCATCATCATCATCATCATCATCAGTCAAATATTTTGAAATATTCCAAACAATAGGAATGGGAAGTCTTACAAGTTATTACAAGTGTTATGTAACATCCCTTATATTTTTCTCCATATCATGTATTATTGATTTTTAAGGAACAAATACAGCGCATACAATCGAAGCTAAAACCATCATTTGAGCACATTAAGGGTAATTACATCTGTAGTGTATCTTTCAGACCACAATGCACCAGGAAAATTACTACTGTGGAAAATGACATTTTTCTTTGGTTGATCTTTGTCAGCTTACAGAATTACTCACTGGTATACTTTCAATTAGAAGTCTATACTAGATCTGCTACCATCCTACCTTCTGACTTACATCAATTGGAGAATGCCTATAATTTACATTTTCAGGAACTTTTCTTCTTGTCAGTTCCTAAAGTTCAAACTGAACAGGGGGTAAAGGCCGTCAGGTTTGCGACTCCATTCGCTTGTAACAAACTACAAAAAGGTGTAAAAATTCAAAAGCTGGTTTTGCTGGATGCTTTCCAAGAAGGTGTATTTATTTATTAGTTTATTTATCAGGGACAATGCACATCAAAAAATATACCTACATAAAAGATGTAATTTGTTTGTGCCAGGTTATAGCAAAAATACTCATTTTCACCTACAGCTCCTGGACAGGTTGACATTAAAAATGACATTAAGTCCAATAAAATATATGCATGGAGAACACGTCATTCATAAAACCTGCCACATTCAGAACATTTATCCCAGTCGCACACTATTTATAAATATACAGATTATTATACTACAGTCAGTCATTGCAGTATTAGTGTGTACAGATTTGATTTGTTAAAAGCCATCACTTGGTCAGGTGTGTTGTTTGACCTCGAATCAGAGACATCTGGATGTAGATGTTTTATCTAATATATTTATCAACACTTTGTGGACAATTTTAGCAAAGATTTGACTTAATTTTGTGTACTCTGATGTACTGAAAATATGTTTTATTTTTATGAATGACAGTTCCTATTTACTGAACATAAAGTATAGACCTAACAGCAGAAAAATAATATAATTTAGTTTGTGGAACATTTTATGTAGAAGAGTGAAAGCAGGAAGAATCTAGTTGTCAGCAGATACACTTTAGAAATGACCCACATTAACATTTTCTGATCTAACACTGAACTTTTCTCTGCTTCCACAGACCGGGAGTCGTCTGCTCACATGCCACTTTTCCCCACTGCATGTGATGTAGCAGCCAAAGCCTTGCCCCCACGACTACTGGCCCCTCCCCCTGACGACCCTGCACCCAAAAACCAAGATGGGGTGAAGATGGAGCTAGAAAATGCCTCTTTATGGAAGCAGTTCAGCTCTGTAGGCACAGAAATGATCATCACAAAGAAGGGCAGGTGAGACAGGAGTGTAGAGAGAACTTGTACAAATCCAGGACTTTTGACCTTTGACCCCTCTCACTTAATGTTCTACACTACTAATCCTCCTCCTCCTCCTCCTCCTATAGACGGATGTTCCCAGGACTGAGGATGAAGGTGTCAGGCCTAAACCCATCTCTCCGTTACATCCTCCTGATGGACATCGTCCCAGTGGACAACTCCCGCTATCGTTTCCAAGGCGGCGGGTGGCAGGCTGTGGGCGGGGCCGAGGCCAGGCTTCCAGACCGGGTGTTCATCCACCCAGACTCCCCTGCTACAGGCGCCCACTGGCAGAGCCGTACCATCTCCTTCCACTACGCTAAGCTCACCAACAACACACTGGATGCACGGGGACACGTAAGGATGGCACCCTGCTGGGTTTGGTCAGAGTCAGACAGACACTTGGTCCTCACGGAGCCTCTTCCTTTTCCTTTTATTTGCAGATCATCCTTCACTCACTCCATTGCTATCAGCCAAGGGTTCATGTAATTGAAGCCAGAGATGTGTTGAGGTGGGGAGGGGGCCAGCACTCTTTTGTTTTCCCCGAGACACAGTTTATCACCGTCACTGCATATCAGAACAACAAGGTAAAAACATTTACATATTGTTACCCACACAGCATTACTGCCTGAGTCAGGGGTTCCCAAAGTGGTTCCCAGGGGGTACTTGAATTTTTTTATTAAAAAAAAAAAAATAGATTAAATAAAGCTTGAGCTTATATAGCACATTTTATACACCAATGTATGCCCAAAGCATTTTACAATTCATCCCATTCACTCGTATACCCACACACACACACACACACACACACACACACACACACACACACCAGTAGATGCTGCTGCCTGTCCCTAGTGGGAGAAACTTAGGGTTCAATGTCTTTGAATCACCGAACCTTTGGTCATTGGACGATCTGCTCTACCAACTAAGCCACAGCCACCCTGAATAAGTCATCATGTACAAAATACAAAATAATTAACGAGAATGAACGCTGAAGTTTAAAACACAACGAATATATTCATAAAATAGTTTGATTATCAATCATCTTGTTTAACCTTTGGTAACATTCTAAGAACATTCCTATTTTATATTATTCAAAATTACTTTATTTGAGCAGCTCAGTCATTACCTTTTGTTGATGTTCGTTTATTAATTAATGACCAATTTATTTATTTTTATTATCAATAAAATGTACAATGAAGAAATCCTTCACTTGATTTATTTATTTTACAGTATTACAGTTAAATATATCTTGTTGTTTTTACAAAGTTTAGAAAATATAAACAGACACCTTTGGCATAGGAATACATTTTGCCAAATTTTTATCAATCAAAAATACTGAAGTGAAAAGTGGGGGTACTTGGCTAAAAAAGTATATTTCAGTATATTACTTATTGAAAGAGTTTTATTTCTTTATTAATCAATCAAATAGAATAGATTTGCAACCAAAAAAGAGATTTATGAGCAAAAGACAGTCAGTGGTAATCAAGAAAAGTAGGCTACATTTTGCTTAGAAATCACTTTTCTTTGCTTTCAAATTAAAAACTTTATCTTGCAACTGCACTTAGTGGGTGGGGATTACACTGATGGATGAAAGAAGATGTTCTGTTGGTGGATTTGGTGCGGACTGATTTTCAAGCAAACTTTTTAACTTGCAAGCAGAGGACTGATTTATCTTTTTTTTTAAACTGACATTCATTATCATTTGCTCTCAACACTCTTTTTTATTGCAAGTCTATTCTATTTGATTGATTAATAAAGACATAAATGGCTCTCCATAGTTACTCCACTCTAAAAAGTTTGAGAACCACTGACCTTTGTCTTATTTTTGGCCAAACTGTGATAGTTGCATAAAAGGAAGCAAAGGCATGATATATATCACAATTTGGCAAAAAAAAAACAAACAGAAAAAGTAAAAAAAAAAAAAAGAAAAGGCAATTATACTATGAGGTGATATTAAACCAAAATAAACTGCAGTGGGTGCAGCTCTAGACTAAACTTTGACATGTAAAAAAGTCATTCATAACCTGATCTTTGCTTTTATTGTCAGATCACAGAGCTGAAGATAAACTCCAACCCGTTTGCCAAAGGCTTCAGAGAAGACGGCATGAACTGCAAAAAGTAATCCACTCGTGACAGTGTGTACATGTACTTCCATTGGTGAAGACACTGTGTGAATGATCTGATTGGAACATATTTTGCTGTTTTGCAGACAAAGAGATGCAAGGCAGAAGCGTAAAATCTCCGTCCTGACTGAAACCTTGGATATTGGTAAATGACATAAACATGACGATGACAAAACAAACCATGAATGAAATAGATTGAATTAATGTTTTGTCAATGAAAACATTTTCCATTAAATTTCCATATCAAAAAGACTAAACATATTTAAGTATTTTTTTCATTTAATCTGAACTAATTTCAGTTGTAAAATCCAATGATATAATAGCGAGTACACTCTAATGATGACAGTAAGAAGGCATTTTACATATTGTAATAATTTTTCCACCTTAATAGCACTCCATAGTTCAAGTAAATGCAAAGTTTAATCATATTTTAATCTATGAAAAAGGTTGTCTCTATAATAATGTACCATGGGCTACTAATGTTATTGTCATATTTTTGAGTCAAGTGGAAGTAAACTGCAACAAAATAATATCAGCAGCTTTAATTTCCAAAAATAATTAGTAAAATGTATTAAAACTCAGAACAGTCAAAAAATATCTGTTTACTATGGTACTATATTTATGTACAAATCTATACTTATTTTTGTGAAATACTTAGCAAATCAAACTACATTCAACTTTTTACTTAATTAAAAAAACCTAATTGATATTTTGATTTATCTTATCTTTACATTAACTCATATTGTGTCACGTTGTTGTAATTTTACAAGGCAAAGTGTGGCCATATTTTTTCTTATTTTCCATTGCTCTTTCTTCTCCTCAGTAAACTGTGACCCTTGTGATTCCACGGAGCTTCTCCCTCAGCCAACAACCACCTCAGGACCTGGTGCAGACCTGCAGGCTCTGGCTCTGGCTGCACTACCAGACCCCACCTGTGGGTTCAGGCCAGAGGAGACCCCCTACCAGGATTCACTGGTCCCAGAGCAGACATTAGACCTTGGCCAAGCTTTCATGGCCACTCAGATGTCTGATGTTGACATCTCCTTGACCGCTGGGATGCAGGACACGGCAGGAAATGAGGTGGCAAATGCCATAATAGAAAGGTGGGTGACTTTAGTGTGTGCATGTGTGACATATTCATTGTGAAAACATAAATTGTCATTTTTTAGGTACAGGCAAATTTTGGGGAATTAATTATTGGGTTTCAAATTAATGTATTTACTCATCATCCTTTTGAGTTAGCTTTAATCATTTTCTCATGAGATTTAATTTCTGGTGGCACTGAATAGCCTGTAATGAATGTGTATTTTTTCCTAAAAGAGTATTACGTTAATTAAAAATAATTAAATTAGAAGTATAAGATGTACTCAGATCTGGTTATTTTCAGACACTTCAGACTGAAAACACTTTTTTCAGATTTATATTCTGCAATTAAAAATGCTGAGGTAAAGTGTAAGTATTAATCATCAAAATCCATGTATAATATAAAAGTTTGTACTGTAAAATAATCCCCATTATGGCATTATTTTATTATTATGTAAGATCTTTTTAGATTCATAGCTGAACTATCATAAATATATTCATTTTACTACTGTAAATATTAAGGTTGAGCATATTTGAACTACATTAATATTAATATTATATTCATATATATTAATTTACAATGTGATAAAAAATACAATTTCATTCCCCCATAAGAAATTATAAAAAAAATTACTTTTCATGAACTGTTTTCACTTTAGCTTAAGAAGGAAAATAATTTGAAACTCATCAAACACATAAAGAGAAGAGATAAAACAGTGTAACAGTAACTAAAGCTGCAACGGTAAAATATTTGTAGAAAATGAATCACAAACATCTGTCTAGTTTTATAGGCTTTGTCTCTGTCTCCTCCACAGGTCGGACACTCAGCTGGGTGAGGCAGCCTACACCTCCGTCTTCCCCACCACTCAGACCTCCTCCTCCTCTTTCACCCCAGCTCCGCTCCCTACCCCAGCCCCCTCCTTCTCCTCCCTCCCTGTCTCCAACTCGTCAGACACATCTAACCCTCAGCCCACCATCCCCCCCATTGACTATTCCTCTATCCTCACCACCTCTCCCACACTCCCGCCCTCCTCAAACACCACCCCCTTGTTGCAGCAGACCTCCTTCACCTTCCCCACTCCACCCAATTCCAGCACCTCCTCACCACACTCCTCCTCCTCCTCTAACACTTATCACCCTGTTACTCCCACCGGCTCGGAGACCATCAGCCCCCACACGCCTTCTGACACCTCCTCCTTCCCTGTGTCGTCGTCTGCATGTCAGTCAGGCCTGCAGGAGCACATGTCGGCCCACCCTCTGCTCACCCATCCCAGCCAGGTGCTCCATGGAGAACCAATCACCAACACAAGTGACCACAGCTCAGCAGAATTCATCTGTCCCAACATACTTCCCACAAATCCTGTTAGTACTCAGTCTCTCCCCAACCAAAACCAACCTCCTGCTCCCACTCTGTCAGGGTCTCTTCCTGCTTACGGAGCCCCTTCATCTTTTACATTCCCTCCTCACATGCAGAATCTGTCTTTTCCAAATATGTCCCCCAGCTCCGCCCACACTACCCTGCACCTCCCAAATCTGAGCCACCAAACCCAGACTCATCACTTCCCTCATTCATCGTCCTCCCTTCCTCACCCTTCTTTCCAGGCCTCCTCCCATCCTCAGACCCTTCCCAATCCCCCTGCCCCTCCCCCTTCCTCCCCATATCCTCCAGTTGATATCAGTGCTATCTCTCAGTTCAACGCCCCCTATCACCCGGAGATGGTACGACACCACCCATCTCTCCTCCCTCAGTTGGACCCACCCCTTCCCGCTGCTCCCCCAGCCCTCTACCCTCCATTTTCATCCTACCCTATCCGGCTTTGTCAGGACCCTCACTCATCCCTCCCCATCCCACTCAGGCATCTATACAGACAGCACCAGCATGGTCACGCCCATGCCCAGGGGTCCTACTGGCCATGAGTGCAAGAGCTGTGTTTCAGTTCCTGGTAGTAATAATATAAACAACATATTTTGGATTTAATAACGCTTTTAGCAGTGTGTAGTTTTACCTCATGTAGTCCGTTCATTGTAGTGTGAGTGTGTTTTCTTAAGATGTTTGTTGTTCTGATTTTTGAATGAATAGATTCATTAATTTGATCCAGTCATGTACATAGCTGATGCATATTTTCCTCTCTCACATATCTATTCCAGTGTGAAAATAAAATGTCTGTACCAGGCCCATGTGATTCATGTCTTTACACCTGACTTGTTAAACATGTTTTTGTTTTTAAAACTCTCATTGTGTTTCAAGATAAGTCAGTTTTATTAATTTATCCAAGGACACAGTTTATGAAATATACAATCTTGAACAACCTCCATTATTTGATCAGGAAAAAACACAGAGGAGCCACTACATGCACAGAAATTTGCACATATGGGTCAAACATACAATATTCAGGGCTCTAGAGTGTGACCAATTTGCTCGCACGTGCAACCTAATTTCTCAAAAGTGTGACAACAAAACTATTTTGAGGTTGCACCGGTATGACCATAGCCTGACTCATGCCAGATGTATGGATGCGTCACATTGGCTGCTCACATCTTACATCTGGGAAAGCACCATTAGCTTCTCTTTGTTAAGGCGGGATTGTCAATTCAAATAATCCAAACCAGATGCTTGCCATTTTGAATGACGTACTACTTCAACGAATCACATGGAAAGCAGCATGTAACGTAGATGATAGAAGTAGAAGCTCTTACCATACCCAGTTGAGAGAAGAGCCATAACATGCTTGCCACCAATAAATTCTTTCAAACCTGTTCTCTGTTCATCTTTTAAAGAATCAATATGCAGTAGTTTCAATAACACCATTGAAATTGCAGAATCGCAGGTGACTTCAGTCTCCTCCATGCTAGCTGCCATGTTTTTCAAAGCTACTGTGTCAAGAGTCCTGTATTCTCCCTGGCTGGGCTATGATTACATCATCATCAAATCACGGCCAGTGATCCTGATTGGACCGTCCATGATTTGGCCGTAGACAACAGAATGTCTACTGTGGTTTACCAGACCCTTGTGTGAGACCACAAAGCTGAGCGGAAACACACGAGGGTCAGCAAAAGCAAGGGTATTACGACCAGCCCTTAGGAAAAAGAACATGTCTGCAACTCCAGAAGTGTCCAGGTGATCAACAAGAGACGGGACTTGCTATATGCATACTAGTTTATGCAGATGGGCATGGTTGGGTTGTACGTAGTCGTGCACCACTCACTAACTATATTCTAATAACGTTCTAATTAGTTGTCAATACATACACTTGGATCAGCTAATCACTGATTATCCGTTTGATGGTGTACTTAAACCGAAAACACGTCTGTACTTTCTGGGCAGTGGAGTGGTGACCATCTGCGAGTATGTTCTAATAACTTTGTAATTAGTTGCCAACACATACATTTGCATTGGCTATATGCTACCAGCTATTCTCTGCACCATGTAGCAGAGGATACATGGTGCAGAGGATAGTGTCTGATAGTGTCTACATGTGCATCACGCACACTCATACTGAATGATGTAAGACATAAGTACTAGTGCCCTGCACGGGCCTATTATCTGGGCTCGAGCCCAGCCCTGGCCCGAGGGGGTGGAGCCCCAGCCCGGCCCGGTCCGACAGGTTTTCAGAATTCGAACCCGGCCTGGCCCGACTTTTTTTGTTTGTTTGTTTTACCCTCCTATAAGAATGTTTTAGCGTGATAGAACTCTATATTCATTGAGTGCGTTCGTAAATTAAATCTGCCACTCTGAAAATGGGATAATGCTCTGCAGTTAGAAAAAAACAGCATTCTATTTTTCTGTGAATAACGGTTTCTGACAGATCAATGTGGACATAAAAGAGCAGGTTAAAATAGGGGCTCATGTTTTGATCAGCAGCTTGAGAACTCGGTCTGTGACCGCTGCTGGATCCGCCACTGACCCGTTCAAAATGTCTCTGGAGATGTGATGAACCTGTTTTTTTGCTGTCATATGACAGAACAGCTTTGCAAACAACACACTGAACAAACCCGTTTAGCTCATCTTGAAAGGTTGGAATAAGTTGAAACTTAGTCCAGAACGGAGCTTTTCTCTTGGTGTTGTTCACTCTCTTCAATTCACCATTTTCAATCTTTTTCTTTATGTCGTTCTCCATGTTTGTGGTAGGAGTTGGGAAGTTGCGTGAATCGGATAGTGAGGTATGCTACCGTGTGCCCATATAAGGGAGGTGCCGGTGCCGGGGAGAGCAGCAGTTGTGTTCAATTGTTTCCATTTAAACACAACACAGTTCTTTAATTAGCAGGTTTTTTTTTTTAAACAATTAAGTTGAAAAATAAAAGTGCCTGAGCCTGGCCCGTGTCCGAGGTAATTATACGGTCGTCGGCCCGAAGCCTGGCCCGAGGGGCCTGACAGCCCGAGGGCTCCCGTGCAGGCCTCTAGTAAGTACATCTGAGGAGCATGTGATCGTAATGGAGGATAGTCCATAAGATATGGAGCTGTTCAGATTTTCAGATACTGAGATGTTCAGTTTGAAGCCTTTAAGACAGTTGCACTTTTAATTTAGAATTTCTCTCTTTTTTTCATATATCTTGAGATGTTTTAAGTTGAAAATAATTATTAATATATGCAATTATTTATTTAATTTGATCCCTCCTGGTACTCCATATTCTTTCTATAATGTGTTTTGAAATGCATTTGAGAAGGAACCCTCCTAATATTCACCATTGCTACATGTTAAAATAGATCAGGCTATTGTCAGTCAGTTAATATTGATTTATTTCAATTAGAAAGGCACCACTCATATAACAATATTAATCACAAATGTGACGGCAGGGTGATACATTAGGAGCAATGGCATTAATATTGGTGGCATCATATTTAAATCTTATCTGGTTATTTTCATGTATTTATTTAGATTTTTATCTATATCCTCCCCTGTTTTACTCCCCTCTCTCTCTCACACACACACATGCACATGCACACACACACACACACTCTCTCTCCTTTTCCCTTCTCTCTTTCTCATTTAGCCTCAGCTACCGAATGAGTATTTTTGGTCATAGTCTTTTTTTTTTCTTTACTTTTTCTCTCTCTCCTTATTTTTGGGAAGTCCACACACAAGACGTTCACACAACCAACATAGGACACTGATACATATGACCTTCTCGGTTACATCTGTACATAACTTTACTTGCCACTTGGTTTCACTTCAATAAAGGTATCTATCTGACTCTGATAGAACTTTAATAGGCAAATAGAATCTAAAATTACTTTTTTGAAAGAGATAAAAACACTTGTCAAATGATGTTTTACTTGATGGCAAACATAAGCTATGTTATCTGGTGCTAAGGGTCATCTTAGTATTTACTCAAAATTTCAAGGCCTGTGGTTAATGAGTGACTGAGCCAACCACAAATGATGATACATTTCACTATGTCTTTGCAGGGATGCTCTGAGAGCCATAAGACAGGGAACTACTCATTTTAAACTATATTTATAACTTTTATAATTCCTAAAACATTTCAATATTGTTGATTTATGAGCAGAAAGACAGTTAAATGTAAATGTTTTAATTGACTTCTTAGCTCGGTGATGCCATTGTTGGCAACAGACGATTGACAAATTACAGCCAGATTTACACAAACATTGTGGATGATTCAGGTTTTACCTTCGAAGAGTGTCAGAACACAAACAGACACTTCAGAGTGGGACCATGCTGGGCACTCGTTTTCGTCCTACACTCTCTCACTTGTTGTCAGTGAGGTTCTTGGCCTCGGTCACCCCTAGGATGGTGTCCTCCAAGCAACCTGACCTGTCCACCATCCTGGACTTTGAGGATCCTCGAGCTTTTAAAGTGAAGAGTCTGAATGAGCTGCTTCGTGCACTCAGCATCTTCCGTCTGTGCTCCTTCCCTGTGCTGGTTAACAACTGTGGAAAGGTAAGAAAACAAAAACAAAACTGTCTTTTTTTTGTTGCTGTTTAGACAGATAGACATGACAGAAAACATACAGTTTACCTGGTGAGTTAGACCATGTTTAATACTGGAGTCTTGTTCATCCAGAATGAGGATAATTTTTTCAACGGATACAATTTGTGTATTTAAAGTCTATGTTGTGGTTTTGTGAGTATAAAGTACATGTTAGTGAATTAAATTAAAACAAATGTTCTTGCAATCTGCAACACTTAGTGAGAATAAATAATAATGCCATACAGTTTCCAAAATTGTTCCACCCAAATATAGTATTTTTGGCAATGAGAATAATAATAATAATAAGTTAGACAAATACCATTATTATTACTATTAACAAAAACAATAACTAGATGTGAAAAAGTGTTAATTATTTAAATTAAATTAATAGGACATTTCAGAGGAAAAAAAAGCTAAATTAAAATTACAGAAGTAGGGACCTGTCATCACTTTATTTCAGAGAACCAAATAGTTTTTCTGATTTCTTATTAAATTTGATATGATCACTCTATTATATTTTAAGGGACCAGGGTTTTATCATAATACACCAGAAAACTAAAGATTAAATAAAAACTTCACTTAAAAATAAACCACTTGCAAAAAGTAAAATGTAATTAAAAACCTTCTGGAAAAATACTTGATTGATTGATTGATAGATACTTGATTGATCGTTTACAGGTAATTGCTAGGTTACTACAGCACAAGAGAGCTGCAGTAACAGGCTGCCCACCACAATCACATACAAAAAATATATATTCAGACAGCAGACGTTCTAGACACAGTACATGTGGAAATGTAATGGGATTTTTAAAAACGATTCATTAAGAAATTGAATCAAATAAAAAAAAAAAAATCTGAATAAAACATGAAAGATCTCTTTTGAAATCATACAAGGAAAGTAACATGCAAATCACAAAATGTGTACTTGATTTTGATTTGTTACCAGTCTGAAATGTTATTTTGTAGAACCAATTTCAATGATTTTATCATAATAGTTTCATAAGAAGGTTTTTTTAGTGTTACTTCTTGTTCCAAAATAGTTAAAAAATACTTATATTTAAAGTACATATAACTAATAACATTATGTTAGATCATACAAATGCTGCATGTAAACTAAAACCTATGCATGTAAATAGTAAAGACATAAAATAACATAAATAAGTAAAGACAATCAGTTACATTTCCATCCTTTCTATCACTTCTCCTTCAGCTGATGTCCATAGCACGTACTCTCCTGGGGAGGAGGGGGTTTTCTCTGCTGCTGAGACCCACTATATACGCCCAGTTTGTGGCAGGAGAGAATGAAACTGAGATCTCTCAGTCCATGGAGAAGATGAGTTCGTTGGGGCTGAGGCCAATGTTGGCTGTTCCTATTGAGGAGGATCTGGGAGAGGGCACTGGGTACGCCTCATCTTTGTGATTTTGCACCAAGGTTGTTCAGAATCAGCTGATTTTTCACCGTGTGGTCACCTCTACAAGAGGAGGAATGGATATTTGTTACTAGTTTTACTGATCTTTCCTTCTTTCAAATGTACATACATGGATCAGACTTTCCTTTAGATTTTAATTTAAGAAGGAAACTTCAATAAAATAAATGTCACACACTGCTCTTGATAATGTGATGTTAACTAGTGTGTAAACTGTTTATGTTTATGTGTGTGTGTGTGTGTGTGTGTGTGTGTATATATATATATATATGTAAGTCAGATTTGATTGTTTTCCGAGGATTTAAATTGTCAGTGTGTATTATTTAGTGACACCTAGTGGTGAAAATGCCGGTTACCCTACGTTACTGTTACCTTCAGATGTTCAGTGGCCACTAAAATGTGATAGATCTTCTTTATAACCAGTGTTTTGTGTGACTAGACACTTAAATGAAGCTGGTAGATACTACAGATAAACATAAGAAAATGTATATTCCATTTCTCTAACTAGAAAAGCACTCTGAGAGCACAGGCCTCTGCCAGTATTATATTGAGTTAGAACCATTTCTGCCAAAACCAGCCCATTTTCTCAATTGTAAAGCATCCTTAAAAAAAAAAAAAAAAAAAAAAAAAAACTGCATCCAGACGGTGATCCAGATCACCCCCAAAACCGTTTGTCATTCTGGACATTCTGTGATTTTTTTTTTTTTTTTTTTTTTTTTAAATCCATCAATAACTTTTTGAGTTATGTTGCTAATAGACAAACTATCAAACTCTAATGATGACATAACCTCTACTGGCAGACATCATTGCATGATCCTATTAAATCTCTCTGAATCTTCCACACTGGGCTTGTAAAATATGCTTGTGTGTTTCAGAGTGTAGCAGTTTATGGTCTCAGATCATGTTATTGCCTTTCACTTCCAGAGAGAAGAGATATGATGATAATATGGAGTCCATGTTGGAATGTGTGCGAATGTCACACAGTAATGCCTGGAGTAAAGACCCCATGATGCAGCTGAAGATAACGGCTCTGCTCAGTCCTGAGTTATGTGTAAGTTAATGAGCACTGATTTACTGACCCATCACTAATCAACTACAACTCAACATTAAAAAACCAACAGGGCCAGACTAACAGTTCATTAAAAAAATAAATAAATAAATAAATCCCATCTGACATATTTTGAGGGTGCATGTGTCCACAGCTGTTACAGAATGTCTTTTATCTAACATCTCTCTTCTATTTATTCTGGATGAATGTGTGTGCTGAACTCTTACTGAGTCGGTTCTGTTTGTTTCCAGGTGAAACTCACATCTCTTATCTCACAACAATCGTATGATCTGAATCTACTCATCAGAGCTATGGATGGAGAGGTGCATACAGTTCAGCCAATACGTTCCTCTAATGAATGTATTTTATGAATTTATCTGAGTTTTTCTTTTTTCTTTTTTTTTTTTAATTGTTCCTTTCAGCCTATCAGCTTCTTTGGTTTAGATGAAAAAGACAGCGCACACTTCCTCTGTGGTTTGCAGAGACTTAATAAAATTGGAGAGGTAGAAATGACACGATTTCTTTACTTTGATGTTTTTCTGTTGGACTGCAATGTGTTAAATGTATGTCTGTGTGTTTTTAAGGCAAGTGTCAACAAGGTTCGAGTGCTGGTTGACGCAGAGTATACCTACATGAACCCTGCCCTCTCCCTGGTAACCATGGCGATGATGAAAAAGTTTAACAAAGACAGTGCCTGGATTTGGAACACATATCAGTGCTACCTGAAGGTACAGCTATTAGTATTAGTAATATTATTATTATTATTAGTAGTAGTAGTGGTAGTAGTAGTAGTAATATTAGTTATTTTACTAATTTAAATTCTAATTTTAATAACTTTTTAATGTTAATTTCTTTTAATTGTTTTTATCTTAGAGCTATTTACATTTAGTATTTGTTTATTTATTTATTTATTTATTTATTTATTTATTTAAGTACTGATGTAATATGATTGTATTTTTGTTGTGTGGAGTGGTGACTAATTTGAATTTCCCCATGGGGATTAATAAAGTATATCTTATCTTATCTTATCTTACTAATTGGTAATATAATATTGTAAATATGATTCCTAGTACAATCATCATTGTCTAAACATAATCCAATTAAAAACTAAACATAAAGAATATGTTTTCACAGGATACAGGGATGAAATGTAGAGGAACAGACACGAGGTGTAAGGATGTGTTCATTTCATATTCACTTTTCTTTTTTATTTCTGTGGATCAACTGTTTTGTTTTGTTTTTTTTTACCAGTATGCTCATTTTCATTATTCAAATGTACCTATGTATTATTATTTTTTTGTAGTTGCAGTATTAGTAGCAACTTGGGCAAGTGAATATTTAAAAACTAGTACAGGAAAAGGGGTGGGATTAGATAAGCTTTGACTTCCTCTCACTCCTTTTTGAACATGTTGTTGCATTTATTTGCTGTTTTTATTTTGTCTCGTTTTGTCCAAAATAAACTTCTATCTATCTATCTATCTATCTATCTATCTATCTATCTATCTATCTATCTATCTATCTATCTATCTATCTATCTATCTATCTATCTATCTATCTATCTATCTATCTATCTATCTATCTATCTATCTATCTATCTATCTATCTATCTATCTATCTATCTATCTATCTATCTATCTATCTATCTATCTATCTATCTATCTATATCTGCCTGTCACTTCATTTATAGTGTTTTATTATTTTTAGTAGTAGTAATACTACTACTACTACTACTAATAATAATAATAGTGCATTTATAGTATTTTTTTTTACCATAAATGAAGAATGTTTTAGATTTTCAAATACATTTTATCTACTAATCTTTCTAACCATGTAGCAGCCATTTATAGAACCAAGTATGATGCAAATGTTTTTACAAAATTAGATAAAAAGTTTCATAAAATGCAGTACAATGTTTTGCAACATCTTAATTTGCACATAATAGTCTATCTATAGATCGATCGATCTATCTATCTATCTATCTATCTATCTATCTATCTATCTATCTATCTATCTATCTATCTATCTATCTATCTATCTATCTATCTATCTATCTATCTATCTATCTATCTATCTATCTATCTATCTATCTATCTATCTATCTATCTATCTATCTATCTATCTATCTATCTATCTATCTATCTATCTATCTATCTATCTATCTATCTATCAATCAATCAATAAATCAATCAATCAATCAATCAATCAATCAATCAATCATCTCATTGCACTTCTCTACATGTTTTGAAGTATCTGCTTCAGATGTTAAATGTGCTAAATCTTATACACTTTAATAAGATGAATCAGAAAACATATAACAAACGTGAACCCTTCGATCATTGGGACGACCCGCTCTACCAACTGAGCCACAGCTGCCCTCATTTTCTTCTCATTTGGGAAAGAAGTGACCTTGAATAACATTTCACAATTACAATTTACAGTCAGTTTTTACATCAGTGTAGGGGAAAAAAGGATTATACTGGAATGTTAAGACTTTGAATCCCACCTGTCTTAATTAAAGGAGTCTGAAATGGTGACAAATTGAGAAAAAAGGTTCCTAAACATGTCTTCATCATGAAAAAACACTGTCCCCATGTTTCTATTGATCTGGACAAGTATTCCTTTAATATAGAAATAATGTGTTTTAACTCTTTTTCTCTTCCTCTCAGGAGTCCAGGTCTCTTGTCTTAGAGGCTTTGAGTCTGTCTAAAAGCGAAGGTTTTTGTCTGGGGGTCAAGCTGGTGAGAGGGGCTTACATGGACAAAGAGAGGAAACTGGCAGAAAAGGAGAATCGATTTGACCCCATCCATAAATCCTGGGAGGACACCAACGACAGGTGCAAAGATGGTCACAATTGTAAATAACACAAGCACTGGAACAAATATGAACTGAGTGTGATTTTACTTCCATGTTTTCATCTTGTGTATGTAGTTACAACAACTTGCTCAACATCATGCTGGAAACCATCGCCCAAAACCCAGATCGTTTCAGGATCATACTCGCTACACACAATGAGGCATCAGTTAGACAAGCTGCCCAAAGGTTAGACACCGAAAACAAATCTGACATTAAGACAAAAACCAGTTAGTCTGAGACACAGCATCTGCTAATCACATACATTTACAGCAAATCACAGAATGTTTAATCCTCACTTAGCTACAGAGCCGGTGGGGGGGGGTATGGACATAGGCTGTTGTAAAAGGTCATGGGTGTTTTTTGGTTTCTACTACTGTCATATGATAATATCTGACTGCACAACCTTGTGGGACAACTACTGGAGTGACGTTACAGCCCAAAATTCAAAATGGCCACCATTGGACATGAAGAAATATCAACTTTTGAACAGATCGGCCTACGGGGTCGTGTAATATATCATTTTCAGCTATTTTGGGTTTGAGATTTTGATATTTAATGTCCCTTTGATGGATAGACAAAGTTCTAATTGTAAAATCCAAAGTCAAAATTATGAAATAAAAAGTCAAAATTATGAGATAAAACGTCAAAATCATAAGATAAAACATCAGAATTATGAGACAAAAAGTCCAAATTATGAGATAAAACGTCAAAATCATAAGATAAAACATCAGAATTATGAGACAAAAAGTCCAAATTATGAGATAAAACATCCAAATGATGAGATAAAAAGTCAAAATCATGAGATAAAATGTCCACATTATGAAATAAGAAGTCAAAACCATTAAATAAAAAGTAAAAATTATGAGATAAAAAGTCAAAATTATGAGATAAAAACTGATATAAGTTTGGATTTAAAACTTTCAGACACTGATTTTACAGCACTGTACTTCCTTTTTCTTGCAAAAAATGTTTTGCCCAGGTCAGGGGGTACTTAACTAAAAACATGTTTCTAAGGGCGAACATCACTGGTCTATGTCAAAGGCATATTATCCAGGTCCAGTAGCTCGTTTACAGGGTTGTTCAACTGGATGATGTTCCTGAAAGTCTAACCTTTCCAAAAATACCCCGCAACCTTTTACAACATACCATTACAGATTTAGCCCAAAAAATGGCCTTTGTCTCCCTAGCTACGAACAATTTTCATTTAACAGTTTGTGTATGAACGGAAAAGGTATGAAGATGATGTAACACGTGTATATTTTAATTCTATTGATATTTTAGTTATTCCTTTAGTCTCTGAAGTAACAGCTCAAACCCTTTAAGTTTTTATACTGTGTGTAAATTGGGAGAAAGCTCTCAATTTTAACTTGAATTTATATACTTTGAGCATTACTAAGTTAAAGTACGTCAGTGACCAAAGCAAAACAGTTGTTTGTGCTACTGTTAAAAAAAAGTTCACTTATTACAGAGGCTAAGAATTTTGTCCCAGATGATTTTTCTGAAATAATTTTCTTTCTGTGTGTAAAATAAAATATAATGTAAGCATCAAAATCCGACACACACACACCGTTGGATTGTGTACAACATATCTTGAAAACTTATGGATGGATTTTGATGACATTTTCAGGGGATGGTGTTAATGGGGAGATCAACAAATGATTACATTGATTGATTGGTTTTAATGGTCTAATAATTTTTCCCAGAACTACCCATTCTCAATAAGGATTTCTGGGGTGTCCTCTCTATGTAGTTTTTTTTAAAGGTCCCGATTGGAATGTGTAAAGTCTTGAAATATAAAGGTATTATGAATTGTGCTATGTAAATAAAAAAACTAAACTAAATTGAATGTGTTTTTTTTTTCTCCTCTCTCTCTCTCTTCAGGATGGAGCAGTTGGGGATAGACAAACATGGAGGTTCGGTGTGTTTTGGACAGCTGCTGGGCATGTGTGATCATGTTTCCCTCACTCTGGGTGAGCTGGCGTCCATTATCAAGAAGAGATGCTGTGTATTGATTTGACAGTAAATGAATAAAACACACCCAAATATAGTACTCATACAGTTGTGATGAAACAATTCACACAGTTAACAGAGTCAAACAAAAATAGAACTGGGCTGGAAAAATGCATTCAACATTTTAACGTTTTAAAGGTTTAGTGCTACTTTTGTGACAATTTCCAAATACATTTTTCTTTATTTAAAGGGAACATATGAAAAGTTCATTTGCAAAAACAGATAACTCCATTTTTATTTTTATTTTCCACAAAATAGCATTTTTTTACTCTACATTCCAGGTACTTTTCATTGATTTGATATATTACTTATTTCAACAGAACAGCATTGAGGCTGATTCACTTATATATTCACAACAGTTGTTGAGTAGATCATTGGTGCATGCCGTTGTACTAATCATTTACACTACTTATTTATTTACCCTCAGGTAAAGTTGGATCATTTTCCACAGTACACTGATTGGGAAACACTGAAATAGATCATATCTGGTGAACATAAAAAGACGACAAACTTCATTTTACACCAATTATTTGAGAGGATTAATGGATCATTTTAGATCATTTTGGGTCTTCAGGGGTTAATTACATCCCCCCCCCCCCCTTGTCATTCTCCAGCTAAAGAGGGTTATGCTGTGTACAAGTCAGTTCCTTATGGCACAGTGGATGACACACTCCCCTACCTAGTGCGTCGGGCTCAGGAGAACCGCACAGTTCTGCAGGGGATCCGGAAGGAGAGGGACCTACTGAGACAAGAGCTCCAAAGAAGGCTGAGGGGAGGCCGCTGAGGGACACCGGGGACAAAGGACAAATTACAATAAAATGAAAAGGACATTATGTAGAAGCTTATAGAACAGCATTTGCAAAAAATACCAAATGTTTGGTCATCTATGAAACTATAAATACAAGTTTATATGTTTTGAGGAGTTAATACGAGTGGTTTCAATAAATGAGTCACTGTGTACATTACCTGGATGTAGAGGGCTCCATTAGTGAAAGTGTTATACGCTGTTTGATGTGCAAAAAAAAATGTCAGCATTTTTCTTAAATCTGCTTACATAGACTTCTGCTGACTGGAATAGTTAGGCCATGACTAAATAATAATGTATGCTTTAGAACATGTGTGCGTGTTTGGGTGGGGGGCTCTGGACATGTCCCATTATTTCCACTACTGTTCTAATATGAGCATTTTTTAGAGAAAAAGTTGGGGAAACACGAGATCCATTTCTGGATGATGACCCTCACTGTACATTCTAATCTGATTAACAGTATCTTTGCATTAGAACATTTTACAGGACAGTTCTCAATTAGTGTTTTATTTAAAAAAAAAAAAAGAGTGGAATAAAGGCACAGTTTTTTGTATTAGTATTTCATGGCTTCCGTCAGCCTTAAACAGATATAGGGTGGCAAGATGGGTTTTTTTTTTTACATTTCAGAAAAAAATAAAAAAAGAATCACACAAAAATAAGGTTGAATCTTGGTTTATTTGTTGATGAATAACTTGTTGGTAACATCTGATGTTTTCACCTTTATCCACAGCCACAAGCCAGACACTGCAACGCCTTTATCACAGTTTTATATTAGAAATAATAACCTTAAAAACTCTTTACACTGACTCAAAGCAGATACCAGTATTGTAATGTCACTCTATGGAGTTGTATATGACAGCACTTGTGCTGCGCTGACTTTCAGCTGGTTTGGGATCAGTCAGATTATGTACTGTGTCCAAGTGTCCGGAGCAGAAACCTCAACAGTCGCTATGGAATGAAGATTAGTTCAAGGTGGCAAGACTGAAATCCACTCCTGTGAATCTCAGTAGTTGCTTTGGTTTTGATTCCTGTAGCCGCCTCTCTGGTAGCCGCCCTGTTTCTGCTGGTAACCTCCCTTCTGATCTGTAGACGTACAGAGAATATTACCCATGTGGAAACACATGACCACATTAAAACAATTTTAGCTTGAAACTTTAGACTTTGAATATCTTACATTTAAAACGATAATTAAATCCAATACGAAATGTGTTTCAAATATGTATTAAAATATCTTGACTGTTTGATGGCGGGCGTTTGCTGTGGGAGCTTTGTATCGTAATAATGTAAATCTAATGGATCTTCATTTTAAGCATTTCTTGTGCAAGGATCAACAGTCTTCAAATGTATTATTTTCAACAGGTTAAAAAAAAAAAAACATTTTTTTTTAAATAAATCAGTTCAAGCTGATTGAACTTCCCAATCCCCATTTTGGATTTAAGCAATGTTAAAGACTTTCAACTAATTCTAGAAACAGCTGTTCAATTTTTAAGACATCCTGAAAACACTTGAAAATAAATCTAAATTTCATTCATTAGACCTACATGAAAACCCTGTTAAATGCAATAACCTGACAGAAATAAGCACTCTTAACCTAAAGTGCAAACGTTTAATGGATTACACCTTTAGTTGTTGATTAAAGGCAAACACTCAGTAATAAACAATGAGTCTAGACAACACAAACATGCTGACTTAAGACCATGTCCACGCGAAACAGCATCTTTTCCCATCTGATCTACTACTTTGTCATTTTCAAAAAAAGTGCTCTGTAAACACAAAGTTGTTTTAGGAAATATCTGCATCCACACGAAACCACTGAACAAGACTAAAAACAATGTAGCACAAATGCCAGACCTGTATGTGGCATTGTAATGTTCTCATAAGAATTGAGAAGACCATGTAAAGTAAATGTGATTTACTTTATCACATGTATGCGATTTGTAGTAAGATAACCCAAAAAGTTATAGATAGTTATAAATGTTGATACTGGCTCAAGGAACTAATGATAGGAGGAGGGAGGCTGCACTCTTTGTGTGCTTTTCTTGTTGTGAAGTGGAGTCTTGCATCCGCCATGAAAGATTAGAGAAGCAGAGTGATGACATCATTTTAGAAAAATTGTGCTTTCAAAAGTATCCAATCTAGGACCTGGTTTCAGAAATTGTGGTTTCAGTGACTGAATATACCTGGGTCATGAATACAACAAGCCTAACTGCTAAAAAAATTTGCAGATATGACCAAAAATGTCTACATATGGACAGGGCCTAAGAAAAGTTACCATGGGTTAATATGTTCAAAATGTAAACCCGTGTGGATCAACATACCTCTCTGATAGCCTTGCTTCTGTTGGTAGCCACCTTTCTGATCTGTAATACATAACATACTCCATTAGAATTTGCTTCCAAAAGACTGAGCAATAGATCAACTGATCATTCTGTCATTTACTGTGTTCACAGCCTAAGAGACCGTTGTAGATGTTCGACAGATGAGGTAAATGTGAACAAGTAAAACGCATTACACGTGTGTGTGTGTGTGTTGGAGCAGAACTATTTGATCTGAACTCACCTCTGTTGAAGTAGCCACCGTAGACCCCCTGTTTAAGGTCAAATACACGCTCGTTATTCTCCACCAGGTTTCCAAGCTTCTCTGCCAGCTGTAGGGCCATGTTCTGCAGGGATGTGGGCTCTGTGCGGTGCATCACCACAGTCTGTGTAGGCTGGTCTAAGGAGGCCTGTAGGAAAGAAGACACGAAATGAATGCCGTTAAAAAAAAATAAAAATAAAAAATTCCAGAAATGCATTATTGCTATTGCATCTATTACAATAAACATCCAACAAATGAGAAACTCACCATCAGCTCCTCATTGATGATCATCTTACTAATGATGCTGTGCACTGTAGGTATCTCCAACTCAAACATCTCAGACAGCGTCTCCATGCTGCAGGATAGACACAGAATTAATAAGTGGACTGTCCATGAAGATCAGAACAAATCAACAGCAGTTCATTCAAAGTTATGTGTTAGGACGTACCTGATGGAGTCATACACACTGCTGTATGTAAAGAGGTAAGTCCTCAATGACTCCTCCTGGATCTTTCTGTAAAAAAAAAGAAGGAAAAAATACATGAAAAATTATTAGAAAAAGGCTAAATTACTAGAGATTTCAAAGCATAAGCACAAGCTGTAGTGGAGATGATAGTATGTCTGCTAACCTGACGAGCATCTCGCGTACTCGCAGTGTCTCTGGGAACAGATCCCACACCTTGCTGTTCATCTTCTCATTAATGATGAATGAGTGGCAGGTACGCCAGTCTCCCATTTTCATGGCCTTACTGGCAGCCACTACGTGCTCTCTCATACTCTCTGGGGGTCCTGAGGGACAAACAGAACATTTAAAATTACCCCCTCATTTCCTTTTAGTCAAGATCTGGATTTTAAGTATCTATAGGTGACAGGTTTCGTACCGAGCAGGGGCTGCCTCTCTCCCACCCTGAGCTGGTGGTGGAACTGTTTGCTAATCATCCTGCGGCGGGCATCAAACTCGTGAGCGGCCATGTAGGGGATTTCCAGCAGCATGGCTGACACCAGGTAGACACACTCCAGCAGCTCCAGGTTGATGTGCATGTGGAATGGCACCTTTAAAGTACACCAAAGCCATGTTACAAAGTTCTTTAAAACCTCAAATCAGATGAAGAGGGGGACGTGAGGTGAAATGAACATTCATACATCAAACCTCATGTGTGTTTTCTGCCTCCTGGTGGCTCAATCTCAATATGTGTTTTTTTCTACCCCTCTTTGTACATTCAGGCAGCTACATTAATGGTTTTTGACACTTTACCTGAATGTGTCCTCTTCAATGCATCCATCATGTATAAAGCTAAATATAAGACCTGTCGCTCATCAACATGTTTGATCAAAAAACCTCAGTAACTTGAATTTGTGAGGTTGTCAAGTTCTACTGCTGTTACAGTCCTGTGGTGTTGATGCAGGAGATCAATCTCCCAATAGCATTTGGTGATACCGTCACTGGAAGAGAACTCTGCTATTTAAATCAAAGTCCATATATGACTTCCTATTAGTATTTTATAGCAACTATATTGACATTTCTAACCCTTTCCATTTCATAGGACATCAAAATATGGTACTAGTTTAAGTAAATGCAATTTTATTAATACTTAAAAAAAAAAAACAACAACAACATTGGCCCAAGCGAACTACTTGGGGTGTTACGATAGAGAAATTTAAATTTTTTTTAATATGTTTTCAGTACAGTGAAATACTCGCACTGCACTGAAATGCTCCCAAATTGGAGACCTTCGAGAAGCTGGAGGGTCTTCCAACTTTGGCTTTGTACCTTTGAACATTGCTCTGAGCAGCCATACTGGTTCTCATTCAGCATGTGTATGGTACGTGTACCACTTTGATGTTCATCTACGGTACATAAAATATTGCACATGGGTTCTGCTTACAACCCACCCTGCTCATACTGTGCATGTTCTGCCTCAAGGTTCATATGGACACTTAAGTGTGTGAAGAAACACCTGCTACATGTATTCATTTAGTACACCACCTGCAATGCAGTACTTGTATTGAAGGCCCCCTGAAATAAAATGGTTAGATACAAACAAGTACATCATTACACCCCTCAAATCTATTTATAAAATTTAACATAAATCCACACAGTATTTTTGTCAAAGAAAGAAATTGTTAATGGAGATGATGCCAGGTACAGTTTCTTCATAACAGCTCATTGGCTGGTGAGCCACAAGAAAAAGCAAAACAAAACACATTCATGAAACCATCACACTTCCTAATTGGATGTAATTTATACTCATTTTGAACATAAGAGATTTTAAGGCTTAAACTCTTTACTAATTGTAATTGATTTGTGAAAATAAGTGGACATATTTTTTATAGCCAGACAGTGACTTACTTGTCTTCTCTTCTCAATCTTCTCCTGCTCAGCGTTTCTCTCTTGCATGTTCCTCATGAGCAAACCCTGGCCAAGAAGCTCTTTGGCACGACCAGAGGACTGGATGTCCAGCAAGGCATTGTGGGCATCTTTGATCATACCCTGACGGAAAGCGCAAATTCCAAGTTGGACCATGGTTCTGTTGTACAGGATCTGGAAAAGAAAAAAGAAGGGACCATCACTTTAAACTTGGGTTAAAAGCCACCAACACATTATTTTGCGAGTGTGTCGGCTTCAGTACCTGGACAGGTGGATCGGCATGCTGGATGTTGTCCTGCAGGTGGCTCATAAGCATCAGATCACGGGCCTGGTACCAGCGTGAATGCAGAGCATGGTGGTAGATGTGGCAGAGGATCGCACATGTACGAATGCGGTCGGTACGATCCTTGGAGTAAATGAATTTGCAGAGACGGTCCATGATCACAGCACTGTCCTCACCCTCACTCTCCTCCTGGTCCTGTTCAGACTATACAGCAGATAGACAGACAAGGCTGAGTAGATTACACTAATGTACTGGAACAAAGAGGCCTGTTCAGCACAAAGTAACATTTTCAACAGCCACAAGGGAATAAAGAAAAGCATTTTCAATGAACGTATCCAGTCAAGATGTACATGTGCTTTTCTTACCTTAGACTCTCCCTGGAGGCCCAGGCTACGCCGGTGGGCTTTGTAGTCAAACTTATAGTAGGTGTGCATGATTCTTCGCAGGTAAATCCGGCAAATCTCCTCTGTACTGCCTTTGTTTTCCAAGTAGCCGAGCAGCCGGTCAATGATGCCACAAACTCTGCCCTCATCTTTCAAGTTGTCAACATATTCTGAAAAACAAAGAAGAAGCATAGAGCAACAAAGCAAGTGACAAAGAGACAAATACAGAAGATAGATCAAAAACTGCACCAATGGTTATATAGAGAAACCCATATGGACCTTGAGTTAATACATTTATGTATTCTATTCTCTCCAATGTCAAAAATCTGGTCACTGTTAAAGAACATGTCTAACCTTGTGAGTGGGGATCAGTGTTCTGCATGATCTTGGTAAACTCTTCATCCATTCTCTCCACCAGAGTTAACATGCATCCACGGACCCTGAAAGGCTGAAAAACAATGAAGCAGTTTACATATATTTTGAGTAATCTAGGACATGTCTCAGCCAATAAACCATACCTATAAAAAAGGAAATACAATTTTTTTTAAAGTTCAGAGAAGGCCTTGCTCTAATACCTGGTCTGAGACGCCCAGGTTCTCACTGTCCTCTGCAATGTTCTCGCCAATGAAGATGTTGTTGTTCTCAAACAGGATGTCCAGCAGCTCGTTGATACAGTCCAGGCACTTCTTCCACATGTCAGCCTAAAATAATACAGAGGATTAGAAGTATTATATTGGACCTGACTATTTGTTCCCCTGTAAAACCAAAAAGTACAGTGGTTCCTACCTTCATGAAGGCAGCCAAGTTGGGGTTGTAGTCGTACAAGGAAGCAATGATATTGAACTTGATTTTGACCAGGATACCTTGACCCAGGTTATTCTCAGCTGCAATGGCAGCCAGGGCATGGAAGAGTTCAATTTGTGCAGCTCTGTCAGGAAAAAAAAAAAAATCAAACAAAGAAAGAAAACATTAGGGAATTCACTGCAAGAAAAGAAGAAAATGTGACTTTCACAGTATTTTTCTTAGAATACTCTTTATACAATATTACTCATGGAAAAACAGTTATTAGAGAACAAAGGGAAGAAGCTCTGTGTCAATTCACTGAAAATAACTATTTCGCACAGGCCCATGAAGTTCTCACATGAATAAAGCAGTGTTACCTGTCTGTTCCCTTTTTGCCTCTTGCCTGCAAGATCTCATTCAGCTTCTTCACCACTACAGCAGTGTTGATCTCAGTGCCTTTTGCAAACATCTTGGGTTTTTCCTGATTAATAAAAAGCAATGCAAAATGTATACATACCTTATTTTGTCATGTATGGTTTTTATTTATAGGTCACATTTTAGTGTTTTTAAGCACCATTATCTCATATTATTCTTTCATTATAAAATATTCTGTACCTTGACCAGAGGAACTCCTCCCTTGACTTTTTCCCATCCGCCCTCGACCTCCTCTCCTCCTTCCTCCTCTGCTTCCTCTTCAAGTCGTTCTTTCTTCTTGGGCTTCTTCTTTTTTCCAATTTTTTTCTCAGCCTTGTCTGGACCCTGAGTCCTTGAGAATTGACAGCACACATGATCATAGCTTTAATTACTGCAAGAACTCACAATTTCACCTTTGTATAATATTAACGCCCATCAATGCAAATAGTCCAAGATGCTGTGACTGATATAAACTTTATGCATAAGGGAAAAAAGCAAAGCTGTGGTGTCCACTCACTTCTTCAGGAAGACAACAGCCAGGGAAGAACTCTTTCCTTCCCCATCATCAGAACTCTCACTGCCGCTGTCTACAGAGTCTGAGCCCCAGTCTTCATCATCAACATCATCGTCACTGGACGAGGACTCATCCTGTTTGAGAACAAAACCAGCACATTACCTCATATTATTTTACACATTAATCAGTTAGAGAAAATTTTAATCCTCTCTTTTGACCCAAGAGGTGATCATTTTAATTTTATGTTGATTTGTGGTAAAGTCTAGCCAAGCCACGCTATCCCTATTCATTATATGTGTAGGTCTAGGAAAACTTCATAGGCAGGGGAGGCAGGCTAAAAGGTTGTCTTTCAAATCCTCTGTATACAATAGGATGGTACTACAACCAATCAGCGTAATCTTTAGGATGACATAGACGCCGGAAATTTCACAGAGGAGTCCAGAGAAAGTTATGAATGACTAAATAAAATTGTGGATTATGGATCTTAACGACTGTTGTCGCTTCTGTAAAAAGAATTTAAAGACTGCTGATGTTTCTTCACTCATTGTTGACAAAAGGAAATCACCACTCATTGTTGTTCTTCTTCTTCTATGGTTGCTTCCGGTTGTTTGTCTCCTAATCATTTGTTACACCTGAACTCTGACTCTATACTTCACCATGATTCGTCGGCCAGTTTCAGGGAAATCTAGCCAAAGGTTGAATCAAGCGTAACTACACTACTACTGTAGCACATTACATGTGCTGCCACTAGGAGTCCAGCACAGCTAGACTAGGCAGTTTCAGCTCTTACCCCAGATCCTTTGGCAGACTTGAGGAATTTGCTGGCATCTGGGGTTACTTCAGGCTTCTTCTTTAAAAAGGACTTTGCTGACACACCATCTTCTCCGTCGTCATCACTGTCCGAAGAGGACCCTGACATAAAGAACAATGGAAAAAATAAAGTCCATCTACATTGAAACTAGGATTACATTTACCACCATTCTTTAAAGGAATACAATATGAAATACACTTTATTTTAGCCTGTTTTCCCAGTATATAGAATAAACTCAAGCTCACCAGAATCTTCTGGCTCCTTTTCCTCCTCTTCATCTGCAGAGTCCTGAGGGTTCTAAGACATAAATGGAAAATATTCAGACCTATAGCTAATCAAAGGTATGTTACTACTACTACTACTGCTGAGAACATTTAACTGGTAACGTGCCACCACTATCGTATTAAATAGGAGTCATTAGATCATTTCTTAACCAATATCTTTTCTTCTTGAAACACAAAATTACTGTTTTTTTGTTGATTTAATTTACCTCCTTGTAAGCAGCAATTTCTGATTCATAATCCCTGTTGTACTTGCGGATCTTCTGACGCAGCGTACTCAGGGCCTTTGCATTGTTTTTGTTCATTTTCTTCTTGCCCTCTTTGTCCTCCCAAAGCTGCAAAGTACATCACAGTAAGCATGAAAGTGCTTATTGCAAATTATGCAATACGTGGCTTTGTAATAACTTCATAATGACTACTGACCTGATTGAGATAGTCCTCCAGGTCAGCTAGAAGCCGGATATAGAAAGGCGGAACACCCTCTTTGTCTACTATATTCTTGCTTTTGAGGAACGCTCGACATAACTGCTCAAACTCTTCCAGACATTTGGCCATGTCACGAATCTTCATAGCATTGCGAATTGTCTTGATGAGGTTGGTCAGCTCCTCAAACCTAAAATTTTTAATGACATGAATTAAAAAAACATGATTTAAAGGTATGAAACTTAAAAAACTAAATGAAGGTAGGGCCCAAACCTTTTGTCCTTTGCACTGCGTACTACTCTCTTGGTGTCCTCCTCATCATCACTAAGCAGCAGTGACCTGTGAAAATATGAGGAGAATCAACGTAAGATGCCTTCAAACAGCTCAGTTTAAACTGTGGCAATTGACAAGACTTAAATAAATTGAACTAACTGCTTGAAAGTAGTCCCGGGTGCTTTAGGGGTGATCTCATCGGCAGATGAGGACTCCTCTGACTCGCTGTCAGACCCGGTGGCAAAGAAACGAGACATTTCTGAAAAGGCCTGTGAATCTGTGAAGAGAAAGTTACAAATTAAATCTTGATTTTTCTACCTCACCATTGACACAAGTATTAACATTTAATGTTGTAAACAGAATTTGTCTTCCAATTGTCAATAAGGTCAATAAGAGACAAATAAAAACATGCAACACCACTTATGCTCATCCACAAAATGACATCTGGTTGGCCAACTGGCCAAACTAAAGTATGGCCAAGGAGGATAATACAGATGTTTAAACTGGATTTTTTCCTCTCAATTCTACATTAACATAGCATATAAAATAAATTCCCATCTCCTGTGATTCAGCTTTAATATTGTTTTTTTTTTTTTAACTGTAGGATGTTTTTAAAGCACTATACAAAAGTTATTTCTATTTGTATAGCTTTTGGCTGAAGAAATGAGGTGGGAATCCAAGTTTAACTGTGATCATGTATTATATGCTAACTGTCAGTAGGTAGATTTGACTGCTCAAGTTTGGTTTGACTTGAATTTTGTGTCACGGTGCTTCCTCAAAAATACCAAATTGCTAATATACGAGTACAAGATGTTTTACCTCAATGCATACCTCAATCCACAACAAATGGACTACCTATGGAATGCAATTCGACATTTTATGAATATGTTTTGCTGCTGTGCAACTATATTATACAGCATTTCAACCCATGCATCTTCAAGACTACGTACAGTTTTGATAATAATAAGTTCAGGATCTTCTAAGTCAAGTGTTTAACATCAGTGACAACAAACTTCCAGCTGGTACTACATTAGGAACGAGTTATGTAACGAACAATCATCAACATTAAACAGAATACACTATTAAAGTAGCCCAGATGTTAGTCGCAGTGACAGTGCTACTGGTCACTGGTCAAGTTGCCCAATTGAGACGATTTAAGCAGAATCACCTACATTACTACCAGACCGATATTTTATCCGTGATAAGTAAAACAAGACTTGAGTTTGGTTCACTTGTTCATTTTGTGAACAGTGTAAAGTTAACTATAATGGCATACTAAATAACACTGAATCAGCAGCGGTGACGCTAATGGATGTGTGGAACTCAGTCACCGGTTAGCTAAAACCAAGTGTGTGTATGAATGCTAATGCAACACTTTACTGTTAGCTAGCACCATTCAGCGTTAACAGATGGCACATGAAAAAAACAATAAAACGTCACACCTAACCTAATTATGACCATGTCTGGTAATTGAAAAATGCACACTTTCGAATTATTTAGTAGGCGAGATAATTTGTTATATTAAGTTTGACTTGTGACAGTAACTAACGTGGCGCTGCTTTGGTGCTAAACTAATGCTAGCATAAACCACGGGAGTACCAGGCCTCTCCGCATGTACCGTCGGTCATTCTGAAGCTACGACAAGAACTGTGCTACCGAGTCCGCTAGATTTATAAGGACAAACTCACCTACGTTCTTGTGAAAACGATTCTGTGATGTGTAAGTTTATTTGGAAGAGTTTTAAGATCCAGTTTTGCTGTGTAGTAGCCGCTAAAAAAGGCGTGCAGCAGCCTTGCCGGGCACTTGCGTCAGGAAAGGAAATAAGCTTTAGCTGTATAAAGCATAGGGATGGTCCACAGATCTACATTTTAGCCACTGTTTGGGTTATGCTGCCACCTGTTGGATGGAAGTGTAAGGACAGCGTGGTAACTGGTTGGATACCTCGTAGTTCATGAACTGCTATAAAAACAAAAGGTACAAGAAAAGCAAAAGTCCATAAGCATTCATAACACATTTTATTGCAACTTAAAAACACAACAAATAATAAAGGCATTCTTGTCTAAGTGGAAGTAATGGTCCACTTTTAGCCAGCTTTCAAGGACTCCAAGATTTTATTTTGTATTATTACCAGCACACATTTACACAAGATGGCATGAAATTTGTAACCTGACAGTCGCCAGATGCTATCTCACAATATCATCTGGGACCCTCCTGCAACCGATCCGGTTTCAAAGGAGGCGCCTTATCTAAAATCCTTGCATGTGATTAGATTAAAAATCTGTCCATCTTGACTGATGCGCGGCTTTAGCCACTCACGTTGAACTCAAGCCGAAATGGTTTACGTCACACCAGCCACAACGCCACCCAGTCATGGGGTAGTCCCACCCGGCAACACTGATTGGCTCCTTCGTTTTGAAGAAAACCTGAACTCATGATACTCAGATGGTTGAGTGAGCGTAGTGAAACACAGCCAGATGACGTGAGTCAGGTTATGAAATTTGGTATTCAACTTTTCAGATTTAGCTCAAAATCTATTTATAAAGATGTAGATAAAAATACAGTGAGCAGGTACCCTTCTGACAATATACACATACAGCTTCAATTTGTCTTGAAAATGAATTTTGTCTTCACCAAAAAAATTAAATAATAAAAATCAGTCTTACTTCAGACTGAACAAGTCAATTCATAATATAATAAGCACAAACATAGCTTGTTCTTCATCCAAATAAAAATTATACTTTTTCAAAATTGTAATTTTCCCCCAGAACTTGTTCTTCTATACTTGTGTGCCTACTTTTTTGGTTGAGTTTGTACCTGTTGTGTAGTAGAAAGTGTAATTTTAATAAATGTAAGAATTAATGAACAGATAACTCACAGTAAATTATCTTTTACTTGCAGAAACGTTTTCAAAATATATGAAGAAAAAGTGCATGGATATCAAACAGACAAGTTTCACTAGGCTCATTCCAGTACTGACTGGTTAGTGCAATTATATCCTTTGTATTGTTTGTTTTCTTACCTTATTAAGATTATGTACATTTGAGCATACTCTCAAATTTGACTGAGGAAAATTAGGAATTTCCCACAAAATTCCAGACTTTTAAAGGTCTGGAAAACCGTTTCAGAATTCCATACTGCAAACATCCTGACTTTGTCACAAGCAAAAACATCTTACTACAATTTCATTATATTAGACTTTTTTCAAATGTATTTATATGTAGAGAAGTTTCCATTTAACAGATTATATTTCACATTCGTGCATCTGAATGAAGCAAATTTCTAGAGCACAAGTCCATATTTCACTTTTATTTAAACAAAATGCAGGCACTTCAACAAATACAATACAATTAAATGTTATTTACAACATCAAATTCTAAATGAAAGGACAATGCAGTTTTTTTGCAATTGAGGGTTGAATTATGTTGCGATTTGAGTTGTTCTACTCACCCATGTTAGGTTTTTTTCTATTGTAATTCTTCTGGAAGAAATTAGATTTACACCCATGTCCACCAAACACAATACGAGAGTTGGCGGGGCACAGACTTGCAGACGCTGAATCAGTTATTTTGTTCAAATCAGTTAATATGTTCAATGTGATACAGTAGTGCTAATTCCATTGCAGTCCCACTTCATCTTTGAAACACCCGCGCTGGTGGTCTTAGCCCAAAATAAATAAATAATGCAACTTGACACACACAGGTGACATCATCTCTGCATGCCTCTGTTTACTACTGGGTACACTGGCAGATGCAGTACATCATACACAATGACGCTGTTGGATAGCAAGGCTAACAAATGTTGTCTTTTCCACAACATGGCAGTGGTTGATGTCTGAGCCCAAAAAACATCATTGACCCATGGACTTAAGTGTTCCTCCCTCTTACTGTGTATTTATATGCAGGCTTGTCGCTTATCTGATTGTGCTGGACATTTTGTTTTCACATCCAGGGTTTGCACACATTCAAACCATTGTAGCGATAATGAAAAACGAGGGCTCCGACGTGACTTTTCACTATCAACTGTCAGTGTAAACAAGCAACAGCTCATTGTTGAATGAAAGAATGGGCGCACGCAGAAAGGACGTCACTTGTGTGTCTCGGGTTACATTATTTATTTTATCTCAGCCCACAAGCCCGGGTGTTTCAAAGATGAAGTGGGACTGCAACAGAATTAGTACTACTGTATCACAATGGACATTTTAACTGATTTGAACAAAATATCTAATTTAGTGTCTGCAATTCTGTGCCCTGCCGACTCTCGTATGTGTTTGGTGCACATCGGTGCAAATCTAAATTCTTCCAGAGGAATAAAAATCAAAAAAAAGGTAACATGGGTGAGTAGAACAATTCAAATTACATAATAATTAAGGCCCCAATTGCAAAAAAACAGCATTGTCCTTCAATTAGCAGTGGTAGATTAAAACATATTAGAAGCAACATTAGCATTTGTCCTCTTATTTATGGTACTTCTGCAGCTCTGAAAAAGAAAATATTAAAAAACAGACAGTGTATACATTATTATTCATGTAACAGACAGAACTAGTCTAAAAAACAATCTAGAATATCCAAGTATAATTGAAAAATTACAGCTAAACAATCCTGAGATAATGCTCACCTATTTAGTATTTACTCCACTAACTTGATTAGTTGTAATGTTAACAAATGAAACAAATGTTCTGCTCACCTACAAATTCTACCAGTGTTTTTTTTTTGTTAAACCTTGTGAAAAATAGAACTGCCATCATACCTTCTTTTAGTCTTTTTATTTCCTTCTTATTTCTTCTTATTTCCTCCACTTTCAGTTTGAGTTCTTGTTCAAGTGTAGAACAGTTGGCACAACCTGCAACACAGTGTTATGTTACATTAACTTGGGCTTTTTTTCTGCCGTCAAAGTGACTTTGGAGAAATTTTAGAAGCTAATTGAGTTAATGGCTTTTAAGAAATATGAGAAGCATTTATACAATACGTTTCTCATCACTTTCCAAAATGTATTGGTGTTTTCAGGTCAGTAAATTTTGCAAATGTATCATGGGATGATGCAATATGTACACGCCTTCAATGACTTCAGTACATCAGTAGATTGTTCTTCAGAAAACTCAATTCTCAAATTGGATATTTTGATAAAAATGGCCAATACAGAGAATGCAATATACGAAGATCAGAGCAAATACCAATGTGTGAAAATGCTGCTCCATAGTGAGATAAACTTTGATTAGACATCAATAGGACCAATTTTGGTTCATTCGCAGGTGTGAAAGCAGCCCATACTGGAGTCTATGTGCTACGTAACAATTTTATTGCATGGCACAGACCAAACTAGAAAAGCGTAGACTCCGCCAAGGCAGAACCCCCCCCAATCCCTGTAAATGACCTAAAGGAGCGATACGTTTCACTTTTGCAAACAGCAGTCTGCCCTGACCAACCCGAATGAAACACTCGTGACCCCCCACATACCTCCACTGATCACAACCAAAATTCAATCATTTGTTCCTTATGCCAGTATCAACATTTTTTGAAAATTTCAATAAAACCTATCCATAAATTTTCAAGTTACCTTGCTTCCAGACAAACAGACAGATGGACTGGTAAACACCGGCAAAAACACAACTCCACTATTGCTTTGTGGAGTAATAATAGAACTAGCAGTGTGAAAGCGCCCTAAATGTTGTATAATTTGTATTTTTACCTGCTTGGCTACAATAACCTCACCTTCACCACAGGGCTGGGTATCAGATTTGATGTTATGATGTGTAATCTCATCCATATTTCCAACCATCCATGTGCATTTTACATGCTTAAAAGGAGCAGAGGTACAGAACTGTCTTTTCTTTCTAGCAACTTTGACATGCTTCCCCCAAACTCAGCCAAAAACATAAAAGAGTGAAGATTTAATTGGAAAAATAAGTCAACCTAGTCAGCTCATAGAATTAACTCTATAAACACCTACACATCATGTCACTTGTAATCTACCATGGTTTATCTGACAGACCTTTATGGCTGGTCAGTGGTTGTTTCAAGTTCCTCGTTCTGATAACAGGATCACATGATGTTGCGGCCTCCGCAATACTGGCTGGCACTGCAGCATCTGGAAGCATCACATGTAAAAATCTCAAAGATAATTTAAGTGTGACAGGTTGTACATACAGTGAATTTACCAGTCGTTCTCCAAATGTGTCAGGGTAATTGAAATCATTACATTCACTTAAAGCATTCTGTGACAACATAATTATATGAATCTAAACCAACCATTTCCTTGATCTTTAGCAGCTGAATGTTTTTGGCTGGTTGGAGGTTGGTTTATTTTTTTGCCTTGATTGGAAGATATTGAAGCCTCTGCATTACTGGGTGGCACAGAAGCATCTGGAAAAACAACAACACATTAAACCTCCTACTATAGCTCAACATTATCTGGGTTTTGAAAATTGACAATAACTATGCACGTGGAAATGACATTAAATAAAAAAATCCAATTCTTTGATAATAGAATTGCATATAATGTTCATTTGTCATATCAAATGAATGAAAACACAAAAATTACCAGTTTTTTTCTTCTTTGGTGCTGGCAAAGTTTCACTTCTGGTTAGGGGGTGTTTCTTTGGTTGTGAAATCTTCAACACAGGATTAGGAGCTATGTGTGACAAATGAAGAAAGAAAAAAACATCTGTAATCTATATACCAATTCTTCATGTTGAAACTGAAAAGCCAAATTCAGAAGAAAACCTAAATCACCAATATTTTGTTCACACAAAAAACAAAAACATCTGCCATAGAGGTTTTCAAGTATTACACTTAGCAATGACTTTAGAGAAATGATGCTTTACGATCAGACAGTAAGACTGTGTATATAGTGTATTAGGAATTTCTCAGTGTATATTCACACTTAATTTTCATATTTGTCAACACATAAAATCAGGATCAACAATTTTACCCTCTGGTTCTTGAGGTGTGGCAGCATTTAAAGAGATTGGTGTTTTGCTCCGTGTTAATGGTGGTCTGAGAGCTGCTACAGGTCTGTGGAGACCTGATGGTATCCCAGTCAGTTGCAGCTTCCGTAATGTAGAAAGGGGTTTCTTAAGTCCTATGGCTAGTACACAGAGAAAACACTGAATAATGGATACTAAAAATGTTTTAATACAGTTACTAACATCTTGACTGTTACTCAATACAAATTTCACTTAAACATTTTGATACAATTGTTTTGTTATGCTACGGCATTTTTCTCCTATTCAAAGCAATTTAATATGTATTGCAAATTTAACAATATGTAAGTACATTGATGCTAACCTGTCTGCTTACCTGTTGTCACAGGATGCAAATTGTTGGAGGTTGGCACTTCTCTTGTCTTGTATACAAACACATAAAAAAAAATCATCATTGCATATAGCCAAGTCTTATTAGTTCAATTTCATTCAACTGGACAACTGGTGAATTACAATAGAATACTCATAAATATTACCTCTTGAAGTGTGTTGGCCACATCAGTATTTTTCAAAGCCTCAGCCAGAGTTCTCTGTCTGGTCATGGGCAGACCTGATGGTTTCACTGGAAGATTGGAGGTTGGCTTGTATTTCAACAGCTGAGATGGAGGTTTCATTGGAGGCAAAAGTGATTTAGCGGCAGGCTGTTTTAAGCAAGTTTTCTGGACACAGACAATGTTTGATGGCACTTCTGAAGACGTCTGACCAGCTGGCCGACTGGAATCGCCACCATACAATTTCTTCTGTGCTGTGATTTTGCCCTCTTCTTTTTTTTCGGAAGTGAAGTTAAACATTTTACTGGTCGGCATTGGCGTCGAAGTAATCATAGATTCTGACTTTAAATCTAAGGTGTCATCCAAATTAAACACATTTGGCCTGTTACTCTCCATATCCATGCTTTGATGGGATAAATAATCAGAGAGCCGATGAGCTGCAGGCAGAGCTGTGCATAAATTAAACTTAGTGTCACCGTTATTAGTTCCAGAAGTTACATCAACAGCTGGGTTGGCTTCAAAAGTGCTTTCAGGAGGGTCTACGTTCTTAACATTAGGGTCTGCATCAGGCGTTTTCTCAGTGTGTACTGATGACAGCTCAGGGGTGTGATCTTCAGTATTGTTGTCTTTGGGAATAGCAGTTGCTTTAGGAGGAGAGGCTTTATTAGAAGTGTTGTGGTGTCCATCACTAGAGGCCGTTTCTGACAAAGTCACTGTGCCATTCCCATGTTTCGTTTCAAAAGTGTTGTGGTGTCCATCAGTAGAGGCTGTTTCCGACAAAGTCACTGTGCCATTCCCATGTTTCGTTTCAAAGGTGTTGTGGTGTTCATCACTAGAGGCCGTTTCTGACAAAGTCACTGTGCCATTCCCATGTTTCGTTTCAAAGGTGTTGTGGTGTTCATCACTAGAGGCTGTTTCTGACAAAGTTATTGTGCCATTCACGTGTTTCGTTTCAAAGGTGTTGCTCTGGAGACATATGGGTGTGGTTCCAGATTCTGGCGAAATGATGTTGCCACTAGATTTTTGAAGGGAATGCTCATCAAAAGTAGAATTCTGCAAATCATAGGCTTCATTTGCTTTTACAGATGAACAATTCTTATTCATAATGGAGGATGTTTCACTGGTATTTTTAGGGACTGAACCAGTCTGATTAGCATGAGTCACTACAGGACTGCTGACATTAGATGGAGGAAGATCAAGCGTCTTATTTTGTGGGTTTGATATTTGAGCTGAAGTGTTTGAATCCAAGCAACCACTCAAATCAGAGGTTTTCACAGTGGTAAATGTACTGTTTAGTGATGCAGTTGTGTTTTGGCTGGTCTGCTGAGTATGGTGGCTGGTTGCCACTTCCAGCTCTGTATTGTCCGTTTCAACAGAATTTGTCTTCACAGGTTCAGAGTGAAGCTCAAATGTTATATTTTTGGAATTAGTGTCATCTTGCAGGGAGCCAAAGGCCTGGGGCATGTGGCACTGGCCAGACATGTTGCTAGAGGAACTAATGTCTCTGGTCACATTGACAGGGTGGACACCAAACCTGTCTTCAGCTGGCGTTTCTCCACTGTTTTCACTTGATGGCCTGCTGCTGTCCAAAACATTGGAAAGAGAAATATCTTGAGTTACATTCAAAGGAGCTTTCCTTGTGTCCCCCCTCTCACAGTTATCAGATACTTCATTAATGCTTATGGTGTGGTTGATATTGCCAGTGAGAGTACCCGACATATTTTCAATTGAACATTGATCAATTCCTGATTCTGACTTTGTTTGTCCACTGAAGTTTGATGAATACATGGTGTTTTTTAAGCCATCTGTAGGTGGCAAATCACAAGTGGCCTCGAAAGAGATTTCCCCCTGAAGTGACTGAACTGAAATCCTCCCCATTTTGGGGGTTAAACTCATCTTAGAGTTCACATTTACATTATAAACCTCAGGTTTCTTGGCTATCCCCTTTGCTGATGTTGGTGTCCTAGACCCACTGTCAGAACGAGCAGAGCCGTTTCTAGCCCTCTGCATACTTAAGTCAGCCGTTACATCCAGGAGACTGATTTCTGGGAGGAATTCATCTTGCAGGTGGTAGACAGGGGTTAAAGTAGAATTGATCTTGGAGTTTAGATTCACGTTAAAAGCCTGCTCTGTTTTCTTGGTTATATCCTCTGCGCATAAATGTATCCCAGGTATAGAGTCAGAATGAGCCAGCCTGCTTCCAGTCAGATCCATGGTTGTGTCACATGTTAGATCTAGGAGAGTGATTTCTGGAAGGCATTCATCATGAATCCAGGAGATATCGGGCGGCTGCCCAGAATGATTATTGCAAGAACCTGACTTTGGATTTTGAGTGATGCTTTCAGGCAATTTGGGCATGGAATTACCAGGGGAATTCAAAGGCTCTGGAGATGGAGATTTCTTGGAAATATTTAAATACTTTAAAATTGGTGTTAGAGCAGATTGGAGACCAGATATTCTCGACTTTGCCTTTACTCCACTATTTCTGCTTGTTGGAGCTGGACTTTCTAAAGTGCAAGTGTCAGACAGAGGGTTATTTTCTCCACTTGACTGAGAGCAGGCATGTTTTTTCAAATCTTGAAATTTGACTTTGGAAGTCTTGAATGAAACAGATGTGTTTGGGGGAATATTCTCATGACAGTCATCAGCTTCATGCACTTCCTGATCAGCAATATACGAGGTCTGTACTGTTGTCTCATTGGCCATGTTGAACTATTTCTAGTGCAGTGTAATGAAAATATGCAGAGTTTTGTTTTGCTTTTTGAGACAGGTAACAATACTTAGTCTTCTTGATGCACATTTGTAGTCCACTTGTGTTCTGCCTGTAGAGTCAATTAACAATATTAACATTATAAAACAATATTAATATATATTTCCAAGGGCTGTATATTCTGCATATGGAATATTTTCAGCTGATTATCTTGTTCTGAAGTACAGTTTTTATAGTAATAAGGTCATTCATCAATACTGGATCACTGAGTTCAACAACATGGTTTCAGACCCACTGTCCACTGGAATGGACAACAATGTTTCAAAAAAATCCTGTGTAAGACATTTGATATTACACATTAATTCATATGTTCCACTTTTCAATATTATATCAAAACTATGAAACCTTGGCACAAATAATCTATAAATGTGAATAAAACAGTTAAAATCAACCCTCACTTTGACGTGTGGAGTGAAGCCCTGACATGCCTCTCTTCAGTGGGATGGATTTTTTTTCCATACAGGAAAAAGAAAAGCTAAACTGCTGTTTGTTTGGTTGGTAAGGGTCCAATTAAATGGACTTCAGGGTTCAAACGGGTTAAATGTTGTAAAAGTAAAGAAAACAGCAACTGTCATGTGATGGTCATTGTAATGGACGCAGGGTCTGAAAGGGTTATAGCATTTTTTTTTTATTATTAAAAAAGTAATATAGCTAATGATAGACACAACAATTAAATCTTTAAATTGTTAAAGACAAAGTGTGCCCATCAACCAGTGCCATACAGGCATATAATTTAGCTAGCATTGAGACTCAGTTCAAAACAATAATATTTTAACACCACCTTAATAAATACTGCATTAATCATATTTTATCGATTTATTTAACTTTTAACTTAACGGAAATGCATTTTCTCAAAATAGTCCACATAAATAGGGTCGATAAATGAACATTCTAAAAAAATAATGAATTACAATAACACAATAATACGTTAAACGTATCTAAACTAGTGACAACATGAGCAGTTTGACTGTTGAGTTTTTCCATTCTGCTCCGGTGACACGTTGACTTTAAACTAGCAATAGTTGAGAATACCTTTCGTCACCGTAGAGAGAAAACAGACTGTAAAGACAGAATACGTTACACGGAATTATAAGTTAATGTAAAAAGGCTGGCAGTTGTGTAGGTAAATTCAAAATAATTTCTGACATAGCTCGGTGTTACTTTCATTAGCGCGATGAGGATAGATTTGACTCACCCTTCTGAACATGATGACCTGTCTAACGGAGCTTTTATAGTTAATTTATGAAGACTGACGATATTTTGTTAAAATTATGTCTTTTTAACAGTAATCCACTCCGCGTCAAACTGGTTAAAAAGTTAATGGCACCCGTTTAGTTTGAATGTCCGCTCTTTACACACTGATTGGACAGAAAACAGTCAGCCAATCACAGCTCCGGTATTCTTCTTCTTTTATTAACTAAATAGTAGAGTCATGTCTATACTGCCATCTAAGGTGTCAGTAAAGCAACGACAGATTCTGTAAGTGTATTCTGTAATAACCAGAGATGTACTGAAAATTCTGATTCTTAACTGGATTCCACTTTAAATATTCAGATATAAATATTCTATATTCAGAATTTAAAAAAGATTACCTGCAAAATATGAATTATTTAAAATATTCATTACACAATAAAATTGTTTCTGCCAGTATTTTTTGTATGATATTTTTACTACTGCTTCTACTACTACCACCACCAAAATGCACAAAAAATAATGAAAGTGGTTCCCATTACACTGATAAAGGTAATAAAAGGAAGACCTAAAATTAATAAATAAAATGGAAAGTACAATATGATAGGAAAAAAACGCTAACCCTAAAAATAAATATAAGGTTACTGAGGTTACTGATTCAGCATGTCTTATTGCATTACACTTACCGCATACTTACTTACTGCATTATACTTCTACTGAATTCATATAAATGTTGCATTTTACTGCTTTATGTCCTCCTGGGTCATTTATTATACAACAGTGCATCATATTCAAACATCATATGTTTTGTCTGTCCTGTAAGAATCATATACATCTAAAAATTCAGTATTTTATGAGCTTAGAAGACGATTTTTGGTTATAAATATCAGATAATACATTTTCCATCTACTCCAAGTGGGGTTTTAAGGATTTTATTCAATTTATGGGGGACAACTTTAAAGCCAACAAAAAAATATACATTTTGTTGTAACATTATGGTAAATATTTACAATTAACACATGGAACAGAAGAAAACAGTGCAGTAATATGTATAAAATTTGCCCCTGAGATAAAGTGGAGTACAAATTAAAGGCTGTGAAAATGTAATATTTAAAGTGCTTCACCTTTGTGCAGTTCCTCTATCAACACAAAGTTACATTTCAGCACTCACATTTATTCTACATCACGATTTATTATTATCTACTGGTGGAAAATTTGCAATCCGTTTTCTTTGACTTTACTTACACTACAATATACATCATGTCCATTTTATTATAGCCACACTTAAGATCAATATTAATCCTATGTCTTATTTGTTTTGAAGGTGCATACTACAATTTGAAACTGAACATTTCAAAACTGTAGTTTTATCATCATATTTTGTTAAGAGTCTCTTTCTTTAAAACTATTTTTACTGGCAATTGATTAAGTCCTCTGTCTTTTTTAGTTTCTTCGTTTTTTGATTTTGGTTAAAACACCAAAATGATGACAACAGTATTTGATGACTGTATGTCCTTAAAACTCATTACTAAGAGTTTCACTGTATTTTTCAAAGTATATGAAAATGCGTGATTGTTTTTTTTTGTTTGTTTTTTTTACTATTTATTCAAAAGAAAATAAACACAGGGAAACTCATTGAAAATATGAACATGAATTTGATCAACACACTATCAGGACAGTCTTTTACAAAACACATTAAAATATATTTATATAAGTCTGATGTTTTTTTCCCTCCTCATTCATTTGTTGTTTTCTTCAGTTTGATCTTGAGCTCAGACATGAGTGGATTACCAAATCTAGGAGAAAAAATAGATAAATATGAATAATTAGACAATGCCAGAACATACAATAAGATGTTTTATTGTGCTGATCTTAGATAATAATCTTTATGTTTGTGTTGTTTGTTTGTTTACCCAGGCTGTCCTGGGGGCATCCACTTAGGTTTATGTTGAGAGGTGTCTCTTTTGGGAGTATCATCATCTTTCTCTTGCAGTTTTGTCTCTGGTTCCTGTTTAAATTATGACAATTGAATAGAGCTCCTTAAAACAGTTGCAAAATTGTAAAGATACAATATGTAAGGTTTACTTGAAACGCAGGGAAAAGTTAACTGCAGATATGGAAGATAATATTCTTGTCTATGAATATTTGTTTTCCTTGGTGTCTAATCAAATTATTTAAAGCCAGGTACATGCAGAGAAAAGGTGCTACAGGGGCGCTGGCACCTGCCCTTTTGCTGATTGACATCCAAAGTGCCTTTTTGACAGGAACTGTTTTTTTGTGTGGCTTTTTTGTATTATGTTCGGCACACACACACACACACACACACACACACACACACAGAAAGGATTAAGTTGTTACTGAAATGTAGTTTTAAATTAAGTTCACTTGTTTGAAAATGTATGAGCCCCTGTTCCACTAAAAGTCTCTGCACGGCCCTGTTTAAAGCTTAGAATGTAATATCAGAGATTATTTGCAAGTCACTGTGAATGGCAGTGACTCACAAATACCGGAACTGTTATATTCAGTCCTGTGTAAAAGTCTCTTATCCATGTTAATACAAAACAAAATGAGGGCCATTATATTTTTTTCCTAATCTGTGTATTACACCAGTAAACTTAGTCAAGTCATCAAGTCATTTGAATGGGATGAAGTCATACAGTAATGATGTTAAGTTAATTCAAAGACCTATATAAGGTAACTATAAATGCATTGTTTTCTACTTTTGATTTCAATACAAAAACAAAATGAAAGCCATTATATTTTTCCTGATCTGTGTTACAGCAGCTCAACTCTACATTGTAGAAACTACTGCTTCTAGAACCCTTGGATTTCCACAAGTCAATGTGCTACCTAATTTATCATGGCTTATATGTGTCTATGCTGTCTATGTCTGTGCCGACATCAGCACATGCATAGACACGATGACATAAGTTGGATCAATGCCAACATTAGCTACAATACATGCAAGGGGTGGGGTTTGTTGTGCCTAGAACAACTTGTTATATTTGTATTTGATCTTGTTATTTCCACTGCCAACTTCTACAGGAAGTCTAAAATACACTGTGTGCCAACAAGTGTTACACACATTCTGTTAAGCACAAAAAAGTGCCACTGAAACCTATTTGAATCAATGTATAACAGTTTTTTTGTTATTATTTTAAATTTGCTCGACATAATGAAGAGTACTTTTGTGCAAGAGTAAGTGTTTGAAACAGCACAAAAGTAGAAGGCATACAATTGATGTTCCTGATAATCATTGTCATATCCCAGATTGCAATCACTTAACTAACAATACACTGCATGTAATATATTAAGAATACATAATTTTCCTGTTTATATATTTAATCTGAAAATATGGTGGCATTTAGACAAAACTTGTCACTGAAAAGTCTAGAAGATCTAAATATGAATTAATATTTGATATCAGTAACTAGGTCAAACAATAATAGCTCAATAAAAGTAGGACATACTATTGATACAAACTTTATTATTATTATTATTATTATTATTATTTTTTTTTTTTTAAATGCATATTTTGTGCTCAGTGGTACCTGACCCAAGGTTTAATCATAAAATCCAAACTACATAAAACAAACATCATCCACCATAGGAGGGTGAGGGGGATACTCTGTTGTTTGGAAACTGAAACTTCAATACTAGATGTCACTATATATTAAACAATGAGCATATACACAGTTTTATCAATACCTGGGAGGAGGTGTCTGGGTCATTTTCCTCTCTCACTGCCTTCTGTGTCTTTTTCAAAATGGGGAGACCTGCACCAAGCCCTAAAAATACCAAAATAAGTGAAATTCTTCACTGATGATGACAAATACATGGACTTGAGAGACTTTACATTGGAAGAGACCTACCAGGTAGTTTTATCCCAATGCCTAAGCCTCCTAAAGGTACACCCACTGGGACTTTGGCTGGAAGGGGTGTAGAGGGTGAGGGATCTACTGAGGGTTTATGTAACAGAGAGCGGGGGTCTTTTGGAGGTCTCACACGCCGGTTTTTAACTGCGATTCTGGACCTTTGAGGAGTAAAGTCCAACACACAGCCATCTACCTAAAATGGGAAAAAAAAAATATTTTGCACTTTTACTCTTTCTATTCTTTTTATTTACATTCTACAAGTCATTGTGTAATAAAATCTGAGAACTTGTACCTGATCTCCATCTGTCTTGAGTCCAGGTTCTGGTTCATGAGTCTCTGACCAGTCAAGCTGTGGTTTGTCCAATGAGGGCAACTTTAGTAACATATATCCAGGGCTAAGAGAGGAGGTGCTAAGTGGTAGAATGTCTGATGCCTCTGTTTCACTTGAGTCAGTGTCTTCGACTTCATCTAGAGAGGCTAGAGATCCATGCGTCTCAAGGGGCTCATCATCAGCCTTTGTTGCCTCTTGGTTTGACTCAGTCTGTGGGTGTGATCCAGTTTCAGCTTCCATTGATTCAACTCTTTGTTCGCCTGTTTTTTCTGGCAATTCATCTGATCCCTGACTTAGATATCTGGATACTGAATCTGAGTGAAATCCCATTTCTGTGGTTACTTGCTCCTCTTGAAGTGATCGTCTTATATCAGCTGTTTCTTCAAATCCAGGTTGTTTTGTCCATAATTCAGATGTCTCTGCTGAGCTGGACACATTAGACAGGATATTGTCTGGTAATGACTGCGGTGACTCCAGGAGCTGTAGCCCCCATTCGTTCGGAGACTGGTCCAAAATCCCAAATTCTGTTATGGATGAAGGTGTATTTGGATTTTTGAACGGTTGTGATTCCGACACCTTTCCCTCCACTTTTTCCTCGTTGTCCTTCTCTGACTGCACACATTGCTTTACATCTCCTCTTCCACTTGAAGTGTCTACTCCAGTGGCCATTTCATGTCCAGGACCAGACTCCTCCAGTTGTTTTAAGTCATCTGTGTCTTTTGACAATGCCGTCTCTATCCATAAGTTAAGGATTTCTTCATCAATCACATCTTGATGAAGACTAATTAGATCAGAAGTGTAACCTCCCGCTGATTCTGTCACATGTTTTAAATTATCTTCTGGATCTTTTACTTGGGATTCTGTTATTATTGATTCTTGAGCCACTTCAGGCTTCATTATAATTTCATTGTTGCTAAAGTCGAACTCATTATCTGATTTTAACTCAGTATTTGTCGATTCAATTGATCCAAATGCTGATTTAAAAGCATTTTCCCTTTCTGTTGTTATCTCAGCTATCACCTCCACCTCCTGCAGTTTATTTCTTTCTTTCTGTCTAATGTTTTCTGCTTCTTTGATCTGCTCCACATCTCCACAAGTATCTTCTTCCACATCTATGCCTTTATCTTGAATTTCTGCACTACTATCCTCAAGTATTGTAACCTCAGTGTCGGCTGAGTTTTTCAAGAATCCTGATGCGGTAATATCTTTGTATAGTACAGTGTAGGTCTTGCAGGTGTCATCTACAAATGTCTCTGTCATCTTCTTAACTTTAGCCTCAAAAAGCATCATTGTACAGTCAGAAAGTACAGCTGTTTCCCCTGTTGCTACAGCGTCTGTGGTCTCACCTCCAGCAGCATCAGCTTCACAGAAACCTTTATTCATTTCTAACTCAACCAGGAGCTCCTCTTGATGATCCTTCATTGTCTTATAGATTTCATTGTTGGAACCAAAATGAGTCTCAAATTCCTTATCAAAGTATTCTAAACCTGTCGTCATTGAGCTGTCCAATAACTGTCCAGTTTTGTCTTCAGATAAGTGTCCAGCCGGCTCATTTAACAGTCTCTGGTTCTCATAGTCAGTCAGGTTCAGTATCCCAGTATTTTCCTCCACAAACACGTTCCATAGAGCCTCTGTGGCTTTAGTTTTTGCTTGTTGTTCCTCTTCCATGTGATCCTTCACAAGTAAACAGTCAGCTCCACTACTATTGTTACCGTTTTCAAGACTCTCTGGCTTCTTGCTTTCCACTTCTTCTGGTAATTGGGCGGTTTGAAATGCCATGTAATCTCCAGCTTCCAGGAACCTTTGTGTTGTATTTCCATCTGGCTCAGGCTCATTGTTGTATTCAGGAACTCCCTCTTGGGTTTCCTCATATGTTGTAGAATTTAACTCAGGCGACACAACACCCTGGCCTTCGGGTCTACCCAGGGGAATATTTGCTTTATACTTTTCCTGTCCTTCATGTTGTTTAAATGTATCAAAGGTGCTCGTACATAGTTGTTTCGTATAGTCTTCTTTGTGTTCCTCTTCATAGTAGAGCCTTTCTTTGTCTTCTCTGTCATTATTTATGTCAAAAATTTCCTCATTAACTGAAATGGCTTTTGTCATCACATCATTATTTTCACTGCTTATCTCTTGGTCTCCATTTTTACCCTCAGTATTGTGTTGCTCTACTTTCACATTCAGTGTAAACCCTTCACTGCCTCCTTCAGTTATTATGTCATATTGTTGGCTGCTTTCTGTGAGTCTTTCATTGTTTTCTTCCTGTTCTGATTCTTCATCTTTTGTCTGATCTGTCACTTCATTCACATTTTCTTTCTCCTCAGCACTATGCTCCCTCTCATCGACCACACCTTCTTCTTCTTCTTCTTCTTCTTCTGCCTTATGCTCTTCCTCAGCTTTACTTTTTGCCAATCCTTCATGCTCTGGTCCGACAACAGTTAGCGCATCATCTGGCACAACGCCACAATTGTTGTCAGTCATTTGTAATTCAACATGAGACACTGTGTCCAACAAAGTCATGCTTGCCTCCCCTTTACAGTCTGTGTCATCATCTGACAACCGTTTGCAGACTGACAGCTGGTTTTTAGATCCTGGTCCTGTTACCTCTATATGTACCCAGGTCGTATCTGCATCATCCATCTGCAGTTTCTCCTCCTCAGTGTATATATTACTCTGCTCGGCCATTTTTATTTCACTCTCTTCTGCCTTCAACTTGTAAAATCTGGAGTAATCTGTAAAACTGTCTTCATCCTTGTGATCTTTCTCTTCCTCTACTTCCTTTACGTCGCCTGTTCTTTGTTCATCATCAGTGTTTTTCCCAGTTTTCTCCATGTCTTCATCTTGGAGAATATCTGTCAAAACTGTGGATCCAATCTTCAATTGTTTATCAGTCTTCAGCCCATCACTGTACTGGTTCAGATCTGCAGTTTCTTCTTCTTTTTCTTCTTCATTTTTACTGAAGAGTACGTCTGCACCATTACTTCCTGTTTGGGTAAACTCTTCCTCTCTTGTGGCTTCACCTTCCTCAGATGCTTTCCCCTCACTACTTCTACTCAGCTGTGTTTTGTACCATATGTTTTCTATTTCTGGCTCTAAGTCAGTGTCTGTGCTACAAAAATCAGAGGAAACGACCAGCTGAGATGAGCTAAGCAGAGAGGCTGTCGTAAGAGGCTGTTCTTCATCTTCCTCTTTGCTAATGCCAAACTTTGCATTATCGGATGTGGGATGTTCACTGTCAACTGACGAGTCTTGGAAGGTGTTTGCATCATTGCTGACTGTTTGAGGAGGCTCAGGTCTGAGGAATCTGCTCACTGCGTCAGTTATGTAGTACTGAGGAAGACATGGAAAGAGAATGCTTTACCAACAATATTACTGGGTTGTAAATATTTGTGTTGAGCCTGCTCCATTTGAGATACATATGTGGTATTTCCATTAACCCTTTCATGCATAAATTATGAGAATTTGTCATAAAGTTGCAAATATGTCCACTCAGATGGACACCAATGTGGTTAATTATTAAAGCAAAGAAACATGTACTTACTAATATACTGTACTGTGTAAAAACTAGGAAAGATTTTTTTTTTTTTGTCATGCTGCTAAACTGTTGTTTTCTCATATTTTAAAATATTAAAATACAAGTTAATACTCACTTCATGGAGATAATATGCAAAAACATCCAACAGTTGATTTCCACTAAAACATGTTACTCCACATCAGGTTTATCAAGAACAACAAAGTTAAAGTAATGGTATGAGATGGTGCATAAGTGTCTACTGTGTTTGATGATATGGAACAAAACAACAAAATACATGAATGTACAAGAGAACAGCTGTAGAATATCTGTCCATTGTAGTGACCAGTATGCATGAAAGGGATAAATCCTTTAGTGAAATATCAAACACAGACCTGTAAATGGGCAATTAAAAACTAAAACTATGAGGTAAATGCACAATTTATATTTGGAAGGAAAATGTTTCCTGTTATGATTAATTTGATTAAGCTTAACCCATAAAGACCTAAACCTCCCTTTCAGAATGCGTCATCACTGACGCATCAGAGGTTAAAGGGTTAAATGATCAACATATCACATCCACAATGGTTTTTATTACTTAAAATGTTACATCTTTAACATTTTTAAACTTTAAATCAGGCCTCAAAACATTACTGTCCACTGGAGCTTTTACTTAGATTCTCAATTGTTTTAAAATATTTTTGTCTCCTATTTTAATTGTATTTTAATGCATCTTAATCATTTTAATTTCCTTATATGTTTTATGTAAAGCACCTTTGAATTGCCCTGTACATGAAATGTGCTATACAAATAAATATACCTTGATTTAAAAGGCCAAAATGTAAAGTGCATCACATTATGTTAATATTCTAGACTGAAAGGTTAACTTCCTCATATTTTTTGACCACCCAGTGTTCACGGTGGTGTTTTTGCAGTGGTCATGCATGCACACACAATTGTTGGTAGGCTATGTGTATATAAGGACTGCACACACAGGCTGGGGGAGAGGGAGAGGGAGAGAGAGAGAGAGAGGGGGGGCTTTAAACTGAGGTCAGAGCTGCGTAAACACATCCAGGAACAGATTTTACATCCACATTCCCAGTCTTACATTGCGTAAAAAATGACTTTTTTTTTTTTTTTTTTTTTTAAACAAAGTTGAATTTTATATCATGCTCAAGTCTTACCCAAACTGCCCAGAAAGTTCTCTCAAATCTGGAACCGTTGTTGTCAGAGTCCATCCTCAATGTTCCTCCTCCACTTGGGTTGAATTTTTTGTGGATCAGGTCAGTGTTCAAACACAGCTCCACAGTAAAGTGGTGTTTGTGTTAAATCGTGCCACAGTTTGGGCGATTTGAGGCTGAAAAAAGGTGTCTGATGTCCGGTGTGAGTAGAAGAGGAAGAGGTGGTGAACTCCACTGAGGTCAGTGCAGCCTACGTGGTGCACACGCAGTTTGCGGATGTGCGCACACATTTGTGACAAAAGTGTTTCGGATGAGCAACACTTTTCCGTTACAATAAATAAACTGCACTTTAGATCAATGGTTCTCAGTGCACACACACACACACACACACACACACACACACACACACACACACACAACTCCAACAAGATTGTGACAGTGGTACAATTCCAACTTTTATTGAAACTGAACATCAATATTGCTTTTCAAATTAAAAATAATTTCAATCAATAAGACTCTTTCCTGAGACAATTGAATTTTCAAAATAAAAAATAGGAAATGTGCTATTATCTTACAACTATGACAATGAAATTCTTATTTTTTTTAGAACAGCAAACACATTTTGGTAACCAGAGGTGGAAGTAACTAAGTAGAAGTACTTCCTTTACTTTACTTTTTAGGTATCAATACTTTACTTCAGTATTTATTTTTCTGGTGAGCTTTTACTTTTAGGCTACTCCATTTACTCTGTACTTTATACTCTTTACATTCTCAGAATAGACTCATTATTTTTTCAAATCAGACAAATGTCACAGTAAATTGTGATTCACTATATTATAATTTAGACTTTTTTATCTCATAATTATGATTTTTTTTTTTAAATCTCCTTTTTGCAACTTTGGATTTTTTCTAAAATGTCCTGTCCATACCCACGAAACCACGACTCAATAAAACACACCATCTACACAGTAACTCACTTTTAAAGGCTTTATTTTATTATTATTTTTTATTAGTTTGGACATTTTTCAAAAATTTTCCTGCTTAAATAAGTATTATTTCACCCATAGCAAAAAAAGGAAGTTTTTACTTTTTTACTTCATGACATTTCAGAAGTTGTACTTATTTACTTTTACTTCAGTAAAGGAGTTAAATCGGTACTTCTACTTTTACTAGAGTTTTCACACCAGTAGCTGTACTTTGTGAGTACTTTGACCACCTCTGTTTGTAAGAAAGATAAATGTTTTAACAATATCAATATCAGTGGGTGCATTATTATTTACATTCCATTACACATCTCAGAACATTAAAGTGCAAATTGTATAAACAATTGTACAAATGTGAAAAAACTGAAATATGGCATATTTTTCTTTTTCAGTCCAATCCTTGTCCATTCTCCAAACCTAACAATGTATTGCCATGGTGATGGATCACAGTTTGAGAAACACTGTTTGAGTAACACTGGCAAAAAGACAACAGTTGAGCTGTTACATCATTGTATTGTACACATTCACACTGCAACAATCTGAACATGTCATAGCAACTCAAATATTCTTATGCATACTGTACTTCTCTCAGTCAGTGTAAGTAATAATGATTGTTTCCTTTTGAACATCACTGTATTTTTGTCAAAAAGGATCACACATTTTGTACAAAAATAGGTTGTATTTGAGCTGCTTTCATGTTTGATATCACAAATTGTTACATGTTATATTATAAAATAAGTTTACATGAGTATATATGACAGCATCTATAAGTCTGATCCTTCATTTTCCACTGATATGAAAGCTGTAATCTTTGTTAAAGTTGAAATTTCGAGGAGGAAGTTAATTTTATTGTTGCAGTTCCACCACACAGCTCCTCCTCTGCTCAACACACTAACGTGAGGTGAGTGTGGTCTAAGTGGTATGAGAAAAAAAAACAAAAAAACAGAAGTTTATTTTTGAAATGACAGCTTATTTCCACACCATGATCAAATAGCAGCATGTATTTACTCTGTTGAAGAAGAGGAAGAAGAAGTACACACTTGACTTTTGAAATATCACAAAAACTCAGCAAACATACTTTTCAAAAACTGATTTACATTTTATTTGCAAATGTAGATTTAAGCCAAAATACAGAATAATAGTAGTATCATTTTAAAATGCTTTGTATAAAAATATGAACCTTTGTAAAAATCAAAATATTAAGGAAAGGAAATGTATGGATGATAGATTAAGGGACATGAGGAAATAAATAAAGAATATAACCACATTTATTGATCTGACGCAAAAGATGAAACAGTATAAAACCTACTTCAACTACTTCATATTAACTAAAAAGATATACACAGTACTTTATTTATGAAATTATGAAATGAAAGAGGCACTTGGAGTTTTCAGGATGAACTTTACTCATTAGGCTCTGGAAAAGAGGACAAGATCATTATTTAACAAAATAAAGAAATTCTGGACTTTGTATGTATATATATATATGTATATATATATATATATATATATATATATATATATATATATATATATATATATACATATATATATATATATATATATATATATATATATATATATATATATATATATATATATATAGTGTGCTGTTGTTTCTTACCTGTCCAGGTTCTGTAAACAGGAAGTTTGAGTGCAGGGTGTGTGATCTCCACACACACAGTCAAACGTCCTCTCTCACTTTCCCTCGGCCCTCTGGTCAGACTGACTCTGTTTATGTGCAGAGCGCCGGAGTCTTCCTCTCCTTCTTTATCACTGTCTTCTTCCTCGTCTGACCTGGTGTCTTCGTCTCTTTCTATGTTGTTGTTTTCTCCATCCACTTTCTCATCTATGTATTCTATTCCTTCGGTGTCGGGGTCTGTGACAGCTGCTTTTGTTTCTGTAAAGGAGAAGTGGTGAAATGTTATGACTCATACAACATTAAATGCAGAAACAAAGATGCACATATGTGTTTTTGGACATACTCCTCTCATTTCCTGCCTAGACTCATTACATAGTGTGTCTACAGCTATGGTAGAAAGGTTTAGATTCTACCTCCAGTTCAGAGCATTTAGATGATTATTTTTTTAGTTCTATTCAGGTTAAATATTAAAGATCAACTGTTTATTTAAATAATCGTTTGTTTAAAAAAATTAGGAAGTAGATTAACTAACTAAGTATCTAAAGGTAAAATCATTAGCATTGATAATTACCTCCACCAAGGAGGTTATGTTTTTGCCGACATTTGTTGGTTGGTTGGTTAGTGAACAAGATAACTAAAAAACTTATGGATGGATTTTGATGGTGAGGTGAGGTTTGTAATGGGGAGATCTGGTAATGATTTAGTGATTTGAATTTAGTAGTGATCCGGGGGGCTGTCTACCTTGGTGGAGGGCTGCGCTCTCAGAGTGCTTTTATAGTTATTAGATCCAATATTCATTATTTGTATGATTATCAGTATTATTTTATCGAACGAGTAATAACAATAAGTTATTTAAATGCACACTTGGGGCCTGTATTCATCACTATGTGGCCTTGTGCAAAGTCCATTTCACAGCACTTTTTGATAGCTTATCACTCATTATATGTAACTAATCGACACTGAAATGTAACAGAGAACATTTAGTGGGAAAATTAATAAAGTATTCTTTAAATATTACAGAATTGTACTTTATTTATTTGATTTGATCCTGGAGTTTCTATGAAATGTGACATTGTGGTTTTCTTTTTCTTTATTTAAATGTATTTATAGGTTCCAAATATCAGTTGTTGGTCTCCTTTATTACTAATATTCTGTGTTGTCTGCCCTTGAAGAGACCTGGGTTTTACTAGGAATCAGATTTTTTTTTTTTAACTCAGCACATGTATTTGCCATTAGACTCATATTTGAACATTCTATGGTCCTGAAGAAGACACAGTACACTGTGTTTATGGAAGTAAATATGGATCTGCACTCCAGTGCACAATTTTGACATCTGTCACATTTCAGTGATGTAATAGTTGGATGAAAGGCAAAATGAACATTCAGACTGAAATCGCATCAGAAAATAACTTTATAATGTACTGTTGCATTTTCTCTAAAGACAAATTGATCACACAAAAAGTAGAAACCTGTATTTTCCTGGGTTTCAGGAGCATACGTATATCTGATTTGACCTCTGTCCAGTCTAACCTGTGTTCTTTGATAAAGTAATGTCCTTGGACTGTCACTGTCACTTTTTATCACTTCAAAGCTTTTTATCATTTCACAGCTGAGGTCAATGGTTTCTAAACCTGAAATGGAGATAATTATCCATGCTTTTGTTTCCTCTCACATTGATTATTGTAATGCCCTGTTGACATATTTTCACAAAAAAGCTGATGTTTTATGGGCTTGTTTTTATTGTATTTTTACTGAGATTTTGTCTGTCTCGCATTTTATTTATTTTATATTAAGCTTTTAGTGACGTATTATACTGGATTCTGAAGCACTTTATCATTTTTATCTGTGAATAGTCCTATATAAATTAAATGCACTTACTTACTTTACCGTAGCCTGTGCTGTTTCATAAAAAAATAGACATGGGTGACATTTGGGCATAAAGTCAGATGTGAGACACTTTTAAAAGCCTGTAGTGTAACAGCCTAAGACAATATAAGGATTAAGGGTTTACTTTATATTGTCATATAGTAAGAGTTCATACTTATTGCATGTCCCTTCCTCTTCTTCTCTGACTGTTTAACTGTCCGACTCAGTGGACCTGTGGACCTCTCCAGGGCACACACACTTTTCAGTTCCCTCTGTCCATTGTCTCCTATGTCCTCTGTCTCACTGGATGTCAGCGGTGACAGTGTGTTTCCACCTGCTGCCCAGAGTACTTTGACTTTGGGATGACCTCCCTTCAGCAGGAGGGAGAAAACACCGACACCTTCACTACTCCAACAAACTGAGATTGATGGAGGAATAGATGGAGCAACTATGGACAAGAAAAAGGACACAATATGTAAGAAAAATAAAAGAATGACCTGTCAGGTAAAATATTCTATGAATAAAACATTGTTGAGGGCTTAAGTGTCTGTGATGATTCATACCAATGTCAACATTGCTCCACTGTCTCTCAATGGGTTCCTTTAAGGAGCAGTGCTCCACTCTACAAATAATCCCCCCCAACTGCTCCTTTTTCTCCTGACTCACAGCCTTTCTCCTCAGAGTGGCTGTGGCCCTGAAGAGCCTGGGCTCAGACTCCAGAGGACCCCACATGTCTCCTCCCTTCATCACCTCCTCCTCTCTGTCATCCTGCTCTCCCTCTCTCATTTTCAGCCAGGTGACTGAAATGTTGGGAGGGTAGAAATCTGTGATTTCACATCCCAGCATCAGCGTCTGATCTGGAGAAGTAGAGCTGATGATCTCTGACACACAGGGCCTCCTGATGAAGCCTATAGGGTCAAAAAAAGAAACAATCTTCCGTTTCTAAACAGGATTCTAGTGGCATATAGTGGTTATGGTGTCCCCTGTGTCTTCCTGTTTAGTGATGTGAAAATATAGAAGGCTAGAGACACTTTCTCAACTACTGTGGAGGGTTTATACATTAATGAATATCATTTTTTTTAATTATATTCCATCTCCAGATAAATATCCACTGAATTATATACATCACACTTTTAAATTTAGGCAGATTTGTACACCGTTATTCCCACAAACATTTAAACTCTACATTACATACATGTATCTGTGTGTGCGTGTGGTTGACATTTTTTGCCGTGTTTCTGTTTTACCTCGAGTCTCACGGGTGACTGGCTGCTTCAGTGCAATGTGGTGGACACTGACCCACACTTTGGTGCCTCCCTTTTCCAGTTCACTGCGTGGCAGCTTACACTGGCTGTAGGCTGAAAAGAAGCCCTCAGAGTTTGGTCGAGGGGAGGATGAAGCCTGGGAGGCCACAGGGCTCAGCTCACCCCCCTGGCAGAACCAGCGGAAAGTGATGACATCTGGATGGAAATGTGAGGCTCGGACTGTCATACTGATAACATCTGGAAGGCAAACAATGCAGATTTGTAACCACTTACAAACAGGAATAATTTACATCCATTGAACAATAAGAAGGATCAGCAGTGGAAGAGGTACTCAGATTTTTATTCAGCAGAAATATTCATGTAATAACACACATTGTATACATTAATATTTGTAGCAAAATGCAGCTAAAGTTTGTTTTTATTAAAGCAACAGCTCTTGTTTGGTTTCTCTAACTGATATGTATCCCAGTATTACTGGTATATTATTACTAGTGAAGCATCTCTCTTTTAAAAAAAACTAAATTAATTTCCATTTTTAGGGGGGAGTTTACAAGAGGATATAATGGTAGAAAAATAGATATGTGTTCATAAATGTCCATATAAGTATCTTTATTATTATTGTTGCCGCAAGTTACTGTTGAAGTTGCCATATATGGAGAAAGTGAAAATATTGTAAATCAAGTTTTACATATAAAAGCACCAATAAATATGAGTTCCCTTAAAGGAGTAGACAATTTTTTTTTTCAGCTTTAGCATATTTTCTATGATCCTTGATTTTTGAATAGGAGAAGCTAAACTTTGGCTTTTTATAAGACAGAACAAAACAAAAATAATTAAAACAAGTGGTGCCAGGCACAACAAACTCCTCACACACATTTTACCCAATTTTCCCTAGCTTTTATCATTGTGAAAACATATTTTTGGTGACTGTGACCTTTGACCTATATTCACCCAAATTTAATAGGATCTATTCTGGACCATCTCGCACCTTTCCTGAAAACGTCACGGAAATTGGTCCAGTAGTATTTTGCATAAAGCTACTAAAAGACAAACAGACAGACAAACAAAACAAACAAAAAAAACGGAACCAAAAACAATGCCCCTCTCCTCTTTGGTGGCGGGGTAATCAGTGGATTCTCTTGACCTAACTTTCCAGTTTTGAGATTTACCTCAAAAGACTTTGGAATCTGTACCATATCCAACATAATCTGACACCCCAGGAAAAAACAAAAAAGGTAAATCTAGGATGGCCAGACAGTACAATACTGTGTATACATATATGGGAATGTTAATAAGTTATTGTAAAACCCACACTGTGTAAAACCTTCTTATTAAAAATAAGTTACGTAAACTTCCAGAAAAATATAGCCTCTGCGATACAGTGAAGCCTCCAAATACACTACCATAAAATAGAGTCACTCAAATAAAGAACAATTACAGTACTGAACTGCAATTGCCTCCAGCTACTGAAGAAGAGGATGATGACTTTTCATCTCACCTGAGTCACTCGGTGTCTCTGCCAGCTGGATTTCAGACACTTCTGGAGCAGCTGGAAGACAAAAGCACTGGAAGAATAAAACACAGCACAAGCAGCAGAAAAACAAGCAAAGAAAAAAATGAGAGGGGGGAAAAAAAACAACTTTCTTACACAGAATGGTGAATTTCTCGGACACTCTCTCCTCTACAATCTTGTCCTTGCCCAGGTAGGACACCTGGCACTTAAACACTGCCCCCTTATGGACTGCAATCTGGGGGATGAAGGTGAGTGAGGAGATGAGCTGCTGAATCCCACTTCGGGATGAGTGCAGTGGGCTCTGGGTGTGCAGCTTGTAGTAACCCATCTCACCTCTAGAGGGCAGCAGGGGACCTTTTTCTGAAGCTGGGGAGGTGAGAGTTAGGCCATAGGGCAGATGGATGGTGGTTAGGGGGTTATAGAGGCAGTTAAAGTTAGCTTTGGAGGTGCCTGTTTATGTGAGGTAGCAACATGTTAGCAGAATTAAAGTGTAAAAGAGAAAGCATGGTTTTAGGAGGAGCCGCAACAGTGTTTTAGACATTCAAATATGATGAATTGAGAAATTTTCATTGAATTTAATTATGTTCTTTGAGCTGGAGCTTTGAAAAGTAACTCCAGAACAGCCTACCTGTGAGTGAAGTGTCAGAAATGGGGGTGTCGTTGAGAAACCACGCCGTCTGGACTCGGTCAACTCTCCTCCCCTCAATACTCACTGACACCCTGCCCTTATGGCCTACTATCACACGTGGAGGGAGGATAATGCCTGACACATTCAGGGATTTCTGTTTCTCTAGAGGGGAAAAAAAACAAATAGCACTAACAGAGAAAGCCATGAAGGATAGTTTACTTTCAATATTAAGTTCTGTTGTGAAGCGTGGGCCTTACTCCAGTACATGACATTCACTTCCTTATGACTTTTTGTAAATTGTTCTGTATAAGTATGTGCATGCGGCCACAGTCAAAATTTTGCAACATTAGCACAATATGAGCTATATGTAGGTTTAATAATATCACTGCAGCTGCAAACTAATATGCTTTCAGCTAAAAACAAACTCTGAATGGTATTATTTTACCTTTCAGTACAATAAATATAGTCTGAAATGGTTTTGTGGTCTCAGTATTATTATTAATTTTAACTGGGTGTCATAAGTCTGAAATGTCACAGGATAATTCAAGCAAAACTGTATCTTAGTTAAACAAACCTCCATCCACTATATTTCACTTATGTGATGCCTACTTTTACCAAAAATTCATTAGTCTTAATCACATATTATTGGAAGTTATGTCAAAATTTAAAAAAAGTAGAAGTAGAGCAGTGTTAAAAACCTACCTGAAACACTATGACATAGGAATTGATCATTTGTTTACATTCTTATTGGTAACATAAATCTAAGGTATGCAATTTTGTTCTATAACAAAATAGTCACAAGTTATGTTTATAAAATGACATACAGTACTTCTCTGAGTTTGAACACTGACTCACAGATATGTAAGTGCACTTAAATAATAGAGAATTAGTTATTTGTTGAGGAAAGGTTATGTATTATTGATATGAAGTTCCAGAAGTGTCAGATTTAGGTAGATTTTGCTTAAGAAATAGAGTATGATATACAAAATTCCCATTTTTATCAGTGAATAATTACATTAAAAACATTTAGTTGTGTTTTCATTAAATTAGCTTAAGCTGTTTATATCTACAGAAAAAGAGGCTCATTGTTTACTGAAGCCACCAGCTATCTACTGTACAGAAGCTGAGAAATGTATTACAAATCTTGTACTTTTATGTTATCTGTGGTTTAAGGAGGAGCTTTTATCACATCACCCCTACTTTCCTTTTTTGCTAGTGTTTTTTTAAGAGTGTTTTTATATGCATCTGAACTATTGTGACCAAGTAATTTCCTTTGTGGATCAATACGTTTTCTCTGATCTGAAGCATCTCTCTCTCTCTTTCTCTCTCTCAATCTTTACATTTTCCATAGCTCATGTCTTTACTAACAACCATATCCTGATTGTATTTACCCCACTGTACAAAAAAAAACAAACCGTTGTATTTGACAGAACAATCCTATAAAAACACATTAAATTCGAAACATATTTACAGAGTAACATGTAGATTTCACATTTCAAATATGTTGCTTTAACATACACATCTGCAGGTGTCCCCAGTGTTTTCTAAATCCACCTGGACTAAACTAAGACCAATTTAGGCTCAGTGTCTTGCAACAACACTTTGAAATGTGAACAGTCATAGCGAGGATATGAACTATCAACCCTTTGGTCATTGGACAACCAGTTCAACTAACTGAACTACAGCCTTATGTTATTTAAGATAACATTTAAAAAATCTTAAATTGTTAAATTTCTACTTCTTTATTATTTTTAATGTAAAAAAAAGCAAATAGGCTGTTTTTTTTTTCAACATTGTGTTGTTACAATTTAAATAGTCCCATATTATTTTTCAATTTACAGTTTTATTTTCTCCAAACAATAGAAATACATGTTGACATACACATCTGGTTTGTTAATATACTCTTTTGTTAAAAAAAAAAAAAAAAAAAAAACTACAGCTAGAACTTGTGCTTTAATGGTCAGCACAAAAATCTTCTTAAACAACTTTGCACTATATTTTCTCTTACAGGATTTTATGTTGCAATTTTCCAACTTTTTGCTGTTAATTCTACTGTATTTTATGTATTTATTTACTACTGTGCACGACATTGATGGATTTTAACTCACCATCTCTTCTCCTCCAAGAAAAACCAAAGCAGAGCAGGAAGACCAGAACCAGAGAAATACACATCATTGCCACGGATGCTTTGGCAGCTTTAGTCAACACTGGAGGTTCATCTTCAAGAGACAAAATGAGAAAAGACATATGTACAGAAAGGCTTAAGTTAGATTCAGTAAAATTCAGTTTCATGCATTTATTACAAAAAGACAAAACAACACAGCAGTTCAAAGTAAATTAAAACAGCAAGCAGTCTCAAAGGCCTTTCGCCGTTCCCTCGCGACCGCCAACGTCAGCAGACAGCGAGACAACGTCGTACCGTGGACGGGATGCGATATACTGCCAGAAATACACACTTTTGTATAAATATACAGGGAGCGTTATGGAGTGACTTACTTAAATGTTTCGTGTCGAATGGGTGTAGAACTGCGAGACTGCGCCATTAACGGCCGCTGCCAATGGCAACGAGTGTCGTCACTTCAGATTCACGGTACCATATCACTCCGCAGGTAGCTCGGCCACTTTGAAAGTTAATATTCTTTACGTTCTAACGGCTATTTTTCCAGACAGTTAGAGTAGCAGCAGCAGCGATAAACTGAAATAAGTCGTAGAATAAGCGAGATAATTTGCCCACGCGTGACTATCGAAAAATATTTCCCTTCGGGCGGAACGATACCTGTTCTGCCCGTAGGGAAACATTTTTGTGATAGTAACGCGCGTGCAATATATTATCCCTTGCTAATTTTAGTTTTTCACTCTGAAACAGAGATAGAAGTTTGGAGTTGACATTATTTATATATTATTACGTTATTTTTTAATGATACGGCCTAGTTACGATCGAATTGATTTGATTTGATTTGAATGCTTTATTTCGAAAATGTGCAGAATGCAACAATAATCAATACAACAACGATAATAATAATAATAATAATAATAATAATAATAATAATAATAATAATAATAATAATAATAATAATTTAGATGAAGGTGTCTCCTAAATTAAAATGAGTTTGACACCCCTGGTCTAAGTGATATGAACCTGACACTATCACAGTTTAATACTATGAAAACATGCCTTGAGGATCCAGTTTTACAAGGTCCGCTGTGCCTGACACTGGGTTCACGACTCCAGGTAGATTTACTGCACATTCCACCTCTCCACTCTGCTCCCTCTGTTCGGGGCTCAAAGTATAATAGCGCCTGGTCCTGTAGGTCCCATCTGGGTTCTGCTCGGCCCTCGGGGGCTCAGGCAGGACGGTGCCATTTTGAAGCCAGGACACAGACACCTCCTCTGGGTAGAAACTCTCCACATCACAGTAAATGGTAAGAGGAATGTCTTTGGCACTTGATGGTACAACAAAGAGACTCACAGAAGGAACATCTGAGGACAAAGAAAAGACAGATGAATGATTTTGGCATCCATGCACTGTGAAGAGATTAATTCAATCTGATGAATCACTGTTGAAACAATGAACCACTGTCACAACACACCAAGAACGCTGCAGTATGAAATATAAACATGAATATGAAAGCAAAACAAAGGCAAAAAAACCCAACAAGAATCAAGTGTTGCTAGAAGTAAACAAAACAACATCACTTTCCCAGATTAGTGGAAATATCTAGTCAAACTAAAACTAATACCTTTGACACTAAAATATTGTAAATCTATGGAAATGTGTGACTCCTGAGAATAATAATAAATTACACTTTTTTAAAATTTTATTTTAAATTTTTTATTCATGTTTAAATAGGGCCTGATGTTACCATCATTTGTGATGAAAATCGGCGCATCACTAGTCTACAAGTAAAATGCTTCTGGAATAAAACGAATGAAAGTTGTGTGTTACTGATAAGGAAAACTCAAGTCTTAAATGCTGTTGACTCAAGTTCCCAAAATAAATCCTGGGTAGAAATGTGAGATTCTTAGAATTAACAAGAGAATAGGTTTGAGTCCAACTTCTAGTGGAATATTTACAGTATGTAACCATGTATATAAGTAATATTCTTCATACTGCTTTGCTTCTATGGTCACTTACATCCTTAATACAGTTTACAATTGCACTATACACTTTAATTTTCCTACAGTCACTTTAAATCTTATATAGTCAATAAGTATATTAAACATTTTTACTCTATTTCTATTATATTCTCTACAGTCACTTTGCACCTTTTAACTTAGCTTTCTGCATGTGTGCTCAATATATGTATGTTATTGTAGGTATGCTACTGGATACTTGAATTTTCTTTGGGATCAATAAAGTAAGTATCTATCCATCCATCCATTCATCCGTCCATCCATCCATAAACCACCATATACACCATCATGTATTAAAACATGAACTAAACAGCCCTTTTGTCATTTGTTTTCTGATTAATCTTATTAAAGTATGTAAGATTTAGCACATTTAATGTCTGAAGCAGATAGTTTCTTAAAAAAATTGTAGCACAAGTGTTACTTCTGTTAGAAATTGTTCTTGTCACCAACATGTTTTTTAAGCTGTGAATTGAAATACATGCCTTTAAGGTAATAGAACTCATCATGGAAGAACACATGCTGCTATTAATAATACTTTTTAGATAAAATGTCAAGCTTTGATAGTTTGTTTGCATCACTGGGGAAAAAATATAATTATTATACAATAATAATAATAATAATAATAATAATAATAATAATAATAATAATAATAATAATAATAATAATAATAATAATAATAATATAATCAACTTCCATCATATTGTATTTGAACTGGTCTGAAAGGAAAATAGACTCATAATCACATCTTATTTCTGTTTTTCACTCTACACTTATTTGCACTACTCATTTATTGTATTTTATTGTATTGTATTGTATTGTATTGTAATGTATTCTATTCTATTCTATTCTATTCTATTCTATTCTATTCTAAATTGACCTTCTTGAAAGGGGATCAGGTGGTGAAGGTGAAACTGCAAAAGGAAAGCTTTGTGTTTTTCCTCTGACATCACATCCTGCAGCTTTAAACACAAGCAAGTGTTAAAGAAGTGACATACTCTAACATGTAAATAGTTTGGAAATATCAGACAAAAATAACTCTATATGATCTTGATTTGAGATGTGTGTTTGTTTTACTCACGAGTGATATTCAGAGGAAACTCCAGCTGTTGAGTCATGCCATTATGTACCACCTTGCAGCCAAAGGTAACATTCTGATCCTCACGAGATGGGTAGAAGGTCAGATTGACGTCTGCTCTGTAGAAACCATCTGCAGTCTGTTCACCTTCAACCTGGTACAGAGGTTGAATCTCTTGTCCATCTCTTATCCATGAGAAAGCGACAGGAGGAGGGTAGAATCCAACTGCATGGCATTTAAGGTGGCTCTCATGTTCTAATACAACCCACTGCTGTGGGACGAACACAGTCGGGGAGGCTGGGATGGAAACAGAAAGGGGGGGGGTTGCATTAATGTTGGAATAATCTGGATCAAAAACTAAAGAAAAAAAAGTCTCCCTCAATTTGTACATTTAAAAGAGTGTATATAAAATTTGTATAATAATAAAATACAAAACATTATCTGAAAAAGTGAAAAATGTGTTATAATGTTGAGGAATGCATAAAATAAGATATTATTTAGAAATTAATATAGACAATCATGATTAGGAGATATTATCATACTGTATTTGTAGTAAATATACAGCAAATATAAATATATTTTATAGTTGATCATACAAATTAGATTGTGTGAAGTGACTTACAAATGTGTATGGATGCTCTGTGTTAATGGTAAATTGACATTAAAAAAAAAGTGTGTTAAAGCATAGGAAACAGAATTTATTTGATTAGTAGTTTGTAAAAAGGAGGAGGGAGTTTATAATAAGTTTTCTTTCTTCCCGCTCCTTTTTGAGTGCAATTTTTGTTGTTGACCTTTTTAATTGATGCCTTGATGTTTTGATGACTTGGTGTGCTTGGAATAAAATCGAACTGAACTGAGTTGAATGTAGGCTGAATAGAAAACTTATATAAATGAAGTCTGTAGATCTGTGCCAAAACTTACCAAGGATACTAAAAGTGACATTGCCTAAGTGCAGCTGTGTGGACTTGTAGTTGACAGTGCATTCATACACCCCCTGCAGGCTGAGGCTGGCTTTGAGCACAGTCAGAGAAAAGTCTCCATTGATGAAACCAGAGGTAACCCAACTGAAGCCTTCCTTTATTTGTGCCGCTCCTTCTCCAAATGAGGCGATGTCTGAGCCGTTACTCATCCATTTAGCACTGATAAGAGACTCCTCTATTTTATCCTCTTTTGGGAACGTAACATTACAGGGGAGGGTTACATTTGTATTTGGGCTGGCCTGTATTACAGTTGAACAAACTGGAAGCAGAAAAAAAGAGAAGAAGGTTAGGGAAAAAAATATCGGTTTGATGAAAAATGGTATTGAAATGTCACTTTGTTAGTAAAATGCTCCTTTGATATTAAGTTATTAATACCGTCGCAGGGAAAAAAATTACATCATCAATCGTCATCAAAACAATGATATAATAAAGTATTATTTCCTGTGTGGATCATGTGACTAAAACAACCAGAAAGGAAAACATGGAATGTCCAAAAGCACTGTTTTTGTTCAGTACAATGTCATAACTATTGATGACAGAGCTTCACAACATTTTTGCCTCATGACCCTATTTTAACATCACATAATTTCAACCCCAGACATTCAACATAGAGACATTCTTTTTTTCATCATGTGATAGTTCGTTTTACTTTTGTTGCAAATAAATATGAATTGTAGATGATATTTAGTCTATATAATGTACATTATTATGGATGGAGCCAGAAAAGGCAGGTCAGGTGCAGATTACTACACAAAGTGAGAGTTTTATTTTCTTTGGTCAGGCTATGTACAGTGAGTCCAGTTTATGTTTACAACAATTAATACTGAACAAACAAAAACTCAAACTATGAATTATGAAAGAGCAGCTGCATCTGAAACCAACCACGGTAAACATTTAACAGATGTCATTTCATATACATACATATATATATATATATATATATATATATATATATATATATATATATATATATATATATATATATATATATATAGCCGACTGGTCACATGATTAGTGAGTTTAACACTATAGCCCAAATCAATGATAATCAATGAATGAACGTGGACGACCACTTCAAATAATGTGTGTAGTCTTTGCAAATCTGTTAAGCTGAATGTTTTCTTTTGTGTAGGCTTTCTAGGCAGGAAACATAAATTAGCACATAAACAAGAAACATGTAATCCCCAAATAATCCCCATTTCCTGAGAAAATATCCTGATATAGGACATGACACCAAGGAGGATGATGCTTTAGAGTATGGTCAACTTTACTATAGTCTGTTATTAGCAAGGCCTACAGTGGAGGGTAAACACACATTTATCTACTTTGCAAAGATACCATTTATACCCCTCTGTGCAGAGTTTACTGAAGCATGTGAGAATGACTGTATACAGATAATATAAGATATAGACTTTACCAGACTTTTACCCATTGAAAACAGGTTGAAAACTCACTTTTATAGAATGTTACAAATAAAAGTCAAATTACATTCAACATGTGTGTGTAATGTTTTTTCTTTTAATCTCACCCTCCTTCCCCCCTTGAGCACTTGCCCCACAAAATGTCTGTGCAAATTTTTGACCAAATTGTAGTATGTGTGTAACATCACTCTTCTAACATTAATGATTCATTTTACATCAATTCCTATGATCTGGGGAAAAAATGGCATAGGCAATTACACTATGAGGATAATATGTTCTAATGTTGCTGTTCTCTGTGAAAAAACACAAAGAAAGAAGACTTTTCATTTGTTGTAGTCTATTTTTTTTTTTTCTGAATAAACAGTGACATGTTTAAGTCAGATGAAATTTCCACTTTTCTTTCTGTCTTTTCACGTCTATTGGTCAATCAGTAATCCCTATTCTCCCTTGAATTACTGCAAATATTAAGCCTTTCAGTCACGTCTGTCCCAATCAGTTTAATTAGTAACTAGAATGAGTTCAATGAACATTTGTTGGCTGGTATAGCGTCATGACAATGGAAACTTTCCCTTCATTGAGTGTTTGTTACAGCTCTTGTGAAATGTGATAGATGGGTTGATCTTTGCAGGTTTGCAAGACCACATAAATGTGACATATGTCAACAACAAAGCTAATAATAACATGATCTTTACACGTTAGGCTGAGTAATATCACACATCAATGCAGTTAAACAGCAGCAGATGAAACTGGCTGCACAATCTTAGCAGGAAACATTTACAAACAGTTTAAGACCAGTCTTAAATGGGCAGTGTGTTCACAGAAACACTGAATACTTTATGGGTAAATGAAACTGTGCTTCTTCAACACTTTCCAGATTAAATTAACAACATGAACCAGAGTTTATGTTGTTAATTTTAGTTCTATTTCTTCTATTTCTTGTTCTGTTCTAATTTTATTATATGTAATCTGTGCCCATATGCATGTTTATTTTTTATTATATGGACATTATTTATATGAAAACACACACAAAAACAAAAAAAATTCCACCTTGATACATAATTTATGTTCTTCTATTGTTACTGTCGTGATTGATTAGTTTTAGTCCAAAACAAGTAGCTCCTCATTTCTTTGATAATTGGGATGTGTTTTAATATGAAAAGGTCATGTGGTCTGATGAGTCCAGATTGGCCCCATTCCAGAGGGATCAGCATGACAAGAGGCGTATGAAGTGATTACCCATCATCCCTTGCACCTACAGTATAAGCCTGGGAGGGCAGTGATATGGTTGTCAAGTATAAGTTAAAATTTAAACATGAAGTATAATTTTAAAGTTTAAGTATGAAATTGGAGGGTAAGTTCAATATGTGGAATATGTTTTATGTGTGTGTGTGTGTGTGTGTGTGTGTGTATAAGTACATATGTATGTGTTGATGTGTGTGAAATGACGACATCTTCCTCCTTGCAGTGTATGGATTTGTAGACAGTTCTCATTGTTGTTTTTTATGTAAGGTTTTATGAACTTTCTTTTACACACACACACACACACACACACACACACACACACACATCTATATGGGTATAGTTTTTAAATAATTGGTGTAAAATTTTATGTGTGATAAACGTGATGTTATTTGTCCAAAAACTGAAAGAATATTTATTTCTGTTAATTATATATATATATATATATATATATATATATATATGTATACACACACACATACATTAACACCGTCTTTAGTTTAACTGATACAAGGCAAGTACAGTAGAACTGAAACTCTATATTTTGACCAAAGTGTGTTATTGGAGAAAATAACAAGACTTTTTACTATATAATTCTTGTGATGTAGAAAATCTAAGTTACTATATTTGAGTCTTGCCCACAACGGGTAAAAAAAATAATAATACAAAAAGTATAAAATTGTCAGGTGAAAAGGTCATCACTTTTAGAACATTAGACTAACATTAGTGCTGATCCAGACCCGTGTCCATGTCCACATTATCCCTTTGAACATCATTCCTTCCATTAGTACCATTACTTTATGGAAGCTGACAAACCAGGTACACTTACTGTTCATGCAGAAGTGGAACTTACAGATGCTTTCCACCACATTAGATCTCAGATTGTTGTCTCACTGTACCTTTTGATTTCACTTTTTTGTTATGTATACCAAAATTCTCAAACATATATAGTCACCTGCCTGATAAAGGGTTAAAGTAAATTCACGAAGATGCAAACTACTTGGCATGGACCATAGAAGAAGACGATACATTATAGTGTGATATAAATAGAATTCTGTATCAAGAACATTGTTCCTTTGCCCACATTTGTCTAAAACAATTAATATTTTAAGCACTCCTGCTTCTCACTGGCTCTTCCGTTAACTTAACACGGCCTATTGACAGCTTCAAATGTTCCTATTTACCTCCAAAAAACATACACGTATAAAACATATACAAAGAAATCATTTGCATATGGGTTATCTAACAAAACATCCATGGTACGATCTATGTCCACCTGCAGCAACTCATTGTCAGTGCATTTCATTTTTAACGTAGTTGAGCTCAAAACTCACCATGCTTTATGAGAGTCAAAAGGACGACGTAGACGAGGACTTTACACCACATGGCCAGGCTTGTCTTGAGACCAAGATCTTATCAACAGGTCCTTTTGTAGTCTTATATAGAGCTATGAGGTGACAGTGGGCGGGCTCATGCTGCCAGATGGGAAATAAATATTGTCCCTGGGCCTCACTGGAGAAAAAGGAGGCCCTTGATATGTGTGCGTCCTGTTAAATAAATGAAACCCGGACGACTGATAGAGCAAGAAGAACAGGGCGAGAAGAAGGAGATGTGCATGGACGTCCAAGTGGGGAAAGTGGTCACTTAAAATTCAGACGGGCCTCTGGCCAAGGTTTGGGGGCTACTTTACATTGGTGCAGTGTTGCTGTGAACAAACGGACAGAGTGATCCCACTGAGCTTATGTGGGCAAACAGTCAGGCGAGACTACAGCTCTTTTCAGTGTGAGGAAAAGTTAGTGTGAGGTTGCATTTTGAAGAAACAGAGGATAAAAAAAAGAACAGGATAATGGTTGTGTTTTTTTTTTTTTCCTCTGTGGAGGTTCTCTATCTCCTGCCAGGACAAGTCCCTCTGATTGCAGTTAATTTTTAGCCAGAAGAAATCCTTGATGTTTGGAGGAAAAAGGTGTGACTGTTTCATCCTTGTCTGAGTGGTCATTAACCTGATTAGTTGTTTAAATAGTTTGACTCTGAACTTTAATTGTAGCTTTAACACACACTGACCCGTGTATCTTATTTGTAAATCACAAGAGGTGTGACTGAAGATGTAATTCATCAGGTTTGAAGAGTCTCTCACATGTTCTTTGCTTTTGTTTCCTCCAGCTTTACCATTCTTTTGATTATTCACTTGAGTGAGTGGTTTGACAAGTGTGTTTTATTTCCTTCTTTGTGATCCTTTCTGTGATTTAGTTTGAACAGTTTGTTCTCTTTCTGTTTCTGGTATTTCTTTGCTTTCATCTGGTTAAAGATATCCTTCAGAGAGATGAAGTGGCTGTGATAGAGGAGGCTTATGTCCATTTTATTTTTTTTACATTGATACTTCAAAAATAAAGATTTTTTTAAAAAGATTAAAGATGCAAGTGTCTAGGACAGTGTCATAGTCTATATCAGTTTAAAACACACCACAAACTAATGCTTTACCAATACTTGCACTTTAGTTGATCATATCAGATTATATAAAGTGAATTGTAAATAATGTGTATGTAAATGGTTATGGATGTATTTGTGGTAATGATAAAAAGGACATGAATTATATTGTGTGTTAACGCAGTATATTTGAATTTTAGTTTGTAAAAGGGGGTGGGAGTTTATAAGTTTTACTTCTTCCCACTCCTTTTTGAGTACAAGAAAAAAGAAAAGTTGACTATTTCATTGTTTTGATGATTATTGTGTGCTCGAAATAAAACTGAACTGAACTGAACTGAAAACAAAATATAAACCATATATCTTTACAAAATATGGGGATGACATGGGTGTGTGAAGGTTTTCTTTTTCTTTGATTAATAATTCTGTATTTATTTTGTTCACAGCGGGTCATTTTGTTTCCCTATTAGAGTCAAGTCCTTTTCATTTTATGTATTTTTCCAGAAATATATATTAATATTATTATTATTGAGTATTGTTATTATTTCTGTATTTTATTTGTTTTTGGCTTTCATTTTATATGTATTTATATATGTAGTATATATCAGATATGATTAAATAAATGTAGTGTTCTTTTTCTTTTGGAGGAAGGGGATTTTTATTAGAATAGTTGATACAGTAATAAGGGGTGTTAACGTCGACCCACTCCTTTTGAACGTGCTTGTACTGTTTTTTACTGCAGGTTTTCATTTTCTTTTCTGTTTCTTAATGTTCAAATAAATGAAATAAATCAAATCAAGGAATGTCAGGTTGTATACTATGAGCAACTGAAATAACTAACAACAAAAACTGTCTGGAAAATATAATGCTGACGCAAGATAAGCACATTTTATATATTGTACATTGTGTACATTGTCAAGGTTAGACAGACTGTGGTTACACAGTGCAGCTCAAAGGAAAGGTTCACTTATTTTCTTTCAAGGTTCATTTAAAAATGCCTTTAGTAGGAGGAATATTATCAGTAAACAAACAAAAAGGCTAAATGTGAATTCACATTTACTTTTTCTCCTAATGAACTGAATATATAAGGAGAAACTAACAATGACAAATGTACCTTAATAAAATGAAGTGAATTTTTTTAATTTATTTTTGTTTTGTGAGGACTTGTATAACCAAAATACAGCAAATAAAAGTTTATGCATTCATGGTGTTTGATATTTACTTTATAACGGACTTGAAACCCTCAGAATCCAAAATAGTGATAGTAAATATGTTTTTCATATTACTATAGCGTCACCCCTTTAGTGACGATACATAAGGATAATTGCTTGATGCATGGCAGCAATAAACTAAACCCAGTGAATTTACTCAAATGTTTGTATCTGTGTATCAGTCATTATATAAATTCTGTTACAACAACTAATTGTCTAATAAAGCTGGGTTAACGACTAATACACTACTTATACAATAATTGATCATGTAGAGAATAGAAAGACAGCAGTGACCTTTTAAAAACCTGCTGTTTAAAACAGTCTTCTCTATTACTGCCCTTTTATATTTGTTTTCATCCATTGTGGGCTTTGATTAGTTAGTATGTACATGTAGGTAGGGTAGGTAGGTAGATACTTTATTAATCCCCGAGGGGAAATTCAAGGTGCCAGTAGCTCACGACAAAGACATCACACATAACAAACATACACATGTCATAAGCAGTCAAAAAAGAAAGGATAAGGAAAGGAATACTGTGGACCATAAGAACATATGTAAAAAAGTAAAATACTAAAAGCTAAATACAGGTCCACATGAATGTTCACAGACATGAGATGCTACATTGACAGGTCAAGGTGCTCAGTGTAAGGTGCCGTGTGTCCCGATGATAAGGCATTGCAGAAGTGAAGCAGAGCATTAAATATAATAATATTAAATATAATAATATTAATAATAATAATATTATAATAATAGTAGTAGTAATAATAATAATAATAATAATAATAATATAATAGTATAATATAATAATAATATAATATAATAGTAGTAATGTATGTTGCTACTTCTGTGTGGTCACTTTTTATTTATTTTATTTTATTATTTTATTGATTTATCTTTAGAAAAGTTTCAAAAGAAGTGAAACCAAATGTATCTGATCTTCAAAACCAGGTTTGTGAATTAATTAATCTAAAGTGGAAGCAAACAGGAGCATGTTAGGTGTGGTCTAAAACTTGTTAAGGGTTATCAGTAAAGTTGTGGTCACAGATGAATACTTTTTGGAAACAGATCACAAGTATTTTATGAAGAGATTACATTTCCTGATTGGCAAACCTACCATCATGCATACTTTGGTGTCGACTAACAGGTTAAGGAGAGAAAGATTGAAATAATTATATTTCTTTCAAAGCATAACCTGTTGAATGTAATGTTGTACTTATGAATGTAAGAGAAAGTCAGCTTCCCTAATGAACATCCTTTACAAAAGGTGACTGCATCCATTCAAAGTACCAGTGTAAAACTGTTATTTAAATGAATAGAAAAGGTCAAAGGTCAGCTACTTCTGACAAACATTTTCAGAAACTTGTAAATACAAAAACAGGAACAATTAGTTTTTAAATGCCTTACAGAGAACTGTTGATGGGTCGATATTAACGATGTTTAAGGTTTGCACCCTGTGCTGTTAATGTCACAAAGGAAGCAGGAAGTACTTGTTTATTTTCAACGGGGAAGTTTGGATGTCTTACTATTGAATGGACGTTCCTTACTAAAGAGTGGTGTAAAGTGTCAGAATGGGAAAATACACAACCACAAACACAAAAACATACCTACATATAAGCTGACTCTAAAAGAAAAAATATTAATATTTTGTAGTTAAGTGATTTAACCACTTTTTAATACCAACCTTTAAAAGTTGGAATGTATGTGAATGGTTTGTATGGGTGCTTTGTGTTATTAAAAAAAAAAAACCTATAGAAAAAAAGTGTTAAAGACGAAGGAAGCTGAATTAATTTAATTACTAGGTTGTAAAAAAAAAGAGTAGGAGTCTATGAATTCTACTTTTTCCTACTCCCTTTTAACTAACTACCAAAAAAAGTTTGGTAGTTTGAGCTTTTTAACCAGTTGAACATGGAACCAACCAATACAGTATAAAAACACACTACACATTACGTTTTAATGTGAGAAAATATTTTTAAAATTAATGGTTTAAAATGTATAACTCCTTTTAAAGAAAAAAAATCACTCCTTTCAATTTCAAAATTAAGATTAGTTTTATATATGTTGGTATAAATACAATTATTTACATGAACCACAATGTTTAAAGAGGAACCAATAAAAGGTAAAGAAATATGAATAAGAAATAAGAAAATAAGTAAAAGAATAAAAGACAAATTTTTGTGATGATCAGTACTAAGGGGAATGAAAATAACTTTAATTTTTCCTGTTAGTTTGTCCATTTATTTGGATTTGGTTAGGGATAAAATTCTGTGATTGAAGCATATTTTTTTTCTTTAATGCCAGTAAAGTATTGTTCTTATATGCAAATAATTTATCCAAAATGTATAAATATATACATTTATTAAAGGCTGCAATGCACATTTTGTTTGTACATGTCATTTGGCTTGTTTGTTGTGTGTCTGTGTGTGTGTGTGTGTGTGTGTGTGTGTGTGTGTGTGTATAAGTATGTCCTCTTGACTACCAGTAGTTAAATTTTGTCCTCTGTGGAGGACATTTGTAAACCTGAATATCTCCCACCCTCAACATACTACTGCATTAACTTCTTTTGCTCTCTACAGAGGACATCTAGAGCTTTTCAGTGATACTAAATGTAAAGGGATGAGGCTTTGGTACCTATAAGAAAAATAGTGTACGTCAATAGAAGCACATATTAGGGTAAAAGTAAAAGTAAATGCATGATACTTTTTCTTGATAAAATTCAGACTTGAAATGTCACTGTCATATTTTATATGAATCTCTTAAGTACATATTTTCTGAATTATTTCAGCTATATTTTAGTGTTCAGCATTATTTATGTGTTTAAGAAAATGTCCACTGAAGTGAACATTTGTCGTTATTTCTTCCATTTTATTCTTTTTTTTTGTAAATTAAAAGAAAGGAAATCATTCTCAGAAGCAAAGAGGATTTTAGTGTGAATTGTTGATGGAAACTGAGATATTAAATTGTGTAATGAAGAAGAACATGATGCCATTTTTGTGCTCGAACAACAGGAAGATTAAACAGAGGTCTGATGATGAAACTCAGGCAGGGCAGCAGACGTAGAGGAGTCAGGTAAAGCAGTCTTGGTCACACCAACTGGTCTGGTCTTGGACTTTGTGGTCTACTAAAGCAAGATTCACTTCATGGTTACAGAAGTAAAGGACAGTGGAAAGCAAGCTGTTCTTCATCTGTCAGTCTGTTCCCTAGAAACCCACCTGCTGTTTGACAGGTTCTACCCCACAATCTACCTCCTCAACACCCTGATGGCAAAAGGGCTGACAGGGACTGGAACCCTCATGATAAACAGGGTGCCAAAGGAGTGCAGGATCATTGGAGTTAACGCCTTCAAAAAGAAAGGCAGAGGTGCAACAGAGATGGTGAGTGGGTGGGGTTTGTTTTGCCTGGCACCACTTGTTGTTGCTTTGTCTGTTGTATGTTCTTAGTGTTTATGTGGGTATCATCTGGAGAAAGTAGGGGTGGGAGTGGAAGATAATGTCCTGTGTAATTAATGTATCTCTATCAAGCTTCTTATGCATGTGGCTGGCTCCATCCTTCTCTCCTAAATATTCAAATGATCTCTCCTTCTCTAACTCTCTAATATTATTTTCTAATTATTAAAATCTAGTATCCAAACTCTATTCAAGGACTGCACTCACTGCAGGTGTAAATCACAACCCCACATTTTAAAAAGGAAACCACTTTCTGAAGGTAGTCATGTGGTACTACCTGGCACCGAGGCTTCGGACATCATCATTTCTGTCTCTGCCACTAAATAAACAAACGTCCATATCTTAGCATATCTGGTAACATCACTACTAACTCCACAATAGCTCAGTGATACTGTGAATGCCTTTGTTTGATAAGGGGTGTTTTTTTTAGCTAAGGAAGGCCACAGAGCTCCCTTTTGTTTACTTTTTTTGAACATTGAACACAAATAACTTCACACGCTTCAAGTCTGGTTTCGTCCTTCTGCATTTTTGAATCCACGCCAAGTGTGTCCGAACATCTGTTTCTTAGTGAAGAAGCTATAAAAACCATCACATAAAATGTATAGGCTACTGACAGTATACAAAACTAGAAAAGCACTCTGAACCAGAAGTTTCACTTTCACTTCTGCGAGTAGTGGTCATGCACCAACTTATATTGTCTACAGTCAAATTCATCCTTCAAAGTTCTGATGTCATTGCACATTAACAGTGAGAGCAAAAAGAAGCTATATGAAAAACTGAGTATACAAGAATGAAAAAGAAAATATATGATATACCCCATAATTGAGAAAACACATTTTGGTGACCTTGACCTTTGACATTCACCAAAATTTAATTGGATCTAGTCTAGACCACCTGGCATATTTCCTGAAAATTTCCTAAAAATTGGTCCAATTATTTTTGTGTGAAGTTACTGACAATCACAGACAAATAAATAAACAAACCGACAAACAAAATATGAAATAAAGGATGTAAAGCATTTTATTCATTGTAAATAGCATGACAGTAATGTTCACAGTTCAATGAAAAAGCAAGTCATCACTCCTAAACACATTTTTTCTTACATTTTCCTGGTAAAGCAAAGTATCAAGTCAAACAGGTTTGAGCAGGTGTGGCATCTATTTATATGAACGTCTGACATTTGTGACCAAGTACTGAGATAGACAGTTAGAGAATTAAAGTCTGTTGTGGATACACTATGGATCCACGGACTACATGGATATTTGTCATGTGTGCATTCCTGACTGGGCAAGGTACTTTTCTGTTACATTTTCATGCATTTTGTACAATTTAACCAGTAAAAATCCTCTCTTTTAAATCTGACTGTTAGTTATTGTTTGTTTTGTTTTTTTAATGATAGGTATTAATGAAATGTAACTTGTGACTGTTATCTTTAGTTAGTGCCTAATTGGGTTACAGAAAATCGTGAGTGTCCTCCTGTCACAGTAATGATAGAAATATGGATACATTTATCAATGTCACTGATGTTTTCAGTTTGGAGTGTAATGATTTATATTTTCAGGGTTATTTCAAGGTTTTCAGGGTTTCAAGTTTTCTAAGCATGATGAAATTATTACAGGGATGACACTTGTTTTTTTTGTTTGTTTTGGGGTTGTTGTTTTGTTTTGTTTTTTACACTTGTATTAGATTTGAACTTGGATTTTTGAGAAATGAATACTGATAGTACGAGGTATCATCATCAGGACAATCTTTAACAGCATCTTCATGGTGACCATGTAAATTTTGAAAAGCCAGAGTTTGACTTTTTTATTTGAGCTTTGTAATCAGGTGAGTCAGCCTCTAAAGTTACAGCAATTTGGACTTTGACACTTGGACATTTTACAGATGGCAGGTACCATGTCTCAGTCTCTATCAAATAAAGTCTAGTTTGGCATCTAGCTCTTCAATAGTGACTGAAATTGTCTGAACTTATTTTGGACAAATCTGTTTGGTACAAATGTATGCTATTTCTTTTGATCTGGAATGCCTTTTCATGCATTTTGTATAATCTAACCAGTCAAAATTATTTCTTTTAAATCTGACCTTTGGTTTTAAGACGGGTATTGATTCACTTGAACTTGTTGAGGCCATTGTCAGTCGTTAAATGTATGACAATATGTAACTATAAATATGTGTGCTTCTTTAAAATTGGGTTCATTTTAGTATCTGGCACTTTGTCAGCTTTGTCAGACCCAATAATAAAAGACACATTTAGACATATTTCTCCCGAGGATGTACTTAATGATGCAAACATATGATACTCTTGGTCTGAGCCATCCTAAAATGAATGGATTTTGATCAACACTGAGGCCAAAATTAGGACTAAAATTGTGACATGAAAAGCTACCTAAGTGTCAGTGGATTAAAAAAATAGCTTGAAATGGTATGATATAGTTCTATAAATGAAGATGATTTAAAATTTGATAATTCTAGTGTTTTTTTTTTCATCCAGACTTGGAGGTTTTTCATGAATCTCTGTCTCATCCCAGGTTTGATGTGTAATCCATTCCGTCCACTCATGCTACACATAAAACCTGACCATTTAAACATATAATATATAACATATAACATACGATATATTATATCGTGAGTGACTTTACAAGAATGGTTATTATTGTAAAATTGCATAAAAAGTTCAAATACCCAAATCTACCTCATAAAAACATAGTTTTTAGAAAAAAAACACACAATTTTCATGTAATTTTGATCATGCTACATATGGATTTTTCTATAAAAAATATTAAACTTTTTTTAAAAAATTTACTTTCAACAGAAAATTACTTTCTCTTTTATCTCAGTAAATATTTATTTTTAAAATAGATCCAACAGACGCTTCCAAACTTGCTTCATAACATTATTCTACATCTGGTTTGAATTGTGTCCTGTTTTTAGGACCAGTTTCATAGAAGCTGATATTCTTGCAGGAATTGAAGAAAAACACACAGCTCACTACCTCTGAGTGGCATGTGTCTATAATAAGGCTGCTCACTAACACTAACAAAAAGGTGAAATTGGATCATTTTCTATGGCACACCTGATGATTATTCACGACACACTGATGTGCCACAGCAAAGTGTTTGGGAAACACTGGTATAGTGTATCTGGAATTTATTTCCCTGGGGCCAAATTTTTATGATATTATATAGCTGAAAATCAAATTTTATGATGTTATTATACCATGGCTCAGGAGGAAGATAACTGATAACAATACCTGAAGGGTTGAAAGTTTGAATTCTGCTCTGTCCTAGTCAGTCCATTGTGTCTTTGCCTCCAGTACAACTCACACTGATGTATGAATATGTGGTGGTGGTCAAAGGGGCTGTCAGTGCTGGGAATAACGGCGTTAGAGTATAATGGCGTTACTATGCAGCCACATTTCGAGTAATGTAGTAATTTCTTAATTATTTTATCCATAACTGTATCGCCGTTACATGCGTGTTTTTTGTGGGAACTACTTTTGACCGGACCATGAGTTAACCCTGTCCTCACAGACGTGTGCTAATGACGTCATTGTTATTGACGCGTCAGTTGTTATGGTAACGTCACTAACAAAACGCGCCAAAACAAAGAGGCAGCAGAAGAGGAACTCACAAGACTAGATGGCGAAATGCATAAAAACATATTGACTGATCACTGAGCCTCATTAACTGGTTGAAGTCAGTCACTGAGAAATGAAAACAGACACACACACGACGGAGCTTAAGTCAATTTTTAAACACGAGGTCGAGCGATATTTTGTTAAAGGCTCATTTTAAATCGTCACACATAGAGAAAATATTCGATATTCCAGTAAATTAGTATGGTGTAAAAAAAAAAAACCCTTAATGATGACCACCAGTCTGCAGTTGCGCAGAAACTCCTTTTGTCGTAGTCCACCCGTTAAGTCATTTTCAGTCGGTCTGTCAAATAGATAACACAGCTCATCCAACCGCTTTTAGGTTTCATAGTGGAAACGTACTGTCCCAGTCTAGCTGCTATAGAAGTTCTAGCTTTGTGTTTACGTTTTGAGCACCACGAATTAATTGAGAAAGCATACCCTAAGTAACATCACAGAACAAGGATGGATACCCTGTTTAACTGTTCTGTTAAACTGTTTCGTTTCTTTGACATTTTTAAGCAAAAACAAAAAAAAGTAACGCAAAAATACTTTTCCTGGTAACTAATTACTTTGCTAGTGGAGTAACGCAATTACTCTTTTTGAGAAGTAACTAGTATTTGTAATGAATTATTTTTTTCAAAGTAAGTTACAGCTGGGGGCTGTAGCCACAACCTGTCAGCCTGCCACAGGTGTAGTTACCACCACCATAGAGGGAATGTGAGAGCAAATTAATAATAATGAGTCAATAAGATAAAGTGCTTTGGTATTATTATTATTATTATTATTATTATTATTATTATTATTATTATTATTATTATTATTATTATTATTATTATTATTATTATTATTATTATTATTATTATTATTATTATTATTATTATTATTATTATTATTATTATTATTATTATTATTATTAACTGGCTCATATGGGAAGTGCTTATAGAGACAGGTAACTTCCACCTCTAAATGGCTGAAGGAGAAATCAGAAGTCATGTCACTTCCTATAGTGATCACTGCTTATCACTCTGACTTACAGCAAGTCACTCCACTAAGTCCTCATATAACCTACTTTTCTAGTTTTTGCTTTCACACGATAACTTGTCACATTCAACAGAAAAGAAAGATAACTCACATTGTCAACAATGACAGCATTCCATTTAGATTTCAGACCATGACCGTGATTCATGAGAATGACCTCCTGAACACCTGAAAGGATCAGTTATTTTGATCTCATCATTAACTGCTCAAAGCTGTGTGCAGATGGAGTCTAGTACCTTGTGGAAACACTTACCTACTCTCATTATATCAATATAACATCTATTTATACACCCAGACACATATTAAGTTTTATTCAGAAGTAACTAATGTTTTCCTTTCTTTTTCCGACAGGGTCAGAAGCTCAAGGTACATACATATACACTTCATTTAATGACACACAAAGATGTAAATGTTTTTGCCAATACACAATGTATTAAAAGTGATCTTAACTGTGTTACATTTTTACACACTCATGACTAAAACTACTGGATTGCTCAAGAAGATTAATACAAATAGATTTACATTGGTAATGCAAATTCTAAAACATCCCTGTTTTTAAAATAATTTATTTTCAAAATTAATACAAATTGTGCAAACTGCAGTGCTGAACATTACAGTATTTATGATTTTTGTGTGCATTCTTTCTAAGAATATGAGAGCAACAATAACATTGGGAACAAAAATCAACACATAGCTGTGAAAATAAGTTTACTTCAGTTTAATTTACTATAAATTGACAGAATTTACTCTTTAGATGTAAGATGTGGAGTGGCACCTCTGAACAACAACAGAATAGTGGGTGGAACGGATGCAGAGGCTGGAGAGTGGCCATGGCAGGTCAGCATGCACTTCAGCTCAAGGTCCCACAGCTGTGGAGGGACCCTGATCAATGAACAGTGGGTACTGACAGCAGCCCACTGCATAGAGAAGTAAGTATCACTGATACTCATTCAACTCACACTATAAACCTACTGGATTTCTATGGTTTTTATGGCATAAGTGAAAAGATGGCATGGCAATTTTAAGAAAATGAGATGAAATAAGTTGACAAAGCATCCTGTTAACGGGTTATTGGTCAATATGTCATCTAAAAAAAAGAGTTACTGTCAGAGTGGAGTTGGTACAAAAGCTGAACATTGAACATCAATAATGGTAGAACAAGTAGTGCCAGGCAAAACAAACGCCAGCCCCTTAACTCTTAATAAGTGGTCAAAGTACTCACATTCTGTACTTAAGTAGAAGTACAGTTACTTGTGTGAAAAACAATATCCTGGTAAAAGTAGAAGTACTGATTTTTTTCTGCTATAGATGAAATAATACTTATTTAAGCAGGAAAAAACATAAAAATATTCCAAATATCCAAATATAAACCCTTTAAAAGCAAGTTACTGTGTAGATTATGTGTTTTATTGGGCCATAGTACTCAGTTACATGGGTATGGACTGGGAATTTAGGAAATAAATAGTCACAAATAGGAGATTTAAAAAAACAAAACATAATGAGTGAGATCGTACAGATACCTAAAAGTCTACTTAAGTGCATCTGATGAAAGCTGCAGAGTGTGGTTCTCAAATTTGGTTGTCAAGTCCTGGTATCCTGAATGTTTTAGATAGTTCCTGTTTCCATCACACCTGGAAGCCATGACATTATCATCAGGCTTCTGCATAGTTTGATTATGAGCTGATCATTAATTGAACCTGGTGTGATGGAAAAGGGAAATATCTAAAACATGCAGAACCACTGAGCTTATAATTAAAAAACAACTCTTTCTTACTTACACTTCAATTCAAATACAGACTGACAGTAACTATCTCTAACCACCACTTTATCTCACTAACACCCTTTGCTTTACATTTCTGTATTTTAAAATGACTCACACCTTTATCTCATTTTCAACATCCTGCATCCTCTGAAGCAAGGAGGATGCAGGATATTTGTTAGCAACAACTGTGCAGATATTTGTCAGATATTTGTTAGCAACAACTGTGCAGATGTTCTGATTGGCCCAAGTTTGACTAAAAATCCAACAATTTACTGTTTTTTCCCATCAGTCCATCAGCCCGCCTCTGGACCCTGTACATGGGAAGACTGACTCAAGTTGGTTCCAATGTCAATGAGGTAGTAAGAACACTGTCCCAGGATGTGATCGTCCATCCAGACTACAATGAGACAGGTTTTATCAATGACATTGCGCTGATGAGGTTAAGCAGCCCAGTCAGTTTCACTGACTTCATCAGACCAATCTGCCTGGCACAAAATGGCAGCAGCTTCCCCAACAACACTTTGTGTTGGTCCACTGGATGGGGCAGAATTAGAGCAAATGGTGAGTGTATTGCCACAGTAATGATGGAAATCAGGGTACATTTATTTATGTCACTAATGTTTTCAGTTTTGAGGGTTTTGAAGCAGTTTTGTTTTTTCACGTTTAGCAATACAAATGTTTAGCTACACAGAAAAGCATGGCTAATCAAGACAAAACTCACCATTGGAAGTTATAGCTAGGGAGAGATTTTCAAACACCCCCAATCCTTGACTAGACTGCTGTGTCATCGCATGAGGAATCCTCAGGTCATGACCTTTCATTTGCACACATTTGAAGCCAATTACATAAAAAGTTCCAGAGATATGAACAAAAGAATGTTTAGTGATTTTAAACATTTGACCGTCCCCTTGTGGGAAATCTAGAAATTATAAATCACCTAAAATCAAAGCAGTTCTTCCATGCCACAATACTGAATCATATAGAAAAATTTTTTTTTTTCAAATTATTGCTTTAACTATTTTTTACATGAATATGTATGGCATCACCGTCTTTACTCTGGTGCACCCTTTAACAACTATCCCTTTAACATGAAGGATATCAACGGCTGTGGTTGGTCCAAAAATATATCAGCAAAATTCAATTTGGGGATATAATAATTAAAAGGATGTGTTTTGTTTGTTTTTTTAAGCCTTGACTCCATTTGGACTTGGATTTTTAAGTCATTGTTTGCAATTGCATGGGGTATCATTAACAGTGTAATCTTTCATAGCATTTACCCCTCCATAATCGTGATAATGAAAATATTAAAAGCCAATGTTTATTTTTCTATTCTGAGCTTTACTTTCAGTTCTATCTGCCTTTCTGTGCCTGTAACTCTGAATCTACAGCAATTTGGACTTTTTTTTTGACACATGGACTTTTTTTTTTTTACATAAGGCAAGTACCATGTTTTTATCCAATAAGGTCTGGATTGGTATCTGGCTGTTCAATAGCAACTACTGTGTGGACTTTTTTTTTTGTCAAAATTTTTTTTGGCATTGGTCCAAATGTGTTATTTTTGGATCTGGAATGTAGCTCTAATAATACATCCATGACATCCATGGGCCAGTGTTAGCTAAAAGAAGGTTAACCCCTGACAGTGCCATTGGCTTGGGAGCTGTAAACTCACTGGAGAAAGGCTTTGGGCTACTGGTAATCTATGTATCGAAGTGACAGACCAAAATAAAACATGCCAAAGTAACAACCATATGACAAACCAAACACAACTGCACAACAGCCCTTTCCTATTTTAGAAGTGTTAGAGATAAACACTGACACACTCAGTGGGTGGAGCTGCAGAGAGTGTCACTGCCTGCAGAACTGAATTATTCAGGGTACGACAGTTTTCAAAAGTTCTGTCATGTTGTTTACATGTCCAACCTCAAATGTAGTAAATTATAAACTTAGTAAGTGATTGTAACGCATCTAAACACAAGAATCCACCTGCTGTTAATTAAATAAAATAAAAAGTCATATTGCATGGGTGTCTCCACAGCTGTAATATGTAAAACATATTCATTTTTAATCTCCAGTTCGTCCTAGTTTCATTTGAAGAGTAAACACACAAACATTTTCTTGATAGTATTACCGTCCCCAGTGGTTTTCATTTAACCCACAAAGACCCAGAGTGACTTTTGTGTCACTTTCCAACTTTTTGTTTTGCTTTTTTCATTTTTAAATAAGTTTCTTTTTGACACCCTTTTATCTCCATTCAAGAACAAAACTCAGTGAAAACACAATAAAAAAAAAACAAAAACAAAACAGTGGAATTTTTCTGAATATTAAAACAAAACCATCCATTCAGAACAATGTCAACGCTGACCCATCAGAGGTCAATGGATTAATTTTATTGAACACTTTTAAACCTAAATTGAGAGCTCTGGAAGTTGACTCCACAACACGCACATGCTTTTGTCATAACCTCCCTGTAACTTTATTAATGTTCTCTCATGTGTCTTATTAATTTATTTCTGCTGCATATCTTGGTCAGGACTACCTTGTAAAAGAGGATGTTGATCTCCATGGGATTTTCTAAAATAAGATTCAGATAAAAAAAAAAAAAACTTTGTCTTTGTTCATCCACTTTGCAACAAACCTTTTGGTGGAGACTCATTTCTCTCTCTCTCTCTTTTTTTTATTTTTATTTTTTTTTTACAGAAAATCTTCCAGGCATCCAGACCCTCCAGGAGGTTGAGATTCCTGTGATTGAGAATGACCAGTGCAGTCGGGATTATGAAAATATAAGAAATGCAAATATCTTACCAAGCATGATTTGTGCTGGAATAGCAGGCAAAGGAGCATGTCAGGTGAAGATGAATCATTTTTGTCATATTTAAACTCTCACAATTGTTGTTCTTTTTTTTTTTAATTTCCATTTTCCAAAACATCTACACTCAAATGCTGCCAATTTCCCTGAGCCTAAATGAGTATCAGAATTGTTCTCTGTCCTCTGCATGTTACCAACATTGTAGATAAACTTGGTTTGGTTTCTCTTTTTTCCAGGGGGACTCTGGTGGACCTTTGCAATGCTTACAAGATGATCAGTGGGTCCAGGCTGGCATCACCAGTTTTGGAATACCCTGTGCTCGAGGCATCCCTGAGGTCTATTCGAGAGTTTCATCATTTGACAATTGGATCAGAAGTCAAGTGACACAGAGAAATGTTACCTTTGTGACATTTTCTAAAGCTGTAGGAACTGTAGACACAGCCTATGCATCACAGCTGCCATTTGCTATCCTTTTAACCAGTATATTCCTGCAGTGACTTTTAGCTTAGCAGCACAGTTTTACAGCACTTTTAACATGAATCACATTCCTGTTTTAAAAAGGATTTTCAGATGATTATGATTGTTATTTTATTCTAATGTGAATGGTTTGGGATGAGATCCAGTAACTGTCAGTTCATTTAAATCAAGCCTGAAAAAACTAATTTCTGGATCTTATTTATCTTTTAATCCATTTTAATCATTTTGATTTTCTTATATGTTTTATGTAAAGCACCTTGAATTGTCCTGTACACAATATGTGCTCTACAAATACATTTGCCTTGCTTTGATATGCCATTTTTACAGATTATGGTTTAAAGCCACTTAAAACAAATAATAATAAAATTTTTGTTTTCTTGTCATTTTCATTACAGTCATATCTTTGTTGGAGATTAAAAACAAAATGTGAATAACAATGTGGAAGATGACAATTATTGAAATCGGTTACCCTTTTCATTAATTTCACTTTTAAGTATAACTATATTGCATGTTTTCTTTTAGTTAATTTTGTTAGTTTTGTGAAACTAAAATATGGCTCAGTGGCAGGAAGGACATAAAGCAACATGTTGGGGTAAATACTTTATTCCATGGCAGCAGTATAAATCCTATACTTGGTGGAATTAGACCAAGGAAAAATAGTACAAGTTGTGTAAAAACAATGTGGGAAATATCACCTAAAAAAAGGTGTTTAAAAACAAAATGTAAGGGAATGGAGGCAGAACATTTTCCAGAAATCTCCGAGCTGTAGCAACAATCCAATCCCCATCGTTCTCTTTCACTTTCTACCAAGTTAGAGTAAAAGTGCTGTTCAATAGTGGAGAGACAGTTTCATAGATAGTGCCTATAGGAAGATATGGTTTTTTCCATAGTGATGTTATTCTAGTGGGAAGGAGGTGGAAAGGGCATTGGTGAGTCCATGCTTAATAAGCGTGGTTGGCCACATACAGTGACTCTCCACCAGCAGCACTGGCCCCAGAGGAAACATATTTGCCCACGCAGGCCTGGCTGTTGGCCTGCAAGAAGAAAAAGTATTGTTAAATACAAAAATGCACCTTTAATTTTGATACCAACACTGGTAATATGATCATCTGAACTGATAATAGTATTGTCTGTATATCACTATATGGACTATTCTTATACGTACCAAAGCTCTCTTAATGAACTCCTCCTGGCAGGCCTTTCCATTCTCCTTCTTACCACCCCAGGCTTTGAGGGCAGAGGCCTGAAGGGCACGACCGTAAGAGAAGGTCAGGGCCCAGGGCCTGTGCAGAGGGCACTGGTTCATGGCGTTCAAGTTGACAGAGGCCTCCTCCTCGCTCTGGCCACCAGACAGGAAGGTGATACCTGCAAAAAACAGCACAATAATTAAACCGTGCATTCATTTGATTTAATTTGAAGTAAAATGTGCAAGAACAAGGAACTGAAATTTAAGGAACCATTTAAAAACTTCCTTTTGTTTGCTTTTGTAATTACTGTTGCTTATGGAGTATTGCATTATGTGTATCCAGCTCACCAGGGACTGCAGGAGGCACGGTGCGACGCAGGGCGGTCACAGTTGCCATGGCAATCTCCTGGTTGTTGTACTTGTGTGAGCAGGAGTGACCAGCTGTCACCATGTTGGGCTTGAGCAGAGTACCCTCCAGGTACACATGGTGGTCGGACAGAGCCTTGTAGACAGCAGCCAGGACCTTCTCAGTAACGTACTGGCAGCGCTTCAGGTCGTGGTCACCATCAGGGAGAATCTCAGGCTCAACAATGGGAACAATTCCATGCTGAGGAAGACAAGAGGGCAAAGGGTTAATTTAATAATTCTAAAAAAACAGAGATATCTCCAACATTGGAAACAAACTTACTGAGATGAATCCTTTTGCTTATTTTGATATTTTTTGTCAACTAAAGATTTTATTATTACCAAATACCATCATTTATCTGTGACAAAAGCAAAAACTACTACATTTGATTTATATGAAACTTGTAGAAAAATATACACCAAAGGTAAGACCCTGCATTTTGGAGTTGACCTATAAACAGGAATCATCAGAACAGGAGAGTGACTAACTTAGAATGAAAAAATTAACCAACCAATGGTATTTACAGAGAAAGGATGAAAAATGAGGTATTTGTGTTTAGTTTGTGGTTTAAATAAGTTGTGAAATTGCCAAGGTGTTGGTGCTAAGATACAGTAATGACAATGGAAAATATATATGGTCACAATATAAAAATAATAGTACCATACATGGAAGTGCAAAGACAAACCTTCAGCATAAACCAATTACTCAATACAATTAGCAGAAAGAAGAACTTCTCAAAATAATCACAGTAGTTCAATTTAGTGGTAACTTAAAATAATAAAAATTCCCTGAATGAGGAACAAACCATTTTAACAGTTCTAAAGCAGTGTATATTTCCTTGTCAAACATTGTTTCGTTAGCATTGATCAGTATCAGATAATGTCAGAGAACAAAGTTGTTTAACTGTTTAACTGTTTTGTAAAACATGGATAAGTGATCCTTCCTGCACCACTGTGTGTAATCCCAAAAATGTGTGATCGTTTATCCTTTTTTTGGTATATCCATCCATTTTGTTTATTTATCAGAAAAGCATATATTAAAAGATTTAGCAATATACAAATAGAAAGGGTGCTATTTTTTAATGCTACATGTGGATGGATTGTTGAAAGTTTCTTTGTGCAGATATGTTTTTTTTTTTTTTTTTTTATATATGGCACCACAAACTTTTCTTATACTACTGCTTATCATAATCCTGACCTCAAATTATTTGTATTGGTTGTGTGGAATTCTTGGGAGTGGATGTTCCAATGTTCAGGCTGGTTGTAGCGTGTATGTCTTACCATCTGGCAGATGCTGGCATAGCGGGCCAGGACATTGGCGTTCTCAATGATGGCCAGTCTTGAGGGGGTGGTTGGGGTGATCTTCAGGACACAACGCCACTTGGCAAAGTCAGCACCGTCTTTCTTGTACTGGGCGCAGCGCTCATACAGTCCATCAAGACCTGTAGCAGGAAGAACAGAAGGACACATTTGATATTTTAGAGAGAAGTAATTAAAGATGTCTGTTTGTGTTATGCTTTAATGGGGGGGTCTAGGTTTCTCTCTCACCCTGGGTGGTTGTCTCGCCATTGGTTCCGGCCAGGGGCACAACACCTTTGTCAACCTTGATGCCCACCACCATGCCTCTTTCTTTGAGGTGCTGGGTGAAGGGCTTGCCATCATCGGTCTTCTGGTACATGGTCTCGTGGAAGAGGATCACGCCACCAATGCAAGGGGCAGCACGGTCATCAGCGGTGAAGAGGAGCTGGCGGTACAGCCTCCTGTTCTCCTCAGTGTTCTCAGCATTGATGCTCTGGAAGCGCTTGGCCACGCTGCCTATGTGTTGTGAAGATCAAAAATATACAATTAATCTCATTGTTTTAATGGACTTTCAGCGATGTATATGAAAACGTATGGTTTTCAACCAAATACTGCGTTCTGTACAGTTCTGTTGCTGAAAGACAACGATAGAATATACTGGGCTTGAGAGGTTTATTTTAATTTCCTTTAATTCTCATTTTCTCTTTTACTTTTGTGTGAAACTGTGATGTGATATTTGCTGCTACCATCTTAACTGGGGACCCCCAGAAAGAGGATGTCAAGGATCTGTCTGATAAATGGGGCATCGGTAAAACAAGAGTAAAGCTAGGAGTGTCTAGTCATTCTAAATGGATGATTCATAAAAAAGACCAGTGAAAATTACCAGTGGACTCATCTGCGGCGAGGATTCCCTTGCCGGGAGCGACGATCCTTTGAGCAATATCACTGAGCTCCTTCTTCTGCTCAGGAGTGAGGAAGGGGTATGCGTGTGGCATCCTGACTCTAATTAAAATAAAGAAAACAAATCATGAGATAATCTCTGATTTGCAGAACTCCTGATGTATGTAATCTGCATTTGAGGTTGTGGTTCTTTGTGTGAATGGATGGGAAAATGGGGGTTGATGGAAGGGCAAAACATGACGGTTCATTGTGTGAAGGAAGTGGTTAACATATGGTTAGACGTGTTCCTGTCTTTGTTTTCTACCAGTTGGTGTCTCATTTGTGTAACTGCAGCTGTTGTTACCACAATTATTGCTGCTGCTGTAAAAGTTGCTTTACGTGCTGGGGTTCACAGTTGTTCCCATGGCACAATGTGTATTGACACAAGGGATCCAGTGTCAGACAGCCCACCGCTATTCTCGGCCCCACCCTCTACATATGTGACCACCCTTGAAAAATCATGGCAGGCATGTAGCTGACCTATTCCATTTTCCAGCCTCTTATCCTTGACCTTTTCCACCCCGTTCCCTACCCCCTTCCCTCTTCTTCCCTCCTCCTTTTCCCCTCAGTGCACTACACTCCATTCCTCTCTCCCCATCTGTGCCGTCACTATCAGTAACCTATGAATAGACTAAATATACACATGGTACCAAGGCATGGAAAAGGAAGTACCGTGGCTCAGCAAGAGGGTGTTACATAAGACATATTACACACTACTGTCATACATCAACCAGGGAGTTTAGTAACCCACCGGTCTGGACAAATGCAGACATAAATGGTAAAATGAATAGTACAATCAGTGAGTCATTGATTAGTCTGGTGGAAAGTTTGCATCAGACAAAGGGCGTAGCACTCAATGATTCACTGAAGATAGAAGAACTAAACTACTAAGTCACGGAAAGTAGTTTGCAGTGCATCAGTATGTACAAAAGCAGACTCAACATAGATAATGTGGACTAGAGTGCAACTGAAATACTTGCCAAAAGTGAAACTACTGATTTCAGCGTCTTCAAGAGTCATAAATGAAGAATGTAACCCAATTTAAAACGTGGTTAAATGTGAACACTTATCACTGTCGCCGAATATGTGTTTGAGTGTTGTGCAAACATCACACTTCTGAAACCACACTTGCTCATGCTTCATAAAAACAAAAATACACAAACGGTAGAATTATAAATAGAAAATAAAAGTGAATGTGTCAGTTGTCTGTGAAATTTGTATAGCTTTTACCTTTGAGTTTAGGAGGAGAGCTGGGAGAAGAGAGAGGGAAGGAGGAGATCCGGCCTTCGTCTGCGACACCCCTCCAGCCTGCTGGCTCTTGTATTTATCCTCCCATTGTGACCCCTCACATTTCAGCTGCCCAGATATAAAAAGAACAGGACGCAACCAGAGATGGCTCGTGACATTCAGGGAGACTGGGGCTGGAGTAGCATGGTGGTGAGCAGCGAGAGGGAAAGGGCAAAGAGTGTTTGAGTGAATGGCAGACAAAACAGAGGGTGGGAGAGAAAACAACACAGTTATAATGAATATAAGTATAACATGATAAACTATCCTGTGGGCAGAAATACTTTTGAAGAAGTAATTATTGAAGTATGGCAAGAAAGTCAGGTTCCCTAAAGTATTATATAGAAACAAAAACAAGCCTGTATTGTATTATATACATTGTACCTTTTGGTTTTTATTTAACAGTAAATTGTGCAAAATGTTTTATATTTTATTCAAAAACAGGATTGCATCTGGTGTCAGCCTTTAGCAGCATTTCCGGAGCCAGAGGTCATTTGCGGCGCTATCTACTATATAGGGAGGATAACTTTAGGGTATAATATAGCATGTACTAATGGCACAGACACACGTGTTTGCACAGAGGATTGGTGAGCATGTGACAAAATTACTAACCTGCCCTTAGAAATCCAATCCAGATAGACCCGCACAGTACACTGATCCTTGACCTTTTTGTGACCTTTCTCAATCGTCTCTTCATGGTAGGAAAGGGTCAACTTGAAGGGCTCAGCAAAGGTTGTGCTTTCACGTTGTCAGCTTGCACAACACTTTATATCTGTTTCGATGTCTGACTCCAGAGACACCACCAGAAAGATAATGTCACACATCTGAAATGATGTGAACCATACTGCATCATAAGCACTGGCTTGTACTGTCACTTGAACTTTTTATCATTACCAAGCAGAGGCACAAAAAAGAGCTGCACTTCCTGAAGAGAAAGCATTGCTCGAATCCAGTGTAGTTGCAGGTTATCTGTAATGAGACAGAAGCTACACAAGTGCATAAAATGAGGGCAAAGGAGAATCTTATTTTTCTTCTAACTTTCCAATACATAATTGTACCAACAGTATCATGTTCACTTATTGACATACGAACTGTTCCTAGTTTGTTGCTCACTACAGTGACATCCAACAACTTATAGAGACATAAATACATTAAAATAGATCTCACTTAATTCAAAGTCAAAATGAATTACCAACAATGGGGGAAAAAAATCATAATGTCATCATGTCTTAAGTGTGTGTCTCTTCCCAAAATGACACATCATCACATTTTTCTGGGTCAAAATTTGGATGAAACTGTTGAGGAAGTCTAACAAAAAGGAGAAATGAGTCCTTTTATTTTTAGACGTCTTTCATGAGCACACATGATGGAACAATGCTCTGTTGACTCTTCATCTGTCTATACAGGTTAGGTTTAATAGTTAAATAAACGTCCTTTGTCTTAATGCAGGTGTTGAGATCAGACAAAAGAGAAGAATAGTACAAACAGGGAAAGAGATTCATCATATTAAGTGACACTTTTAGTCTGTAATATTGATAACCCACTATAATCTGCAGGTTATAAATGAAAAAAAAAAGGTTAAAGCTTTGTCACATCACTGTCTCACATATACTTTATTTATTTAAGCGCTCCACACTTGATAACACGATGAAAGTTTGGTAACATTTTCTGCTCTGAATTTATTTAGAATTTACTCTTTTTACAAAATCAGGAAGTAATTGAGAAACAATTGCAACAGTTATTGAGTTGGAGTATTTTGAAATTATTAACAACAAACAGTAAGGATTTAATACATTACAGAACCATTTAGCTGCAAATAATATTCACTGCAAATATAATATATTTGATAACATTACATCTGAATTTATGCATATTGTCATCCATTATTTGACACACAAAAACACCAATAATAATAATAATAATAATAATAATAATAATAATAATAATAATAATAATAATAATACAAATGTATGTAACATATTCTATTATTATGTATTATCACTTATTATTTTATTTTTTACGATGACAAACATGAACACATTGATCAAACCAGATAAAGGTTTTCTCTTTGTGAAATCAGGTGACATAACAGAGAGCTAAGAGTTTGTCAATAGTGTAGCACCTCCTACATACAAGTTCCTCTAACTGCCTTCTTTGAGCAGTAAACTGGATGATGATGTCTGGTTTTGACGCCCCTTTATGACAGACTCACTCTCACAAAAAGTCAGTAACCTCCCCTTGTTTCAGAGGGAATTTGAACCAAGACACATATACTTTTATTTACAGCCCATGGATCAAATATAATGGACGTGATACCTACTGTCATAATATTCTTGTCAGGTAGGACATATTTACTCACTTTGACTTGTTTGTATGAAATTTGTTACATCTGCATCCTTTAAAAAAAAAATCTATATTCTCTTGTAGCTTATCAGTATTGATCTAAGAGTGACATTCAAGATGGTTACATGTTGAAAGTCAAAACTTCCATCACTACATCTTATTGACCTATAACAAACTGGAAGTAGAGTGGCCTGTTATTTTAAACCATGTTAAAAAGTTAATGTATTATAAATAGTAACCCAAAAAAGGCATACAGCTCAAGGTTTTTAATTAAATAAACAGTTGATATTTTAATGATTTTTGAAAAATAAGGTACTGTAATGAGACTTCACATGAAATGCAATGTGTGATCAAAGATTTGAAAAGAAAAAAATCATTGGTATGGATAAAATTAACCAATTGATGTATTTCCTCTTTGAAACAGTATTTCCAACATCTTTTTAAGAAGCAAATAACTTCCTCTAAAATGCATATATGGCAGATTAACTTAATACATCAAGCAAAACTATTTTTTCACCTAAATTCTAAATTATATCCTTAATAAGTATGTATCCATGCATCAACATGCACCCACTGTCTGGGCACTGGAGCCTGTGTGCGTGCTCAGTGAGGGGTGTGATAGGAGTCTGGAAAATAACATGGCTGAGATATGCACTAGAAACAGGGAAGCACACTGTTATTCAATTAAACAACCAAAGAAACTGTGACAGAAGTCCTTTTAATGTCAGTGTAATTAGCAAGGTTTTTTATTTCCTCAATCAGAGGAACTGGACATATTGTATGCAAGCCACTGCTTTGTTCATCGTTAGCAGCAGTGGGTTCATGTAAACTATTTGATGTGAGACATTACAAGGTGGTGTGCAGTGTGATAGGCTGACTCACTTCCTGCTGTCACCTTAGTTATATTTTTAGCACAGGTGGTTCAGTTCAGTTCATTAAATATATTGGTTTATTGTAAAATCATTAATAATACTTCTTAAGGGTAATGGCTAATTTCCGGAAAATTATAAAATATATATATATATATATATATATATACACACATATATATGTGTGGTAGGAAGATCTTCATTTGTTTTCTTTTCCTTTATTATAAAGTGTACGTCCATAAATAGGAGGTTCAGTTTTAAAGCAAACATATGGTCAAGATGGACATTGAAATGAGTGGTTTAAATGAAATTCATGTAATTCTTATAATTGTAATATTGTAAAATTGTTAAATGCGGGGTGGGATTTTTATAAATTCTCTCAACTTCAATCTACTGCTTTTGAGTGGTGACTCGGAAATTGTTATTTTCTCTTTTGTTTCTTTTGCTCTGTATTTTATTTATTTTTAAGATGAACTGCTCAAATAAAAATAACTGAACAGAATTGAATTTCGAGAACCTTTGGTAAATCATTTTGTGAAACCAGAGAGCAGCAGTGCCAAGAAAAAGCAGAACCTGAGGTTATTTGTTTCATTTGATGTTTAATTTCGAAGGACTCAAACAACTACATTGTAACTGACAGGATGAGGCTAATTGAACCTCTTAAGGACACGTAAGTGTAACCTCACCTTGGTTGTGAGTTCTATGAAAGGAAAAGCATTTGAAAAACATAGTGGTATCTTTTTAGCTGTACATTTGTTTGACACACTTTGCAGACCACTTTCTGTGGTAAAAAAAAAACCTTAACTTATGCAATGTTTTTGACATATTTAAGTATGACATGCTGACTCTTATATAAACAAACATATCCTAAGATAAAAAATATATACCATAACTTTACTAATGGGAGAAAAACATGTTTTCTTAACATTCAAGTCATTTTTAGTAGCTTTTTGCTTTAAAGGTGTAATTCCGCTGAAAACCACTTTTCCACGCTCCTTTTGTAATCTGAAGGGTCACCCCGAGTTACCAACACATGCTGCGTTTGCTGCGTGGTGTGTCACCTCCATTAGCTGTATTTACCATTCATAGAAAACAACACAGAGAAACAAGCGACTCAGAAAAAGAGCACCCCCCATTGCAGTGAATCTGAAGTAGCATTAGCATTAGCATCTCCAAGAGGAGATGGTGCCATGGTAGCTGCTGCACAAATTTGAAAAAAAAAAAAAATTGGCAGAGCAAACTGGTTCATGTGCTCTCTGTAGAAATAAAACGTCACTTTTTTCCCTGCACGTTTTCAAAACAAGTGACGGCAGGATGCTACTCTGGGAAGGTAAACACACACAGAGCCAGAGTGGAGGGGGGACATGTATGAGGAAGTATCGGTAAACTGTTGTTCGACCTCAAGTCATTTTTCTACCCTCCAAAAACAGCTTGAATCTAGAAATAAAAAAAAAAAAAAATAGAACCAACACACAATGCAATCAATAACAATGGAGAACACAGTAACATTAATGGAATAACAATGGAATGACTACTTAAAAAAAAAATACAACTGAATTTAAAAGCATGAGTATTTTACAACGGAGTATTAGGGCCACGTGTGAAAAATGTGGGGTTTTATATGATGAGATTAAAGTCTAAATTTCGACTTTAAATGTTGAAGTTTCAACTTTAAAAGTCAAAAGTTCGAGATTAAAGTCGAAACTTTGACTTTAAAATTTCAACTTTAATCTCGAAATTTCGACTGTAATCACGAAATGTCAAGAATAAAGTTGAAATAAAGTTTAATGTTGTTATTTCGGAGAGAGAGCAATCATACCGTGGCTGCAGGGTCCATGTACATTTTGATAGTTTCTTACTCATTAGGATAATTTATTAACAGTCAAAACTGATATTTATAAGTGTTTGGTGGAATTAGTTCTGTTTAATGTCTATCATGGTTGCTACTGTATTGTTTATTTTATTTTGTTCAAATGTTCAAAACAAAGTTAAATTAAAAGAAAGGAATGTTGGGTATGATAATCTTTAGTACAAACATGTTACATGATAGTTTCATTTTGTATGACACTAAATAAAAGAGAAGTGAGAGTATGGGGAAAAAGTAAATGTGGTCTGATGTTAAAACAAGAAAAAAAATGCAAGCTATAAATTATGCAGAATTTAGGCCTTTGACTTGTTAAGAAAATCATTAAAAGCCTCAAGGAACCACTAGAGGGAGCCCTATCTATCTATCTATCTATCTATCTATCTATCTATCTATCTATCTATCTATCTATCTATCTATCTATCTATCTATCTATCTATCTATCTATCTATCTATCTATCTATCTATCTATCTATCTATCTATCTATCTATCTATCTATCTATCTATCTATCTGTCTGTCTGTCTGTCTGTCTGTCTGTCTGTCTGTCTATATGTCTATAAGTCTATAAGATTGGTTAAAATGCATGTAATAGTTGATTGCATGTTATTTATATATATTTCTGTGAAGGTTTCATGTAAATATTTGTATCTTTTAATATATTTTGTTTGCAGGAAAGTTAATACAATGCAGAAACAAGCACATATATGCACATAGTTCAGTGCAGAGAATGAGCGAGAGAAAGATGTTGATAATGTTCTGATGTCTGTGTGGATTTAACATAAATCTGCCAGAATTTAGGCAATCAAAAGTTTTACACAAACAGATTATTTTCCCAACAGTATGAAGGATACAAATGAAATATACTTCACATTTCTTCACATAGAGTAAATGAATGGAATGAATGTATGTCCCTTCTTTATTTCTTAGTTTTAAAAGCTGCACATGGTTTCAATGTTGACCCTGTGGCTTGGAAGGTCCTAAAGAATTCTGCTGCCGGTTTTGGTGCAAAGGTGGTGCAAAGACAAAATGAGTGAGTAATAGTAATAGCACTGAGCTTCTCCCAAAAAAGGAATTATGTAGTATTTATTGATGCAAGTTGTGTTGAAACGCCATTTTGACACATACATTTGGTTGTACTTCTGCAGCTTGCTGGTCAGTGCTCCCCTGGAGCAGTACTCACAATTAAGGGGAAAGATATATAAGTGTTCCATGGCCTCCTGTAATGAAATGCAAATCAGAGGTTGGTTTCTATTTCTAACATAACACACATGTCACAGATTGATTGTCTTAGATTATAACGTAAAAAGGCTTAAGATGGTAATTTAATATGTTTCAATAGTTTTAGCTGTGGTTTGATATGATTTAAATATTTTTAATACAGTGCCAGATTTTGCCGTCAACATGTCCCTTGGAATGTCAATGGCAACCGATCCCAAAACACAAAAGACTATGGTAAGTCAATAAAATGGAAAACATGGATTTCCTTCTCTATAGGTTAATGTTTTTCAACATTGGAGTCACCTGGAATTTCTGGTAATTGATTAAAAGAAACAACAAGTTACTAATAAAACATATGGTGAGTGGAGAGAGATAATCACAATCTATGAAAGACATGACAAAGTGAAGCACTGTGGTACTGTTTATCTGTCACATGTTTGTTGTGATCAGTTTCAGATGCTGCAGCTCTTTTATAATTTATGGTTTGAGTTATTTTTTTGTTCAGTATTAATTGTCAGCCTTGTAAATACAAGCTGGACTGGCTGGTCATATCCTAAAACACAGAAAAGAAAAAAAAAATCTCACTTTGTGCAGTAATCTACACTTGGATTTTCTGCCTCCATCCATTATATAGATTAAATGTAGACTAAAATTTACATTTATTTGCAACATAGTATAGAATACTAATTAGTTTTAGCAACAACAACAACAAAAAATGTCAGTTATGAATATCTGTGGTCACCAGATATTTGTGATGTTAAATTAGGGTCACAAGACCAAAAACTGTTGGGAACCACTGATATAGGTTAAACTACCGGTAGTTTTTCACAGTTCATACAAGTGTTTTGGGAGCAGGAAAATAATCATAGTATGACATCTCCTCCTGTCAGGTATGTGGCCCAACCATTCCAAAGGACTGCAGAAGCATTACTTTGTACAAAGGTGCATGCATGCAAATAGACAGGAGGAACAATTTTCAGGGTTTTGTGCCTTCTACCATGGATGGTGAGTAAAACAAGTAAAAAGGTTAAAATTACTGGTAAAACTTTTCACTTTATGTACTTTTCAGTCATAGAAATTGGTTTGTTTGAGTGCATCTTATTGATCAGGATGAATGAACGTGAGTGGAAATGGTGTCCTCTGTCTTTGTCTTTTCTCTGTGACAGACTGTCCGGGTCAAGCAGACATTGCTTTTCTATTGGATGGCTCTGGCAGTATAATTTATACAGAGTTCATTAAAATGAAGGAATTTGTTAAAAGTTTGGTCAGCGCCTTTGTGGGAACAAATACAAGGGTAGGAATGTGATCACAGTGCAAGCACATCCTTGAGTTTTCTATATCACAGGCTGTTATTCATCTATTTATAACTTTTTTTTTTAAGTAAATTGGTCAATTACAGATGTTCTGTTATTTTACAACTTCACCTCTAACAATGTGTCATTAATTTTTCTTTTTTCTGGTTTCACAGTTTGCAATTGCCCAGTTTTCTTTCAAAGAAAGGTTTACCATCCATTATTACTTTAACAACTTCCAGACCACTGGACGATGGGAATCGCAAATTACTTCTATAAGTCAGCTAACTGGAGGAACCTACACAGCTAACGGCATCAGACGTGTTGTGTAAGTACCTTTAAAATGTGCTGTTATTGTGATCATGGCATAAGCCTTGTGGTCTATTCATATGATTGTAGTTAATCAAAAAACTAAGTGAAATAACATTTGATTTGATCATAGTACAGAGTGGCATCACAGTGAGAAACAGGGATGAATTGCTCTGAATTTTGTTGTACTTTATTAGTCATACAACTACATTTTTAAAGCTGTGAGGATGGCAAAAACAGGTAAATTCACCTTTACTTCCTAAAATCTTTCACAGCTTGTGTTTATGCTATCTTTTTGTTTCACTTCATCAGTGACGAAATCTTTGTAGCAAATCGTGGTTCTCGGAATAATGTGAAGAAAGTGTTAATTGTGATTACTGATGGAGAATCACACGATGCATCGGACTTGAGCAATGCTGCTCAGGCTGCTCAGGCAAAACAAATTATTCGATTTGCTATTGGGGTAAGAAGAGTCATACATCCATCAATCTCCAATACACACATATTCAGAGAAATATTTGTGTTTTTTTTTAAAACTGGTAACTATTGCCCTTTTGTTATGTGAACTGTGTACAGAACATTATCTGCATCTAGAGTTTTTTTCTATGGGTTTTATAGATGATGCGCCAAAACACCATTGTTATTATAGGACATTTATTTTATTCATTTTTTTAGAAACACTTTGAGATGTACTAATTAATTTTCAAAAGGGTCCTGACATACACCACACAATAAAGAACAATTGCTGCACTTAAACCAACCCTATACGACATTATATCTGCTTGTTAAAAAAAAAATCACATGATTTGACAGTTTGAGTTAGAACTAGTGGATGCCTCATACAGCATACAAGTCATGTGTTAAAATGTTTTCATGAACTGCTGATAGAAACCTTTTAAACTCTGTTCAACACATGTAAATATAATTGTATTTCCAAAAAGGGTGACATAAGTTTAGCTGAGCATAATGCTTAAAGTTTTCTATATATTTTGTATAAATTCATAGGTGGGGCGGACATTTAATAGTGCTTCTGCAAAAACTGAACTGAATACGATTGGATCAGAGCCAACAAGTGACCATGTCTTCAAAGTGGACAACTTTGATGCTCTTGACCAAATAAAGAGCACTTTGCAGGACAGAATCTTCTCTATCGAAGGTATGTAATGTTTTATCTATTAAGCTAATACAGTAGTGGAAAAAAGTTTTCACACACCCTTAACATTTTACACAGTATCATGAAATGAACCTACTATTTTTTTTTTATTTCATCCAGGTCCAGTTGGGGTGGGTTGAGGGGAGGTGTAATTGATTGTATGTAAAATCAAAACAAAAAACAATGTAACTGTTCCCATGTATTTTCTCACACTATCATTGTCAATAAAAAGAAGTTTAAAAAAAAAAAAAGAAATACAACCATTTTTGGGAATCCAGTCGTTCTGCCAAATCTAGCACCTTTTCCGACTACTGAGTTCCCAGCAGCTTTAATCCAACCACAGAGTCACTAACCGCTCCAAAGTTATCTTTATTTTTGACCGCCACCACTGAGCTGTCTTTGTGTGCTGCCATTTTTACAATGTTTTTTTTTCCACTGCTGTTATTACTGGACATGTCCCTGGATACAAGTGTAACACATTTGGGCAGGGTTACCAATCGCACAGGCGGGAAAGCAGTGGAACAGGAAGTAATACAGACACCAGACATGACACAGGAGAAAGATTAACAAAATAAAACAGGAACTAACAAACAAAACAGGGAACCCATACTGTCTGGACAGTGGTATCTGAACCAAAATGTTAGCAACAGATCCCTTAAGTCCTGGATCAGATTTATTTGTCCAATACCTTCAAGATATTCCACAATGGGATATTCTTCCATAGTCTGTTTTTGGTCGGTACTAAACACTACAAACCAGGAAGAACCCAATAAAAGACCTGCAGATGTGAAGATACTCTGAACCTGTAATTACCTCCGCCAAAAAGGAATTATATTCTAGTCTGTTTGTTTATTTGTTTGACTGTCAGCAGGATTACCCAAAAAGTTCTGACTGGATTTTGATTGAATGATAGATAATTGGTCAAGGAAGAACCCCTTAGATTTTGAGCAATGAAGGTCAAAGGTCAAGGTGACACTAAAGGTCAACAGCTAAAACATCAGTGGTAATATCTCAGGATTCAGACAAGATAGAATCTCGCTTTTTTTCATTCACATCGTCTCACCTTCAGACATCAGATGGGTCAACACCTATGGCTCTATTATGTAACGTGTGAATGAAAAAATCAAGCCTTGGTCGAAGGTCTGCCGTCTCTGACTTCCGTGTTAGTATTACAATATGAACCTGGTCAAAGTCACTTGGTTCCTTTTGTTCCTCACTTTGCTGCATCATCTTCTAGAGCTAAATGTTGATTTAAGCCTAATGGGGAAAAAAAAAACAATGGAAGGAACCACTTGAATGAAATAATCAATATTATTACCAAATCTCTTGCCAGTGTTTATGATGTGTTGGCTGATTGGGACTGAAATTAACTTACATACACATGTATTTCTGTTTCTTTTCTGTATCAGGATCTCAATCAGGTGGACAGTCCCTACAAATGGAAATGGCTCAAGAGGGTTTCAATGTTGCTTACACACCTGGGGTAAAAAAGCAAACATATTTATGCTTCTGCAAAAGACACATAGATTATGATTATGTGAAAGCTTAACTCATAAAGACCCAGTACTACTTTTGTGGGAGTTCCTAAGTAAATCTTTCTCTCGAGTTCCCCTTTTTAAGTAATTTATCAGCATTTATTATAATATCATTCATATATTTTCCTATATTTAATTTATTGATCATGTAGATGTTCAATAAAGCTCTGATTAAAGTGGAGGGTCATATCAGAAACTGAATAAACTGAAGAAAAAGTGACTTTTCTCAGCAAATATATCATTAACAGAACATAAAACATCAGTCTCCATCTACTGTCATGAACTAACACTGGTGAATAAATGTTTCCAGGTTCTGAACGTCCATATCTGATTATCATGAAAACATAACCAATTATTTATATGGATTGATTAGATTCATGTATCAGCAGTTATTAAACATTTTATATCAGTTAATGATTTTGGGTTTTCAATGGATATTTGGGTCTTTATGCATTTATATGAATGCATGGAACTGCTTTTTGGTTCCAAACACATGTTCTTTTTTTTTCTCTGTCTATATTTCAGGGATTTGCGATGACCAATATTGGTGCTAATGACTGGAAAGGAGGCTTTTCACAATACAAAAGCAGCAACACTCACAGTTTCACTTATGGCCCTACATCTATGCAACCTGACAGTTACCTGGGTAGGAATATGGATAATGAAAGCCAACTGGTCTAATCCTTAGAAACATTGACTTATGTGTTGATCATTTAATTCTAGGTTATGCCATAGCAGTTGCCACAACAAGATCTGGCACATTTACAGTTGTTGGAGCACCGAGATATGACCACAGAGGGATTGTGATGGCCGTTTACGGACAAAACAATTACAGAAAGATTGACCCATTTCCATTTCAGGTGTGCATTTACAATTATGATGGATTGAATGATAGCACCAAAAGAGAATGTGAAACATATTGAACATCAAACTGTTGTGGGTCATTTTATGTGTTAACAGTTCCAAAGTGGTGAATATTTTGGGGCAGAGGTATGCGCAATGGATGTGAATGTTGACTCCTTCACTGACGTAATCCTGATATCTGCACCGATGTATGTGGACAATGATAGAGAAGGAAGAGTTTATGTTTGCAGCATAATTAATATGGTAAATAACTGTACTATCTGCTGCCATTTAATTAAACTGTGTGTTTTTATGATGATTTCAACATGGGCTCTCATCCTCATATTTTCACCAGAACGTTCAGTGTCTTTTTGACACTCCATTAGTCCTAAGAGGAGCGGCTGTTAAAGGGAGGTTTGGATCCTCTCTGGCTGTACTGCCTGATGTGAACAAAGATGGTTTCAATGATTTGGCAGTAGGTGCACCTTTGGAGAATGACCAGCAGGGAAGCATTTATATTTTCCATGGTGAGGGTGGAGGAAAAATCGACCCTACATATTCACAGGTGAGCAGGATGTGATAACTTAACAATATTTCAAGGTTCATTGTATAATATGGTTGGGGATGTCATTTGAGTAACTAATGCCAATCATGGAATACACTGTTGCCATTAAAGTTGGATCTTTTAAAAAATGATTTAATTTGGTTTTCTTTTTCTCCTGAAATGATTGTGCCACTGTCATTAAGGCCAAACATCATATTCGACACATACATTTTGAACCCCTCCGTATCATCAGTGATATTTTTTTAACATACAATACACAGATAATCCACCAGGAGGGAGAAATGTGTTCATCAGAAACTTTTTTTTTCATTTCAAGAATTACATACTAGTAACAACTAGTCCACCAGCTTGCTGCACAAACTCCTTTTGCCGTAGTCCACCCATCATGTCATTTTAAGTAGACCCGTCAGATGGATAACACAACTCACCCACCTAACTTTTGGTTGTCATGGTGACAACATGCTGTCCCAGTCTCTAGCTGCTAGCTCTAGAAGTTCAATTACCTCACGTCAGCTTTATGATTTGTTTATGTTTTGAGCAAATGTTCAAATCTGGCACGAAATGGTAGTAACACATAGATTAATTGAGCTCTGCGCTTGTTACTAATAAATTCGGTCTTGTATTGCTAATGTTCAAATTCATAATTTTTAAAGATATGCTATGCTATCACAAAGCTTCCTCTTTATAACCTACATTACAATACAAAAGAGTTTGTGCAGTGGAATGATTGATGAAGGATAGCTTCTTTTTTCTTTTTTTTTAACCAATGACAGATTATTATGACTGGTCAATGTTGATGCGGTCAAATAGTCATCAGGAACTCAGAATGGACTTCCTTATCTCATTCTTTTTTTGTGTGTGTTTGTTTTGTTTTAATGATACGTAGCGTCAAGATCTACATTTGGGTATGGACCAGTTTGTTTTATTCACAGAATGGACAAAAACAACCGACTGTAACAAGGGACTTCCTTTTATTAGTCTCTACGGTTGGGAGTACTAATGGGGTATTGTGTGGTTTACAGTCTCCAGCCTTTACAATATGTAAAGTAATTAAAATATTTGTGTTAAATAGAGAATCATGGCTTCAGACGTTACGCCAGGACTGAAGTATTTTGGCATGTCCATCAGTCCAACATCTTTTGACCTAAGTGGAGACAACTTACCTGACCTGGCAGTGGGTTCAAAGGGCACTGTTGCCATACTCAGGTAAGTCCATAATGTGCTTTGTTATTACTTTATGTAACTCTTGAAGCTTATATTTGTTTCTTAAACATATGGTTGAAGAAATATACGACTGACTCATATATGACGAATCTCAAGAACTAAGGAATAAAAAGTGTTTAGTTTTATCTTAGATCACAAAAGTAAATCTAATCCATGTTTTTTCTTTGCAGAACTCAGCCTATAGTCATGATAAGGACCGCTGTGTCATTCACCCCGAAAGAAATTTCCACTCAGAACACATATAAAACAAACTGCTCAAAACCAAAGGATGCCATTGCCAGTGTCTGCTTTACTATGACCACAAAGTCTGGAATGCAGTCAGGTTAGTGATGACCCCAAACTTAAGCCAGTTTGATATATTTGTGCAACTTCCACACTCTTACACTAAAAGTTAATAACATCTCTTTATAGCTCAAGCAAATATCAATTTTACTTTCACATTGGATGCCACCCGCAAAAGCCCAAACAACCGAGCGTACATCAGTGGTAAACAACAAGTGGTGACTACATCACTTCAGCTAAACTTAAAACAGATGCTCTGCTCTGACATTAACTTCTTTATTGAGGTGAGTCATTAAACCAGGTACTGTCTTTTCAGTGGTATTAGTATAGCATCAAAATATCCCTACATTCAAAAAATATAAAATAAAACCAAAGGCCCTACACCTCAGTATCTTGAAGTGGAATATTTGACAATGGTGCCCTTGTCTTTCAGGCTTGTCCAGAAGATGCCCTCAATCCTCTTTCCAATGAGCTCCGATACATGTTTGAAGGTTTGCCTGACAGTAATAACCTCAGGCCCAGTCTCCAGCAGCAGACCGCAACCATTCATCAGGTAAATGATTAAGTTACTTCAATGGTCTATGGTAAAATAAATAAATAAATAAATACATTTAATGAATTTACAGACTGTATGTCTTTCCTGTCTCACGATTTGTTTATTCCATTCTCTTCACTCTTCCTTTTATCTGATTGTTAACTAGTATAAACTGTGTATTTATCATTTCATACTTGCTTTGTATTTTCATGTTGTCTTCATATGTGTATCATATGTTTTTTATCTGATTAATTGCTCTGTTGCTTGGCTCTTGTACAATAAATATCTATCCTCAATAGGTATATCCTTTATAAAAATAAAGGTTTATTAAAAAAAAAAAAGGTTGCCATGTTGCAACAAATGTCACCACTTAGTAGATGCATTACAGTTCAGAGAAAACTATTTGAATCCATGTATTTGTAAGGTTAGTGAGACAATAACTGTTAAGGACTGACTGATGCTGAGTAGAAATAGATAGACTATATTGATCTCTTACAGGAAATGTCTCCGCAGAAGAGCTGCAGTAACAGTCTGCCCACAGGCACCAAATAAGATTCCATGGAAACGACTAAGAATTCATTCATTCATTTTCTGAACTGTACATTCTTTCAGAGCAGGGGTTATCAGTCTGTCCTCAAGGGCCGGTATCCTGCATGTTTTAGATGTTTCCCTCTTCCAGTACAGCGTCTGGCTTCTGCAGCACTTGATGATCGGCTTATCATTTGAATCAGGTGTTGGAAGAAGGAAGCATCTAAAACATGTAGGATACCAGCACTGAAGGACCAGGATGGGTGACCCCTGCTTAAGAGGGTCAATGATGAACTAGAGTCTGTCCAAGCTACACTTGGGCGAGGTTGGGGTTCACCCTGGACATGTTTTGCCAACAATATATATTCCCATTTTCACATTGAAGTAGTGTGTGTGTATGTATGTATATATATATATATATATATATATATATATATATATATATATATATAGACCTTAGACCAGCTAAGGTCTACTCTCAATGGCAGGGGGGCAAGGTATTGTATTGTATAAAATGTTTATGTTAATAGGCTATTTGTGACAGAAAAATGGACCTACATCAGTATTTATATTAACTTTTTTTCTTTTTTTTTAAGGTCCAGCCACCAATAAGTGAAAAACTGTTAGAATTAATACACAGTCTATTCCTGTAAACTCTCCTGTGTTGAAGTTTTTTTCTGAATAAATGTAATCAAGTTAATTCTCTGGTTCACAGTTGGGTTTTGAGATCAACTGTGGCGCTGACAACAAATGTGTAGACAACCTGAAAGTGGATTTCAACTTTACCAGGTGAGGCTGACCAACACAATTGACTTAGGTGTGTGAACTCATTGTGTTTAGTTAATTGTAGTAAGTGTTATTTGATCAAATTATCTCTAAGAACCAGTTTTAAAAAGATATATTTTTGCTTCTGCAAATGGAACAAGTAAAAACTTGGTAAGATTTCTTAAAATAAGATTTTCCAAATCTATTGTGTAATAATCATGTCTTTTATCTCACTGAAAATGTACTCTTTAGGTTATTATGTCTTATTTTAAGTGAAAGTAGATATTTGGGCTAGAAATGACAAAAAATACACTTGGTAAGATTTTTCCCTCAGTGAACTATTTAGTATATTTAACTTTAGAAAGACTGGACTTGTGTTGTATGAATCCTGCTACTGTATAATACATCAGAATATTAATGCCATAAATCTTATATTGGATATGAAAAACTGATACTTTATTTTGATAATTCAAGATGGGTTTTTTTGTGCTTAATTCAAGTTTTTAAAAAATCTGCTAAAGGACCAAGTGAAAATGATCTTGGTAAGAGTTCTTGAAATAAGATTTTCCAGATCTTCTGTCTATAAATCACTTCTTTATATGTTGCTGAAAAGTTCCTCCTCAGATATTTATGTCTTATTTTATCTGTGATTAGATATTTTGACTAGAAATGACAATAATACACATGCAAAGACTTTTTTTTCCCAGTGAATCCTGTGTGGTCCAGCACATGACTTTTTTGGGGGGTGGGTGAATGTGTCAATATTATACTTTGAAACACAGGCTGAAGATGCAACATTTTCTCTAGTTGTCATATTAAAGTTAAACGCACCCAACACTTCTCATTTTGCCTTTTTCAGATCCACAGAGCTCAGAGTAGGCATTGATGAACTGCTAAACCTCACCGTGTTTGTGGAGAACAGAGAAGAAGACTCTTACAACAGCCAGGTCATCCTCACATACCCAGCTGAGCTCTCCTACAGAAAGTTCACTGCAGTCCAGGTAATCAGCACTGCCAATAATATTATATAATCTATGATAGTGATGTGTGGATCCATCCTCAAATATCGATACCTCTGAAAAAAGACAACACAAAGAAAGGAGACACTCAGAAAAAGTTTGTCCACATTATGTAATGTGGACATTGGCGTCACCCATGTGGGTTTAAGCCCGTCCCCCATTGCAGTGAATCTGAAGTAGCATTAGCATTAGCATCTACAAGAGAAGATGGCGCCACAGTAGCTTGAATGGTTAAAAGAGACTCTGAAGTCTTTCCTAAGTCAGTCATGTCTTAATAGTTTTCCTCTAGCACTTTGCAATTTAATGTGACATTTGTCTGGTTGGTTGTTTGTCCAGTTTAGTTTCTCTGCTAAATCTGGTGCATGAATCTTGTTCTCTGTAACGAATGTCCAGAGGTGGTAAAAGTACTCGCATTCTGTACTAAACCAAAATACAGCTACTTCTGTAAAAAAAAAAAAAGAATGTGTTAAAAGTAGAAGTAGTAATTCAATTCCTTTACTTAAGTAAAAGTAAAAAAGTACTTCTCAATTATAATAAAATAAATAAATAAATAAAACTGCATGTTTTGCCACAAATGAAATAACACTTATTTAACCAGGAAAAAACTGAAACGTTTCAAAAGTATTAAAAAATAAAGCCCTTAAACGTAAGTTAGTATGTTGATAACGTGTTTGATTGTAGGACAGCACTCAGTTTTGTGGGTAAGGGCAGGAAATAATGAGATTAAGAAGTCTAAATTATGAGATAAAGTCAAAATTGCGAGATAAAAAGTCATACATATCAGATAAGGAATGCATAATTATGAGGAAAAAGAGTCAAAATAGATAAAAGTCTGAAGCCACTTATTTTACGTACAGTCACATCTGTTTAGTTTGAGAAAGTAACAAGTCTACTCTAAGAATGTAAGGAGTACGAAGTAGTTATTCATGAAAAAATGTTGGGAGTAAAAGTAAAGTTTCCAGAAAAATAAATACAGTACTCAAGTACAAATACCTAAAAAATCTACTTAAATACAGTAACAGAGTACTTTTACTTACTTCCCACCTCTACTAATGCCAATACACACTGTCCTATAACTAAATAAATACATAAAATGAAATAACATGAAAGGTAAAGTGTTGTCACAGCTGGTTTACAGTTGATGCTTCCTTCTCTTTTTCAGGGAAGAATCGAATGCAACTCTTTTGACAGTGAAAATGGTGTAACACGAGGAAGGACAGATTGTATCATTGATAAGCCTATTTTCAACAGAAATTCCAAGGTTAATATTGTAATTATGATGTAATAAGTTCTTTGTCATGCCAAATATGGATCAGTTTCATTCCTTGTGTCTTTTTAGGCTCTTTTTATCATTTCTTATGGGATCGACACAAATAGCCAACTCAATGGGACCATTTTTTTCACTACAAATGCCACAAGGTATTATTAATTTGCTACTCTGATGTGTATTTATGATGTTCAATAGTCTTTAAACATTTTGATATTTCATTTTATTTTTATTTTTAGTGGGAATAAGGAACACTCAACAGAAACAGAACCATACAAAATGAGACAGATTGGTGTGAAATACAGCATTTTTATGACACTTGAAAGGTTTGTGGTGTCCCGTGAAAAAATATAACTGCTGTGACTTTTCTAATTAAACAAATGTCCATAACATTGCAGTCCCTTATGTTCATTAAAATATTTTCTTTGTTTAGTACACTCAGCTACAATAATTTCACCTACGGAAAGAATGATTTGGAGAAACCGGTCCAACAAAAACTCAAGGTAAAATATTTTTCTTATTATTAGGGCTGTCAAATGACTAAACTTTTTAAATCAGATTAATCACAGGGTTGCTTTGGATTCATTTTAATCAATTATGATTAAAGCACTTTATTTTGCATAACTGTTCCATCTCAGGGTTTGTTCACTAATCAAAAGCATCTATTGATCCACTATTCCTATCAATACATGTAGATGCAGTTATTCATCCATTCATGCTCATCAGATATGACCCATTGGAATGTTTATAGTATCAATCAATTATAGTATCAATCAATCAATCAATCAGTAACCTTGGAAACACTGTCATATTCTACAACATTACTTCACCAGTAAAACCTATTTAGAAAAATGTTACCAAGTGTATGTTCCTAATTTCTAGTCAAAATATCTCATCACACACATAAAATAAGACATAATAATCAGAACGGTAACTTTTCCTCGAGGTAGAACTGATTTGTAGACAATTAATCAGGAAAGTCTTATTTCAAGAAATCTTATCAAGATCATTTTCACTTGTTCCATTGACAAATTATTTTTACTTGAACTAAGCAAAAATAAATAAATTAATAAAATCTTTATTAACACAAATAAACTATCAAATTTATATTCAATATAATATTTATTGAATAGATTTTTTTTCTGATGTGTTGTACCAGGTTTCATTCAACACAAGTCTGATGTTTCTAAATCTGTGCTGCTTCTTGACATGGGGTCAGGGGTCACACTAAATAATACATTGAAAAAAAAACTAAATCCTACCAAGTGTTTTTTTTTTTATGAAATTATATTACATGATATATTTACCTGAAAAGATTACCTTTGCTTTCAGTTGTCTTAGTTTTTCACAAAATAACCCTCAACTTTAATTTTAAATTTTATGAAGATCTTCATGATCAGTAAACTGAATATAAAAAATGACCACAGTTATATACATAAAATGCTAAATACAGAGGATAAAATTATAATAAATGTTAGATATACAGAACATTTCAACTGGGTCTTTATGTGGCAACGCTCAGGGAAAATGCTAAGTCATTTAATTTTCCTTTTTTCAGGTCTTAAATGATATCAGAGCTCTTTCTTTCACTGTGGTGATCAGAGTGCCGGTGAAGCTCGGTGATAAGAACATCTGGACTGACACAAACAACTTGGAGGTGATACACTATGCAGTGTGCGAACCATAGCATGGCCATAGGGGGTCCCTACAAACACAAACACACATGACATAACAAGCATAGCTACTTGTTTTCATATAAACATTTTGAAATAATTACGTGTCTTTGTGAATTTTTAGTCCCTTTCTTCTTTTATAATAACACTGCTCTACAATTATTATTATTTTTTTTTTATAAAGTATCTGCTTCAGACATTAAATGTGCTAAATCTTACATAAATTAATAAAATGAATCAGAAAACAAATGACAAAAGTGCTGGTTAGCTCATGTTTTAATATATATGATGGTGTGTTATTCCACATATATGGTGGTTTATGTACACGTATACAATAGATTTGTAAATATTCCACTAGAAAGGACTTGCAAAGTGAATCATAATATGCAGACAGTGTTTTGAAGTAGATCTGAGACCAATATTGCATTGGACGAAAACATATTCTCTTGTTAATTCTAAGAATTTCACATTTTGACCCCAGACTTATCTTGGAAACTTGAACCAACCAGCATTTAAGACTTGAGTTTTCTTTATCAGTAACTTATGTGGCAACATTTCATTAGTTTTATTCTGGAAGCATTTTCCTTGTAGACCAGTGTTATCTGTATGTAGCCTAATGTAGGCCTAAAGGGAAATTTAACTGGCAGCACCACCAAGCTTTAGTGGTCACAGTAGGTATCGACACCATTGTAATAATATTAGAAAACCGTGAATTTAGAGGAATCATATGAATCATAAATTAAATAGACACATAATTGTGTAGGCAACAATGCAGCATATTCAAAATGTAAAAAAAAAAAAAATTTACAGCAAATATAAACTTTTTGTCATTAGTATTGTACTGTCCACACAACACACAACTGCGAAGCTCAATAGCCAGTTAACAAAATAAAGAAGAGTCCAAACAAGGCGTACTTTTTTGTATTGGGTGTTTTCCTTTTTCTTTGACTTTCTTTATAGTTTTGTAACTATAACATGCAGAACATATACAACTTGTGTTACTAACACGTTCGTTACACATGCCATAATATTCACACTGCTAGCTTGAATAGCATTAACCTTAGCTCGTGCTCTCACACAACACTCAAACTTCACATAACTAACATCCAATCACATTGCCCACGAACCTGTCCACACACAAAGACGAAAGTTGTCCACGGTTCAAGGTGACGGAATAGATTCAATATGAAGAACAAGTTATTAGAAGAAACATGTTCCACACCGAACGGAAAAAAAGGAATAAAGCTCAACTCTAGTGAAAGAGCTCTCACTCTCCATGAACCATAACGCACAGCGAAAACAAAGATTTTTATGGACGTTCCATCTCACTCCGATAAATTCTTAAATCAACTACATTTTAACAAATCTGAACATAACAAAGTAATTTATACAACATATGAAATTTTGTATTTGATCTAACATATCATAATTATAGAGACCACCCAAAATTTCACAAATAATTTTTCAAGGGGAGCTCATGTTCCCTCAGACCCCCTGTGGTTCGCACTCTGATACCATGCACAAGCTTGTATGTGTTTACTGATACACTGTAGATTTTGCAGTGTTAATTTGGAGACAATGGGACAAAATACACTCTAGAAGAAGTTAAATAAACTCCCTAAGTGTTGATTTAACACTGCAAAATTTACTGTGTACCATAAATATTTTGTACTTTCTGGTTTTAAGCAACAGTTACTCTCATGAATGTTTATTATATGACGATGACATGTTCTTTTAACTAGATTCAAGACTGTAAAAGATCCAACGATGAAGAACCTACTGCTACCAATTTCATTCCACAAATACAGAAATATAAGTTGGTGGTAAGTATGGCATGATGCATCAAATGTATGTAAATGTCCATTTCAAGTATTAAACATGGCTTCTTCTAATCTCCTACAGGACTGTTCTGTGGCCCGGTGTGCAGTCTTCAGATGCACTCAGTTCATGGGACGACTGGAGAGTAAACAGTTCACCATCTCTGCCAACCTCAGTTCAGGCTGGATACAGCAGGTAACTGTCACTAGTTCCTTTAGTGTAGTTCTGTAATTTCATTGTAATTCTGTAAACACACAAAAAAATATTCTCAACATATTCTACATAAATGAATCCTTTACAGTTAATTAAACAGTCCTCATTTTGAAGATATATGAAGGTATCTTTCTGCTCTAAAGAGATATTTTTCTGTCCAAAAATGACTCTTAAGATAGTGAGGGTTGTCGCCCCATGAACTAACCCCACCAATACACTGAAATAATTCAGGTGAAATTCTGTTTTACATTTTTTTCAATGGTATCTAACATGTTCTATTAGGATCTTTGGTGGGTCTATAGTAAATGTTGAAACACTGTCGTATTGATTCATCAATGAAAGATTAAAAGATGAACGAGATGCACATGACATACAGCGATTTGAGACACTGTTTCTCCCTCATCTTCTTACTAAATAAAAAACTACATCAAAAATAGAATAACAATAAATAGGTGGTCTCAAGCAATAATAATAATACTAATACTAATAATAATAATAATAATAATAATAATAATAATAATAATAATAATAATAATAATAATAATAATAATAATCTGGGAAGGGTTAAATGTCATTGCAAAACATCTTTAAACGTTACAAATTGTTTACATAAAAAACAATGTATGTTGAAGTGTATGCTAAGGCTTTCTTTTTAAACTTGATCTAAAAAAATTGCATTATATGACGACAATAGTACGTGACACAATAGGAATATCTGGGTATGACGACGACTAATGCTCATACCCCAACTTCAGAAGACACAAACTTACCCTTTAGGAGGCTCATCTGACCGTGTTTCAAATGCTGTTGTTTTATAATATACGTACCCTTAAAAATAAGTTAGTCACTGTTCTTTTTCCACAAACAGATTGGAGTTGAATCAGCTAAATTCCTCTTGACCAGCACAGCCAGTCTGGAATACGACCAGGACCAGTACATCTTCTATTCACCAGGGTCTAATAACAAACCTCCTGTTCACAAGGTTCAGTATCATACACTACATTGCCAAAAATCCTAATTCTACTAAGTGTATTTTTCTTATTTCTAGTTAAAATGTCTCACCAGACTTAAAATAAAACAGTTTCACCTAAAGAGTAACTTTTCAGTGAGATATTAGAACTTATTTATAGTCATTGTCACTTGTTCCACTGGCAGGTGGTTTGTTTTAATTCAAGATTTATTTAGTTATGAATTCAAGCAAATGGATCAAGTAAAATTAACTAGTGTAAGATTTCTTGAAATAATATTTTCAAGATCTATTGTCTAAAAATAATTTCTTTATGTCTCACTCTTTAGACGGTTGTCTTATTTAAGTGTGATGAAATATTTTGACTAGAAATAAGAAAATACACTTGGTATGATGTATATATTTTTTCTCACTACATACATGTCTGTATAAAACTATAATGTGCATTTGACCCATTCTGATTTATCATGTGATGTGTCAGATCACAGCAGAGGTCGAAGTGTATCCTGAACCAGACTTCACTAAAGAGATCGTTGGAGGATCCCTCGGGGGGTTAGCCTTTCTAATTTTGCTCACCATTGGTCTGTATAAGGTGAGATGTTCTTTATATTACAGTATAAGACAAATAATCAGCACTTTTGAAATGGGAATTTTTTTTTAATGCTTGTTTTTGTCCCTTGTTGTTTATTGTTTCATTTCAATAAAGGATGTCACAGTAGGGTCAATTTTTGTCATCCTAAGTTTGGTATAAATAAATAAATAAATAATATCATGCATTTTTTTGTGTTGATCCCATTCAAAAGACTTCAAACTATAATAATAGCTTTTTATCATTAAGGTTTTATTCATTTTAAATATGATATTGACATGTATATCGAGGGGACAGTAAAGTTAGTCCAATATATGAGCCATTATATATTTAGCTTCTTCTCCATCTTAAACATTGTGTTTTGCTCACATAGGCTGGATTTTTCAAGAGTAAATACCAGGAGATGATCAACAACGATGCAGCAGGTCAAGAGGTCCAGTTAGACGCACCACCAGAAGAACAACATGTCGAATAAAATCACTTGATGTCCTTATTTTAAGTACATCATTAACATAACATTTGCAAGAAATAGTTTGAATGTATCAGTTGGTCTTATTAAAATTTTTCCCCCTTTTTTTGCTACAATAGAAACTGTATAAAAACCTGCTTGAAATGTGAATTCATGAGGAATCACTTATAAACCACCCTCATGTTTGTAGTGTCTTGTGTCCTATTTTGTCACAGCATTTTTATCTTTTATCCCATGTCCCACATGTCCATGTCTGGACATGTGATCCATTTTACCACATTTCGATTATTGACAGATTATTTTGTTAGTCTGTTATCTATCCAAATATCGTAAATGAAGAAAAAAAAGAGAAAGAAACAAGGAAATGCAAATATATGGTGTAATGTTATGTGCATAGATAATCTATGAATGCAAATTTGTGGTAGATGCAGGATTTTTAAAATGTATTCAGTTTGTTCCAAATGCATTTTTCACATAAGAGAAGAAAACTGTCATTTTGTGTTTATTAAGAATTTGGAGTTTGATCAAAGTAAATTATATTTAAGTCTTTCATATCATTAGCCTCATAGTATAAATGCCATCATATTTTTTTTCCAATTTGTTGCCAATGATGAAAAATGAAGGAGCAGTGTTAAGAAACCATTTTACAAAAAAATATTATTTTAAAAAAACAAACAACAGGGCAATTACTTTATGAGGCTAAAGGTATGCTAAAAATACTTAGTTAGTTTGTTAGTTAGTAATTAATTTTTAACTTATAGACTCCCATCCCCTTTTTATAAACTTATAATTAAATTCAGTCTGTTTCCTTTACTTTGTTAAGACACTTTTTTTCTATATTAGTTTACAATAACACAAAGCATCTATACAAACCATTCACACACACCTTTTTTATTCACCTCACACACAACCAGATCTGCATTATCAACATTTTTTAATATAAAGTATTATATTTATATACACTTTAAATGTTGGCTTGTTTGTGTTGACTATCGTTGAACTAAAGAACTGTCACAGAACCAACACACAGTAACTTAGCAAAGAAAACTACTTCCCATACAGTAATAACCCATACCTTCATAAGCCCATGTAGAGGAAACACTTCCATTGCAGCATCAACAAAATATAAAACTTAAAATTGGCCCATCCCACGCCTAACCAGTGACCCAAACAAGAGCAAAGTGTTTATTATAGATATATTATGTTATATTAACCCTTTGATGCATGAATTATGAACACCTTAGTAAAGTTTTTTTCCCCTAAGTGTTTTATTCCTCTTTAAGCAGTAAAAAAGCAATGTAATTGAAATGTGTTTTAAATTAACTTATATTTTATGGAGTTACAAAAATGTCCACTCAGCTGGACAACATGTGTTTAAGCTTTGAACCAAAGAAACATGTATTTAAAACAGAATATATACATACATACATATATACATAAACATGTTAGTGCAGGTATTAAGAACAGCCAAGTTACAGTAATGATATGAACTGACTGATACTAAAACAACAAAACATATGAATGAAGAGAACAACTGTAGAATAAATGTCCACTGTAGAAACCAGTATACTTCAAAGGGTTAATCCTTTAACTCTTGAGACTTAAGCAATTCCACAGTAAAAAATAAAATAAGATAAAATACGCAATAAAATGAACAAAAACAGCCAGTGATAAAAAAAATGAACAAAAAATAATATTAAACTAACAAAATAATATGTAACATGAACAAACTAAGACACTAACAGAACACAAATGAAGAAAAATACTAAAATACATAAACAAAACGGAGAAAAAAATAAACAAATATAAGCAACAACATCAACAGAAACTAATAAATATTCACAAAATAACAGATAACATGAAAAAAGTTTAAAAAAAGGAATAAATGACCAGTGTTGTAATTTGGTTCCAGTAATTTTAGTTTGGGATTTTTCTTCTTCTAAATCAGTTGCTTTTTGACAGCTGTACATTAGTCCCATGAACAAAATTATCAGTAAAATAAAATTAAAAAAATTTAAACAAACCATCCATGCAGAATGTGACAGCGCTGACGCATTTGGGGTTAAAGGGTGAAGGTACAGTATTAAAAATACATCTGAATACTAATAAAATAAAGTCAGTATGTTCAGACACAGCCCAGATATCCATACTGTATAAAGTAATGTAGAGCTTTAAAGAGACTTTATGAAATTATTGTTTATTAATATAATTTACTTTTGGCAGGTAATAATCTATAGGTATGAGGTGTAAAGGTTTATGCTTCTGTAAAAGGTTTATTCATTTGTGACATTTATTGTACGTAAGTAAAACTATCAGTAGTACTATTGTAATACACTGTACTGTAAAACTGAAAGCCTGACATGTTCAGGACTTCCTTATTTGCTTGAAATAATTTTGCACTGGATGCATCTTTTTGTGATACTGTAACTTCCTCTGTTTTTGGAAAAATAAAACTGTACACATTGAAGCACTCTGAATATGTACAAAAACACAGCGATTGTATGGTTGCATCAATATTTATTTATGATTACAACACTTCACATGTCCTGACAGTTTTTAAAATAACCCAAAACAAAACACATGACAGTTGTGTTTTGTTTTGTTAGTTTTTTATATAAAAGATAAAAGATACAGAATGGAGAATAAATAATACACATTTGTCCTTCACTGACGTTGATTTGTGAAATTCAACACACTGAAAATGACATTACGTATAATACAATTTCCATAATAATTACATAAATGATCTGCTGTTGAAAAAATATAATTTATATACATTTTAAGTATGATTTGAGTGCTATAAGTGCATTTACATATAAAAATTACACATTGTAAAGATAATTCTTAGTAGATAATTACCTGAAGTGCAACAATGAGGTCAAACACGGTTGTAAAATAATGATTTAAAAGCATAACATCAGGAGAACAGAGGTAATGGGAAAACCAAAAGAGAGAAACATGGAAAAACCTGCTGCATTTCCTGAATTCTTCTCTCCAGGACCTGGCAAGTCACCTACTGTCGCCTTTATGAATGCACCAAACCTTGATGTTTTGGGAAAGACTTGGAGATCTGCATCTTCAGATTTTCTTTCACCCATAGTGTTGACACCCACCTGAAACCAGGATGAACCTGACATGCACAGCAGAGGGCCTCCTTTATCCCCCTGAAAACACAATTACGGATCAGTGAGGTTCTGATTCACAGCGTCACAGTCTGAACATGATGATGATGATGATGATGATGATGATGATGATGATGATGATGATGATGATGATGATGATGATGATGATGATTAGGCAAGTTAGGAACCACAGTGGAGGGAACCATTTTACCTGTTCAATATCCATGGAATGAGTACATATGTTCTCTGAGGCGGTGGTGTCTCCACAAGCGACTACTTCAGTTTCAAGGTCTCGAAGACCCAAACCTGCACCCAAAAGTAAATTTTTGTGAATATATGTCAAATGTCAAAGTCACAGTCACCAAAAATGTATTTTTGCAAAGATAAGAGATCAGGCAAATGAAGTAAAACTTTTGTGAGGAGCGGGAATTTTTGTGTCTCGCACCATTTGTTTCTAGCGAGTTGACAGTTAACCAACCCATCCTGGCCTACAATTACATCATTTGAATTTAGTTTTAAAGAGCAATTTTAAAAATTTTTGCTTAAAGTTATTCAAAAATTATTGTTTGAGTATTAAGGATTAACAGTTATGACGTTATGTGAAAGATAATGAAGCCAGACCCTGGTTGTCTGTCTTTTAATATCACTTTACAAAGGCAGTACAGGGGGCAGTACGGTGGTACAGTAGTTAACACTCGTGCCTCACAGCAAGAAGAACCCTGGTTCGATTCCCACACCAGACCTTTCTGTGTGGAGTTTGCATGTTCTCCCCGTGTCTGTGTGGGTTTTCTCTGGGTTCCTCACACCATCCAAACACATACACTGATAGGTTAATTGGTTAATCTAAATTGTCCATAGGTATGAATGTGTGTCTATATACAGTAAGTGCCGACTCATACACCTGTATGAGTCGGCACCCATTGTAGCTGGATTAGGCCCCCACAGACCCCCGTGACCCTAGTGAGGATAAAGTGGGTTCAGACAACGAGATAAGATGAGAAAGGCAGTACGGAGCCAACACAGCTTTGAGTCTGTCAGTGGTGTTGTTTGACAACTTTAAGATACTACACATGGTGATTATTTTGGAGCATAACATTTGCGACAAACACAAAGAGATCCCGTACCTTTGCCCCTGTTGCCCCAGCCTGCCACCCAGCACTGAGTTCCAGTCTGGAAGGATCTGACTCCACTCGTGTCCAAACACACAGGCTGGATTGAATCTGTGTTGCTGACTGGTTTAGCCAACTGCATAAGTGCAATGTTGGAACCTGTCATTTGGCTCAGAGTAATGTTCTGAACAGCCAAAGACATTTCAAACTTTTCTGATTGGTTCACACGTTGATGCCCGAGAAACACAGTCCAATCACTGACGTTTAGATTTGAGCTGATGAAAACATAAAGGACATTCAGTTAGCATATACACCCTGGGTAATGTTACAATGAAATAAAAAATACTTTTTAGACTTACCTAGAGAAGCACTGGGCAGAAGTGATGACAAAGCTGACAGCAATGAGGGTTCCTGTACAGTTATGTACACCATTCTTATGTATGCTCACTATCCAGGGCCACATTCCACCATGACTGTTCATAGGAGAACTGCCACATTCTGAAGCTGAATCAAGCATGAATAATCATTAAACCATGGACAATTCAAATAGTAAGGCAAGGCATGTTTATTTATAGAGCACATTTCATATATAAGACTACTTAAAATGCTTTACATAAAACATTAAACACATTATATCATCGAAGCAATAAAAAAAAAAGTATAGGCGTGACAAACATAAAGCTTAAAAGAAACAGTGCAGATTTAAAATAACAACTCTATTCAAATACAGTTGCGAACAGGTGGGTCTTTAACCTGGATTTAAATAAACAGTGTTTCAGTTGATTTGTATAATTAGATCGGTAGAAAAAATTAAGTGTTTCATCCTGCATAAAAGATCAATTATTTATAGATCATACATCCTCAGCACTTCTTTCAGAATACTTACATTCTACACTGGACAGAGTGGACAGTGAATCAGTGGTTGTAAGTTCTGGTTCAGTAGTTGTAATAGGAGGCAGACCAGGACAGGTGTAGCTGCTGTCACTGTCCAACCCACTGGAGTTGAACTGGACAAAGCCTGGCTGATCAGAGGTGATCTGAGAGCTGATCCAGGACTGATACTGGGACACTCTGGAGTAGACTCCTGGCAGGTTGGGCTGAGCACAGCCAAAACCAAAACTAACAACACCAGACTGGACCCAGACGGAGCCCTGCTTACTAACCATTGGACCACCTGAGTCACCCTGAGGACATGGACAGGACACGTCTGAGAGTTGGACAAAATGTTGATTTTACCAAATTAATGATATAATAGTAGACACAGCCTACATTTCTTCCCTGCAGAATGATACCTCTAACCATTTGTCTCATCTGCTATTAAGTTTTTAAATAACCTGCAGGTAAACTTGGTGGGAACAATACACCATAAACCATGTTGATTTTATTTACTGCAGTCAGTGATTAATTGTATTAAATGAGACTGATTGTTTGGTGAGATGAACACTAGAGCTACAAGTCAAATGAAAGATATTTCAATTCAATACCTGACAGGAGTCTTTTCCTCCTTCCAGAAGACCTGCACAGATCATGTTATCTGTGACTGTGCCGACTCCATTCAGACAGTTACACCTTCTGTTTCCCAAAACAGGAACCTCCACTTCTTGTAGAGTTCCAGGGAAAGGTAACAATACTGAGAGAGAGAGAGAGAGAGAGAGAGAAAGAGAGAGAGAGAGGAAAAAGACAAGTCACACATCTATCTCCAGTTAAACTATACTTTGACAATGTGTTTTAAAATAGTGTTGCATGTTTTTTAGTGTATCCTAGTGGTGATATGTGGTTAGAAATCAGCTAAAACCAAAAACTAATTTCACCTGCCACTACTGCATCTAACTCCAGTTAAATTACACTTTGACAATGTCTTTGTTAAAAACAGGTTTTTAGTTGTGCAGTCAAACTCACCTCCCTCCTGGACTGTGCCCCAGCCAGTGACCCAGCTATCAGTACCACTGTTGAACACACTGTCACTGGCTGCCAGACACACAGGTCTGATGTAGTCTGTGAAGGAGACTGGTGAGGACAGTCTGAGCAGAGCAATGTCATTGTCGTTGGTGTTACTGTCATAGTTTGGATGTAAGATGATTGTTGCAACAGTTCTGGAAATTTCATGAGGATTTCTGCTGTGTAGGTTTTGACGCCCGAGGGAAATTACCCATCTACGTGTATTTGTACTAAAGGAAGAATGACAGAAAACAGTTTTTAACAACACGGCATATAACTACAAAAGATCTGGATCTTAAAAAAAAGTTGATAAAAGTTACTGACCTGGAGAAACAGTGAGCAGCAGACATTACCCACTGTCTGTTGATGAGGGAACCTCCACAAATATGACTGTCAAACCTCTGCAGACTGACCTGCCAGGGCCAACTTCCAACTGGAGCATCTTCACCTCCAACTATCCTGTTGTTCAGAGGAGTGATGCCACACACTGGAGGAAATATACTCATGTAAGTGGAGGTTTAAACCCAACACAATATTTTACAAGCCCTAATTTGGACAACCAACAACCAAACACAGTCATCTCCAGGACTGCTTCCACCTGTCAGTTTAACTCAATAATTAATCTGTCTCTTTACTGTTTCCGCTTTGTTGTTTTATTTATTCTCTATTTAATCTTTGCTGTTCATACTTATATTCTATTTTTTTTATATATTATTTGATTATGTTCCTGTTGCACCAGGGGCTTTGCATTATTAAAATTCTGGTCTTTTCTGTATGCTGCACTGACAAGAAAGCTGACTTTGACCATTTGAATGATGGTAAAAATTGAACATGTTACACTTAAAAATGCAATGACTACATCTAATTTCATTATCTGAACCTTCTTTATCCTCACTAGGGTCATATGGAGCCTATCCCAGGCACTCAAGGGCAGAGGCAGTTCAGTTCAGTTCAGTTCAGTTAACTTTATTGGTAGATTTGTTGTGCAGTGTCAGAGAGAGAGGGCAGGGGTTCACCCTTGACAAGTCACCACTTCATCACAGGGCTGACATATGGAGATCAGGACCATCTTACTGTGAGACACCAGTGCTAACCACTGCACCACCCCATAATGAACACAATCCTTCTGAAAGTAACTTTATACTATCACTAAAATGGTTTAAATTCCCATTTAATTTTGTCTGAAAAAGGAAAACCTGTATACACCTAAGGTTCAATGGGAAAAAGAGTTCATTATATGAGTGTGAGAATTCATCCTGCATAAAAGAAGTAATTATTTATAGATCAGACAAATGCCACATACATCCTCAGCACTTCTTTCAGAATACTTACATTCTGCACTGGACAGAGTGGACAGTGAATCAGTGGTTGTAAGTTCTGGTTCAGTAGTTGTAATAGGAGGCAGACCAGGACAGGTGTAGCTGCTGTCACTGTCCAACCCACTGGAGTTGAACTGGACAAAGCCTGGCTGATCAGAGGTGATCTGAGAGCTGATCCAGGACTGATACTGGGACACTCTGGAGTAGACTCCTGGCAGGTTGGGCTGAGCACAGCCAAAACCAAAACTAACAACACCAGACTGGACCCAGACAGAGCCCTGCTTACTAACCATTGGACCACCTGAGTCACCCTGAGGACATGGACAGGACACGTCTGAGAGTTGGACAAAATGTTGATTTTACCAAATTGATGTTATAATAGTAGACCCAGTCTACCTGACAGGAGTCTTTTCCTCCTTCCAGAAGACCTGCACAGATCATGTTGTCTGTGATTGTGCCGACTCCATTCAGACAGTTACACCGTCTGTTTCCCAAAACAGGAACCTCCACTTCTTGTAGAGTTCCAGGTAAAGGTAACGATACTGAGAGAGAGACAGATGGAAAAAGACAAGTCACACATCTACCTCCAGTTAAACCACACTTTGGCAATGTCTTTTAAAATAGCTCTGCATGTGTTATGGCGTATTCTAGTGGTGATATGTGCTTATAGATCAGCTGAAAACTGAAAACTGCACCCCACCAAAAACTAATTTCACCGTCCGCCACTGCATCGAACTCCAGTTAAATTACACTTTGACAATGTCTTTGTTAAAAACAGGTTTTTAGTTGTGCAGTCAAACTCACCTCCCTCCTGGACTGTGCCCCAGCCAGTGACCCAGCTATCAGTACCACTGTTGAACACACTGTCACTGGCTGCCAGACACACAGGTCTGATGTAGTCTGTGAAGGAGACTGGTGAGGACAGTCTGAGCAGAGCAATGTCATTGTCGTTGGTGTTACTGTCATAGTTTGGATGTAAGATGATTGTTGCAACAGTTCTGGAAATTTCATGAGGATTTCTGCTGTGTAGGTTCTGACGCCCGAGGGAAATTACCCATCTACGTGTATTTGTACTAAAGGAAGAATGACAGAAAACAGTTTTTAACAACACGGCATATAACTACAAAAGATCTGGATCTTAAAAAAAAGTTGATAAAAGTTACTGACCTGGAGAAACAGTGAGCAGCAGACATTACCCACTGTCTGTTGATGAGGGAACCTCCACAAATATGACTGTCAAACCTCTGCAGACTGACCTGCCAGGGCCAACTTCCAACTGGAGCATCTTCACCTCCAACTATCCTGTTGTTCAGAGGAGTGATGCCACACACTGCAAACCACACAAGTGGGTATAGACCATTAGGAAACACTAAATAGTTATTGTTTAAACAATGTTTGATCAATGCAACAGCTACACTTTGAAAGCACTGGAAGAAAAGAATATCTGGTACTTACCATCAAGCTGGGCCTTTGAATCTGGGAAAGATTAAATATTAGTGGGTCAGTTATGTAATATCAAATGTATTATGTATCAGTTGGTGCACAGAGTACGCAGGTGTTCAGCATTTGTTTTGCTCTGGTATACAGTAAATGAGTAATTTAACCCTTGTTAGTGGTACACCCTATTAAATGGCAATTTTTAAAACCATCCTGTACTAATAGTTGTCCTTCAGTTTTTGCTGTAACCAAATGTACAGTAGGACTTGGTCATTTGAAAATGTTTTATGTTGAAAAAGTAATGCAACAGTTCTCTGTTCTCTCATTTTTATATTTAATTTGACTAGATCTTAATATATCTCTTGAATTAAAAACAATTCAAAGTTTGTTTGTTCACACATGGTAGTATTAAGTTGAAGGTAGAGTATAATTCAAGTCTGCCTGCTTTTATTGTAAAACATCTTTTTCTGTTCATGACCATAACCAGTCCATAAAACATCCAATTGCCACACAACATTCAGACAGCAACAATCTTGATAAAAAATAAAATCAGGCTGAGGTCAAAGGTCACGTTAATGGTTGTACAACGTTAGTGTTTTTTCATTGTGTCGTAATGTCATCGGAACCCGCTTTATCCAGGGGTCACTGGGGGCCTAATCCAGCTACAATGGGTGAAGGTGGGGTACACCCTGTATGAGTCTCCAGTTCATCTCAGGACTGAACATATATAGACAAACAATCACTCTCACATTCACACCTATGGACAATTTAGAACAATTAACCTATCAGTGCATGTGTTTGGATGGTGGGAGGAAACTGGAGAAAACCCACGTAGACACGAGGAGAACATGCAAACTCCACACAGAAAGGTCTGGTGTGGGAATTGAACCAGGGTCCTACTGTCTGTGAGGCACTAGTGCTAACCACTGCACCACTGCGCCACCCCCACATATTGTGTTTGTAAAGTGATATTAAAAAAACAGACAACCAGGGTCTGGATTCATTACCTTTCACATAACGTCATAAATGTTCATTCTTAATACTCTAACAATATTTGAATAACTTTAAGCAAAAATATTTAAAATTGCTCTTTGAAGCTAAATTCTATGTAAATCTAACTGATGTGATCAAAGTGTGACTTACCTCCACAATAGAGACTCGCCAAAGTCACCATACTGATCCATTTTCCCAAAGCCATTTTGTGACTGCAGAGCAGATGCCAATGTTGTGCCACTCTTTATATGTTGGGTTAGATCCATCACCTACCATGAAATGTGACACATCTGTGAAACCACTCCCCCCCCTCAAGCTTAGCCACAGTAATTACAATTTCCTTGTTCCTTTTTCTAGTTTATGGAAGATGGAAGATAACCGATGGAATCCAGTAAGAGGTGGTGTCATTTCACATGCACATCACACAGAGAAAGTCATCCATATATTATATCATTTTGAATGAAATGTGAGCTCAGGATACACAAATGTAAAATTATGTAAGATAACAATTTAAGACACAAGTAAAATACTAGTCTTTCTTTTATTTGATATCTGGGATAAAATTACTTGTAAAGACAAATAAGTTAAACACAAACAAATGCAGGTAGAATAACAGTCTACACATGTGACTTATCTCAATACAAACACAACTTAACAAAAGTATTGTCTTATATAAATCACTTACCCTGTGTCTCACAAAGCTGATGACAGATTAGTGCAAATACTTTCCTTGTCCCCTCTAAATGAGAAATGACCTCCTGTGGAAACTTTTAAAATATGAGTGACTTTTGTCTTTGTTTGTACAACATTCATGCACATTCAGCACTTTGGTTTACACATGTACTGTACAGATGAATAGATGGAATGGTATTTTAGACACAGCATCTCATCATGTCACTGGTGCCTTGGAAACAACCTGTCAACACATAATGCCTTTTGTTTTTTGTTTTTTTTTACGTGACTGCTCATCAAACTGAAAACAAAGTTCTGCTTTCTCAGCCATTAATAAAAAAATTGTAAACTTTTTTTTTTTTAAATGGTTATTCAAAATAAATAACAATTTTTTTTTAAAATGAATAATTCTGATTAAGGAGCTGTAATAAATGTCTGGACTTGGGTGTATTATTGTACCTGTGCTTCAGTGAAACTTGGAACAGTAATCATATATTAAACTCTCTTAATAAAGAATCTAATTAGGCATTATGTGATACTCTTTTCATCACACAGGAAACACCTTTAAAAATACAGAAGTTTTATATAAAATAAAATTAGTTGCAGCTAATATGTATGTTCATAAAGGCAGAAAATTGAGTGTTTTCTCTTGTTTTGCATTAAAATCCCCCCAAAAACCATTGGTCAGTCTATAACAAACCAATGATTGTATTAATTATGGTCCATTTTTAAATAATTATGAGTTTTGGTTTGATGAGAAATGTAAATCTGTGCCACCACAGCATCAAGCATACAGAGACACAGTATATCAACCAGTGTTTTTTTTTTTTTAATGACTGCTCTTTTCTGTTGTTTGGAATTTGAGAAAAACCACAAAATATTAAAAGTAATTCAACACAAAAGTAATGAATTCAACAAGCTATGTCTGTGGCTCACAGACAGCAGGACTTATATAACATGATATAAGATAAGAGCCAAACAAAAACTGTTTCACAGGTATTCAAATGTTGTAACATCTATCATCTATCATCATCTATTTTTTAAATCTTTTTTATTCTTCTATTTGAAATCATCTTCAGTACACATAAATGTTGTACCTGTGCATTTGCTTCAGTGAAACTTGGAACAGTAGTCATATATTAAATTCTCATAGTAAAGAATTATATTATATACATTTAAAAATAAATGGAAAATCCATCAATGACCTCATATATTAATACTTCCTCTCAAATGAAGCAGTAATAATGTAATAGTGCTGCCTGTTGATCTAATAAATTGAGAGCTGTCAAAATGAACTCAGATTAATCTATCATCATGATTATCTGATTACATTTTTAACACAATTAAATGGAACAGTTGTTTAAAGTTGTTTTTATATACAGTTGTTATGTAATATATTCATATTTTTCCATATGTTTTAGCTATTTTATCACATTTTTATGCCCCCCCCCCCTCCTCCTGTATTTTAGAAGAGTTTTTGAATATGTTTTTGGATTTCTCGTTGCTTTTTTGTTTTAATTGATTTTTTTAATGAATTTTACTGCATTTTACATGCTTTGTATATTTTTTCTTCACATTTTTTTGTGTTTCTTTGTGTATTTTGTGGCAAATTTGAAACAGAACAGTGAGCCAACATGAAGTGTTTTGAAAACTTAAAATAACACATTAATGTGAAGCATATATTAGTCTGGGATTCTGCTAACACTTCATCTAAAGTGTCATCTAAACACATTAATTGCAAATATATCCCCTTCTTTCTTGAGTCTGTTTGCTCATACAAAATGAAACACAATTGATAATGATTAAAAATTTATATTTAATGATGATTAATCAAAATTAATCCAAAACAACTGTGTGATTAATTTTTGACAGCCCTAATAGACAGGCTATTATATGTTTACAATAGGACATGTTATGGCATTTTTTATTTTAATTTTAATTCAGCTTTCTCAGCCATTTACACAATTGTCATGATTTATCAAAAGACATTAAATCTGATTATGGAGCTAGACCTGATTCAACCACACATGAGGAAATGATAGAGGAAACAAACACAAAGAAACTGGGGATAATAATAAAGAGGTTCCTGTATATGACATAAATGTTGTGATCATTTTTCCAGATGTTTCTATGTGCTTAGGTTTGCTCTAGCTGTGCACAGTATCAAATGATTCTGTTGAAACATGTCTGCTATCTGATTTCCAGATAAAGTGCTGACATCAAGTTCACAACTGTACAGCACAACATTGACTGAGGAAGAGGAAATGGTCACTGAAATGAAAAGTGATCCTTTATTTGTCACCTATTGTCATGTTATTTCTAAAGCAGATGAGTAGCCTTGTATCGATTATGTCAAACCAGTTCATTACTATTTGGCGCCAACCTGTAATTTTGAAAATCTACCTGCTGATGATTTTTTTTAAGTAAACTAAAAATCTACCTTTTTACTTAGCTTTTAATTAATTTCTGTCATTTAACATAGTTTTATTTAGCTATTTTTATGTATTTATTTATTCATTCATTATTTTTTTAAATATTATGTTATTATTCTTATTGATTAATTAATTAATTAATTAATTTTATGTACAATACTTGCAACTGCGGGATAATGGGGGGGGGGGGGGGGGTCTGTGTGGATGTTGAATCATGTATGAAAAGTGCTATATAAATAAAGTTTGATTGATTGAAAGCATTATAAATATTTTTGAAATCCAGATAGATGAGGACTGCATAAAAAGTTACAGATTTTTCTTTCTGTTATATTAGTCATCTAAGTTGAGACATCCTGTGAAACAGTTTCAACAAATGTAAGGAGGTATTTAAAGACCATTGTGTAGTATCTTTGTTTTATTTCCTGTATTTTTAGATTTTGACAGACTGCAGCTTTACTACAGAAGGTTTTGTTGAGCTGAATTTGGTTCATCTTGCTTTAATTTCTTTGCCAACTGAACATCTACTTTTCAGCAGAGGTGGGAGGTAATGAAGTATACGTACTTCATTACTGTACTTAACTAAATAGTTTACTTTACTTGAGTTTTTATTTTTCTGGTAACTTTTTACCTTTACTCCCTATATTTTTGCATTGTGTGTGTGTGTGTGTGTGTGTGTGTGTGTGTGTGTGTGCGTGCGCAGGTTACCTGTCATGTACCTGACCCAGTGCAGGACTGTGATCAGACAGAAACTTTCAGGATCTTGCCTGGTTAAATACAGTAAATATTGTTCAATTAATTGCAAAATACTGAGTTTTACTTTTGCAGTTTATTACAATTAAGAAGTTTTTTTTTTTTTTTTTACTTAAGTAAAGAATTTGAATTAGTACTTCTACCTATACAACAAGTATTTTTCACACAAGTAGCTGTACTTCTATTTAAGTACAGAATGTGAGTACTACTGCCACCTCTGCTTTTCAGTTGTCATCATTTCTTCCTAGTTTTCAGCTTTGACCTTTGTAGATGTTCCTACCAACTGTTGATAAATATTAACACCAGCCTGTTCATTATGTTTAGCTTTATTTTCAGCGTTTTATTTTTGTAAACCTGAACTCATCTATTTCCTTTATATAATTTGATCTTTTTTGCATACAGTGCATTGAACCTCAAATGTGAAATCACAGGTATTTTGCAAACTTAAACTTTGATTCTTGGAGCGCAGGTTGGAGCCTCATTGCTCTGAATACAAATATTTACACAACATTCCTATGTGAATTGTAACAGAATGTCTCCATTTGCTGTACAATTAATAATAAGTGTATTAGAGTCTTTTTAAGCATGTGTGTATTTATATTTACCCTCTGGTGTAGTCATTGTTTTTTTTTTTTTCTTTTAATTAATTAATTTTTTTCTTCTAAGGTTTTATGACTATTTCTTGTATTCTTCTAATTTTGTTCATGACAATTACACTTTCGATATTAATAACAACAATAAAGCAACAATTTCACTTTAAATATAACCCAGTATATAATGAGCATACATTTCTAACTCCTTAGTCATTAAATGTGTCACCACTCAGGGAACTGACGCTTTTTATGGAAACGTTTACACATACCTCTTGCTCACTGTATTGAATCCACTTTTACTTCCTTGTATTTTCTACTGACAATTTAGCAATAAAATATCAGCTCACTGAATAATGTCTATTCCTTATATCTTAATTGTATTTTTCAATTTTAGCATTCCATAGATTCCAGAAAACACAGAATCAGATGTCATATCTGTGCGAGCACATACAATTAGCTGGTGGACATTATGGTAAATGGTGAATAGTGAATTTATAGGTATTCATCATCAGCAGTGTTCCTCTGGTTCATGGGGTGTGTCAACTTTTAACACTATACACCCTCCCCAGAGGTAGCCATCTGCAGGAACTTCCTTGTATTTTCTACCCATAATTTAGCAATAAAATGTTAGCTCACTTTTCTCACTCACTCTCCATCTTAACCCGCTTTATCCTCACTAGGGTCATGGGGGTCACTGGGGGCCTAATCCAGCTACAATGGCTGAAGGTGGGGTACACCCTGTATGAGTCTCCAGTTCATCTCAGGGCTGAACATATATTGATAAACAATCACTGTCACACCTATGGGCAATTTAGATTAACTAATTAACCCATCAGTGCATGTGTTTGGATGATGGGAGGAAACTGGAGAAAACCCACACAGACACAGGGAGAACATGTAAACTCCACACAGCTTAAAATAAAACATATTAAATGAAAGAATGCACTGTTTGGATTCTATTTTAATAGATTCACAGAAAAAAACAAACTGAACAAAGTATATGACACAAATGTATTATTTAACAATGTTTTTTTTTAATATGAACAGCATTGGATATGAAGACATTTTCATGCTGTGTAAGTTAAAGTGTTTATTTCATGTGTCATTTCATATGTGACAAGTAACTCTGTTTAGAGAAGGAACAACAATGGACTAAACTTTGTCCTGCCGTGTCTTAAAATCATAAAACCATGACCATTCATTATCAAGGTGAACCTATTGCTGGTACATTTTCTAAACTTTGCATCTCTCTTCATATTTAATATAAAATCTTCCAAACTAATGCTTTATAAAGTTGCAAAATAAAACCAACAATGTATGAAGGGCACAGGCCAGAAAGTAGTGATATGATCAGTCAAGGAAATTACCCTGTACCTTTGTGCAAACCTGCATTTAAAATCCACAGCACCACTTATAAATACTGTGCAGTTAGCTCCCTCTGGTGGGTACTATGAGTAAATCCATGGTGGTGTTGTGCTCTACTCTGCCTGTTCCGAACCATAATTCAAATCCCTTTCCATTTCTGTTTAATAACCTGTAATAAGAGGTAGCATTCATATATGTAAAATCATCTTCACAAATGAACAAATAACTGCTTAAGACTCTCGGTATGTAGCCCTAGTTTTCTGTCTCAGCAGCTGTAAACACTGCTAAAACACCGTGGGCGAGAACTGGTTCTTCAGATCCAGTGTGGCTTTGGGTCAAAATCAAAAATTAAAAAATTAAATAAAAGAAGATACTGTTGAATTTCATAAGTAACACATTCTATGCAGCCTTTTCCTTCATCCCCTCTATTGCTCCTCGTCTTTTCAGGTTAGTGAAGAGCAAAGCAAAGTTGATAATGTATGTTGACACACAAACCATGCAGAAATCCCCCAGAACAAAGGCGAGAATAGATGCGAGATACAGTGAACCGGCCACAGACACCCAGGAGGAGAGGACCAAAATCACAGCAGCTTTCTTAGACAGTGACAATCCTGCAAAAGACACACAGAGAACTCAGTCCAATAGCAGCAGAGATATGAGAATATGAACAGAAATTACAGTCATTTGTGTAGCTATAAAAAAAAAGGAAAACAATATCCTTGCATTTTTTTTTTTTAGAGAGAATGCAACTGAATGTAGCTGTAATACACATCCCCTGCCATTTAGTCACTCAGTAAAAGCTCATACTGGAGTAGATGCTGGACTCCAGTTGGCATGTTTCTGCATTGAGCACTGTAATTAGAACACAATGACAGACTAACCCAGGCCTAGTTGCAGAGTGTAAAATATGATGCCAAGCACGCTGTTGGGCTGGTTCAGGGGGCTATCTTTGCCAACAAACAACTGGACCAAACCAAAACCACGTCCCCATCTGTTAAAAAAAAGACACACACACAGTAACAACAAGTATTTTTTTCTGTAGAAATCAAGACAGAAATACACACTCAAATAGATTAACCCATAAAAACCCAAAAGCATCTACGGATCTAAAGTGTATAACTGTTGAACTATTAATCCTTCAAATACATGTTGATGATAACTGGTGTAAAATACAGTTTGTCATCTTTTCCTGGTCACCAGACATGACCCATTAGGACATTCACAGGCCCCAGAATAAACATGGAAACACAGTCATCTTCTACAATATTGATTCATCATTAAAACCAATGGACTTGAATCAATGACAGTGAATGGAGACACTTGGTTTATGTTCATTTTATGATACATTTTCCAAATAAAGTCACCTTTTCCCCTAATTTGTATTCATTTTTGGTCTGATAACAGTGTGATGATTAGAGTACATAATCAATAAAAATAAATATGGGAAAATACCTGATTAGCAAATGAATTAAATAAATTAATATATTGTATATGAAACAAAAAAATTGGAGAGGATAATATTGCAATAAAATGTGCTGAATCACATGAGAAATTATTAAATAGAAAGGGAAAAAATAATATATGAAGTCACCAGAATTGGGTCTTAATGGGTTAAAGGTGCATAATTTATACAAAAAGCATTGAAAAGAGATGGAGTCTATTTGCTTTGTGTGCAGGCTGCTAGAGGAATTTGGAACACGTGGCAAACAAGAGGATCAGATTTGGCTTCTGTTTATCTGTCGGAGGGAAAGGGTGGGTGCAAAAAAAGTGAATAACAGTTGACTTCGTATACAGAAGTGTACAGGTGGAGGTTTGCAGGATATGGACTAAAAACCCTACCTGGAAGTAAAAACTTTGGAGCAGCTCACAGAATCCCCCAGGTCACACATGGCTCTGTATTCCGGGTTTCTTTCTCTGGATAACTCGACGTGAAGAGCATAAATAGACAATATAAACCCGAAGACGCACAAAAATATGCGCACTTTTCTCTCCCATGTTGGAAAACTCTGACTTCCACCCACTGTCATTATTTTTGATCCGGTGTGAAAAAAGAATATAAGACTACGTGGAGGGAGAGAAAATGTTATTTAACACGAGATTTGGAAGGATGAGTGAAGGGGTCTCAGTCCCGTCCGACACCCTGCCGTCATTTACGTGTGCAAGCAGACGTGGAGAAGTCAGAGGGTTCTCACTTGTGATTGGTCGAGAACGTTTTTTACGCGGCCGTTCATTGGACAGTTGAGTGCTGAATGTTTACTATGGACTCTAGTGTGTTTGACCTGGAAGGGGACCTTTACTCATCCCAATGAACTGTATACTTTGGACAAAAAGTGATTAAACCCCGCCAAAAACTGTATCAGTCGAATCAAATAGACATACATACATAATACTTTTTTTTGTTGTGTATAGCCAACATATCAATCCAGAGCATTCCTGTATACCACTATGAGTCTATTAGTTGTATAACTTGTATAATATATTTGCTTGAAGACAAGACCAGTTCAAGATAGAATGGTATACCACTACCATGACAAATAATAACAAGATTGTACATTAGTTGTCTTTATTACTCTTGGCCTAAGGTTTTTTTGTTTTTCTTGTGAATGTGTGTTAGTGTAAATGACAGATGAAAATAGGCTTTTTTGCTGTTTGTTTATACTGTTTTTATAGTATTGCTGCTGTTCAGACTGTAAATATAAGATAAGACTTTATTAGTCCCATACTGTAACCAGCACTGGGTCAGGTACATGGCAGGTAACCTGCAAACAAACACACACACACACACACACACACACACACACACACACACACACACACACACACACACACACACACACAATTACAAAGGTACAATGGGTGAAAACCGTACTATTTACAGTGGGAAGTGGATTATGTAGCATAAATTCCAAAAACGTATTTTAAAACAAATAAAACTAACCAAATACACGCAAACCAGCAATACTATTCATTGTGTTCATCTACATACAAACCGCTGAAAGTGCAGGTAAACATAATTTAGTGTGACTCCTCTTGAGATTGTTAATGTCTGGAAAAAGCGTCTAAAAAACTGCTGTGTAGTAACGCCCCCGCCTTCTATGACACCACTCCCTCTCATTGGTCCACTTCTTGTCGATACCCTCATTTTGATTGGCTCATATTGCATGGCACTCAAACACAACACGGAACAGTACGAGGAAGCGGCAGACAAAAACAAGAGACAGCAGTGCTACTACGGGATTAAACATATATACGGATGTAGTGGTTGTCTTACAAGGTGAAAGTTTGTTACGTTATTGAGGAATACGCCCATATTTTATCCCGTTCGGTTTGTTCAGACGAAAAAAATGCTTGTAAGTAATTCGTTCCTAGAAAGCCTGAGCTTCAGGTAACTAGCCTACGCCCCTGCGTCAAAAAGTGGGTAAGGCTACGTTTTTATTGTACAGTTACTGATTTTATGAGTGGTAGGAAAACAAAGGGCTCTCGAAATACAGTCCTCTGTAGTCCTTACGGTAAAGCTTTTATCCCTGAGACGTGGATTGACCTAGAGCTACAGGTTTGGTCCACAGCGCTGCCAGGCCTTACGAGTGTGGAGTTGGTCACGCCTCGGTCCCACTGTCATTGTATTAAAGGTTTACAGTGATTTAACAACAAACACATCATTGTGTTCTCTGTAGTAAGGCAACATGGGTCCGAACATGTGAAATCCTGAAGCTCGCCCCGTGTATTTACCCAGAGTTCTGTTGTAATACTTAGTGTGGGTCCTTCAGTGGATCCTGTGGGACCTGGCCCCAGCAGTGTGGGAACAGGGTATTTCTGTGGGTTCACACATATACAGTTTGGTTATTTTATAGCCAAATGGGGAAGGCATCCATATCATACATACATTTTTAAGGGTCGTGGTGGGCATTCTGCCTTTGCTAATTTCCTGTTTCTTGCCATTATGAAAGCATTTACTACTTAGAACTGACTGGTAGTACAAATACTGCAGCACAGTTCAATCCAAATAATGGTCTATTTTAAAACTGTAGAATTAAGACATCAAAATAGTAAGGCATGAAGGAAATGTTCCAATTAATTAATTTGTTTCTGTTGCTACAGAGAAGTCAGAGCTTGTTAGAAATACATTTTCCAGTTTTGTTTGTTATATAACTGCCAGAAGTTATATGAAAAAAGGTAACAGAAAATTTCAGAATTTCCAAAATGACATGTAAACATTTATTTTCAGAAGGGAAAGTGAATTAAAAACAGTTTTTCAGCAAAAAAAAAACATATTCCTCATCCTGAAGCATTATTAGAAAATACTGCACTCCCTTTAATATGATACCGAGTTAGTTTTGCAGACATGTATGTACAAATTCCAGGGAAACTGTATTCAAGACCATTTATGTGCATCCTTAAATTTCTTATTTAGAGGAATATTCCTAATACTTTGTCTTTAGAAACATCTGTATAACAAACAGATTTCTTGACCACAATCAATTATTAAATCTAAATAAAAACAAATGTAACTAAAATGTTATAGTGGTTACTTACAGTTTGATTATTCCTATTTTCATTTAGTCAATTTGTTAACTTCAGTTTATTTTGAATATGCACATATTTGCTACTTATTTTTTATTATTAATTTGTATTTACCTTAAAACAATGACACTAGTAAATAACATTGAACAGATTAATTGTTGGTTTTTAAGGTGAATGTCATGTATTAACAGTGCTAACAAACTGCATGTTATTGTGACCAACTGACAGATTGAAGAATCTGCATGAATGGTCTACTGTCCCACTCTCTCACTTTGCCATTTTCTGTTCTTTACAGTAAAATGTCAACTAAGGAGGGGGCAGAAGATAAAAATGCTCAAGCTGTGGCCATGTCCCCTGAAAGAATGGCCACTGACAAAAGCAGAGAAAATCAGAACCAGTGTGAAGTTGAGAATACCGGCACCAGCACAGACACCAGCACAACAGCAAAAAACTTAGCTCTGCTCAAAGCACTCTCTCTGGATGTAAAGTTTGATGTGGGAGAAGAGTATGATGTTATAGAAACTATTGGCACAGGTGCTTATGGCGTGGTTTCCTCAGCCAGGAGGCGGGACAATGGTAAGAACGATTCAATGAACACAGAATTCCCTCTGTATAGGCAAGCTCACTTGGTTACACTTCACTTTTCTTTTCCCCCTTCACAGGTCAGCAGGTGGCAATAAAAAAGATCTCCAATGCATTTGAAGTGGTGACAAATGCCAAACGCACACTGAGGGAGCTGAAGATCCTCAAGCACTTCAAACATGACAACATTATCGCCATCAAAGACATCCTGCAGCCAAACCTTCCTCACTCTGCCTTCAAATCTGTGTATGTACTTTAAAAACATTCAACTAGTAGCAAACAAAACATGCACAGGGTTTCTCCTCATGATCTGCAAGCTAGAGTTTTGATAATCTTTCTTTTCTCTGTGACACATTTGAAATAAACTAATCTTTTGATCTTAACCAATAATTATTCCTAAATAAGCCTGAAAATGTGATGATTTGAATGTGTAATGAGTAGTAAGTGCTGTTTGTCATTAATCTAAATGATATGGATGAGAATCATGATTTACTCTTTAACCCCTGATGTGTCAGCGCTGACACATTCTGAATGGGTTTAGTTGAAATATTCAGAATTTTTAAATTTTTTTAAAATCTGTTTTTATTGAGTTTTCTTCATGGAACTGAGATATGGAAATGAACAGATGTCAACAAGCAATTGATTTAGAAAATAACTACAAGTAATGGAACCAAATTACAATATAATTTCTTTCTTTTTCATTTTTTATACTTAATTGTTATGCAAATTCTTTCATACCATTTATTTGGTAAATATTTGTTAGTTTTTATGTTTATTTTGTTGCATATTTTATTTATTTTTCTACATTTTGTTTTTATTGTAAGATTTTTCTTCAATGTTGTTCTGTCTGTGTCTTACGGTCTTCATGTTACTTATTATTATTATTATTATTGTTGTTGGTTTATTCATTTTTTGTTCATTTTTATTGATCACTTTGGCTGTTTTTGTTCATTTTGTTTCTTATTTTATTCTTTTTTCTTTTTCACTGTGGAACTGCTAAAGTCTCAGGAGTTAAAGGGTTAAGATGCAGTGCTACAGTATAATTCTTGATCCATCACATCTCTTCAACTGAGTAATAAAACAGGGGATGTAGCTTTGTATTCAGTGCTTCAAGGTATTAGTTTTACAGAATTTAGAACCAAGATTAAATGATGCATAAAAAGTGCTTTGAATTCAAGTTTAATGCCTTTTTAAACAGACTGATTGTAGCTCCTTTGCCATTAGGCAAATTTAATTGGTAGGGTATGTTCAAAGCCTGTGTGTGTATGTGTTAATAAAAACATCTGCATTCTGTTTGTGTATCAGTAACATATCAGATGATGGATTTTTGCAATATAATATCATGTTGAGATTTTGTCACATTCCTACCAAGCCTGTGCGATTCAGAAACGGCTCCAAATGTATTGCGTTGGCTCATCTCCCATTTCTGCCTCCCCTCTCTGCAGGTATGTGGTGTTGGACCTCATGGAGAGTGACTTGCACCAGATCATACACTCTGGCCAACCTTTGACCCCAGAGCACACACGTTACTTTCTCTACCAGCTCCTCCGTGGCCTTAAGTATGTGCACTCTGCCAATGTCATTCACCGTGACCTCAAACCCTCCAATCTGTTAGTGAATGAGAACTGTGAGCTCAAAATTGGCGATTTTGGCATGGCGAGAGGTCTTAGCTCCCACCCTGAGGAGTCTCATTCCTTTATGACAGAATATGTGGCGACCCGATGGTACCGTGCCCCTGAACTCCTCCTCTCTCTGAATCACTACACTTTGGCAATTGACTTATGGTCAGTAGGATGCATCTTTGCAGAAATGCTGGGGCGTAAGCAGCTTTTTCCCGGTAAGCACTACGTCCATCAGCTCCAGCTCATTTTGTCTGTATTAGGTACTCCACCTGATGGTTTAATCGGTGCCATTAGGGCTGACAGGGTGCGTTCCTATGTTCAGAGTCTTCCATCACGGTCTCCTGTGCCCTTAACTAAACTCTATCCACAAGTTGAGCCAGACGCTTTGGATCTCCTGGCGGCTATGTTACGCTTTGACCCACGTGAGCGAATAAGTGTGACACAAGCGCTGGAGCATCCTTACCTGGTCAAATACCATGACCCGGATGATGAGCCAATTTGTGTACCAGCTTTTGACTTTGAGTTTGATAAACTTCCAATGAACAGAGAACAAATTAAAGAAGCAATTCTGATTGAGATCCAGGATTTTCACCGCAATAAACAGGGCTGCCGTCAAAGACTGCAGTTCAGACCCTTGGCGAGGGCAAATGGTGGAGCAGGAGGAGCAGCACCGCAAACCAGTGACCACTGCAGTGAGGCCTCCACTGTCAGTCTGTCCAAACCAACTCTGGTTCCTATTGCACAACAGCCTCAAGGAACCCAAATACAGCAACAGCAAATTAGAGAAGTTAAATCTCAACAGCAGCAAGACACACTAGCAGAAGGGAAACTCACATTCACAAATCAAATGCAATCCTTTAATAAACAGCCTGTCTCCCTTGCCCCAGCTCATGTGACCCATCTGCCTCTCCTCACTAAGACTGAAAGTGGCCCAGTTGATGTGGACATGCCCAGTGCCAACTCAGATAGTGGACAGCCAGAGACTATAGATTTAACAACACCAGTGTCTAATCAGGACACTGCATCAGAAACTATGAGAGACAATGAGCCACAGGAGCCACTGCCCAGCAGCCAGGCTTCTCTGACTCAGCCCACCCAGAGCCAGTCCATGACCCAGGCTCCCACCTCCATTTCTGCAACACCAGCACAGACACTCACACCCTTACCCACCACAGTGCCTTCTTCACTGTGTCTGTCTGCGGCACAAGCCCAGTCTCTGTCTCAGTCCTTATCACAGTCATTGTCTAAAAATGCGAGGCCCCCCCCAGGTGCAGGAGAGGTGACGCGAAAAGACGGACCAATATCAGAGGACACCAAAGCTGCACTTAGAGCAGCCATATTGAAATCAGCTCTCAGAAATAAAGCTAGGGGTGGTAAGTTTTATCTGCTTAAAACATTGCATATTATTGTTGATTTGTGATGTGGTTTTCATTTAGGACACATTTATCGATGTCTTCATTACAGATGGAAGCACCTCTGTACTCGACACCGGTGCAGGAGGATGTGCATCATCCTCCCTGTCATCTCTTCCAGAGTCACGTCGGCCTGTCACCGCCCAGGAGCGTCAGCGGGAGAGAGAGGAGAAAAGGAGGAAGAGGCAAGAACGAGCAAGGGAGAGGGAGAGGAAAATGAAAGAAAAGGAGAGAAGGGAGGGAAAACAAGGAGATTCACTGGGCGGGGTTCTACTGAGTGACAATGATAAAAGCCTATTGCAGCGCTGGACAAAGATGATGGACAGCCGCAATGACAAAGCTCACCTTTCTAATAATGAAGGAGGAAAGAAGAAGGACTGTACAGTGAACTTGCACTGTACTGTAGCTATGGCAGCTAATTCTCAAGGATCATTGAATGTTAAAACAGAGTTAAGGAAAATACCACCTCATGAGCAAGTTATTTCTCATGTTAAACCTAACCAGCCTGGTTTGTTTCAGCCTTCGAGTACCCAGCAGCCACCGCTGGTGTTCTCCATGAACCAGCGGAAACCTCCAGCAGATGTAGTCGTCGGTGTAAGTGGAGGGATGGATATAGTGACTGTGACTGGTGGCTTTGTTAAAAACAACACACTCAAACCTCACAATGAGACTGACGGACACAGTGGTTTCAATTGTTTGGGCAGCTGGAGTGGGCACCAGTTAGATGCAAGGTCATCACAGCAACCGCAACCAAACAGGACCGTGCAGCCTCCTCCATCCAGCTTCCTTCAGCCCCATCTCCAACCTCATACACAGAACCAATCTGAGCCTCAGCCTCAATCACAGCTGCTCCCACTAGAGAGTTTTTTGACCAAAACCTCTTCTCCCAGAGAGACAAATGGAGATGTGAATATCGGAAGCCAAAATAACCTTAACTCTCATTCGAACCCCTCTAATACAAACACTGGACCTATGGAGAAGCTATGTTCAACTGTAGGAGACAAACCAGGACCTCCGAGCACAAACCCTCTCTGTGGGACTTTAGGTGTCCCAGCTCAGCCTCATCCCAGTTTAGGGTTCACAGACACTGGACAGCCAGGTCCGTCTCTGGCCCCTGACATACACACAGTGACACTGCAACTCTCCAAGTCCCAGGTGTGTCTCAGGGTTTTTTTTTGTTTTCTGTTTTGCAATCTGAATGTTACATAAGACGGTTGTGACTAAGAATTATTCTCATTGTCAATGCATGTGTTTTCTCCCTAACTTATTGTTTGGTAAAAATGACAGATATCAAAATCTAAAATGGCTTCCCACGTATCTTAATTATCATCTTTACTGTTACTGGAGTAAAAAAAAACAAAAAACTAACTAGTGAATATTTTAAAGGTTGCAATTTAGGATTTTTTTTCTTTCAAAATGACTCGAATATTCATTGTTCATTTGGAATTAAGCTCTAAAGGACAATGTTGACAGGTCCTCTTTTCTTTAACAAAGCAGGTACTTCATTAAAATATTATTCCCACATTTAAATAAGTCTCCTCATCGCCTTTGACTGATCTAACTTACAAACTTCAGTTGACTCAATGTTTCCTCCTCACTCTTGGCAGGTAGAGGACGTTTTACCCCCTGTATTCTCAGTCACCCCTAAAGGCAGTGGGGCTGGATATGGTGTGGGCTTTGACCTGGATGACCTTCTGAATCAATCTCTCACAGATCTGCAACACTGTGACAGGGACAGGTGAGTCTACCTTCACACAACAGCCTGGTTTCTATGACAAAACCAACATCTAACAGGGAAAAAAGCATGCTTTACTTCACCTTTGACCATTATTTCCAGTACCTTTAGGCAAATGTGGCTGTTTTTTCTGCAGTTATTTCAGTGTAAACACTGTTAAACCATAATTTTATTAGATGGGATGCTGTATGTAATTAAAACCACAATTCTCTTTTATTTTTTAGCCAACAGGATTCATTTTTATTTGCTCACATGTTAATAACAGTTGTTGGTTTAACAGCCACCATCACTTAAGCCTGGGTGTCATGGATCAAAAGTGCACAATTCATCTCATCTCAGTCTTTATTATGAAATTAACTAAACATTCAGTTTGAAGTCGAGGCCACATATAGGATGTCAGTCACTTGTGTTTAAACATAGTGATCAAAATGAAGTGTAAAAACAATGTTTTCTTTTTCTAAACATTTAAATGTAAGGATATGAGAAGAGTAGCAAATATTAAACAATTATATATAGTATATTTACAGCATCAATTAAATCTGGTAACAGGGGTGTGTTTGTATTACTGAAGGGAAAAAAAACTTACTGGAACTTGATTTTGAATGAATTCAGGTTTTCAATGACATGAGCCTTTGCAGAAATACTCGTTTTACACGAAATATTTTGTAGAACTTAACAAAATCCATTAGCTCAAAGTTATTATGACAGCTGTGGTATGATAGAACTGGAAGCTTTCCAGAAGAAATAATATAATGCTGCATCAAACCCTCTTGATATAATCAGCATTGTTACATTCTTTAAAAACATATCAGTGTACCTTAAAGTGATCATATACTCTTTTTTTTTTTTTATTGCAACAGACCCAAAGAATAAAGGTCAATCATTTGGTAAATAATTTTTGCATTTACAGGTCCTTCAATTAATGTACAATGTCCCTCTATAACAAATAAAGTATTAATAATAATAAAATAAAATAAAGGACATGCAAAATTTGCTTTCATCCAGTGCTGCTTCTCTAGCCCAGGTCAGGCGCTTCTGCCGCTGTTTCTGGTTCAAAAGTGGCTTGACCTGTGGAATGCGGCACTGGTTGCCCATTTCCTGCACACACCTGTGCACGGTGGCTCTGGATGTTTCTACTCCAGACTCAGCTTTCCATAGGTCCCCCAAGCTCTGGAATCGGCCCTTCTCCACAATCTTCCTCAGGATCTGGTCACCTCTACTGGTTGTGTGGCAGAAAATGCTGCTTTTTCCTTCACACAGACGTCCCACTGATGTGCCTTGATACAGTATACAGAATTTTTTGTGTGTTTTACCCTCTTGCTTGAGGGTGTCGATGACGGCCTTCTGGACAGCTATCAGGTCAGCAGTCTTACCCATGATTGCGGTTTTAACTATGAACCAGGCTGGGAAATTTTAAAAGGTAAGGCAAGGCAAAGTTTATTTGTATAGCACAATTCATACACAGGGCAACTCAAAGTGGTTTACAAAAATGGAAAAGAGGCAGATTAAAAACATACAATTACAGTTAAAAGACATTGAAAATTTAAGATGCATTAAATCATACAGTTAAAAACATAAAAATCAATGAATTTAAAATAGAGTAAAAGAGAAGAGTGCAGTTGGATTCCCTTTCAGTTGTATGCACCGTAGAACAGAGTTGTTTTCAGCCTGGACTTAAACACTGTCAGAGTAGAGGCCTGTCTGACGTCATCAGGAAAACTGTTCCAGAGTTTTGCTGCATGGAACTGAAACGCAGCTTCACCCTGTTTAGTCCTGACTCTGGGCACCAGCAAAAGGCCTGTCCCTGAGGTTCTGAGGGTCCAAGATGGTTCATATGGGACCAACATGTCACAGATGTACTTTGGTGCTAGACCATGGACAGACTTATACACAAGCAGAGCTGTTTTAAAGTCTATTCTCTGAGCGACAGGAAGCCAGTGCAGGGACCTGAGCACAGGACCAATATGGTCATACTTCCTGGTTCTAGTCAGGACCCGAGCAGCAGCGTTCTGGATGTACTGCAGCTGTCTTACAGCTCTCTTAGAGAGTCCAGTCAGAAGGCCATTACAGTTGTCTAACCTGCTAGAGATAAATGCATGGATAAGTTTCTCCAAGTCTGGTTTAGACAGTAAACCTTTGATTCTGGCAATGTTTTTGAGATGGTAAAAGGCTGATGATGTTATTGATTTAATGTGGCTATTAAAGTTTAGGTCTGAGTCCATTATTACCCCTAGATTTCTAACCTGATTTTTAGCTTTTAAACTAACTGATTCCAGGTGACTGATGACACTTTCTCCTGGTTTTTGTGGGCCAAAAACAATGACTTCAGTCTTGTCTGAGTTTAGTTGGAGAAAGTTGTTTTGCATCCACACAGTGATCTGTTGGAGGCAGTGACAGAGTGAGTCCACGGGCCCATGTTCACCTGCTGTCAGCGAGATGTAAATCTGTGTGTCGTCTGCGTAGTTGTGGTAGGACACGTTACTACTGCGTATTAACTGGCCCAGCGGCAGCATGCAAAGATTGAACAAGAGGGGTCCCAGGATGGACCCCTGGGGGACCCCACAGGTCACTACCATTTGGTCTGATGCATGGTCTCCGATCTGAACAAAATACTTCCTGTCTTCAAGGTAGGACTGGAACCATTTCAGGGCAGGACCAGAGATGCCTACCCAGTCCTCTAACCTCTGCAACAGGATCACATGATCGACTGTGTCAAACGCAGCACTCAGATCCAGCAGGACTAAGACTGAGACTTTACCTGTGTCAGTGTTCAGACGGATGTCATTTGTCACCTTGATCAGAGCAGTCTCAGTGCTGTGATGGGGCCTGAAGCCTGACTGGAAATCATCAAAGCAGTTGTTTATTCGAAGAAAGTCACAGAGTTGTTGGTAAACAACTCTCTCAAGGACTTTACCTAAAAACGGCAGGTTTGATATGGGCCGATAGTTGTTCAGTACTGTGGCATCCAGACTACTCTTTTTTAGGAGAGGCCTAATGACAGCAGTTTTCAAGGCCCTTGGAAATGTTCCAGACTGTAGTGAAATGTTCACTAAATGAGTGAGTTGTGATAACAAACTGCTCAGTACAGATTTTAGAAATTTAGTGGGCAACTCGTCGAGGCAACATGTGGCTGAACTCAGACTGGAAATGGTCTGTTGGAGTGTTTTATCAGTGACATGTGTGAAGTGTGTCAGCTCTAGGTGTCTGGGGGGCTGCAGTGTTAACTGTGTTGTGGGATTTATTGAGTATTTAATGCCCTGAACCTTGTCATTAAAGAATATTGCAAACTCATTGCACTTAGATGTGGAAACCAGTTCTGATGGCAATGGGGCAGGAGGGTTTGTTAACCTGTTAACTGTCGCAAACAGGACACGAGAGTTGTGACTGCACTTAGCAATCATTTCTGAAAAATACCTCTCTCTTGTTCTACCCAAAATCTGGTTGAACACACACAACTGTTCTTTGTATATGTCATAATGAATCTGAAGCTTAAACTTGCGCCATTTCCGTTCGGGCCTTTGGCACTCCTCCTTCTGTGCCCTGACCGAGTCATTACTTCTCCATGGCGTCTTCTGCCTGTTTCTAACCATTTTAACCTTAACAGGAGCAATGGTGTCCAGAACATTTAGAACACAAGAAGAGTATGAGTTCAACAGATCGTCAACATTTGAACATGAGGCGTTTTCAAACCTAATCATCTCCATAAACATCATACCTGTGCTGTCATTTATGTGTCTCCTCCGAACAGCTGCAGGTCCAGCTGTTGGTTTGGGAATTACTGACAGTTCAAAGAAGACACAGAAATGATCAGATAAGGCAACATCAACCACATTGACATTTGGAATATTTACCCCCTTAGTAATGAGCAGGTCCAGAGTGTGCCCTCTGCTGTGGGTGGGCTCACTCACATGCTGAATCAAACCAAAGGTTTCAAGGACAGCACAGAGTTCTTTTGCATTTCTATCACACACATTGTCCACATGTACATTCATATCACCTGTAATGATGATACAGTCAAACTCTGTGCACACAACTGAAAGCATCTCAGTAAAATCATCAATAAAGCTTTGACACTGTTGGGGAGGCCTGTATATAATCACATAGAAGATGGAAGGGGCTACATTTAGCTCCATTTTGAAAGATGCATACTCAAAAGATGAAAACAGCCCAAATGACAGCCTATGGGTAACTATATCATCTCTAAATAATGCACATACCCCTCCACCTCTTTTATTTTCCCGTATTTCTGATATATATGTAAAGTTAGCTGGAGTGGATTCAATCAGAACTGTTGTACCCGTCCCACTATCTAGCCATGTCTCAATTAAAAACATAAAATCAAGATTATGAGATTAAATAAAATTATTAATTAAAAATGACTTGTTTGTTAAAGATCTGACATTGAGCACAGCAAGTTTCAGATTACTTTTAGTTTTAGTGGGACCAGTTCTTGTTGCAGGCTGTGGCTGGCATGGAATGAGTATTAAATTGGATCTTGACATATTTCTTAAAAGATGGGACGTTCTTTTCCTTTTACCAATCAAAACATGAATCGATGAAGCTTCCGGCACATTGGGCCCCGGCTTTTCCTTGGAAAAGTCAGGAATAGTCACCTTAAAGCCTGGACCCGAAACACATCAGTTGTCGATGTCAAGCGGCCCTGGAGGGATGGGGGGTGGAGGGATTGGGGGAGGTGGTCGTTGGGGCGGAGACGGTCGAGAGGGGCGGGGTGGAATTTTGGGAGAGGAGATCAGGAATGGACGGGGAGTAAGCTGGAGCCCGGCCATGACAAGCTTGTTCATGTGGTCAGTGAACTCCAGCTGGTGGGGCAACGGTGATGTGACGTCCAGAGAAGGTGGTGATGTGGGCAGGGTTTGGGGTGTTGGAGGGGGTGAACCCTCATGACCAATGGCAGCTGTTTGGGGCAGGGCTTTGCCATCGGGGAGTGTTGGTTCTTCATGTTTTGAAGTTCCTTCCCTTTGTTTTGGCGTCTCTTGTCTTGTGTCCTTGGCAGAGGGAGCAGTGTGACGCAGGGAGAAATGTAGATTGGAGGTGAAAAGATTAACTCCTGCTTTGTTTAGATAAAGCCCATCTGCTTTAAAAAGATGTCGGCGGTCCCAAAAGAAGCTAAAATTGTCAATAAAATGCACTGAATGAAACTGACATGCTGTAGAAAGCCATGTGCTCAGTGCCAGCAACCTACTAAATCTTTCGACTCCTCTTCTGACCGGTGGTAGAGGCCCGCTGATGAACACCTCCACTTTCAAAGAGCTAACTGTGTTTAGCAAGTTATTAAAGTCTCGTTTGAGGATCTCTGATTGCCGCTTCACAGTATCATTTGCTCCGGTGTGCAGTACAATGCGTTCCACAGTTGGATTTGCTGCCACAATACCCACAACTCTGTCCGTCATGTCACATGTCACAAACCAAGCCTCCGGAATCTTTTGCAAGTGTTTAGAGTTAGTTTGTTGATTCAGATGATTAGGTTAATAGCGTGTAATAGAATACCTTTTCATGAATTACTAGGAATTTTTGTTTTTTATGAGCTGTATGCCAAAACAATAAAAGACCTGATATGTTTCAGTCGGTGTGCAATGCATCTAGAATATATGAAAGTTTAATATTTATCATTATATTATGGAAAATAATGAACTTTATCACAATATGTAATTTTCTTTAGAAGGACCTGTATATTACCAAAGCAAACGTCAGATTAAAAGGGTGAAAGAACAGCAGCACACAATGTCTGTGTTTGAAAGTTTGGCTTTAGTTAGTAGAGTGGAACCGACTTCACTGAAATAATCATTAAACAACATTCAATGATTACAAGATTTATTTATTTTTTTGCACGAGCTGCTTATTTCTAATCTATTGTTTGAAAAAGATTTTGTGTCAATTCTTCTCCCATCAGTTTTGACTCTGCGCCACTGTCAGCCTCCCTTTTATCGGACTGGAGCGAGGTTCACCGCATGACTCCGGCAGATCTGGAATCACTGCAGCAGGAGTTGCAACTAGGCTCTCCCATGATCCTCTCTGACACCATTACCCCGGACGCCTGATTCTCCTTTCCATGGATTTTAAGAGCAACACTTGGACTTGTGTAAATACTGTACTAGATTTTTTTTTTTTTTTAGCATGAAAGCCTTGAACAAAGACTTGCACAATTAATTTAAAAGCTAACTTTTTAAGAAGACCAAGCAGTCTTTTTTTTCAGTCTTTTTTTTTTTTTTAAACCATGACATGTCCCTCTTAATAAAGAAAACTGTCATCACCTGTCTGCTTGTAGTTGATGTTAATGTGGTAATAAAGAGCACATTTAAGACCAGTTGGGTTGTTACAGGACAAATGTTAAATCAGTCAGTTTTTCTTTTCATTGTTTACTATATAGATTTTACACCCACTTAAATCAGGCGTTCATTGCTGGAACTTTGTCTACAAACATAATGGCAGGTGCCCCAATTTAATGAGACAAATAGTGCAATGAACATTTTTTTAACCAGTACATTTTAAGCATACCAACATATTTAATTTTGTTCAACCTTGCTTTAAATATTTACCTCCACATTCATGAAATATTTAATGCTCTGACCATGAATAATTTTAAACAAAAGGTAACCATATGGTTTTAGTCAGGAAGGTTATATTTTGAAGTGAAAAATCACATTGATATTTTGCTCACAGACAACTGGCATAAACAAATTTATCATATTTCAAACCAATACAATGGGAGGTCCTACAAGCTTTACTCAGTGTGTGTGAACAGGACAAAATCCAAAGCAGAAGGAGGGAACTGTATTGAAGGACATTTGTATCCATTTATTCATATTTCATTAAATAGTGTGTTGGTAAAGACACTGATAATCGATGTGGAAGTCAAATCCAGTATCATCCTGAGGTTAATTGCAGCATAATAACTACATAAACCAGAAGCATTGACAACTGAACCAGCTTTTAACAACCAAATTCATTTATTTCAAATACAGAAAACACAATTTAGCTCATAATTTATTCCATTCATAATTCAGGTATAAAATACAAAACTATTAAAACTACTTTTATTAAAGTTGATTAAAAAAATTACAGATCCAAGACTATTACAATTCATGTTAAATATGGCTTCATGTGCAACTCAAGAGTAAAAAAAAAAGACGAATTTGACTTTTTTTGTCCAGGCAAAAAATTGGAATTAATTTCCTCCTTCATTGGGGTTAGTTTAAGGTCTACCAAAAAGACATCTGGTGTTCAAAGGGACTTAACTTTGAAGCAGAGTCAGTACAATCGACAAACACCAGACCAATACAGCAGCACTCCTACACCAGTTCCGATTAGCAGACCCATAAAGCTGGATCTCTGGTATCGTGTTGCGGATGAAGTCTGCGTAGGCGGACACTTTGGTATAAACACCTGGTTTGTTTCTATGAGCACACCCCAGTCCAAAACTGACCACTCCTGCCTGTACCCACGTCCCATTGACCATCTTGCAGACGAGGGGTCCTCCTGAGTCACCCTGGGGAGGCAAATATAGAGTAAATAAGTGGTACCTGGCACAACAAACCCCGCCCTTTGTAAATGTTTTACCTGATTTGTCCCATTTTACTGCAAGAACACATTTTTAGTGACTTGACCTACATTCACCAACATTTAATGGCATCTATTCTGAATCAACTCGTACCATTCCTGAAAATAAGTCAAGTAGTTTTGTGTAAAGTTGCTGACAAAGACAAAAACAATATTGACCAAAAACAATACCCCTCTCTCCTTTCAAGGGGGCAGGGTAATTATTGTGTAGGAAAAGCACATTTCTAAGTAGATCTCATATAAGAGAAGTAAAAACATCAAAGACAAAGGAAAACCACACATTCATTAGAAGTAATCCTTTTCTCTAGTTCTGCAGGAACCTGAACCAGGCAGTCCTGAATGATGTTCCCTTTGTTCCTCTCCATTTAACATGCAAATAAAGGGTGGGATGATCCCCTCACAGACGTATGCAGGATCAAGTAACTCAATAGGTTTCTTGTAAACCTCCAATAGCCTATTTATCAGAGGCTCTCAACCCTTTCAGCTTAAGACTAAAAATAGATGTTTTCTGCATCTCCTACATTTGACCTAAACAATGCGTCTGTAAGTCCATTTTCTATTTTCTTCTTGTTACAAATTGTGGGTTTTTTTATATTGTTGCATCTTACTGCATCTTTTGAACGTTTTGTCATTTCCATCGCATTACATCTTTAACCTCTTGTTGCACCATTTTCCTCATTTTGTGTCTTCCTACATCTCTTATGTCTCCTGCATTTCACATGGCACAACATTTAACTCCTGAAAACAGGACACTTGGACCACGTTAGCACTAAATCTACAGTCCACAGATTTGTCTGTATTCACATGCACCTTTGCTCAAATCAGTTCTTTAGTCATTCACCTGTTTTTAGGATAAACTGTACACATTACACAGGTAATGTTAAAGTTGTGTACCTCCCTCTGTTGAAACACTTAACTGTGTGATTATACAGATGAAATCCAGGTCTAATCTGCAAAGAGCATCTACTGTAGTTTGTCTAGAATTTTCTCTATTCTCCGAAACATAGCTACTGGTAAAACTGTTGCCAATCCTTATAATATGATGTTTTGGGTTTTTTCAATCAACACACTAAAATATTAAATTTACTACAACCAAGTGAAAAAGTACACAGGGCTTACCAATACCCCCTCCATCATGTAACATTTTGCCCCTCCTGCTCACTGCATACCCCGTCTATACAGGGATTCAGCTAGAGCGTTAATTTTCAATATTTTCAAAAAACATGTTTAAAAAAATAAAACAAAAAGACAAAGGCACATGTAGACAAAAAGTGTGTAAATTTTTTTTTAACAGAATAGAGTGATTAATAGAGAAATCGAAGCCCTTTGGAGCATATCAATCATGATATACGTTTTCATTCTTCTGTCAATTAGTACCACTGGTTAAACTGACTATCAACATATTAAATGTTAAATTAGTCTAGATATGCAACTGTTCTCCAGTAAATATAAGCATCAAGCACCTATTGGCGTACCCTTTAAAAAAGTTTCAACAAATTAGCAGAGATAAAAAAACAAACAACATTACTCGAAAAAATTGCTGACAATTAAATGCAACATGATCAAATGAACAAAAAGAAACCATTTCAAAAGTAATTCAACATTTTGAGAAAATAAAAAGATTATACCAGGAGAATGTGACCTTACCAAGTAATGTTCAGTTTAGTTTCATTTGGTAACACTAGATACAATACAGAGATTGTAATAGAAGATGGTGACCTGTCATCTCATTCCTCATCGGAGTATGTTCATTCACATATTGTTACAGTGCGGCTAATGGACCTATTTAATATAAAAACTTGGCAGTCAAAATTGAAGCAATTGTAACGGTAAATAAAGAATTTCAAAGTGCCAAATCAACAGCTGGTTGAAAGAAAAGTACCTGGCATGAGTCCTTGCCACCTTCCCGATATCCAGCACAGATCATGTCATACAGGATGTCTACCTGGTCCGTCGGGTTTAGATTGTACATTTCCTGACATGAACTCTGGGAGATGATTGGCACCTGCACTTCCTGCAGAGTCCCCACACCTGACAGAGGAACTGAGAGGAGGAAAAGGATAAATAAAACTAAAGAACAGCAGGAGCATAGAGATGAGGGCTGATTTTTCAAAGTTATCTACAAACAAATATATAGTGCAAAACACATGCCCTTCAAAGTCTTTGTCTTTTATATACTGTAGATCTTAAGTGAATACTACATGTTTGACAGTAGCCTTTTGTTTGTGTAGGCAACCCATCTGTTGCATGCTCTGCTGACAATGATACTGATGTGTAACAATGGTAGGCTAAATTATTTAAAATAAGCAAATACTTCACATATACCTTCTGGTACCTTTACACACAACAGCAGGTGTTGGAATAAAGAGTATGTATATTATTCATTAGAATAATCAAGTTATTTTGATATTTAACTGCTGAATAGGGATAAAATGTACAGATGCCATCATAGAATACTTAATAAACCCTTACCATCATCTCGGATGTTTCCCCAGCCCGTGACATAACACATCATGCCATCTGAAAAGAGGGAGCCAGAGGCAGGCAAGCACACAGGAAGTACATAATCTGACCAGGTTACTGGGCTGTATAGTTCCAGCAGTGCCAAATCCTTCCCATGGTGAGGCTCCTCATAACCAGCAGGGATCACAATACGCTTCACACGATGTACAGATTCGTGCAAATTAAAATTGTGCAGCTGGTAGCGGCCAACGTAGACCAAGTAAGGACTTGCGTCGTATAGGCTGAAAGAACACAGATGGACAACACACCTGAAACCAGCTAGACTGGAAACCAAGGAAGGGATTCGACATGTGAAACATTTATACTGTTGCAGTAAAAAGGTCTGGAATGCTTTAAGCCAGATATCCTAGAAGTGGGTGGACCCTTAGGGATGAAATGTCCCTGAGGTTGTTATAGACTGAATTAATTTAATATTATTGTTCCGCCTTTCCAAAAGATTAAGGCTAAATAACTTGTTGAATGAGGGTATCAAACTGAAGCACATGACTTCATCTAATGCTGGTACTAGTGGAAATGTAGCATTAATGTGTCACTGTCCTGAAAATATTACATGGAAAAAGAGATTTTACCTATTAATTTTCTAAATATAATACATCAGAATATATTATTGCACTGAATTGTGCAGATTTTAGCCAATTAATCAGGTTTTCCCTGTTTTAAACAAATATTACAGAATACTTTATTGATCCTTGAAGGAAGTTATATATACATCAACCTCTTACAAGCCACATTCAGTGCATTAAACTATATTTTACATGAACAAAGCAAAAAGTAAAACATTGCTCTCTGACTTGTGGGATAGAAGAATCACACTCTACAGCTAAATAGTGTACAGAAAAATTAATTGTACTGTAATGTTTGACATATGCAAAATGATATGAATAATTACAGACATTAATTTTTACAGAAAAAGTATATATATATATATATATATAAATATTCCTATATAAATGATGATGATGTTTGGAGACAAGTTTCACTTGGAGAATATGCTGAACAAGGGTACAATTATACATTTGGAGGTGTGACATGCTTTGTCAATAATAAAAGTTGTGTGTTCTATGATTTGGATGTTGCTGATCCATTACAATTTTGATCAGTTTTTTTTTAATTGTTCAGACCTACATTTTGTTGTTCAATTAGTCCAGTCTATAGTTTAGCAAATAATTGGTCATTCATTTTGTCTATAGAAATCGGAGATGTGCAAAATGCCCCACGCTACCTAATGTTTCATGTTGATTGTCTTATAGGATCAATCGTGAATTATTTATTGGGTACACTAGACACATTTAGTTGGTTTACAAGAGGTAAGAGTCCCTGAGCTGGTGTTGTGGGTGCTGTGTCTGGTCAAGGGATAGCTTTCTTACTTGGTGAAGCAGTGAGCAGCTGATAGGACCCATGTGTTTGTGATGAGGGAGCCTCCACAGATATGGCCATCACCAGATTTCTGTGGGCCAAGGGGAGACAACCAGTGAGTCACCTCAGGATCAGAAGCAAAACCTTCTTTAAGCAGATCAGATACACCGATAAGACAGAGACTAAAAACCGACAAACCACAGGCAACATTTCAGCCACGGATGGAAGAGCAGCACCTGCAGCAGAGGGACCCACCTGTATTTCTACCTGCCATGGCCAAGCTCCCTCTGTGGCGTCGATCCCTCCCACAATCCTGTTCTCCCCTACTCTCGGTCGACCACATTCCTGGGCGTAGACCATCAAAATACCTGGATTTCAACACAATTTACAGCTCAAATTCACTATCCCAAAGCAGAAAGACATCGACTGAGTCTCAGGTAGAAGTTGAAATTCACCAAACTGACAGAGTTTAGTCGGCACGAGGACAAAGACAGAACAGACATGGCGAAGACAAAAGGGTAGGTGGGCTACTCACCTGTTGCGCACCAAAAAATGGCAGAAAACTGTAAGTCACGAGGCATTTTGATTTATCTGTATTTTTGTTGCAGACTTACTTTGAAATAAGGCTAAGCTAACACTTTAGAATATTCAAAGATAACGGCGTTGTCTTGATAAAGTCGATAAAGCGTTTTCACGCTTAAGTTCTGTTTGTTTCTTTTTTTCCCTGATGTATCACGAGTAGTACACACATATAAAATTAAGTTTAAAAAAAGTCGATGTTCCAGACGTTTTAATTATTAATAGTTCCTCAACGGCTGTAACTATCAGTCCAGGTAAATTCCTAATGAAGACGACGATAAACACCTGACTTCATGCACTATCCGTGCGCTTACCTATAGCCAATCAGAAATCTTGTCCCGCCTACCTCATCGTTAGAACCAATTAAATTACTGTATTTTTACAAGGACAACCATTGAAACCATTAGGTATTTTTCTCGCATCATTGATTTACAAAGGGTGGTGTGTTTGTTACTGTTTAAGAGCTAAGGTTGAACAAATGTTGCTTCTATAGACAATTTTTGCCACACGGAGTTAGCAATAAAAGTAAAAACAAACAAACAATAAACAGAAAAAGAACTGAAGTTTTATTGCCCTCGTCCAATAAAAATAAATGAACAGCTCTCTATGAGGAACTGCATGTTTCTACAATAAATGTACAAATATAAAAGATCTACAGAAAAAAAAATGCAGAGCATATAAAATAACATTGGTGATATGATTAAATGTTGCTTTTACAGCTTACTTTCCTATGTTTTTCCAATTATTAGTGTGTATCTGAAAACAAAGGTTTACAATGACATTAAAAGAATAGTAGAACAAAAGATTTATCATTAGTGTCTAGTAAAAATATTAAGATACAGTTTAGAAGGAGAAAAATAAGTACAGCACAAGCGCTCTGTGTACATCAATAAGTACAAAAATATAAAAGATATCTGAAAAAACACAATGCATAGAAAATAACGTTTTAATGATATTCATTTTATAACAGTCACACAATAAGACTGCAATGTGAATGGTATAATGGCAGTGTAGCTGTAACAGTGAATGACACAGTAGTGTTAAGATGAAATGACTATATGATTTATATAAAATTATTTATATGATTATAGAATCACAATTATGAGTTTACAGCAGTGCAAACCTAACTCAAATGTTCAACTAGCATGCATCAGTGTAAATAATATCATCATAATTGCAAGAACATTGAATTAATATGGTATACTAGTAACTAGTATTAATTTGTCAGTTTTATGTCTTTACAATACTTCTAAGGTACACGTTCCAAGTATTAAAATCATTCTGCAGAATGTGCATTGAGAAGTTGTTTTGAGGTAACAATGACGTATTTACTCAGTGTCTGCAACATACATTCAGGAGAACGCCCATATTCTGTACTCCAGGATGTTTTTATAAACCAGCATAACAGGTATTTCTCATATGAAAAGAATTGTGTTATAACATGTCCCAAAAAATTAAACACATTCTCATTAGACACAACAGTGTTTTGAAGACAATGAGGATACGAGGTCAAAGGTCAAACTCTGCCCTAACTCGTGTAGGTCTGTGTGTGTAAGCTGTCTACAATCCCTGCTGTGTCCAGTCCTAAATTGTGTTGTTTTTAACCAGATTCCAGCCCTAAAATAGTGGTTATTTTTAGAGTTCGCTGCACATGTGAACAGCATTTATCTTGTGTTTTTTCAATATGACACTAAGTGTTTATTCCTTCTGTGTGTCTATAAAGCTGTCTGTCTCTCTTTTTCCCTATCTCTTTTTCCTCTCCTCCCTCTATCCTTCCTTCCCTCCCTCCTCCCTCCCTCCCCGCCGCAGGCAGTGTGTCTAGTTTCACAGAGCAATTGAAGGTGACAGGGACAGAGAGAGAGGGAGAGGGAGGGAGGGACAGAGGGAGGACACATCACAGTATCGCCTGGGGCTACACAACAGCAAAGGAAGAGCGAGAGATGAAGGGACAAAGAGAAAAGAGAGAAGAGACTCACGAAAGTATTCACAGGGAATTCCATAAACAGGTAACGGAAAAATAAAAAGTTGAATGCAAAAAAGTCTAAAGTGTATATGACTATGAGTGAGTTTGTGTGTCACAGACATATGCCTGCAGGTCTCTAAATATCCACTTTTACCGCCAACAGGCTCTTTTTTTGTGTGCGAGCCCCCTCCACTCCTGTCCTCTCAGTCATAATATATGAGCACATTATAGGATCCAGTCAGTAAGAGCAATTATAATGCACTCCCGTTTGTTTTTATTTTAACAACTTGATGAATATTTGTCATGGCATTGTAACCATGGTGACTGCCTCCACCGCCGCTGCCCCCCTCCCTCCAGCCTCGCATCCTCCCACCCTGTTCACCACCCCTTCCCCATCCCCCCTTCAGCGCTGAAAAAGCAAGGGATGGCAAGAGAGAGGGAGAGAGAGAGGTGACAGGAATGAACTAACAAGATGCACTAAAAAAAATGCATGTCCTGGAGCTACATGAATCTTTGCAGTGAAGCACGCGTCGTCTCACACACACACGCATACACACACATGCACACACACACACACACACACACACACTCAGCACATAGGGATCACATAGGTTAAGCCACGTTCACACAACTGGAACACAATAAGACATAATAATGATTTCTGAATAAAAAATAAGACAAAAAGGGTATCCAGCAAGAAAACAAGTGGGGGTGGGATTGGGTGAGTTTGTTTTTAGGATTAGTTTGAAATGAATAAAGCAGTTTGGCCAGTCACAGTACAATTGGTTCAGTACTTTAAAGTGTCCACTGTTTGATATGCCAAAGACAAATTTCATATATATATTTTTTATTATTATTATTATCTTGTTGTCTTTCGCAGGCCATGTATTTGTGTCTGATGTAAAAAAAAAAAAAAAAAAAAAAAGAATTTAGTTGAATATCTCACTTTTTCATGTTAAAATACGATTTGTAAATGATTTAGTAGTTAAGTACATACTGATACTGTACATTGCACTGTATGAAACCTCATTATTGGTTGAGTTACTTTAAGGTAGCTAAAAAAAATAAGTACAGTTTTAATTCACCAGTTTATGTGCTATTTATGTGTTAATGTATATGTAATAAATATAGATAATAATGATCAATACGTCAAAATGCCGAGTTTTTTTTTTTACAGTTTTTTTCCACTTATATTTCTTTCTACTACAAGAGTTCTTATACTTTACCAATACTTTTCTATAAGTAAAAAATGCATCCAAATCCAAATCCAAATGCATCCTCAGTCACTGTTCTTACTCCTTTTTACCTTTGAACTTGTCAAGTCTTCTCCTTTCTCCAAGGCACGTCTCGGAGGAAAGTAACAGAGAAAGAGGGGGCAGAGAGACAGAGCAATGGGGGCAGTGGAGAAAGAATAGCAGAGTATGAAAGAGAGAGGGAGCGACAGAGAGAAAGGGAGCGCAAAGTCTTGTCAACCGGAAATAAAACAAGCTGGCACCCTCCCCATCCCCAAGCCCCTACACCCACCCCAAAGTCACATACTTCCTCTTCACTCTCTCTATCTCTCTCCTCTGCCTTCCTCCATCTTCTATCTCTCCCTTCCGCTGCAAAGAGATATATTTAAACCCCTGGTTTCTACTCTGCTCTCACTCTTTGACTCTACTATACATACCGTCATACCTGCGTCATTACTTACACCTCACATCAGACCCTCATGTATCCATCACTGAGGGTTTCAGTATGGCGCTCCCCTGACCTGTTCTGGGACCAGACAATGTCTTTGTTTATTGTCCCATAGTGTTAAGCTCAGTGTGTTATAGCAGACAACAATACCTCTGAGCTCAGTAAATACTACAGGTAGCTTTATAGCGCTCTAAGCAAAGCTGAAGCTTAAACTCTGCATTATTTTAGCTCTTGTGTCAAATAAATAGGCTGAGGTAACTTTATCTGCTCACCTACAGCATCTGTATAGCCTCAGAGGCCTAAAAAATGATAAGGTGATACATGTGATCCTGTTATGTAATATTGTTAATTGACAGCTCCTGAGAATACATGTAAAATTGCATTACTCTAAAATGGTTGTTTATTAATCCTGTGTTACATTGTAGATTAAATTATAATGTTCTTAATCTCCACCAAACCTGTAGCTCTTATAAAATAATATTTGTTCATTTTTTAGTAAAGAAAATTAAAAGTCATTTATTTGCTGTAGTTCAGCATTATTGTCACACCTAAATAGCAGTTCATTACATACATAAACCAGCAAAGTTAGGATCAATCAAAACTATAATTTTCCTTCACCTACACTTATCTAATATGTTCCATTACTGTTACTTTTAAAATATGTTATTTTACATACTGCACAAATTGTATTATTTTACAGTTTTAAAATAGATTAATAAATCATTAATAGTCTATATTTCTAGCTAGTCATAACTCACATTCTAAAACATTGTTTACCATTATTCTTCAATGACTGTGAGCTAAACACCATGTGTATTAAAAAATGTACTGTCATAGCCTAAATTTTATTGCTTAATGACTCTTAATAATATATATTTTTTAATTTGCTGATGCATGTGGAGAATTTAGCATTTTTGTTAAACTAAGTGATTCTTCTTGATTCATTATCCACAAGGGATCAATGAAATGGGGCCCTAATTAGAAAGGCTCAGCTCAGTTCAATCTTGTTCTTTGGTTTCATATACTTTGGTGTAAAAAAAAAAAAAAAAGGGAAAAAAAGAAGAAAAAAAAGAATAAAGTTAGCTATTTTTTATGCTGAATATTTATGTGCAATTTATGGCTAAAATTGAATTCCTTCATCTATTTATCATCCTCTATCTTTCCATTATCTGTGCTTTATGCTCTACTCTCTCGGCCTCCCCTCCTCCTCTTGCTGGCATTAAGTTCAAACTTGACACTGATGTTGACTCACTTTGTCACCCCTCGGTGGCTCTCTCTCTCTCTCTCTCTCTCTCTCTCTCTCTCTCTCTCTCTCTCTCTCTCTCTCTCTCTCTCTCTCTCTCCATCGCTTGGAGGACAAGAGTGCCCGCAGACGCATTTCTCTCCAGAGCCCCCCCCCCCTCCCTCTTTCACTCTCTCTCACCCTGTCTAACTCTCTCCATCTCTCTTCTACACTCTCCTTTACACACACAGTATTGTCAACAAAGCTGGAGAACAAGGGACGTGGGGGGAACAGGGGAATAAAGGTCTAAGAGGAGAGTACCGCACAGGACCCTGTGTCAACACACCTGGACACTCGGTAAGTTTGCAAAAATCTATCTTTCCAACATCTCCATTGGTTTCTGTGTACGGTCATATGTTCGGATCATTTGGATAATATGGACTTCAGATGATGTTTAGTGATTGATGACAAGTTTCAATGCTGACAATAGTATTTGTAAAATAACTCTTTGAATTTCACGGAAAATTGGATTGGTTAGATGGTTGTTGTGGGGCTGCATCGCTGAATGAATGAAGTCTGACCTTTGACATTGTGTTACAGCAGGAGTGTGTGAGATCTGACCCAGCTTTCCATGTCTAATTCTCAAAAGAGATATTTCAACACAAGTCAAGAGTCACAGACTAGAAGACAGAAGGTTTTATTCATCCCACAGTCATTTTTACTTGGGCAGATCAGAGTGTATTTGGGCATTTCACCACTTAAAGCCACAAAATACCCGATTAAGACTTTGAATGGTGGATATTTTTCATGAAGCTGTAATGTGTGCATATTAATACCAACTTCTATTGTTTTATAAAGGCTGGTTTCATGCATATGTGTGTGCATGCATGCTTTCGTTTACTAGTAAAGATAAAGCTAAAAGCAAGTAGCATAATAAATGTCATGGCTTTCAGAGTGGGTTCTAATGTATCTTAGCTCCCCATGGTATACTAGGATACCAATGTATAACACACACACGTTACGACAGCGGGCATGTAACTAACTCCATTTCTGTCTGTCATCATGAAGCTAATTCACCACAATGCCGACCATGTGTGAACTCATGCGATATGAACCCCTCCTTCTTCTCTCCTTCCCCAACCCGCACCCCCACACCAAGGAAGGAGGACTGGAAGACGGGAAAGAGGACCCAGAGGTGACAGTAAACAGGGGCGGATACAACACAGGACTCTTATTTCTCTTCATGGTGGTTTGGACACTCGTAGTATGTATGAGAAGTTAACCATGCTGAATCTGCAGAGTGGCTCAAACTGGAGTGGGCCTAACAACTGGTACCATGATCCCACCAGTGTACAGACACAACACAGCACAGGTAAGGGAATATTTTGAGAACACGTTGTTGCTTTTACATTACATTACATTTAGAAACTCATAACATTTTTAACTAGAATACCCTTCCACTTGTGATTTTCTCACCAACTCGTTGCGGTCTTCCTCATATTTCAAAGCCTAACTGTCCATTAAACTAAATTGTGACTTTCCATTATGGAAATGTTGGTGCCACTCACACCTCATTTTTGTCACCTTCCTCTGCCAGTGTCTGAGGGCTGTCTGCTGGACACAGAGGGCAGCATGGGAGGAGAGGCAGGAGGAGGAGCGGGTAGAGGAGGAGGAGTCCCCGTGGAGAGGGACGAGGGTGAGGAGTCTCAGCTGAGACTGCAGCTCAAGAGGAAGCTGCAGAGGAACAGGACCAGCTTCACACAGGAGCAGATCGAGGCTCTGGAGAAAGGTCAGGCCATGCAAGCACGCATAGGGCTCTCCTGCTTCCCAGCCAATCACAGCCCCGCATGGGCACGAGCAAGACCAGTGTATGTCATGACGCAGCTTGTCTTGCTGCCTTTCCCCCTGCCAACACCTTTGTTATTGGATTATAGTCTTTACACATTGCTCGCAGTTTTTTGGTACCTGGCAGAGGATATAAATATGTGAGTTTATCCACGTTGTATGCCAAGCTTTCACAAAATCAAGGTTTTGCCTAATTTTGAGGCTACCTATCGATTTAAAACAGTTAGAAAATTGTAGAAAGACAGGATTCTTTGAAGGACACACATGAATGGAATTGAACTCTACAAACATCCCCAAGCAGCTCCAAAAAGCACCTCCAATATTAGTGCAAGTGTAGAGTTTTGCTAATGCATCATTCCAGTGGTTGTATTGTGCAGTGGGATCTGGCCCTCGTAGGCTGATATCAACTGAGGGGGATCAGAGAGCCACTCTTGACTGGATATGGCTGCAGCGGGCCCTTGAGCTAAATAAGGACGCAATGTCCACTGTGCAGCCGCGTGGAAATGTATCACTGTGGTCATTCTGTGCAAATGACATTAATGAGGTACACTGACCTCAGTGCACAGCCAAAGCACAATAACAATCATGTGTTGACATAGACGCCAATTATAACCAAGCCAATTATAACAATTTGCAAGACAGACTTAACTTAAAGAGTCACTGTGTATTGTCTTTGTGCAATATGGATTCCTTAATCATGTGTTACCAGTGTGACGTTTATTCTCTAGTTATTTACTTGACTGGTAATGTGTTAATTAAATATGCTTAGCAATATGTTTAAAAAAAAACAACATTACTGCTGCAATCTGCAGTGTAACCATCTCTACCACAAAGAAATAGTTAACTGATTTATTTATCACTTTATTGACTCTCAATCAGTATATTTTACATCAAAAGTGCAGATCTGAAAGTATTCACGTCTTCATTGCAAGACCTGAAACTTTAAGGTTCATCTGCATGACTCAGACTGTCAGTTAAAGGGGTGAGGCATATTCTCGTTTAAACTTGTCAACAGCAAAAATGTCAGCAGTTTGTCAACTATAAATTAAGTGCCACAATGAGGAATGATAGTCATACGCAAAGTGTCATTTATATAAGCGCAAGCAACCACTGAGCCAGAAAGTAGCTTGCATCAAGGCCTCTTGTCACCTTAATATGGCGGCTCTGTATGCTAAATAGTCAAACTGATAGACGCACATATATAGGAAATGATGGCAGAATGAAAATCCATAAAGAGTTTTTTTTTCAGTTTAGTTTTAGTCAGCCTACTTTAGAAAGTGCTCAGGAAGCTTCTCAACTTGAATCCTTTCATTTCAACTTTCTGCGTGTTCCATGACGATAAATAATTTATACAAAGTGCAACAGATAAATATTTCAAATATGGTTGTAAGGATACATCTGAGCTTCCTGCATTTGTATATTTCATGGAAAGATAATTAGTGAAGCTGATATTAAGCAGGAAATGGGATGATGTCTGTTACAAATGAGAGGTAATTAAAAAAAAAAAAGAATAAATAAATAAATAACAGTTAATTAAAATGCATTTCAAGTAATTGTTTTTGTAATAACAAGACAGATGCACAGACTAATCCAAAACATGTTAACACAGTCCAGCGAGGGTTATCAGGCGAGCTGCCATCCAGTTGTCCTGCCATGCTGGATTAAGACTCACACTGTGTGTTTGACATTAGTTAATATCTTCCACAGAGTTTGAAAGGACGCATTACCCAGATGTCTTTGCAAGGGAGAGATTGGCAAACAAGATTGATTTACCAGAGGCCAGGATACAGGTAAGGATCTGGTCTCACTGGAGGTTTTTCTGGCATGAAAACCCTGATGCTTAGAATGATAAATCACAACAGACATGTTTGCTTGTTTCTCCTAATTACAACACACTGCTGAAGAGCAGGCTTGACTGATCGCTTTGATTGACAGGTGTGGTTCTCCAACCGAAGAGCCAAGTGGAGGAGGGAGGAGAAGCTGCGCAATCAAAGGAGGTCAGGGGGTGTTACTTCCTGTTCACAGAGCCAAGCCCCTCTGACCACCTCATTCAACACATCTGTCTATCATCAACAGCACGGCAGCAGTTCAGGTAAACGTAAACCCCTGTACTGTATGTCAGATCAATCATTTATATAATTTCTTACAATATTAATCTAGTGTTTCTTAGTTTATTCATGCAACACATCAGTGATACTTAAAGCAACAGTTTACTTATGATTTCTATGATTTATATATTCCTCGGGCAGATATTTTACCAGTTAATAATTATAAACCTCAGAGCTGCAGTGCTTGACATTTTTAGGCAGGAAACCATTAGAGTTTCTCCATTAGGGCGCATCTATATTACAACATTTCCACTGCGAGAAGGAGATATTTGCATCACACTGTGTAAATGTGCTTGTGTGTATGTGTGTGTGTGTGTGTGTGTGTCTCTCTAGGGTCCATGTTGAGTCAGGCTGAGTCGTCCCTGCCAAGCTACAGCTCCCTGTCAGTGTTCTCATCTGGAGTCCAGGTTGGACATTCATCATTCATCATTCATTAGCACCTTAAATACTTTCCCCAAGCAGCAGGCCCTCATCCTGGAGAAAAAGCACTTTATTAGCTTCTTTACTCCACCTCAGGGATCTAAGAACATGCAAAAGTGGAAATAAATAGATCTAAGGTAGCAGATATTAATACTGTGAACAGCATAAACAACACATTCTACTACTGTTTTATTATATATTATGATTCCAGTAGATGTACAAAAAAAAAATACAAAAAAATTACATAACAATAATAACACATTCAGAGAGGCTTAAAATAGAGAAAATAGTTGAATTTTATTCTTAGACTGAATTTTTAGGAAATAAAAAGCAACCAAAGTGCTTTGTTACATCTTCAGACAGTCGCCCGTGGAAAAAAAAAATACTGGTTCTTATTCCATTCCGTTACAGGGCTTTTAAATGGAAACTAAACTAAAACAGGACTTTTTTTTTCTAGATTGGAGAAATAGTTTTATTACGGATGGTTATATCTCAAAAATATAGCTGCACACTTGAAGAATAGTTGAAATTATATTTTGCATGACAACATTTAAGTGTCAAGAAGACAGACAAATAATACTGGACAACAAAATGTTCTGAAATATTCTTTACAGATAGATTTTGTTGTGGGTTTTAGTCAATTTTGGTGTGTAAAATTCAAATTTGACACTTGTTTTAGGTTCAAGATGTAGATTTGTTTTGTAAAAAAAAAGAAAGTGTAGTTGCCACAATTGTATATTATAATTCATATTTACTAGAATACAGTCTAACATACATGAGTATTAAATGGAAAGAAACAGAATGGAGTCCAATATTTGTTCAAAAATGTTTAATTTTGCTGGATCTTCTGTGGCTGGAAGTCTGTAGTTCAGCAGTAGTTCAGCAGTAGTTCAGCAGTAGTTCAGCAGTAGCGCTGCTGTAGACTTTCCTTTGGAACAAAGCGCCACCATCTCACTTATATCCTGGTGGGATCTGAAACCATGTTCATCCCACACATCAGATGTCCTAACGTTAACCCTAACCAACAATAGAAAATATGTTTATTTGTTTATAAAGAATATAACATGAATATTACTAATATAGATCAAATGCATAAAATGCACAAACATAAATTAAAAATTTGCTCAAAATCTACCCATATAAGGCAAAAAAAAAACCTGCATTTTTGAAATCGTCATCAAATTGTGGTTCAGATACTCATGTCACATGGTATGCAAAAAATACCATTGTACATTGTTATTAGTACTACTCACAGGTTTAGGTCAGGGGTCTGTAACCTGAGGTTAATGAACTTGATGTGGTTTTTTCGCCTCTTTTTGAACAAAACACATATGGAACATAATAAGATGGGTGATTACTTTTCAATATTTTGCTACCAGTTTTGTCATCTTACAATTTCTATCTGTAGCCTGTAGAATAATAAACATTTTCATCCAGCTCAATGTGTGCCATAATCTACGTTAGGACCAAACACAACAGCGTGAACTCAATATGCATTTACTTTATCTGTTTCATGTCAGGGGAGTTTCCCCCATGATCAATTAATTAGGTTTGTGTTTTGGAAATAGCACCCCCAATAAAGAATAATACAAATCAACATTTTTTAACATTATTTTCATCGTTTCATAAACCAAACATTGTATTTTTGTAACAGGAATTTGAACTTAAAATACCAGTTGATTATAAGTCGGTTACTGCATATATCATGTCATGTTAAAAAAAACAAAAAAACATAAAGGGGGTTTAATGATTTGTTTTTTTATTTGGGTAAAAAAACAACTTCTTTTTATATTGCAAACATGGCCGAGCTACTTTCTGAAAATATAATTAAATCCATTTGGTCTTTCTATTAGTCGGCATCAGCGAGATTATTATTTCTAAATCATGGATTAAAATTCTTATAATGATGTGCATCAAGAAAGAAGAAAAAAAAAAGTGGAGACAAGCCTCACATATGATGATCAGAAAGCAAGTTAAATCATTTTGTTCAATGGGATGCTGCTTCTCCTGTTGCTTTTACATACAGCACTACTCTAGCACCTCCATGTGGTCAAACTGGAGCAGTGTCTTCAGTCTCCATCCTGCTTCTCTGGTATAAACTATACACAGTTGGAATGTTCAGAGAATCTGTTTTAGTATAAATGACAATCTGCTATATTTGTTGAAGTCAATCTAACCTATGCCTTTTGTCTTTTTGTATTTATCTGTTTTTTCCTCAGTCTATTCCTCCCCAGTCGGCCTCCTCTTACTCCTGCATGTTGCCTCCATCCCCCTCTGCCCCACGCAGCTTTGACTCATCAGCGTACTCCTCCCCTCACCTGCAGACCCCACCCTCAGCCAACTCCAACACTGGTAAAATCATCAAAATATCATACTGATCAGTAGAATATTCACAATGTAGGAAAAAAAAAAACCCCAGTAATGACAAACATCACTGTGTTTCTCTGTCCTCTACATCCAGGGCTCATATCACCTGGGGTTTCGGTGCCGGTCCAGGTTCCAGGTGCTGAGCAGCAGAGCATGAGTCAGAACCTAGGTCAGTACTGGGCCAGATTACAGTGAACGACAGACAATCACTGCTGAACAGCAAGATAAAACAAGAAGGAAAAAAAGGCATGTTTTAAAAAAAAAAAAGTGTCAAGAAAACAATATGGGAAACATACAGGTTTAAGGAAGTACGGGACTGAGCTACTGTATAGGGGGCCTGGATGTGTTACAGACCCCGATATGCATTAATGTTTACAAATTCAGCCAAGAGCAGCTTTGGTTGCACTTGACGGTACTCTGGTCAACTGGTACTTACTTAGTATTGAAATATTAATTTGGGAGAGTGTGTTAATTGTAGGGGTGAGGTCAGGATTAGAAATAGGAGCAGACTGAGGCATGTTTAGGATTAAAATAAAGTCAGGAATAGGGTGAAGCTAAAACCAGGTTTTAAGCGGAAGTTGAGGCTCTACTTCTGTATTATTTTATTGTAACATATGTTTGGGCTTATACTCAATCCAAAAAAGAAGGTATTAGCCTGCGAGATATTAATGAATCAACTTAAATCTATCACTGTTTACATAAAACCAGCATTCGGGCACGTTGCTCTGGCAGATCATGATTTTAATTCTAGTCTTTTTACATGTTATAATGTGACTCAGTGGTACTAAGTAAATGCCAGCAGGTGTTTGTACTGTGAAGTGTAACCACAGTTTCTTGTTACTTGAGCAGCTCTATGATATTGTGATAATAGCTTGTTCCCTAAGCATAAAGCTGTGTGAGGCTATAAACTACTGTGAAGATTTTAGATTTGCTCAAGGCAATTACTTTTACTAAAAAGGAAGATGTACCATAAAAAGTGTAAAATCCTGCCTATCCTGCCAGCAATGTTACACTGAGACTGAACTGCGTATTTTTGTACAGACATCTGTGTATGATGAAGATAACTGGAATATTGCGAGAGGTTGTGAAAAAGAAGAATGTAGCTTGTTGTGGGCTCGAATCATCATGAAAGCACAAATTTTATTAGTAAATAATTAGGGAGGCTCTGTATCAATGTTGGTATCAGATATCGTCTGATACTAACTAAACAAAACGTGAAAATACACATTTCTGAGTATTAAAGATTCTTGCCAAAGGCTACAATAAAGCAACTTTATTTTTTTCTTGTTATAAATGCAATGTCTTTGTTTTTTTTTTGTTTTTTTTAAAAAATTAAATCTATTATTAATAGAAACATATCCGTAATGGAATTAAGCAGTAAAAGTCTTGGATTGGCAGGTTCTTTTTCTTTAATACCACTAACAAAACATATCCATCAGCTAGTGACAATCAAGCATAATTGCACACAAAACAAACAAACAAACAAAAAACTGCCGTCAAACCTTCCAATGCAGACACTTCTGATACTGACAATCAAAACTGGAGGAAGAGGAGATCCAAGTGGAAAACTGTGACACTGTGCATACAATAGCAATCGCATTTTTAACTGTGCATGACCAAAATAAGCCACTAGACAATCAGCTACTTGCAGAAATGAATAAAGTATTGTACAGAACTGTTGCTGTACTTTGCAGGGTTTGAATCTCTGCTCACGTTCCTCTTGACTACTGGTTCTGTTGATGCATCTCAGTTCAATCTCATACGAAATGTCTTATTATCAACTTATTTATTTGTCTTTTCACTTGTTCACATAAGTCCTCCGTGTTGGTTCTGTTGTTGCCGTGTGTGTTGTGTTAGTACTGTATAGCTACCAAGAGTCAACCCTTTTGTGAAGGCCTTGGATCCCTTTAATGAAAATAAAACAGTGTGTCATAAATATACACTTTGTCTTTATTTGTGATTCTATATTTAAAAATAAGTATAGCTGTCAGAATTAGTGTGTTAATGCAGATTACTCCATCATCATGATTAACCCTCCGGTATCCTGATATGCTTGTTACACAAACATTACGTTAAAAATGTCATTTGTTTTTTGGACTTTAAATAAGGTCAGAATTCAAAAGTTGCTAATTTTTTGTATGATATTTAAAATTCTGGCCGTCAAGTAAAATGTACACATTGTGAACCGAAGAAAATTACCAGAATATCATCTGTCTCCCAAGTGTGGCAAAAAAAATGCACGATTACTTTATTATAACCACTGTTTTTGATCCATAAGACATTAAGGCATAAATTATGCAAAAAATGATTTTTTTTTTGTGTTTTTTTTTGTTGTATATAATATACTGATATCATGATCAATAGAGATCATTTTTGCATCCAAAACAATGGCTTGTTTACATTAAAATCACAACATTTAAAGGGTTAAAAATGTTACAATTATTGAGTATTTGTTTTTAACTCATTTACTCTTTTTTTGTAAATTTCATCAATGTGAGCTATATATATATATATATATAAAAAAACAACTAAGGTGTATGGTTATTATTATTATTTTTTTTATATTATTCCACAAGTGTGCTTTTTTTCCTGCACACTTGGTGTGCAGTAGGGGTCTTTCTGTGAGGAATACCTCACATTTTAATGCAGTTAACCTATTTGCAGCACAATGACTTTGAATGTCTCTGCCAATAAAGTAGAGTTGTGTATGGGCAAATGGACAGTTGGTCTGGTAATGACAGGCAGCAGGAACGACCCATAAAGATGGAAGACACTAAATGACACATTGGCCTCTGGATGGAAACATGATGACAAAAAAAACCCAAGATGCAACAGTCGACCGGCATAAAGTATTAGACACACTCTGCAGGAAGGAGGTTTTTTTTTCACTGAAGCAATTCCAGCCTAAAATACTAAATTAACACAAAACTTACATAAATCAGGGATTCTGCTCCACATTAAATAACACTGGAACATTTAAAATATTGTAGATGTAGATAACAAGTAAAATATTTCCAGAATAAAACTAATGAAATGTTACCACATGTGTGTTACTGATAAAGAAAACTCAAGTCTTAAATGCTGGTTGGCTCAAAATGTGAAATTCTTAGAATCAACAAGAGAATAGAATTTAGTCCAAAAGAATATTAGTCTCAGATCTACCAGATCTACTTCAAAACACTGTCTGCACATTATGATCCATTCACTTTACAGGTTCTTTCTAGTGGAATCTATCGTATAAATGTACATAAATCACCATATATGTGGAATAACACACCATCAAATATATTAAAAACATGAGCTAACCAGCAATTTTGTCATTTTTTTTAATCTTATTAAAATATGTAAGATTTAACACATTTAATGCCTGAAATAGATACTTTCTAAAATAATTGTAGAGCAGTCTAACCTCCTGCCCAGCTTGTGATAAACATGTTAATATTCCCTTCTTTCTTGTGTCTGTTTACTCATGCTAAATGGGGTTCATCTAATATAAATTAATAAGGAATTATTAAGAGAGGGGTGTTGTTTTTTGTTTGGTTTATCTGTCAGCAGCTTTACGCAAATTCTACAGCACCAATTTCCATGAAATTTTCAGGAAAAGTGTGAGGTGGTCCACAATAGAGCCCACTAAATTTTGGTGAATGTAGGTCAAAGGTCATAGTCACCAAAATGTGTTTTCACAAGGATAAGAGATGGGCCAAATAAAGTAAAGTGTCTATGAAGGGGGTGGGGTTTGCTGTGCTTGACACCACTTGTATTTATTTGTGATTAATCAAAATGTATTCACAACAACCCTGTGAATAACCTGATTAAAATTGTAATCATTTGACATTAAAAGAAATAAGAAGGACAATTGTCCAGCATTCACACTTTATCATAAAAGCATGGCCATAAAAATCGCAATTCATGTTGTTCCACTGGTGCAGTGATGTGAAGTGGACATACGGAAACTGGATGACCATTAGCAGGGCAGCATTTTTTGCTAATGGCATGACTCACTTGGACCCTGGAGGATAGACAGAAATTAAAGATGAGAGAGGGAGGAGAAAGATAATACCACTGATGCTTTGCAGGGAGAATGAACACAGATGCAGCAGCATAATGGGGCTGTAAGATGCTATGTGAGATGCCCATGTACTCTAGATAAATGCTGCATCATCAGTTTCCCTTAAATGTATTGTACACATTACAGAGTTAGATCAGCAACACTTGAAAACTACCTACTGACAAAACAGAACCTGGTGCTTCTTTTGAAATATTTTCCAATCATTTTACCCCATCATGATATTAATATTCATGTGTGTTGATAGACTTACATGTGATATTCTGCATTAGTGTAACTGAGTACATGAAACACAACTTTGGACTTTCCTTCATGGAAAGATCCAATAATCCAATGAGAACATGTTTTCAGAGATTGTCACGTATCCATTTAAGAATTTGTTTTTAAGCCCACAAATACACAACTGGGTTATACCTTTATGAAAAGGGAGCTGATTATGTGAACAATTGATTAATATTTATAAATACAGTTAAATATTGTATAAGACCTCACTTACCTCTATAGGCAGAACAGCAGCATTTATGGCTCATTGATTTGAGTTCAATATATAATTTAACACCATAACAAAAACCATTGTGGTCTATGAAAAATAATATTAAAATGATGAGGGCAGATTGACTGTAACACAGGGACATTCTGATCCCACAAAATTAATATAAAGATTATGAACAGACACTTATAGATTCTTCAGAGACGAAAATAACTTTGAGGTAAGAAAGCACATTTACACTCCAGGGATAACTATATGATATGGGTGATGTTGATCATGAAAAACAGATATGTATAGGTTAATTCTCATGTCAGTCCAAGATACAACTGAAGACTTGGAGCTGATTTGCTACATTTATATGATGTTTTTTTAATTAAAAATTATTTATTCATAATAAAATAATTCTGAATTAAACTTGTCTCTTTCGTGTTTACATGAACATGTTAATTTTAAATAAAGGTTTCCTAGAAACTGATGTATTCCACCCTAGTTAATTGGGTTTTAAGAGCTGTTGGTCAGAGGGCTCTGATTGGACAGAATGGCCTCCAACATCTGGATGTCTAGCAAAAGAAAATGATCACGTCCACTTCCTGTTTTGCATTTGTTTCAACTATCAACATTTAAGGACAGATAATACATATAAATTTTGCATTTATTTTTGTGATAATTACGAAGCAGCAGCTCGACTGAATCAACCATAGAAATCGACATACCAATTCTGGGAGCACGGAATATGGAGCACCAGGAGCATGTGCAGAATGACAGGAATAATCTTAAACTGGAATTAACTTGTTACATGGCAGAGGAATTATCAAAGAGTGGGGCTGCACAGTGGTGCAGTGTTTAGCACTCATGACTCACAGCAAGAAGGACCATGGTTTGAATCCCACACCAGACTTTTCTGTGTGGAGTTTGCATGTTCTCCTTGTTTTCGTCGGGTACTACGGTTTCCTCCCACCATCCAAACACATGCACTGATAGGTTAATTAAATTGTCCATAGGTGTGAATGTGAGAGTGATTGTTTGTCTATATATGTTCAGCCCTGAGATGAACTGCCGTCTCATACAGGGTGTACCCCGCCTTCACCCATTGTAGCTGGATTAGGCCCCTCAGTGACCCCAGTGACCCTAGTGACCCCAGTGACCCTAGTGAGGATAAAGCGGGTTCAGATGACGAGTGAGTGACGAGAGTTTTAAGAGTGGAATAAACAAGTAACTTTATTCAGAATTAAGTTTAATTCAAAATTATAATTTTCAACTTGTGAATGAAAAAAAACAAAAAAAAAAAACAAGTGGTGCCAGGCACAACAAACCCCGCCCCCTCACAAACATTTTACCTGATTTGCCCTATTTGTTCCAATTATGAAACACATTTTTGGTGACTGTGACCTTGACCTATATTCACCTAAATATAATGGGGTAATTTCTGGACCACCTCACACCCTTTCCTGGAAAAAAAAAAGAAAAAAAAAAACAACGTAGCGAAAATTTACTTTAAAAGTGGCAGAACTACCTGCGGAGTGATATGGTACCGTGAATCTGAAGTGACAAAACCCGTTGCCATTGGCAGCGGGCGTTAATGGCACAGTGGTTGGTTATGGGGGAAAAAAATCCGCCTGCAGAAGGCTCGTTATGTCCATACAAAGTGAACGGGAGCTGTCGACGTTCTAGAAGACCGTAGAATAATTGACATAATATTTGACACATGATAGAACATAATAAAGATTGGTATTTGCTAATGTTGCATAACAATAAAATATATGAGTATGTTGTAAATTAATTTCCAGAAAGCACATCAGAAGTAATTCATTTCAATAGTTCATTTGAAAAAGGAATTGCTAAGTAGTCTAATTTGAGGAGGTAATCTTAAAAAAAAAAATAAAATCATCAAATCACAATCACTTTCAATCTGAAGGGAAATTCAAATTAGTAGAGGAGGGGGGGGGGGGGGGTCGAACCGGTATCGCGTGGAGACGATGCTGAGTTTTCAATCTAAAGACTGTTGCACTGAGGACAGACAGACAGACAGACACAGTTGACTGATCGATGAGCCCAGCCTAGTCCCAGGAGGAAGACACAACAGACGCACGCGGTGAGCTTTGTCCTATTCTTTTCTGCTTCCATTTCTATTTTAGGAGTTATGGGGAGGGGTGTAAGGAGGGTGTAACGACTGGAGAAAAGAAATCACCCAGTTTTGTGACACTTCCACAGTGATGGAACGGTTTTCTGCAATGATGGGGATGGAATTGGTTTTGATGTGGATACTTGTGATCATAATGGGAAGCACCACAGCTGAAGAACAACAGTACAGCAGAGCAGTGGTGAGTACAAAACACACAAAAACATGTGCAACTGAAAGTGTGCGATGTCGACATGTAAACATAGCATTTTTATAGGCAACATAAAATTGGTTATAGATATTTTTTATGATTTTTTTTAATACCTTATTACCAGAATTGTCCTTGCCTTATCATGTATAAAATAATTAAAAATAAGTCAAGCTGAACATTTGTCAGCTAAACTTTATATTAACCCTCAGACATTTAACTTGTTTTCTTATCATCTGTGTTTAACTATTCCAGCTGTATTTATTATCATTCAATAAGATGTCATCCTCTGCATTTTGCATTATTTCAGTGAAAGTCATGTGTTTCTCTATATTTAATTTGCTGTTTGGTATAATTATATACCAATTATATTCAAGTACAAGATCATTTCTAGTGATGTTATATCAAACTCGAGAAAACTGAAGCAAAACTAACTTTTTCATTAACTGAACATAAAACGAGTATCTACAACCCCTGTCATTAATCAGATTACATGGGTTTTACTGGTGAATTAATGTTGTTAACAATGACTGTTTCCATATTCGCTGGGAATGAATGAATGAAATTGCATTTTATATGATTTTTATACATGTGTTGATCAAATGATTGGATCAAAAGTGATGAGACATTGTTTTTTTTGTCATCAGGTGTTGAGCTTATAGGATTTTAAGATAAGGTGTCACACATAGTATAATGATATAGAGCATGGATTTGTGTTCAGACAGAAGACATCCTATGCATAATTTAGAAAGTTTTTCCATCAGTCTAAATCATAGAGGAAAATAAACCGCACTGAATAACCATTACGTTGGCAGCATATACATAATCATCACCAATCATCTGGCTTTTTTTTTAAAAAAGACTAATCATATTTCCTCATACACATGTACAAATAGGTCATATATTTGCGCAACCACACACGTGAATGTCATATTATCATGTGAGTAAGACACTAAAGCTTTAGTTCTCTTTCTGTAAATCTGGATGAGAAAAAAAGGAAATGTATGTATCTTGAGTTTGTTATAGTTTGTACCTGAAAATAAACTAATCTGTTGAATGTAAAATAATATCATTCAAAATATGAAAATGGTAGAATTATCTGAACATGGATAATACAGGTGTAAAGACTGTGTAGAGATTGAAAAAACCTTTGTGTGATTCTACTTTACAGTGTAAACCTCAACAAAGTTTACAGTTGATGGGTGCACACCTTTTCCTGTCAACCGTTTAAAGCAGGGTGGAGCCTGGTTTCAAGACCTGATGTCACTCAGTCTTGCAGAACTTGTGTATAGGACTAAAAGGATATGATAGAGAACAAATGGTGTCCCCTTGAACTGAATGAAATAGATAAAACAGTGGATCTTAGACCTTGGTATATTTAATTTTTACTCTGTTTATTTTGCCAACGTTTATCTGTTTATATCTTTTATTGCATTCGAGGTAGTTTGTCTGTCAGTTTGTTTGTTTGTAAGCAGCGTTAAGCAAAAACTACTAGACCAATTTCTATGATATTTTCAGGAAAGGTGTGATATGTTCCAGAATAGATCCCATTCAATTTTGATGAATGCAGGTCAAAGGTCAAGGTCACAGTCACCAAAAATGTGTTTCACAATGAAAAGAGATAGGGCAAATCAGGTAAAATGTGTGCAAAGGGGGGCGGGGTTTGTTGTGCCAGGCACCGTTTGTTTGTCTGTGTGCAAGGTAACTCGAAAATGTATGGATGGATTTGGCTTAAAATTTTAGGAGATGCTGATACAGGAACAAGGAACCAAAAAAAAAAGATTAAACTTTGGTGGTGGTGTGTGCTTCATAGCAGGATAACTCAAAAAGTTATGAATGGATTTGGCTGAAATTTTCAAGAAACATTGATACTGGCACAAGGAACAAGTGACAAAAGTTTGGTGGTGATAAGTGTGTGTGTGGGAGGGGGCACATGCATGTCTTTCAGGAGAGGAGGGGGTTACTGCATTCTCTGAGTGCTTTTGTACTTATTATTTTGAGGTTTTAAAGATGAAACCAATAGCAACAGGATGTGTCAGAAAAGGAAATCTCAGTTTTGTGTCAATTGTTTTTGATAAACCATGGACTAAATATTCATGTTTTCTGCCCAGGATTGGCTGAGCAGGTACGGCTACCTTCCACCTCCAGACCCACGCACAAGCAAACTGCAGACAAAAGAGGGGATTGAGAAAGCCATTCGGGTCATGCAAAGATTCGGTGGTATACCAGAGACGGGGATGATTGGTAATAAAACACACTTTTTTAGACTTGAATGTGTCCCGCATCACATGAGGTTTCAACCATCATGTGGTTTACACTTATGTTTCAACATAATATTTGTGGTCATTTTCCTTCCAGATAAAGAAACTCTAGATCTCATGTCCAAACCACGATGCTCTCTGCCTGATATTGTGGGGAGTGAGGACATGCTGAAGAGGAGGAGGAGGAGGAAACGATATGCTCTGTCTGGCCTTAAATGGCATAAGACAGATCTCACATGGAGGTGTGTTTCCTGTCACGTATGACTTATTGTCTTTTTAGACCGGGCAATAGTTGCTGCAGGTTTACCAGATTTATTTTTATAGTATTCAATCATCTATTTTCCTATAAGTGACTAACTGATCATGTAGGTGTTCATAAAACCTCAGTGTAAAGTCAAAGGTTATTATATAAAAACAGACAAAAAAATGAAGAAAAAGTGACATATCCAGTAAAATATATCATTAATTGAACATAAACCTGATATTTTTTATTCATTCTCATTGATCCAACTCCATGGATTTTACTGATGAATTAATGTAGTAGAAGATGATGTATTTCAACAGTAACTATGGAGCCTCTGAATGTTCAAATGTTTGATATGTGATGACCATGAAAAGATGACAAACTGCATTTTACACCAATTATTTACATGTATTGATGGGATTAGTGGATCAACAGTTTTGTTTTGGGATGACGGTGGATGTTTGGGTCTTTATGAGTTCATGTAACAAGCAGCAGTACAGTAGCATGTGAACAATAATCATCTGCAAACAGTGCATGCATGGATTTACAAGTCAGCATTTAGGAGGCAGGAAACAATGACATTTTCAAATTTTATTGAAAGTTTCTTGGCATGTTTTTAGAAAAACAAAATAATAACAACAATATCAATATTAATTTAATTTGCTTGTTTAATTGTATAGAATTGCACTGACCTAGTCATAACTTTGTGTTTTGTCCCTTTATGGACAGTTATAATGCTAAGATAATATTTAATGGTTAAAACACCTATCAGTTTTGCAGATATGACTGTTATCATTGTTGGGTAAAAATGATACTGAAACAAAATCTAAATAAATGAAATATAGATTGGAGAGAACAAGAGAGAGAATATGATATATACATTATTTACTGGCTTAATGTCACTATCCTGTGCATGACCATAAAACTCAGCACTACAGCCCTGTCAAAGTAAAAGAAGAATAAGATTGAACTCAAACTTCAAAACAAAAGCTGATAGGCCCTGATGTACGAGATGATTAAGATTAGAGTATTGGCTTTGGGTGAACATGTCTTTGTACTATAAACTTAAAGACAAAGACTTTAGGTCCCAACAACTGTTTTAGGATTAAAGAGGAACTTAATTTTGGGGGAAGTGTGGCAATATCCCTATTTACCCATTGATGCAAACAATAGAGAACTTGAGCATTGATTTACTCAACAGTCTTCTGATTCTTGACATAAAACATCTGTAAAAGTTGTAGAAAATCCACATGTCTATTGTTTTTGGATCACATATTCCACAAATAAGAAAGATGACATTGATGATGATGATTGCTCTATTAAAATCTTTAACAATAAAGTGTTTTTTTTAAATCAAATTACTATAGTGTATGTACAGTATTAAAGTGTTAAACTGTTTAGGTTTGTAACAGTTCTGAATACTGAGTGGACCCAAATGCACAACTCGTACCAGAATTGACAGTTTGACAAAGGTTTATTACAAAAATAATCGCTTCGTTCTTCTCGCTCTGGTATGTGGTCCGCTGCGTTGGGGACCCTCCCCTCTGTGCGTATGACTGGGACGCAGCACACAGAGAGGTCATGCAAAAAAGGTCCAAAACACATGCAGTCACAATTAGTCCAAAGGATAAGACAAAACACAAACCGTAGAGCAGAAAAAGGGTCAAACCAGAAATCAGATGCCATCCAATGCAGCACAGGTGAGGAGCAGGCAAGAGCAGGGTCATAAGGTCATGAAACTGGGGTGTGCAAAAACCAGAGAGGCAAAACCAGTATCCAAAAAAAGAAAGAAAGAAAACAGGGTCAAAAGCCAGGAAAACAAGACAAGAATGTCCACTCATAAGTTATTCACCAAAGCAATATAATGAACTCACACCCTTCTGTGACAAAAAAGAGGTATATATATATATATATATATATATATATATATATATATATATATATATACATATACACTGTAGATTTTGCAGTGTTAATTTGGAGACAATGGGACCAAATACACTCTAGAAGAAGTTAAATAAACTCTCTAAGTGTTGATTTAACACTGCAAAATTTACTGTGTACATATACATATATATATATATATATATATATATATATATATATATATATATATATATATATATATATATATATATACATATACAATTGATCAATCGGTTGATTATTTAAAAAAAAAATTTTTTTTGGGTTAATTTATTTCTTTCAATATATTAAAGTGTCCTTCTTATATCCTCCTAACACCCAGCAATACATTTTTGCCCTCTGTAGAGGACACAAGTTTCATCATTTTACCTTAAAAATCCTGCTAGTTGCAAAGGATATTCCATTAAAAAATAAAAACAAATTTAAAAATGTATTTGAAAAACTGCTGCATTATGCAATTTCCAATCAAGACAATTATACATTGAAAAAATAAATAAATACAACTTTCAAGTCTATCATTATCATCATTAATGCAGTGTTTCCTCTGGTCTGCAGTGTCCACAGCTACCCGTCCACCTCCATCTCCCCCTACATGCCGGCACATCTCGTGGATAACCTCCTGACACACGCCTTCAAAGCCTGGAGTGATCAGGCCCCCTTGAGTTTTCGTCGGGTGGAGACTGACAGTGAGGGGGTGGGCACCGGAGGCGACATCAGAGTGTCTTTTGCCCGCTTGCTGCACGACGACGGCTACCCATTTGACGGACAGGGCGGCACCCTGGCCCACGCGTTCTTCCCCAGTGGGGGTGATGTCGCGGGTGACACGCACTTTGATGATCATGAGATCTGGACCTATAGAGGTATTGTATGATTGGACAGATGACACTGGTCTACAAGTAAAATGCTTCTGGGATAAAACTAATGAAATGTTATTTATTTATTTATGGGTCTTTATGAGTTACGTGTACTCATGCAATAGGTATTTTTTATTGTTAGTGTAGGTTGCAAATGGGATTCTATTGAATATGTTTACCTTTATAGATGCACTTTGGTGGAATCTGTTATTTTATGTCACTGTTATTTAACCCTTTGATGCATACTGGTCACTACAGTGGACAGTTATTCTACAACTGTTCTCTTGTTTATTCATGGTTTTATTTTAGTTTCATATCAGTCAGTTCATATCATTACTGTAACTTAGTTATTCTTAATACATGATCTGCAGTAACATGTTTATGTGTAAATCAAACGCTTGTTATTACACTGTATTTAACAGTCTTAAACAAAAACTGCATTAAAAATGTTTTATTTCATAGTGTTTTGATATTGTACTTTACACACATGATTCTTTAGTTCAAAGCTCAAACACATGTTGTCCAGCTGAGTGGACATTTTTGTAACTCCATAAAAAATAGGTTAATTAAAATGATTTAAATCACATTGATTTTTTTTTTTTTTCATGCCTAAAGAGGAATAAAAACACAGAGGAAAAAAAACTTGACTAAGGTTATTATAATTCATGCATCAAATGTTTAAATCTCACACCAAAGAACGTCAGCATTCTGGGAAATGTAGTCAAATAATTGACTCCAAGCCCCGCTGATTATCTTTTAAGCATATTTGTTTAATCATGCAGAAATGGATAACACTGGTTTCCAAATAAAATGCTTCTGGAATAAAACTAATGACATTTTACCACGTGTGTTACTGATAAAGAAAACTCAAGTCGACTCAAGTTTCCCAGATAAGTCTCAGATCTACTTCAAAACACTGTCTGCACATTATGAAACATTCCCTTTACAGGTTGTTTCTAGTGGAATATTTACAAATCCATTCTACACATGTACATAAACCACCATATATGTGGAATAACGAACCATCATATATATTAAAAACACGCTGTAACCAGCACTTTTGTCATTTCTTTTCTGATTCATCTTATTAAAGTACGTAAGATTTAGCACATTTAATGTATGAAGCAGATACTTTCTAAAAAAAAATTTAGACAAATATGATAGATGGGGAATTGCTAACCCTGACCTGTTTTTTTGTTGTTTTTTTTTTAATCCATCCTTGTATTTGCTGACTAGACAATAACATCTAATCTACATTTTCTGTTCATGTGATCCACCAACGTTTCCTCAGGTGACAGCAGCACCACTGACTTGTTCACAGTGGCAGTGCATGAGTTCGGCCATGCGCTGGGCTTGTCTCATTCGTCTGCTGATCCGTCCATCATGAGGCCATATTACCAGGGTCCGGTGGGGGAGGTTTATGAATTCCAGCTGTCCCTTGACGACCGCCGGGCCATTCAGCAGCTTTATGGTCAGTGGCCTCACCTTATGTTCACTCTATGATGATATGATGAGGCCTTCTTGAAATCTGAATCTCACCAAATGGTCACCAATTATTTAATCAGTGATCATTTTATTGAGTAGGTTGAAAAGGCTAACAAATAAAGACTCAACCCTCCACTGGTGACGCAAACTATAACTCATGTAAAATGTTTTAGACTTGTTAATACACTAATCCCAGCAACCCAATCCTAGTAAATAATTTTTCGGGTCATCAGATATGAACCATGTGGATGTTTAGAGGCTCCATAGTTACTGTGGAAATACTGTCATCTTGTACAACATTGATTCATCAGTAAAGGTGGATCAATGTCAGTGGATATAGACACTGGGTTTATGTTCAATTAATGACATATTTGCTGAAAAAAGTCACTTTTTGTCAGTTTTCTGCATTTTGATATAATAACCTTTGAATTCAACCTGAATTTTTATGACAATTGGGAAAAATATAGGAACATTTACATAACAATAGAACATACAAAACGATACAGGATAATATTAGAATAAATGTTGATAAACCACTTAATAAAGAGTAAATAGAGAGAAAAATTCATTTGGAAATTGTCCAGTAAAGACAATTAACTTTAGAGGAATGATTGTACATAAAAAAAAAAACAGGAACAATCTAAACAGCTGAAACCAATTATGTTAAAATTAGTCAAATAAAAATTATTTCTATTTCATTTTCCACATTGAATCCATTTCACATTCAGTAAATAAATGATTAGTGATGATGATGATGATGATGATGATGATGAGTGAATGAATGAAATACATTTACTTCACTACTTATTGTTAAATCTAGCTATAATTTATTTTATGGAAGGTTACCTTTATTTATTTGAGGTCATCAACAGGTTTTAAAGTGTATGATTAAAACAGACATCTGTGTCATTTGGTAGGTGTACGCCACATTGTCATCTTCCTCCACCTTTTTTAAAATAGTTGTTTACGTCAGTTATTTTACTGAACTGCTTCCTCTCATGTCTGTTTTTGAGACAACATGTGCATCCTGTTTCAGACTCCCCTAGCTGCTCAGAAGAATGTGGGTTGTTTTCTTCTTCTGGTGCTGTCATCAGCTTTCATCACCTCTTCAACTTTGTGTCCTGTCACTATATTTTCTTCTAGGTGTGAAGAATAAGAGGACGAGCGGCGATGTTGATCCTGATCTCCCACGCCTACCCAGTCCGCCTCCACCCAGGCCGACACAAATGTAAGTTAAACCAGAGGAAACGTCAAAATAAATACAAATAAAAAACATAAAACCTCACTGTAGCATCCGTTCAGTGGAAAAACATTTACATAAATGCCTTGACTTTTACAGTAGATGGAGATAAAACACTTCTGATCAATACAAGACTGTTCACTCTCTTGCACCACCTTATGGACTTTTATTAAGTTGCACCTTTTAAAACAAATTATAAATAAAAACCTTGATGATGATGATGATGATGATGATGATGATGATGATGATGATGATGATGATGATGATGATGATGATGATGATGATGATGATGATTATTATTATTATTATTATTATTATTATTATTATTATTACCAATAAATAATTCCTCCAATTTATATTGCACTTTTTTCTGTTTCAGGCCTGACCCACCTTTCAACGGTCGGTGTCAGGGAGGCTTTGACGCAGTGGCCAACATCAGAGGAGAAGTCTTCTTTTTCAAGGGTAAAGAACACAACAGAATATTCACACTGTTAATTGATACACCCCAAATGTCACACACTTTGGTCTTTACCATTCTTTGCATGAAATGCTTGAAAAATACCTCTCCAAATTAAAATGACAGCTGTTCTTCACCAGTTTGGAGTACAAGTAAAATAATTGTCTCTTTGTAAAGTTATCACTCTGTAGTTTGGACTAAAACACTCACTTTTTCTGTATATTTGACAGGTAATAACCAGTAGATTTATAAATACGAATAAGTTTAAATTTTTGGTAGGTAAGGACTGAAACACACTATTTACCAACAAACTAATGTCTTGGCACTTTGCAGCTGAAAGTTGTGAATTTTACTTGTAAAAATGTCAGTTTTAGAGCATTTTTTTCTATAGCTATGTGCGTTTTACAGAGGAGAAATTTGGGAAATTTTCAATTTATCCAAAGTGACTATATTTGGCAATTTTTGGAAGAAATTAATAACTGTTGAACGTAGTTATTTATACAAATACAACAAAAAGTTATGAAAAATATATTTAATAGAAAATATAAAGTAGATCTGAGGTTGGATAAATATCCCTGCAGTTTCTGTGTCTTAGTGGATCTGATGTGTGTTTCGGACCTAAATACTTTATTGGATTATGTTCATTTGAGTGTTATGAGGAACATGACGCCACATTTGTCTGCATTCATAGATGATTAATCAGGTGCCAGCTTTCAAAATAAGACTGGAAAACAACCTTTTGTATATGTGGTGTTGTGCTTCAGAATGATTTATATATTCATAAAGATGAGTTTTTTCATTTTCATTTCATGTGCGACAAGTGGAGGTGCATTAACTTGTGAGCTGTGTGTATGTATATATATATATATATATGTGTGTATATATGTGTGTGTGTGTTATTAAAATAAAGTCATCTACATCCCAAACTGGTAAGAGGTTAAAAGTCAAATTTTCTCTCTTTTACTTGAAAGGTATGCACTTCTGGAGGACAAAACGGGATGGATCATTGATCTCCCTAAATCCAGCTCTGATCTCAAACTTCTGGACCGGTCTTCCTTCAGGATCAATCAAGATCGACGCCGTGTATGAAAGAAAGAGTGACAGCGTAATCATCTTCTTTATTGGTCAGTAAAAGATATCCTGCATAGCTGCGGTTTGTATTAAATTTAGACTAAAGTACTTATAGTCAAGGTAGGAGGTGTGAAGATGACTTCTACAATTAACTATATCATAGTAATAATAATAAAACAACACTTTTGAACAATAATAGAAGTGAAAATAAGCCTCCTACATGTTGGGCAATGACTTTGGAAACTATATTTATTTTACGTTGAACTATTGTATCTTTAATATAATTTAATTTCGAATACCAGAGGTAGCTGAATGGGTGTACTCTTGACTCAAGTCAAAATAAAGACAAAATTCTGAGTAAAGGTTTCCATGGAAACGGATGTATTCCACTCTAGTAATTAATTAATTAATTGGGCTTTTAGAGCTGTAGGTACAGAGGGTTCTGATTGGACAGAACGGCCACTTAACGTCTGGATGTCTACCAGAAGAAACAATAGCGTGCACTTCCTGTTTTGCATTCTTTTCAATTATTAAAAAAAAAAAAGTCACAATTGAGATAAAAAAAAAAAGTCATCAGGAGATTTTGAAAAAATTTAAAATGAGATTTAAAAATGCATAATTTTAAGAAAAAAAGTCAAAATTGTGAGACAAAATGTAAAAATTGTGAAAAATTTGGAACATTCATCATTCTCCAGGGTCTCAGTACTGGATGTTCAAGGACACAGAGGCCATGCGTGGCTACCCACGGCCCCTGTCCGACTGGGGCATGACGTCAAACAGCAGAGTCCAGGTGGAACGAGTGGACGCCGCCTTCATCTGGGACCACAACGGTAAGACTTACCTGTTCAGTGGAGGCGAGTTCTGGAGGTTTGACGAGAGCCGGAAAGGACAACAGGTGACGCGGCAGCTGGATCCTGGTTACCCACGAGACAACAGTCTGTGGAAAGGTGTGCCTTCTGACATGGATGACATCATCAGCTGGGGAGAAGGTGAAATAGAGATCAGAAACATACCAATGTAATGAGTAGACAGATCAAAAACACATATCTGACCAATGTGAAAATAAAAACTGATCAGTGTTGAAATGAGAAATTTTAAAGAACTTAAATAAACTGTCTGACTGTATAAAAGGTGATGCATAAAAGGAATTGATATCATAAAAGCAGAAACCAGTCAACAAATATTTATGTTTTGCAAAGAGCAAATACAAGGAAGAAACTTCAATTTTTGTGTTGTTTGAAAGTAAAAAAAAAAAAAAAAAGAAAAACTAAAATGCAAGCTCAAAAATAAGAAAAAAAAAATGTAAATAATTTTTTTATAAACATCATTTTAAATAAAGCGAGCAGGGAAAACAAAGACAGAATTAAAAAAAGACAGTAACACATCATCATTAATAAACTGATCAGATGATTCAGAAAAGAACAGCTGAAGTGAGAAAATTGCAAAATTTTCTTTAGATGTAGCAAATAAAATGCCATAAAGTTGAAGAATAAATAAGAAATGTAATAACCATTATAACTGCTGCTGCTGTTGGCCTTCAGGCGACACCTACTTCTTCAAGGACAACCTCTACTGGGTACTGAAGAGAGGAGGACTGGACCTGGAAGAAGTCACCCCTAAGTCCATCGCTGTGGACTGGCTAAGATGTCCTGCTTCTGAATCCACCTCAGCTCCTAAGAATCCCAAAACGCCTGGTGACTGCACCTGCTCCTTAAAGGATTCATGTGGGTTTGTGAAGAGCGGCTGGTTCCTCCTGATCTGCACTCTGATATTTAGTCTGAACCTGGAACTCACTTAAAGTGGGTGAAAATGAGATTACAGCTTTATTTTCTGTACGTTTATTTTTATTCTCCCTTTGATTTGTCTAGCATTTATCCTAACCTATAAAGACCCACTCATACTTTTGTGTCAGTTCTCAAATCGTTTATATATAGGCTATATATAACCTTTCTTAAGTAATTTATTGCCATTTATTGTAATATTGTCCTCTTTACTTGAAGGTTTTTCACTGTAAATCATGTATTTTCCTATATTTAATTCACTGATCATGTAGATGTTCATAAAAGTTCAGAGTATATTCAAAGGTTATTATAGCAAATGTGAACAAAAAAAAATTAAGGAAAAGTTACCGTTTCAACAAAAACACTGATTAAACATAAAACCATCCACTGTCATTGATCCAACTCCATGGGTTTTACCTGTGAATCAATGTTGTAGAAAATGGTGTTTCCATGGTAACTACAGAGCTGCTGAACATCCAAATGGGCCATATCCGATGACCCTGAAAAGATGATAAACTGCATTTTACATCAATTTACATGCATTGATAGGTTTAGTGGAGGAATAGTAAAAAAAAAAAAAAAAAACGAAGTTGCTTTTGGTTGATGGTGTTTGGGTCTTTATGGGTTAGGTGTGTTCATGCAACAGCTCTTTTTTTTGGATTCATTGTAGGTTGCAGAGGGGATTTTATTGAATATGTTTACCTTTATTTATGCACTTTGGAATCTGTTATTTTATGTCACTGTTAATTAAATCTCACACCTTTTATTTTTATGTTGAACTCATTTATACTGGCCTTTTTTCCACCAACATTCCTGGAAATATTTATCTGGGTTAAAGAACTTCAGGATTCTGAGAAATATATTCAAATAATTGATTCCTAAGTCCCACTAAACATCCCTTGAGCATATTTTATTCATGCAAAAAATTATTACATGGCTCTACAAGTAAAATGCTTCTGAAATAAAAACAAAATTTATGTTACCATCTTAAGAGCTGCTTGGCTCAAATTTCCAAAATAAGTCTTGGGTCAAAATGTGAAATTCTTAGAATTGAGAATATGTTTTAGTCCAAAGGAATATTGGTCTCAGATCCACTTCAAAACACTGTCTGCACATGATCCATTCACTTTACAGATTCTAGTGGAATATTTACAAATCCAATATACGTACATAAATGACTGCAATACTGTGTATATATTAAAAACATGAGCTAACCAGCACTTGTCATTTCTTCTGACTCATTTAATGTCTGAAGCAGATTTAAAATAAACCAGTGTTATTGGAATGCACTTGTACAAGTGAGCTTAATAGGCACAAGAACAAAACTGGATTTTGTACAAAATAACTGTACAGTGGCTTCAACATGGGTGTTGATCACTGCAACCATTTTCCAGTGTTCTTCAGTACCTCAGAACTGCAGGGAACCTGAAAATCATGTACCTTTCTAGGAACTTCAAGTTTGGAGCCAAGGGGCTTTTGTTTTCTTAAACCCCACGCAGAAATACTGCAATTTGTTTTCCCCCAAATTCCTGCAGTGGAAAAGGAGCCAAATATTTTAAATTGATTTCGTCTCAGATAAATACCTGAAATTATGAAATCTTTTAAAGTCATTAAAACTTGCTTAGCTCCCATTAATTTATTCAACATTATACATGTGAAGGTGTTTAATATGTGCGGTGTATTTCCGTGTGAAATATTGTTGAAAAACCAGTGGGGAAATGCATGACTCGCGTCTCTAAGGAAGTTCACTGGGTTCCACCCTTCTTGATATCAGTAGACTTTAAGGCGCTGCTTTGGCAAATTCAAAACTGCTGCCATAGTGTTTGCTCAGGTTTACCCAACATGTGACATAATGAAATCTGATGCAATTTTGTTGGTAGACAGGAGTATCCACAACAGTATAACTGCTGCCTGTCTTGTGATGACTCCTTTGTAACCTAGACTCTTATCTCAACGAGTTATTTCCTGGTTAAATAAAGGTTGAACTAGAAACTATTTTTGGTCTGTATGGAAATAAAGCCACCCCCCCAAAAAAAAAAAAAAAAAAAAAAAAAAAAAAAAAATTTACACAAGTATCACAGTTCAGGTAGCATATTTTAATTTACAGATATTCAAGTAGTGCAATACAAGGCTCATGGTATTAATAAATAAGTGGTCATTTAACAGAGTGGCCCCTCCAGTACATCATGCCAAACGAAGCAGGACAGATTTCATGTCCGTTGCTCAGTTTTGTCATGAGACCCCGCTTTATTCTTCTGGTACCAAAATTTCACAGTACCTTCATCGTCACAAAACACATACAACATGAAAATACAGCTGTAGTTCCTGAGTGGGTCTTATTTGGGCCTAAATAAGACCTACTTCAGAGACCTTTACCTGGTTTAAGAACAGTACATTAAAGTGAGTCCAACTCCATTGTCTAAATAGTAACAGTAGTAGGAGCAGCAATAATTAAAATGCTGGCATCGTACCCAGGGTGTACCCCGATATTGCCAACAATGAGAGCCGTGCTTCCGTGACCCTAGTGAGGAAGACGAAGGTTCAGATGATTAATGAACATTTAAGGTATGTTCTGCTACAATATTTTATATTAACTGAATAAATGTAAGTTACTGAAGTGTAAATAAAAGCATATAGATGTCCACTTCAAGTCAGTGATCATTTAAAGCACAAATTCTAATTACATGCAAGTCCAAATAAGTTTAACAGTAAAATAAAAATGAACCCTGGTGAAATCAAGCAATAGTTGCACCCAGAGTTTAACAGCTTCATGAGGTGATGCGAACTATAGTGTCAGTGTTATCCTGTGACAAAGACCCATCATACCCTGTGTTGTGACTGGCTGCTCTGGTTGGATCCCTCTGTAGATATTCGTCATGAGAGGCGAGCTGGTTGTTTTACCAATGTATAGAACTGTGCTGAAGAGGTCAATCTGGGAAAGAAACATTGAAGTTAAGCCATGTTTCCACTCGCATTAGCTCTACCCATTCTGGAGAGTTCCCTCTAGGAAACAAGAGCTGGTCCCATGGTAACTTTGTCGTCAAATCCAACATGGTTGCAGGCAATAGTCTAATCCCCATGTAGGAACCACACCATTTTTGTAGGGGTGTCTAAATCTTTAGTGAACATTTATAATTACTATATAGTGCACCAATGTATCCCACAATCCACTGAAATGTAGTAGACATTGATGTCACCAACCAAAGCATTGTTTTCCATCATGCATTGCACGAATCAAAAAGTAGCTAAAGGACAGGGAGAATTCTGGTTAAAGAAACAGATTGAGTTCCGACGTCATACTGGCAGAGCTGCAGGAGCCGTTAATGGTAAATGTCCAGTCTGCCTGTTGGATGACAGTCACGACACAAGAGTCGCTCAACAGGAAAACAGCTGTGAGCAAAGTTATTAGAAAAAAAGTATTTCATAGACAATTTTTTTTTTAAAAAGTCAAGTCTTTTGATTCTGTGAGAGACGACAGTCCTGTTTTAATTGTTAAACAGCACCGTAGCAGTGTCTGAAAACTTTAATAGAGTTCACCATGTAGCACACTACATTCATTTCCCCATATAGGGAGTGGGTGATACCAGACACAGCCAGTGTCGACACTGATGGTGGAGTTGTCTGTGTGTTAGCCTTGTGATTAGGCAGATGAGCCTCTGCCTCAATGTGCAACCCTTCATTTAAAGAAAAAAAACAGCAAGTTAAATTCATTGATGCCATTCCACACAACTACTTTGTAACATTTCTATTTTTGGTGGCAGTGCCTCCTGATGGCATCTAGGTACAACAGTATCTAATGGGCAGGTCCCATGTTAGTGGAAATGCTGCATTAGTTGTGTGATTAGTGTGGGCACAGTAACTTACAAGATCTGCAGAGATTCTCACAGGTTCCTTAAACACAGTCCAAACCACCACCTCATTGCAGGTTGGTGTGGTCAAAGAGCCAAGGTAGCGGTAATATTTTGTGCAATCCACACCAGCCAGGAGTTGAGTCAGAGTAATTCCAGGGGTAACTGGAAGAGATTCACCTGAGGAAAGAGCCACAACGTCACAAACCCTGTAGGAGATGTTCACATATTATCCGATTAAGAAGTCTTCTGTACCTTCAAATGCAATGTCATACAAGAGGGAGGTCAGTGTATTCCAGGCTGGAGGTTGGCTAGATGAATCACCTGGTATGACCTGAAGGGGTACATTGAGTTAGACAGTTCCATCATAAAAAGTTTTCTAAAGCAACTAAATGCATCCCAATATTTTTTTTTTATTTATTTATTTTTTTTTTAAATAGCAAAAGTTAAACTGGTCTGGTTCAGAGCCCTTTGACAAGGGAAAACTGCTCAAATTTATTGAAAATTTGGTGTTTAACATGATAACAGAAGGCAAGTTAAATAACTGACCTGTACATGGTGACAATAGATATGAAGATAACCCCTTGGGCATATTTCAAGTGCACAGATTAAGGTGAAAAAAAAGTGCATTCAGTGACTTTATGCTGGTTTTTTGTCCTCTGTGTAGGACAAACTACTTCTAATGCAGCCATAGCTATAATAGAATCTTCATTTAGACCAAGCATGTCCCAACTATTCCACCAAGAGTCAATGTGGCTGCAGGTTTTTGTTCCAACCAAAGAATACAGTTTGACCAATCGACTCTGAACCCCGAGATCAGTTGATCGAGTCCAGTCTGATGTGCTGCTTGGAACCAAAACATGCAGCCACACCAGCCCTTTGTAGAATAGTTTGGACATTCTGATTTAGACCATGGAAGTGTACATTATAGACCATTACTGCCCCCTACTGTTGGGGATGAACGAGCAGCACTGAGCTCCACACACAAAAAAAATAAATTGAGTCTTCATAACATCTGTTGGCTAGAGGAAGACCAGCAACCTTTTGTGTTTACAGCCGACTGATTGAGTGTGGCTTTAAGTAATGCATCATTTCTCACATCAATGAAGAAAGCAAGTGCAGCCAGTCCTGTAGAATCTGCAATACCAGCTGCAGTGTTCCCATGATAGCAAGACTTTAGGTTCAAAATTTGCAACTGAGGGGGAATAAAACAGAAATCAGACCAAGAAACAAATGATTTATGACTGATTTCTTCTGAAGCATTCTCCACCTCCATGGGATAATGTTTTCCATCCACAGCGTGCTCTGAACCAGGGACTGAAGAACAGCTACCCCAGTGCAAGGTAAAGTGCAGACTGTCATAGGGTTCAGATAAGCCACCTCCTTCAATCCCAACACCACTGGCAAGGGTCACTTTAACTGAAATGAAGAGGGAAATAAAAAAAATTGGCATGAAATGAGAAAATTAACTGTGACAAGGCTTTGAACTCAAGGAAAGTTTAGTCTCATCCTTTATACCAGGAGTCGCAAAGTAATTATCTTTCAAGGGTAACATTCAGCAGGTTAGACTAGAAAAATATGACATCTCCAAATATGAACCTGTGTTGTAGTGCAAACTCCACCCTCCCCTCATTAAGTTATGGAAATACTCAGACCCTCCAGGATTACACGATTTGCAACGTCTGATGTCGCAATTTTAACCAATCATTTTCAACTTCTCCTTTTAGGTATGAAGCTACATATGCACAGCCGCAGTTTGCATTTGACAACTAAAATGATGCACTAGTACCAACAGGTGCATTTGCAAGAGTATTTTTTGCTGTATTTTTGTCATCCAGGTAATATCATTTGTCATATTTGAAAGGTTGTCTTGATACATCAGTGTCTGTTCCATTTTTGGAATTAATAGGTTTTTTTTTTTTACCGACATTGTTTTACAATGTCATGTATGCACTTGAACCAACAGGTGCATTTGGAAATATATACACACATGTTGTATTTTGTAATCCTCGTAGTCATTAGTGATCTTGGTAAAGTAGTTGAGGACTAATCAATGACTTTGAATTAGTTTCCAGTGAATAAATATTACTTCATTTTGATTACAAAATGGGGAAAAGCACAACCATTTATTGCAGACCAACATTTTCAGCCACAACAATCCAAAAGGCCTATGCAATTCTTGAGGGGCTGAATACTTTCTTAAAATAAGCTTTCCAAAAAGACAAATAGAAAATAAATTTACATTTCATAAGAAAAACGTGCAATTATAACAATGTCTTGCATGTGCATTATGGATCAGATCTCCAAAGCTCTGAAACATGCAACAATTTTTTAAAATTTTGATTTCATGTTATTCATACATTATAGTCACAGGATAGTTTTGAAAGATACATTTCACAATGCATTTATTGCTCTACAAAGAAAAAAAAGGTAGTCATTTATCAATCTAATGAAAGTTTGTTTTTTTTTTGTTTTTTTTACACAAACTGGAAAAACACCATAATGTCATTGTGGAACCTGAACTAAAGTGACTGGAGTTTTTGCTAAATTAATCCCCCAGCCACATGTTTGAGACCATCATCATCATCATCCAGCAGGACTGACTTCTCCACCCACTGCTCACCTGTCTTTCCAGTGTTTTCAATCTTGGTCAATGCACTCGTGCCGTCAAAGCCGTGGAATGTGAAGGGACCCAGATGGGGGTCACCTGTGGCCTTTGAGGAGACAATGTTAATTGGAGATTGACGAGAGCCTTTGCAGTATTGGGGACAAATTTCTGGCCATTTCTTGTAATCTACAAAAAATACAAAATAAATTCTGTATAGATAGACTGTTAAGATTCCACAGTTAGTAGATTTTTAAGACAATAAAAATGTACATGTACTCACTGCATTCTGGTAGATGATAACACCAGTCTGAAAAGAGGATTTCATTATTAATTTGCTCAGTCATTGGGCAGACAAAACACTTCTCCTGGTACTCACCTAAACCACCTTTGGCTCCAAACACCAGGGGTGCTGATGAGCACACAGCCAGTGCAACTATGAACCACTTCATTGGGAAGATGTTTGAGGCCTAGATCAAGATACTTTTGTCAAGATTTACTTCAGTAAAATAGCAGGAAAAGGCAAACCATTTAATTTCATTATGGGTTTTTTAGTCTATATATAAATTACCTGGAATTATTTTTAAAAGCTCATCACACAAGTTTTGTTTAAATGGGGGAAAACAGGCCATTAAGAAAAATAATTACACTTCCTATAGTTGACATAAGAAAGCTAGTGACACTAAATACAAACATGACATTTTAAGATAAATCAATTAATTGTTAAAATCTCCCTAAACAGAACAACTTCACTTGAGGGTCCACATCTTACCTTGAGCACACCTGTGACCCTGTGCACTAATGCTTGTAAAGTTCCAACCCCTTTTATTTGCTGAACCAACCAATATCTGCTCTGAACCCGCCTCTATCTGCACCAAATCACAGGTTTTCATTATCACCATAACCCCACATGTTATTTTATGGCTAGAAAATAATAATAAAGGTCAGAGAAATATTTTACCTGTAGCCACATAAATCTTTTAATTTCACCCTTTTCACCTTTATCACAATGAAGACAATCTGTTAAAACTTTATTAAGACACCATTCTGTGAATGTAAAGGTGATCAATGTTTTTGGAAATAAAGTGGTAATTAGAACACATAAAAAATTTGGGGTGGGTGGGGTGGGGTGGAGGTCGGTGCTCTCAGAGTGCTTTTCTAGTTAAGGACATGTTTTAATGTTTTATAGTAACATGTCATTTTAAAGGGGACACTCAGAGTTTTAATTCAAACTCTTTTCTGAATATTTTTGACAGGTACAGCAAGTATAGCAGACACTGGAGCTTTTGGGGTCCAGACCCCACATGAGGTCATCTGGTCTTCTGAAATATTTAATGATTGATAAAAAAAAAAATTAATATCATTAATAAAAATATATGGTGAGTTGAGAGAGACAATCCTAATCCACAAATAAAAGACATAACAAACAGTGAGTGTGAAAGTGAAGCACTGTGGTTCTGTTTAACTGTTAAATGTTTATTGTGGTCAGTTTCAGATGCTGCAGCTCTTTCATAATTCATAGTTTGAGTTATTGTTTGTTTAATATAAATTTTCAGCCTTGTAAATACAAGCTGGACTGACATATAACCTGATCAAGGAAAATAAAATTTGCAGCATAGTATAGCAAACTATTACATGATCAAAAGCAACCCCCCCCCTCTCTCTCTCTCTCCAAAAATGTCTGGGCTCAATAGAAATTTGTGACTGTGATAATCCCCTCATTATGGTGAGAGGTAGTTACTTAAGATGGCTGTGGCTCAGTTAGTAGAGTGGGTTGTCAATGACTGAAGGTTTGCATTCCGGCTCTGTCTGTCTACATATTGAAGTGTCCTTGGGAAAGACACTGAACCCTGATTGAGACTCCCAGTAGGACTGGAAGAACCTTAGGAACCTGCTGGTGTATGGATGTGTGGGTGAATGAGGATAATGTAAAGTGCTTTCAGCACCATGAAGGTGGAAAAGTGCTATTTAAGTGCAGTCCATTTACCATTTTACTTTTCTTATTCCCAAGGAAGGGAAAACAGAGTGTGAACAGTTAAGACCCCCAAGTGTACTGAATGGAGACTGAATATTTACATCTATACTCACAAAGACAAGGCTCCCATAGACACTCGACTCCATAGACGTCCACACATTCTCAAATATATTACATGTAGTCATATTACTAGATCCTAGAAGGAAATTATTTGGTTACATCAGCAGAAAATAATCAACAATGGAGATACAAGCAATAAAACAATAGAAGAAACATCAAATCTAACAAGTGGTGCCAGGTACAACAAACCCCGCCCCCCCGTACACATTTTGATATGTCTTATCTCTTATCATTATGAAAACATATTGTTGGTGACTGTGACTGTGACCTTTGACCTACATTCACCATAAGTCTATTCTGGACCAGTTTGCACTTTTCCTAAAAATTTTATGGAAATTGGTCCTGAGTAAAGTTGTTGACAAACAGACAAAAAAAATACAAACAAACAATACCCCCACTCCCCTTTCAGGTTGATTGACAATCAGCTATAGTCGCTTAGCCAATCAGGATTCAGATTTTCAATCCACATTCATATGCTGTAAAAAACAAAACAAGTGTTCCTTGGCCCAACCCCTTCCCCTCACACACATTTGACCTGATTTGTCCTATCGTTTATCATTGAAAAACCACATTTTTGGCGACTGTGACCTTGATCTTTGACCTACATTCACCAAAATGTATAGAGATCTATTCTGGACCACCTTGCACATTTCATGGAAATTGGTCCAGTAGTTTTTGTGTCGTAGTTTGACTATGAACGTCTTATTTTGTTAGTTTTTGTGGATCTTCCTGTTCTTTCTGTCATTGTTCATGTTTGAGCTTTTATTTTGTCATTTTGGTTCATGTTCACTGGGTCTAGTTTTACTTCCTGTCACTGGTGACCTGTCACCCAGTTAATTTAACCATCATGTGTCTCACCTGGCGTCTGGTGTGTAAATGTTGGTCTATCCCAGAGATTAGACACCAGATTGGTTGCCTTTGTGCATCAGTTGAGTAGCTTGGGTTTGTGTTGGGATTCCTTGTGTAAGAGCTGGTTCTAGATATTTGTGTGTGTGTGTGTGTGTGTGTGTGTCTTTGTGTGTCTTGGACCCTGGCTCAGACCCTTTTCTGACATATGGTAACATTACCTAGATTGTTCTGTTTTTGCTTTTTCTGATTTTTCTGGTTTTGACCCAGTTCTGTCCCCTGACTCTTCTTCGGTCTTGTTCCCTACACAGTAAATTTTGCAGTGTTAAATCAACACTTAGAGAGTTTATTTAACTTCTTCTAGAGTGTATTTGGTCCCATTGTCTCCAAATTAACACTGCAAAATCTACAGTGTAGTCATTGTTATTTGCACAACGCAGCTGATGGGCTCACAGACAGCAACACAGTACATTTTCTCTGTTAAAAACTACAACAAACTGTATTAATTCAACCTCTGGCCTTGTGTTCTGAAACCCATATCAAGAAGAGAAAATCTTCAAATTAAAATAACTTACTGATCAGACAAACCGAAATTTCTGAGACTACTAGCAGTGAGAACACACTCAGAATGAGCTGTTATCAGATGTTCTAAATATGAATTAAGGAAACAGTGGTTTTATAGCTAACAGGAAACCTTTCCCTTCGTTACAGATCACTCACATGGAAGACATCTCTGGTGCCATTATGTTTATACAAAGACTATCTGGAGACATCTTTACCCAAAATATGTCCTTGAACACTTAAATATTTCTCCTTCAAACTGGTTAAATACTTTTTCTTAAAGATGACATTGTGTTCTAGTTCTAGTTCTGGTAAATGTAATTACACAGTGACCAGGTTACTGTATATTTGCTGTCAATTCATGGTGGGTTTTTTTTTTTTTTTTTTTTGTAAAATCATGTGTCACAGACTGCTGATGACATAACAGGTTGTGAAGTGTTCTTTAGGGGATGTTTTCAACCCCTACTCCATGCAACTCATGTTCTAAGGGTAGGGCCAAGGGGTAATAAATGAATTGGGATAGGGCCATAAACTGTTGTGGAAAATGCCAGGCCAGGGATGCAAATCACCACCATATATTCTGGTCCAATCTTGACCTGGAAGAATACCAATGACAATCTGCCAGAGGTCTTCTCAACTACTATTCCTTTTTTTACCGAGACAAAAACATTCCTATATTTTTCCCTCCATTCCCTACGTAAAGTTAAAGTACCTGTGGTGAAAAAGAGGCAAACATCAAAGAGGCCTTTATCATCTCAGGGTGTCTCAAAGATAATACCTGAAGTTAAATATTAAAGCTTTCAAACTCCAGAAAAAGTTATTGATTAACAAAAGCTACATTTATTGACATTGATTTAGTATTATATGTGTGGGAGTATTTAAGATGTGACATTGTATTTCTATGTGTCAAAAAGTATAATAGAAATAAATGCATCCTGACAGGCATCAGTTATAAGGACATAAGATCGCAGAGATCCGCCCCCGGCAAAGTATAATTTTAGCTTGCAATGATTCAAGTTCTCAAAAGCTGTAGTGTTGGCTCAAGTTTACTCAAAGTGTGACAATAGGAATGAAATTTGATGCCGTTTAACAATGGTAGTCCATAAACAGAGGAGTATCCACAACAGTCTTACTATTTTTGGTCTGTGTTTGGAAATAAAGACAAAAAAAACAAAGTAAGTTTAATGTACCATATTTTAATTTAGAGATATTTAAGTTCACAGTGCTTATAACTTCAAATACAAAGCTCAAGGTATAAATTGTAGAAATAAATAGGTGTTCATTGAACTGAGTGGCTCCTCAGTCTTTCATCGCACCAAACAAAGACACAGATTTCATTTCTAGCATTTAGTTTACACTAAACTACACTTCATTAGGAGAGATGTTCGAGGTTCTTCCGGTACCAAGTCTTCACAGCACCTTCATCAACACATTAAAATGATAAATACATGAGGTACAACACAACAGTAATTGGGAAATACATGAAAATACAGTTTTAGTTCCTGAGTAGGTCTTAATTAGACCTGATAAGACTCACCTCAGGGACCTGTACCTGGTTTAAGAACACTATTAAAATGGCTCAATCACATTTTTCCAAAACAGTACATTCAATTTTAATGCAATAGCATGTTCTGCTACAGCTCTTCATATTAAGTGATGAAATTTTAAGCTTCTGACAAAAGTGTAAGTTTTACTTCCTCGGACTCCTTTTTGAATATGCAAATTAAGTCATATTTTCTTTTCAAGGATATGTGTTTCTTCTTTGCTTTGCTTTATTTGTTTCACTTGAACTAAATAAAAGCAAATAAATACCATCACAATCAAATTCTAATCAGTGGTGTTCATTTTTGAAAGCACAAATTTGATATGTAGTCAATAAAATGACATGCAAGTCATTATAGTTACCTACATTTACAAGTTCCTGAATGTAGTTTTAACCAAATAAGTTAAAAACAAGCACACTCAAACCAGGACTTGCTATTTTTGGCTGTTCTCAAACTGTTAGGATTACACCTGCAATACTACAGTAACCACTGGAACTTAAAATGACAATCACTAAGAGGCTGATATTAAAAGAATTTAAGTCTCCAAATTCATCCATGCATCCGGTTTCTGAACCCACTTTATCCTCACTAGGGTCACAGGTGTTTCTGGAGCTTATCCCAGGTACTTAAGGGTAAAGGCATGGGTTCACTTTGGACAAGTTGTCAGTTCATCGCAGGGCTGAACATGTAGAGACTATTGTGACCTTGCGATCCTTTTAAAGGTCACTTGAGAGGTAGACTAGTTTACTGTCCTGCCGTGTAAGTGCACTTTCCAAGATGCTCACTTTAGTCCAAATAAATTTCATATGATTTAGTTTCTAAGGTAGACTCATGTTACACACATACAGGATGGTAAAACATACACTGTTTGTGAATGTGGAATGAGGAAAGTAAATTGAACAAAAATTGCAGCTACTTAGACTGGCCTTTCCTTCCCTCCGTTCAGGTGAGTACACCTACAGTATCTATATAACTTTGTAGGTGTCATCCCTGTGCCTATGTGACCCAAACCCTACATATCACCATGGTAACCAGTCTAAGTAAATCAAAAGAAGAAGAATTCACCAGTGACAAAATATGGTTCCAGCAGAGACGAACAATCACTCTTACATTCACACCTATGGGCAATTATTTTTTTTTAGAGTAATCAATTAATCTATTAATGCATATCTATCCTTGGATGGTGGAAGGAAGTCAGAGAACCCAGAGAGAAAACCACACAGACATGGGGAGAACACACAAACTCCACACAGAAAAGTCTCACCAACTGGTGTTGGAATAGAAAGAACACAGGACTGTCTTACTATAAGGTACAAGTGGTATCCATCACACCACCGTGTTCCAAGTCTCCAAATCTTCCTTTTCAAATGTAGGTTAATAATATGTTGTCATTAATACAGATGGAAAAACTCAGGTCTTTGAGAACAGGTTCTGTGTACACTTTTCTAGTACAGTTTCTCACATACATTGAAGAAGTTAGATTGAACTAAGGATTATATCTCTATACCAGTGCCTGTCCTCTGCCTCCTTTCTTTAAGTAAGGAGTGGCTAGTAATAACTTAGTTGTTACACATGTCTCAGCCTATGTTTTTGTGTTTTGACATAACTGAAAACTGCAAAGAAAAAAAAAAAAACAGTCATAATGGGGATATAAATGATCAAAATAGGAAAAAGTGAACAGTGGTGAAACTAAGCAATATCTACACCTATAGTGAGTGAGTTTACCAGCTTTGTGAGGTGATGGCAAACAACAACAGTGTCAGTGTTATCCCCTTTTTGTGCTCCTAATTCCTCCCAAGTGCAAGAATCAGGGCGAGTATCCCCAGTGTGTAGCTGGGTTGGAAGGTAGAACCAGATCCTCCAGGAGATGCGGTTGTTGGCGTGGACACACTCTGTGTCCTGACAGCCTGGTCTGGTTGGATCCCTCTGTAGACATCGACCATAAAAGGTGAGCTGGAAGTTGTGTTGACACGAACAGTTGTGCTGAAGAGGTCAATCTGGGGATGAGATGTTCAAAGCCGGTTAGTTGTGTGGTGAGTTACTGTGCACTTTCCTTTTGAAACGACAAGGTGTAGTAACTTACAAGATCTTTGGAGACTTTCACAGGTTCCTTGAACACAGTCCAAACCACTGCCTCATTGCAGGTAGGTGTGGTCAAGGAGCCAAGGTAGCGGTAATACTTTGTGCGATCTACACCAGCCACGAGCTCATCCAGAGAAATTGCAGAGTTAATTGCAACTTCGTCATCTGAGGAAAAAAAACACAATGTCACAAGGACTGCAGGAGACTAACTGTTTACTACAAAATGATATCCAAGGAAAAACTCATCCATACTTTTCATTGTAATGTTGTGCAGGTAGGACGTCAATTTTTTCCACGATTCAGGTTGGCTAGTTGCATCACCTGACATGACCTGAAGGGGCACATTGAGTTATTTGACAGATGTCCTCACAGTTCAGTGATGGGAAAATATTCCATAATAACAGTTATCCAAGCACCTAATCTTGCTCTAAATTGTGACCAAAGGTTTCATGCAGCTGTATTATTATCACTTTGTTGCTCTAAAAACAATGGTTCTCAATTGGTCTGGCTTCAGGACAAGCCACGATCCAAATTGGTAACAATTAAATTTCGCAAATGTATTTTCTGAAAATAATGTGTGTTTAAACCACACAGTTAATGATAATCCAAACTGACCAGCAGACGTTGATGATAAAAAAGTAAAGATTCCATTTAACACTAAATTGGGTACTGTCACGACCTGCGCTGGCTGCTCCAATACTCCATGTGTTTAAATAAATCCTTTTTTCCCTTCAGTACAGAGCAATTGAGTTCATTAATTCACTCATCACATCCTGACAGGTACATTTAGAACTAAAACAAAAAATGTGCATAGACTTACAAAATTAAAAGTGTATTCATCACTTATTCAAGAATTAAACACAGTAATATTTTTAACCTAAGTGTAGGCTAAAACCATATCTGTTTTGTCTTCATGGATTTTCATTTACACTTTTAAATTACTGGTGTCAATTAGCATGACAGCATCACTGTTGGGGAGTGTGAATAAGTACCGTCTTCATTAGAAAAAACAAGTGATGTCTGTGTGTAATGTATGTGTGTCTCAGGATGCTCACAAAATCCAGGAAGAGCTGACAGACTAGCAAAAACACCAAGCTGATAGGACCAGTATTTTCAGATATAGTAATTTTGGAACACAATATTCCTTTCAATCATGTTGCTATACCAAGAACACTTTGGTAGAAACTACTGGACAAATGTATGAATACACAATAGTATAAAAGTACCACATCTAAAACCCGTAGCTCCCCATGGGTCAACCTACTGCTCACAAAATAAAGTACAAGACTATTTTTTTGCCCAGATTAAGACACAAAACCCACTAAAAATGGGTTTGCAACCTAATTTTAGGTCATGGCCTACCATTTGAGGATCACTGTGGGTGTAGTATTTAAATAAATGCATCATTTCTCACATCAATGAAGAAACCAAGAGCAGCCAGTCCAGTAGAATCAGCGATACCAGCTGTGGTGTTTCCCTTATGGGAGGACTTGAGGTTTACAATGTGCAACTGGGGAGGAATAAGACCAAACAGAAATAAACAAATAAACAAAAATAAGACCAAAAAAAAAAATGTAAATGTATGGCTCATTTATTCTGAAATGTTCTTTACCTCCATGGGATAGCGTTTTCCATTCACTGTGTGTTCTGAACCAGGGACTTCAGAACCATTACCCCAGTGCAAGTGGAACTGCAGACTGTCATAACGTTCAGATAAACCTCCTCCTTCAACCCCAACACCACTGGCAAGGAGAACTTTGACTGAAATGAACAAGAGGTAAAACATGAAAATTGAACAGATATTAACCCAGATCTTATAACACAAGGCCAAGTAAATTTAGGCTGTGTCCCATTAATAACACTTCCACTTCACTTTGTTTCTAGTGGACTTCAAAAGCGAGTCATCCCTCGAAAATGAATTGAGAAGTCTAATCTTTCCCTATAGATTGGGACACACTTCGGCAGAGGGTAAAAAAGAAACAAAAAAACAAAAAAAACATGTTGCGCGAGAGAGTGAATAAAGTCTGACTTTCTTTGATGTACAGTTACAGTTGCAGATGTTACAGTGTGTGAAACTACTATCACTGGACGTAACACTGCCTCTTATGTTGGGTTCAATAATTAATTTTTGCCTGTTAAACAAAAAGAAGGAGTACAGCAAAGAGAAGATGTCTGCTTCTCAGTTTTCTAACCCTGAGCGCATCGACCCATTTATTTTTATTCCCTGAAGCTTAATTACAAGTTATTGTATTTCTTGGATAAAACAGCAAACAACATCTTACTTATGTTTGCCTGGTTCGCACAGTATTCTGGGTAATATGAACTTCCACTTTATTCATAGTGGGGGTCCCATCTCCACTCAGTATGAAGGGAAAATTTGAAGTGATTTTTAGCCTTTCGACTCACCCTCAAATGTAATGGGACACATTACAAAAGCGAGTGTTACAGGTAAAAGTAAGTGGAAGTGGTAGTAATAAGACACAGCCTCAGTGTTTCATCCTTCATACCAGAGCTGTGTAATCCTAGGCTCGTCAAGTCAAAGTCCTGGCATATATGTTCACTGAAAACAAGCGATTCCACTAATCACTAATTTTGCTCATCAAAATGGGCTGGGTCACTAAACAGGTTGGAAGCAATATATGCCAAGACTTTGATTTGATGAACCTGTGATTACCCACCTCTGCTTCATACAGTCCAAAGAAAAACATGACTTGAATGTTCTTGGGAAAAAAAAGTAATTTTTAGAGAGCAAACATGAGCAAAGCATCTGTGATCATCCAGTATGACTGATTTCTGCACCCGCTCCTCACCTGTCTTTCCAGTATTCATCATCTTTGTTAATGCACTCGTGTTGCTAAAGCCGTGGAATGTGAATGCACTCAGACTGGAGTCACCGGTCGCCTTTGAGGATACAATGTTAATGGGAGATTGACGTGTACCGTTGCAGTACTTAGGGGCAATTTCTGGCCATTTGGTGTACACTATGAAAAACAAACAAACCAAAAAAAACCTCTTTCAGTATGCTAAGATATATCATGATGAGTATTTTAGAGAATAAAAATGTAGATGTACTCACTGCAGCTTGGCAGATGATAACACCACTCTGAAAAACAAGAGGATGAGTTCATTATTCATTCTTTCATTCTTTCATAAGGCTCGTGTATTAAATCAAAGTGTTTCTTTTGATACTCACCCACATTGCCTGTGGCTCCATACACCATGGGTGCTGTTGCACACACAAGTGCAATTGCAAACCACTCCATTACAAAATGTAGCTTCAGACCCAAATTGAAATACTTTGTCAAGATCTGCTCCAATAGGACACCACAAGAAAAATAAAACGAATGAGTGTGTGGGATTTTTTTTTGTAAAATGAAAAATAAATCGCATGCTCTTGACACATTTTGTTCTGTTTAAATGAAAAAATTAAGAAAAATTATAATTATTATACTAAAAAAGCTGAATGGCAATGAAATAAGAATGTTTCTCACACTGTCAACAAACATCACATTAAAATGATTTGATTTGATTTGATTTGAATGATTTATTTCGGACATGTGCAAAGTGCAACAATAATCAATACAGCAATAATAATAATAACAATGACATGTCCGAAAAGGAGTAGGATGAAGCATAAGCTTATTTAATCCTACCCCTTCTTCACTTCCCCAACAACCTAAATTCATCTTGTAGAAATATAGTGCATAGTACAAAAATGATGATAAATAAAATAATAACAATAATAACAATACCAATAATCAATAACTGAAGTACTAAACATAGACATATATACAAAAAACAAAAACAAAAAAAACTAAAAACAAATGAGCAGATAGGAAAGTAGGTAACAAATAGAGTTTTTTTTTGTTGTTTATTGTTTTCTTTTTTCCTCCCTTCCTTCTTCTTCTTTTCCCTTTTTTCTTCTTCCCTTTTTTTCTTTCCTTTTTCTAAGTTGTCTGCATTTTGCTCTTATTTTTTATTTTATTTATTTTATTTTTCTATTCATTCACTTATTTTATTCATGTATTTATTTATTTATTTATTATATCTTTTAACCCCACAGAGTGGGAGTCAACAGTGCTCGAGATCAGTGCATATTCCAGTCTGGCAGCCATATACTATACTATTTAGTGCATGTGTGTGACCATCATCGGTCCTCCCCGAAAGCTGAGCAGACATCATCCATTAGAGCTCTCCCTTACAAGCCAGTGAGTGCAGTGCTGCACCTCAGTGATGTGCGGAGGAAACAAAGACTGGACTGGACAACATCCAATAATTGCTAAAAGTTTCCTAAAAAACCCCCCACAAATCTAGGCCTGTCAAATTATAAAAAATCTTAATCTGATTAATCACATGGTGGCTTTGTATTAATGTCAATTAATCAGGATTAAATATTACATATTTTCTATATTAATTGTATTTCATTTTGCATGAACAAATAGACTCAAAAAATAAATTAATATATTTGCATTAAATGTGTTTTTTGCAATCAAAGTGATGCCTTAACTGAAGTGCTAAAAGAATCGCAGACTAACGTCTGCTTCACGCCAATGCAATATTTTACGCTGCAAGTGCTTTGGTGAAAAGAAAATCCCATCTCGCAGAATGTGCAAAGTACTTCATATCATTTGACTGTTCTGTTTTAACAATAATATATACATACATATATATATATATATATATATATATATATATATATATATATATATATATATATATATATATATATATATATATATGTATATTAAAAAAACAAAAATGTGGAGGAAAAAATATCCAAAACATGCTAAAATCCATTAAAATTTGCACAAAAACTAACTAACTAACACAAAAAAGTGATGAAGAATCTAAAATGTATTCAATGTATCCTTCTACAATTTGCAAAAAATAAACTAACACAAAAAAAGCACCAAACATTTGATAAAATAACTAAAACATGCAAAAAAAATATGAATGTATGTGCAAATAACAGCTTTATTTAACACCTTCAACAGTTTCAACAAAACAACTACAAACAAAAGTCCTGACGATGGATTCATCTGTGTTGTGTTAATTTTGACACCCCTAAAAAAACCAACAGATTCTTACCTTGAGCACACCTGTCCTCCTCTGCGCACTAATGCCTGTGCTGTTCCAGTCTCCCTCTTTTTATTTGCTGAACAAACCAGCATCTGCCCTGAACCCGCCTCTATCTATGCACCAAATCGAAAGTTTTCAGTATCACCATATCCTGTAAAAAGTACATACAAACCCTGTATTTATGACTATGTTAGGGTTTAAAGGACAGAGCAGGTATTCAAGGTGAGTTATGTTCTCAATTTAAACATCTGTAATGTGAATATTTAAAATGTTTAAAACAAGTATTGTATGAATGTGTCCTCTCGATGATAAACATCCAATGTAGAATGACGTTAACACATAGTGTTATCTCTAAAGGAGGTCAGGTGGATAGCAGAGTGTACAAAGTACATTATATCTGCATAGTATTCATACTGTGAGATTAATCTCTTATTGTGATCTTAGATGGAATGATAGATCAACCAGAAACACATGCATGCCATTTCGATGGTATCCTGCTTCAGTTTTTGGCCTTTTTTAAACTGGTTTCACTGGTTTCACTGGTTTCAAGACATGTTAAGATGCCATTTGTTGTTCTTTTTTAATCCCTCCTGTAAAAAGCATGCAGCAAAAAAAAACAACATTATATACATGTCAAAGCCATGTTTATAAATCTGATCAAATGTTTCAGATGAAAATAATATTTAATAATGAAGATACTATATGCTGTTGGAGATTCAGTAAAAAGGTGGAAGTGAAAATCAGGTGATCAGATCGTCTCAAACAATCCTTGTTACCTTAAATAACCAGCTACACTGATAAAAGACTTACTGTTAAGTCAGATAAAAACACATATGAAGATGTAAGACACAGCAAATAAACTGACATTTTTGCCTCTGATTACTGCTAAAATCATTATATTATTAATTTAATTGATTGACAATTCCAGACTATTTTTTAATGTGTATTTCAATATTAGTATTTATTTAGTATCCTTCTTTTGTCGGCATACAGATCAATTTTAACACTAATCAATTTTTCATTCATTAATGATCAATTTTTTTTTTTGAGGAGTTACAACAATTTTCACTCACCAGGGCATTTCACTTTTAAAGTAAAGAAACATGTATTTAAAATGGGTTGGTTGCTAATAAACCTTGGCTTCAAACCCATCCTTTTCTTTTGTATCTGATGTTTATTTCATTCATATGAAATAAACATTAGAAAATGAATGAAAAATGAAAGTCTAATATCAGAAAGTGATATGGAATGCTGCAATAAGGACATTTTATTGCTGTTTTATCCATTTTTAACATATTCTAATACTGGTTATTATTGATTCCATGGAGATAATATGGGGAAAAAAGGTTTGTTTGCTAATTTACACAAAAACATGTCACTGCAGATCAGGTTTATCAAGAACAGCATAGGTACAGTAATAGTATGAATTACAGTGTATGGAATGATGCAAAAGTGTTTACTGTGTTGGCTGATATGCAATTAAAATAACAAAACCCATGAATATATAAAATAACAGCTGTAGAATAACTGTATAGCAGTGTGTCATGCAGTATACATGAAAGGGTTAACATTAGTGAGCATTATTTATTCTATTTATATTTTTTATCTTGTACTGTACAGTTTTTATTTTTTCTGTATTGTTTTTTTTTTTAAACTATGCTTCTCGCACTAATTTATTTTCTTTTCTGAATGTTGCACTGTTTTAACGAGAGTTGCTGTATTTTAAATTTTGTTGTTCTCAAATGGGACAATGACAATAAAATGATTCTGATTCTGATCATGGACCGAGTATTAATCATTTTTCAAATCCACTTGCAAATAATATTAATGGCACAATATAAAGAGAGCTTGAAGTCCCGCCCCTTCCAGTTGGGTCCCATGACACTGAACATAATATAACCTGGACTTTTTTTTATTATTATTATTATAGTCAACAGGAAGAGACAAGTTGATTTTGATTGTGTTTGAATGATGCTATTGTTTTCACACATAATATTTATCAGATAAATGTACAAGAGACTTGAAACTGTTGATGTTGCAGTGGTAACATCATTGTGACTCAGATCTCTCTGTAGTTTCAACCGAATTTGAAGTGACTTTTCCCTTTTTTTAATATTTTTTCACCTCGCTCTTGCCAATTAAGTTGAAATGTTGTAGTCATTGTGGTGTTGGTGACATGTAGGCTGTATTTGTCTGCTTAACACAAAGACTTTCAGAATCATATATTTTTTATTACAAGTACTTCTGAATCTGACACCTCCATCAGTGAGTCCGACCTCACTCCCATGTCTAAGGCCCTGCAGGTCACTTTGTTCTGTCTGTCGCCGTCTGCTACCACATATACGCACAGAAGATAAAACATAATCTTTATTCCAAACTGAAATTTTCTTTGATTTTCAGTATGTGTAAAGTTATAAGTCCCATATGGCCCAGTGGAAGGGGCAGGATTTCAGCTCTCTATGTAAAATATCTTAATTAGGTTAACTTTACTACATTGGTGCCTGATTTGTTTAGTTAGGGATTTTGAAAGAACATTTATGAATGAGAATTTTTTTTATTTAAGTCATATACAAAAAAAAATGCATGCATACAAAGAACAATTTACACAATGTGTAACTGAAAAGAGAAGAAGCTGAAGCCATAGGTGTATTTCTGATTCTCTTATTCACATTATTTGAATTGCCTGACATTCAGCCAAATAAAACTGTAACACAAATTAATGTATATTCCATTTCTAAAGTCCCTTACAGATCATTGTACTTTCATACCCCTTGATAATTTAACAAATTAAAACATTTTAAACCTCAACAATGAGCGGCACAATTTCACTTCATCCTTCAGTTGGTTTCACTTCAATTTCAGAATAATTTATAATTTATGATAATTTATTGAATATTTGTTCTTATTTTATGTGTTTGCATTCATGATATTGCATTTCAGAGTTTTGTTTTATTTAACCTGAGGAAATGAACTTTGTTTTGCCAAATGTCATCCTGGCAGAACCAAAGTATGATTCAGTTTACACAAGCTACAGCATAAATGATAAACTTAGAGGAAGTAAAGCCTGAGGCCAAGATTCTTCTAACACTAACAAGAAGCAGGTTCTACAGGAGAGGAACTTGATAGTCAAAGGTTCTGCCTCCCATTCTACTTTTGGAAAATGAACCATAAGTAAACCTGCACCCAGAAAGTAAACTATTCTATTGGAATAATACAGTAGAAAATAAAGTCTTGAAAATATGGTGGACATTTGTCATTAAAGGCTTTGTAAATAAGGACAAGGATGTTCTGGAGTGGATGAAGGGAAGTTAATATGAGAGGAATTTGACCTCCTTTGGTAGTTTCTGTCAGTACTCTCGTTGAAGAATTGAGAGATTAACTGGATTATTTTCAGGGAGTTGTTCACACGTCCTGACAGGAAGGGATTACCACTGTCCCATCACTAGGAGTAACTAGAGTTAGTGTGTGAGATATGCAGATAAAGTGTGTGTGGATTCAGTGTTGGGAGCCTATCAGTACTTTATGTTAGTTAACCCTGCATCAGATAAGTGACTATTTCTGGTCATTATTGCATACATTACAAGGCAGTGACAGGAACAGTTCTACAATACAGGTTACTTTAATCTTTTAAGTGTTTTTTTTTAGTTTTTATATTTACCTTTTGAGGAGTTATATTCATTTATTCATTGCAACTTACAGGTAATTAACCAAATATGATAACTTCATTGGCCTTGATTTTCCATATAACAATAATAAAAAAAAGGCAATGGTTACTGTCACATTACTACAGCACAAAATGTCAGTTTGTCTGTTGTCACTGAGCCAATCAAGTAATCCAACTTCTCCACTCTGAATGTTTTCCCAGTGGCTGATTTATATTCATCAAAATCCTGGGTAAATGTCTCATGAGGCAGAACAATGACTACATTTCATGTTGTTTACCTCCATGCTGAAACTGGAAGTGTGAATAGGTGCACAAACCAGTTTCTGGTAACTGGTACCCTAGTCTTTTCCTGTAATCATGTGTGGAGCTTATGGAGTTTACTGCCACAGCACTGTGTCCGCAGGATGACAGTGTACAGGTTACCATGATAGCACGAGGGTGCTGATTGGCTCTGTACTGTTGCAATAGCAAATGTGATTTAAAAAATGTTTTGAAAAATTTCACTAAAGTATTAACCTCCTGGGACCCAGTAGGAAAACATTGTTTGCCATTTTACATGAAATAATTGCCTTAATTGGAAATAGCATGATGCAACAGTTTATTCAGATACATTTGTAAAAACTTTTTAACATAATGTCCTTTTCAGTGGACATTTTTTATTTATTATTTTTAAATAAAAGTGTGAAATTCTTGTCCACTACAGAGGACAAAAAATGTATTGCTGGGACTCAGGAGGTTAAAGTCTTGTTAGGTCCTCCAATAAAGGGTTAGAACAAAATATCTCACTGTAAAAGTTGTGATTTATCTCCTCTTCAACAACCAGACCCATGTACAAACGTCTCCACCATAATACAAACAGATAAGAACACATGCATAAAGACATATTGAACTTTATCTAGTTTTTTTGAAGTAACACTAATTTTGACAATATTAACCCATAAAGACTCAGAATAACAATACTTTTATCTGTTGATCTCAACTTCCTGGCAGTAGATGAACACTGGTAAGATACATTTTATCTCTATCTAATCTTTACCTATTTATCTCTTCACTGCAGAAACACATTTTTGGTGACCTTGAGTTTGGCCTTTTACCTACATTCAACAAAATGTTGCGTGTACGTAGGTATGTTGTGTGTCTTAAGGACGTACTTCATGTAATTGCATGTACAAATGTTATAACTTTTGCTGAACGTGATCTACAAAGATGGAGAATAGGGTGTACCATCAAAGGTCATCTTATTTGGGAATGTCAGAAATGGAATGCAGGTGGGCCACACGAATAATGACTGGAATACTGCTGTGCAATGCAATTGTCAGTATTTATCATCACACTGGAACAAATTACATCTAACCCCCGAGGTGGTTAGGGTGACCAGATGAAAATGTCCCAAATTTTAAGCTGTTGGCCCGAATCTGACTGTACATGTCCTGAAGATTGAACTTAAACCAAGTAATGACTTCAGGTAAACATTTTAAACAACTTCCGTACTGCGGGACTGCACGCTTGTATTAATGATATTCTATTAATTAATTATTATTAAATACTTGAATAACATTTATTTGACAAGCTTGGAAATTCATGTTTTTTTATTGACTATGTACATCAGCGGAGTGCCAACACCCGTTCCAATTTTCAACCAACCTCATCTAGTCAACCTAGAGGTGGTCCACATGGTGACCATGGTGGCACCATGGTCTCTGATGCGCTCCCCCGTGGCACTTGTGTTCTCCCGTTTGCCACGGTGTGTCTCAACAAAATAACGCTAGAGTGCGAACAGAGGAAATGTGCATGTACACACAGACAGACCGACAGACCATTAAACCAACATAACTTCTAAATCTCAGATTCGTGAAGTTAAAAAACAAAACAAAATGAAAACCCCTTGTCTCCTCTTCAGTGGGCAGTGCATCAAACAGAAAGTCAAATTGACAAACACACAAACAAAAAAGCAACCAAAAACAATAACATCACCTCCATTTCAGAGAAAAAAGAAAAGGAAGTCCTTTCATCGCCGCTGAAAAATGGAAGATCTGTTCTCTTGGTAAGTGTAAAACAATCATTCTTTCCTTGACCTCACTTCACATGTATTAATATTTGGCTTTAGTGCTTCCTTTTAACTCAGGACATTTAATTAATAGTGACATTAATGCGTAAAGATTCAGACAAAGGCTATGTTTACCTGAGTAATATTTATTCAGTATCATAAGTGGAGAACATTTAGGCTGGCTGCTGTGATGGTATGTATTTGTTAAGGTGACGTTATTGTACTGTCAAGACACACAATAAAAGAACAAATGCATCATGCCAGGCATCAGTTGTAAGGAAGTAAGGTCACTGACATCCACACCCTCTATGAAAAGTAGACTTTTGGCAGCCAATAGTTTGTACATTATATGACACATTCTCAAAAGCCGCCGCTGTAGTGTCGGCTCAAGTTTATTCAAAGTGTGACAATAGAACTGAAATCTGATGCGGTTTCACAGTGGTAGTAGAGGTGTATCCACAACAGGCCGTTTGTTCTGTGTTATGAAGTAAAGGAAGGAGGGAAGGAAGAAATACTGAAGAAAAATTAGGGATTAAAATTTTTATTCAGTTATAGTTAACAGCATAAATGTTCACAAGTTCATGTTCAAGTAGTGCAACATAAGGCTCAAAGTATAAAGGAAGAGGGATAAATAATCAAAAGAGTGACATTTCAATCGTTCATTACATTAAACAAAAGCAGTAGCATAAATTTCATTTTGTGTGTTCAGCTTTCAATATGATCACAGTTCATTTGGTAACAGTGCTGACGCTAGCAACAAAAAGTAAACTGATAATTGGCTACGGGATATTCGACAACAATTGTTCTTAATAAAGGCTCTGACAGGCATGTAATTATATAAAGAAAAATAAAATTTAGCTTTGACTGCTAAAAAAGATAGACATGCATCTGAAGTGTTCAAACTTTAGTGTTTTAAAATAAAAATATTCATACAACACAGCATTCAGTGCCTGCATATTACATGAATTAAAGGTGGATTAAGCCTTTTAAGACAATTGAACTCTTCCAAAATATGTATTCAGTCCTTCAATACACATTATAATTGGACGTCATTCCATTCATTACCTTCATGTTGGAGTATTTGGAGTATATAAATTGCATTGTTGCTGATTCTTCTTGTTGCAACAGCAGGCTGGAATAGTGAAATGGTGTCAGTCTGACCCATTTTACATAGCCAAAGCTATGTTCAAACCTTAAATTGTATGAAAGACATCATCATGACATCACCATTGGACTGTAGACTATCATTTGTAACCAGAAATACAGCTTTGGAAAAAAAAAAAAAAAAAAAAAAGAAACCACTGCAATTTCCTGAGAAATCAGCATGTCTGCATTCTTGTGTCTGTTGGATTCCAACATAAACACACCTTATTCTATGTCACACACACCTGATCCATGTCTTATTTAAAAAGGACCCATCACTGTAGCCATCACTACCTTCTTATAATAACCAAAGAAGTGCTATTATTATCACAAAAGTGACTGGAATCCAATAATAACTATTGAAAACTACTGAACTTCTGCTCTGCAAATGTTGACTGGTTCTTCTATCAGGACAATGATCCTGGACTCAACTTAGTCAATAAACGCTTGGATGACAGACCACTAGATGACGTAACGGCCAAACCTATTGATCTGAATCCACTTTGAAAACTTCTGTAGGCAGATGGATGGTCACAAACCATTGAACATTACTGAGTTTCTTAAATTTCTCTGCCAGGAGCTGCATAAATTCATGATGTAGAGACACATGAAAACTGTCGCTGAAAGTCATTATTCCACCAAATGATGTCTGAACTTTTCCTAAGAATACGACCTTGTTTTCTCTGCATTATTTGAGGTCTGCATCTTTATGTTATTTTGACCATTTGTCATGTTTTGCAAACACATGCTATAAAACAGTGTTTCCCAACCTTTTTGGGCCACGGGCCACGGTATATATTTTACATTAGAAACATCACAAGACATACTACCAAAGAAAAATATCACAAGTATAATTTTTGACATATAATGCTAATCTAGTCTTGATTTACTTATTCAGTGCAAAATATGAGCCTGTAGTTGCCGGAATTTAAGAAAAACAACTGCAGCTCAACAGTTCTGAGTGGATCAGTGGTGTGTGCTGTTGTATGGATCTATAATCACGCTACACACTTACAATTACCAGTAAGGTGAAATTATAGTATGGAATTTTTCACGGCACACTGGTTGGGAAACACTGCTCTAAATAACAATATGTTTATTTGGAATTGGGGAAAAATGTTGTCAGTAGTTTACAGAATCAAACAAAAAGGTCATTTTAATCAAACACATACTTAAAAACGGTAAAGTCAGTGAATGTGATACTTTTCCAGTGGTCTCTTACTTATTTTTTTTTTTCCAGAGCTGTATGTTGTATTTCTCTTTTGTGGTTCTAACTCCTAAACAGTACAATAATTAAGACTAACAACCCCCAAGAGTAGCATGGTCTGGAGCCAGAGCTGGTTCTAACATCCAGAGGTGGTTGGATGTTCCTGAAGACATTGGTCATAAATTCTGAGGAGCTGTTGCCGATTCGGACTGTGTTGCTGAAGGCGTCAATCTATAACATATTGATTTAGACATCTGAATGAAGAACTGCTGATTGTATTGTCATTATGCTCTGATATGGATCCAGATATTATGTATATAACGTACCAAATCTTTGCTGACTTTCACAGGTTCCTTGAAAACGGTCCAAACCACCGCCTCATTGCAGGTGGGTGTTGTTAGCGAGCCAAGGTAGCGGAAATACTTTGTGCGATCCACTCCCTCCAAGAGATCATCCAGTGAAATTCCAGGATTCAGTGAAACAATGTCGCCTGGGGAAAGAAACAGAACCTCTCAGAAGAAATGAAGATTACACCCTATTGGCTTGTAAACATTTGACACATAAGACAGTTTCAACGAGACATTATTACCTTGCTTTGTAATGTTGGTCAGGTAAGAGGTCAGTGTCTTCCAGCTTGAAGGTTGGCCAGTTTCATTTCCTGACATTACCTAAAAGATAACGTACTGATTTGTTCGATTTCTTCACCCAGATACATGAAGCATAATAATAATAATAATAATAATAATAATAATAATAATAATAATAATAATAATAATAATAATAATAATAATAATAATAATAATAATAATAATAATAATAATAATAATAATAATAAAGTTTAAAGCAAGTAAAACAGCATTAGATGTACTTAATTGGTTGATCTAAATTCTAGATGTAATATTTGAATAAATGCATCATTTCTTACTTCAATAAAGAAACCAAGAGCAGCCAGTCCTGTAGAATCAGCGATACCAGCTGTGGTGTTTCCATTATGGGAAGATTTGAGGTTTACAATGTGCAACTGGGGGGAATAAAGTAAGAATAAGACCCAAAACAAAACACCTCGTGGTTCATATTTCCAGACTCCTATCATATTTTTCTACTCTTTTTAATCCAACCAAAATTCAGACTTGCATGTACAGTACTTGAAAATAGATTATGTTCATTTAAATGTTGTTGTTGTTTTTGTATTATTTTGTCTCGCTTTGTTTTATTTGTTTCTTGGCATGTTTGAAATAAATACATTAATAAAAGTTGAATTAAAAGTGTTCTCTACCTCCATGGGGTAGCGTTTTCCGTCCACAGTGTGTTCTGAACCAGGGATTGTGGCGCCATTACCCCAGTGCAAGTGAAACTGCAGACTGTCATAGGGTTCAGATAAACCTCCTCCCTCAACCCCAACACCACTGGCAAGGAGAACTTTGACTGAAACACAGTGGAAAAAACAAAAGTGAAAACTAAAACTTAGAATCTGATATGAAACAAAAGACAAAAAAATAACCTATATGTTGTGACAAGACTCTGAGAGTGAGATAAGTTTAGGGTGGAGCTAAGAAAAACATAGCTTGAATGTTCTTAAAAACTCTTGATCAAGATTGTTATTTTTTTTACCCACGTGTTTCTAATCCTTGTTAGGAACAGAGATGTATAAAGTACTGGACTAGAGGAGTGGAGTACAAGTACTACATCAAAAAACTGACTTGAGTAAAAGTTGAAGTGTTCTTTAAGCATCATACTCAAGTGAAAGTACTAAAGTATCCAAAGAAAATTGTACTTAAGTATTGCAAGTAGAAGTATGTAAAACATTTCTACTCAAGTACTGAAAGTAAAAGTAGAAGTAAAATTACAAGTAGAAGTATTGAAAAAAATTCTACTTAAGTACTGAAAGTAAAAGTAAAATTTAAAAGTACTGTGTAGGCCTATACTAAATGAAAGCAGTCACAAGTTTTAACACATTTATATATTTAATATGAAAGGCACAACTTCAGCTGAGGCAGCAGTAGTACAAGGACATACCAGTTCACTTACAAGTGTTCATGAAAAAACTAAAACTTTCAAAGGCCAGAGTATTCCAAGAATATGGCCAAGTGACAAACCAAATATTTGTTGTGTAAACACGGTGTAGCAGCTACGCATGAAACATTGCCAAAAGGCCGATTAGAGCGTGCAGTCTTATTATGTAGTGTTTGATCGCTGACTCGTCCAATGATGAGACACCATCATCAAACCATGCAGAGAAAAAAATATACTAAACTAAAATCCACAGAAAAATAAACAAAAAAAATTACGATGGAAAATATATTCAAAAGCTCTTCTAAAATATTGAAACAAATTAAATATATTATAAAATATCCAAACAATGTGCAAAACTATGAATATATATGCAAATAACATGTTTAATCAACAGTTATAACAAAACAACTGTCCCATTTAATTGTATTACATTGTTTAATCAGACTAATCATGATGATGGATTAATGCATGAATTTTAGTAGCTCTTAAATTAAATAAAAAATTTAAGTAAAGCATCTGCTATCACTCTAACAGGATAGATATGCTCATCCACTCCTTACCTGTCTTGCCAGTGTTTTCAATCTTTGTCAATGCGCTCATGTTGTTAAAATTGTGGAAGGTAAACTCTGTCAGATTTGTGTCCAGTGTGGCATTTGCTGATTTAATGTCAATGGGAGATTGTCGACTGCCATTGCAAAACTTTGGAGCAATAAATGGCCATCGGGTGTCATCTACAGAGAGAGAGAGAGAGAGAGAGAGAGAGAGAGAGAGAGAGAGAGAGAGAGAGAGCGAGAGAGAGAAACACTTTAAATTGTGTTAATATCAGTAAAGATTTTAGAGTTTAGAAAATGATGATTTACTCACTGCAGGTTGAGGCATGATAGCACCAAGCTGAAGGAGGAGAGGAGGAATTTAGTTATTCATGTATTAGTCGCATGTAAAACAAAGTGTGACTCATGATACACTGCTCACCTATAGACTGAGAGGCACCCTGAACCACGGACACTGTGATACACACAGCAAATGCAACTATAATCCACTTCATTCCAAATCTGATGTCAGACCCAAGTTTGGATACTTTTATCAAAAACGGATCCAGTAGGTCACCACAAAAAGAGACAAGGAATAGGAAGTGAGGAAAATCAACAGTAAAAACAAAAACAAAAACATTTCTAGCATCTAAGCTTGTTGCCCTTTGTTTTTGTGCTGAGAGAAAAATGTAAGAATGAATGAAAGTTAAATTACAAATGTGTGGGAAAAATAATAATTTCATTTCATTCATTAAGATCCCAATTAACAACTGACTATTCTGTTGTTATTCTTTCTGGCTTCTCCTTTATATTACATTACAGTTTTGTCATTTACACTATTCTTACACCATTCACCCCCCCCACCCCCCCCCCCCCTCCTCCCCTAGAGACACACACATAAATGGGACATATCATACAACAGCCTAATGGAATAAAAGTTAATAAACAAAATAAGTTCTTATACATTTACACTCATTGACCAAACAATAGTTGTCTGATACAAATCATGAGAAATCTTTCACTATTATCAATACTCTTGCCATTTCAAGTCCATTGTATAAAGAAAACAAGCTTTAATTCCTTTTGAAAATATATTCTATTATTTTCCAACGACAGAAAACCAAGAAATCCATTCCATGCAACCATGGTCCAATAAAAAAAATTGTTTGCTGCAGCTGATTTGTTCTGGTTAAAGGTAGAACACACTGTGATTCACTGGTTTGTTTAATCATCAAAAAATGACAGTTATCTGTAAATCATTTGTGGAATTTTTGTTGTTATAATGTTACAAATAAATTACAATTATACAATATTTTAGTCTAAATTTTATAGGTATCCATGCTAAACTGTTGTGCATTATGGTTCTGTTGGTTCTGGTCTCAAACAATAAGTTGCATTTTAAAACCTGCACATTTTTTTACACATTCCACCACGCATATTTTAATCTATCTAATAAATATGTCAGTTTTCCTGAGCAGCACACACTTACCTTACGTACACCTGTCGTCCACTGCCTCCTCTAATGGCTGTGGAATGACTTCCTCCCTCTTTTTATTCCCTCAGCTCACTCAGAAACCTGTTGTATTTAACTGTATTTAATTGTTATTTAAGAGTTTTAGGCTTGTTCTTTACTCTTCATCGACTTGGACCTGTCATTTATGTTTTCCTTTTAAAGTGTTAAAATGATGCCTGTGAACATTTATTCTTATACTATAATATAGTTTTTAGACACATTCCTGTTTTTTTTATTCCTATTAATACACTTTTGACCAGGGTCAGTGATTACATACTGGGTCTCCCATGAATAAATCACATTGTCACATCATTTCAAGAGAAGAGGTACAGATTTTCTTTTTGCAATAAACTATTCAAATCATGTAACAATTTCTTGACACTAAGAGGGAACATTTGTTCATGAGAGAAAGTTTACTGAGCAAAGAACACAAAATGTATCTTTTTTATGCTTAAAATAACTATGTAAAAGTTAATGTTCTATCTATCCATGCATATATGTTAATGCCGTAGAAACTGCTATTAATGTAATAAACTAAGGAGTAACTGAAGCACAGAGACACACAAAGAATGGAGGTCAGTCAGTAGCTGAGTTTAAAAAGTGCATAACATAGATGCTTTAATGAAGCATGTGAACAAAGGTGCTTCGTTTCAATGGTTACTTCACTTTTAAAATTATTGTGAGAAATAGTTTCTTTCACTTCACTATTGCCTGTAAAAATACCATACATTGTTTTTTCAAGGCTGTCCCCTGACAGGAAAAAACAGAAAGATCTATGTTGTATACCAGCCACACCCACAGCTTCTGTGTCAGGAAAGTGTCACAAGTTTGTTGTTGAGAATCCCTTGCATTTAACACATATTCACTCAACACTACAAAGAAAAAGAAAACATTTAAAGGTGAAACATGATCTGTTTCTTCTGGTGACAAACTGAAATGTATATTCTATACTCCATTACATGATGAAAGCTGAAGGTATTATCAAGCTAATATTATAATATTATAAAGATCTTATGGGAGTGTTCGGAGTTACTTTAAAAAAGTAACTTTCATCTATTACTTCTTTAAAAATAAACCATCACTTTACATAGTTGCTTATTAATTTTTCACTTACTTGTTACCCTGACCATCAAAAGAGAGGTTAGGGTATATATATATATATATATATATATATATATATATAGGGGTGTAGGGGGCTTTGGATAGAGATAGCACTCTTGTTTGCCCACAGATGCACCCTTTGCATAGGCTGGATGGACAACACCAGCTCTCATCCATCTCCTGAAGTTCTTACATGTTGGTTCCAAGCGCCACACCCTGGAAAACCGGCTCAGCTGACGGGCTAAATCACATGAGGGAATAGGAGTAAACCTTTACATCCGGAGTGGGTACCCATAGACAGTTCAGTGCTACAAGTGATAACGTTCTGGTATCCCCTGCAGCCAAACTGACGCCAACGTCATGCTTAGGATCATTCCTTTGGATCCTGTCAGCAAAGCTGAGAGGAGGATCCTGACAATTGGGCCACATAGGATCTCCACATTCTGGCCCAGGCTGTGCGCCGTGGAGAGTATACTCCAGTCCCACTGCAAAGTGGGGACACAAATTGAAAGTTGTCAATCTACCGGTTATAAGTCCTTCCAAATTGGCATACAGGAAAGACGCCACGGGACAGCTTTGGTGGTGAGAGGGACGATTGTAGTCCTACCATCTGACTACCGCCTCAAGCTCGGTAGACCCCAGCCAATAAGGTGTCGGTCTGCCAACATCTATCATTCCAGAGGGTGCCTGGAGCTTAGTGTCTCACCAACATGAAAAACCGATGGAAACCCATTACCCACCATTACAAAGGAAAAGAAATCATCCACCTTGTGCCCTGGACCCTCCGACAACTTACAACAAATTGGTGACTCCAGGAAAACAGCCATCATCAATCGTGAGCTGATGAGGCTCAAAGGGCAGCTGTGACTACATATGTAGTTTACCACCACCAGAGGGAGCATGTGAGAGTGAATGAATAATGGAACACTAATGTGAAGCGCTTTGGGTGCCTTGAAAAGCGCTATATAAATCTAATCCATTGAAATGGCAACCACAGAGAAGAGGATTACACATTCTTCTGGCAAGGAAATGAGCCAGAAGAACCACACATGCATGAAACACCCTACTGCCTTCAGTGGAACCACCATCAAAGGGTGGACACCCCGAATACTCTCTCTTTGACTCTGACTTCTTCTGGTCCACTTAACATCTTGAGCCTCTATGCTCCCACACTCAGTTCTACAGCTGAGGCCAAGGATGAGTTTTATTAGAAACTTGAGAAAACTATCAGAGAGATCCCAGCCACAGAATAACAGCAACAGAGCTAAACAAACACATTGGCAAAGCAGCAACAGCAAATGGTTGTGATTATCTACTAATTGTGTTTCTTTCTCTTTCTGTGGCTCGGTTGGTAGAGTGGGTCGTCCAATAACCAAAGGGTTGGCCGGTTACGTCCTGCCTCTCACTGTCCATATGTCGAAGTGTCCTTGGGCAAGACACTGAACCCTAAGTTGCTCCCAGTAGGGTCAGGCAGCGCCAGTGTATCCGCAGCAGCTGTCTACTGGTATATCAGTATGTGTGTGAATGGGTGAATGTGAGGAATTGTAAAGCACTTTGGGCACCCACTGGTGTATAACATGTGCTATATAAGTACCATCCATTTTCCTATGGGCAAAGCAGAGAAAAAATCCACATACTCACACACCTTCTTCAGCTATGTCTCAGCAATATCTCAAATATCTGAATGCACAGATTGACTCGAGCATCAATAGAATCCACCTGAATGCATAAATTATCCATCTATCATCCGAGCAAGTAATTCGTTTCTTTAATTTAGAGATGTATGTTATGTTTTTTCTGTTGTTGCATCACAGGGCAGGTGTATTATGATAGATCAAGCATCTGCAGGCCTGGGTGCTGACATCAGAAAACTCCACACAAGGCTCACCTCCACAACTCATAGGAAGAAAAAGTAATTTCTGAGAGTGACAAGGTGTTTTCTGAGCATTAAGGGCATAACTTACATAACTTACTGATCAGGTGAGTATTAGGCAAGGCAAGACAAGGCAAATTTATTTGTATAGCACATTTTGTGTACAGGACAATTCAAGGCGCTTTACATAAAACATGTAAGAAATTAAAATGATTAAAATGCATTAAAAGAAAATTAAAATAAGAGACATAAATGCATTTAAGCGACAATTAAGAATTTAAATAAAAGTTTCAGTAAACAGTAATGTTTTCAGGCCTGGTTTAAATGAACTGACAGTTTTTCTCAGACCTCAGGTAGTTTGTTCCACAGGTGAGGAGCAGAACAACTGAATGATGCTTCACTTACTTTGGTTCTGATTTAATTGGGAACACAAAGATTTTGAATTCTATGCTTTGACCTACAGGAAGACAATGTAAAGATTTGAGGACCAGTGTGATCTGGTCCAGTTTCCTGGTACTGGTTAGGATTCTGGCAGTAGCATTTTGGATCAGCTGTAGCTGCCTGATTGATTTTTTGTTTAGACCAGTGAAGACACCATTACAATAATCTGATTTACTGAAAATGAATGTATGAATGACTTTTTCTGTGTCTGGTTTAGACAGAAAAGCCTTGATTCTAACGATTTTCTTCAGGTGATAATAGGCAGACTTGGCAATAGCTTTTAAATGGTTGTTGAATTTCAGATCTGAGTCTATAATTACACCCAGATTTCTGTTTTGGTTTGTAGAGTTGTTGTAGTTACCAAGTGAGACAAAGTAGTTCCTATCTTGTAAATAAGATTTGAACCAGTTTAACACAGTGCCAGTAAGTCCCACCCACTTTTCCAGTCTGTCAAGCAGTAAACTGTGGCCAACTGTATCAAATGCAGTACTGAGGTCCAATAGTACCAAGACAGAAGTTCTGGATGCATCATTATTCAGATGAATGTCATTTAGTACTTTGATCAGTGCAGTCTCAGTGCTGTGGTGTGTTCCAAATCCAGACTGAAAGTTACTATAAAGATTGTTTTGCACCAAAAAGAATTAATGAACAGCTCTATCAATGATTTTTTTCCCCCCAAAAAATGGAATAATTGATATGGGTCTGTAGTTACCTATTGTTACGGCATCCATATTAGCTTTTATTTTTAGAAGGGGTTTCATTACTGCAGTTTTCAAGGCCTGGGGAAACTGCCCTGACTGAAGAGAACTGTTTACAATCTGCAGTACATCTGAAGCTATACAGTTAAAAACATTTTTAAAGAATGTGGTAGGCATATTGTCAAGGCAGCATGTTGTGGACTTTAGGCAGAGGTGGGGATTTCCAGGTCCATCAAGTCAAAGTCCTGCCATGTATTGGTTCAAACCTGTTCATTGTACCAGCCCATTTTGATGAGCACAATGCCTCATCCAGGTAAATGGGATAATTAGTGGAATCACCTGTGTTCAGTGAACAGGTTTGAAGTAATACATGGTAGGACTTTGACTTGATGGACCTGGAAATCCCCACCTCTGACTTTAGGTGTTTAAGAGTTTCCATCAGTGCTGTGTAATCTAGAAGGGCAAACTGTTCCAGATTAATTGATGGACAGGAAGGGATAAATGATAGAGCTATTTTTTTTTTCCTGAGCTGGAGCTACAGACTGTCTGTCTTATGTTTAATATTTTATCTGTAAAGAAAGCAGTAAAGTCATTGCATGACTTTTTGGACACCAGTTCTGGTGGGACTGATACTGCTGGGTTTGTCAGTCTGTCTACAACACAAAACAATGTGGGTGCGTTATTACTGTGTCTGTTGATTCTCAGAGAAAAAGGACTGTTTGACTTCCTGGTTATAGATATGCAGACTTTATGTACAGGTTTTGGTCCTTATTGGGGCAATTGTATCAATGACCATTAGAACTTAAAAGCTAAAACTATTTACAAGGTAATCAACAAGAACTGAGCGCAGCAGTAGTGATGGTATGAACCCTTGTCTCAATGTCTTTTGACTGTCACGGCTGCAGTTTTAATTGCATACCAATTGTCGCCTTTCATGCAACAATGAAGAAATGTTTGTCATCTGGCCTTTCAAGTAGTACATGGATATTTAATTTGTTTGTCTCTGATTCATCCTACCCCACACACCTTTTTTCTTCAGAAGTGTAAAATTACTACATCCTAAAATGAAGTTTAATTAGGTTAATTTCTCACTTTGTTCAGTTGTAAACGTAACTGTGTGAAACTCATTGTGGCAGTATTCTAAATATTTGTATTGAAATCTCTGTGTGTCATGCTCTTACATTTATGTGGAAAACTTCACAGATATTTACTAAATAGAAATGCGTCACGTTTTTTTTCCATTACATCAGAAATGCAATGATTTTTTAAAAATTTATTAACGCAGGATGACACAAGACGTCATTTCATAAACATGGAAACAAATATAAATATAAATATAATGCGGGTTTACAGATATGTACGTTATTACTATTATAACATATCTGGGTTTTTTTTGTTTGTTTGTTTTTATGTTTATTTTTTATGACCTGATTGCGTGCAGGCTTGCTGTAGTAGCTGGTAGGTGTTCGCTGTGATCATGGTACCAAAAGAAACCTGTTACAACATAGGTGAAGTTCCAGATAATTAAAAAATTTGTATATGTCATCTTGCCAAGATCGCACTGTGTTTACTTTTGGTGTGGCTCTTGTAGATGCCATGGTATGTCGTGACTGCTTTTGTGAAGCTGCAATAGTTCAAGTCAAATTCCTCCATTTATCAACTTTCATTAGTGTTCACCTGATCCAACCGGCAGCATAGCCCGACAGTCCTTCCTAGTAGGTAAAATACTAAAAGTGCTGTGAAACTGTACTGTTCATTTTAATAATAAATGATGTGAAAATGGAAAATGACAGGATTCCTTCAGTTGAAGCTCCTTTATTTACTGTCCTAAAATAGTAATTTACAGGTCATAAGGCCAACAGCTGTGAGAAACCAACAAATAAGTAGGTAAATCAAGTCCATCATTATACTACAAGGAGAGCTCACTAACACACTACAGGTTTAATTCATTGTTTCTAAACTGTACGGATGTCTAAAATGTCTGAAAGTGTGAAATAAGTTATGAGGATGATTATAACAAAAGTATAGACATAAGCCTTGCAACCTGTGTTCACATCCTTGCAGTCACATGACAAGTAATACGACTCAGAATAATATTACAGTAACTACACAAATCCCTGAGAAGAGTGTATGTGCACTCATCATATGAAGAGACACAGGAAGTGACACAATCATTACAAAGACTTTGTTTTCTTTTAAAATAAATTAAAATGATAAAAATCACAACAGCAAATGCATATCAAGAGTGACTCCATTTTTCTTTTTTTCTTTTTTTTCACAAAATGGCATTTTTTTTACTCTACAGTCTGGGTAATACTCATTGATTTGATATATTATTTATTCAACTTAGTGGACCTTACCAAATGAAATAAATAAATATATCAAATCAATGAGTATTACCTGGAATGTAGAGTAAAAAATGCCATTTTGTGAAAAAGGAAAAAAGAAATGCAAATGAACTCTTTATATATACATTAAATTACACCGAGGATGTTTTCAAACTTTACATATTCTATAGACTTGAACATAAGAAAAAAAAATCACATTCATGTTTGGGGATTGCTTCTCAGCAGCATGCAACTACATTAATAAAAGCTCATCATTTTGTTTCATATTATACATGGTCTGTAACATGATTCAACTTGCCTACACCTGCAGATGAGGCAGTCTTAGTTATGACAATATTACCTTTTAAGATTTTCTGTAATTATTGTATAGTTAAATGATAATAAAGTGCAAAACGCAGACTTCACAGCACTTAAAATGTATAATCTTAGATATGGAAGTCTACTGAAAAGCTGCAGTAAAATGCCAACAGCAGAAGTAGTATTGCTGATGCAGAAGCAGGAGCAGGAGCAACAGATGCTGCTGTTTTATAGATTATTCTATTGTGTGGATCCTGCACTGGGCGAAAGACATCAGAATATCCAACCTTAGCCGGGAACATCTTCATCTGTTGGATTTAAAGAAATGCAGTTTAATTTAGGACAAATGGAAGATCAATAAAAAGCAGATAATTTTTCTGTGTATGTCAATGTGAACATGCGTGTGTGTGGTTTGTTACCACACCCTCCAAAGGGGCATTACTTTTGGTTTATAGATCAAAGGTCAAGGTCAAAATCACAAAAAATATGTATTGTGTGTGTACAGTATACTCAATTCTGCACATAGTTATTTTTGCTGTCACTTTCGGGAATCTTTCGTATTCAGAGACGAAACATTTGGGTAAAGGTTTTTCGTAACCTTTTGTCAGTAGAGGTACCTATATGTATATTGCCTGTATCTATATTGACCGTTCCATTACATCTGATGACAGATCAAATGCGTTTGGCACTTGTAATGGAAAGTCAACCAAACCTCAGCATCAGACACTGTGAATATATTCGACATCTCTCATCTTAGAATATTCAAAGAAAGACAGAGCGAGAGTGCATGAGAGAGAGACCAGCAGACCAGCTGCACCATAACAACAGGGTGTGTCCAGATGAGTTTGGCAAGTTTCGCTCTAATTGGTTGTGTTAAATCCATTGCACGCCCTTTCGCGTGCATTTAACACAGCCAATTCCATCAAAACTTGTCAAACTCGTCTGGAAACACTCCGTTGGCATGGTGTTGCTGGTCTGCACCGTGCCTGTACCAGTTCTGTGAAACTAGAGCCCTTTAAGTCAAAGGTCAAGGTCACAATAATGGTCAATATCAAATGTTGGATATAAGTTTTGAACTATTCATCTTAGACAATTCCCATGACCATCAAAATGCTCATCTCTCAATTGTGCATTTTGTTTGTATAAATTTTGACCTATTGTTGACCCAAGAGGTCAGGTGTGACTCGGTTAATACCTAAAAACTACAGTGGACTATAATGGAAAAATGAGTGGCAATAGGAAACCTGGCATGGGCTTTGAAATGGCATCATGACCTTTTAAATTGAGTGACGTTGAAAGGTAAAAATCAAGTTCACGTGATTTGAAATGGTCGTAACTCCAAAAACAGTGGTGATAAGTACTCAGTTACTATTGTTGATAGATCGGAAACTACATGTTGTCTCCAAAATGACATTATAACCTTTGACCTAGACTCATGTTTTGAGAAGGAGATGTCCATTAAGAGATAAAACATTTATGAGGGGTAGGGTTTATTGTGCCTGGCACCACTTGGTTTTTTCTGTGCCCATCCTTCCATAATGAAGTCAATGCTTTCCAAGTTATCATAATTTTAAATGATGTGAAGGTTGTTTCTGTTAAGAGTCTAACCTGTTTGGACAAATACACACAGTCACATGTTTATCTGTTGTTGATCAAAGGTGACGCATACATATTGTATTCAGATTCGGAAATGTGTGTGTTGTCCAGTTGCTTTCTTCACCAACTAACACAGTTTCAATGAGCACTGATTAAAAATAAATTACAAGTAGTTCTTATTAGGGCAAAAGGAATTCTATTTAATTCAGCATAATGAAGAATCATTGATATTTATTCTCTGAACTTCAGTGTCACAGAGCTTTCTGATGTAAAAGTGCTCATTTTTATAATTAAGAATTCTCTCATATGTGTTATTTTGTATTAAATGTAATTTGCACTAAGACATTACTATTCATAGGGTAACCTCAGCAGCATCCAGTCCCCATGAATCAATGGGGCCTCTGAATGTGAAAAATATTCACATTGTCCTATGTGTGCTGTCTGCTCGTACAGGCACAAAATCAGTAAACAGGACCATCAGGAAAAACTGACAACACCACATTCCTGTTTAATGTACCACTAAGGTGATAGAGGTCACTTTCTGGTCCCAGTTGAAGTAATAAGAATAATAATAAGTTTCATCAGAGCATCATTAGACACAATATGGAAATACTAATATCATCAACGTCACATGACCGGTAGCACATACCAGGCTGGGATCCACTTTGATGGGATATTTAAAGACTGTCCACACCACAGCTTCATGACAAGTTGGTGTGGTTAAGGAGCCATTATAGCGATAGTACTGATGGCGGTTCACGTTGCCAAGCAAGTCATCGATGGAAATTTCCTTTTTGACCTCGACTTCAGAACCTTCGTTGAGTTAAAATGGGCATACAAATGGGTAAACAGTTATAGTATGTATAAAATAAAAGAATAAAAGAAATGATGTTATAATGAATGTACTTACTAATATTTTGAATGTCATACAAATAACTCGTTAGTTTCTTCCATGGATCCTCATCAGATGTGTGACTTTCCTACAGAACAAACAGGGTGACCATGTAAGAACATCTGGGCACAGTAACAACAACAACTGAACTGACATTTTACAATAAAACTTCATTCACCTCTTCATTGTGACCCGCGTCTTCTTTGTTTTTGTGAGAATCAGCAGCCTTGAAAATAAACATATATTAAAAATCTACTCTTATCACATATTTATAATCTGTAAAATAAAGAATCACCTCATACTTTTATGTACCACATCATAAACACCCCACCCATTGTAAGAGTCCACAACATCCACTATCATCATCAGTTAGTATCTGGAACATGACAAAAGAGTCCTCCAATAATTTATTTTATACCTGCTAATTCTTGGTGAACGTTTGTCAATCAGTCAATGGCATGTAGTCGACGGACGGACGTGATGTTTAGTTTGTAAACACTGATGTGGAAACCACCTGCAGCTGAATATTTGCAGTGATGCAGCAAAAGTCTGAACATTCTTTTCTTCAATGAAATACTGGTATCTTGAGTGACATAACTCAAACCACCAGGGGAGAGAAGTAACTAAGTAAAAGTACTTTTTAGTTTTTAGGTATCTGTACTTTACTTGAGTATTTCTTTTTCTGCCAACTTTTTACTTTCACACCCTCCATTTTTGTATAAATATCTGTACTTTATACTTCTTACATTGTCAGAATAGGCTCATTATTTTTTCAAACAGAACAGATGTGACACTATGAAAAAACACTTTAGAGGGAAAATCAGTGGGGGACAGAAGGAGCACAGACTGTGGTCAGGGTCAGTACCAGAGTTCTGCATGGGTCCACTTTTTCCAAAAGTACCAAGACTTGTACCTGGCCACATTTTGTTTGATTTTACCTGTACCTGAACCTGTGAAAATTCTCAGATTTTTTTTCCCACACATCCCCACATATTTTTGCGGGTTACCTGTCAGGTACCAGACCTGGTGCAGGACTCTGATTAGTACCATTCACTGTGGAATTACAAAACCAAATCTTTTATGATTTTGCCTGATTAAATAAGTATTGTTTCATCCTTGGCAAAAAAAAAAAACGCGTTTATTTTTTTTTCCTTTTCTACTTTATTACAATTGAGAAGTTGTACTTTTAATGAGTTGAATCAGTACTTCTACTTTTACAGGAGTATTTTTCCACTGAGTTCTTTTGTCACCTCTGTAAACCACTTACTTTTTGTTAGGTACTTTTTAATGTGTAACAGTAGATCCATATTCCTTCATCATTTGACTATTATAAGGTGTGTTTTTCTACTTAATTACAAAAAAAACACATCTATTTTCTCATTGCTTTGCATCTGTACTTCCATGACATGTCTCTGCATAACTACTGTATGTGCTGCTGACTGTTACCTCCATGAAGAATCCAAGTACTGCCAGGCCGTTTGGCGTCTTTACTGCTTCATCCAGGGTTAAATCCTTCCTCTTGTTCACGATGTGCATCTGGACAAAGACCCAATGACAATTCATTCATAAGTAGACAATGCTTTGACAATAACAGCTGATGCATTGGACAGTTTCTGCTACCTCCATTTGGTATTTTTTGGAATCCACTGTATGCTCCGACCCCATGGACTTATCTGATACGGTGCCCCAGTGGAAGTGGAACTGAAGTGTGGAGTAGACGTGTCCCAGGCCTCCCTTTGACACCTCAACCGTGTCATCATTTAGCACACATTTCACTGTGAGTTGGGCAAGAAGACAAACACATTTTCCAGCAGATTTTTATAGGCTTGTAAAATAATAGCTGTAGCAAATTTTCCTCCCAAGCAAAGAGTCACAGATCTATTTTTGTTTGGCTGTTAATCTATCAGAGTAAATGACGAGTGTTAATGAGTTGTTTCTGGTGACTAGTGTGTTGGTGGATAGCTAATATTACCAAACAGTGCTAATGTGCTAATTGCTAATGTTATCTTTGTAACTAAACCATGGTAGAGATTAAATCTGTTATCTGTCCAAAATATGACATCTAAACTTAGTTAGTTAGTTAGTTAGTTAGTTAGTTAGTTAGTTAGTTAGTTAGTTAGTTAGTTAGTTAGTTAGTTAGTTAGTTAGTTAGTTAGTTAGTTAGTTAGTTAGTTTACTTATCCCGCCCCTGAAGGGGTATGGTGTTTGAGTCGAATGGTTTATGTGTCTTTGTTGTTTGAACAAAGTAAACATGTACTTGATAAAATAAAATCTCATATTTCATTACTACTAAGGAATAAACAGCTATTTATTCTTATTCATTCAGGAAATAGATTTTTTTAAATGCACATAACAATTGAGGGTTTCAATATTGATCAGGAAGTGATGGCCAATGTTTTTAAAAATTGTTTTGAGGGTGAAATAGTCAGTGAAGACTGCTATGGAAATTCATTAAGTATTTATTTTTATTAATCTCACCCAACATTGGTTGGGAGAAATTAATGTAATCTTTGTTTGTGTCTGTCTGTGTGACTGCAGAGACATATCACGGTATAATTCAATGAATACTTGACATATCACCATGAAATTACATGGGCATATACAGATAGCTAATGTGCATCCATTTGAGTAAAGGCCAAAGGTCAAGGTTGTATTTAGCAGAAAGGTCGAAATCACATTATTGGCTTTAATTCCAGAACGGGTTGTCATCGAAACTTGAGATTGGCACAAAATGGGGTGAGATTAGGCATTCTCTGAATACTGGTATTGAGTTTTTTTATAATATACAGTAGAGAGAGGAGAGCAGATTTGCCTTTTCAGTCTTAAAGATGAGAACATTTGGAAATCCCTGCTGTAATACCTATTTTGTGATAAATATAAAATGCTGAATGTGTTTACAAAGGTAACAGGCTTTACTTTTGTTTGACATTGTTTTGGTAATTTCATTGTGTATTTAGTCAGTGTTATCCAGGAAACCAGTACACACCATGAAATAAAACTAACAAACCTGTATGGCCTGTGTTCTCGATCTTCTTGATAGCATGTTTATCATCAAAGTTTTTGTAACCAAAGTCTTCAAGATCTTTGTTCTCCACTGCTTTTTTTGTGATAATATCAACAGGTGACTGTCTATTCTGACCACAGAATGAATTGGGTATCGTGTGCCAATGAGACGGGTTCAAATCTGAGGGCAAAACAGGAAGAAAAAATCAGTGTACATAATTGTCTAACCATGTTATCATTTGAAACTATCTTTGTAGATACTTACGACAGTGGCTGTCATAGCACCAATGAGCTGTAGAAGACAAAAACATGTGTTTTTAATGGGTGACTTGCAAGACAATCACAAAATGTATTGGGTCACAGATGTAATTTTCTAACCCTTTGGAGGTATGTGGACTGCTGGTGAAGCATACACTGTACGTCCATTGAGGGGCTGTATTGGACGGTACACATTGGCGTATCCTGCCTTTTCAGGAAACCGCTGAATCTAAGAACAAAATAAAACATTTGTCACACTATCACTATCAAGTCACACACTTTCTGGTCTTAATATAAATTTCTCTGGTGCACCGCTCTCACTATTGACCAGGGAGGAATCAAGCATGTTAATATTTTTGGACTACTCACGCGTTACATTATGTTACGTTATGTTATGTTATGTTATGTTGGCCAGCAAAAATAAAAGTTTTCTATAGTTTTATGTTTGGGACATCTTTTGGAAAGGAAAACAGTTAATATTTTCCTTCACAGTTTAAAAAAAACAAAAACAAGGACAGACTGTTCTGGGAGGCATCTTCTCTCTTCTCTCTTCTTCTTCTTCAGGTTGGAAACGTTACTTCCAGGAAAGTTTGAATTATATGCTCAGTGGGCGTGTTTAGGGGCCAGTTCCACGCTGTTGGAGCATTCATCCCAATTGGATACTTCAACCTGACGTCAGGTTTTGTACACATCTCACGAACATCTTGCAACAAGCTGTTCAGAGTGTCAGGATTACAGGATAAACACTATAGCTCATGTTTTGTAACTTTACAGAGGTTTGCGATATCTGACATTATAACATTATATGTAGATAGAAAACCATGGATCGGCATAATAGGTCACAGTTGTAATGGTGACATCTGAGCCCTTTGGTTCAGTTAAATTATGTGAGTTCAGTTTCTGTTGCGCTCATTATACTGTATGTCCAACCTGAAATCATCACCTAGAATGTTTTGTTTTTTCAAACAGAAAATACAAAAGCATTCTTGCATCTTTCAAAGGTGGCAAACACTAACCAGCATGGGAGTCCAGCTGGAGATTTTATCAGCATTTTTTTTTTTTTTTTGCAATCATATCTGGTGGGTAGTGTTCTAAAGGTTTCATTCTTTCCTCTTTCAATCATTGTCATTTCTGAGATGCCTATCTGTAACAGGAGATACACTCCATGTCTGCACCTTTGGAAATACAATTGAGGTCAAAAGTTTGGATACGGTATACCAAAAAAAAGTGTTCATATTTCAGTGTCACAATATTTTTTTCTGGCAGCCCAGTACGCTCTAGTTTTTATAAATATTCTAATAGTATTTCAGAATAGTTCTATGTTTCAGGTTTTCTATATTCTATTGATCATACATTTAATATATATAAATTTTTAGTTCATTATTAGAGGGTTCATCACCTTTCAGAACAGAATGTACAGGTGTCAAATTCAGGGCTGTATGTGAGGTAGTGTCTTTTTTCTTGTTATCTTGAAATGAATCAAAAGACGTTAAAAACAATTTACTACAAGTCTAATTTCTCCACAGGCATAATTTTCTGAATGTTTGTAAGTACTTCTCACCTCCTTACAAACACTTGTGTAACGTCCATGAAGGCCACCCCGGGGCAACCAATGTGGTGAAGTAACTGACGCCGCAAGAAAAACTATATCACTATCCAGAGTAGAGAGTGTTGAATAGTCAGAAACTGAAAAGCATCTACCTAAGTGTAAAGAGTTATTAAAGGGGTGTCGTAACACAGATCTTATGCTAAGGAGAAATATTCTCTTCTCGGATGAGAAATATTTCACTGTTTTGATATATGAGAAGGATTGTAGTGTCCCAGAATGATGGGTGATCAAGGTAAGAAGACACTTAGTGATTACCCATCATACCTACTGCCTACAGTACAAGTCTATGGGGGAAGTGTTATGATCTGAGGTTGGGAGATCTGATTAACCTGAAGATATTGACTGATCAGGTCTGGAAATCATGGATTTTTTCTTTGCTGGTGACTTAGACATATTCCACAATGACAATAAAAAGACTCTTTGTGATCATATTATAAATGGAGCATGGGCCACCATTTTCACACATGGCTTTGTCCAGAACCGAGCTGAAATTCAGAATCTTTAGGAATGTGCCGGAGAAGTCTTTACATATTGTTTTCCTTAAATGATTTTATTACAAAAATATACAATAATGGAAATCCTACAAAACCCTCAACTTTCAAGGCTGTTATGGTCAAATAATGTTGCAGCAACCCTTGTCTTCACAAAGCTTTAAGCTTATGGAAAATGTATTATACACTGTAAAAAAAAAAAAATGAATGTAGAATTAACAGCAAAACATTTTAAAATTATAACATAAAAAAAACTAAGTGAAAATACAATGTAAAATGATTTATTTGAAAATATTTTGTGTTAATGATTAAATCAAATTAGCTGTAGTTTTTAGCATGTTAATAAAACCTGATTTGTATGTAGAAATTATTTATTTCTATTGTTTTGAGAAAATAAAACTAGCAATTGAAAAACCATGTGGTGCTGTTTAAATTGCAAGACCACAATGTTAAAATAACATCCTATTTGCTTTAAAAAAAAACCATTAAAAAAAAATAAACATTTAACAATAATTAAACCAACATGTTGCTGTGGTTCAGTTGGTCGAGCAGGTTTGTCCAATGACCAAAAAGTTGGCAGTTTGAATCCTACAGTAGCTCCGACTTTGCGTTTTACATTCAATGTTAAATCTACATGTTTAAAATGTTAATTCCACATGTTACTCTGTAAATATGTTTATGATTTAATGATTTAAAGGATTATTATTGCAACCACAGGTGTTATTCTTTTTTTTTTTCCCGTAAAAACAACAGAATTTTTTCAAAGGTGTAATAAAGGAGCTGCTTATACTAAAATAAAACATTTAGATATTAAATGTATAGCTTATCAGTCAGTGAAAATAGATACAGTATATTCTGTTTTAAGATGAAGTTACAAACTAATCTGTAGTTTTAAGATAAAACCCCTGATAAATTGAAGGGTTCAACAATTTAATCTGCAGCCTTTTGTTGAGTGGCATTAATTCTGTCAACATGTAGTCACAACGATGAAAGTTAAAAGCACGGAAGACAATGTATTAAGCCTTTAGTGCCGCTAAGGTAAACAGTCTTACACCTGCTGAGCAGCTCTTCATGTCCCTGACAAGACGCCTGAAATATGGAGTTACTATCAGTTAAATCTTGATGGCTGTCAAAGTAGATAACAATCCAAATGACTCAAATGTATCTGACTCACCACAGTCACATGGAGCTTACTCAATGTTTTTTTTTGTCTTTTGTTTTTTTTTTACTGTCAAAGGAAAAATAAAACAAATCAGATTATCAGTGTTGATAGTCAAATCATGTGCCAGTATGTACAAGTGCCTGTATGGTCCTGCACTTGTCTGCGCTCCTTTGGCGACAGTTGCCTGTAATGGCGGTAGCTGATATAATGGTATGTTAATGCATGGCTTCTTACTTTGCACGCTGTCAGTGCAATTTTCTCATGTCACCGTGTAATTAACGTTCTCTGTTCAAGTTCTGAACCCAACCAGCAAGTTATACTGGTAGAAACAGTGGGGTTTTTTTTAAAGAAAGTTGAAAATATTTAGCTGTACATTGTAAAATGCATAAATATTGTTTGCACAGAAAAAAAAATGATGTGGTTGCCAGAATAATAATGTAAAAATAGATCAAATTGTAAGTACATTTACACAATAACACGTAGGTTTAACACTTTAAACCAGTGCTTCTCAAATCCGGTCCTCATGGCCGGATCAGTGTCCTGCATGTTTTAGTTATTTCCCTCTTCTATCAGACCTAGTTCAATTATTGATCAGCTTTTCAGAAGACTGATAATGATTTAATAGCGTCCAGGTGTGATGGAAGAGGGAGAGTTTAAAAATATTATTATTATTTTTTTTTTTATTATTATTTTATATTTTATTTCATTATTTTTATATATAGTTTTATATTAAATTAGATTTTTTTATTAGATTTTTTTCCATTTATCTTTTATTTTTTAAACTTTAAAAAACATCTGCTTTGTTTTTCTCAGGAGCAGGTTTCAAACATACTTAACTCACCAATTTTTTGCTGATTTTGATTGGTTCTTCAAAAACTGTCCAGATGACGGATTCTTGACATAGAGGAGTTGTTAAAGAACCCATGTACCGATAGTATTTGGTGAGGTCTACATCTCCAATCAGGTCTTGGATGGAAATGGAAGCTGTTATATTAACATTAGAATCTGCAGAAGAGAAAAAGACAAAAATATTTATATAATGATGATGTAATGAAATGGGTTTAAAAGACAAAAAATTGTCACATAACTCCTGAGACTTTAGGATTTCCACAGTAAAAAAAACAAAAAAACAACAACAATAAAATAAGCAACAACATGAACAAAAATAGCCAAAGTGATCAATATAAACCCACAAAAAATAATAATAAACCAACAAAACAATATGAAACATGAAAAAATAGAAAAAAAATAGAAGAAAAATACTAAAATAAATAAGAAATAGTTGAAAAACAAACAAAATAAGCAAAAAAATCAACAAAAAGTGATAAAAATTTACATTGTAGTAAATAATATGAAATAAGGAAGAAAGAAAGAAAGAAAGAAAGAAAGAAAGAAAGAAAGAAAGAAAGAAAGAAAGAAAGAAAGAAAGAAAGAAAGAAAGAAAGAAAGAAAGAAAGAAAGAAAGAAAGAAAGAAAGAAAGAAAGAAAGAAAAAAAGAAAGAAAGAAAGAAAGAAAGAAAGAAAGAAAGAAAGAAAGAAAGAAAGAAAGAAAGAAAGAAAGAAAGAAAGAAAGAAATTTCCATACATCAATTTCATGAACAAAACTAAAATAAAATACATTTCATAAAAAAAAAACATTTAATTTTCCTGAATATTTAAACCAAACCATCCATTCAGAACATGTCAGTGTTGACAGCTGACCTGTCAGGAGTTAAAGGGTTAAACTATATATATAACCTATTATATAATATGGACTCCCTATGATCTCAATGATCCTACACACCCATCTTCAAAAATTCCTTCAACTCATAGATTGACAGATTGATTCGTCATTACCACAGAAGGGTTCTTACTGTATGTCATAATCTTATACCATGTAATATTCTCAGGTGACACACACCTCATGTCAGATTAAGTTCAGAGAAACTAAATTGATATCTGGGTAGTTATTACAGCACTAGTAAAGCATCACATGTGACTGCTCTAACCTTTACTTTACCTTTACTACATTACTCTGAAAACAACAAGCATTTAGTCATCCTGCAACAGTCCGTACCTTTGTCATTTGTGATGTAAGATGTGAGGTTGCCCCATGGTCCGAACATATCGTCATCGTCAGTTTCCTTTTGGGAGTGGATATCATGTTAAAGAGTTTAATTGTATTTTTGTGACATTACTAATTAATGCAATAAGGCTTTGTTTAACCCTTTAAACTTCCATTGAATTTCACCTAAATTTCTTAATAAAGACAATTGAATGTTGTTCTTGAACCATTTTGATAACATGTAGTTGGTGTTTGATTATATTATAAATGAAAATATTAAGATGAAAACTGGGATATAGGTTAAATGATGCAATAAATAAAACATTTGTGGATATTTAATGATGTTTTGGACAACATATGGACTACAATTGGACACTTTCTTGTTTGTTTCAGAGGTGTGAAGTAACTAAGTAAAAGTACTTCATTACGGTACTGAAGGATTTATTTTTCTGGCAACTTTTTACTTTTACTCCCTGCATTTTTGTACAAATATCTGTACTTTATACTCTTTACATTCTCAGAATAGACTCATTACTTTTACAAACTAAACAGATATGACAGTATGAAAAATAAGTTGTTCTGATTTTATATATTACAGTTATATGACTATTATCTCATAATTTGGACTTTTTCTCTTAAAATTATGCATTTTTATCTCATATTTATAACTTTTTTTTTCAAATCTCATGACGTTTTATCTCAATTGTTACTTTTCTTCCCCCAAATTAGAAATGGTATGAAAATGCCATTAAAGGATGCATTCATAGCTTTATAATTTATCCCATATATTTAGGTTAAAGTCAAAGTTTAATTCTGTTGTACATTTAAAACAATACACGCTGCCCAATGTGCTGTGTGATATAAGTAAAACTAGCATAAACTAAAACTGATAAAACTGTCTCCTTCCACTAACATTGATCCAACTACATGGGTCTGACTGGTGAATACATTTTTTTGTTTTTTTAGATAATGATGTTTCTGTGTTCACTACGGAGCCTCTGAATGTTCAAATGGGTCATATGTAATGACCTTGACAAGATGACAAACTGTATTTTGCACCAATTATTTGTATGTTTAATAGCATTAGTAGATCAACACGTATTAAACAGGTTAGATCAAGAGATTGTTTGGGTCTACATGGGTTAATACTTTTTTTTTTTTTAATTAACATTCACTAACATTCAAAATGAATGTGATGTCCATTTAAGTACCATTAGTTCTGCACTGTTGCTCATAAATTTTGATTTTTTTTTTCTTTTTACCTCATCTCATAAAATCATTGTGACTAATGTATAACTGAGTCTCAGTATATAATCACCGCACCAGGTTAAAGGTTATTACTGATGGATATAAAAGAGGAATATGTCTGAAAATATAATTATTCCACTTTTATAGGCAGGAGTGTAGAGTCAGACAATAGTACGTCTATACAAGTATTAACAAAATATACCTGAAATGAAGCCACATTTGGTTGTAATGTTCTAAACAACAGTAGGCTTAGAAACACAATATTGTATATAAACCAAAAAAAAAAGATCATGTTGATAGATATTTGCGTACGTAGGTACACCTCATGTGTGTTTTATGTAGACAGGACATCTGCCTCGATCGCTGACGGAACAAGAAAAATGTCCAGAACCGTCCTATCAGATTATGGATTCGTAGTAAGATATGACAGACATAGATCTATCTTCAGTACATTTTTGACGTTGATATGTACCATAGAGTTTCAGTTTCACCTGACAACAGATAGACAAGCCTTCATGGCGGTAAAGGACACATGACCTCATCATTAGTCATTATAAAACAATTATTAACATAACCACAATCTAGTTGGAACAGTTTTCTTTCACTGACTCCAAAACTACATCTAATAGATCGTAGCCAATGAAGATCTTAATATGTTTTTGGGGCCTTATCCAATAATAATAAATATTAATAAGCAGTAAATAAGAAGTTAGAAGTAGAATATGGTTATAAAACAGATTAAAGCATTTAGATAATGTGCTTTAGAAAACTAGTTAAGGATGAGAATGTCTATCTTAACCTAAATCCAGAGGTGGTCAAAGTACTCACATTCTGTACTTAAATAGAAGTACAGATACTGGTGTGAAAAAATACTATGGTAAAAGTACAAGTACTGATTCAACTCCTTTACTGAAGTAAATGTAAAAAAAAAAGTACAACTTCTCAATTGTAATAGAGTAAAATGTAAAATTGCATTTTCCCCCTATGGATAAAGTACACATTTAAGTAGAAAAAAACAGAAAATAAAATAAAATAAAGCCTTTAAAAAGGAGTTACTGTGTAGATGGTGTGTTTTTTTTGGGTCATGGTACTCAGTTGAAAAGTCAGAAATAGATTTTTTTTTTTTAATTTAAAAAAAAAGCAGAATTATGACATAAAAAAAAACTAAATCCTGAAATAAAAAGTCAAAATTATGACAAAAAGGTCATATTAATGAGATAAGAAATAGATAGCTATGATATAAAAAGTACCAATTATTAGATAAAAAGTAAAAAACATTATTAGATCAAGCCAAAATTATGACCCAGTAAGCCACAATTTTGTATTTATTTATGATTTCATACTCTCACATTTGTCTAGTTTTAAAAAGTAATGACTGATAATAATAATAATAATAATAATAATAATAATAATAATAATAATAATAATAATAATAATAATAATAATAATAATAATAATAATAATAATCGTCGTCGTCGTCGTCGTCGTCGTCGTCGTCGTCGTCGTCGTCGTCGTCGTCGTCGTCATCATCATCATCATCATCATCATCACATTCAACCCAATTTTTTATCTCAATTGTGATTTTTTTTTTTTACTTTTACTTAAATAAAAGAGTTAAATCAGTACTTCTACTTTTATTTTTTCACATAAGTAGATGTACTTCTACTTAAGTACAGAATGTGAGTACTTTTACCACCTCTGGACATCCCTAACCCAAATGCTTAATGAAAGGTTTGTAGTTCAGCTTTGCAGTTTCATACCACATACATTTATGAAAAAACCCAGAGCAGCTATTCCTTCTGGATCAGCTTTAGCCTCCTCCACAGTGTGTCCCTTCTTCAGACTGACAATATGCATCTGGAGACAAAAGTCAGACACTGTAAACATACTGCATTGCACAATATACATAATGGACTGAATGTACAAAAAAACAAAAAAACACTGCACCTCCATTGGATATCTATAGTTGTCAATTATGTGCTCTGAACCTTTGTGGTGGCAATCTTTCCCCCAGTGGAAGTGGAACTGAAGAGAGGTGTATGTCCCATTAAGTCCACCTCCACTCACTTCAACCTCATCCTTCATCAGGGTGTATTTCACTGATGGAGAGACATTAATATACTTATTACATGAAGGTTTATGAGGATTTCCCAAAACACAAATAGTAAAAACAACACTGTTCTACAACTAGATATTAAATGTATATACAGATGAATCAGAAAACAAATGACAAAAGTGCTGGTTAACTCATGTTTTTAATATGTATATGATGGTGTGTTATTACACATATATGGTAGTTTATGGTACTAGAAATAACCTGTAAAGTGAAATGATCATCATGTGCAAACAATAAAGTAGATCTGGTAGATCTGAGACCAATATTCATATGAAATAAAACCTATTTTATTGTTAATTCTAAGAATTTCACATTTTGAACCAAGACTTATCTTGGAAACTTGAGCCAACCAGCATTTTAAAACTTGAGTTTTCTTTAACAGTAACCCTAACACAACATCCCTCAGGTCATGTGTATGTATTACCTGTATGCCCAGTGTTTGTGACGTTCACTATGACGTCCTTAGAGGTAAAATTCACAAACGTAAAATTCCCCAGGTGATCATCTTTCTTCAAATAGTTACGGTTTATATTAATAGGAGACTGTCTTTTATTCCCACAAACAGAATCGGTGATGCTGTGCCACGTACTTGGTGTGTTATCTGTTGAAATAAATATAACAGTGTCAAAAGCTGTATTAACTGATGATCAATGAATATCCATATCCAGATAGTTGTCTTTACTTACCGCAGTCATTGTAACACCAGTCACTTCCACTCGCTGAAACTGAAATAAGGAAATACAAAAAGACAAAAACAATAATAAAAAAAGAACACAATGTGGGTTTAATTTGAGTAATAACATACTTAAAATAACTGAAAAGAGCACAACAATAAATATGATACATGTAGTGACAGAAGTAACAACGTGCAGTATTAAAGTTTCGTATCTGACTCATGATCTATCTTCAACAATAGGAAAAATCTGTCCATATAACCATCGTTTTGCTAAATGTCTTCACACACAATAAATATCCACTGTGCGTCTACCATTGTAGTTTCACCTACAGACACATACAGACGCGTGTTCATTATATGAAGAGTTTGACTGTGATACTATTGTTTCTTTTATTCTCACTTTTCCATTTTATCTTGGATGCACATAAATTGACTTTGAAAAATCATCACACTGGAAGGGTAGATATATACTGTCCTACAAAGCAAAAAGGCAGGAAGTGCATTTTTGTTGGTGAAATTTTTTTTTATGTAACATTCAAATCATTCTTTGTCATGTGATAAAATATCTCATCTCAAATGTCTGGTGGGTGTAACTGCAAAAAATACTAGTAAAACAAAGCAAAAAGGCAGTAAAGACCAGTAGTTTGTGAATTCCTGTATTAGACTGAAACAGATTATGTACTTACCGTATTTTCCGCACTATAAGGCGCACTGGACTATAAGGTGCACTGCCCATGAATGTTTTTTTAAGAAGGTTTTTCTTATATAAGGCGCATTAAATGAAGTCAAAATCATGAGATAAAACTCCAAATCATGAGATAAAAAGTAAAAACTATGAGATAAAAAGTCAAAATTACGACATAAAAAGTCCAAATTATAAGATAAAAAGCCAAAATTATAAGATAAAAAATCAAAAGTATGAGATAAAAAGTCAAAATTATAAGATAAAAAGTCAAAATCATGAGATAAAAAGTCAAAATTATAAGATAAAATGTCAAAATTATAAGATAAAAAGTCTAAATTATTAGATAAAAAGTAAAAAAATTATGAGATAAAGTCAAAATTCCCAGTCACTAACCACTACCAGAATGAATCCACATATACGGTGAACTGTGGTTTTTGTAGAACTAGTTAATATGCAGTAACAATAACTGCCTCATGTCCAATAATCTACTGACAACTACTGGGGCTGAACAACAGGAGAACTGTAAGGTCATTTGTCTCAGTTTGGTGTCTGTGCAGAATATATATACAGTAGTGGAAAAAGGTTTGCAGACACTCTTAAAATTTTACATAGTTTCCAATATTATCATGAAATATTTGCAGAAAAACAATTTTTTTATTTTTCAAAAAAAGTAGCTGCATCAGACGAATAGCTACAAATTATTCTTCTTATTATTTTTAAGAAATAACCGTTGACTGTTTCAACATGTTATGCCCTGGATGTTTTGATTTCAGCAGATTTCAGCGACTTAAGAGAGATTTTTAATGCAATATATAACATATCCATGTTGTGTCCAGAGACTTATTTTCAGCTACTGTATATTTTTTCATCTCAATGGTGAACAAAAATGACAACATCTACACATGGATGAGACACGTAAAACATAGAGAAAACATTCATGTTATTGAATTCTGGTGTTACACTGTTCACAGGGAATACCAAATGAGACAAATATCAATACATTTATTTATTGTGATATATTTAATTGCAGTAAATCTTTATAAAATTGCATAATAGTGGTTGATTTTACATTATTTTCAAAAACAAAATAACCAAGAGTTGTTGTTTTTCACCAAATTTTCCAAAATCTTCAGTTATTTTTAGCCTTTAAACCTTAAATATAAATATTGATTTCAGAATTAATTATTACTATCGACGCCACCTGACTTGAACATTTTTATCGTGATAAGACTCTACAAACTGATGTGTCCTGATGTAATAAAATGTCTACACAACTGTGTCTAATTGATGTAAATTGTTATAGTACTCACCGCATTTGAAAAATGCTGCTACAAACAGGCACGGCAGAAGTGAAAAGAGATGCATCTTTAAAGAAAAATATTATTTAAAGAAATTTATGGAAACAAATGTAAGCAAAAACAAATCCAATGCAAAGCTATAACTCAATTTATATTTAATAGTGAGGATAATTATGCTAAAATACATGTAATGAATATAAATACGAAGGAAAATCATTCTTCACAACAGATATTTTACCTTATTATCCTGGATTCAAGTTGCTGTTGTGTATAAAATGTTACATTACAGTCACACTACAAGGGGACTGTCCACTTTCCACAAGTCCATCAGTGGATACAAAGGATGGATCCCACAGACTGAGTCAGTGATAAGGAGTTGGAGGGAGACAAAGTGGGTGGAGGCCTTAATGTATACACAACACTAACCTTGTATGGGGGAGACGGAACTGGCAGCTGCCTTTGTTCAAGACACTGCAATCAAAAATAAAGGCATTAAATGGTCTGATAAAATCTAAAGTCATTGCTTATTTTAACCTTTAAAGACTCAAACATCCATGATTAACCTAAACCATCTACTGATCCACTAATCCTATCAACACATGTGAATGATTAGTGTAAAATACAGTTTGTCATATTTTCATGGTCATCATATATAACCTGTTTGAACATTCAGAGGCTGTGATTGTGGAAACACTGTCATATTCTACAACATTACTGTAATTCACCAGTAAAATCACTGAACAATGGATCAATGACAGTGGATGGAGACATTTATGTTCTGTTAATGATATCTTTGCTGAAAAAGTTGTAGTTTTCTCTATATATTTTATATGAAAACCTTCAATTTTTATCGGAACTTTAATGAACATATACAGTACCTGAGAAATAAATTGCAAATCATAAAATAGCTGGAAATACAGACAACTATATTGCAAGGACTGGTGATAAATTACATAAGAAAGGTTAAACATAGAGAAATTTTTATTTGAGAATTGCCACAAAAATCGCACCAGGTCTTTTTGGCGTAACATACTATAACAGCCTTTATAAAAAAAAATATGTCAGTTATTTTATCAGACATGTTTTCTCCATTCACTATGACTTCCAATAGTATATATAGTATTTGGAAAGTGACACTAGTTTGTCATGTTGCCTCTGTACACCACCATAATGGATTAGAAAAGGGAAGGCAAGGGGTACTGGTTTTGAGTTGGTTCGTTTGTTGGTCTGTGTGTCCGTTTGTCAGCAATGTTATGCAACAACTGCTGGACTATGGTGTAAGATAAATGTCAATATATTTGTGTCCACAGATTGGATTGCGGTGATGATGTATTTTGACATTTAAGTCACTTGTGGGAAGGTATTTATACCAAAGAAAGGCTGCTTATGAAGTATGAAGTCATACTTATAATTTTTGTTCAAAATGTGCAAATATGACCCATATGAAGTAATATCGGTGTCAGAATTAATGATAGATGAATATATCAACCAGTCGGGACGATATTTCAGTTTTTTCTTGTATTCGTATTGGCCTGTTGCATTGGACGATATGCTCTTTTTTTCCTGCTATGATTTACTGACAGCTGAAGGAGAAAGAGAATAAAAAAGAAAGGGGGGGGGACTAAGGGGAAAAAGAGAAAAAAGGACAAAAGAAAAAAAGAAAAAGGAGATAAAAGGGAGGGGGTAAATAAGTCATAATTTTCTTATCTCACACCATAATGGACCAATTTCCATGTAATTTTCAGCAAAGGTGTGAGGTGGTCCAGAATTGTATAACATTTTGGGGAATGTAGGTCAAAGGTCAAGGCCACTGTCACTAAAAATGTGTTGACAATGATAAGAGAGGAAATCGTAAATTTCCTTTTTATTCCTGTACAGTATCCTCAGTTTTATATATACATGAGTTATTTTTGCTCTCACTGTTGATGTGCATTGACCTCAGAACCTTGAAGGACAAATTGTCTGGGTCAAAGGTCACCTTCACAATAAAGGTCAAATTTTGGATTATAATGTTTGAATTATTCATCTTAAAGTTCAAAGTTACCTTATTTGTACCCGTAGGTAGAATGTTTTGCAGACAGAGTAAATGCATTTGACATTACAACAAAATAAAACTGATCCTACAGACTTCCAATGAACACCAAAATGCTGCATTTTGTGTATACAGATTTTGACCTATTGTTGACCTGAGAGGTCAGAGGTGACATGTTCAATACCTAAAAAATTACAATAGACTATAAGACAAAAAAAGAATGTCAATAGAAGAGACTTAGTTACTATTATTGACAGATAGGAACACTGGCATGGGCTTCAAAATGGCATCATGACCTTTGATCTTGAGCAGTCTTGAGAGGTCAAACCCATAGACTCATGAATGCTACGGCCACACTAAACGCAAATTTTCAGAAAACATTCACAAAACCCAAAAACACCAATCAATCAATCAATCAATCAATCAATCAATAAATAAATCAATCAAAGTGTATTTATATAGCACTTTACAACAAAATAAAAGAAGACCAAAGAGCTTCACATATAAAACATAAGTAAAATACAGCATAAAACAACTCAATCAAATAGAATTTAAAAATCTATAAGACAATAAACCAAGAACATACAGATAAAAAGGCAACTAGTAGCATGGTGCTATAGTCTAAAAAGTTAGGTTTTTAATGTGGACTTAAATAAGGACAGGTCACTGAAAACTCTTAAGTTTAGACGCAGTGACTTCCACAGCAACGACAAAAGCGTGATCACCCCACTGCAAAAGAACCTGGTGATAAATAGAGGGCTGTTGAGCTGCATTTTGTAATAAACGCCCAAAATATAATAACTTTTTCATTTCATTTTGTAAAAAAGACGCATTTTGTAATAAACTGCCCCAACGCATTTTGTAATAAATTTTGCCTCATTATGTCATATGTTATTACATTTTGCACAGCAGGGTGCTTTGGTGGTGTGATATTAAGACTCAAGGAGCTGTTTGGGAAACTTTGCAAGTGGTTTATGGCTTGGCTGGTAATTAGACATATTAGACATTGACAATTTAAAATGACAAATATATTTTTGAAATACAAAAATGCATTGGGGCAGTTTATTACAAAATGAAATGAAAACGTTATTACATTTTGCACGTTTATTACAAAATGGTGCAACAGGGCAGTGGAGTGTTAAAATATCAGAGATAAGGATGAACCAGAGCTTTAAAAACAAACATTACAATTTTCAAATCAAAATCAAATCATGTCTTTGTAGCTTTAATAAATCTGTTTACTCCTATTTTAAAATCCACCATAGCCAAACAGTAATCCACATCACACCTCTGCCATGCACATCACAGTGTTCTTTAATTGTGTGGATCAGTCAAGTGTTTTTATAAAGTGTTAAATCTGTAAACTGACACCAGAGAGCCTTGGCCTTTCAGCCTGGCTCAGGCCGTACTTGCAGTTGCGCTACTCATTCTGGAAATGTGATATAATGCCGTGTGTGTGTGTGTGTGTGTGTGTGTGTGTGTGTGTGTGTGTGTGTGTGTGTGTGTGTGTGTGTAAAATGTATATTGTGATGTTTCAGCTGCTCAGCCTGTGAAGACCGTCAGCAGGACTTCTATAATAACACCACTGGGATTTTTTTTTTGTCTGCAAGTAAAAAAGATGACATGACAGCATTCAAGAGCAAACCAGATTTCCCATTCATATTGGTTTTCAATCAACAAAGATACGTTTAGAATTACACTGAACCTTAAGGTTACAAAAGGGGAAAATAAATGTCTTTGTTCCTGGTAATGTTTACTGTGATTGTCTTTCTGTTTATGCCAGCATCATTCCTGTGACTGTTCTGAGAAACAGGTTTTTTGACCTTCTATGTGATGTCTCATTACTTTGTTTCTGTTTTTTTTTTTATCCTCAAACTAAAGAAATAAGGGCAGGAAACACTGATGCCATGACCATCCACTGGTATAGCTTGGTTTATACACTGGGGGTCAATTTCACTTATTGCATTCTACTAAAAATATACATATACAATTTTTATCATGAATTTGTGCATTTTCAGTTTAAAAGTAAAATCTTCCCATAGTTTTTAGTTACATTCCTAGAAGGTCAATATGGTGTCTCTGAGGTGCAAAGTTACAACATCACATATTGAAGGGGCTTAAAAATTTAATTAAATTAAAAATGTCTTGGACAGTCTCCCGCTTTTGTAAGAAGCATGCAGCTCTGCTATGATCTTTTCTTTTGGACACAAAATTGCAGGTAACTTAAAAAAAAATTCTCATGTTATTAAGTTTTACAGAGTCTATTTTACATAAATAACCCTCATTGTGTTTCAGAAATACTTTAGTATTCATGTAATAATTTTAAAAAAAAATGCTCAACCAAATAGTGAAGGGTCATGAAATGCTAATGCTAATCGCTAATGCTAATCACTAATGATACAAACAAAGAGTTAATACATCTAATTTGAACTAAGTTACAAATTATGTTAGTAAGTATTGGTGAAGGAGTAATGTTTGAGTTTTAATAATTTAGTTAAATTTAGGTTTAGTAAAAAATTACCAAAAAAAATCTATGTTTTATGTTATAATAGTCCCTGTGAGGTGGAAAAAGCAACAAAAAAAGTAATGTGATTTTTGTTGTGTGACCAACAAAAGGTTAATAATATTCCATTGTTGTCTGATATAGGATTCTACTTTGTTCAACTTTTGGGGGGGTTGAATAAATCCCTGGCAAAAAAAAAAAAAGAAAAATATATCACAGAAGTAGGCTAAACAAACAAGTGAATTAATTGATGCAGGAATAAATAATACCTCAAAATATCGCAAGCGTGTGAGTGAGTGACATTTCATTTACTTTCACTTCAGTCTGGAATGTAAATGGACAAGTAAAAGGTTATATCAATATTTTCAGACTGAAGGGTCATTAAAGCCATGACTCTGTCTGTGTTGATTCAATGATACACCTGAAGGAAACAATTGGCCTACTTATTCACTGATAAATAAAGATAAAGTTCTTTGTTTTTCCTTGACACACAGGGCAGGACCTCATGTGATTCACTCCTGCCTGGAACATTGGAACACTTTGTTCTTATTGTATCATTCACTGATTGTGATCTCTGTTGTTATAAGTGAATAAACCCCAAATATAAGCTAATGTATCTGTTGTTGTATAAGTGGTTGTAGTGTCCTTTTAAAGTAAGAAACACAGAGAATGTTTGGACTCACCCACTGGCTTTAGCTTAAGTTTAACCCCTTGACATTCCTGGGTGATTTAGCTTAAAAAGACAAATTAAATGTCAGCTGTTCTTTAACCTTTTGGAGTACAGTGAAAACAATGGGCTCTTTATAAAGGTAACAACCTAAATATTAATATACTAAAATATTCACTTTTGCTGTTTATTTGACAAGTTAAAAAAATAACAACAAACCTGTAGGCTTAGAAAGACTAATACATTTCAATTTGTTCCAACCTCACCTGATTTTTTTTTTTCATTTATTTCTGTTTTTTTGTTGTTGTTGGGGGGTGGGGGGGGTGGATGGATATAAAGCTGCATTTGGTAGATATAGACTGAAACACACCATTTACCAAGAGACCAATGTATTGGTACTTTTCAGTTGAAAGTTGAAAAATGTTCAGTTTTACAGCATTTTTTTATGGTTGTTTATGTGTTTTTTGGGAATTTTCAATTTTTCCAAAGTGGCAGCATTTGGAAACTAGAAAAGCACTCTGAGAGCACAGACCACCCCCCTCTGAATGAAGAGAGGTCCGCCAAGAACGTTATGTTTTTGCCAGAGTTTGTTTGTCTGCCTGTCTGTCTGTCTGTCTATCAGTTAGCAAGATAACTCAAAAAGTTATGGACAGACCCCCTCACAACTAACAGACAAACAGAGAAACAAACTCTGGCAAACACATAACCTCCCTGGCGGAGGTAATTAAAAACAAAATTAATTTTTCAAATACACATATTTTAGCAAAAATGGATGAAAATAAATATTTGGTGGAAATAAAATTGAAAAAATACCCAAAATAGATGTGAGCTTGGACAAATATTCGTGCCTTTCTGGATCTGATGTGTGTTTTGGACTCAAATACTTTACTGGATCATGTTCGCTGGAATGTTATGAGGAAAATTACACCACATTTCTCTAAAATTTCTCCTTCAAAATGAAGAGAAGCCAAATTTCTCATATTTGCCTTTTATGTAAAACAACCTTTTGTGTATGTGGTGTTGCTGTTGCACTTCAGAATGATTTGTATATTCATTAAGATGATGTGTGACAAGTGGATGTGTATTAATGTGTGAGCTATATATATATATATATATATATAGGTGTTATTAATAATGTCATCTACGTAAGGCGGGTAAGAGGTTAAACCCATAACTATATGATATTATTTAAGTATGTTCTATGGAAGCTTGTTAAAATTTACATTAACCTATTTAATATTGAATATATTCCACAAAATGGGAGAAAAAAACCCACAACACATGACAATCCACAATAATGTAGATGTTGTTACTGTATTATCAGGTGTTTATTGTAACAAAATCAAAGAACCAATAATGTGGCATCCCACTGTAATCCACGGTGATGGTGGTAAAACATCACATTCTCCATCTTCTTTCCAGTACATTTATACAAACTTGCCTACAGAAGAAACATTTTTGCTCAACTAAACACTTTTACAACAATGGTCCTACGAAATAAAAAGGAAAAAAAAAAACAAAGACGGAAGAAAAACTATTGATGGTTCAGTCATGTTGCAGTAACAATGTGCAATTGGTGGTTCATTAATAAAGGGAAATTAGAATGGGCTCTTCAAAGTGACGTTTTTCAGGTTTCATTGTAACAAAAAAAAAAAAACTTAAGTTAAAACATTTCTATGCAAGGGTTCGCTGTCAAAGTCACTGACAAATTGTAGATGTTAAAGCGTCATGTTGCAGGTGAATAGGTCCCTCTCAAACTGCCTGAAGGACAGTGTCAAACAGCACCGTCTCCTGGACGCTCAGAGGAAGGAGGAAACAGTCCTGAAAAAAATAAAAAATAAAACTCAGAATACAGCAACACTATACTATACTATACTATACTATAATATTACATCCATGAACATGATCGTGTGTTGTGAAGAGTCTTACTGAAACAAAGTGCCGGTGATTTCATCCACAAAACCACCTGAGTAAAGAAAAAACATTGACATATGGTTAAAACAGGACAAAGTATATAAGGTGTGCACTGAAAAAGAAAAAGATTGAATCAACTTAAACATTCTTCTTCAATTTTGACTTTTTCATCTCATGATTTTGATGTTTTTATCCCGTGATTTGGACTTTTTATCTCATAATTATGACTTTTTATCTCATGATTTTGACTTCACTTAATGCGCCTTATATAAGAAAAATCTTCATAAAAACCATTCATGGATTTGTTATCTCATGGTTTTGACTTTTTATTTCAGAATTTTGACTTTTTATTTAAACATTTTGACTTTTTATCTCACAATTTTGACATAGGATTAGGGTTATTTTAATGTAATTTGATTCACTCAACTAGATGTTTTTATGTGTGAACTATTCAAGAAAATGTTTTAAGGTGATTCAATGTTTTACTTTTTTCAGTGTGGTATCTAATTCAGGTAATACTCAAAAATGTGAATATCCTGAAAAAGTGCATGCATTTCTGTTATTCTATTCATATTATATATACAAATAGTATACAAATAAATATATTTCAAGCTTGTTTTTGTTTACACTTTGCTGATTAGGACTTACAGCTGGGGTCTCAAACATGCAGCCTGGGGGCCAAATGTGGCCCAATGGATGAATTTGCAAAGTGCAAAAATATCACAGTCAAGGCTGTGGAACTGATTTTAGTTCAGGTTCCACAATAAGAGTCAAATTATAGCAGAATAACCTACAAAAAAGAATGACTCCATATTTTCTTCTCATTTTGATGCGAAAATAATTTACATTATGCCCATAAATAATGACTTCAAATTCCTGTCTTTGTTATAGTGCAAAAAATAAGCTTAAATTAGGAAAATATTTATACTCACATACTGTAACAATAAAATGTGAAACACCTGAACAAATATGAACAAACTGAAATTTCTGAAGAAAAATAAACACAATTAAAACAATTTAGTGTTTTTGTCACAGATCTGATCCAAAATGCATGTGTGTAAATGATAAATTGAGGCATAATATTGTTAGAATTGTGTGTATTTTTCTTGAGATATTAAATGTTTTTTCAGATTATTCACACCTTTCTTGTTGGAAAGTTGTTGTTTTTTTAACAAAAAGTAAGTATTTTCACAAGTTAATGTGCTTTGTTTGCACTAAAAGAAAGACAAATTTGGAATTGGCTTTTTTTCTAGGTTATTATGCCATTATTTTACTAGTTCAGCCCACTTGAGATCAAATTGGGCTGAATGTGGCCCCTGAGAGTAATTAGTTTGAGACCCTAGCTTCGGAAAACTCATTTTCAAGCAATATTCTAAATTTCCGAGTTTTTAGGTTTGAGGTTTTAATAATCTGTAAATCATAATCAAAATTACAACAAAGCAATGCTTGAAATAAAAATAAATATAAAATGTATTGGTTTTACATTTTATGTTGAATTACCAGAATAAAACAACTTTTACGTGATGTTCTAATTTATCTGTATGAGTTGTACAAAATAGTTACCTGGAGCGCAAATTGTATCACAGAGAATGGGACAAAGGTAGCAGGAAGCACATTCCTGGAACAGAACCAAGTTTCATGTAAATAGACTGGAAACTATTGTAGACTATTGTTTCACATCTAAAATATTTGATATCAAGGGTGTTTACTTGACACTGTTGACACTCATCTGACTCATCTCCATCTTCACAGGGGCAGTTGTCACAGTTAGTAGAGCAATGCTAAGGAAACAAAGTTAGAAAACCACATTATTACTTTTAAATAAAACAATGAAATACAAAAACATGAGCAGGATCCATTTGTACACTATAAAAAATGACTATGATTAACACCAAAAAGTGAAAATGTAATGGTTATTGGTTATTTCAGAAGATTTTTGAGTTAATAATTAAATCAAATGTAGCTAAAGTTTTTACAGGAATAGTACATTAACAAAACCAGATCTGTATGTAGGAATGATGTATTTCTATTGTTTTGAGAAAATAAAACAGTAAATTGTCAATACATGTTATTGTGTTTTCTTGTTTATTTTGTATCATGTATGTGTTTTATATTTTTTGTATGGCTGCTACTTTGGTCAAGTCTTCCTTATAAAAGACATTTCTGATCTCAATAGGACTCAATGGTTAAAAAAATTTAATTAAATTAAATTAAATGCAAACTGAAAAACAAAATGTTTTGCTGTTTAAATCACAAAACCACAATGTTGAAATAACAACCATGTCACGTCATCTGAACCCACTTTATCCTCACTAAGGTCAAGGGGTCACTGGGGGCCTAATCCAGCTACAATGGACGAAGGCGGGGTACACCCTGTATGAGTCTCAGGCTAAGCTAAGCTATTTAGGGCAAGGCAATACAAATACATTTACCTTGCCTCACCGTTGATGTACATTGACATCAGGACCTTGAAGGACAAATTCTCTGGGTCAAAGGTCAAGGTCACAATAAAGGTCAATATAACTTTGGAACTATTCATCACATAGACTTCCAGTGAGCATCAAAATGCACATCTTGTGTCTATAGATATTGACCTATTGTTAACCCAAGAGGTCAGAGGTCATTTAGCCAATACCTAAAAAACTAAAGTGGACTACAGTATAAAAACAATTGGCGATAGAGAAACTGCATGGAAACAAGTGTGTGTGAAACCGACGTACTTTCTTAACGGATTGGCTTTTTGTCAAAATGGGACTGGGATACCCCAAAACGAACTCTTTGGAAAACGGGTGCCAGAGTGGGAAGATCTGGATACGGTGTCGTTTCTGTATCCATCCTGATGAGTCATGACCACATGACCGGAAAAAAACGCAGTCTTGCAACCTTAGCATTCATTCTCCTCACAAGACAGCAACAATGGCTAACAACAGAGTATCAGTGGTGAATGGGTTAATGTTAAGTTGTTAGCAGTGTTATTATGGGCGAGGCTAAATCAAGAGTGTATCCATGTTGTTTGCATCATTAGTTTCAATATGTGCCGTGTTTATATGGTGGCGCTGTCGTCCTATACTAGGAACTTATATTTCTGAACAAATTAAGATGTTATTACCCTATAGGCATACTCGAATAAGATTTTAACAAAAATTATACCTAAAAATCCTCAAATATTTTGAAATCTGGGATTTTTCTAAATCCTGAGCTCATACTTATACATAATTATACATACTTATATATAATTAATATGGTTCATTTTATTTCCATATTTTCAAGATCATATTTCAGAATAAGAGCTAGTCATTGTAATTATCAAAACACTACATTCATTATGAAAATTCTTAGTTGAAAAGAATATATACACACACATGTAAAAATACATATGAATTTTATTACAACAAACTTCTTTTTACTGGTATAAGAATACAATATTTTACAGAGTTACAATTTCAGTTTCATTCTCTTTTATTAAGAGCTCGCAGTTTGGTTATTTACCATTTGACTGTGCTTTTCTAAATATAGATACATGCCGCCATGACACCTCCTGGAAACACTCTTGATCTAACCTCACCCGTGTTATTTTTGTGGTTTGTGTCCGGTGTGTGTGTCACGCTGGTAGTAGAAGGGATGTGGGCGCATGCGCACTACTTCTTCTATTGTTTTGTATCCGGTGGGACTGGCTTACAGCGCGCATAGTGGTGTGGCATGGGAATTGCATTGTTTTCAGCAAGTGTTTTGCCGCCATACTGACGTCGATTTTTACTGAAACAGTTCCATTTTCATATAATATCTTTTTGACATGGTTTCAAAATTTAACCAGCGTCAAACTCGTCCGGACGTAGCCTTAGTTACTATTATTGACAGATAGGAAACCTGGCATGGGGTTCAAAATAGTATCATAACCTTTGGCTCTGATCAAGGTCATATAATTTTAAATGGTCACAACTCCAAAAAAAGAGTTGTGATAAGTTGTTCAGTTACTATTGTTGACAGATAGGAAACACATGAAGGCTCCAAAATGGCATCATGACCTTTGACCTCAAGTGAACTTGAAAGGTCAAACCTATAATCTCACATTTTGAGAGAGAGAGAGAGAGAGAGAGAGAGAGAGAGAGAGAGAGAGAGAGAGAGAGAGAGAGATGTCTATTAAGAGCTAAAATGTTTGTGAAGGGCGGGGGTTGTTGTGCGTGGCACCAGTTTCCGTAAAAACAACTGGATTTTTCCACAGTATCTAAGTGCTTATGTTACCTCACAGATGGTGCAAATGCTACACAGAGAGCCTGAGTTGTAGTGCAGTTCAACGGCAGCGGAGTCCTCTTCAGCTGTGGTGTTATCTTCAGAATCATCTGTTAAAAAAAAAAAAAAAGAAAGAAAGAAAGAAAGAAAGAAAGAAAATAAAAAGGTTTAAGAATATTTGAGCAGTTGTGAACAGACTCCCAGTAAAAATACATGCCACATAGACTGGATTAGATGAGACTTTATTGATCCCACAGTGGGGAAATTCAATAGTCGAGGCAGCAGCAGAATAAAGTACAAGAAAAAGTGCATATGCATAAATGTAAAACTATACATATTCTGTTCATATTTACAACAGAATGGAGCGGAAATGCAAACTGTCAGATAGCTGTAAACACTAAGCACTCAGAGCCAGGGACTCAGATGAAGAACGCTTTCACTCAAGTTATATAAATAAACTAAAAAGAAGAAAAAAGCAAATCTAGAGAGTATGTGTAACTCTAGTGACTGTGACTCAAACATTCCTAACCCTCACTTCATCAGTCTTACAGTTGTTCTGCTAACACATCAAACTTATCACGTTTTTAAACACGCTGCCATTTGGTATTCTACTCCTGTCCTGAGCTCACATTTCTGAACTTACTGTAGTCATCATATGATACTTTAACCTCTGATGTATCTGTGGTGAGAGAATGTGAATGTAGGATTTATTTGAAATATTCATAAAAATTCAACGAATCATTCAACAGGAAAAATTACAAAACATGTTGATAGAATAGACCTTATTCTTTCCATAGACATCTGAGCATGCTCAGTAGACCTCCCTGCTTGTGTAATAGGGGCAAAGCACAGACCAGTGACCAGACCAGACCTTGTGCTTTTTGTTTGTTTTTTTGTTTTTTTTACTGCTGTTTGTAGCATTATGGTGAATTTACTTTCTTTTTTTTTATTCATTAATTTGTTTTCTTACCAGGTTTTGACAGTGTAACTTCTTTTTTGTGGTTCAACCAAGTGTTAAAAAGCAAGTGGACTCATTTAGAAGGGGAAAAAAAGCCCCAAAACGAAAACTACTGTGCCTGAATTCAAATATGTATTGTTCAGTGTTTTACAATTCATGTTTAATATCCTAAAGCACACAGTAAAGCAAAACCACTGAATAAAAGGAACATAAACACATATTCAGCTTTTATGACACTGAAAAAGACATTTCTAAATATCTATTTCAATCTATTGACTAAAAATGAATAAGAACTTTGGAAGAACTAATTCTATCAATATATTTTAATATGTCAAGTAAAATACAATTTGTCATCTTTTGACGGTCATCAAATATGACACATTTGGACATTCAGAGGCTCCATAGTTACCATGGAAACACTGTCATCTTTAAAACATGGATTCACCAGTAAAAACCAGGGGAAGCTTATTGTTGGCTTACATCATAAAATTGGTCAATTTATTTATACATACTTTTTATTTTATTTTAATTTATTTTAGTTTTTATGAGTGATTAGAAGACATAAATCAGACGAAACAAAGAACAAACCAGAAACAACAGCAACAACAGCAACAGAGTAATGACAAACAACAATACTAACCACATCATGTTACAATGAAAAGAAACTAAATGCAATTAAACAATATGGGTTGATTAGGGGTGAATGAGCAAAGGGGAATAGGTGAGAAAAATAGAGAGAGGAGTGTGGGGGGGAGGATTATAATTATAGTCATAATAATAAGAAGAACTACAGCACAGAAATATATTATAATAATAATATCAATAATTTAATTTGTTCATATTATTGTTATTGTGGCAGTGGCAGTGGTAGTGGTAGAAGCAGCCCGAAATACAACAACTGGTTAAGTTTAATATTTGTAATAATACATTTGTATCACTTGCTATCAGATTTATATGTAAACTATACCTCTGTTCACTTTCAAGAAAATGGTCTGTGACCCTATTGTACCAAGAATGCATCTTTTCTTTTGGTCAGTTGTGGTTCTTTTTATCTCCAATAAGGAAATGTGGAAATTCTGTTAAACTGAAAAAAGGAAATACTATGAGTGTGTTTTATTTGCAGTGTAAGAAATGAACAATTAATTTCGGCAAGCAAATACCAACAAATGCTTTGCAGTTTCTCTGTCAACTTCACTTGCAAATTCTACAATGGGACTGAGCCTGAGCTGTCAAGTGATGGTGTATATGTAAAAAAAAAAAAAAGCTGTCAATCAAAATGAGATTCAGCCTTTTAACTGATCCTCCAATCATCATGCAAAAGCTCAGTGTCCAGGCCAGTTGAGCCCCCTCCCCCCCCCCCCCCCCCACAGAGATGATGAGCATCCAGAGGTGGGACAAAACTATAGCATTTATCCAATGTCTGTGGAGTTTCAGAGAAATGAAACCAACTGTTCCATTGAAGTGCATGGATGTTCGGCTTCTACAGACAAACACACTGACCATAGACTGTAGAAGAAAACAGTACTATGGGAATGTATGAGAAATGAATGACATCGACTCAGTCCATAAGATAAGTAGCTGATTCTGTACAAAGTCGTCTTCAAGATGAATGTGTTCTAATACATTTGTACTCAATGAAATGTTAAAACAATTACATTTTTGACATTTTAACAGACGTTGACCTTTCCTTTCAGTCTTACAGAAATAGTCTCTGTTGTAGATGCTTGTTTTGACAGTGATGTTTTTCTTTAGTTTTGATATAAATAACCATGAGTTTACCATGAGCTTTTTATGACCCTACAAAAAAACATGCATTTTCTCACACACACTCACACAAAAATCTAAAACAGAACATAATATGAATATAACTGTTAATTATTCACACTGTGAAGGTTAAACATAGATATGAATTCAGTTTCTAAGGGTTAAAGTAACTCTATTGGAGGCCTTTGTGTTGTCTACGACTGGCTATCGGTAGTTACTTTATTCATCTTTCAGTTTTTGTTCCATTTAGTTTTGAAGCTTTTATATGTGTGTTTTGGATTGTACCTGTTGAGGATCTGAAAATAGTCTGACTGGTTCAACAGATTATATGAGTGGTTCAGATACTGCCTCCATACAGATAAGCTGGTCTATTTTCAGACTGTACTATGACTGTTGTTCCTATAAATGACTGATCTGTGTCACAAAAGCTCCTTCTAAGTCTGGATTCACTCACAGTTCAGCATTAATTGTTCTCATTTTCACCAACTGTGTCATTTACTTACTTTTTTATACTTTTTTTTTTTACATAGACTGGACTAGTAGAACAGTAAAACATACCTCCATCATCCTCTGCCTCCACTGTCTCCTCCTCCTCAGTGATATCCACAGCTTCAGCAACATCCTCCTCCTCGTCCTGTTCCTCTTCTTCCTCATCTGCCTCTGCTTCCTCTTCCTCATCATCCTCATCATCCTCATCATCCTCAACCTCCTCTTCCTCCTCTGCAGCCTCCTCCTCCTCTTCCTCCTCTTCTTCCTCTGCAGCCTCTTCCTCTTCCTCCTTTGCAGCCTCCTCCTCCTCCTCCTCTTCGTCCTCGGCCTCCTCTTCCTTGGCCTCCTCTGCAGCCTCCTCCTCCTCCTCCTCCTCCTCCTCCTCCTCCTCCTCCTCCTCCTCCTCCTCCTCCGCATCCCCCTCCTCCTCTTCCTCCTCTGCAGCCTCCTCATCCTGCTCTTCCTCCTCAGCCTCCTCTTCTTCCTCAGCCTCCTCTTCTTCTTCGGCCTCCTCTTCCTCCTCGGCCTCCTCTTCCTCCTCTGCAGCCTCATCCTCTTCCTCAGCCTCCTCTGCAGCCTCCTCCTCCTCTTCCTTCTCCTCGGCCTCCTCTGCAGCTTCCTCCTCAGCCTCCTCCTCATCTTCTTCCTCAGCCTCCTCCTCAACAGCTTCATCCTCCTCAGCCTCCTCCGCATCCTCTTCCTCAGCCTCCTCTGCAGCCTCATCCTCCTCGGCCTCCTCAGCAGCCTCATCCTCTTCCTCGGCCTCCTCTGTAGCCTCCTCCTCCACTTCCTCTACCTCTTCTTCTTCCCCATCTTCCCCTTCATTAGCCTCATCTTCATCGCCTTCATCTCCTTCTTCATCATCACCGTCATCACCCTCCAAGTCTTCACCCTCATCTGCCATGACGTCCTCTACATACCTGGTGTGGATGTCATCCTGGGTGTCAGCACTCACCACCGTGCAGAGTGGGGCTTGGAGTGGGGACAGAAGTACCAGCAGGAGCCCGAGGACCCAGCCTTTCACATGTGCCATCTTGAAGAACAACTCAAGAACGTTCCTCACGACTGCTAATCCACACTTGACAACTGTTTCTCTTCTTCTAAAGTCAGTTGTTTGTGTTTTTCTTTTTTTAATGTTATAAATCCACACAGAAAAGTGTTCCTGAAGGCAATTCAGGGAAATTATTCAAGGCTATTGCTTCTGGCTGTGGGAAAAAAAGGGGGTAAGAAGGCACGAGTTCCTGGGACTGACAGAGCACAGGGAACACAGAGGACACAGTGGAAACAAACCTGAGTGTGTGGTGTAGTTGTGTGGCTGCATGTGCCTGAGTGACAGAGGCACATGTCTAGGAAGAATGCTACTGATGCCCTTAACCCAGTGTATTAGAGGAGTGGGCGTGTCAATACGGCAGACGGCAGGGGGGGACAGCAATGGGGAGGGGTACAAAGAGGCCAAAGAGCATATAGAATTAGGAAGGAGGGGGAACGCCAACCAACGTGATTCTAAATCAAAGGAATCATTAACCAGCTATGCTTATGAAAACTCACAAGTTTTTGACACTAACTTTTAAATGTCTTTGTAATGTATAATCATGCATTATGACAAATGAAATTTTTGGTCTCATTCATCCCAGTAACTCAGGTCATCCATTGCTTTTCATTTACATTATGTGTCCTATAAATACACAAATGAAATGGCCATTGGATTTTCTGCCACCAAACTCCAGGACACACTGGCCCTGGATAATGACATTTATTTAGTTTCTGTATTTTCTTCATAGTTTCAGATATAATATCATGTTTAGTTTATTGGTGTTTTTTTCCCCATAATACTTATTGTACTGAATTTAATCTTTTTGTTTTACAATTTTTTTTCTTCTGACAGTCTTAATCATGTTCTTTGCTTTGTTTTTAATGCTATGAAGTGCTTTATAGAAATATTACAACACAAACTAATCAATCTAAGCTTGTAGTTAAACCTGACTGATACTTAGGGATGGTTATATCTCAAATCGTAGTGCACAGACCTTTACAATTGATATCCTCACCTACTACTTAGAACAATGCCAGCAATTATAAAGCAGATTCCATGCAGATCTTACCTTGTCAAACTAGTTGGACTAGTCTCATTAGACATGAATACATCAGAGTGATGAATGACATGGATGGAAATAGATGGAAATGGAGAAGAAGACAGTCTGCACATGTGTTAGATGTGGGTAATAAACATTCCAAAAGAACGTCTCACATTCAATGTACAAAGTGTTTTCCCAGACATACATTTTTCCCAGACATTGTGTTATGCAGTGTGTGGAGGTAGAGAACAGAAGGAAAAATATGATTATACTTTCTCACAGTACATGAACTCATCTGAAGTTAGAGTAGTGAGAATTTAGACACACATGGGTACTGACATGTTACATGCCTGGATTTGCAGTCGTCATGCTGGGAGTGGGGGATGGCAAAGCTAAAGTGATGACACTGCCTCTCTCAGTGTGAGCCACTGGTGCTTCTGACAGGTGGCCTAGTGGGCTATTTACAGTAAAGGCTCCTTCAATAGCCATGATTCGCTCACTATGTGACCTTCAGTGGCGGTCTGGTACACTGAAACTCTGCCCCATGGGTGCACCTTTCACACAATCTATAACTCTTCTCTTGGCACCATCCTGCACACTACTAAGTCATGTATAACTCATGCTCTTTATAGCCATTAGATTTTTTGTACACCTCTGCTCATTTACAAAGTAATGCATGGGATAGCTTAGTTAATAATTATGAAGATACAATGATTCTAATCACAGAATTTAAATTGGCATTAAACTAAAATGAAAAGCAAAATTTAGAAGAAAAAAAAAAGGGATTAACCCATTTTATTACACTTAAACAGAAGAAGTAGGGTGTGAAATGTTTTTCCTCCTATTTTTAAACCACTTAAAAATATCTTGTGCTCAAAATATCTCATGTTCTGGGTGTTTCCAATTTTTTACAGACACATTGACTAAATATATTCCAATACAAACTAAATAAATATGTTTATTGTGGTGTTGGTATTAGTACAGCTGAGCTGAGGATAGAAAATAAAACTGTGAAATTGTCATAGATTTGTGTCTCACTACAACACTACACCACACTATAGAGGTCTATGTTCTGGAACAGTGTGCTACCCTGGTCAAAGGCCTTATCCTTGACTGGCCCAAATCACATTCTGAATTAGTTTTATTGCAGTTCTGTCTCATTTATAGTTTGTAATGTGAACCAGGAAACATTTGTTTATTCAGCTTGGATCAAACTGCTCATTTGTTTAATGGGTGAAGTCGGAACATTCTGGATTTCAATCATAATACTGGAAGAGGTGTGTGTGTGTGTGTGTGTGTGTGTGTGTGAGTCCACAGTTCTGAGAAACTGGTCAATTTGGTACAGTAGGGGGAGTTAGGAGGAGTCATTAAAGACAGTGTCTACTTATTAACCAACTTTTAAGGGTCGCCCCCCCCCCCCGCTTTATTCTATACGGCCCTCGAGACCGTTGCGACAGCTCCCGTTCACAGACGTTCCCAGCCTTCAGCGGGGTTATTTTTCGATAACCGCCCGCTGTGCCATTAACGCCCACTGCCAATGGCAACGAGTTTTGTCACTTCAGATTCACGGTACCATATCACTCCGCAGGTAGTTCGGCCACTTTGAAAATAAATATTCGTAACTTTGTAACGGGTATTTTATCTTGCTATTAGAGTAGTAGCAGTAATAACATGTAAGAACCCGTAGAATGAGCGGGATAATGTATACATTATCCCTTGCAAAACACACACTTAATCTATTCAATTACACCTGTGGCCGGATATAAAGCTCCTTCAAAACAAAAACAAACTGTGTGGCTCAAAAACGGTTCAATGGCTTCATCCATAAATCTGCTTTTATTTTTTTTAACTTCCTGTACCGAGCCCACTCACACTTCCTATGACTTTACCTGTGCCTGTACCCCTGATTTTTTTTTTTTTAATCTTTGGTAGATTATCCTCAGTATTTTAATCTGTCAAAATGATAGACAGCCTTCAGAATTTTCCATCACCTTAAAAAAATCTGTCAATGACGGAATATTTTTGGTTAATGTGACCTCTGCAACCTTCGTCATTTGTTGAACTATATGGATTTATTGAGGACATGTCTAATTCTACCTTTGCACTGGCCATATATGATTATGTTGTAAAGTTAACAAAAAAAAAGGATTTTACATATATATATATATATATATATATATATATATATATATATATATATATATATATATATATATATATATATATATAGGATTAGTGGGTCAACAGTAATTAAAAATATTACATTAGTAGATATTTTTGGTAGCTCGTGGCTGTTTAGGACTTTTGACAGTTAAACTCAAAACAATATTTTAAATGGAGGGCAAAAAATTACTAAATGAAAGTTCTCTCTGGTGTGTTGAGTTCATGTTGATATCATAATGATTGTCAGGAATCACGACTTATGTGTCATGTTTTTGTATGAATTCCTGTTTTTTTTCTGTTAGTGTTTTTTTTTTTTTATATTTGTCATGTGGGTTCATGTTCACTGTCTGTTTGACTTCCTGTCACTGGTGTCTTTCCTCCCGGTTAATTTGTCCTCATGTGTTACACCTATTCCCCACTTATACCTGTATATACACCTTGTGTGTCCTCTCCCACATTGCAAGTTTGTCTGCGACTAATGATTGTTTCCAAGTCTATGTTTTTTCTGGTTGAAGTGTTTTTTCTGGTCCTCTGGTTTTTGGTCTCTGCTTGCCCCCTGTCTGTCTTTTTGTGGATCTCATGTGATCTGAAGTTTAGCCTGGTTTTGACTATGCGTTTGCCTCATTCCTTTCTGTGCCTCAATTTGCCTCGGACCCTCGGTTTAACCCTTTTCTGGATAATGGTAACGGTTTTCGGATTTCCTTCTGGTCTCTGGATTGCCTGGTAACAAACCCTGCCTGCCTGACCTGTGGTTTCCCCTTAGTTGCTGCGGTCCACGGTGCTTCCACCCTTCGGACGGACGCTATGGGAACCACAGCATTATTTATTAATAACACAATTCTTAATAAATTCTGTGAATGTTTTTTTTTTTTGTCTCCAAATCCTGCATTCAGGTCCACACACACTTGTCAATGACGAGTATTTCTGCAATTTTCAAGTTCCAAGTTCCAGACATCACAACATTTAAAAACACTAACACTTTATTTAATCTCCATAAAATTGTAGCAAATAAAATAAAATGATCAAAAGTAACATTAAATGTAAGAAACAAGAATGTAACAAAACAATATCACAATGAACAATAAAAGTATTACAATCCTGTAACATCCTGTAAAATAGTCTCTCAGCATTGATGTAATGTTGACTTTGGCTTTAAAATAAAACAGATTTCATAGTTAAAATATAAACTTGTATATGCTACAAAACCACATTGTATTAGGGTCTCTTTGGCTATAACAAAAAACAATTTAAGTGGAAGAAACAGGGTGAAAATGTGAGAGTGAACTCTACTTTTGAGAGCCAATAGGAAGCATAATTTAGAGTAAAGACAGAATTCCTTCAGTCTTGTTTGACTGAGTGAGTCGTGTGCAGAGCTGCTGTATGAGAGGCCTGGATTAAGTTTTCTATGGTTGTTGCAACACCACTATTAATGCATACCAGGAGACTGTTAGAAACCTTCACCTTTTACCGTTTAGCATCAATTACTTTCACTACAATCCACTGCACAAACACCAGGAAAAATACACTGCAACCTGTAGCTTTACCAACAAGAACAATTTAACATTTAAGGTTTATTTTGTAACGAGGACAGCAAAAAACGATATTGAAACAGGAACAATCTACTTATCCAGTGGCTATCAATTCATCAAAAGGAGTTAAATAAAAACCGCAAGTACAATCTTCTCCAACACCCAACAAACCTGAACAAAACTGTGTAGTTAAATATTAATGAACAGGAACCCTGGCATCATGTACAGCAGCCCTGAACACAACCTAATCAGACAAACCCAACCGACAGGCTTCATTCCCAAGTCTTTATCTGGGTTTATATCTAACACGCCATCTTATTTAATTGTTTATCTTGTTAGCGTTAAGATTGTTTTTTCCATAAATTCACGCTCTCCTGGTGATAGTACTGTTAATTTTTTTTCTCCAATTAAAGTGTAACCATTTGCTTCCCATTGAGTTTACTATTTCACCCAAACTGACACTAACATGCTCTCCACTGTAACAATATATATATATATATATATATATATATATATATATATATATATATATATATATATATATATATATATAAAAACATACATACATATGTCTTTGACTACAGAGTCCCATAATGAACAGCAACTGAGGTCTGTAGATGATGATGGTACAGGAGCAGCAAAAGAAGTCTTTTATTTATCCTGAGCAAGTGAAGGCGTCGCTGGGTTAAAGCCAAGTCAGGTCGAAGAATTAGAAGAAAGGTCTGTAGAAGAAAAGGTGTGATAATATGTCAGAGGACTGTTAGGTAACAACAGCTACAGCTAATATAAACAGACAAGATCTGTGTGTGTGTGTGTGTGTGTGTGTTTTACTGCTAAGTGACGGCTGGTGCAGATTTAATACCTCTTAAGGTGGGTGGAGCTCGAGGAGGCTTAAAAGTACCACCGTGAGCTAGGGTATCCACAATCCAGCTGAGAGCATTTGAGCAATACTCCATCTGGAAAAGAAGAGGAGTTAAAAAAAAAAAAACTGCACATCAGCACACACTTAACTGAGGAAAGGCTTGTATGCTATTTTTCTCCAAATTTTATTATAAATTTCTATAATACTGGTATCTGTCTTATATGCTTTAGAAACAAATAAATATATTTTCAGTTGTTGGCTAAGGGTTAGGGTTAGAATATCTGATGTCCTAACCCTATATCAGGGGTGCTCAATCTTGGTCCTCGAGATCCTGCATATTTTCTCTTCCAACACACCTGACAGTCATTATCAGGCTTCTGCAGAACTTGATGAGAGGCTTATTATTTGAAACAGGTGCGTTGGAAGGGGTAAACATCAAAAACATGCAGGATAGTAACTCTTGAGGACCAGGATTGGACACAACCTGCCCTATAAGTGAGATGAAGGCCGACACCAGCGCTACTGATGAACTACTGCTGGAGCCTGTGTCTGATTCACAGACTTTCCGCCAAGATGATATATCTCTGAACTAACATTGGATTCCAATGTATTCGTTTCAACTTATTACTTGCTATTGTATGCTAGACTGTATATTAGTAGACACATATTGTATTATATAAGTGCAAAAATTAAACAGATTTTTATTTTTTTTCAAAAATTAAAAAATTATAATTGTACATACCAGAATTGACTAAAATCACACATCTGTAAAAATGTTTTAATACATTTTGTTGTGCACTGTAATCAGACACAAACACACGTACCTCGTTCTCCAAAGCCCTCAGCCTGTGGTCCAAGTCTCTGGTCTCAGTCAGATGTTTCACCACACCATCCACCCTGGAAAATGAAGTGTTTGCATCATCATTGAGCCAAAAGGAAGAGAGGATTAATGACAGTGCTACAGGTTTGCAGTTGGATGGTGTGTTTACTTGGCAGACATTCTTTTGAGCCGCTCTGAGTCACTGCTTTTCTGAACCTTGCTCTGAGCCGTGAGGAAATCCTCTTTTTGAATAGTTTCCCATGTCATTAGCCTGTTCGCTGCTTTCCCTTTTAACTCCAACACTAGAATGGGCACAAAAGAGACAGTTCAGAGCCATCATTACTGCATCGACTTTTGGATTGTGTTCACCAGTCCTAAAGTGAATGACAGAGCAGTGTGGTGTTGTGTGCGTTGCTATTTAAGTTCTGTCTCTTTTTTAGCTCCTTCTTCATTACTAACCAAAGTGGTGAGCCTTTACAGAAGGCACTTTGCGGATTTTCCTCCTGATGAAGAGGTTGATGTGAGAGAATATGATGAAAGGAGGAGCCAGTGAAGGACGGGAATGGTACTGAACGATCAGGTTGTAACGCTGGAACTTCCAGTAGATGTCGCTGTTTGCTTGAACCTCAGAGAACGTGTAACTGGAAAGACAGATGGAAAGTGTTCTGGATGATCATGGATTCCATTTAGCTGTGATTTGGTTTAACTAAAGTAGTGGCACATGCATTTTATTTTTAAGTCAACGGACACTACCAATGCAGTTTTACAGTCATTCCATGTTCTTTTATGTTTATTTTACTTTGCATTACCTACCTGCATTAATTAAACATTTTTATTCAAATTCTGTTTTTATTTCATCATTGTGATCATTATATTTTTAGACTAAATCATGTGAGAATCACTGTTGCTCTGACTACCGTTACATTGCGTTTACAGGTTTGATTGATATACTAAAGCAACAGCAAAGTACACTATGTAAAAGTGCAGTATATGACAGAAGACATATAAGGATGATCACCTAGCTGCTGAGAAACTCAAGAAAAAAAAAAATTTAATGGGGTCACTAAAAATATTAATACCTCTATAAAGTTTAAGGATTTCAAAGTCAAACTTCATCAATGTCTTTTTTTTTATGTCCATAGCATTATGCATTAGTGTAAATATAGAATTTTGTGGTGTTTTCATTCTGTCAGCCTGAATTTTGGTAAGGTTTTGGTACCATTCTTTCTTATCCAGTCCTACTCACACTCTAGACTAATGACTGCAGAAGGTCACACATGGGAAATTACAGATTCATGTTGATAGCCTGCGTGCCAAACGCCAAGTCTTACCTGAAAAATGCATTTTGTTGCAAAAACTAAAAAAAAAAAAACCCACTAAAAATAATACACTCTTTTTGGACTACTAATACAAATAGTATTCAGCAATAATTAACAAGACATTTTCTCCAAAACACATTTTTCAGATATGACATTTTGTGTGTCAGCCATAAATATGTCATGTGCTTTTTTTGGTTTTTGTTGTACTTCCATTGGCAGCTATAGCTCACATATGTATGTATGATGTATGCCTCCCTTTCATTTTCAGTAAATCACTGATCAACCTGTGGAGACTTTTGTGGAAAGCCACACAAGTGCATTTGTCAGAATGACTTACACCTACCTTTACCTCATCACACCTTCTCACCCTGGTTAAGGCAACATGAAACACATTAAGCCAGGAGGCACAGACTGGACGAGGTCAGGCCTCACACGTCTGTCACACTATCCTCATGGTGTAGTTCTGTTAAACAGCCTCTGCTAAGTAAGTGTAGCACAGGTACAGCTTTCTTACCTAAACATGGCGATAAGGAGGTTGATGAGTAGAATGTTGGTGACGAGCAGGTAAATGACAAGCAGAATAACCACCAGCCAGTTACTGTGCTGGACTCGACAAGGCTCTGCCCCAGTCTCAATCAGTGTAATGTTGTCTGTGCATGGCATGTCCCACTCCTTCCCCACTGGTACAGACATAAAAACAGAGACAGTATCAACAGTCAGTTCTAATTGATTGGTTGACCCCTGGAATATCCTCTATAAATGGCACTGTGCACAAAACCAGATGCTTTTACCATCCATCTCCTCCACAGGAATTTGTCCAAAGATGTGCAGGTATGGCCTGTAGAAAACCCGCCGAAATATGCGATCTGGGTTGGGATCATATGAGTAAATCAAAGCCTGATTGGCTACACCGTACGCCATGAGCCACACTCCCAGGAAGAAGAGAAAGAAGAAAACATCCTTCATCTGGAACAAAAAAAAAAACATATTATTTCATCATTACAATGTCGATATCTTGAAGGGTTAATATCTCCGCTCACTGTAGCATCATATTTCTCACCATCTTGCCAACAATAATGATTTTTGGCCCCAGTTGTTTGTGAATGGCAAAGATATGAATAAGACGGAGGGTGAAAACCATGTAATCTACACACAGGACATCCCGACCAAATCCATATGACCACTCAAACATCCTACAACACAGAGAGATAACAAAAAAGTAGTGTTACAGCACCACCCAGTGGTTAGTTTGCACAACAGTTGTCCTTGAAAGGGTTCTGAGGTGGAATCTGAAATGAGAGTAAGGTTATAATGGTTTAGGATATTTACTCCACCAAGGAAAGGAGAGTTATGTTTTTGTCTGATCTGTAGCAAGTTAACTCAAAAAGTTATGGACAGATTTCCCTGAAATTTTCAGGAAATCTTGATACTGGCACAAGGAACAAATGATTAGATTTTGGTAATAAGTGGAGGTGTGTGTGGGGATGTTTTATTTGGTTGGTATGGGCAGATCCCTGTTTGCAGTAGTGAAAGTGGGGTGGGGGCTGATCTGTACATTATAGTTTACATTTATTTAGTTTTTACTTTTGCTTTCTCTATTTAAGTTACTTTTAATTAATTTTTAGAGCAGGTTTGTTAGTTACATTTTTCCCTAATGCTTAGTTTTAGATTAGTTTATTTATTTATTTATTTTTTTATCTTCCTCGACATTGTATTCAAAGAAATCCAAAACAGGACACTGATGTTTTTCCCCCCCAACTTTAATCTCCATGTTGTGAGGTGGAGTCAGGATGTCAAGTTGACTCTGAACAACAACTGACGGATCATGAAGTGCCATATGGTGCCACCAAGGAAAAGTGTTTGAGTGAAAGGAATCAAATTCATCTCAATCTGACATTGACAAAGATTAAAATGAAGTGAATGTTATACATCATTTTAAAATATTTTAGTTTTGTAAGCATGTAAGCAATACAGTGTCACTTAGTTATTTTTTTATTTTCTTTTAATTATAGTTTTAGTAATGTAAATCACTTTGGGTGCCTTGAAAAGCACTATAGAAATGTAATCCATTATTTATTTACTTATTTATTTCAGTTAATGAAATGTTGGAAAAAATGAATTTTTAAAAAATTCTAGTTCTTACCATTTTGTTAACGATAATAACCTTAGTTGAGAGGATGCATCCACATTTCCACAAGTCACCACAATAAAGTAAAATAGCTAAAGTAACCTCTAAAATAATTTGCCACTGAAAGGCTTTGAGAAACAGTTAATATATAAATTCATATATAAATAAGAATTGTGTGTGTGGTTCATACCTGCAGATTAGTCCAATGATAAACAGAATGATGGCAGTGAGGTCACATTTATTCCACACATCCTGAATGTATAACCTGAACCTCTGACGCCACGTTATTGTCCCCTGAAAGAAAGTCTTTGAAAAGAACAGTCAACCTTACTGTTAGTGTATTTGACGATGAAATAAGCATGATGAAATAAAAACGTGTGGTGGGAAAATACAATTTTATATACATATATATCCCTGCACTCACCTCCCTGATCTCCTCACACACGATGGTGAACACCCAGAAGTACAGGACATACTCAGTAATGGCCGGACCAGCAGGCGGTGGTGGCTTAAAGTCCACCAGTAGCACGTAGGCGAAGAGCAGCAAGAAGAGGAAGTACATCAGGACGTTGCCCAAAAAGGAGGTGACGGGAGCAAACCAGAACTGACGCCATCTTGAAACTATGAATGGACGCTTGGGAGGTCTATAAGAAGGTATGCCTGCACAGACAGTAAGAGAATAAAAGAACAGTTTGTGTTCTCAGTGTTGTGTGAGTGGAAACCGTTCTCTGAAAAACTGCTGCTTAAATGTCCTTTACCTTTAATAGTCGCTGACCTGGGGCTGTGAGCTTCTTGTGTATCAGCATCACTGGTACAATAAATAACATTTTATCATCAGAATGCTGTAAGTACAGACTTTCATTGAACACTGAAGCATAAAAAAAAGAGTAAAGGCAGTATGTTGTGCAACACATTAGAGTGATCACATTTTTGATTCGTAAAAATAGAAAATATTACCTGTTTTACTCAATATACTATTTGTAAATGATATGCATAAAATTAAAAAATCTACATATGCTTTCAAGACTGTTTTTGTCATGTTGTTTGACGCCAATACATGTGAAAAATTATTGACAATAGAAACAAAAACAAAAAACAATGACATCAATATTTTGGCTTTTACTATCTTGCTCTAGATCAGACTGAAACTATATGCTCTGGAAAAATAGAAATGTTACCAAGTGTATTTTTCTCATTTCTAGTTAAAATATCATATTACACTTAAAATAAGATATAATCACCTAAACAGTAACTGTTCAGTGAGACATAAAGAACTTAATTTTAGGCATTAGATTTTGAAAATCTTATTTCAAGAATATTTTTTAGCTTAATTTGCCAATAGAACAAGTCAAAATAATCTTAGTGTATTTTCGTGAAATAATATTTTCAAGATCTATTGTTTAAAATTAAGTTCGTTATGTCTCACTGAAAGGTTACTCTTTAGGTAATTCTGTCTTTTTTTTTAAGCATGATGAGATATATTGATTAGAAATGATGGAAAAACACTTTATAAGAGTTAGATTTTTTCCCGTGTGATTATGTAGAAGAAGCAAAACAAACATCTGACAAACAGATGACCTGCAGAATAATGATGAGTTTGTGCAGAACTTTTACATGTGTTTGATGTCTGAGAAAGAGAAGACGGTGGTGCCGTAGAGGCTGTCATTGTCCCGGGCATGAGGGTCCTCATTAGGCTTGTCGTCGCCCTCTTGATGGAGGTCTTCTTGTTCCCTGTAGAGTTGTTTAGAATTTATTTTTTTTTTGTGGTTATCGTTTTAAAAAGATGAAATTGAAAACATAACTTTTTCGATACCAATTACAAAAACAGCCTCGTTGTCACAATCAATGTGTGAACTTAACCTGAAGGAGATGAGGTTAGTGTAACAAAGGACAGGGCAGAAGAAGGTGAGCAGGAGCTTCCACACATCGGTGTTCCTCTTCATGTCACCCCACCAGATCTGGGACAAAAGGGACTGCCATGGGGTGGAAATTAGACCAGAAAGCAATCAAGTGGTTTTAATGAAAGCTTGTGCAGTGTTATATTCTTTAAAAACATGTGTTATATTATTATCCAGAAGTTGGAGTGGAGTAGTTGGATAGGAAATTGATTTAACAGTTTCATGTTCAAATTATAGGTCTCCTGTTATTACGTCTGCCAAGGAGGTATTAAAATCAAGTCTTGTTTGTCTGTCTGTCTTTCAGCAGGATTACACAAAAAGTTCTGAACAGATTTTGATAACATTTTCAGGACGTGTCGAGTGTCACAAGGAACAAATTATTACATTTTGGTGGTGATCCGGAAGAGATCCTGGATTTTGGATCACTTTGAAATTAATTCTCCATTTACCGAAATGTAAACTTTCAAAGTGATCCAGAATTCAGGATCTCTTTGTGATCACCACCAAAATGTAATCATTTGTTCCTTGTTACACTCCCAACACATCCTAAAAATGTTCAGAACTTTTTTGCATAATCTTGCTGACAGACAAACAAACAAACAGACCCAAATGTAATACCTCCTCGGCAGACCTCTCTTCATTCAAAGGGTCTGCCTTGGAGGAGGTTTGCACTCTCACAGTGCTTTTCTTGTTTATTTTAAAAATAAAAACACCATGAACACCCCCCCCCCCCCCCCATGTGGTAAGCCATTTCAATCAGACCAAAAAGGACGAGGTGTGTATTATACTTTGTATTTTCCTTTTATAGTCTGTAAGTTCAGGAATTTTAATTAATGAAATTCCTGCACTGCACACTGTAAAAGATGGATACAAGGTATAATACATACAATTAAAACTGAACGCCCAGTGCCTGAGCATTAAAGCTGATGTCAGCATGTCACTTCTCAAGTTGTGAAAAACGGAGACCCACTTGTACACCATCATGGCTGAAGAAAAGTCTCGCATCAGCACTCATGCCCATCTGAAGGCAGGTGGTTCCGCCCCAAACTGGAGATTTTCGGATCAGCAGAGTGAAAGAGCGGCTCTCATGGCTTCGATAACAAGAGCTGAAGATATCTGAGAAGAGAGGAAGAAGTGCAGGGTGACAGTGTGGCTTTTAAAGGTGCATAACCATTATTTAGTTAGTTTTTTGCAAATCATATGAACCTTTTGACAATGGCACTGGTGCTGCATTTTTGTGAATTAACAGCATTCAAATAACTGTAAGATCTGAACCATTTTACAGTACGCTACATACAAAATACAAATTACAACAGAATGCAGAGATCCTGAGCTTTCCAACACTATATAACACTTTACAACAGACATGTGGGACTCCATCACAAAGAAAGAACGATTATTTCACAGACTTCCACACAGGCTAAGAAATGCCTGGAAAGAACAAAAATATTAAGCCAAAATATGGACAGTAAATGTTCAAGAACAAAAAGCATGTTTCTTCATTTGTTACTTTTTCACTAAAATACACGGCTTTAACCATTTGTTTACAACAATACCAACAACAACAATTAATGATGAGATATTGACATTTAAGTTCTTTCTGAAAACAACGGTGCAAAAAAATGGGCAGAAAAGATACTTTCTTGCACTTTTATTGTAATGAAGACATCAAGACACATAGGCAGCCAGTTAGAGGGCAGTCTTAAAAGGGTTAATACATCTGTGGGTTTTTGCAGCATCTCTATGAGTCAACATTGAGTTTAGATTTAGGTTCTCACCGTGTGCCAGGTTTTCAAACTTCTGTGCGAGTTCTTTCATGCTGAGTTTGGTTTCAGTCTCCGGCTCCAGTTTGGACAACTCCCTCAGGATCTTACAGCCACTCAGAGCGCTCAGTACTGATTCCGCTGCCTGAAGGATATAGCAAAAAAAAAAAAAAAAAAAAAGCTTTTCAAATCCAGAAGGAGTTGACTGGCATTTTATTTCAAGAGATGGTCATGACTCTTCAAAGTCCTACCATCTCCCAGAAGAGAGTGGCCATCTCATTCCGGTTCTGCAGAACAGCCCAAATGTAGAGAGAGGCCCACGGATACAAACAACGTCTCTCCCGATAAAGATTTTCTCCACGCAGAAGTTTACTGACACGCTGCAATGGATGAGCAACACATATTAGAACATAGACAGTATTATATGGGTCAATATGACTATAAGGTGCCTCTCAGACTTCAAAATGTAAAAAAAAAATAAAAAAAAATTGGATTTTCCACATAGCATATTCAATGTGTTAAATCGGCTTAGAAATACATGTTGTTCAAGTTCCTATATTTTTCATGGGTTTTTTTTGCAAGCAGACAAAGTACAAGTAGACCTCAGAATATGAAATAAATATGTCCACCCTGTCATAAACAAATGAATGTAATAAGTGACAGGGTAGAATTTTGGCTAAAGTTAGAATTGAATGACCACATGTTGGACCTTGCGTTGGCAAAGTAGATCATCTTTGAACTGTCCAACAAATAGATTTAGTATTTCTGAAAAGTTTCATTTTAAATCTGATTTTTAGGTGACAGTGTGGACATGTTAAGCTTGACCAAATCTAAGTACAAAAACAGAATGAGATTTTTTCTTTAAGTGTAAATGTAACCACTACATGCTACACTGCGTTTCCTTCCGCAATGAAGACACTCAAAATGATGATGATGATGATGATGTCATCAATCAGATTATTAAAGGGGCAATTTCTCCAAAGTGACAATGGGGACAGCAACTTCAAGAACACATGTAGAATTAAAATATTAAATATTCTGAAAATAAAATAGGTCAAAATGTTTTGTTTTATCAAAATACTTAAGTAGAAAAAATTAAATAGTACTAAAATATGTGGAAATATTTGCCCATTATGATAAAACCATAGAATTTCCTTATTTCGCAATGTGTTCATGGTGACAAATTCTGCTGGAGGATACCATACCTTACAGCCAAACACAATATCAGTCACTGAAAATCAAAATATAGTGTAGTGTATACCATAGAACATAAAAGTACCTTTATAGCTCGCCTCCTGGATGAAATCTGTCCTAAACCCACAGCTTCATAGTAGAACGGCTGGCAGACGTCACCCATTAACAACTCTAAGACTCCTGCCACCTTTGAGGAAGAAAGACTTTATGGCAACAAACCTTTCTATTATACAACATAGCCAACTTCCCCCAAAACAAACACAGAAACAAACAAAAGGCTCTCCTCAATTCCCTATGGATCACGTTTGTCAACACCTTGATGCTTGATTGTGACCTAGAAGTCAATCTCAGAACATGATCTTGAAAGATATTTCAGTTGCCTAAAATGTACACTGCAGCTTGCCATAGGAGTTATAACTGTGGACATGCATGGCTGTATACAAATCATGAGAGGAGTTTAAAAATGTAAGTTTTCCTTAAACTGAAGTTGAATGAAGTTATTTGAATTGATCACACAACCAAACCTGTATTTAACAAAAAAAAAAATTTAGATCATTGAATACATGATATCACTGTCAAATTTAAAAACAACTGTTATATAATAAATAGCAAATGGGTGGGGCATTATTGGATGTCAAAAAAACGCATTGCATTTGTATTTTTTTTGTGTGAGTAAAAATTATAGTTTCAATGTAAGTCGGTGAGACCAGTTTTTGCCACGAGAGTCTTGTACCGAACAAAAACTACTAATACAATGAAATCAGTGTTGTGATAATCTTTGACATGCCAGAGTGTCTGATATATAAACCTCTAAAGCAGGGGTGTCAGACTCATTTCAGTTCAATATGATCTGAAATTGGCCAGATCCATGAAATAATAACAGTAGAAAAGAAGTAAAATTACATTATGATAATGTTTACATCTACAATATTTCCTTAAAAATCTGAATAACATGAACAACTTGAAATATCTTAAGAAAAACAATAGTAATTTTAACAATATTTTGCCTCAGTTTGCCTCAATTACAACTAACATTTCAGTTACAAATACATAAAACACTTAGTAACCGGCAGAATCTTGGGAAATTACACTCACTTGTTCTAAGACATTTTAGGTTCTTCGTATTTGTTCAGGTTATTCACATTTTTTGTAAAAGTATACGTTTGTCAATATCAACATTTTCCCTTTTTTACACTAAAACAGAGATAAAATCTACAGTTTTATTATTTATAGACAATACAATCATATTTTAGTGCTCTGACCCAATTGAGATCTAATTATTCTGTCTGTAGAATCTGAATTAAACTGATTTTTACACCACTGATTGTGAAAATATTCAGTATAATTTATCCTACAGGCAAGGTTGGACCCTTCCGCAGGCTGTATTTGGCCCTTGGGCCTTACGTTTGACACCTGTGCCCTAAAGGGTGGAGAAAGTGTCTGTGGAGGATGATAGACTGGTTAGAGCACTTCCCAAAAGACCAGTGTGGCTGCAGGTTTTTGTTCCAACCCAGCAGCAGCACATCAGACTTCATTCAATTAATCAACTGATCTCAGTCTTCAGAGAGTTGATTGGTCAAACTGTGTACTCTTGGTTGGAACAAAAACCTGCAGCCACTGCGACTCTTTGCGGAATAATCTGCCCATGCCTGGGTTAGAGGAACTATCATTTGGTTAAAAACAAAAATAGGGTACGATTGTAAAATCCTGAGTTACAGTCCAACTCAAACGCAGACAGACGATGTAGCTTCCTTTCACCCATATTTCATAATTGTCTATACAAAATGACAGCTCTGATGTGAGGATGTATAATGTTATATTATATCATTAAACACCTGTTGTCTTAGCTTCTTCCACTTCACATCCTCACCTCTGTAAAAAGAAGTAAAAAACAAGCATACAAAAAAAGCCCCCAAAAAACAAACACACCTCAAACAGGGTGATATCCATGCCGTGGCCACCCTGCATCTTCTCTGTAGCAGATTCCTGGTGAGTGGACAATGTGCCGATAGCTGTAGTTCCTAGTCTCTCCACTAAACAGCGCTGTAGTAGCTGGTAAAGAAGCGTCCCATCAGCCACTGAGTGGTACAGGCTTTCCAGTCTGCCATAGGTTAGATAGTCCAGGATATTGAGGCCGTTTTCGATGAAAAGACGCACAAACTGGGGCTTGTCATTAATCAGGGCATCTGTCATGGAATCCTCCAAGTCCTCATACTATTTATTTAAAGCATAAAAGGTATATTCACTTATTTCATAACCTCATTAATTTAGTCTATTAAAGTGTCATCATATCATTAACCTAAAAACACAATTGCCTTAAATCACACACTATTGAGACATGTTAAATTCAGGTGTTTCTTTTATAACAGGGCTCTGTAACACACAACAATAATGACAAATGCAAATACACATTTTCAATATAATAGATATATTGATTATTACAAGGGCGTAATAATGATGTTGACATTGGTGGGGACATAAACCTATTTATCAATAGAAACTGCATTTTTACTCTATAGTGCCTTCTACAAATTTGCCTTTACTAAAATGGCCGTAGTTCGGACAATCAAACATACAAACACCAATTTGGCTCAAATTTGACTCTCACAGGTCTACACCCATTCAACAGACAACCTTTCAAAACAAGTCACTCTATAGTGCCCCCTAATAACTATACAAAAGACTGTTTCTGCCAAAATATTGCATCGAACCCATGGTACAGAGTCGTCTCCCTGTTAGCTGTTGTCAGTGGTCGCCCTTTGACACCGCTTGCAGTTTTAATCAATATTGATGTTTATATCTCAAGTCAGCTTGAGCAGGACATCTTACAACTGTAGCCATGGTGTGTTCCAATTTTTCCCCATATCACTATTTAATTTCTAAGTATAGTGGGAGATTTGTCTTCATAAGCGAGAAAGTAGATGGTAAGTTGAAGATAAAAATGATTTTTTTACAGTAGACCATGAAAAATTAAGAAAGAGAGTTACAATTTTTAAAAATCAGAGTCATGGATTTTAAAAATAAAGGGAAAAAAAATCTATGAGAGAAATTAAGTAAAAACATCTATGTGGTGTTTTTTAAGGAAAGAGAACACTTTGAACCAAACTAATTAATGCAATTCAATGCTATTTATCACAATATAAAACTATAATATATTTGTCATGACTGTTTTGTAGCCCAGAGCCCTGTTAGAAAAGAAATACTTTTGTCTATAACGTGTATGACTAAGGAAATCACGCTCAGAATCTAACAATTTGCTACATAGAAAACAGCACAATGAAAGCATTGAGACAACTGAAACATGTCATGTGATATGTTTTTCCCTCACCCTCCACTGGATGTCCCCGTTGAAGAGTTCACTCTTAGCAATGTCAACCCTGTTCCATGTGACAGCAAGCTTCAGCTCCTCATTATATGGGCTGGCGTCTATTGATGCACGCTGCTTACTGGCTAAAAAAACCCCACAACATCAGACCCGAAATGTCCAATTACCTCCTCACATATCTAAATCTTCATAACGATGGCTTGTTTTATACATACCTCCAACCAATGTTTTCAGCAGGACAGTATCGAAGTCGTTGGGACCTTCTTGCTCTCCGTGGTATATTGTGATCAAGTCTTTGTTGTTGTAGATGCTCAGAGCCTGGAAACACAGAACAGAGAACAAGAGAAGGTAGAAATATCAGCTAGATGTTAGATAGATGTCTAATACTTAATCAGGTCACTACTAAAACAAACTTGACAGTGTGAAACACCTTTAGGAACATAAATGTGTACAGTTTTTTTTTCTTTTTTTCTCTCTTTTAACTAGTTGTCCATTGTATTACGACATGATGATGATGTTTTCTACAGGATTGTTAAGAGTTTATTTTGACATGTGGAAAATTTGTTAAGTTACTTTGATGAACTGACATGGGACTTTTTTGATCAATAGAAAAATGTAAGGTCGGAACGGCAGAAAATAAATTGGACTTCATCCTACCTCCCTTCAAATGTCTTTTTTCTTGTTGTTTTTGAGGGGTTTTTTTATACTGACACTGACAGTATCTTCAAAAAGGTCCATTCATCACTGCAAATACTTGATAATAAGACTGTGTGTCAATACCAGTGAATATTTAGTATGTATTATTTTTAATTGTTGAGTTAATTATTTATTTTATTTTTCATTGTTTTACTTGGTATTTTTATCTAAGTGTTGTACTTGCATGGCTATTTATATTATAGTATTATTGGGGGTTTTTTGTGGGTTTTTTTTTTACCTACTCTAGTATTTTATTCAATCACTGTGCTTTTCATTCTTTGCTTTCATTCATACAGCATATTTTGTATTTTTAATCCATTCTTGAATGTTATTCTTCTTAGAGAGCTTGATCACTGAAGTCGCCTTGGAAAAAAACCTCTACTAAATGCATAAAAGAAAAAGAAAAATCTAAAATAAACAAACAATGGTCACAAAAGTTGTTGCCGGACAATCAAGACTTTGAAGTTTTTCAGGGATTCCTGTTCCGCACAAACCAAACAGGGCTAATGACGCGTTTGTCTGGTCTCAGCTCTCACCCGTTCAACTAGTTTGTCTGCCTCCGCTTCAGAAGGAAAATACTTCTTAAAGCGTTCTGCCATCCTGTCTTTCAGATCCATGCTAGGTCCCGTCTCGCTGTCACCCTCACCAGACGACTGCACGACCGTGGCTGATGACAGGTTCTCCAATATGTCACTCAGGAAGTCAGCCACGCCCCCTGAGCCCGCCAGCACCAACCAGGGCATGGAACTTTTCAGAGACAGATCCACTCTCTGACATAGGAGACAAAATAGCTGTGTTAGAAAATGACAATAATATCAGAGGTATAAATGTTAATGCATTGGAATTTAAAGGCGACTCTGTAGGAGTGGTCACAGTGAAGCAGTTCACATGCAGGCATGCAGAGGTGACATTGCGGGGGAAGGGAAAACCCCCACCGCAATGGAAGCTTTCAGGTGGGGCCGACACCTAACAACTCTTCAGTAGTTGACCAAAGGACAGATAACATCTTGAAGAAGGAGGGGCCGACAGAAAGGTGTCAAAGACTCAGACAACTTTTCTGACCAGCAACTATGTAATCTTAAAAGTAATCATATGCTGAATTATTTTGTAATACTGTAACTGATTGTAAACTATGATTGTGATATTAAAATAATGAAAAGACACTGAGAAAACTCAAAGAGGTACATCTTAACCAACTGCTTAGGCTATACATTTAATTTGAGTAGAGTTAAATATGCTTACTTAATTATAAAATATTGGTATATATTTTTTACCAATACATAACTTTTTAAGAATTATTAGAATCAATAACATGTTTAAAGCTTACACTGTCTATTTGCAGCTGGACAAGAAGTGTTAGCTGCACAGAATGAATTAAAACAAAGGGGAAAAATGCGTTATGTAAATATTGTAAATTGTGCACTTAGTAAATATAAGAATGTATTTTAACATAATATGATTTAATGCTCTTTGCTCATGTGTACACATCGAATGATATGTTCTATTTAATTATTATTTAGCCTCATTGGAAACATCTAGTGATAATAGAAAAACAGGCAACATTTGTTCCTCAAAAACAGTATTGGAAAGAAATGTAGAGTTGCTTTTTACACTTATCTATTATTTTAATCATATACTCGACTACTTGTGTGAAACTAAGACTTTTGTAACGCTATTTCAAGCCCCAAATCACCTGAGTGAAGATGTGTTTTCGGAAGAAATTTTAACATTTAACATTAAATCACATCAGATTTTCAGCATTTTTACTGAATGGCCCCTGTATACAGTGTTTTATGGTGAAAAGTAGGCATCGGTACACAAAAAGGTGAGATCATCCTGACCATTTTGACATAAAACACTTGAAAATATTGTGTGTACTTCAAATGGGTAAATTTAAGAAAGTCTGTAAAAATGGAGAAAACACCTTTAGACCTCTGAGGGCTCATTAAAATAAAGATGAATCAATTCAATTATAATGATAATCTAATAAAACTGAACTATCTACAACTTTACCTCCAGCATGTTTGCTTCCCCAGACACCAGCATACACAGAACAGGAATGTCAATGCTGCCACTTCCTGCAAGAACACAACCATTTTCATATTTTTAATTTGCATTTGCAAATGTTCAACAACTGAATTGCACATAACTCTTCAATGATACAACAATAGTGTGTAAAAAAGCACTGTGCTGAATATTTGGACGAATCTCGGCTTGAATTTACACGTTGAGGGTCAAAGTCATGTAGGGGCATGTGGTGGCTTTCACCCAGCAAATACCAAAGGCTCATCCTCACAGCACTCACATGCACACATTCTGTATATTCTTTAGATTTTGTGTGCCATCAAATCTTCATCTTTATTTATTTTATTGAAATTTTATAATGTATGTGTAGTCAGTTTATCTTGTACTTTTGTCATTTTATAATTTTGTGCAATCAAATCTTAACGTATTTCTTATTTCACTCTAGTCTTAAAATTGGTTTTTAATTTTTAATCAATGTGAAGCACTTTGAATTATAGTTTTTGTATGAAAGGTGCTATATAAATAAAGTTTTATTATTATTATTATTAATAATAATAATAATAATAATAATAATAATAATAATAATAATAATAATAATAATAATAATAATAATAATAATAATAATAATAATAATAATAATAATAATAATAATAATAATAATAATAATAATAAACACTCACCACAAGAGGGTGATGCCCTGTACCTGCATCTGAACGTGTAATAACATGGTCTTAAGAGCAGGAACGTTCTGTTTATTTTAGCAGCAGAGTAATTAAGAGCTACTATTTTTTTTACAGACAGCTGCTTGAAAGCAAAGCCAGACATTGGAATGTTCATTTGCTAATAGCAAGCAACTAATATTCCCCTTTAAAAACATATCAAATCTTACCCCAGATTCCTGTCCGCTGGTGTGAGATGTAGTCTTCCAGTTTGGCCCTGAAACTCGTCTCCCCCCCACTACGCCCCACACTCCCATCATCCACCAGCAGGAAAGCCTGATAGTTGTTGTCCAGGCAGCAGGAGTCACGGGACGTGTTCTGGACATAGTACTTAGCAGGAAAACTGCCCTGTGACAGGAAGTGTACATTAATAGTTCACAGTGGGGTTTCTTCATGTAAAGGTTTTCACTGCACAAGGTAACAGGCGTCTGAGGTCACAGTATGGATGCACGAGTGTGCATATGTATGTAAATATAAAAGAGTAATGTGTAAAGAAAAGGGAGATAAATATATGCTATGAGTATTTTATGGAGAAGAGGTGGAATTAAATTTAATTGGAGTTATTCCCACCCCTTTTTGGCAATGTAAATTAAATTACTGTGCTGTTTTCTGTCTAAGGTTGTCTTGATTGTTGATTATTGTATTATTTATGTTTTTGTTCACGTATATGTTACATTTCATTGCATGTTCAGAATAAATCACTAAAATATATATTTCCCAATTGTGAGCTCACTACAGTACTTCTATTCTATCAAATCAGGAGTAAATAAGAGTATACGATACTTGTTGGTTCATAATTTTCTCTCAAGTTAGAGGTCACAGTTTTGTAAAAAAAAAAAAAAAAAAAAGTCTTGTTGTGATTATTGAAGACAATATTGATATATGTATTCAGTCAATTTGCTTGCTTGGGTTGATTTACTTCACATATTTTCAGATTTTTTTCAAGTCAAATGAACTATCAGCTTCTTCTTTTCAGGTTTTACAGAGAACCTCCCACTGTTTGGTGTCTCAAAACCCAAAACATCATAATACAGATGTTATTTGTGCTTTTTTTTAAAAAAACATCTCTGCAATTAGATCAACTGAAATTAAACAAAATCTGAAGCGTTAACTTGCAGCCTTTAGCAGCCTACGGGATGATATTGCAGTTAGAATTGCAATTTAATGTATTGCGCAAGATATTCTTCAGTTATTTTTTTTAACAAATTGTGTTTGTAAAAAAAAACAAAAACAAAAACTGGATAAAATAACTTTTGTTGTGTTACTGTTCCAGTGTAAAGGTTTGTATGTTTGCACACTTGTGTTTGAAGAATATTTGTAAAGAAATTCAAATGCTCCAATTGTCAAAGGCAAGATGTAGATTTTCCTGTTAATAACTAGTGACAAACTGTGTGAAATGTCTGACCTGAGGGTTGACTAGCTGTTGGCGGTTGTGCACAAGACCCCAGGGAGTGATGCCCAACGCCACCACCTTGTTAATGGAGACTGAAGAGGCTGCCGTGGCGTGATCCCGCACTGCCTCGCCAACACATCGGCCTACACCTTCACGCAAGCCTGCGGTCAGTATCCACGCTCCTGCATCCAACAATGATGAATGTGAGAAGAAAATACAATGGTGTGGCATGAAAAAAATAAAAGTAAAAATTTTTTTATGACTAGAATACAATGGAACAGAATAGTCATGTAAAAGATTGGGCCAATGGCAAATTTCGACAAAAAGTGATACATTTTGTGCCAAGTGTTTAGATCCATCTAATGAATAAATTAAAATTTAAATCGATTGAGAACTGAGGGAGGAGAAGCAATTTTAGTGAATTGTGGACAACAACGGACGAACCCTGACAGCAATAGCTCATCAGAGTTCGTCGGGATGAGCCAATAATAAAAATAGTCAGAACCCCCCCCTTTTTTCTCCATTTCAAATATCTGCCGTAGAAAACAGTGAACACACATACACATACAAAGTGATTCCAGTGTCAAATATGCAGAATATTCATATTTGACACTGCATGAACTGCACATTTGCATGTAATGACTATAGTGTTAAGTCTTAAGTGAAGTTGGTTGTGCAATGTTATAGCAGTAGAATGCGATTACTTGATGACTCGAAACCTTACACTGGTGTACATTTGTCTGGTGGTCTTAAAATAAAAAGAATAATACATTTTCAGATTGCTTGTAATATTTCTCATTTTTAGGGTTAAGACTGCACTTTTTGATACGTTATGTCAATTATAGTAGGAAGTTTTCTCCATCCTACCATTTGGAACACTGTAAGATTTAATTAAATATAATACAATCAACCTCTAACAATCTTCAAACATAGTGCCAATGGCCCTGTGCTCATCCAGACCTCACAGCTGTGATGTCTTGCTATCAACAAAAGGGAGTCATTCAATAGATGATAAAATCAAACCCACTGTGTGACTGTGTTTTTATCAACAAATGCCAAAAACAGTGTAAATGATATAACAAGCCCCCAAAGCTCTTCTGGGGTAACATCTGACTGAACAAAAGTAGGTAACTGGGTAATGACATATTACTGTGGTTAAAGCTGTTAAATGCTACACAGGAGGTTGTTGGTGGAAACTAATATTGGGGCAATTACTTTCTTTGATCTGGATTGAAACTGAACTCAGTGAATCAATCAGAAATGCAATCTGTTGAGAACTGAGGGAAGAGTAGTGATTATAATGAGATACTGGAAAAATAAACAAAGTTGTAAACAAATGGTTTACAAAGGCAAATTTTGACAAAGTGATAGGTTGTGTACCTCATGCTTAGATATAATGAATCAATCAGAAATTAAATCCCTTGAGAATTGAGGGAGGAGAAGAGATTTTAGTGAATTGTGGACAATGACGGATGCCAATGGACGGCAATAACTCACAGATTTTGTCCGGATGAGCTAATAATAATAACTAGAAAAGACCCCCCCGCCCATAATTAGACTCCATTTAATAAACACCGCTTTGTCTTTCATCCTAACTGTCACTCCCTTAACTTTTAGATATAAGTTTAAAAAGCATTCCCAGAACTCACAAATGCAAAAAAGCAAACCTTGCAAGTTTTAGCAAAGTACTTTGCAAAGTAGATTGAACTGCATCCTTCTTTTTTTTTTTTTTTTTTAATACTTTGCAATTTTTAGAATCCTAAACTTGACAAACTTCTTACTTACCCGATAATTTTAAGGTTTGTAAGATGTTTGTTTGTCTACAGAGAAAGCTCCAAGTACTTACACAGAGCAGAAACATCATGTGCATTATCACGCTGCTGCACACATATGAGTTATGTTCTTGACCTCATGTTCCTGCGTGTGTCTGACTATCTAGGCTTTGATCGGGGGGGCCTTCGAGGGGACAGCTACTTGGACTGACCGTACAGATCAGTATCACCGTGTGCCACCTGCACTTGCCACAGTAGTGAGGAGGAAATGGCCATTGTCAGACCAAAATTAGGACCAGGCCTCAGGGAGTCATATAGTGAAATGGAATTACATTTTGTACTGTAACTGCTGGACATTTTCCACTTGGACCAACGAGCAATTTTGAGGTCTTCCAAGAAATCATCAACATCTTAGCCACAATTTGTTAAGGAGATCACTTTTGGGGAAGGAGTTGGATACCAAAGTATATTATGCTAGACCCTGAGTTCATATATAAAAAGCTAATGCTGATTTCTGACTTAAGATGGTATCAAATCTATTCACATTTAGGGCTAATCAGAATAAAATGTTAATTATCATGATTTAACTTTCCCAAACATTATCATTTTTCTACCTCAGATTTGTGAAATGCTCTTGTTTGTCATATTCTAACAAAGTAACACATATTCTGCCAAATTATTGCGACACATTTTACATCACATTATCTAACCCAAACCCACCACGCAAATTATTTAAGAAGCTTTTGGTGCTTTAGCAGAATTTCAGTCATAACAAAATACCAAGTTTCTTAATACAACCTGAAGCTGAGAAATATTACGGTATTATGAACAGCCTGAGACCCCAGCAAACAGCTTTGTTCACACACACACACACACACACTAGTCTAAAACAATGAAGTAACCTTTAAAATAATGTATTGGATACAAATGTTGCTGAGTCATGTTTGACATTTTTCCTACTTGAAACAGGATGAGTAAGTTTTAAAAAAGTATTTCATTTGCAAGTTCAGAGAAATGATTACAAACCTGACATCATCTGTAAATCACTGAAAATCTTCTCCCATGCATCACTGTATGTTGTCACTGTTTATAACGTAGATCCCCAAATGTTGCCACTTAAGATTTTTGTTTGAGACACGCTCATGGTATGAACAGTGAAATGCAAGAACTGTCCATAAAGCCTGTACATCCTAATTATATATATATGAAAAACATACTATTGAGAAGTGAAGTCATAATCAAATATAAAAAGCCAAAGTTAAAGTGACTACTAGAACAAACTCTTATGGAGCTCTGGAAAAAAATAAGAGACAACTGCAAAATTATCATTTTACCATTTCTAAGTATGTGTTTGAATATTTTTTTTAATTCACTAATCTACTGGAACATTTCTCCCAAATTCCAAGGAAACATATTTCTATTTAGAGCATGTATTTGCAGAATATGACACATGGTCAAAAAAAAAAAAAAAAGATGAAGGCATTTTCAGACGTCAATGTTCATATTCACTTTTAAACACCATACTGATGTTCAAACACCAGTATTTGGTGGAATAATCATGGCCATAGTGGTGTTTTTTACTTCTTAAATAATAAATAGAATAAGGTGTGCTTGTGTTGGAATTCAATAGATACAGGAATGGAATGGATGTCATAGATGCCGACATGCTGATTTCAGAAGAAATTGGTGTCAACGAAATGTTTTTTCCAGAGCTGTATTAACATTGTGCAGAACCCACATGTACATGTGCAGTGTGTTTTCATCTGATCTTAAAAGTTAAATTACATTTCTTATTTACCTGTGCTCTGTGAAGCTTTCACCAGACCTTGTCTGATGACCTCCCGAACCCAGGTCTTCACCTTTGATCTGCCCTCTCCACCCACTACAGAAACTACCAGGTTGGGTGTTGGCAGACCCCAGTGAGCAATCATCAGGGTGTAGACCATAGATGGGGGTGTGTCCCATGACAGCCGCAGGAACTAGTGTCCCACATTAGAGATAGCAGACATAATTGATGGATTAGGGACTGGTCAGAAATAGACACAGGACTGTATTTAGTTTGGTATTCAAACTCAATTTCTTAATCATTTAGCAAGGCATTTAGAATATATTTAAGACAAACTAGCAGATCAGTACAGATACAGTGTATGATTAACAAAAGGAAGAATCTGAAGAACTGACTGCAGCAACTCTTGATTTATTTCGAGCATTATTTGGTGCAGCCCTAGAGTCAACAGTTCTTAAAACATTACAGGAATGCAATTCATGCAACATGTGATGCCAGGCACAACGAATCCCGGCCCTGCAAACATTTTAACTGATTTGTCCTATCTATTGTCATTATGAAAACACATTTTTTGTGTCTGTGACCTTGACCTTTGACCTACATTCTACAAAATTTTATGGGATCTGTTTTGAACCACGTTGCATCTATCCTGAAAATTTTATGAAAATTGGTTCTGTAGTTTTTGTGTAAAATTGCTGAAAATCAGACAGACAAAAAACAATACTCCTCTCCCCTTATAGGGGGAGGGGTAATAAGCCAAACAGAAGAAATATATAAGGCTGACTGAAATATACGCACATAACTATGCCTCTTGCTGGCTCCTGCAAACTGCAACTCTCCAAAGGCGTCCGTGGGGTATTCAGACGAATGCTGGGCGGTGTCCCAGTGGTTGACAATTGCTGTGCTGAAATAGTCTCCAAGAGCAACAGATGCATGGGCATCTCTCGCACCCCCACACTGGCACAGACTTCCATTACTAAGAAGAGTGGGAAGTTGATATATTCATGTAAGAGCAAGGTCATCCTTTCAAGTGGCTTTACTATTACAGAGGAATGTGCTAAAGAGACTTCACAGTACCTGAATGAATCTTCTACAAAGGTGGTGCAGATTCTTTTTTTGATGATTTTGGGGATCCAACTCTGCAAACATTTTCAACAGATTAATCAGATGAATACTGCCGATTCTATTTCTTAAAGTTTAATCTCACTCATTCCTTCAAAGCCTGGAAACCAAATTCAACAAAATCTGCTCCAATGGATAACCCTGACTCTTGAGACATACCTGCTCATACACCAGTGAGATATGTAGTACCTAAACACCTGACTGTGAATTCTGGCAGGGAACTGTAGTATTAGCTTGAGCTTGTGTATTTGTACATGTGTTTGTGTGTGGCTGGTGGGCAGTCTTCAGCACATACGCCACATTACAAGTCTGCAAACTCACTTTGCACTGCTCTATAGTAGGGGAAATAGGTGTCAAGTTTCAAAAAGCTGAAAGACAATTTAATCACAGAAGTATTACTGGACTGACATTGGCAAATGAAAGTCAAGCATGAGTGGTGTGAAAACGTGACCGGTGGAAACATTGTACTTAGTAGTAGTTGACCTCTATTCACCACACTGAAAATAACCCTTGTCCTACACTAAAAGTTAATGTACTTATTATTAACTAAAAGTACAGGGAGTATGAAAGTACTACTGAACATGTTTAATGATGAACTCATTTGACCATCTGTAAAAATCCATTATATTCTATGAAGTATTTGTTAAACTGCTGTCCTATGAGAACCATGCATCTCTACAACTGTCTTTCACAAAATTTGGGGCTGGGGTGTGACATGGGTTGCAATAACTTTCCTACTAAAGACAAAAGAGCATCTCTAGAAGTATTAAGTAAATGCTGACCTCAACAAAGCCAAATGAAGTGAAGAGGCTATATATAAAGAAAAGAAAATAATGTACAGAAGCAAGAAGATGACCAATACAAAAGAGAACACTGACCTGAAAGATAAAAAGTAAAAACTATGTCAAAAACAAGAAAAATGGAACAGAAAAACAAAGTATTATAACAGGAATGAATTACATGAAATAAGACAAAAATGATGATTGATTGAGTGAAACAAGATACAACAAGACTAAAACTTGTGTATAATTATACTTGTGTTATGAATAATGCAACATGGACACACAAAAAAACAGGACAAAAACTTTGAACAGACAAAATTACTTAAAAGACAAATATATTATAAAATATACAATCAGACAAAAACCATGAAAAAATAAAGATGCGACTCAACAAAAATATTGTGAACTATAGAAATGACGTTAAAAACAATAGAAAACACAAGAGAAAATATAAAATATAAAACTGATGTAACGGAACAAAAACATTATGACACAATAAAATTAAATAATAATGTAAGAGACAAACATAATGTGAGATGAAATTACACACAATTGATGTAAACGTCAAAAACTAAATTGTAAAAAAAAAAGATTTTACGGTATAAAAAAGCATTAAATTCACGTAAAGGTGTCTTAAGAAGTAAAAGGGGACGTAAAATGTGAGCTAAACGGAAATAATCTAGAGATCGTAATTAATTTAATTTTGTAAATATGTCCTAAGAAGAGTTTACATTTAATAAATACCAATTCATGAACCCTAAAATACAGATCTGTTTACTGTTCATTTAAGAATGGTTTTAATAGTGCATGTAGTTAACTCGAATATGGAAAAAATAGCTAAAACTGTCGGACAAATGTGATAGAAAAAGTACGATGTGTAACATTCCATCACCTGTCAGGACATTGAACACATCTCATATCATTTATCACTGACGGTTTACGCTAAAACAGCTAATAACGTTTACACAGTATAGCCTAGCTTAAACGAGTTCTTACGTGGTCACCTTTTTAGGTCAAATAGCTAAGATTTTGTTATTTTTACAGTTGCTTTGATTACGTTTGTTGTTGTCGACGTTGTTCCACATAAAGCTAACTTCCGCCGTTTGGACAGTAACACTACAAGCAACTACAGTGAATGAATAAGAACAAGGACAGTTCAGGATACAGCAGCCTAAAAGCAAAGAACTATTATTATTTTTAGTACGACCGTGAAATGATAATTTACAGGCTGCCTAAAGAAAGAAAAGGCTCCAGTCTGACGCTCTTCGTGACTCAAAGCCACAGCTGGGAATAAGAGCCAACTTTCATTACCACTTCAATGCACTCTTTTCCTGGTAAAACTTTGCAGCTGCGGTCGTTCACCTCAGTACAGTATCACGACAAGAGAAATTTAAATGGAAAGTTGACCCACCTGGTCCTTCTCGGATTTGATTTTGTCTCTGCCGCCTCCTTCCCCCGCGTCTCTCATGTTTTTTTTCTCCCCTTTTTTCGATCCAGGGAGAAGACAGACAGGGAAATGAAGTCAAAGTTGCATTGTGAGTGTATTACGACAAACATGCAAGCTAGGGCCTTGAACGCCTCACCGCAGCAGTCAGATGGAGAGGACAAGGTGCTAAGGAGACAGCACACACAGGTGAGGGTGCGGTTTCTAGAAAGCATGCAACTACAAATATGTCCTGTTTGGCGTTGGAAAGAGGAGTGGCTCGTGGAGGAAAAAAACAAAACACAGGCATTTGTACCTGTAAGAGAATACCTACTCATGATCATCACTGCGTTTTGTTGTTAACAGGGGGTTGTTGATGGCCACATATTTGGACACCACAGACAGACAGAAAGCTTCAGCAATTACTGGTTTGCTTGGTGTCATAGTTGCCTAAAATATCCCACTCAGGCCTGGATTGCCTCCAAAGCAAGTGAGACAGATGACTCAACCAGTTCCACAAAATTAAGTGTAATGAGCAGAGGATAATGTACTTAAGTAGGTTTGTAAGGTATCTGTTCTTGAGTGTTTATTTTTCTGACAATCTTTTACTTTTACTCCCTATATATTTTCATAAATATCTATAGTTTGTACTCATTGCATTGTCAGAATAGGCTTGTTACTTTTTCAAACTAAAAGTATGTGGCTGTACATCAAACGTAGCTTTAGAAGGGGGGGGAAATAAGTGGAGGAGAGAAGAGTCCTGTACAGATCCACTTTTTATAAACTTTTTGGAACCTTTTCACATTTTGCATAGCTAAATTAGTGTTTAAGGTTAAGTATTGTTTCATTCATGGCAAAAAAAAGCTGTTTTACTTTTTACACTTGAGAAGTTGTACTTTTTATTTTATTTTATTTAAGTAAATGAGTTGAATCAGTACTTCTACTTTTACATGAGTATTTTTTCCACACAAATAGCTGTACTTCTACTTAAGTACAGAATGTGAGTACTTTTGCCACCTCTGGTAATGAGAAGAACATTCATTATCTCAGTCAAATAAAATCAAACTTCAGTCGACAACACAACCAGATTATATGACAAAGGGATCACATATTCATTATTGGTGTCCATTTTCTGTTTAGCACAAACCTCACACAAACACAACTTATATTAAACATTTATTACCAAAACACTTAAATATAAAAAAGAGATTTATATGTATTTGTATATATATTCGTTTTATCTCATACAGTGTCCAAACATTCGATGTGCTAACAGAACATACATTCATAATAAGTACCAGTCAGTCAGATCATACAGAGATATTTATTTTAAATCACTGGAAACTATTTTGAGGACTCTCCTTCTCCTTATAGTCCATAAATGTAGTAATTTCCTCCTTGCTCTATCGGCCATATCCTTGAGGGTCGTTGGCATTTTCCGATTCATCCTTTCCATTCGTTTTGCTGATGTGGTATAAAGTGTTGGCCAGGTTATGAAGCTGGCACGTCCCAAGCTGGCATCCACGCTGAGGTGCACGGCGTGGACGCAACTTCACTTCCATACTGTCAGGTTGGAGGAGAAAAGAAGTCAAATGAGCTGTGGGTTTTCAAAAGATTTTTTTTTTCTCCTTATGTTATGTTTTTTTTTGTCCATGTCAGAAGAATACTTTTTTCCAGCTACAATTTTATCCTGCACTCATTCTTGTGTCACATTCACTTTCAAGACAAACTTTAACCAGGCTTTACACTAGTTGTACTTTTTGTTCAGGATATTTTTGCTGTCCATTACCTGTGTTTCAGTGTGTCCATAACTGGATGGTTGCCTTCTTCTGATTGAAATGGGATGATCTTCAGTGCTGGAACATGGTCCACCTGTGTGACATCTGAACTTTCCACCTGTGATGCCTGCACAGCGTATTCGGAGGTCGAGATGTCTGCGTCCAACCTACAGGTTTAGACAGAATGAGGTACTGAATTAAAGGTGGGTTCTTACACATATAGTTACTGTCTGGGTTGAATTTCCATCCTTGTCATCACATCAACATATTACTAACCTTTGAGTCAGTCTGAGCGGTGAGGCAGAGGTGAAAGGCACGATCAGCAGCAGCAGAACAGCTATCTCCATACCGCTCTGGCCTGCCGTAGAAAAAGTGATGGAGACAAAAACATTCTTTGGATCAGACTTATTACAAATGAAAGGTTGATATTAACTGAAATGACATGACAAGAAAGGTCAAGAAAAAAGTCATAAGTAACAGAAACATAAGTTCAGAATGAAACTTACCACCAAGAAAAAGCAAAAATCTGAAGTTCCAAAGGTTCTTGACTAGAGTTAGATGCCCAAGTCTGGCATCCCCTCTCCACCTCTGTCCTTTATAAAGAGATGGAGGGTGAGGGGGTGTGTCTATAATATGCTCACTGCTGCACCACCTCCCACGCAATGAATCAGTCAGGTTGACAGTTTTATTTTCTATTTACAACAGTGGTGATAGTGTCATAAACATCTTTTGAACAACAGTGTCCAAAACATTGCGCGTATACTTTCCATGTCACCCTTTGTGTCCTTTTTGTGATGTTTACATTAATTGTTAGGTCCACTCTTGACTCCCAAACACTCACGCACACCTCCCCTCCCTCCCAAGTCCACATCCTCCTCCTCCATCCCACTCCTCATTCGCTCTACTTGCTTGCTGAGCAATTGTTCCAGAAATCACTCTTTCATTTCCATCACCTGCAGGAAGCTCGCAGAGCCCAAAATAACCCCCAATTCTCCTCCAGGCTTTTCTTTATCGCTCCATTTTTCCTGTGACTTTTTTTTTTTTCTCCCTTGAGTCACTTTTGCCGTCACCATGTTTATTCCTGAAATGTCCTTCAGTCAAATCTTCACACGGACAAACAGTGTTTCAGCAACAATTTCTCAGAGTGTATTCTTACACCATTTTTTAAACATAGGAAAACATACTTAAGTGTTTTTCTTATGTCACACATTTTTAAAAATTCCTCTTATTTATTTGTATTATTTTGACATACCTACATATCAATATTTAGATTAATCAGATTTTTTAAGGACATTGTCACTAACGAGCACCTTTCTAGGAAAATATCCAATACAATATTCCATTGAATGTTCTTTTAATAACACAGTGTCACATGTAATCGTTCTCAGCCTCCACATTTCCAGCCCTTTTACTGCTCTATAATGCAAAAGTTCCCCCTGGAGTCCATTGTGTCATTTTCCTGTGACTAACATCTGTGCAAAGATTGTGTTGTCAAAGCTGGGTTTGAGTCATAAGTGGTATCCGTGCACACAAGCACATTATAAGGTCTCATGATTAGGCAAGGAGCCCTGTGATTCCCCCCATGATTAAGCATTAAGTAGGTTTTTACATTACATATTCTTTTATGACAAGTTTCCTCTTAAAAGCTTACAAGTGAGATATCGCAGATTACGTGACAAAATAATAGATTGTGTCACAGTTTACTCTTTCCTCTATACCTGCTGCTTGGCTTTGAGGAAAATAGTCAAGTGGGTGATAAGTTACGGTTGTATTTTTTAGTAGGGAAGGACCTAAATACAGTTACGTGCATGTTAAAATACAAAGTAATCTTTATACTTTGCATAAAATTATTGGATTGTAAAAGTTATTCTTTTCATTTAAGAGCTGTTTTCTTTATCAGAAATGTTTATTCAGTTTTTCATTCATGTAATAGTAGGTTTTTATGTTATATTAAGTACATTTTTAGAGTTATTATGAATCCATGTGAAAGGTTTGTGCTGCAGTAATTAATTTCCCATAATGTTGCCCATAAAGTTGGAATAAATATGGTTACCTCTTCTGATGAAATGACTGTGACAATGGGATTTATTTTTATAAAGATAAAGTGTAACTGGGACTCAGTATATCATCATTGCACCAGGTCAAATGTGATTACTGATCTGTATAAATAGGAATAAAAGGAAGAATGTATCTGAAAACAAAATTATTCACATTTTATGGGAAACATTAATAAACAAATAAAATGGATTAAGCTAATCTAGAAATGATAAGAAGTGACAAATATATCTTAGTATATTGTAAACACTGAGGTCACATATACTACAGAGCAGTGTGTCATCATCTTTTTTAGTATAGGGTCTAACTTTTTCATCAAGAGATTTATCTGTAATTCATGAGAATATTTGTGCATAAATGTCCATTTTTTCAGCCATTTCCACCTGACTCCAGCATATCTGTAATAGGGAAACCAGACACATCAAAAGATATATGATAAATCGTGTTTTGTTTCAAGCAAAACATATTCATTTTAAATACATAAGTAATTACTTCTTCAGTATTATCCTTCTGTGTAGACCCCAAGAAGACTACCTTGTCACCATGATGGCAGCTAAGAGGGATCCTTTTAAACATTAAAATTAAATGGGGAAAAATAAATGTATTCAGACAATGTTTTTAACATTTTCATTGTTGAAACACACTCAGCATCTCTAGCCTTTCAACTATAACAATAGAATAGATATTCATAGATAGTCATTGCTATTAAAAACAAGTCATGTTATTCTTTTGTTTCTTAAAATGCTTCAGGTGGCAATTTATTTGATGACTCAAAACATTTTTCACCAAGTGTTTAGGAATGGATGTTTATCATCTAATCCTAAAGACCAGGTCAGCCGCATTTCACAAAATCTTCATCAAGACGCATGTTTTTGACAGAACTGAGTATTTACATTGGTCTGGCAATTACATTTATAACACTAGAAAAGCACTCTGAGAGCGCAAACCTCCGCCAAGGCAGACCCCCCCTGAATGAAGAGAGGTCCACCAGGGAGGTTGTTTTTGTCTGTCTGTTAGTTAGCAAGATAACTCAAAAAGTTATGGACAGATCTTGAAATTTTACATTGCGGTAAATGAAGAATACATTTCAAAGTGATCCAGAATCCAGGATCTGTTCCGGATCATCACCAAAACCTAATAATTTGTTCCGTGTGACACCCCCAACACGTCATGAAATTTTCATCAAGATCCGTCCATAACTTTTTGACTTTATAACTTTTATCTTGCTAACTAACAGATAGACAAACAAACTCTGGCAAAAACATAACCTCCTTGGCGGACCTCTCTTCATTCATCTTTATTACAAATGAAAGCATATTTTGTCAACCATGTTGCATTTATTTTGTATCATTTACAAGGTATTCAACATTTAAATATTTGAAGGAACCTGTACACAACAAAGAAAACAATGCAATAGAATAGAGTAGAAAACAATACAATACAATGTATTGTATTGTTTTGTATTGTTGGACACATATTTCTTGAGAGTAGCTGATTTAACGATTAAAGATCTTACAAAGTGAAGGAAAATCATTATGAACCTGTGAATTGTTTTGCAGAATTTTTTGTCAATTTTCAAAAGTGGATCCAAAGAATAAAAAGTATTATTCGGTCACGAATGAAATGTAGCGCTCCAAAGATTCATAGAGGTCAACTGTGTTTATAATACATGAAGTATATTATGTCAAAGTGTTGTGACAGCCAGTGATGGTGTTAACCTCAGTCAGGATGATTAAAGGGGACCACCCTGCCTTTCAAACGTCAATGAAAACAGTTGTTTTGCTAAAAGGTCACTGAGCGTAATTCATCCTATTTAGCTATAACATGTAATATCCTACTTCTCAAGTGTCTCATCCATCTTGAAGGAATATGCCTTCACTTCCATGAGAACTGCTTTGACTTTTCTCCCGCTATCACTGACGTAATGTGCATCCTGTTGTTGTAAACTCTCAGCCACTTGCCACTTACTTTAGCTCAGTTTCCTTTACCCACCGGGCACAAGAGTGAGCATCCTGCCAGGAAAACCTGTCAGTCACTTACATTATCTTCTCACACGTTTCGTCTTTCAGAGAATTCAAGATAGATTGATCAATGTGTTTGTTTTTATCTTAACAGTACACCAAGTACAAGAGTTCAAAATGGGTTAGAGGTAACGTAATGGATTTACAGGAAGAAGAAAAAAAGTCTGAATCTGGGTTATGTGTGAGTGAAAGACTGATTGACTTAATGCAACTGTAAATCAGAAGCATCTGTAGCTTAACTATAGAAAAACATTAGGTAATGAGCACATGTTGTGCAAGCAAGAAATAAATAAGCTCTTCTGATTGAATTGACTCAGTCATGAAAATGGCACCACCTTGTGGGACTAGACACATACATGAAGATACATAAAGAAAAAGAATGTATTCAATTTACCTTTCAAGAATAGTAACGTGAAAATAACACAAGATATTTGATTCTATTTTCATAGAGTGTTTCCGCACACGTGTTTTCAAGCAGTGTTTCTCAACCAACAGTAATTAAAATTTGCTAAAGCAAGTGGTTATTATGAGGTCTGATATAAACAAAATTGAAATGACTTTTTCAATAAAAGACTGTGTTAAAGTAGCAGAGAGAGAAAGAGAGAATGAGTCTGTAAAATCTGTAAAAGGTTAGAGGGTCACCACTGAGAGATACAAGCTTAGAGTCCATTAGTGGATTATAACCATAACCACTCCACAGCTTCTGCTTCTCTCTTGGATTAGTGGCAGAGAGAGACGCATACAGGAGAGTGAATGAGAGTGGATGGAAAGCTCGTGAATTTAACAAACGGTACAGTGTTTGTAAAGTTGTGTGGTTAGAAAACACCAGGCAGTGAGTTGAAGTGGAGCTGGAGCCGTGACAGCACTTTTATGTTGGCACACCTACAGTTTATCACTTGGCTGATAAAGTGAATTTCAGAAGGTAAGTTTGCAAAAGAGAGTTTTTGTGTGTGTGTGTGTGTGTAACTTGAACTCTCTTCTATCTTTTCTTATCCTTTTTGTTTGTTTTTTGTTTATAAAATACTAATATGTATGAGTAATTAGTCATTCATTAACCAGGATGTACTTATCGGTTATCGTATTCATATAGTTATGAGATTATAAGATAAACCATCTAGTAAATATCTACCATCAAACCTTTTTTTAATTTTGTAAACATTTTCATATACATTTTTACAGAAATCTCCATGACCACATTTTCAGGAAATTATAAAAAAAAAAAGAAAAGAAAAGAAAAAGCATGATAAATTATGGTTTTGTTTGTGTAGCATGTGTAGTCGTCATCGTCGTCATTGTGGTGTAACTTTAATTTTGTTATGGCCTGAATGATTATTTTCCTCCCTTTGTATGTGCGCAGGCAGCATGGATGTGGACGTGGAAGGGATTATCCATTGCATCAGGCAGGGGGATGAGAATGGTGTTCAGATACAGTTGCAGGAGTTCAATAAAGAGGTACATTTGCAAAAAAAAAAAACAAAAAACATGAACACACACATACTTATCTACGCAAATTATGGTTTGTTAAATATAAAGAGTCTGTCTGTTTTCCTCAGTATGCACAGTGCTTCTTCTTTGATGCAGAGGAGAGAGACCGGAGGAAAGTAAGTTTATTCAAACAGCAAGCTCATTCAATTAATGGACAGTTTACCGCCATGCTCCTCTCCTGTGTTTATTCTCTGAAGCTCACCTTTTTTGTACCTCACTTCAACCAGTCCTATTCACCCTGTCCCTCCCCACCCCCACCACCCTGTCTGTGATTAGTAATTCTGCTGTATCAGTTGTCCCTGATCCTCTCTCCTTGCATGCTCAGGCAGATTGAGCCCAGGCCGAGCCATTCTATAACCAGCACACTACACTATAATCTATTCAAGACTGTCATTCATAGCCTGATGATCCACAATAGTTTTTATTTCTGCTTCATAAATACGTTCCGATATTCTTTTGTGCTGCCTTTCTCAATACAACTGGACTGTCTACGACTCACTTAAAGCAAAGGAAACTAGAAGAGGTACAGTGCTCTCAAGTTCTGGCTCTAAGCTAATTCACAATCTACTCTAAAGTGAAGACTTTGTGTCATGTCGTTTTTGACTTGTTTTACCAGTTCAGGAAGAATAAAGTGAGGGAGTACAATGACTCAGACTCTGACTGTGAAGAGTACAACCTAGAGGACCATGGACTCCTCCTCAGACAGGTACCTCATTTCCACTCAGACAGATAATATTTCCAGTTATTGTTCTGGTGCTAAACAGATCTATCCCTGTTCTCAGAATTTAGCCATTGTCCTTGTGAGGTTCATCAGAACAGGAGTTAAGTGTCATCTGCTGAGGGTATCTCTGCGCTCCCTGAGGATTCTCTCCAGGGACAAAAGGATCCTGGCTCCCCTGGTGACTGACACTGCTCTGCTGACTTTGGCCAAACTCGCCGGTTTGACCACAACTGATGCCACTGATGAAACCACTGACCCTGACACTGATTTCTACGACAACATCCTTGCGTCCCTCGCCGAGGCCAAAGTACAGCAGAGTCACGCCGAAGAGGACGACGACGACCTGGAGGACGGCGACCAAAATGAAGCCTGTGATGAGGACGCCAAGAGTGACATTAGCAACGCCAACAGCGGAGATGTGGACAGCCTCAGCTGGTTCGGGAGCCACAGAACCAGCATCAATGAAATGCACAGGGGCAGCATCCATCAAAAGGTGCTGGAGAGGGGAAGAAGAGACCGCAGAGAGAGCAAGATGGAGGTGGAGGAAGATGCGGAGGAGGAAGGAGAGTCAGGAGAGGAGGCGCAGAGAAAAGAGGCCATGAAAGTGTTGTGTAATGTGGTGTACAACAGCACATGGGCGCAGGAAAGGTTCAGCGCTCTCAGGTGGGCTTCACAATACAGTTAAACATGGCTGTCAGCTTTATGTGTGTGGGTTCTTTATTCACATAACTCAACACAGTTACACCAGAAGGAGGATAAATATTATTTGCACTGAACCAAAGACAAAATGTCCTTTTTAGTCTCGTCATTTTGAGGCATTTTTCAGCAATTACATGGAAAAGCAGAAACAAGGTCCATTATTGTCAATATACATTCATTAACATTTAACTGAATGCAACAATAACAACTCCTCTGTGTTGTTACAGATCATTAGGAAGACAAGTTCCTCAGATGTTAATATTAAAACTGACATACTTTCCTGTAAAATCCATTAATTGCTCTACAAAGAAAATTCCTGGTACCTAACCTCTTGTGTTTCATTCGTTTTAAGACATCTGCATAATCATTGTAAACAAAAAACTCAAGTGTCTGCATGACCTTGTTTTGCAAAACCATCTGGTATTATAAGGACATCTGGTATAAAGGCATGTATTTCAGTTTAAATGAATCCCTTATATTGACTCAATGCAGAGTAAGGCTTTTTTTTATCATTTAAATGAACACAGGTCATGCATTAAAAGTAAAAATAATATTCTGATTATAAAGATTAATCCAGAAAAGCTCTCCAGTATTATGTGTTAATATGTTATTCTGTAACATGTTATGTTAGATGTTAATATTAAAACTGACATACTTATGATTGTTTCCTGTAAAATCCATTCATTTCTCTACAAAGGCAATTCCTGGCACCTTACCTCTTATGTTTCATTCCTTCAGCCTCATGAGTGGCCTCAGAGAGTGCCTCTCCAACAGTATTAACTGCTCATCGCCCTCCAGTGTTCAATTCTATGAACTACGCCTCATGTTTCTTATTACTGCACTACGGCCGGAGCTCAGCACTCAGCTTCAACAGGTAACACAGTATCACAACCCTCCTCAAGCAGTGTTATTATACACTCGTTATGCAGAACATTTTAGCTTCTCGTATGATTTATACACATTTTTAATCATGTGATTTATCAAGTACCATATATGAGTGCATTTGTGTTGTGTGATTATAATGAATGAGAAGAGTATCTGATATCGTTGGAATGACTGGTGCCTTGACAGAGTTTCAGAATAATGTGAACACTTTCAGAATGATTTATTTATTATGCTACACAGATATTAAAATGTTACGATGTAATAAATGTGACCAAATGTCACCATATAGTTTTTCTATATCTACATTTCTTCTTCCAGGAGGGAGGGGTGTCAATCTTCACAGCAGCTCTGGAGAGCTGCCTGGAGGTTCAGTGGAAGGATCAAAATGAGTGTATTCTGGATCCACAGGCCCCACCCATTTCTCTGGAAGCTTCACAGCGTGTTGTAGAGATCCTGAAGATCCTTTTCAACATCACCTACAGCACCCACAGGCAGGAACCCAGTGAGGTCAGTAAATGCTGTATTTGTATGATGCGCAGCTTAAAACTAGTCACCTTCTGATGTAAAATAAAAGTAAAGCACATCCTGAGAGATGTTTGCTTCACACTTGGTCATTTTTCTCAATTGAGAGACACTCAATGATGAAGGTAGATGTATTTATGAGTGTTTCTCTCTTCAGGCTGATGCTGCTCTGTACCGACACCTGGTGGCAATGCTTCGTCTCTGTCTGATGAGGAAGTGTCTGCTGGCAGATGACGCCAATGAACTGCAAGGGTGAGCATCACCTAAAGTTAGGCTGAGTAGAAAAAGAAAGCATGAGAAAATACATATGTCATGTAATCACTTTTAAATGACAAAATTATAAAAGCAAGATACATATATTAAATGAATAAAACATGGATGTTTGAGTCATTTTCATTTAGGGATCATCCCTAACCCTAACCCGGTAAAAAAAAATAGTACTGTAATAATGACAATTCAAATTTTTTTCCCCTCATTTTAGTGCAAAAATAGGAAAATTATATTAGGAAAATGTTTACATGTACAAAAAAAGTGAAATTTCATTAAAAAAATTAAGTGTAATTTTAAAACAGAAATTACGCCTCATTTTATAATCTACACATATGTATTACAATGTACATATTGCAGTGGATCTACAAAAGTACAAAATGTTTAGAGTCAGGCATCTACAACTGAAAAATATAGTGTTTAACTTTATGATCAGTATAAATTGTCAAAACTGATCCTTAACTGTCAGTGTTTGTATCATTTTTGTACTTTATAAATGATTCCAATGAGCCACATTGAACCTTCCGGAGGGCGACTTTTGGTCCACAGGCGGTTTATTTGACAACCCAGCTCAGTTGGTAGAGCGGGTCGTCCTTTGACTGAAGGGTTAGCGGTTTGCATCAACATGTGGCTGTCCACATGTCGAAGTGTCCTTGGGCAAGACACTCAACCCTGACTTAGGCTCCCAGTAGGACTGACAGAACCTTAGAAACCTACTGGTGAATGTGAGGGTAATGTAAAAGCGCTGTGAGCACTATGAAGGTGGAAAACTGCTATATAACTGCAGTCCATTTAACCCTGAAATAAAGTGTATTTGTCTCTTTTGTCACACTCTCAGTCACACAGTCAACCTGTTGTCGGCGCTGCCCCTCCAGTGTCTCGATGTGCTGGTGGTGGTGCCCCTGGAACCCGACTCAAAGCAGTGCAATGGGGTCAACATGGACTGTGTTCACCATCTGCTACTGTTCATGGAGAATCGTCTGGACTCGGTGAGGGGAAAACTAACATGGCAAATAGGTTAAAATACTGGCTGAAACTTCATTAACAGTTTGGGACAAATTTAGCAGTGAGGCTAAAAACATGTTTTTCCTACAAAAGTAAGTTTTCCTAGTTCAAAGAGAAACTGACACATTAATTCTGAAACTGATTTCCTGCTTCTCAGGGTGACAAGATCAAAGAGAAGCTGACACCAGTCCTCAATTTGCTGACAGAGAGCTGCCGGGCACACAGAGAAACACGCCAGTACATCAGGAATTATGTAACATATCCAGCATTACGATACCTGCAGAGCACATGCATATGACACTGTTATTTTAGCTGGACCTAGTAATGATCTAAGCCCACTTCATTAGATCCTGCCTCCTCTGAGAGATGTGTCGCAGAAGCCAGAGGAAGGTTCCACTGTGAAAAGTCGTCTAGTCCGTCTCATGACTCACCTGGACACAGACCTCAAATACTGTGCTGCAGACCTTATATTTGTCCTCTGTAAGGAAAATGGTAAGAAATGCTGACTAATATACCACTATTATAGGGTTGAGTCTGAAAAATTCAACATAGGTTCATTTAGAAGAATTAGAATGTTGTATAAATTTTTCTGTTGCATTCCACATCAGTCTTCTATAAACATTTAGGAAATAGTAATCCCTTACCTCCCCCGTTTTTTTTTCTCCAGTGAGGCGTTTTGTCAAATACACAGGCTATGGTAATGCTGCAGGCCTGTTGGCCACCAGGGGTTTGCTTGGCAGTGGGTCCAAAACGTCCAGCTCCAGCACTCAGTACTCCAGTGACTCTGACTCAGACACAGAGGAATACCGACAGGTCAAAGATCGCATCAACCCAGTGACAGGACGAGTGGAGGCAGAGCAGCCGGATCCCATGCAGGGAATGTCAGAGGAGGAGAAGGAGGAGGAGGCCAAGAGGCTCATCATGCTTTTTAACAAGCTGTCCAGGTTAGTAATGTTGATAACACTTCTGCAATAGTTCTTTTTACACAGGATCCTATAGAGCGTCTTACTGTATAAAGGTTTAACATTCTACTTAATCTGTCTCATTTGTGGATTCTTTTGCAGAGATAACATTATCCAGGCAGTGGGAGTGGATTCAGAGGGGAAGTTGGTCCCAATGTCTGAATTAAGAGAAAAACCCCTCACTGAAGAGGCAAAGTCTGAATCTGAGAATGACGGAGAAGCAGATGAAGCACAGAAAGACTAAAGCATATGAAAGTCATTGTTTATTGATGTCTGTAAATACCCCCTATCCAAAGTGTGTGCAAACATATTTCTTGAAAATATACAAACAGGAAGAAGGGATATAGTTAAGATAGACAGTTTCTGCCAGTTACTCTGAAATCAGTGAAAACATAAAATTTTTCCCACTTATTTTGGATTCAGAATGTAATACACAGCAACAAACATGGTTGAATAAAAAAAAAAAATACAATATTACATTTATAGTGACTCCTTGAAATAATGTCGTCAAGTGTTATCAACTGTTGAAATAAAGTTTTCATCTTACTACCTGTGATGATCTTAACTCAATGTTACATTTCATTCCTTGCAAGGGTGTTTCCATGTAACTTATATTATACTTTAATGTACAGTTACACAACTTAATTAGACAAGATGATATAAACACTGTGACATAACAAAACAATTTATCTGATAACAGAAATTTAGTGCAATCAATCATTAATATTTTTGTACTACAGTTTGAGTTTAGCCTTTATTTCATATCTTTGTATATTAGTTTCCAGGGTCTGCAGATTGGATACCAGCTATGATAGTACATTAATTTTAAGACATCTGCATAATCATTGTAAACAAAAAAAACAAGTGTCTGGATGACCTTGTTTTGCAAAACCATCTGTTATTATAAGGACACCTGGTATAAAGGCATGTATTTCAGTTTAAATGAATCCCTTATATTGACTCAATGCAGAGTAAGGCTTTTTTTATCATTTAAATGAACACAGGTCATGCATTAAAAGTAAAAATTATATTCTGATTATAAAGATTCATCCAGAAAAGCTCTCCAGTATTATGTGTTAATATGTTATTCTGTAACATGTTATTCTGTAACTACTATGACAGTAGCTGAAAATCTCGTACCAGTATAAATAATTTTAAAACATGATCTGACATAGTAAACAGGTATTTTAAAAATAGTTTCATAAAACATGCAAACATTGTATTTTCTGAAATGTTACCAGCAAAAAGGAAATACTGTAAAAGTCTGTACTGATCCAACAAAAAACACTTTCTTGTGGGAGAATGTTGGGAATCAGCACATCTCCATCATCTCTTCGAGGGACATCTGCAGGTCAACAGACTGCAGAGAGGAGGCACCGTTCTCCACAGCAAGGTTCTTCAACAACTCCATAGAAGTCAGAACCACCTGAGACATAAAAACAGAGGGAGCAGAAGTCAGTATGACAAGGAGTACAGGAGTTTACATGGAAAATACAAGCTCAACAGATACTAAAGTTTTAGAAAAAGCTATCAAGAAAGTTTGTCAAAAGTTTTAAAGTTAGAAACAAGGTCCAAAATGTGTCCCAGACCTTATCACTGATACACTAATGGTTCAAACATAAACAGTATTATGCTATTATATATTTGTTTATATATATTAATATTAGTATTTAAAATACTTTTTGCTGTTATTCTACGGCCCTTTAGAACGTTGCGACAGCTCCCATTCACTTTGAATGTACGTGCCGCTGCCATTGCCATTACCGCTGCCAATGGCAACGAGTTTTGTCACTTCAGTTTCACGGCGCCATATAACTCCGCAGGTAGTTCGGCCACTTTGAAAGTAAATATTAGCTACGTTGAAATGGCTATGTTATCCAGTCTGTTAGAGTAGTAGCGGTAATAAGCAAGGGATAATCTATTGCTCACGCATTACTATCAGAAAAATATTTCCAGACAGGGCGGGAAATATATCCCGGTTATTGTACGGGTTATTACAGCTTATTACTGCTACTACTCTAACAAATTGGATAAAATAGCTGTTACAACGTAACAAATATTTACTTTCAAAGTGGCTGAACTACCTGCGGAGTGATATGGTACAGTGAATCTGAAGTGACAGAACCCATTGTCATTGATAGAGGGCGTTAATGGCGCAACGGGCGGCTTTCGAAAAAAAAATCAGCAGAACGCTGGCAGCGTCAATTCAAAGTGAATGGGAGCTATTGTAACATTCCAGAGGGCCATAGAATAAGCGGGATAATGTATTGTCCACACAAATTAGATGGCTGCTGTTCTCGTTTTGTGTCCAAGAAAGACAAATTTTTCTTTGGGTGTCTAACTCTACAGCAGTCTTGTGTTATGTTATTATTTCTCTGCATAAACACAGATGTTGTAGATGTTGTTCACCTGTGTAATCTTAGTCAATACTGAGACAAAATTACCTTTAGCAAAGTGCTGCTTGCGTCTTTGAGGGGACAATTTTTGGGGTGAGTTTGACATTTGTGAAACCTAATAGAGGTGTGTGAAGTACTGAAACGTTCTCTAGCTAAAACACCACTTCAAGATCTGTCAGGACACAAAACTGCCTTTGCAATTTAATAATAGAGAGCCTCTTTTACCTCCACTGTGATGAGCTTCTTCACCCAAGGCCTGTTGTCTGGGTCAGGCCACTTTTCCCCAAGACAGAAGAACAGTGAGCAGGGGGGGCTATCTTTTCCGTTGATAAAATCCAATACCCCTGGAGTGATGAGATAATCAATCAATACATCATTATATAAAGCCAAAATGTAATATACTGCAAGTGCTGCAACAAATGTAAAAAGAAAAGCTTCAGATGCTTCACCTACCTCGTATAAACTCTCTGAACAGGAAAAGTGTGTGTGGCTGCAATTTAGCAACTTCTTGAGGTTGTTTGCTCTGGTCAAACTTGGACAAGCTCCAGAAGACTCTGCTGTCACCGTGTCGCTGGCCGTATACCACGTGACCTGACACCCCGACATCCAAACCCTCCAGCCTGTTCAGGATGCGTTGTGTCAGAGTGATCTGGGTTTGATCATGCATGTCTTTAGGTGTTGGCAGGGAGATCAGGGACAGGCCCGACTCCTGATCCAAAACTGGCCCAGTGAGTTCAGGCCTAATGTGAAATCAACAGAATACAGTTATTTTAATTTATTGTATTTATGTTAGGTGCTTTGTATAGTTACATGACTGAAAATTGTATAAACATGTTTTTGTTATAGGTTCAGTGTGTGATATTTAGTGCAGATTTCAACACATTGAATCCCCTTCTTCTCATCCTTCCTCAGTGTGGATTCTAAAATATAAAGTCCTTTCTTTTTGTGCTCTACCAGTGACCCCCCCCCAGTTTGTGTGGGTCGTATTGTTCATTTGTTAATAATAAATAAAAAATAAAGTATATTTAAATATATATATATATATATATATATATATATATATATATATATATATATATATATATATATATATATATATATATATATATAATGTCATACCTACAGTGTTTGGAAAAAAACAAAAAACATCTGGGCACCTCATGTATATATTGCATTAACAATCATTCTTAAGTCACTGAAATATGCCAGGTGTTGTTCTCTCCTTCAAACCATTCTTTGTGACACATGCTTTGTTCTGTCGAGGTCAAAACTGGATGTTTCAGTAGAAAATCTTCCAGGAGATGACATGTTGAAACTTTCAATAATTTAACTTGTTTTGTTTCTTTTCTTATAAACAATAAACGCAAAAAAAATAATAAATCATTTGCACATATTTTTCTGATGCAGCCATATCTTTTCAAACACAAAAAATAGTTTTCTGGAAATATTTCATGATAATATTCAATTCCCACTCTGTCCTAGTCAGTCCATTGTGTCCTTGGGCAAAACACTTTACCCTCCTTGCCTCCCGTGTTACTCACACTGGTGTATGAATGCCTATGAATGTTTGGTAGTGGTCAGAGGGGCAGTAGGCACGAAATGGCAGCCACGCTTCTGTCAGTTTGCCCCAGGGCAACTGTGGCTACATATGTAGTTTACCACCATCAGAGGGAGCATGTGAGAGTGAATGAATAATGGATTAATAATGTAAAGCGCTTTGGGCGCCTTGAAAAGTGCTATAGAAATCTAATCCATTATTATGATTATAAATTTGGAATGGAAACTTGGAAAGGCCCTTATCACCTGCAACATTGATACACCAATAAAAACATTTAGTTTGTCAAATGACAATGGTTGTAATGACTTATTTTTATGTTTAGTTAATGATAGCTTGAGTGTTGAAGCAATCACTTTTTCTTCAGTTTTTCCATTTTTGATGTAATAGCCATCAACATCAAATTCAATAAAGGAAAACACTTGATTTTTACTAAAAAGGGCAACATACAAAGGATAACATAATAAATGGTCATAAATCACTCATGAAAGATTAAATAGTCAAAAGATTAATTTAGGATGTGCCATAAAAGTAGGACTGGGTCTTTATGTAATAAGTATTAATTTAGTCATCATTCTAACATAATCAGTGAACGTAATGGACCTTTGAACACCACCTGCTTTTAAATGAAAAAGAAAAAAATGTAATTCCTAATAAGTATAGAAATATGTTGACCTAATCATAAGGCCCTCAGGTATGAAAAATGTTCTTGTTCATGATTTTAGGTGACTGCAGTCCAATTAACATAATTATGAATATTATGATATATGAATATTCAATCTCAGTACCTACACCCCCTTCAATTTTACACATAGAACATTAAATTACAGCTTGGTTTTGAGCTCACCTGTAGACTAAGCGGACTCCTGATTCATTCTCAACCAACTGCTCGGACACCTTCACCCCTCTGTAGTACACAATTACCTTGAACTGAGTCTCTAAGAATTAAAAAAAAAAAAAAAAGTTATAAATCATTACTAATATAATATAATGACATGACATCACAATGTTGTCAATATAATATAACATGACTTTGTTGTTTGAATGGTTTATTACAGAAACATGATCTTACTGAAATTATTTCCATCATTGGTCTGGTTCATAGTATGTAGAAACTGCTCTGCGTGATGACTGTCGGCTCCTCCCACAGCTCCCTCCATTGGATGTGCTGGTTGCTCTGGCAACCCAGCTTCACCGACTGCTCCCTCAAATGGTACTGGATACTGCTGTTGCCCACGCAACACATGTCCTCCAATCACAACCTGATTTTGTAGCTGCTGTTGCTCAGGAGGAGGCTCAAAGCCTGCCATGCCCTCTGTGGAAAAGTTGGAGAAAGTGTTTCTAGGAAAGTACCTTGGATACTGAGTGTTTCTGCTCATACTGCAGCACAGAGAGGAGAAGCAGAAGCAGAGCTGATATATAATCTACCTGCTTCAGGGCCAATGTTCAGTCCTTTTAGACACTCCTCAAGAATATCATGTTTAGGAGCAGCATCTGTGGAACAAATATAGCAAATATCAGGACAGCATTCTTTAAAATGTTAAGTAAAATTTTCCTCTCTAAATAATAATCACACCAAAAGGAAATACATACTAAATAGATTGTCTTCAGCAAGAAAGGCGCAATTCTCAAAGTCTGGGACAACCTGGAGCTAAGATATCAGAAATATACAAATGTATTACGACAATAAACAGCATTTACATGTTACTTCCTTGGTTTGTGTGAGTAAAACAGTCAGACATAATCACTTACTTCTTGTACAGGGAGAGGAAAATCCTCAAACAAATCAGGATCATTCTGGTCCTGGGAGTTTGCTTTGAGAGTGAAACCAAAACTCGTGGTTAATATGTTATTTCAGATGTTTCAATCTTTTATTCTGCTCTACACATCTTCAAAAATGGTCTTGAATTGTTGATTGTACACTTGCATATTAATCTGATGAAATCACAACACAGAAGCAGAAATCTAGTCATAAATGTATGCCACCTGCTGCCTTTGTAAGATGGGTGGTATGTGATAATCAGGTGATAGAAATCAGTGGTGTTTTATTCTACACAAATAAAGAGGTAGTTTGTCATCTCAAATTCAAACATGTAAGCAGAAATGAGATGTATCCTTGTATTGTACACTTAACTCTTTTAAATGACTGTGTTCATATGCAGAACTTTTGCAGGAATGAGACACTGAAGACCAATTATGTCATAAAAGAAGCATTCAGCTTCACAAACTGCCTTCTGTCTGGGATTAGAGTTAAAATGCATGAAGATAACACTATTAAATCAACAAATATGAATTTTGAAAGAAAGAGAGAAATGTTTTACATTCAAGTAGTCAAAAATGAATGCAGACTTTTGTGGGTAAAAGACATGCAAAATTTAATGTAACTATCACCTTTACTTACAATGAGGTTTGTAATGTAAACACCAACTGAAGGCTTTTAAAATCCAAGACAAAAAGATGCTGAATGTTGGATGAGAGCATAAATCCATAGCAAGTTCTCAGTCTGTAGGTGCTCATAGGAAGCATAATGTTCCATTCCTGCGACACAGATCAGATAGTGTAACCCTCACCTCCTGACCTTGACTCTTCTGGCCAACGAAATACTTTGTGAGGATTAGCAGCATCATTCTTGTTGTCAGCGATCATTTTGAAACCTTTGGCTCTGAGGGCACTGCGGAAGTTCCTCTTCCAAACTGAAGGGTCTCCCTGAGCCCGCCCATTTCCAGTGACCTCTGCCCAGGCCTATAGAGAAGAAACACCATGAAGACAGATGGAATAAATGTATTTGCACACACAAACATTTACAATGCATTCACAGGTGTGCCAGTATGTCTAGTGTTATGTTGACTCTATACCTTGAAGATAAGGATGTCTGTGTCAGTTGAGTCTTGCCTCAAAGCGTGTTTCCATGGAACGCAGAACTCAGTTTGTTCATAGTTTGTCCAGTTAACACCAGGGTAGCGGCCACTGTCAAGCTTTGACCGCAACCATGGAATGAGAAGAGGTCTGGATTGAGCCATTTCTACAGACAAACACACACACACACAAAGTTAGCAGGAATCCAGTCATTTGTTAGTACTTCAAAGTCATGATATTTTCTCCTAATAATAGTGATTTATATTGTGGTCTGATCAGTTCATATCAGATAATTATGCTTTATAGTTTGCAAATGTTGAACAAATGTATGAACAAATGTATTAGCAAATGATCAAATTCTTATTCTCATTAGCTAATAAATAAAACAGGTCGTATAAAAGTCATTATTACTTTTATAGTTTCATGATCGCCTGAAGAGGGCGCAAAAATACCAAAAAATTTAGGTTAAAGAGACAGTCTTTTTTAAATCGAAATTAAATCAATCAATAAATAAACGCCTATTTTTTTATTTTACAAGTCCTGCTGAGATATTCATGCTTTCATCCCCTTTCTATATTTGAAAACTGAGAATATACGGACAGACAATTCAGAATATAAAAATAAATGTCAGCTACTCATAAATATGATCAATTATAGCAGTCGCATTCACCTACTTATAATACTGTCCAACAGATTATAAGTAATAATAGGTGAATGACAACTTTCTGATGTTATTAGTTTTGTATTAATAACAGGAAGTCGTATTAAGTGAAACTTGTGACATATGAGTATGGTATTGGTAAAACAGAATACGTCTAAACGTTACACACATTAATCTAAGACCCGTGATCATGTAATTTTATATTGCAATGAAATTTTCCAACGATATTAGAGCTAGAAATGCTTTAAATGACTGTATGAGCACGACTGTCTATTCTACAGTGTCCTACCTGAGGGTCCAGTCAGGGAAGGATGGTGCGTTCAATGACCAAACGTGGCTGTTCTGGAGCAGGACAAAGTTGTCTCGAAAGTCTCAGTCTGTGTATAAGATCACCGTATGTTCACATTCGTTTATATATAGTCTGTGGTTCAGATGCACAGGCTTTCTGGGGAAACTCCAAGGTTCAGTTTCGGTTTTCAAATGTGACGTCAGCAAGGCTCGTGCCAACTGAAGCCGCTAGGAGGGGTCCGTCTGCGGGTCAACATTTATCACAGCAGGGGCCTCTGATGGGTCAAAAATAATAATAATAAATAAAATAATAAAATCAAGGACGATGCTGAGCAAAGTTACATTGCATTAAATGGGAGTGTTTGTATAGAAAATTGGTATTCTAAATGAAATGGGGTTTTTTTATTCTGCTTGATTTCCTTAATGTCATCAAAAAAACCTTTATTTTTCCCCTCCCTGGCACTTACCGATGAATAAAAATGAAATGAAACCGAAACAAAACGTCAACGGGGAAAAATAAGTGTTTGAAAAAATAAAATAAGTTTGAGTTAATAGCTCAGAAACAATGAACGTTAACATCATTGTTTAAACTGCAGTAAAACACAACTTCTATGTATATTAACAGTAAACAAGAAAAGCACTCTGAGAGCGCAAGGTACACCCCCCCATACACACACCCCGATCATCCGCCAAAATGAAATCAGTTCTTCCTGTTCACATTTCCGAAAAATCCTGAAAATTTCATCAAAATCCGTCCATAAGTATTAGAGTTATCTTGAAGACAAAGACATAAACGCCGGCAAAACATAACCTCCTTGGCGGAGGTTAGGGTTAGCTTACTTAAAGAAAAGAACAAGCAGAAGCTTTTGAAGGGCAAAGAGTTGACATAAATCATTACTTGTCCTTAAACATAAATACTATAATCCATGTCCTGACTTAATCCAAACCCTAAAACCAACCATATTCTCTAATACTGATAATCACCAAAACCTATTATAACCTAATCCAAAATCCACTGTTCCTCACTGAGATGGAATTTCAGCAGACCATACACTCTAAAAGGAAACTGAACACCGTATGTTCTTTGCAGATTTTATTTGTTTCTCAAATACAGGAGAGTTAATGTACAGAAGGACAAAGAATTTCATCAAGAACTGTACAATATTTACACACCTTTTTTCCTTTTTTATGGAAAATTAGATTGTTTTCAAAATAAGTCATAGTATGCACAAACATCAAAATGATAAAAATGAAATGACTATTTCCTCTTTAAATATTACTTATTTATACTCCTTCTTCCCGTATGGGAAATGGATAGTTCACTTCTTTTTCTTTGCACCTGCATGACTGATGATTGAACTGAAGCACAACAATGTTAAGTTTCAAATAGATTTTCCCATTCTCCTTTTTTCCTTTTCTTCCATCTTTTTTTGTTGATTTTTTTCATTAGTTTTAAACATTTTTTTGTTTTTGTTTTTAGTTGTTTTTTTTTTTACACCCACTGTATTTGATACAATATTTTTTGTCTCGACATCTGTTCTTTTGTATAGAGGGGAAGACAACTTGGATATGTGGGTTACGATTGTATACTGAACCTGTGGAAATCAAAAAGTATTTAAAATGTTAGGGCAGCTACCAAGCGCTTGTGAGAGTTTAAGTTAAAAACCTCCTCATATAAATAATAAAAATGTGTTTATATATTATCACACAGCTGACTGGTGCTGCCCTTCACATAGCACAGGATGAGAGAGGGTTTCTTAACACATTTCATGTTTCTATCTGTGGAGTCCATGTTCACGCTGCTCACAGCACACTTTACACACAGTTTAAAAAGCATTCTCACCCTCTTCCACTCTTTTCAAAAGCCAACAGCTGATGTTAGTCTTTTCAAAAAATAATTTATGTAAAAACTAAGCGGTAATAGTTTCTCTTTGAACTACTGTCTGTATGACACACAGTTAACAAGATGTCAGTGGCTCCTCCGTTGCCGTTAACAGCTCCTCCTCTTTGTCCTTTAAACTCGTATCTCATCGCCGGTCAACTCATCCATGACCTGCCAGTGACCCCTGATCCTGTGAGGTCCCCCTTTTCACAGAGTAAGACATTTCTTAAGTCATTGATCAACAACAGGAAAAAAGAAAGAAAGAAAAAAAAAAAAAAACAGAGCAGAGGCCAGTGTCTGAGGTCACATAAACAGACCCCCTTATGTTCATCAAGGGCCTTAAAAAATTTCATCCTCAGATCTTAGACTTGAAGAGGGTTGGGGGCTGTACAATAGGATCCATCTCTGTCCGTGTTAGTTTTTGTTTTTTAATACTCTTGCTTTAATTTATTCCATCTCTCCGTTTCTCTGTGCAGCCAACTCAGGCTTTGGTGCTGAGTGTGAGCAGCTCGATGAAGGAGCTGAAAAGGGTGTCCAGCCAGCTCTGGTTGGCCATACACTGCTGCACCACTTCCTCTTGGCCTGGGTCCTCGGCCGCCTGCTCAATTGTGTTGGTCTGAAAAAGTGGGATGGAAACACAAATGATTGAGACGCTGAGATTTCAATTAATTGCTCATAAGCATGGTCAATCTGTGCACTCCTGTATATTTATCTGAACATATCTGAAAATTTCATCTGCAATCATGTACGAACTGCCTTTCAAAATGTGACGTGAAAACCCAACTGAAGAATATGCTTACCTCTTTCTTGCACTGTAAGAAGGTGTGGTATTTATAATGATGCAGGGAGTGGTAGAGACTGTAGATCCGATATGAGTCAGATGAGAGCTTAAGGTCCTAAAATGAAGATAATTAAGAGTACAGGTAAGTTTACCTAATTTGCAATGATGAAGCCAGCTACATAATATATTACATCAAATATCAGTTACAGTACATCGTGTGAAATAAAACTGAAACTTGCAGCAGGTGTTATGGAGGAACCTGGATCTATTTTACACTCTCTACATCCCTGCCCAGCTCATTACAAAAAGCTACTTTTTGTTCAAGCATTAGTTTCCGTCTTGTATCTATTCCTCATGCTGCAAAGTGTTTTCCCTTTTATCACACAGAAACCAAACACACTTGAGGCACTACAAAAAAAAAATAGGATATATTTTCATCATCTAAATACAACTGAAATCACAATGACAAAGGGATCCTAATGTCGCCCGTCACTCACACACACCTGGGGTTTAGGCAGGGTCTTTTTGACTCTGTTGAGGGTCTTGCGGTTGTAAGCCTCACCACTCAGCCGCACCCTCACCACTCCTGAGTCCAAAGGGTCTACAATGATCTGAGGGTAGGCATGCAGGACCTCCTGTTGGGGACACGAAGGGGCACAAAAAAATGCAGATCAGAAACCTGACATCTATTAAAAAGGTGGGGTTGTGCATGTACTAAAAAAAAAAAAATAAATCAGGGAGATCGTTTATTTATCAACAGAATAAGAGGTAGAATTTAAATCAAAGAAATGAAAGATAATAGTTCTTGCAGTCATCAGGAAGAGAAGCAGATTACCTGGTGCTGAGAACTCATGCTGACTCTCCTTAATAATCTCCGCTTCTGTTCGCTGAGGATGCTGTCAATCTTCCTCATTGGGGGGAGGTACAACTCATCTGGTGGCCAATCAGGTAAAAAGCACTTCCATTAATCATCATTCATGTAGCTGCCAATCATTTTTAATGCCAAGGGCAAATTCAAAGTGGCTCCTTCTGGTTGCTGATCTATCATTATTCCCGGGGCTTTCCTTCAATCCGTCACACCTTGTTTATTGGAATTTCCAAAACCATTAATAGGTTTATCTGAAGTATGCACTCTACAGAATACTTTAACAGCTCCTCTGCTATCGTAAGGGCAGTTTATCAAAGTGGGTGGCCTCATCTGAGACCAGGCAGTTGTCTCTCTATGTTGTCTATTCAGTTTCAGACGTCATCCAAAGATAAAAGGAGCACATTTTGAACATTTTGAACTTGCATAGGTTTCTTTAAGCTGCAGAAAAATGTTCCCAAGCAGGCAGATCTGGTTTGGCTACAGTCTGTCTGAGCTTTTGTCTCTGTTACACCCTACTAAGTGTCAGTAGATTTGTAAAAGAGGCTTACATTGTAAATATTCGGAGGGGGAAGGATTTGTTATGTGCAGTTCTCACCGTCAGTGTCCTCAAGAGCTTGGATCATGTCTGGATCCAGGGCTGTGCTGACCAGCATCTCCACATAGCTCCTGAACATCTCCCTCATAGCACGGTTATTCACTCCGCCTTTCACTGGCACTGAGAGGAAACAGAAAAGTGAAAACCTTCAGATACCTAGCATTACATGCATCCATAAATACAATACAACACCTGTGTGAGATGCAAAGCTATTCAAAATAACTTCTAATGGCATAAAAACTGAAAATGTTATCTCACTTTCATTCTCACTGGCAGCCTCATCTGATGAGTCCGAGTCAGATGATGAGGGGACCTCTTTCAACCACTTCTTCCTCTTCTTCGGTGGTGGCTCTGCCTTCACTTTGGTCATCTTGGATTTGGGTGGGCGGTCAGGCTTTTCCTTTTCTTTCCTCTCCACTGCCTTCCTTCCCTCCTTTTCTCTCCCCCTTTCTGCTCCACGTTTGTCCACTTTCTCCTGTTGCATCTGAACTCGTTTCTCCTTTTCCTTCTCTCTCTCCTTCTCAGCCTCCCTGTCTTTCACTTTTTCCCTGGCTTTGGGTACTGTAGCTGGGACTTCTTTTTTCTCACGTGGTTCTTTTGTTGTTGTCATCGTTTTGGTCTTCTCCCTCTGTTCAACTTGGATGGGCGGAGCCACTCTCTCCTCTTTCTCTGGTACCCTCGACGGTACCTGTGTGGTGGGAGGGGAGGCCATTCTGGGGAGGCTCTGGCGTCTGTGCACAGGAGACAAGTATTACAGTGATAGAAATCTCCTTGTCCTATCATTGGTAATCACCTCTTCCAGCCATCCCTACTTGACTGAGCCTTTAAGGAATGGCACAGAATGGGTTTATAAATGCTTCAATGATTTAGTTTTTGATAACTGTTTTGCATCCTTCAAACATCTTTGTACCACATTCAACCTTCCTAGAAGTCTTAAAAAAAAAAAAAAAAAGACGCTTGTGAATTAGACACTTCCTCTGTTCATAGTTACCCAATGCTAGTTTTGCAGAACATCTCCTTTCCTTCGATCCCTCACATAAATGCTTAATGTCAGTCATTTATGACAGAATAACCCAGATTAGATTTGCCCTTCTGGTCAAAATTAAGAAAACTTAGTAGCAAGATTTAAATGTTTCATTGACTGAAACTATTTTCAAATTAATTAATGCAACATAATTTTGCACCAGCCACCGTCTTTTCCAGTTTAAGGTTGTTCACAGAGCACACTGGTCTAAGGTCAAACTGTTACGTATTTATCAAGATGAGAATCCCCACTATTATAAATGTTTATCAGGTGACTGCTACCTCCCTGTTTTGGTTGGTTCCTGCCCTTCAAAAATTCTGGAAAGATGCATTTCAAACTTTATCTTCTGTATTCAAAGTTGCCATATGTCCTAAACCTTTTCCAAGCATCTTTGGGGGAAAGGGGGCTTGACACCATCTCAGTGCACTGTCATATCATTTTCAGGTTTGCTGGCTAGATGTGCCTGATGGAAAGGTGCTGTCTCACCCACACATACTCAATGGTAGGAGGTCTTGGTTTTGAAAAATGCCACCGCTATTCACTTTACATTGGATATGATATTTTGAAAGATAGGGGGGGCTTTTGTAATTTAGTTCCACTGACTTCTTTGGCAAACTCTAACTCAACACCCAGCTCACGATTGTATCATGTTTTGTTTTTTTTTTTTAAGTTTGACATTTGTTTTCTGTATTGAAAATTTTTGTTTAACATATACCCCATATTTCATTTCACACTAGGAAATCAATATCATAATATTTGATATTGATTTAAGATATCTCCATTATTATTTTAGTGAGGGCTGAGGTAATTAAGACACTCCACCTGACACAATTTACCCAGGGTATCACACTGAACTCATATTAACCTTGGATAACAACCCCCTGCCTCCCAAATGGAAGCTTCTCTTTTTTATTAAAGGAAATGGCTAGACTAAATTCAGTGAAAAAGATGTAACAATGACAGATATTAGTACCTGAGAGCAGGTGTGGCTCTGCGCCAAGGTCTTCGGGAGCACACTCTTACGTAATCCTTCTTGTTGACATTCTCCAAAAACTTGACATAGATTCTCTGGTAACGCTTCTTTGCATCTCCAAAGTAGCCAAGATACTGAGCCAAATATAGATAAAATTGAATTAATAGATATACGACAATACAACTAAAGACTGACATATCTATATTCAGAAGAGATAACTCACAGATTTAGAATTACATGACACATGTTATTAGACCAAAGCATTATTTACCAGACTCACTACAGGAGGGCTGGTTCATGAATGTTCTAAAAGATATTCCATGATTTGGATTTTTGAGGATTGCAATGGAAAGAACCATCTCTCACATCAAGTTCAAAATCAAATTAATTTCTACTGAGAAGTCACTGAAGATTATAGTTTAGGATTCAGATATTTTCAAACCCATCCTAACCTATGGATGGGAGCACTGTTATCCTGAAGATAAGTCCCACCAGGGTAAACATGATAGGCTGTAATAAATGTCAGCACAAATTTGGATGGATTTGCAAAAACCCAAAGTCATGCCAGCTACCAGATCCCCAAGCTGAAGGACTCGAGCATTCAGATGATATACGACTGACATCTACTCACCCAGCTGAAGGATGAGTCATATCACCATATCTGTCAACCAGTGGTGATGGTTTTTGCACCAATGAAGTCTCAAATGTGCATTTATTTTTGTAATGAGGGGGTTTTAAAACTGCAGCCCTCCTATAATGTCCCTCGCTGTGTAATTTTGGACGTGCTGTTTTTGCTGACACAATATAATTGCAACCTGCACATCTCAGTCACCTGAGGAAGAGTGGCTCTTCCATTTCCTTACACATTATACTATTGCACAAGCCTCAAATGTGCATTTTCCAACCTAATTTGATCCAATTTATAGATATCTTTCTGTGTTTCCTAATGTCACTGTTCATATTGAATCACAGGCCAGGTGAGCCGTCTTTATGACTGAAGTTCCTGCTGTGCTTTTCCTCTTGCCATTTTGATCCAAAGTAAACATTAATTTCAACTCATGTTTAAAAATATGACAAAGGTCTATAAAACGTCCATCACTTAGCTGTAGAATTCAATCACCCATGTATTTTACATCTCAGTGAAAAGTACATTGTTTAACCATATGCAATGATGCTTCTGCAGCTGTGAAAAGAGTGCAAATAAAAGCGACTGTGTGGGTTGATGACTGAGTGCTTGGTGTAAACTTACATTGCTTGTGGCGCAGAACTGCCTTTGGCCATCTTTGATCTCTGGGCTGAACTTCTGCAGCAGGGCTTTCTGCACCCTCCAGATGGGAGGAGGCTCACGGCCTGTCTGCAGGGCCAGCTGTGTCCAAACACATGACATGCAAGTTAAGATGAAATGTGCTACATCCAAGAGCTACTTGAGGCTGGAACATTTTTTGACCCATTTCACAATTTAATCAAGTTTATTTGATCATCATCTCAAAAGCTAATTCTATATCACAATAATTTTTAGGCTCTGATTTTTACACTTTTATATACACAAAGAAAAGAAAGAAGTTCCACACATTCAAGTACCTTTAGAGTACGAATGTCTTCTACTCGCACAACAAACTCATCCCTTTCTCTGAAGATGCCCTCCCCTCCACTCTCACTCTCGTCCTCCTCACTCTCTCCAACAATGGCAGCGTCTTCCTGTTTCTGTGCCAGGTGCAGGGAGGTGATCTTAGGGGGTGGGCGCTCCTCGGGAGAAGCAGGAGACTCCGGTGAAGGCATGGGAGAGTCTTTTTGTGTCGTGGAAGGGGGAGGAGAGGTGGTCTGAGGAGGTGGTGGAGGAGTGGAAGGTGGAGGTAGGGTGGCAGGAGGGGGTTGCGGTGGTGAAGGGGGTGTGGGAGCAACAGGGCTTGGAGGCTGGGAGTTCTCCTGCTGTTGCTCTGGTGGAGGAGGGGGTGAGGGGAGAGAGAGAGGAGGGAGGGGTGAGTGACAGGGTGATGATGATGATGCTGGAGAAGGAGGGGCAGAGGGGGGTTCAGGAGTTGCTGGTGCTGGGGGTATCTCAGGAAGGGATGCTGAGGAAAAAAAAAAGAAAAGTTAAGATAAAGTAAATTGCGTTCATGGATGGGTTCATATTAATGCCAATTCATTCTAAAAGACTATATTGAAATCAATTGTCAAATACATAATGAACAGACAAAATATGCAATACAAACAAACCTGCAGCTGTACAGCCCTCATGACATTCATGTTGTAATAAAACCAAGTTTCATTTCAGAATTAATGCAATAAAAACAGGAATATCATAAACTTTGCTTCAAGTTGAACAAACGGCAGTCTTTGTAAGTTACAGGTTACACATATTTCCTAATTACATGTAACATTTGTTGCATCACTGTTTTGATCACATGAGACATAACTACTTCTCTTGAGAGAAATGTTATTTACCCAGTTACTAATAATGTAGACTTGTCTAAAAAGATGCTCCCATTTTAGGATGTTAGTTTACTTATTTTAGATGTTAGTTTACTTAGTGTCATCTACAATGTATCTGCCACTGATTTAATACATTTAAATAGAAACAAAACAAACAGATTAAAAGGCAAGCAGCCAAAATCTCCACAAAAAGGAAAAGAAGTCATACTTTCAAGCTTAGGGGCTCCCAGAGTTTCCAGTTGTGGTTCTCTCTCCTCCGTCATATCACTCTCGCCATCTCCTCCTATGCTCCTCTCCTCCTCTTCCTCCTCCTCCTCCTCCTCATTGTCATCCTCTCTGTTCTCACCCATGTCTCCATCTTCTTGTTGCAGGACATCTGGCTCATTGGACTGAGGTTGAGTAAGGGGGGTATGCAGGGGCTGCTGTGGGCTAAGTGTTGGAGGTGGCAGGGTAGGTGTCAGAGGGGCCTGTGGAGGCTGTGGCTGAGGTTGTGGAGGTGGAGGAGGCAGCGGGGCCTGGAGGTTAGAGGTCAGCTGAGGAGTGTCATACAGAGCAGAGATAGCAGAGGAGATGCTCTTTTGCAGGTCCTGGTTCTTTCCTACAGAGTCCTCTTCATCAGAGGAGAATGAAGGCAAGGTCTCCAGGTTCCTTTTCAGCTCATCTTCTAAACGTTTAGGACTGGGACAGCTGCCTAGTGCCAGGCCCCCGTTTCCTTCACCATCCCCAAATGGAGCTGGTGGTGGAGGGGGAGGAGGGGCAGGAGACAGCGGACGCAGACCCCCAGATTTACAGGGAGAAGTTTCACCATTGTCATGGTCCATTCCTGGCGAGATATCCAAGCCTGGAGGTCTCTTTCCTGTCTTAAGGAAGTCCAAGAATGAGGCAACAAAGCCTGCTTTGGACTCACAGTCCTTTTCATCTCCCTGTACATAACACAAAAAAGAAAAATCACATAAAGACAACTAACTCTAAGACCTAAACCTGAAAACTTAAATGGAAGAACATTTCAATATTTTTTTTGTTCCTGCTCAACACAACAACAAATAAAATCGACTTTTTCCTCACCCTCTCTTCCAGGCCCTCGTCATCCACTCCTTCACTCATCATTTGACTTTTTGACTTATTCTTGTCTTGACTTCTGCCACTTTCTGTGCTGCAGGGGGGTCCAGGACTTAAACCAAGAGAGGGGGCTGAGCCCACTGACCCATCTGACAAAGCAGGGTCTGTCCCTGACAAAGAGTCTGTCCTCAGCAAGGCGTCAGAGGAGGACAGGGTACCAATGGGCAATTTTATCTGAAACAGAAGTAAAGAGTGACATTTTGAATAACTTCCACTGAACATATGAATGAAAATCAAAAACAGTGATCAACACCAATTAATAATATTGGCCCTAAAAAACAGGTAAAAACACCACTGACCTTAAGGGGTGGAATAGGCTCATGCTGCTGCTGTTGGGGCTGGTGATGGAGCTGCTGTTGCTGATGGAGGTGATGATGGTGCATCTGTTCTTGCTCCTTCCCGCTCATTTCCATGTACATATCCTCCCTCCTCCCGCCTCTCCCTCGGCTTCCACGACCCCTTCCTCTGCCTCTCCCCTCCACATTGAACCCACTTCCTGCTCCGACTGTTCCACCCATGTCTCCCATCATCCCTCGTGGTGTGTAGGGCTCAGGCATCGGGCGGATGCGGGGCCTGCCTCTTGGCCTTGGGGGACCCTCTCTCTTGGGTCTTGTTGGCTTTCGACCCCTCTTCTTGGGGGTATCTTGAGGCATGAGAGAGTGAGAACCCATAGATGAGTATCCAGATGAATGATAGAAATCAATGTCCCCCATTAAGGGGCTTAAAGACCCACTTCCGCCTCCCTTCCTGCAGCTCGATACCAAGTCTGGCAGTAGGTCTGGGAGCCTTCGACTGTTTAACCGAATGTCAGCTGGCTGATCAGCTTTATCCTCATCATCTTCAAACTCGTATTCTTGAGCATAACTTTTTTTGGGCAGTGTGTTAGGGTCACGACGTTCCTTCAACAGATGAAAAGAACTAGACTTGAGGAGCTTCTTGGGACGGGATGAGCAGAAAATGGGAGACTGCAGGCCCCCAGAACCAGCTCCTGTGCTAGTTCCTCCAGGTCCTGGGGTCAGTTTGGCTGCAGAGTTGTTAGGTCCAGCATTATTTGAGCCCATACCCATTGCTGGCGCCTGAGACTGAATCAAACCGAGCTGTTCAGTATTGACAGTGGATGGGAGCTCATGAGTTTTAAGGGAGTCTAAATCTAACGTCATGGTGTTGTTGCTAGGTTCTTCCAGACCGTGGCAGTAAGGTTCATAACCTTGATCTCCATGGTGACCCATTATGTCATAACTTGTGCCACTACTTGCCCCTGCTCCACCTCCACTCTGACCAGCTTTCATAGAATCCATTCCCTCTTGACCTGTGTGACTTTCATTCATCTCCTCCTGCCCTGGTCCTGCACCTCCGGCGCAGCTCGACTTATAGTCATCTGCACAAAACATGTCTTCCATTCCTGGAAAAAATGAACGGTCCTCATCCTGAAGAAGGGAATCTGGGAAGCAGATCGATGTTAGTGGGACAAAGCGGTTACTTTGTTGGTTCTGGTCTGCTTTCTCCACTGGACTGACTGTATCAAATTGATGCTGCTCTGAACGCTGTTGGTCTAGTTGGCCCTGTTGTGGGGTGAGCTGAGAGGACAACGGCTGCTGAGGGTCAGGTTGGGAGTGGGCTGAAGCAGAGGGTGGGGGTATGTGGTGAGGATGCGGGGGCTGTGTGTGAGAATGGTGAGAGTGAGTTTGTTGGTGCTGAGAGCTGGGATGCTGTGGTTGTTGCTGTGGCTGCGGGTGGTGCTGTGAAAGATGATGCATATGAGAGGGAGTTGATAAGCCAATGTCTGGCTCAGAAAGAAAGGAGTGAAGTTCAGAGGCAGAGTGCTGCTGTGAGTGATGGGTCTGCTGTGGCTGATGGTGGGATGGATGTTGTCTCTGCTGCTGCTCCTGTTGTCTGTGGCGCTCGCTACTACCTCCACTCCTTCCACCACTGCCTCCTCCACGTCTGTCCTCTGCGACAGCCACATCAGTGCCAGAGGTCTGAGAAAGGGAACGTTCCAGCATGTCTAAAGAAGAAACCACAGAGCTCTGTTTCACCTGGCTTTGCTCATGCTGATGAGGAGGGGGCCCGTGGTTATAGTGAGCTGCTGCCACCTCCAAAGCCTGAGACTGGAGTTGGAGCTGGAGCTGAGTGGTTTGGGACTGAGACTGAGTTTGATGTTTGCTTGAGCCAAGTCTCCCACCAGCACTTTCCATTACAGCTTGTTGTTGGCTAATAGAGTGCTGCTGTTGTTGGGGATGGGAGTCCATTTTATGGTGCTGCTGATGTTGTGCGTGAGAGTCAATTTTGTGGTGTTGCTGATGCTGATGGGATTCCATCTTCTGGTGCTGCTGATGCTGAGGGTGGGAGTCCAGTTTTGTGTGCTGCTGATGTGGCTGGTGGGAGTCCATTTTGTGATGCTGTTGATGCTGTCGATGGGGTTCAAGTTTGTTGCGTGTAGTGTGGGACAGCACAGACTGAAGCAGGTGCGGTGGCTGGCGGGATTGATCAGTGGGGGAATCCATGAGAGAAGCAGCTTGAGACTGAGAATGTTGTTGCTGGACTTCTGGTGTTTTCCGAGGATAGGGGATTTCAGCACGCTCTTGTGGTTTCTTTTGGAGCTCCATTTGGGTGTGAGAAGGTATCTGTGAGTGTGAAGGTACATGCTGAGAATGTGACGTGTGTTGTGGAGCTAGGGAGTGCTGGGAGTATGGATCACCCCGCCCATAATGGACTACTGAGCCTAGGTTGTCATGGTGATGGAGGTGGGAGTGCACTTGTTCAGTACTGCCTCTCCCTCCGCTGCTCCTGCTGCTGCCAACAGACCTCTCATTCCTTTGTTGCTGTTGTTGCTGTGGATGATGGTGTTGTTGATGTTGTTGCTTTTTTAGTGACATCTCTAACTGGTTGTCCAGCCCTGAGATGGACCCTGCAGACCCTGTATTACCAACTCCAGTACTAGATGTAGCACTGTGAGTGCGTATGACACTCTGAGGATGGTATCTCTCCTCAGAGGTTTTACTCATGTCATAACTCAGCCCTTTGCCAGAGTCAGTGGTGGGGGGAACTGACTGAGGCTGAGGTTGTGTCTGTTGGGATGTCTGTTGGGGTTGCTGTTGAGGATGGTGATGAGCAGCCTGAGGAGCAGGACTTGCTTGAGCTTGCAGCAGGTGCTGGATCAAAAACTCATCATCATCATCTACTTCCTCTTGGGATCTCTGAGATCCAACTCCAAGCATGGAAGTGTCAGCCTTCGTTTTAGAGGATGTGGAATGATAGGACTGTGGCTGGGAGCTGGGCCCTCTGGTGTCAGGGTAACCCTGTGGAGAAGCTAAGAAAGTGGGGGAGAGAACTGAAGATATGTATTTGTTTGAGCCTGCCCCTCCTGGAGACTGTGTGGGGCAGGCGGGCACAGGTGAGTGCAACCCTGGTCGGATAATGCCTGAGTTGCCAGAAGGGGAGGGGCTAGAGTCTGGAATATGGTAAGAACCTCCGCCACTACCTGCCCCACCTCTTTCATTTGTCATTGTATTCCCTGCTCCTCCTCCTGAGCCAGAATTACCACTTCCAGTGCCACTGCTGCCTCCTCCTCCTCCTGATGCACCACTACCTGATGAGCCACTTGACCTTAAAAGAGCAGGAGAATGACCTGGGGCTCCATAGCCAAGTGAAGGGCTTCCAGCACCGCCCAGAGAAGATGGAAGTGACCCATAAGCAGAATCAGTTCCATATATGTCAGTAGAGTAGGATTGGTTTCTTCCACCTAAACTCCCATAACCCTTCCCACTGGTACCTGAGCTCAGGTCTTGGGCTTGTGGGGAACTGAAGCCTCCATAAGACTGAGCCAGATGTGAAGTTGGAGGCTGACTGGGAGAGTATGACTGGGTCTGCTGTTGCGGTGGAGTTTGACCAGTTAGAGCAGAGGTGGGAGTTTTCACTGGGGGCACGGGAGACCCGTATCCTGAGAGACAGGATTTGGGAAGAGACTGGGGGGTTGAAGTAGAGGTTGGAGGTGGCTGCTGCTGTGGGGTTGGAGGTGGTGGAGCTGGCTGAGGGGGTGGCTGTTGTCTCGAAGGGGCTGCAGTGGAGCTTGAGGTTGGGATTGAGTTGGAGGGATGAGCCCCAGAAGTGGCAGAAGAAGAGGAAGAGGAGGAGGAAGTGGATGACGCAGAAGGAGGTGTGTGAGGAGTTCTTGAGGATGATGCTGAACTGGCTGATGAATAGCCGCTACTGGAGCTGCTTTTGGTACCTTTCCCAGCGGAGGATGAAGATGAAGAAGAAGAAGAGGAATAGGGAGGCTGAATGATTGGTCTATATTGCTCAGTGCGAGAGGTGGGCTTATGGTCAGTGGGGCTCTGGTCACCCAATGGGCTGCACGAAAGGCCAGCATGCCTGTGGTGGGTGGCTATCTGCTGGTACCCTGCCCCTCCACAGCTGAGGTAGTGCTGGAGGGAGTGGGCAGCAGAGGATGAAAGCTGCGACTGAGCAGGAGTAGGCCGCTGGTAGTGCTTGATGACACTGTCCTGCCGGGGCACGGCCCGCTCCTGAGCAGAGTTGGACTGAGACTGTGACTGAGTCTGAGGCTGGGCTGAGGAAAACACTGATGCATTGTACAGCTGGGACGACTGGTCCTGGAGCTGTGATGACAACAAGTTGAACTGGTGTGACTGCAGGTGCCTGGCAGAAGACGCCTGGGCGGATGTGGCACCCGTGGGATCTTGGCTGCCCCTATAGGCAGCTGCAGCAGCACCCTGCGAGGATAGGAGTCTGTCAAAACCCAAGCTGGACTGGGAAGGAGCCTTGATGTGTAGGAGGGGGTCGTGTGGGGAGAGCAGACCATTGGACGTGGGACTAAACGTGGGTGTGTCCTGGAGGGAAAGGGAGGCAGCAGGGAAAGAGCGGCTGGAGAAGGATGCTGGGTGCTGATAGGCTGATAGAGCTGAAGAGGAGGGAAAAGAGCCAGAGCCGGGAAGGGCTCCAGAGATGAATAGTTCAGGAGGAGCAGGCGTGTGCATCGCTGTTAGGAAAAGGAAGACAAATGGCAAATTACACAGTATCCATCAAGCTATCAATTTAATTAAGAAATAATGACAGTTAGACAGTCATCATTTATTAAGAACTCCTGTTCCCTCATACATGAGTGTGATTATCAACATATGTGGCATAATTTTCTAATCTTATGTGAATATATTCAGTGATAACACCAGAAGAATGATAATGAAGCCCAACATTGGGAGGTTCTCTAAATGTCATATTGACTGTGGGGCCTGTTTGAATGTCAACGCATGAGGGAAGATCTAACACAACCCACCTGTCTGCCAGGATGGCGTACGGAACTGTGAAAGTAGGGATGAGGCAGAGGGTGGAGGCTGGGGACCCCGGGACTCCAAGGCTGAAATCAGATTCATGACAGAGGCATCGGGAGCAGAGGGGCTGGCATGATGCAAACCAGTGTCAAAGAGCCCTGACAGACCTTAAAAAAAAAAAAAAGTAACAATTATTTAATTCTCAAAAATAGTATACTATACACATATATATATATATATATATATATATATATATATATATATATATATATATATATATATATATATATATATATATATATATATATATATATATATATATATATATATATTCTATGGAAATTAAACATGTAATGACAAAACTTTCAACTAAACAAATGCATTAAATTTCATTTAGGCTCTAAATTCTGGGGGGGGGGGTTCTTTGCATGTAAATCAGGATGTCAGAGGCAGTGAAGCTTTTCTTGGAGGCAGGCATGAACATCTAAATCTTCAACTCAATTTAGCTGCACTGTGCACATTTTTCAATGACAATAATCTACCAGGGCCTGCATGGACAGACACAATTATTCATGGCTGGGGCCCCTTATGGTGGTGACATGGAAGGTATGACATTTATCTTACCCAAACTCCGTCCAGCTGCTCCCCAAGCCCCGCCTTGGCCAGAGCTCCCTGGGTGGTGATTGGTGGCATAGCCCTGCAGAGGGTGTGGGGTGGCGTAGGCTTGTCGGTGAAGGAGCTCAGACTCTGGGTGGGATGATCTGGAACTCCCATATACAAGACTGAAGAGGAAGGGGGTGAGGGACTGTGAGGTTCTAATGTACATGTACAAACAGTAATATTTTTAATTTGTCTCTCAAATGCGACCCCCTGAAAGCAAAGACTCTTGATATAAGGGAGGGATAAAATCTAATAAATCTGCCATGCAAGTAATTTGTTTTGCTATAAAAGTCCTACATGCCAACTGCTAACCCAAGGGTGCCTATTCCATTTTTATCTTTAAGCATATCAACAGTACATGTGAAAGTCAATATCCCTAATGAGTATAATTCGTCTTTGATAAAAGTGGTAATAAACATCTACCTTACATTCACTGCAGTGTTTTGATAAGTACTAACACTAGTATCCGAGTGTGTTATAGGAGATGCAAATTTATCAGACAAGCAGTGTTAAGTGTCATGCAAAAGTAGGTGAATGGTTAATTAGCAATTATTACAACACATAAAAAAATACACAAACATGACATAAATTAATTTTCTTTATAAAAAGGCGCATTTATCAAGGCTAGGGCGGGCTAGTGTTAGAATTGTGGTTTGCAGAATACAAATGAAATGCGTGGCCAGTTCACATTGCTAGCATTTGTGCTGCTGGTAGCAACGCCTAGCAGCGATGCACAGCAGCTAAGGTAGAAACTGCAGACTAGGCCCAAATGGAAAGGCTAGTCTCCGTTCTGTAAATAAGCAGTGACTTATCAATACGCAGATTTAAGATAAAGGAAATGTCCCGATTTATGAAAACAACAAGCTATTTATATGAGGCAATGTGCTTGCGGCCAATCAATATGTTGATGTAGCTAACAGCTGGATGCAAGTCGACGCAAATGCTAAGATGCATGCAAACACCAGAAACTAGCAGGGCTTGTTTAGCCAAATTACCACTTCTCACAGGGGCATACTTGCTTTAGATTATTGCCAAGCAGCTGACCTAGAATCGAAACAACTTCGGTATATGAGGTTAAATAAGAGGGAGTGATGCTTGCATCCACAGGCCTCAATTGATTTCCATGCAACATAACGCTAGCTTACAGGCTAACGTGAAGCTACAAGACAGCTATCATGCACAATCCATGCAATTTTCATCATTACCATCATCTCGTGATGATGGTTTTAATGTTTTCCTTGAATCAACCAGCCAAGTGTGATTTGACTGCAGTAAGAATATGGCAGTATTTTACTGTGGAAGTGATTTTAATCCATGTGAAGATTCAATTATCTAGATGACGCTTGGTCAAAAAGCTTTACAATTACCAATTGTCAGAGTATGGCACCGAACCCACTAAACGTGTCTTTTTAAAATCAGTTAAAATTTTCCTCCAAAAGTACTAATTGGAAATGTTTATTGAAACGGTGCTTCATGTTTAATATGCGTGTTTCTGGGGGATGCTATGCGAGGTTTGCTGCGTCTGCACTCCTCGCAGTTCCTATCAATCCTATGAAATTATCTATCAGGGTCTGTGTCCAGGCCTGCACACAGGGAACAATAATTCCTATGGATGCTCCAGACATCCCCCCACCTCCACCCCGCCAGGTCTACCTAAACCCACGCCTGTCAATCACATTCAATTCATATCCTAACCTTTCCTTTCTCCACCCCGCCCACCCCCACGACACGCACACTGCTCCATTCCTGTTTATAATATTATTACTATGCAAGTGTTTAGATGACAATGCACTACACATAATGGCAAGGCATGGGCAGCAAGAAGCCAATGGCGACAATTTGTTTACATGGGTCATATCGTGCCCTGCAAAGCACCAGTGATGCATGCACATTGTCTGAATCCAATGCATACCTTGCTTTTGCCGATCTCTCGTAACTCCATCCTGCTCCTGCGCCCAAATCGCCGAATCCTGTTCCCGGGTAATTTCTATCCATTTATGTGCTGTACAATGTGTGCGATGAGGACGAAAGCAACGAGAACGTCGCAGAGCAGAATACGGAAAAAAAATCTTGTCTTTCCCGTTCTCGGTTTCAGGCTATTTTCCCCGGTTTCATAAGCAAGTCCTCAGGAGTGGAAAACAGCATATTGAAAGAGAAATGGAGGGGAGGAGGAGAAAACTGGATGAAAAAGAGGGGGGTCTACGGGGTTATAATCCAACCACCTCCAAAAAAACCCAGTCTTTCTCCTTTTCCTACGCCTCTCACGTTTATCATTTCCACGAATGTAGATGTACTCCAAAATCATTTACGGTCATGATGAAGATGCCGCCGAATTCACCGGTGATGGACGAACTGCTGATAAACATTTGATTTGAATGCGTCCTTTTTCGCCGTCTCTCCTCCCCTTTCTTTAGGCTAGTTTTGCTACGCTGCTAGCACCAGAAAAGATTGCAATTGACCGGCCACGTTGGTATCAATCCATGCCCCAAAGACGAGCAAAGAAAGCCCCAGTTTCAAAATCTTTTTTTTTTCCTTTGCATGCAAAGTCGTTCCCACCCCCCTCCGGAGCAGAGCTGTGGGTTAGCAGCAGATGCTAGCTGTCAGTAACGACGCATCAAAATAAAACAGGGCTGCTTTTATTTCCCCAAATGCTCGCTCCCCTTTTTTCAGCTCTTTGGCCATTCAAGTAAAAGCGACGACGAGTTTATTCACAACGGGCAAAAGCAACTAGAGCGCGAAAAAGCAAAAGAAACCGAGCGAGGAAGAGTAAAGAAACTAGGCCGCGTTTTAATATTTTTTACTCATTTTCCTCCGGAGACGCCATTTTTGAAGGCGGCTGGCCGCTGTCCGTCCTCCCTCTCCCCCTTTCTGTCTCACCGCTGAGACTCACACACTGTCTGCGGTGACCTCCATTCACCGGCCCTCAGCCTGCCAACCAGCTCTACATTATTTTCCTGATTTTAATCTCATTGTTTAAGATAATAGTTAATCTAGTCTATATTTCGCACGGAAAGACAACCCCCTGCCTTAACCAGTGCGTTTGTCTAAATGCAGTCAAAAGTACAATTCTTATTGATAGTCGTGACATTTATTTCAGGTTAGATTCCCAAATTGTTTCTTATTGAGGGTTTTTTACACCAAATTTAATGTTTGCATTGTGATCATAAAGCTTCCGTTTGTATATATTATGCTCAATCACACTAATAAATTATCACTGCCTTTTAAATTGTATTTATTTAAATGTTATTTTCTCCCTCATTCATGAATGGCCCCAATAGATATACTATTTTAGGCTCAGTTTAACACTGCTGTCTAATATTTGGACAGTCTATGTTAGGATCTACCTGTAGTTGATTAAGAAGCCAGCAGATGGCACAGTGTAATTTCTGATTATTATTATTCTTATCATTATTATTATTAAGGGGAGAATTCACCTATCACATAGAGGTGACAAAGCCTGAAATGGACATTATTGCTCCAATCTGTATGAATCTTCAATATGTGTATAAATGTTTTAGGGCATCTGCATATACATCTATGGGCTATTTAGTGTTCTATTTTTGTTTGCAAGTGGAAGAAAAAAATCTTGATAGTAGGCTACTAAACCAGGATTCACTGTGTGTATAGTATGTGAGTGTTTGATTCCCTCTAGTGGTGGATTTCAATACTGTAAATAGGTCACTGTAAACACTGCTGTGACTGCAATATTTTTCTATTTAATAGACTGTACAATGTGACATCTTTTCAATAACACTCACCATGGTTATATCTTTCTGGTACTTTCTGTGGGCTATTATAGTTTTAAATAAATGAACTCAGTTGTATGTCAATGACTTTTCCCGTAATGTTGACTGCAGTGACTGTTTTGCCAATTCGAATTTTGCTAAAACATATTCACTTAAAACCCCCTTGGAAATAATCTCTATAAGTGTATCTTGCATGGTAGCCTAAATTACAGTAAACTTTTTCTCTTTCTGAGGAATAACAGTTTTTTTTTCTAATAATGTTTAGGTGGGAACAGTCTTTACTCAACTAAGATGAAGGGTAGGTGTTTTACATGACTACCCAATAGATGTAAGGTTAATAATAGAAACATTTATTGCATTTTGTGAAATTTTACAGATTATACAGATGTTTTTTAATGAGAAAACTATGCTTTTATGCTAAATAAGAGATGAATATTTATATGGTGGAGGCAGTGTAACAATTATCATAATGGGTAGCAACAGGGTAATTATTTTTTGACTGTATAAAGCTGAATACATGTAAATTAAACAGTATGGTGGATGTGCTTAGCAGGTGTTTGAAGATGAATGACAAAAACAAACCAAGTTGCATTGTAACAGCATTAGTAACTGCATTATCATATTATTCCATGTAACCCCAAAATGTTCAGGAATCCCCTTGACAAGCTTCTCTTTTTTTTTTACTTAAAAAGTCTACTTTATTTTCTACAAATTCTATTTAGACAAATTCTGCATATTTCAGGTCAAGCCCTTAAGCCAACAAAATAGTGTTAAACCAAATCAGGCATCCAAGTCTCTTTTCAGGAAAAGCCAGTCAGCCTTCTCCCCTGTAGTGAGTATTTCACATGCATTATGAGTTTTTTTGTAATGCAGATGGTTTGATTAAAAAGGTCATGTATTAGCATAAACATTAGAAAGACAATGAAACAAAGGAAAGTAGTGAAAGAATTCAGCATGTTAATGTACATACTGTAAATCTGACAGAGGGGTAAATTATACAGAAATTAGCAAATAGAGCTGATTTTTTAGTCGCGATAAGCTGATAAAAACTCTGAATTAAAATGCTTTGTTAATCAGATTCTTGGACTTTTTCCTCTACCGAGCTCATTATACAAGGTCACTGTCATGCCTCCTCCCTCCCTTCCTCTCTCCCTCCTTCGCCGCCTTTCCCTCCATCTCTGTTACAAATCTGTAACCACTTGACTGCAGCTCTTACATCAGCACACCTCCAGAAACTCCAGCTCTTCTGTCAAAATGCCAGATTCTGTGGAAGCTGTGCCAGCACCATGCCTAGTCATTAAAGAGGATGTTGACAAATGGTGAGTTTGACAGAAATTATGCTTGAATCATCAATGCTTTGAAGTGCAATTAATGAAATATTTAAAGAGCCAATCACCCAACTTCTCCACATAGTTTTAAACTGTTTGTGTCCATCATGTGCTTAAGGAAGATTTCTTTAAGCACAATATTTTTTCCTCTGGTCATTTACTGTCATTACTTAATGATTCAATGCACTGCATCCCATGTTTTCATACTAACTTGTCATAGGGTCAAAATGTTAGCGCCCCAATGGGGAGATCACAAACCTTATCAGAGATAATGGGTGATACTTATTCACAATTCTCAACAAATCCACTGTAAATCATATGACTCACTGTAATGACATTTGAATTTTGGCTGTAGACAGGAATATGTCTGGAGAGAATAAATAGACCCGTGGTTTTAAATAGGCATGTAACATGTATGACTTGTTGCTGTGGACTAGGTCATGTTACATACAAGCAACAAACAGCAGCCATTACGCCTACATACAGTGGTCATTAGTGTAAGTGGAGCTGCACTACAGATTACTTATTTTAATGTGCATCATAAATACAGATAAAAGCAGCTATGGTAGTTTGAACTGATATGTTATCAGCCTATGTCATATATAAACAACATTTCCTGTGTACTTGACATTTCCAGTTAATCTCTCATGTTTATATTTATATTGTGCACCTCATAAAAGATGTAGCTCTTGAATGAAAATTCCCTTTTACTTTGCATGGATACAAATTGTAACTCTTGGTTTGCTTTCCAGTATCAGAGAAAAGGGAGAAGAAGGCTGTAAAGATCTAATAGATGCTTTTCAGGCCTGTGTAAAAACCCTGTCTGAAGGATCATGAAATAAGGATCTCAGTAAAATGTAAGTATAAATATTCATTTACATTAATTTTGTATATATACAGATCTATCGTAATGTTATGGTCATTGAAAGGCGATGGTTATTTTGGTACCTTTTAGTGGGTGGGATATATCAGGCACCAAGTGAACATTTCCTACAAAATGATGTGTTGGAAGCAACAAAATGGGTGTCAGAATAATGAATGAATTAACAAGGGTTGTTGGATGAATTTTCCTGATTTACAGTGGTTAGAACTCTACAAAAAGGACAATAAATCAAACATCTGTGGGGGAATATCATTATTACTACCTGCTTAATATTGTGATGGACTCCCTCCAAAACAATGCTGATCCAAGTCATGGACTGAACAAGACGTCTGAAGGTGAACTATGGTATCTGACACACTGACCTCAGCAGCAGATCCTTCAAGTCCTGTCAATTGTGATGTGAGGCCTTCATGGATCAGGATGCATGGATGCGTGTCCCACAGATGAACAGATGGATTAAGATCGACGTGTCTTGTCTTGTTTTGTTTTTAAACCACTTCTGAGGTACGAACCACTGCAGACTGGGAACACATGCAGGTTTTGGAGTTGGTCTAGTCCAATTATTTAGGCACTAGAGCGTGGCTCTTGTTAGTGTCACTTCAATTCTTACATGGTGATTCCATAACATCCACATCAAGTACTAAATATTTGTTCAGTGAATAATATATCCTAACATTTGAAAGATGCAATTGCAACAAAATACAACTGGTCTACAAGTAAAATGTTTCCAGAATAAAACTAATGACATTTTACCACATACCATAAAGAAAACTCAAGTCTTAAATGCTGGTTGGCTCAAGGTTCCAAGTTAAGTCTTGGGTCAAAATGTGAAATTTTTTGAATTAACAAGAGAATAGGTTTTTACTCAAAAGGAATATTGGTCTCAGATCTACCAGATCTACTTCAAAACATTGTCTGCACATTATGATCCATTCACCTTACAGGTTCTTTCTAGTGGAATATTTACAAATCCAATGTATACATGTACATAAACCACCATATATGTGGAATAACACACCATCATATATATTAAAACATGAGCTACCCAGCACTTTAAATAAATAAATTCATCTTATTCAATGTAAGATTTAGCACATTTAATGTCTGAAGCAAATACTTTCTAAAAAAAATTGTAGAGCAGTGTAATCAAGTTTATTAGCTCATTACTTTTCAATGATCATAATGATTGCATGTAATATGAACAGTTTCATATCCATCCTTTTTTGTTAATAAAAAAGTAATTTGACCTTTTCAAGGCTCCTACCTTTTAGATACATTTTAATGAATCACTTTGTCTATAATACTGTGGTTTATAACTTTTCCTACTTCTGATTTTTATCACAGGTTCATTTTTACCCTCCATTTTCCCAGCGTCTCGAACTGGAACAAACCATCTGAGTGGAGAAGGGGGTCCTTTCTTTAAGTGAAATATATCTACTGTGACTACTGTATATTTCAAAATTAATTATCAATGGTCTGTTAATATGTTTCATACAGATAATATGTTTTTTTTAATAATAAATGAAAATGAATTAATTTATTATATAGACTGTGTTAATGTTTTGTAATTTCAAATGTCTTGGCTTACTAGAATGACTGTAAAGAGACATTGCCTGATGGATCGTCTCTCTCCCAGTCAAGCTTCTACACATGGTTACTCTTAACAGAGTTAAAGAGAGCCTGTTAATCTCTGCTTAATCCTCACATTACTGCACTAAGCAGTCTCATGTCACTTTTGCAGTCTGAGCTCAGAAAATGAGTGTAGCATCTTGAAATGTTCAAATATTAGACTGAACAAAGGTAGCGGAAGTCCCTTTTTGTATGATGGATTGTGAGGCAAAAAGGAGATTACATACAGTCTGGGTGTTGCAGTGTGGTGTCTATTTCTGAAGCACAAAGTAGGTCCTGATGCTGCAATGCTGAAGGAGAAGTTCCATCTGTGTTTCAGCAAAATATTATAATGATGTCAGTCTACTTGTCACATATTTTGATCTGAAAATGTCTGTCCGATCAGCATTAACCACAAAGTAGTAGAATGAGTGTCTTTCCTGTTCTATTTCTGCTCCATGGTTGGAGACAAATCCTTCTGGCTGTGTGCAAATCAACCAGCTAGGCGCAGATGAAGATGGGCTTTAGGGAATTATCCACCCACACACAACATTTCAAATTGAGATTTTAGAGATTTTTCAAGGCACTTTACAGATGATACATTCAAATATCCTACTTACCCCTTTTATACTGGCATCTCTCTCTGTGATTCATTTGAGTTAGTACTCAATACTTGCCCTTCAATAAGGAGGTGTAGAGTCGTCATCTTTAAGAGACTTGAGAGAACTGTTCATTCTTGAGATTTTTCTAATAGATATTTTCCGATATTTCCCAAACAGCTGAAATGTTATGTTCCTTGGAAGGACGCAAAGGACCTGATTAATAAATCTGTGCTTTAACAGCAGCTATTTTTAAGGCTCAGAATTTATTTATATCATAAACTTGTCACTGATTAGGGTTTCCTCTTTTTGGACTGCTTACTGAGTGTAAAATTCTGCTCTTTGATGTAAATCCAAACCTAATGTCTTACACATACTCTCATCATTATTAAACCACTGTGTATTGTATTGAACTGCAATTTCTAACAAATGTTTACTCACATATTAACATTTACCACTGTATTATGTATGAACATGTAGGATGGTTGTCTCTAAATCAGAGGAAAAGCAGGTGTTACTTTTTACTGCCAAAGTGTTGTTAGGGAAACTACCTTCTTATATCACCAGACTCTTATCCTATTGTACTAGTAACAACAGAACTATTCAAGCTCTATGCAGTGTTCAAAGGCTGAAGTCAAAACTGCTTTTTCTATTAAAGTTATTCAATATCAAAATTCAGCCTACATATATTGGGATATGACTTTTGATCAATATCGCCCAGTTCTAGTATGCATTATAACCTTTGCATATGTATGTTCTCACTACATCAAATAATGCGTGATTGGCGGTTCAGATTAGTGGTTAGTGTTGGGTTTAGGATTAGTGGTTACAAATGTCTTAACTTGAAATCTTGGTGTACATTGACATGCAATCAAATGTCATTCAATAACACACGAAAGGATGAAAAATGTGTATATGTAGCACCCCAAATACCATACGAACTAGGGTGATATACAATCCAATTTCATGAGATCAGTCTGGACATCTGATGTTTTTGTGTGGTAATTCAAATTATAACTCAGACATCAGAGTATGAACAGCATAACGCAGAGCTGTGACATCTGTTGTATTTCAGTGACATAAAAGTTGGATGAAATGTAACATGACTGTTCAGACAGAAGTCACATTGCAAAACATCAGACATATACAGTGGGCTATCCAGTTTAGGACCACATATGAAAGAGACCTGTGTCTGATTATAAAAATTATGACTTATAATTATTATGACAAACATCATGACCTGCATCTATATAAGCAAACATTAAGAAATGAACAAACAAACAAACAAACAAACAAACAAATAAATAGATAAAATGTGTACCACCTGGCATTTGCATTGACAGGTGAAAACAAACTAGACTTGTCAACAGTGACGTCTGATGTCTGTTAAGACACAATTTTTCATTTAAGTAAAACCTATGATGTATAATTAAGGCTTATTGTTCTGTGTCAGACTCTGATGGGAAGTTTGTGGCATATCCACTGAAGTGTGCTTTTGGATTCAATCAGGACGTGTACAGTATATGTTTGGCCTTCACACACTGCCTCATTGTATATCATGGGTCATGACTGTCTGCCTGAAGAAGGTAAGTCACTCACATACATTTACACTTCTACTACTGTGCTAAAATAGACCTCCAGAAGGTAAAACTACGTATAGCTGTGTTCAAAGTTGGTTCAATGACTGGTAATGGAGGAAAAAGATTGGAAACAGAGGAATAAAATTTTATTTTAAATTGATTCTGATATTATGATGCCTTGAAAAATAGTTTGGGGGTAACCATTAGATCATTTCTACCAGGTAATTTACCCAAATAACCACCTTATTATATTATTGTGTATAGAGCCCTTCAGCTCATTACCCATGCTGTGCTGCTGGAATGCACCAGTCACATTGGTCCAAAGAAATGATGACCGCGCTGCTATGATGAGGCCCTTAAATATTGCAAGATACCTATGGCTGAACACCAATTGCATGATGTGATATTTTCAAACACATGCTTGGTACCACCCTCTAAATTTGGCTGTTTGCATTAGCTGTAGACAGGCTTTCTAGATTCACGTCTGGTTCACCAGGCTACTTTTTCACAGCAAATTGTTGCAATTGCAAATAATTTTATATAAATGTTCATTATACATGTTCGTTGCTTTATATTGTGCATTTTCTGGAAAATACACTTAGGGCATGGAGTATGGATTTGGGGAGAGGTTTGGAGGCATATATGAAGGACTTCATATGTGTGAAGGAGCTGGCAGTGGCTGTATTGAAATTCTGTTCCATCACTGGGAAGGAATGCTCCACAGAGAAGGGACAGGCAAGGCCACCACTATCCCCGGTAACGTTTTGGGCAGTTAAAGATAGGACTTCATATAGTGTACATGAGCAAAAGTATGAAAATTGTGTCACTGCTTAAGTACTTTTGGACCTCACTGTAGGCTATACCAAAAACTGGGACTGAGACTTGCATTCACTTGCTAATAGGCTACTTATGTGTGTTATGTATGTCACTGTTACTCATTTTGCCAGCAGTGGTCACTTATATTTTACAAACATACAAGGAGTTTATTGGTCACAGACATAGACTTACTGGGAGTATGGCATATAGTCAAATTACATGGTGAAATGGTTTATTGGCCTTCACATAAAAATAGTATAAATGTATGTATGTGCATGTGTGTGTGTGTGTGTGTGTGTGTGAGAGAGAGAGATGGGGGTGGCAGGGTGGTGGCTGTCTGGTTAGGGCGGGGTAAGAGGTGGGGTGGAAGCTGTACAAAGATGGTAGGGAGGGGATGTGTGGGTGTGGATTTGGGGGGGGCATAAAATATGTAGATGTGTGTGGGGATGGGGGTCAACGAAGGAAGTGAAGTGCATAGAATGTAATCGAGCATTAGTTGAGGTTAGAGAGGGTGGTGATGAGGTGTTGAGGGGTTAAAGGCTGGAGTGGGTATGGGTAGGATAAAGTACATATAGTGCAGTTGGGATGGGGGTGGCCAGTGTATTGTGGTGGTGGCCACGGTGGCTCAGATGGTAGAGCGAGTCATCCATTAACCAAAGGGTTGGCGGTTCGATTCCCGCTCTGTCAGTCAGTCTGTTGTGTCCTTGTGAAAGACACTTCACCCTCCTTGCCTCCAGTGTCACTTGCGTATGAATGCATATGATGGTGGTGGTCAGGCCGTAGGCACCAAATGGCAACCACGCCTCTGTCAGTCTGCCCCAGGGCAACTGTGGCTAGATATGTAGTTTACCACCACCAGAGGAAGCATGTGAGAGTGAATGAATAATGGATTACTAATGTAAGCACTTAGGGTGCCTTGAAAAGTGTAATAGAAATCTAATCCATTATTATTATTATTATTATTATTATTATTATTATTATTATTATTATTATTATTATTATTATTATTATTATTATTATTATTATTATTATTATTATTATTATTATTATTATTATTGTGAATGGCTGTCTTTTTTTAACAGTGACAAGCAGCTACCTTTACTATTATTTATGTCATAACAGTAACCAGCAATGCCAGCTAAATGGCCATCATAAGCTGGCATGACTGGTTAGAACAGTTAGCTATAACCAGCAAAACCAGCTACAATGACCAGCTTAAACTGGAATAGCCAGCAAAACCAGAAATGCAAACCCAGCAGTGCCAGATAAACTGTCCATCTTAAGATGGTTTGACCAGCAAAACCATCATAATTACCATCATAAACTATGTCAACCAGCTAAACCAGCAAAACGACTGCAAAAACATAGCTTCAGCTAGTCAACCATCATAACCAGGTCAAACAAGCTGGTCAGTAAGCTGGTTGACCAGCAAACCATCATAAGCTGGGCAAACTGTTTTTTTGTTTTTTTTTTCAGAAGGGATATCAGGATAATTTACTGAGCTGGTTGTTTTTTACAGTGCAGGACTTTCTGCATGACTGGAGTGCTTTCTGCTTTTCTCTCTTTAGTTTTTACTTGTTTTACTTTATTTTATGTGTATTTTGAAGCTTAATATTGTCTGTTTTTTGTGGAATAAAGTTTGAACCATGTAGAATATGTGCAAGTTATGTATTTTTCTGTGTGTAAAAGTGTGCATGACACTTTCCCAAATAAGAGTGCATACACTGATCTTTGGTGACTTTTTTCCCCCCTCAATAATGCAATTTTACCTTGTCTTGTTTGTGTAGCACATTATTATCTATGTGTGATTGTTTTCATGTGTCCACCAGAAGTCACAAGGTTGAAAAGGGAGAAGCCTCAGTGATGCAAGGTGATGTGAGCAGACACTAAAGCCTGTCCGCATCACAGATGCAGGACAGCAGCAGAGCCGGATGATTTATTTAGTTAGGCTGGACAATGTACATTAATGAACACACACACATATGTCATTAAATATTACCAAGAGTGACCCTTACAGCACCATGGAGAGCACCGCTCAAACAACTCTTAGTTGTCAGTGTGAAATCTGAAATTGTTTGTATCACAGAACAAACAAACAAAAAATTGTGCTGTTTTATTGTCAATTTGTGAAGAACTTTTAATGAGAGGAGACAGTTAATTTACATCCCATATGAACTCCCAGTCAGACTCAGTATAAAGAGGCGTACATTGTTTAAATCTGTTTTTTATGATTCAGTGCTCAGTCAGTCATTCATATGTGTTATATTTTGTATTTCTATTATTATTTACTTATCTTACAAGTAACATCACATTAATAGTCAAACAATGTCTTTTAATCACTTTCAAAAGCTAATTGATTTTCCATCACCGCTGTCATGATCCTCACAGAACCCTCCACTTGAAATGGCTTTGAGCAGAAATGAGTAGAAACACCAGCCCTTTGAGCATGAAGATACACTACAGCCACAGAAGGAACGATGGCCCTGTGTGTGTGTGTGTGTGTGTGTGTGGGGGGGGGGTTATATAGTTTACACTTTTACTGTGTAATTAAAATAAGAGAGAAATACACATTTTGTTGTAAATACTTCTTTTTTATATAGTTTTCAAAGTTCCTATTTTTTTTAAAATTAACATTCAAGATCTTGTACAGGCCACAGAGACAGTACCGGAAATGTACCGGAAGTGAGCCACGGGCCACAGTGAGCTCTCGTCCTTGTGGCGTGTTGGGAAAACTACTAATTGCTAGCTTAAATTCTCATGTTATCACACAAAGCCCTGAACACTTTATAGAGCCCATATCCATCAAAATGAAACTGCAAATGGAACAGCTGGCCAAAATGATTTGCTGTCTTGATGGATGTATAGACTTATAATAATTACTTCATATTTCAGTAAACATCCATGACTTTTATTTGCAGAAGCCCATTTCAACATTGCGTTCTCTGTCGCCTAGTATATACTGCCAAGATCTTTAATTGGCTTCCCTAAGGCGTGCCTTCAAAGTTACACTGGATTTTTTTCACCTCACGTCATTAAATCAAAGTGTCAAAATACAGACCCATCAATCGGACATTAGTGATGGTGAAGGCTGGAGCCGCTGCTGCTAAAGCGGCCCCAGTAGCCTGTTCCGTGAACGCCCCATCAGTTGCCTCCGGCCATGTTTACAAATGTATCGGAATAAGGGCGAGGGTGGTGGCCGCAGCACCGCACAGGGAGCACGGAGGGGCCGGTGCTGAGGTGAATGCAGAGATAAGCGTATGTTGAGGAAGATAACCAAGAGGAGGAGGAGGAGGATGAGGAAGGAGCGGGGCGGGGGAGGAGAGGAGAGGAGAGAGGATGGAGAGGGAGTGGGACCCGGATGCTGATGCGAGTGAGACGAAGGAAGGAAGAGGAGAGAGAAAATATCGATTTACGGCAAGAAAACCGAAGGGAGTATAATACAGGGGGCCTTTACCCTGCGTGAACTATTTTCGGGAGTAAGGAGGATAATAAGGCCGTCGATATTAGTGCGGGTTTATCTGTGGATACATCTGGGTTATTTTTTTTTACCTGTGTATCAGCCGGTGAGGGAGGAGGACACGCCAAAGGAGAGAGGAGAAGATGCTGTGATCCGCTACTTGCAGTGATGTAGAGGGGGAGAAACGGGGAGAGACAGGGAGGGGGAGGACTACGCTACGCTAAAACATGGTTCTTTTGCGAGATATAAACGTATCATTTCGAAATATTGTGAGAATGCGGCGGCCGTCTAGCAAATCATACCGTTCGTCGATGCCCAGAAACTTCAGGAGGTGTCGGTTTTTTTGACAGGCGGCGCGAGCGAGAGACGGCCGTTGGTCAAGGCGTTCAAGCTAAAGCTAGCCTCGCTGCTGTGTGGGATGGCAGAGCGGCGGCGAGGCTAAATAAAATAGCATGTTGTTGCACCTGTAATATAGGCCTGACAGACAAAATTTAACGGATGTAAGTGTCTTTGCTAAATACACTTTACGTATTTCACATTTTGTTGGTATATTCAACCAGCAAATGATATAAATCTTTGCTGCAGATGTGAAAAACCTAGCTTGTTTTTTAAGGCTGTGTAACTATACCGTTACTCTGCCTTAATTTTATTGTTAGCTGATATATATTGTTAGTTAACGTCATATATGTGTATATATACGTAACCAGGTGCAAGTTATACAGAATAGCTCATGTACAGAAGCAAAATTTACTGGTTTTGCCTACCTTTTCATTGATATTAGGGTTCTGGTATTTAACGCATAAAACAGCCTTGTAATACTCTACTTGTCATCTCAGTTTCTCAGCTTCAAGCTTTGTAGTTAAGTGTTAACATTAGCATCTACCGTGTTGAATTCATAAAGGAAGGACTTTTCAGCTGAATAATGGTAATTTGTCGACCAGATGTTGTAATCCAGCACCAGTTGGACTTATTTCTGAGTTAACCCAGTAACTTCAGTGTAGCAGTGTTACATCAATCTATCTATCACTGAAATTGTTGGGATCATTTGAGTTGATCTCACAGGAACATCTTAGCTCTCTAATAACACACTTGCAATTGCAATAATCGCAGTGCCGTAGTAGTAGTAAGTGGTGGATCAGCCTCCAGCAAGAGCAGTATGAGTAAGGAACTGTCTCTCAGTCAGTCAGCTCAATATGTTGGGCCCTATCGACTGGAAAAAACACTGGGGAAGGGCCAGACAGGTGAGTACAGTGAACTACTTTTAATTATGACATAATGTTATAATAACCATAGAAAAGGAAAATGCCACAATTTCCTTTATATAGTCATATGCAGTCTCTTTGGGGTGTCTGTGATTTCCATTTGTCTCTGTATTCCTCTTCTTTGTCCCATTCTGTTTTTAGGACTCGTCAAACTTGGGGTCCATTGTATTACGGGTCAGAAGGTAGCGATCAAAATAGTCAACAGAGAGAAGCTGTCTGAGTCAGTCCTGATGAAGGTAAAATATAGCACTTTTTTATCATTTACTAACCATGATGATACTAATTTTGTATCTAAACTTGGCTTTCATAACAGCTTAATATTCTCTATATTTACTTTTCTGCATTAACCTCTTGATTAACGCTGTTGCTTAATTGTGACACTGATTCGCTTGTGTGTTTTGCTAATTGATTGAATCTTGAGCATCTTTACCTCTTTCTGTCTTTTCTTTCCTACCTGTTTCTTCTTTCTAATCAGGTTGAGAGGGAGATTGCCATTCTGAAACTGATCGAGCATCCGCATGTGTTAAAGCTGCATGATGTTTACGAGAATAACAAATATCTGTGAGTTCCCTTTGCATCTAGAACAGCTGCACAACTGAGCTCAGTGCAGTCCGGATTTCGTTTTTGCTGAATACTGAACTTTGGAGTGCAATGGGTGTAGATGTTTCTCTAAGAACTATATTAGTCTACTCTCATCTCTTTTGTTCTTACTTCTCTGTACACTCCTACCAATACTACTAAAACATTTTGATGTAACTTAAGAGAAACTACTTCCACATGAACTGTTACACTGTTCTAAAATAGTTAGTGGAGGAGACCAGGAGGTTGACTAAAAGTAAGCATGACACTATAAATTTCAAAATTTAGTTTCAGTGTTATTGGCTTTGACTTCTTTTGTCCCCCTTCCCTCTTTTAGAGATGAAAGTTGAAAATCATATTCCTGTTCCATTATGTTAACAGGTATCTGGTATTGGAGCATGTGTCAGGAGGAGAGTTATTTGACTACCTGGTAAAGAAGGGCCGACTGACTCCAAAGGAGGCCAGGAAGTTCTTTAGGCAGATCATTTCTGCTTTGGATTTCTGCCACAGTCATTCCATCTGGTTGGTTTTTGTGTAGTAGCTCTTAAAATAAACTGTTGTTAAATGTTGAAGCCACTTATTAATGTGAATGTAGTTACAATTAACTTGTTAAATGGTGCAAAAGTGCCAAAATACTTATGTTGAAATGTATGTGTGCAGTCACAGAGACTTAAAGCCTGAGAACCTTCTCCTGGATGAGAAGAACAACATCCGTATTGCAGATTTTGGCATGGCATCTCTACAGGTGGGGGACAGCTTGTTAGAAACCAGCTGTGGGTGAGTATTATTTGTGTTTGATTATAATAATATGTGTAAATACAAATTTAGATTTTACAATCAATCAAAGGGCAAGTGGTATTATTAATTTATATTAATTTGTTCTTGTAATATGGCATCTTACTTATAGTTGCCATATTACCTGAACACATCACATCAACAGATATGCTGGATATACAATACGCACAAATTACTTTTTATTATTCATATATGGTTTTATTGTCACTTGTTTTAACACATTTTCCTTTCATTGCAGATCACCACATTATGCTTGCCCAGAAGTTATTCGGGTAATGTGTTACCATTTATTAAAAAAAAAAAAACCTGAACTTTTATTGGTAAAAGGTCACAGTGAAGGTCCTCTCCTTGATTTGTGCAAACACACAAATATTGTTTCATAATAATACATAAATAACCAAAATGATAGTAGGAGAGAAGAGACTTCCTTTGTTTTGTTTCCATTAAGAGTACTGAGCATACAAGAAGATAATCCAGCTCTATCAAAGAAAAGGCGATTTTCATTGTGTTGCGGACTAAGTCAGACTAAGAGCTGTATTAAAATGGATTAAAAAGTTCCTTTTGACAGATTTCCTGTGAAAGAAATTATGTAGTCTTATATAAGACCATTAGCTGACATAATCTCAGTGGATCTAATCTTATAATGTGGCTCATTTGATTTTGTCACATAGTGGGTGGTGAATTAATTGGCACTCTATCCTGGACAGGGGGAGAAATATGACGGGCGCAGAGCAGATGTGTGGAGTTGTGGGGTTATCCTCTTTGCTCTACTGGTGGTAAGGCCTCTTCACTTCACTATTATTTCTTCTTAAGAGTCATTTATGATTATTTCTTCTAATTTCACCTTATTTTGTCTCATTTCTCTTTCCCTCCTGTAGGGTGCCCTGCCATTTGATCATGATAACTTACGCCAGCTCCTTGAGAAGGTGAAGAGTGGGGTGTTCCACATGCCCCACTTTATCCCACCGGACTGCCAGTCCCTGCTTAAGGGCATGATTGAAGTCAACCCTGAAAAAAGGCTCACGGTATGGGACTGCTCTTACATGGGGATATATATATATATATATATATATATATATATATATATATATATATATATATATATATATATATATATATATATATATATATATATATATATATATATATATATATATATATATATATGCAAACAAGGGCGTGGCATTTGATAAATAAAAAGTCTTGCATACAAAATAGCTGAATTCTAATAATTTTAAGAGCAGCAAGCCTATCATCATTTTGTTTGGTGGATTTGCAGATGGCTTTTCATCTAGATTTTTAACAGACTTTGACATTGAAGTACCCTTCTTCAATTCTATCTTCTGGCATATCCTCTAAGACAATAAACATATATAAGACATGATGATAAGATAAAGAATTTCTAAGTGATGAGGTTTCTTAGGTGCATGTTGTGTCAAGTGTTTGCATTGCACAGCTCTGTGGCCATCTGTTGACAGACTGTAGAAACTAATGGCCCCATCTGCCTTGTCACCCCTTACAGCTAGAGGCCATTCAGAAACATGCCTGGTATCAGTGAGTATATGTTCACTTTTTCATACTTACCTGCCAAAATAAAGGTTGAATAAACTACACATAATCAATCATGGTTCATTTATTGCCATCACTTTGTTCAGGTTGATCTATGGTAACTATTGTCTGTGTGTGTGTGTGTGTGTGTGTGTGTGACTCACAGGGGTGGTCGTAATGAGCCATGTCCTGAACAGCCTCCTCCCAGGCGAGTATGTGTGAGGCGAATTTTGTCCCTGACTGAGCTGGATCCAGATGTGTTGGATAGCATGCACTCATTGGGATGTTTCAGAGACAGAGTCAAACTCACACGTGATTTGCAATGTGAAGAGTAAGTATTTATGTGATTTGTAACAGTAGTGTGTTAATGGAATGTGTGAGATCACAGACTGACTAACGCTGTAGCCCTAACAGAGATTGAAGACAATGACAATGTCTTCTGTATCAAACTGTAACAAAAGATAAAATGTAATATACTAGTTTGTTTTTCAAATTTTCTGATACATGAGCATTTGGCATTTAGATAATCCCTTTATGAACATATGAATTGATATTAATTAATTAATTGCATATTAATTCACTTTATATTCATATTCATATACCTCTTAGTTTATCATGTACTTATTTGTTTTCTTTTATGTAGTTATCTTTTTGTCGTTTGGTTGTGTGTAAGTATCCAGAGAAAAGACTATACATAAATACATTTCACTGTACGTTGTACAATCTATAGTTGTGTATGTGAGAAATAAAGCTCATTTGATTTTAATATTAACAAATAAAATGTCTAAGAACCACTGACTGCATAAGGTCAAACCCAGCTGAACGAAGACTGAGAGAAAATAAGAATTTGGCCATATGCTCAGGTTCTACTGTATTTTCTCCTATATTATGGTCATGAGATCATGTTTGGCAGAGATTAGTTCAATGAACTCTTCAACTCTTCAGCCTGAAAGACATGTGCGTCTGTGAATTCAACGTCCCTGAAAAGTTCCATTCAAGTGAAATATGCATGGATAATTTAATGAGACTGGTCATACATTCTTCCTCTCTCCAGTTTTCTAATTTGGCCTCTGATTAAATTTTATGTTTGATGTTGTTTTTGTCAGAGAAAATCAGGAGAAAATGATCTACTACCTACTGCTGGACAGGAAAGAGCGCTATCCCAGCTATGAGGATGAGGACTTGCCTCCACGCAATGACGTAGGTCAGTCAATAGGGGGCAGGAGGGATCCACTGAAGGGACTCTTTACCCAGCCTTGTTTTTTTGAGTAGGAACTGTACTGCATCATGTGAACACAGCATCATATACAGGTACTCATTTCCTCTGTGAATGACTGTTGGGTTATTTGTCTGTTTATTGTTTGGGGCTTTTGGTTTATGACATTTCTATTAGTCAGTGAATCTGTTCAGAACAAACAATTTAACACCAAAGAATAACTTTTGCAACATTAAAAATCAATCAGTTCGTTTTTGATCAATATTATGATAAATAAATGTTGGAATTAGTTGATTCTGAAGTTTAAAATGTATCCCAAGTATCACAAGATTCTCTTTTACATGGTTTAAAACAGACTTCACAGGACATCTGCAGGATTTCTCTACGGAGGAAAGTAGAGGCCGGCTATTCTACTTGTGCAAATGAAGCTATGTTTATCACATGGCAGATGGTGCATCGAATGGAAGGCTTGTGGAAAAAACCCTCAAAACATGATCATACTTTTTACAGAGCTGCAAAGCAGAAAATAAGTGCATAGTGAGAAAGTGACAGAAGGGAGCAGAATGGTGAAGAGGTAGCATTTGTTCCTCCTAACATGACACGCTGATTAATAAACCTCTAATATAACCAACACTGCCAGTGGTTACAAGCCGCCGTGTTTCAGAAGTCATCTCATTTGTATTTGAAAATGCATCATGTTCCTAAATCCTGTGGTAACTTTATTTCTACGTTCCTCAGCAGACCCTCCTCGAAAGCGTGTAGACTCTCCCATGCTGACCCGTCATGGCCGCTGCCGTCCTGAGAGGAAAAGTCTGGAGGTTCTCAGTGTAACTGAACAGGGGTCACCCACCCCACCTCGCAGGGCCCTGGACACAGCTGCACACAGCCAGAGGTATGCTATATTATTCTTACACACATGCATTGCATATATGTTCTGTAAATTACATAAGAATACCAACATTCTCGCACAGTTTCCTCTGGATTATTTAGGCCCACTTCTGTCTGGATGTTTTGTGACCTTTTGATCTCTGTGAAAATATGAACAATATGAAGACTGCATACTGCCTTTTATTTCTGTCCTATTCTTTCAGTGTCAGATGCAAAAATATTTATGCATTAAAATCAACAGTTAACAAATGAAAGTGATGCAAATACTGTTTCTGTTATTATTATACAAAATTGCTAAATTTGATTATGTCCCAGTTCTTATTTCATTATGGTGTCTATCTATACATTCAGGACACTTTGTTCTCACCTGTATCTATTGATGAATGTACATGGATTTTGAGTATATGTTTTCTTTTTTTCCTATTTCTTTTTCAAATACTTTGTTGACAATGGTTTATGTGTAATTCATCTAATTATTTAATGAAGTTAGCTTACTTAATGTAGTTCTTCATTGTTCTATGTCCTCTCCTCATAGTGATCGAAACTTCCACAACACCAGCCATTTCAGACATATTTTGATATTTAACCATCATAAACTGGATTTGACTTGTGACTTGTTTTCCTTGTCAGGTCTCGTTCAGTTAGTGGCGCATCAACTGGCCTCTCCTCCAGCCCCCTCAGCAGTCCTAGGGTAAGGGCCTGGAGGCCACATTTTAATCAACTCTATGCACTTTTGCTGTAATGATTACCTGCACTGTCTATACGTAATATAAACATAGATTAAAAAAATAATGTATTTGTTTTATATCAAAATGGTTTAATTTTCACTTGCATTTGATATCATGTTATATAAAATGTTGATATTAGAAATCTTGTCTACATTCAGGTGTTTAATAAAGTTCCAAGCGCCACTCCATAAACGCTACAAATGATAATTTCTCATCCAAGAGAAACATCTGTGAATTTTTTAAATACTTTTCCTTCTTTCTTTATATCACCTATTTTGCTACTGTAGCTCTTGCATGTACTAGTTAGACACGCAACCATATCAAAACCCTTCTGGTTTGGTCTTTTTAAAAACTGTATCAGTATTATTGTCAGCATTTATTCTAACTCCATCACTGCCACTGTCTCCTGTCACTGCATACTTAAACCTGTCACTACCCGGTCACTGCACCCTCACTCACATGAGACATTATTCCTAACTGTGGTACAAAAAGGGCTGTATGTTTAAATTAATGCACATTTACATTAAACATTTTCACTGGTCACATTATGCACTCTTTTGTCATGAAGCATGATATTCATTTCCATCCTTCTTTCTCCATGTTCCATTCCCTTTCTTTCTTGTTTTCCATCTCTCCAAACCCCCAAACCCTGCAAACCCACCCCCAGTCCTATCAGAGCCCCGTCTTCACTTTCAGCCAATCAGATGTCACCTCTGCCACCGCTACCCCTCTCACAAAGGAGCCCAAACAGGGAAGTACCACCACTCCTCGTGCAGCAAGGGCTCATGAAAAGCCCAAAGCTCCCTCGAATCCAAAGACACAAACCTTGCCCACCAAGGGACCTGGCGACCGCCCCCATCTGCAGCCCATCAAATCCCTGCCTCTGCACAACCCATCCTCCCGCTCACCCTCCCCTTCTCCACTCCTCTCACCCATCCCCCGTTTCTTCTTCCCTTCGTCCTCTGTCCTAAAGTCAGTGACTAAGAGCTTCTACCCAAATTCTGCCCACTCTGTGCCGCAGGTTACCCCCCAGGGCTCTCCGTTGCCCACACCCTTGGGCACCCCTGTCCACCACCCTCACCACCCCTCCTCCACCCCGCCTTCCTCTTCCTCGTCCTCATCCTCTTCACGGGCGGAGGGAGGGGGAGGGGTGGGTTCGCTGTCGTTGACACCACCTTCCAGCCCCGGAGGGGGAAGCGGCATGGCAGCTAGCAGCTCTGCCCACTGGAGGACTCGCCTCAATTCTTTTAAGAACAACCTCTTGGGCTCACCACGTTTCCATCGTCGTAAACTGCAAGGTGAGCAGTTGTCTACATTTTACAACAATATTTTCTTTCATGGTTAAGTGGTTAATCAATGCAGTGTAACTCACAATATGATCATGTCTTAATTCTTTGGCCATTTTAACAGAGTTAGTAAAAAAGTCATATTGCAATTTGAGTCTACTTACCTGATTATCAAGGAAAATGCAGAAGTTCATTTTTAGATTTTAAAAGTTTTACTGAATATCTGTCTACTCCATATCACCAAAAACTCAAACTTTAAATTTGAGACTTTTGCAAATATCCAATTTTCCTTTAATGTGTAGTTTTGGTTTCATGATGCCAATACATTATATACATTGCAAATAAAGTATAACACATTTTTAGTTATATATATATTCTTATTTTTGGCATAACTTCGTCCTTATATAGGTTTGTGGTTCATTCTACTGTAAAATGTACAAAGAATCAAAACATTTCAATCTGTTCCAAGTTGGCCTATCAATGAATATCATGGAGAGGAAGAATTTATTTTATTTTGGAATATTTACCATTTCTAGATTGCCCACATGGGATTGCCCACATATTTCTGGAACTATTTGTCTAATTGACTTCAAATCAAGTGCAAACGAAAGGTCATGAGTGGGCGTTCTGGGATATACCCCTAGCTGTCACTTCCTGTTGCATAAGCCTAGTTACTTATTGTGTTTCAAACATAAACACCAGATAATATTAATATTAATATTCAAGAAGCTACCTAGTTTTACTATATATTTTGACATGCCTTTCACCGAAAATTATATCTGAGCAATGTTCAAAATCCATAGTAGTCCTTAGTTTCATTCACCTTCAAAACAGTAGTTGTATTTTCATCCAAATGTTATGCAAATTTCAACCAAGCTTCATGGTTTATAGTAGTAACAAACACTTGAGATAATCACTGAGAAACTAATACAAATAATGATCAAGTCCTCTACATTGGCAGTGTATTATTTCTCTTGTGTTCTCTTGTTATAATTTGAAATAATATTGAGATGTTGCTTTCAGTTCCAACATCAGAGGACATGTCCAGTTTAACGCCAGAGTCCAGCCCAGAGTAAGTGATTACCCATGCACACAAGCAAAACATCTTGAAGTGTATTATTGCTACTGATTCACACAGTTGTAAAAAGCAGTTTTTTTTGTTTAGTTTTTTTGCTAGTTCCTGTTTTGTCATTCACTTTCTGTCTGACCATCAGGTTGGCTAAGAAGTCATGGTTTGGGAACTTCATTGGCTTGGAAAAAGAGGAGCAGATCTTCGTAGTGATCAGAGACAAACCACTGAGTTCTGTCAAAGCTGACATTGTCCATGCCTTCCTGTCTGTAAGTATCCACTGCCCTCTCTCTTTCACGCCTCTCACTATCTGCGCCTGTTTAATTAATGCACGGCTCTCACTTGCAAAGCTGCAAAAAGAGTTTACATGCACTCTCATGCTCTAAACACTTCATTTCTGTCATTATTTCAGTTTTCTCTATATTTGTGTTTGGCTCACTCTCAGCATGTTGATGCATCACTTTACTTTCTGGTTCTTTCACCAATGGCTCACTCTTTCTTTCTTCTCCTCACCCTCACCCTTTGTCTCCCTATACTCACGTCGGTCCCCGTACCTCTCCCGCCTCGTAAGTCTGTCGGTCTCTCTGCTTCTTCTCTTTCTCCCCACCACACAGATCCCATCGCTCAGTCACAGCGTACTTTCCCAGACCAGCTTCAGAGCCGAGTACAAGTCCTCCGGCGGCCCCTCCGTCTTCCAGAAGCCCGTCAAGTTCCAGGTGGACATTGCCTTCTCCGAAGGCGAGAGGGAACGAGACAGGGAGAGGACCGAGAGGGAGGGGAGGAGGGAGACCGGAATCTACAGCGTGACATTCACCCTCATATCAGGCAAGAGGCCAACAAAATGCTTAAATATTAGCGAAGTAAATTATTTGGGATTTTCTATGTTAAAATACTTTAAGCAGTGTACTTTTTTGGTTTGATTCTAAGAGACAGGCTAGCAGGAAGAATGGCAAACCTTTGCCCACTTATGTTTGTGTATCTTCAGGTCCGAGTCGCAGGTTCAGACGAGTGGTGGAAACAATTCAAGCTCAGCTTCTCAGCTCCCATGATCAACCCATGGTGCAAGCCCTATCTGGTGAGACCGCTTACACACAAATAAACAGCCCTTTATGAAACTGACACGCTGGATTTTATCGATAGTATGTCCGTTAGTGGCCTGTTAAGTTGAACAATGTGGCTGCTGTTTTTTTACTTTTGACATTGGTAAAGTATACTATGTTGCTAATGGTGCTTTCCCACTTAATGTGTTTGGTCCAGAATTGAGGAATTTTCAATTTGTTCCTAACTACATGACAAGTGTCAAAAACGTTGGACGACAGTGCAGACCAAAAAGTGGTGTTTTCATCCTGGATTAAACTAAACCAGGGTCTGGTTTCTTTACAGCATCTTTTTTTGGATTATTTTAACCAATTATAGGAAATTACATAAGAATATGAAAGCAAATAATCTAAAGAAGAAGACAAATTAACAGAAGCAAACAAATTAAAAATTAATAACTTCATGCTAATGTCAGACATCTCATTCTATGTTGAGGATGACAATGGAATGTAACATGAAACAAAAAATAGGGTACAGTATAACAAGAACATGAACCCTGGTAGGGGCACTGAGGTCTGAAAGCTCCCATTATATTCTTATAAAGTAATATGATTTACCACACCACCTCCAGTTCTTTCCCAGGGCAGCTGATTTGACAGAAGGTAACAATGGTTCCTTAAAAAACAGATCTGCCTATGAACCATAGACTGTCTGAATGATGTGGATTCAGTAACACCTTATTAAGTGATTGCCTTAATAGTAATATCCAACACATAGAGCTCTAAAACAGTAAGAGACCATTTGGCTTACTATTTCTAGATAGAGTAAAATTAACCTTTTCTTTTACATGTTTATTTTGGAAAATACTTAAATTCCAAACATTTATATCGGCATTTAGAGTGTTACTGTGTAAAAAAAAAAGTAAAACAAAAAAAAAAATGCAATCTAATAATCTAAAGACAATAAACAAGCTATATTCCTCTTTAAAATAGTTTTGCGTTAGTAAGACTCCATAAAATAATATTTGATGAAATAACTATGATTTTTTTTTCTCACAGCTGTCTATCCATCAGTCTTTCACATCACTAGTTGTTGCTCTGTGTCAGTCCTGGTGCAAAAATGAAAGCAGCTCAGCATTGTTTGAGGGCTTATGTCCATCTACCATCCTGTTGATCACATTTAAGATGATTACAGTGAGGTTCATCTGAGGTGTGGAAATGCAGTTTCTTAATTTTTTTTCCAAAGCTGTGTATTATCATCTCACCCTGAGCCTCTAAGTGTGTTGCATACATACATAAAAGTGATTTTCCTGTCCCGGTCTCCTGATCCCTTCCCAGATGAGAAGAATGGCCGGCCCCACGGGACCCCCACCCGCCAAAATTCCAGGCGCTCCGAGGGTGGGGGTGACAGGTGCGAATGGGGAGACCGAGCAGATGGTGGAGGCATAGGAGGCAGCGGGGGAGTTCTGCAGCGCAGAGGCTCGGCAAAAGAGAGAACCCGACTGCTATCCTCTAATGGAACCCAATCCCAACCATAGGATGGAAAGTGCAGCAGGATGCCTGAATCACAGTGGAAAGAAGACAGTATAACCTCATCTACAAGTATCCCTGCAAGCCATGAGCTACTCCTATTCTTCCTTGACTAAGTTATTGAAGGTGCTTGACCATAGCAAGGATTGAGCCTTTTCCCCTTCATGCTTTTTTTTTTTCCCAACTCAACACTCTTGGGATCACCAGGATTCCAACCCTTACATCAGAAAGAAGTTTTAAGGAATCACCCTTTAACAGAAAAAAAAATACATGAATGAGCAGTTTGGTAACATAGATACAGCTTCACAGAACAAACTAGGAATTCCGATGAGCTAATGTGCATGCCAGTTAGCAAATCAGCCTGCTAAAGGATGCTGACACGATCAGATAGGCTAGTCTACCATATCATCGTTATACAGTATCCGATACCAAAAAGAATTAACAGAAATGGTTCTCAAGATTAGTCTTAATAAATTAACCAGTACCTTATGACTATAAAACAACATGCAATTACCAATTCATTCTGAAAGAAATATCAATGTATCTCAGCAGATGAACCCTAAGAGTTAGTGACCTGCTACCACTTCAGTGAGCTAAGGTCCTGATTTTCTCAGGAGAGACAACAGAATGGGAATAAAAGTTCCAGCAGTGTGTTCTCCTGAGTTAATGAAAACCAACAAAGTAAGCTAAGTGAATGTGAAAAATTATTTTTTTATTTATTTATTTGTTTGGTTTTAAATATTTCTTTCGAGGATGTCAGTAGCATAGTGATAGTAGAAGCCGAGAACACTCCAGTGTTGGAAAGGAGGCGCTGACCAAGTTGCTTTTTTGACAGGCATTCTTTAGACGTTTAATGTTTTGATCCTTTTGTATTTTCTTTTTACTCAGAGACAATATGAAGACATGCAGTCATGTTTTTGCATTGGACCCGTGTTGCTCTGAAGACAAGTATTTTTTGATTTGAACAGATATATGAACATTACTATATGGAAAAAAACACTATGCGTGAATAGTTCCATGAACCTCATTACAGCTGTTTGTGCCCAGATTGAATGACAAGAGCATTCCTGACTTGTGGATTGAACAGAAGCCACCTTTCTCGTCAAGCTTGTCACCTATTGCCATAGTATTTACTTGACTTGGAACAAATAAAAAAAGAAGGAAAAAAAAACCCGACAGAGAAAAACAATTCTCCGAACATCCATCAATGGAAATTCTCATGATATCAGACTTACTAAGCTTGCGATGTCACTTCCTTGTAAAACAGGACCTCAAATTGGGAAGCAAGCAAAGAGTCTCCTAACCCCATGCGCCTCACGTCAGTGTTCACCAACAGGCCAAGTAGTCCATCACTGCACCCCACGCTCATCACTGAGAGTCGCACCATTCTGCAAGCAGACGTAGCAACTCGGACATGTCATGTATTAATCCAGTACTCTATCAGACTAGTCGATGTTCATCACCAGTCTTCCATACAGCACAATATGCAAGAAAAGTGCAGAATGTTTCTAGAGGGATGCACAGTGCTACAGTTCTGTTTATATTTAGGGTCATTTATTTACTTTTGTAAAATGTATGTCCACTTTTACATCTACCATCTATTAGTATATTTATTTAACTATTTATTTATGTACCTTATTTCATCTTGTGGTCAAATGTGTAATGTTTTTATTTACAAACAACTGTTTATGCCATCAGATATAGTCAAGTTAACTGTCTTTTTCCATTACACACTACAACTTTTTTTTTTTTTTTTTTTTTTTTTAAAGGACAGTGAAAGCAGTGGTGGCAAGTGTCTCTGATTTGACTTTTTCTCTCATTTTTATTTTATTTTATTTTATGTTTTTTTTTTTTGTGACAAAGGACGGGTGATATTTGGAGCTGGTATGGAGTTTCACTCAGACTTTCTGACAAGATGTGTGTGACTGACCCTGGAATATTAAATGGATTAACAGAGCCAAATCCTGACAGGCACATAATTTCTCTCATATACATTGAATGCTTGCTAACTCGCTTCATCTCTTCTTGCTTTAGGCCTTCCCTCTTTTACCCCTGTCTTCACTTGTTGTGTAGCCATCATCAGCACAAGAGAAACTGTACGAAGTTGTTTGCCTCACTATTTGTACCCACATTATGATTGCTCACCGTCATCGGTTTCATCTCTCATTACCACCTCACCTTCACTTTCATTGACCCAGCTCTGGCTAAGATTGTAAACTATTCTTCATTCATAAGGGTCAGTAGAATAAGGTGTTTAAAAAAAGAAATGTCTGTATCATAATTTAAATATAAAAAGTGCACTATTATAACTATTGCCTGTGATAAAAAAGAAAAATTATGATTGAATTGATGGTTAAAATAAAGAGAGATCCACCTTATTGTTATGGTTACAATAATAAACCTTAAATTCATGTGTGTGTGTCTATTTTATTTCTGAGTTAAAATGATGTCCATTTCACATGATTGTTTCTTTTACCATGAAAAAAGATTCTCTTGCATCACATTAATTTAATGAGTAATGTCCAATCAACCACATAATCCTAATGATTCCTGAGACAAAAAATAGTACTAGAAAAAAGACAATATCTTTGTTATTCATCCGTTTTTATTCATATATTTGATAATCACGTTCCGTTGACACTGTAAATGAACAAATGTCCTGTGGGTATTGATGTTCAGCCTATGTAATTGCCGTCAGCTATTAGCACAGGCCTTGTGTAGTCTGCACGCCTTCAGGTGAAGCTGAACGATTGCGAGATTTCCGACTGTCTGTAAAGGCAGCATCAGGTCCATCCAGGCGAGCATCAGTAGTACAGTTGTTCAGTCGAGGAAGGCTAAAACCGACACCAACATAGGAACCGGGATCTTTGTCGACGCCAGAAGTTCATGCAGTCCTGTCGCAGGGTATTTCTGGGTTCTGGAAATTTCGCTAGTCGTAAACAACAGGTAGGCTAACAGAGTCTGACTGCGTTGCATTGAGATGCTATCATACACTTTATCGTCTCATCTTTCAGTGTTCATTTGCGAGCCGCCGCTTGTGTTTCCACTGGGTTGCATAAGGGGCTAGCCATTCAGCTAGCAAACACTAGCAGTAGTCGTTCGCGCTGACTTCAAACATAAATGCACTGTGCTGTTAAACGATAGCTAGCATCAACAATATCCACTTGCTGTTCTAAAACAGTAGCATGGTAGCTAACATTACTGCTTGGTTTCATGCATTACGCAACGCTCATTAGCTGATAATTAAAATAAATGTGATTAATCTTACTGTTGCTGCTGCGTTTTCGTGTTTTTTCCCCTTTACGTAAATTGTAACTTTAAACACAAAAATTCTCTAGATCACCAGTTGACGTCATGCTGTTTTATGAACAATGAGTTGATGTAGTGTTTTGTATTTTCTTTATCACTAGTTATTTTGTTTTGTTTTTTTTTACTTCCTTTTCCCCTTTAGCTTAAGCTGCTGTAACTGAGTTGTGGTCCCCTTCCTGAAACAGCCTTTCTGCTTCTTTTCTTTTGTATAACTTGTGCTATTTTGTGTCGTTATAACCATTCGGTTCAGTTAGTGGTTTTGTTAGTCATTCATTATGTGTGCATTATATTTTCTCTCTCTAGTGACTACTCGTTAACCGGCATTATTTCCAGTTTTCTGCTTGTGTAAGAAAAATAGTTCTTCCTTCCCGCCCCTCTTAAAGCGTTCCCACTCATGTACTGACATGCAAACAGCAGTTTTGTGTTGAGAACGTCTGAAAAAAAACCCCCAAAAACCTAAAGGTCTACATCCTTCCATTCCTACACGAAAACAGAATACCTTAATTTGTAGTTGCACAGCTAGTTTTACTGAACCATATGTAAACTGCTTCCACTGAAGCAGATGAAGTGGATTAAAGCCATTGCTTGTTGTGTAAACATCAAATTTATCACTAGAAAGGTGAACAGTACCACACCTTCAGACAGTACTTGTGCATAAGACAATAAGTAAATCAAGTTGTTTCCAGAGGGCAAAAGTGTGTGTCTGTGTGTGTGTGTATACCTTAATGTTTCAGTCTGAAATGAGTAGCGTAGAGTAATAGTTGCAGATTGGAACAAAGTGTATAATCCTTTGTTTCCTATGTTTCCAATGGTTTAAGGTCCTCATTAGAGCAAATGTATTTCATTCATTCTGGATATTTTGGTCAAGAAGATGACGCATCATAATTCTAGATGTGCTCTGCTATAATTTTTAATAACCGTCATTTAAATATATTATACGATTCTGTTGACAGTTACTACCCTGTCATTTAGATTAGATTGTCTCTGTGTTCAATTTATTAGATGCATATTTGTATTTGAAAGTAATCAGATATTATTTTAGTACCTCAGAGCTGAGGGGCACTAAAAACTAACAGGAATTGAGGAACATTCTGAGCATGTATGTTGTGTACCATGATGGTGACCCACTACTATCTGCAGATATAAACTCATTCTATGATCATAAAAACTCAACAGTTCTTATTGATTACGCTAATGAAAAGTATTTTGAATATGAGGTCCTCTTAAATCAGCCTCAGTCCCAAACTGAAACTTTGTTGATGGATAAAATCCAAAGAGATCCACTTTTGTGCCTTCTGAAACTTTGTTTTGTTTGGAAAGCAGCCCTGGATTCCCAAAACTCCCTTTCACACTAGAGAATACGTGGTTTAAATTATGAATTTCATTTGTTTTCATGTTGAACATTAAGTCATAGTTTCATAGTCATTGAATAATACAAATAATTTCATTAACACACACTACAGTACATAGACATAGAGTGTGTAGTAATTTGACCTATCAAATGAAGCCCTCAACTTAAATGGCTTGACTTTAGTACCAGCTGGAAGGTACATTTAATTTTCATTCATTACCTCAGTCAAGGAAGTAATAAGTTTGTCTGTTTGTTTGTCTGTCTGTCTCTTCTCTCTCTGTCTGTCTGTCAGTCAACAGGATTATGCAAAAAGTCCTGAATGGATTTTGATTAAACTTTCAGGAATGATAGATAATAGGTCAACACCTGTGGCTAGATCACGTCACGTTTGAATGAAAAATCAAGTCTTGGCAGAGGTCTGTTGTCTCTGACTGCCTTGTTATGTAGTTAATTCCAAGATTGTTGCTTTCTAAGTTTGTTTCAACACTTAAATCAGGTGACCAACCATATTTCCAGCTTGTTTGGTGTCAGACAGGTTCACACATAACACGGTCTTGGCCTACCACAAAATATTTTGCCAACACCTTGTAAAGATCTCGCTGTCTCTGTGATGTTGCCTTTTACCCAGTTTTCACTTCTGATTCATTCTTTCCTGTCACCTCTTCCTGGTTAGAACCTGTCAAACATGATCACGTTTTTGTGGAATGTAAATGTACTACATAGGTGTGGTATGTTGTGAACTTATTAAGGTGTCATTTATTTTCATCCCAGGTCATTCATACTACCATACAAACTGTGTTTTCACCTGAGGCTTTAAAAAAATTACTTTCATTAACTCCTTTCACCTTTAAATTAATTTATTGCATTATTACCTCCACCAAGACTGACTGTCAGCAGGATTATGCAAAAAGTTCTCAATGGATTTTGATGAAACTTTCAGGAATGATAGATAATGGGTCAAGGAAGAACCCATTAGATTTTGAGCAATGAAAGTCAAAGATCAAGGTCACACTAAAGCTCAACAGCTAAAACACATAAGTAGTAATATCTCAAGATAGAATCTGGCGGGGGGGTTTTTTTCATTCACATCGTCTTACCTTTGGACATCAGATGGGTCAACATCTATGGCTCAATCATGTCACGTGTGAATGAAAAATCAAGCCTTGGCAGAGGTCTGCTGTCTCTGACTGCCTTATTTTATTATGTTTGGGACTTTAATTAAAAAAAATAAATAAATAATAATTTATATATATATATATAAAATTGTAAGCATTATTATTCCCTGGGAGTCTTTTTATAGACTACACATATCTATATAACAACTCTTGGGTCATTCAGTATTTTAAGAAATACTAAGGGTTGCGTTATTTGAACACAATATGTCAAAGTTGCTGTGTTTTAAGACCAGTCAAAGGCATATTAGTGAATTATTCAGACTTATAAAAGTATTTTGTGGGTTTGTACCCAGTTAACACTGACCAAACGAAGCAGGTGTATTTGTGTTGGCTGTGGAAGAACAGGGCAAGGATACAGATGCTGAAATTTACTGCTGTTACTCTTTGGCACAGACACAGTCCTGTCTGCCAGACCAGACCTAAAGAGCACAACCTCAATGGAAACAGGGGACTTAACGTGAATTATGTATATGTTTGTGTGTGTGTGTGTGTGTGTGTGTGTGTGTGTTGCCATTTGCAGTCACATAAAGTAAGAGCTAACACAAGCTCCACAGGGGTACTGGCCATTGACAGGGTAACCAAACCTCAGGGCATTATCCGTAGCCTATTTGTGCAGAAAAATCAATTCCCTGTGTGAAGAGAGGCAGTAATTGCCTTAAACAATAGTACTCAATCACATTAGCTGCCAGTCAGCAGTTTTACATCAAAATCCATCCATTTCAAGCTGACTGTACTTGGGGAAAGAAATGAAAAATGCTGCGTCTCTGAGCTTTTTTAAAAATGCACAAGGCGTTTGTGTTTCTAGGAACATACACACACACACACACACACACACACACACACACACATATTTTACAATTCATCGTTAGTTGGATGAATTTTCTGCAGGGCTCATCACAGCCTTTTCCATCACCTCCAGTTTCTCATTAATTCCTGCATTGCAGTATGAGTTATGACAATGCGGGACAGATGCCACTTCATGTCTTTTTGTTTATTCTTCTTGTTGACCATTTGCATGCCATTCTGCTCGTCCTATTTTAGAAGTGGGTCATTCATGGTATAAAAAGCTGCTATACAGATGTTCTTACCCATATGCCCTGAGTAGGAAGCTGCCCCCTGGGTGTCTAAATGTCACAGCTCCTGATCCTGTTTCTTTAACCCCAAGATGTGTCCTACACTTAAAATGGTTGAAAAATTTGTCATTTGAAGCTTTTGATTTGTAAAGTTTTCATTATTGTTTTCTTGTGTAGTTAGATTTACTGAATACATTTTAGAAATTTAGAAATTGTATTGGCGTTACCATCATATTCTCATTGGTTGTGGCTGTTTCATCACAGTAAAATAATATAAGGTGAATACAACTTTATTTCATTACATTATCCTTAAATAGTCTATTCAATAGGCTGTTGAGTGTTGTATTTGACCAGGTAATTCATGTTTGGATTATCACTTACATTTTTTTTTTTTTTTTTACAGTTTTAATCATATCAAGTGTATTTTTCTCATTTATACTCAAACAAGTGCAGCTAGGCACAACAAACCCTGCCCCCTCACAAACATTTGACCTGATTTGCCCTATTTTTCACCGTTGTAAAAAAAAAAAAAAAATTGGTGACCTTGACCTTTGACCTACAATGGGGTCTATTTTGGACCACCTTGCACCTTTCCGGAAAATTTCATGGAAATTATTTGAGTAGAAAACCCTGCTGAGAGCTGGAGAAACCTGACGGCATGCTTCGATCTTAGACATAGCAAAGGATAGATGATGTCATCGCAGCTGTGACCTACCACAGTGACCTGTCAGGTTTCAGCAGGGTTTTCCAGTAGCTGATGTCAGTGTTGAGTCTTTGTCTGAAGATGGAGAGTGATCATGCACTCAAGGCGTGGCCGTTTGGGTGCTGTGTCACTCACCCCTGCTTCTGTGGTGGAGTCCATTTTCAGTTAAGTGCTACCACCCAGACCTGCAGAGACACCATAATAACTTATAGGTTATTTTTTATTAGCATTTGGATTGACACTATAACATTGTACATGTACTTGTGTCAATGAAATTCTACCATTAATTTTTATGCTCCATAGTCTCTTAATGAATACATTGCCATCTTTGTGATCACCCCAGACCTCCACAGTTTTCATTTTCATTCTATAAAAGATAATTTGTCATTACTTTCCTCATTTTAAGTCTTAAACATTTACAATGTATATTTACTTGCCTCAGATGTGGTGCTCCAATGGGCTGGAAAAGCTGTACAATAAATGAAATTATTCCTGTAAAATCTGAAAAGTAGAAGCCCAATGAAATGTAAAAACTTATCTTGGATATTGAGGTCAATTTCTACAGCGGAGAAGTGGACCTGAATCACTCATTTGGAGGAAAGGCTTATCATCATGGTTTAATACAAATATACAGGCCATGTAAACAAAATGGCACGCCTTTGGACTATAAGCAAAACATCTTGAATTTAGCAAAAAGAAAAATCATCCAATGGGGAAAAAGTGAAAATAATTTTGATAAGATTTTCCAGATCTGTTGTCTAAAATAAGTTCTTATATCACACTGAAAAGTTACTGTTTAGGTGATGGCCTTATTTTATGTGAGATGAGAAATGGGGAAGAAAAAAAACCCCAACACTTGGTAACATGTGTTGGTACACATATTTTATGAGAGTATGTTGACATTGTTTTTTTTTCCTGTTGAGTTTTGATATGTTGTTTTTATATCTATAAATGATATTGTAGATTGTTGATTGGCTGTATTTTAACCCCCTCAACCTTCCTTCTTTTTCTCTTGTCTCTTCCACCATGTATAGTGATCATGGCAGAAGCCCACCAGGCGGTGGCCTTCCAGTTCACGGTCACACCGGAGGGCATTGATCTGCAGCTGTCTCATCAGGCTCTCACTGAAATTTATCTCTCTGGGGTTCGCTCCTGGAAGAAGCGTATTGTTAGACTCAAGGTACTTTTTTATTACCCGTCACACCTGTTAATCTAGTTGTCTGTTGAAGTATTTCCTTATATTTGTGCTCATGAGATTCTCATCAGTGAGTTAGTTACTTTCACCCTCAGGAATATAGAACATTTCCCCTTTGGTTTGTGTGCAAAAGGTAAACTCATACCTCCATTCAATTATAAATGCAGTTTTTATACTTGGTTCTTCTCAATCTGTTTCAGTAGTAGTTTGTAAAAGTACCTCCCCTTTCACTTGGACAGTATCATGTTTTGTTATAAAACCACATTGTGTTGCAGTGTGTTTTGTGTTCACTGGACAGTTGTTGTCTTAGTCAGAGTAAATTAGGAGCATGCATGTCATTGTATCTGTTTAAACTGACTGAATGGGCTTTTGAGAACGGTCTGTTTTCTCTCACATTATCAGAACAGCGTGATAACGGGGGTGTATCCTGCTAGTCCTTCCTCTTGGCTTTTTGTGGTCATTGCCATCCTGGCAACTATGTACACTCGCTCTGACCCTTCCATGGGACTCATAGCCAAGATACAGGAGCACCTGCCTGTCAGGTAACGAACCTAGAACTCTGTCAAATGGTTCAAGTTAATGAGAAACATGCTCATGTCACATCACACTAACTGTTAATCTTTCACTATTATGTATCTTTAAACAAGCCTCACCTATGTTTACTCATTTATAAAGCTGTGTAATGTTACTGGTCTACAAATGAAATGCTTCCTGAATAAAACTAATGACATTTTATGATATGAGTGTCACTGATAAAGAAAACTCAAGTCTTAAATGTACGTTGGATCAAGTTTCCAATGTAAGTCTGGGGTTAAAATGTGAAATTCTTAAAATTAGCAAGGGAATAGGTTTTAGTCCAAAGGAATATTGGTCCTAGATCTACTTCAAAACACTGTCTGCACAGTATGATCCATTCACTTTACAGGTTCTTTCTAGTGGAATATTTACAAATCTATTGTATACATATACATAAACCACCATTTAATAACACACCATCATATATATTAAAAACATAAACTAACCAGCACATTTGTCATTTGTTTTCGGATTAATCTTATAGTATGAAATATTATGTAAGATTTAACACATTTAATGTCTGAAAATTCTAAAAATTGTAGACCAGTATAATGTATTTCTGTATATATTTAGACTATATGGTCTGTTACCTTTCTTTCCTGCTTTTGCTGCTTTTATGTTAAAGTATAATTTCACTTCACTTTGAAGTCATTTCAGCTTCACTACCCTTACATTATTTTTGTAAAGTATTTTAAACTTTGCCCGAAACAGTTAAAAAAAAAATACATCTGTTTCTTAACATGAGCATTTTGTGTTGTGTCTTAACTCTCAGCTCTGTAATCAATATTTCCCTTCATTTACTTTTTCAACTCACTTTTCCTTTACTCCCTTATATTCATCTTTTCCCACCGCCACCAGCCAGTCAATGAGCACCCAGTGTCAAGCTGTGGTGTCGGCAATCCTCTTCAGCACTATGCTGTGGCTCCTGCTCATCTTCACCATGCGTCTCTGCCTCAAGCAGCTCCTCTCATACCACCGTTGGATGTTTGAGCAGCACGGCAAGATGTCCAACACCACTAAAGTCTGGGTGGTGAGCGTTGTTTTACACCTTTTATTGTGTCTGTTCTACATGCTGCTCTGAAGTATCTATATATTTTCTGTAAAAGCTCATCATATATAAATGTTGATTATAAATTAAACTAATATTTCAAAATGGGAACTAGGGGGTCACTCCAGAGATCCTGCACACCAAACAATCACAAATAAACCTCAGGTATGCCCTTGCCTTAATATACTGAGTGTTTACTGCATTTGTGTCCCTTTGCCAGGCACTGGTGCGGATCTTTTCTGGCAGAAAGCCTCTGCTCTACAGCTATCAGGGTTCGCTGCCAAACTTACCCTTGCCAACCACCAAGGACACAGTCAAGAGGGTAAGATAACATACAAAGCTACTGACCACAAAACAGATGGATCACTTTTTCACCATACATGAGCTCCAGCTAGAAGAGAACAGAGCTACAGCGGGAGATGAGAGAGTTAGTGATAATAACTGGGCGAGATTTGTCTGGCAAGGCATTTGTTAAACTGTTATCGTCTTGTTTTTCTGTTTTCTATTCAGAATGACCATGTTATCCAGTTAGTAACTTAATATCTATTGATTATGGCTTATTATTAATGAATTGCATTTCTTTTGTTAAATATTTCCTTTTCAGTACCTGGAGTCAGTGCGTCCACTTATGGATGACAGTAAGTTTGAACGCATGACCAAACTAGCCACAGAGTTTGAGACCAGCCTTGGTAACCGTCTACAGTGGTACCTCAAACTGAAAGCTCTGTGGGCTGCCAACTATGTAAGTGGTTCAGCACAATATTCTGTTTAAGTATGGCTACTTCCAACATCATTTAAAAGTCAGAATCAAATTTAAAATTCCATTAACAATGCATATCTTTGTGACGTTCAAGGCTGTGAATTATTAATCCTGTCTGAATATGCAAGTGACATTACTGCCGTCTGCTTGCAGTTTTCGCTTCCTCATCAGGCTTTTTTTCCTATTTCTTATTTCCTAAGGTCAGTGACTGGTGGGAGGAATATGTTTACCTACGGGGACGAAGCCCAATAATGGTCAACAGTAACTACTATGGAATGGTAGGAAAATCTTCCTATGAGGTTGTGTCTTTTAGTTTGACCATTTCTGTGGACCCCAATGCACTTTCAGCCCCACTTTATTTCCCTGCAGTTTCACACTTAAAGATTATATTAAAGGAGTCATTCCATGGTTATTTCATTAATATTGCTGTATTCTCCATTGTTATTGAATGCATTGTGTGTTGGTTATATTTAAAAAATGTCCGGATTTCTTTGTTTCCAGCTGTTTTTGGAGGGTGAGAGTAATGACAAGGTCGAGTAATAGTTTACCGGTACTTCTGCATACATGTCCGTTACGCGGCAATGAGGTGTCTCTGATTGGCTTAGAATGCGTGAAAGAACACTCCCCTCTTCCCTCTGGCTCTGTGTGTGTTTACCTTCCCAGAGTAGCATCCAGCAAGGTTCTGTGTCATCGCTTGTTTTGAAAACGTGCAGAGGGAAAAAAACGAACCAGTTTCTTGTGGCATTTTGTTCAAGTTTGTGCAGCAACTGTGGCACCATCTTCTCTTGTAGATGCTACTGCTACTTTAGATTCGCTGCGATGGGGGATGGGCTTAACCCCACGTGGGTGACACCAGTATCCTTGCGACGTGTAGTGGACAGGCTTTTTCCGAGTCGCTCGTTTCTCTGTGTCGTTTCCTATGAATGGGAAATCCAGCCAGTCGAAGTGACACACCACTTTCAAAGGCAGCGTGTGTTGGTAACTCGGGGTGACCCATCAGATTCCAAAAGGAGCGTGGAAAAGTGGTTTTCAGCAGAATGAGACCTTTAAGGGATTACCCAGTCGACTCTAATTTCTTGTCATATCAAGTCAAAGTTTGAAGGGAGTGTTGAACAGAAGTGCTTATATTAATGTGATTAGTATTTTAATACACATAAGTTTTGATGAAAGGCACACAAGCAATTATCTGTAAGAGATGAGTATTGCTGGAGCATACCCACGCATCTCTAAAAATGATTGAAACCTCCTCATTTGATTCTAGTTGTATTAACAGACCAATTTTATTTTATATTTACCTGCATCCCAGTGACAGTTGTGGCTAAAGGCACCAGTTTGATGCATCTGGAACATAATACTGTGTTAAACCAGTTGCTCTTTCTTCCATTTTTTTATTAAATTCCACAAGACCAGACAAGAGAAGTAAAAACACATTAGGTATTTGTAAATGAAAATTATGTTTCTATTAGATGACACATTTATTTACACATAGAGGCAGAAGTGAGAGCTGATAGTGACTCAAAACACAGTTCAACTGAATGCTGCCTCTCAGATGACTTAAGGGAATTTAGTCAAATATGGCATATTGACCTGGACTCTGTTTCTCATTAAACATATTTTTGGCTCAAGAAAGTGTATCCTATGATAAAATTTCATACTAATATGTTGTAGTATATCATTATGTGAGGACATTTTATATCCACTAAATATAACTGATAATATTCAGGGAAAAAAAATTCAGGCCCAGATTTAATTGCATGCTCTTTTGGGAAAAAAAAAAATCGTAACAAAATATACCCATTAATCTGTATATAATTTGTTTATTTGTTTTTCAAAATGGAACCAAAAATAAGATGACAAAACAAGAAGTCGTTTCTTCATTATTTGTTTCCAAAACCAAAATGGAAAAAATGGATAACGATGAAGTTTTTCAGTTTTCCTTTTTATGTTGAAATGAATAATGGAAAAAAAAAACAGATAACAGACATTTTCCATTTTATCCAATTTTGACCTGAAGCAAATTAAGTAAACTGGAAATGACTGTGACCCGCAGTGATGATGAAAATTTTGGGAAACTAAGAGGGTCACCCCAAGACCTGAAGATATGACGATGGGGGGAAAAAAATGGTGTCGTATCATAATAATGATCTTCATGTCTGGGAGCCATGTTTCTTTCTTTTGTGGAGATTAATTTCCGGTTTACTCAATTTGCTTCAGGTCAAAATTGGATAAAAGGAGAAATGGCCGTTGTCTGTTTTTTTTTTTTCTATTATTCATTTAAACACAAAAAGGAAATCTGAAAAACACATCACTATCTGTTTTTTCATTATGGTTTTGGAAATTAATGAAGAAAGGAGTTGTTTTTTCATAGTTTTATTTTGAAAACTGAATTAATGAATGATACATGGATTCTCATGTCTTCATTACATGTATTAAATCAGTTTAGACAAACATGGCTGTTGGCAGATGAATACAACCATAAGATAGATGTAGGGCTGGGCGATAAGATAATATCCTGGACACCCTTAAAACTTTATACAGTCTGAAATATTATCATGGAATATTTGTGGAAAATATTTTTTGAGTTTTGAAAAATATGTGACTGCATCAGACACACACAAACAAATGCAATACTTTTTTTGCCTATTGGTAAAAATAAAAAAAAAACCTATAAAACCACCTCAAAATGTAATCAAAATCCTTTCACAAATGTTTGAGTTATATTGCTAATAGACTGCCAAAGAGACGAACCCTGGTGAAAACAACTTCTTTGGGGAGGGAACTAACATTTTGGTATTCTATGAAACAGTGCATGCTCTAATGAGGGATCATGTGGATTTGGAGACTGGAACAATAGTGGCCAGAGTTCAGTGATTTTAAAGAATGGTTCTTCATGCAGTATTTCACAAATGCATGGGGGTGTCGGAAAACTTTTTTTCCACCACACGGCATTGCAAAAGAACTTCTCCTCGATAGAAATATGAAACATGCTCACGACAATTTCCATACAATTCCTCTGTCCATGTTTTGACAGATGTAAGAACACCCAAACATGATTAAGTAGTGCCACGCTGAATGTGTTGCACTAGACTAGAGCCATGTCAAGTTAGGTTGAAGCGCACAGCACAGGTGTAGCTGCAGCACACATGCTAATGTAAGTTTCTGAGAAGAGCGAAAAAATACTTGCTAACCCCAGAGAGCATTTGCACTTATTGTTCTGTATATTTCCTGTTGACCTTGTAACTGTTAGTGCTACAGGCTATGTATTATGTCATCTATTGTAAGTTGCTTTGGATAAAAGCGTCTGCCTAATGTAATGTAATATTTGGGCTGGAGTGGGAGGTAACGACTGTTCCACAGGAGAAAATCTTGGGCGACTGGGTTACTGAAATGTAGGGTACAAACTGTTTTAGTTTGGGGCCTCCAGAGGTATTTACGTGAAGATCACAAACATTCACAATTCCTTAAGCTTCACTTTCAGTTTTAAGGACCTATATACCCCCAGTATGATTGGTCTGGTTGCGTTTAAAACTTGAACGCTTTTTCCTGCTGGTCAGACTTTTATTTTAGTTTTAAATATACGTAGCTGATCTGTTTTTCTGAAACGGTTGTATATTGTTCTTCAGCACATCTGTCATGTTTAACCTCTGACAGAAAAGAAATCATATTTAAATAAAAAAAAATAACCTTATGATGTTTTCACAACTAACTTAAGAGTAATGAAAATTTTTAGCTTGACAAAAATAAACGATTAGATGTTTTTTTAGCTTTATATATCTCAGTATCATCTGATATGAAAAAATGAATGAATGAATTGTGCCATATGTTCCTATTAAGTGTGAAAACAGATGACGCCAAATTATTCTTCAGACTCATTCCTGAAAAAAAAAAAACATCATACCGATCCTCTGCTTCTTCTACTCTGTAAATTAGAGCCATGTGTAACATACCATACAGCGCCATCTGGTAGGACATAATGAAGCCTCAATTACTTTCCCTGAATTGGTTTATGAAAACACAGAATTGACATTTTGTTTTCCCTTTTTTTTTCTTTTTTTTTTTTTTTTTTTTTCTGACCTTCCTGTCCCTGTGCACTCCCCTCTGTTTCTGCAGGACTTCTTGTATGTGACACCCACACCCATCCAGGCGGCCAGAGCAGGCAATACCATTCATGCAATGTTACTCTATCGCCGCAAACTCAACAAAGAAGAGATTAAACCAGTGAGTTTAGCCATGTCTCATTTGCAGCTGCTTCACATACACAGAGGAATGCATTCATCATGTCTGTTTGCTATGGCAACAGGACACGTGTTAATTAACATCCCAGGTTCTGAGACATTGGGCTATTTTTGGAAATATTTTGATGGTAAAAAAAAACCATGTATACTGTTGTAAATGAATGAGGCCAGTAGTTTTGGTTCTTGTTGAACTACATCCATCTGTCAGTGTTGGTCTTGACTGTTTATGTAGATAGCATCTCCATTCCTTTATTTATTTTTTTTATATTTTTATATTTATATGACAACATTTCCCTCATGTTCTCATACCATGCCCCACTCTTGACCCTTCCTCTTGACCACTCCTTTTCAACCTTTCTTTCTTTCGCTTGCTTGATTTCTCTTTCTTTTTTTTTTCTTTTTTTTTTAATTTCCTTCCTCTGTTTGCTTGACTCCGCATTTCCCCCCCTGCTGTCTTCTGTTCTCCATCCATCCCCTTCCTCTCCGTCTCCCAGAGCCGTATACCAGGTACTGTCATTCCTCTGTGTGCAGCTCAGTGTGAGAGGATGTTCAACACCACACGCACTCCTGGAGAGGAGACCGGTAAAGAGACAGTCATGAACACACACCTTCTCAACATGACACACACTTTCTGTGCTCATGTGTGATACATAATGCTATCTGAACACGGGTTTGCATGATCGTACCCGATGAAAAAGCCATACCAGATTCTTTAGCTTGAAATTCTACAACACAACTGCTTCAATGATGAGGCATGCTGAAGGTGTCTGTTGCCTAAGTGTAGGGTAGAAAGTTGTGTGAGCGACAGTGAGTGTGTTTGGTCTGCCAAAGCGGGCATCTGTGATTCACTGAGTCATAATAAGTCTGCTGTACAGCTCAACCTGCCAACTCTTATCTGTCTCCTCTTGCTTTTCCGTGTCAAGTCTAGTGTTATCTGGGATGTCATTAAGGGTCTGTCTCGGACTAACACCTCTTTTCTTCTGCCCACACATATTGTTTTGTCACCATTTCTTTCCACTTTTATTGATTCCCTATCTGTTTCATACCAACAACACTCCTTTATATATTTTCCACCATTCTTTTTTCCTGTTTCTTTCCTTTACTTCATTTTTGTATTGGTCCTTCCTTTTTTTATCCTACTCAGTGGTTGTTGAGGTCTGCAGTTCCTTGCTGTTCGTATCAATTTGAGCGGATGTTCGACACTTGTCGAATCCCCGGAAAACTAACAGGTAGTATTTATATCTTTACACCACTGGCCCAGTCCCAATATCAAACTCTGAATGTCAAACAGTATAAATGTGACTAACACTCTGTGTATAATTCGTGTTCATGAGCCATCAAAAGTTTTCATCACTCCATCTGTTCAGAGACGAAAGTAAATCCACATGAAATTATGGTTTAAAATTGTGTGGAGAAGCTTTTTTATATTGTCTTTCATCAAATCCTTTTTTTTTTTTGTTTGTTTGTTTTTTGTCGTATTCAAAGTGGGTCAGATCAGACCATCAGCATCCCTCTCATGTCACTTGGATAACATAATTCTTTTAAGTCTAAAGGACATGTTTACTTCATTTTATTTCCACTTGTGGTGAAAATTCTTCTAATGTAGGAAGAAATTGTATTTCAGAAACTTTACAGTCTTTCCCAAATTGTACTTGGAACCATATCAGTGGTGCTTAATACATCTATGTCTAGTACTCAGCTAAAGGTCAGATACAGTATTTTGTAACCTTGTAGTAACCACACTATGCAGATAATGAGGATTTAAGTGACTTATTTGCAGTTAAACTTAGAATTTACACTGTGAGGTCTGAGTGCAGTTCTGTAGACTTGGTATCAAAAGCAAGTAAAATAATATTTGACTTTTTCCTCTTTGATCTCTTTTTTTATTTCTGATGCTTGAAGACACTGTTCAGCATTGGCAGGACAGTGATTATGTCGCAGTTTACCACAGAGGGCGTTACTTTCGCCTGAGAGTGTACCAGGCAGGCCGCCTCCTTTCCCCAAGGGAGATAGAATTCCAAATTCAGAGGATACTCGACGACACTTCCCCTCCTTACAAGGGAGCGGAAAACCTCGGAGCTCTGACAGCTGGTGACAGGTCAGTCTGATGAGTCTCATGTTTTAAATCCCTCTTGTTGTACACATTATTACCTCTGCCAAGGAGGTTATGTTTTTGCCGGCGTTTGTGTTCAAGATAACTCGAAAACTTATGGACGGATTTTGATGAAATTTTCAGAATATGTTGGAAATGTGAATAGGAAGAACTGATGTAATTTTGGTGGTGTCACGGGGGGTGGGGCGTGTCTACCTTAGCGGAGGTCTGTGCTCTCAGAGTGCTTTTCTAGTTTTCATAATGTAATCTTATCATCTTCCGCTAAAATATTTGCTAGAATTCCATGGGCCAAAGCCAGGGCGAAGTATTTCAGCAGTGGAGTCAACAAACGTTCCCTGGACTGCATTGAGAGAGCTGCCTTTTTTGTTACCTTGGACGATGATGAACAAGGCATGATGGGAGATGACCCAGCAGCTAGTTTAGACCGCTATGCCAAGTCCTTACTGCATGGAAAATGTTACGACAGGTATATTTTGCCCAAAGCTCATATTTATATTGACTCACAGTGTAATATAAATCTTTTAATGATTGTAAAGGGAAATGTTCAAATTTTTCGTTGCAGTATTCAGTCCTTCTGTTTGTTGCTGTTGCAGGTGGTTTGACAAATCCTTCTCTGTCGTTTTCTACAAAAATGGGAAGAACGGTATGAATGCAGAGCATTCATGGGCAGATGCACCAGTGGTAGCACACTTATGGGAGGTGAGTGAGTGGCTGCACGTATTTGTCATTAGTTACACTGAAGGCCATTATTTATAATTGCTCTGTGTTTTCAGTACGCCTTAGCCACTGATTGTTTCCAACTTGGGTACAATTCAGAGGGTCACTGCAAAGGAGAAGTAGATTCATCACTACCAAAACCACAAAAGCTGAACTGGGAAATTAGTCCAGAGGTATGTTCTCTATATCCTTCCTTTTATGTCTACTGAAATAAAGGCCTTAATTACATCTCAGTTTCTCGACATGGAAGTTGTAAATGTGAATGTGTTGTTTCTGTCTGGGCAAAATTGTTTATTGACTCTTAAATAGTACTACATTTTTCCCAAATGTATGAATGGCAAAAAAGGTTCTAGGGATTGAAATTTCCTACATAGTGAGTTGTAAAAGTTGAACAGTAAAATCAATAGAGCACACACACACACACACACATATATATAGATAACTAATTTATTTCTATACCGTATTGTTGAATAGCTTCCGCTGAAGCCACAGTACCATGGATGTGGCTGTCTGACTTCTGGTTATGTTAATGAGATTTGGCGGGGTGTGTTTCAGTGTGAAGAGCAGATCACCCAGTCTCTGGCAGTGGCCCAGAACCTGGCGGATGATGTGGATTTCCATGTTTTCTCTTTCCGAGATTTTGGCAAAGGAAAGGTGAAAAAGTGTCGAGTCAGCCCAGATGCCTTCATTCAGATTGCTCTACAGTTGGCCTACTACAGGGTGAGCCTGACACTGAAGCTTTAGACCACAGATAGATGATTTTAGCATATTTTCAAAATGATATCTAAAAAAAACCCCCCCAAAAAATGTGTCAATCCAGGAGAGGGGTACCTTCTGCCTGACATATGAAGCTTCTATGACCCGCTTGTTCCGGGAGGGCAGGACTGAGACTGTCCGGTCCTGCACCAATGAGAGCAGTGCCTTTGTGCAAGCACTTGATGGTGACGAGGTACCATGGTTTAAAAACGGACTTACCTTTTATAATGAATTTATCATTTGAACATCTGAGTAATTTATTTTGTAATTTATTTTAACTTGGCAAACATTCATGCTATTCGTATTCTCCACCAGCCAGCTGATGTGAGCCGGCGTTTGTTCCGTGCAGCGTCAGAAAAACATCAGCATCTTTACCGCATGGCCATGACAGGAGCGGGCATCGACAGGCACCTGTTCTGCCTCTATGTCGTCTCCAAATACTTGGGAGAGGAGTCTCCGTTCTTGAAAGAGGCAAGATTATTGCCGCAGATGTGTTCCTTTAATAGTACCTTAACAGAGGAAACTTTAATTAGTCTGTTGTTACTTCAGGTGCTGTCTGAGCCATGGCGCCTGTCTACCAGTCAGACCCCAGTCCAGCAGGTGGAGCTGTTCGACCTGGTCAACCACCCAGAGTACATCTCCTGTGGAGGAGGCTTTGGCCCGGTCAGTACTGCCCACAAAGCAATTCAGTAAATTATTTAAATTACAGCTAAATGAAATACAAAAGAAACATTCAGGTTTGGATATTGTGAACTGCACTCCTACATCTTTTAACCATGTAAGAAAAATGTGGTAAATAACATAATACATAAATACTGCACAAATACATAAATGGTCTCATTTGTGTCTTGTTGTCATTGTTTAGACATACACAGACTCATCTATGTGTAAATGAAAAATAAGTAATGAAAGTTTTTTTTATTGTAAGGTTGTTTTTGTACACAAAATTAATCATAAACATGTCATCTTTGAATATTCCAGGTGGCTGATGATGGCTATGGAGTGTCCTATTGCATTGTGGGAGAGAACATGATCAACTTCCACATCTCCTGCAAACACTCCTGCCCACAAACTGTAGGTTTAATGGAAATATTGGTCTAATGTTTTTTTTAAATTGACACATAAAGCTCATAAATGTTACAACTTGCATTTTAACTATAAAATATATGCTTCTTTCCTTCAAGGGTGCCCATAAATTCGGTCTACAGATCAGAAAAGCCCTGCATGACATTTTGCAACTGCTGAGCCCCAACCAACAGGAGAAAACGCCCAAAAAACCAGGAGAAAGTCAGCCAGAGGTCAAGAAAGACCAGTAGATGTCTGCTGAGGGAAAATAATGCTGAAGGGATGATACACAGGTGTAACTGGTAGAGTAGAGAAAAACCTCAAACTGGAAAAAGTTCAACGTCTGTCAGCGGATGTTCCAGAGATTGAGGCGTTCTGAAAATGGCGTTACTAGTGGAATTTTATTTTACTGACAAATATTTATATTTGTGTATTACCTGTAATAGGGGAGGGTGGGGGTACCAATAGATAAATGTTTATTGGTATAATTTTTAGTTTTCATTTCTTTCAACAATCAACCCCTTCAGATCAATTTTGTTGTTGTGATCAAAGCCAAAAACTCCATAGTGCCACTTAAAAGTTAGGAACTCTTAATACATATTGTTTCAGAAGTACTTTTAATTAAAGTATGGTATGACACCGCAGCTTTTACACCACTTATTTGCTTTTGTTGAAAGTGTTTGATAAATACAGAGGGAAGTGTGTGTGATAATCTTGAGTCGCAGAACATTTGGCAGTGAGAATCGACTTGAAGGACTGTTGAGGTTTCTACCACTTGAAGGCAAAAGGGCAATAACGGCAAGTCCAGATATTTGTGAAAGACGGAAGTCTGTGACTTTTGTGTTTACTTAAAATGTATTCTTCTGCTTTCTACAGCAGCTTATGATTGTAATGGTATGTTGAGAATGCCAGGCTGTTTATACACATAGACAGATGCCAATGCGAACTGTGCCATTTCACCAACTGGTTTTATTAGTGCCACCTCATCCAGGAGTTAACTTGTATTTCACATTTAAAACTGTCTAACTGTACATTCAGAGTAATGTAGGTCAGTTTACCTTTCTGTGGTCAGTAGAAATTTCAACAATCCAATTTAAAACTGTACTGTAATTAATTCCAGTTGTTTCACTGCCATCCATGAATCTCTTTTCTATTTTTTTTTCCACTGTTAATTTTTTTTAAAGCACCATAACAATGCAAACTGTATTTATGAACATGTGCAAGTATTCCATCTAAAGCAGTAATGCAGGTCAGATGTGAATTACATATTAAGTGACATTTTGTGTTTAAGCCATCTCATTTAAAGGATGTTACCAGTGACACAGATTCCTTTAGTTTTTCTTCTCCCAGTATGTTTCTATGTATTCAGGTATTCTGGTTTCACAATCTATATCCTGTTTTGTTTTTGTTTTTTTAAACTCTAGAACTGCTTGCAAGAGTTCTATGAATGAAACTAAGCACAGTGTCTGATCATTTTGTGTCATGTGTGCAGGTACTATAATGGACAGTAGACACTTGTGTAGGGACCTGATCAGAAATATGTGTATTTAAGCTGATTTCACATGTTCTATGTAAATGACACTGAACCAGGACACAAGTGTGCATTTAAACATACTCTATGAATACTGCCTTTTTTGTTTTTGCTTATTATACTGCTATTGTTAGCCTTTCTTAATGCAATATTAAAAGGGAACAAAATACATTCTGTAAAAAAAAAAAAAGTGTTATTTTGTTTTGCACACTTACTTCTTCCATAATTTTGAAAGTGTAACATTTTTATTTATTTATTTTTTAGCAAAAGGACATAGTACATCTACTGTTAACAAATAATACGAAAATATTTTGCAGCTGAAACCCCCAGGTCAGAGTTCAGTTACTTCTTTAACCAACTAGCTGACATGGCAGAGGAATTGTGAATTCATATTGTCAGCTGTGCTTCATCCTTTGTCCTCACAAACATAACTGATGTTCTTTGTTTTTTTGTTTTTTTTTGAAAACCTTCCCATATGGTTGGATTCTCTATTTTAGCTTCACTTCACCATTTTTTTGCTGGACCTTTTGCAAACATGAAACAAGTAGGGAATGTTATTAGGTTGCTTTCAATTTTGTAAACATGTTAATTTAATTTGTGACATAACATTAACCTCTACATGAGTGAGGAAATAAGAATTTTTTTTTACAGAAATATAGACTATTCTCATCAAACTCACTTGCTTCAAAATGACTTATCTCTCACAAAAATCTTTGAAATGAAAAAAATGCATCTGATTTTATTTCCACCTTCATATATGTTGTCATTCCTATGGTTAAACAAAAAAAAAAATTTGAAAATGCCATCAAGTTTTTTTTATTTTGTTTTGCCATTAATGCTGTAAGACACTGTCAGTGATAGGTCCCTACATAGCAGAAGAAAGAATTTGTGGAAGAACAATCTGTCATAAAACTTGTTTTTTACAGATGTGTAGTACAGCAGCACACATATTCCATCATGCTTTGGCTGAGTGGGAACCAGTTTCTAAAAGAACTGTTATTCTGATCCGACCATCTCCACTGGTCTCTGCTTGGACCAATCCATGAATCTTGAATGATGTTTTGTAGTTTCTGTTTTCAGTCTGGGTCCTGATCACTGTTATGGAGTTGACAGTGGTCTTAAGGCTTCCCTCCAGGTCTTCTGTTCAAGAACAACGTACTGTACATCCCACTGGACCTGTCATCGAAGAACAAAATGTAGTTTGAAGATTCAACAGAATGGTTTACTACACCAACTTATTTCAACACACTTTAAGGAAATGCTACCTCAGACTGACAAATACTGATGACTTTATAGTTTGTAACACAGCCCTTCTGTTACAAACAAATCCTAACCCAGTATAATTTACAACATCATCAAAGTTATCCTGGACTATTTCATCCTGGTTTACATCTTTGGTAATAACCATGGACTACATATGTAAGAACTGCTCCCTTGGATGTTTTTCCCTTTAATTGATTTATCAATATAATTATAATATTACCCTTTGGCCTAGAATTAACAAAAAAACAATTGAATGTGAAATCTATAAAACAATGTCAACCAAAATCGCATAGTGTAAAAGAAGTGATCACAAATGGGTGCTTCTATGAAACTGGGTTCATTTTGATTTCTGGGACTTTACCAGCTTTTTAGACCCAATGACAAAAAAAAAACCATTTAGATATATTTACCCCAGGATATACTCATGATGACCTCAGATACATGCAATAAAATAATATATATATATATATATATATATATATATATATATATATATATATATATATATATATATATATATATATATATATATATATATATATATACTCTTACTCTGAGCCACCCTATATTAATGAATGTTTAATAAAGTATTGGGGCCAAAAAAAGGGACATTTAGGACAGTTTAATTTACCTAGGTGGCTTATAGTGTGAAAAGGTGAAAAACTGAAAATATCCAGTAGGTGGCAGTTATTTTGGTGACAATACCATGTTGACATAGCATGAGAGGAGAATGACCAGTGATTTGAAGTGGTAGAAAGACAACAGTAAGTAAAATAACCATTAGATACAGTTATAGTTTGCAGAAGAGCATCTCTGAACATAGAACGTATCCTCAAACATTCTCCACAGATATCAAATATGTGATACTATCATCAATATGAACCAAATCATCTAATAAATGTATCCACCACTTTATGTAATCCGTGAAGAATTAACCCTATGTTGGTCAGCTCAACCGTTTAGTGAGGTAACGTTGAACCTTGATATCTCTAATGTAAATTTAAGTCCTTTGATGCCAAACTTCTTGGGCAGTTAATGATATATTCAGCTCATGATAGTATACCACCAAGGAAGAAGACCGTAACCATGACAACACCTCTGCTATGGTATTTTCTTTTGAACCCAAAATTGTAGGTAAGTTCAATTTTCTTCATGGTATTAACTGTTAGAGAGTCTATTTTAAATAAATAATTCACATCATGTTTCATAAATACTTTGGTATTCGTGTAATAATTTTTGAAAACATGCTGAATCAAACGTAGAGATGGTAGTAAAGAGTCATGAAATGCTAATGCTAATTGCTAATGCTAATCGCTAATGATACAACCACAAGGAGTTAATATATCTAATTATGTTGGGAAGATTGGTGAAGGAGTAATGATTGAGTTTTAATACTTTAGTTAAATTTAGGATTAGTAAAAAAAAAAAAAAAAAATTCTATGTTTTATTTTATAATAGCCCCTGCGAGGTGGAAAAAGCAAAAAAAAAAAAAAAAAAATTAATTTGGATAAGTATCTTTCAGGTATTTCAAGCAAAATCACCCCGGAATGGTAAGGAGTTAACTGACTGAAAAACAGGCCTTGTGACTGAGCGTGGATCTAATAACAGATAACAAAAGTCATGATCCCTCTCTCAGAAGAAATGATCATAACAAAGTGATTACTCACACCCCTGACAGACAAAGGGAAGTTCTGATGGACAGAGTGCACTGAGCCATTTCCCATCATGCCTCATCCCCCCCACTGTGGTGTGAGGACTCTGGTGAGCGTGCCCAGTTGGTGTATCCAGTAACCAATCCATGACCTCTCTGAGTGTCCCCCACAGACCACCACCATACCGCCACCCCATCCCAGCTGCAGTGTTCATCAGCCTCTTCATGTCGTCCTGGTCTCCTATAACAGAGGTCAAAGTACTTTTCTCTGCATCATCCCAGGACTTGGTCAGAGGGATCATGTAATACTCTTGATGAATGAGTGAACACACCCTCCCTGCAGGGGAACCTCTTTTAACTATTAGTTTTTACAAAAACAATGTGCTCTAATATTATAAAGTCATACAAAGATGCTTACCTGAAAGTAGCAGCAAAATCACCAGATATGAAATATTTTTCCAGGACATAGAAAGTAGATTTAATCCAATTAACACAACTGTAATGAAATGAGTTTAAGTCTCAGGAGTTATTCCTACATGTAATGACATTAGTGGATTTGTCTCTAAGGAATGTGAAATGCAAATTTAGTGTTCATAATGAAAAACATTTGGTTTTATGATGGACTGCGGATTTATATTTGATTAGATATACACTATACATACTATAGTAATTGCCACAAGTTTTGATTTTCAAATGGCTATGGCTCTACAACAACATGTTGGTTTGTGCATTCTTTGGAAATACATTATATAAACAAAAGCGTTGTGACATGTTGAATTCAGGCGTTTCATTTGATGTTTTCTTTTGATTTTTATAGACTACACGTGCAAATATATCTTGACACATCATGGCTACAGCTGAGAAGAGGTCCTGTTCATGCTGACTGCCTCCACCAAGGAGGTTCTGTTTTTGCTGACGTTTATATGTTTGTTTGTTTGTCTGTGTGTGCACAACAACTCAAAAAGTTATGGACTGATTTCCATGAAACTTTCCGGATAGCTTGGGAATGGCGCAAGATTTCGAAGAGATCCTGGATTCTGGATCACTTTGAAATTTATTCTCCATTTACCACAATGTAAAATTTCAAAGTGATCCAGAATCCAGGATCTGTTTTGGAAGTTTTTGTTCCAGAAGTTTCTAGGTTACTGTTAACTCATGTTTCCTAACTCCTGTGAACCTCTGCCTGCTTTTTTCGAAACCTGTGGCATGTAGGATCCTCCCTTGAGACCATTTGTCTTCATGGATTTTAATTTTTTTTTTTTTTTTGCATTGCACAAAACTGTTTGCAAGACCTCAAACACTACATGGAAGGTGATGACCTTGGGCGGAAAACCCTGGTATAAGCAAACATACAAAATATGTATTTTTAGGAAAATTGAAAAAATGGAAATAATATAATATATGAACTGTAAGAGAATAGCAAATAATTAGAACTTTTGACTTTATAGAATGTGACGATAGATAGATAGATAGATAGATAGATAGATAGATAGATAGATAGATAGATAGATAGATAGATAGATAGATAGATAGATTGATAGATAGATAGATAGATAGATAGATAGATAGATAGATAGATAGATAGATAGATAGATAGATAGATAGATAGATAGATAGATAGATAGATAGATAGATAGATAGATAGATAGATAGATAGATAGATAGAAAGATAGATAGATGTGGTCTGCTGTGCGTGGTCTGTGTTAATGGGAGCTCATGCCACCTGTCTTTTGTCTCTTATTTCAGCTGTGAGGTCAGCATCAAACCCTTCATTCATTATCCTGTCTGTCAGACTTCGTCTTACACTCCATAACTCCAGTAATAATCCACATCCCATCCCTGTTCCCCTTTTTCTAAAATCATGCCTCACACGCAGAGCACACACACACACATTTTATTTCTAGTCACCTCCTTGTCATCCTACTTTATATAAAGCTGTTCTCCCTCCTGCCTGTTACACCTCATGTTCTCACCCCAGTGAGCTCCCCTCCACTGATCACACACTGGTAGGTAAGATTTTCTTATTTCAAACAGATTTACAGATTCCTTTTCCAACAGTGAATGTTTAATGTCATTGCATGTTGCATTGACCCAAATATAAATGTGCTTTTGTGACATGTTTAAGGTTGGAAATGTTTTGATTAGATTTGTTTGATAATCTTGAATATCAGTCAGATAGTTAATTACCAATCATTCGTTTTTGATTCAATATTCCTTTACAATTATATTCATAAAGCAGTGAAAGTAACAAACCAGTGCTCATAATGTTTAAGATGCACTTTTTTTTCTGCCTCTACTTGAATTAATATTGAATTAGTAAAGTACAGTATAACGGATCACAGGGCCCATCATGGATTGAGTGCATTAAGGTGAAATGAGGAATTCTCCCTGAGGACGAGTTATTTTTAGCTCTGTGTCAGTGTGTTTGTGCTGCAGAGCAGGACGCTGTTGGATTGTTTGGCCAGAAACATTTGACAGTGAAGCAATGTGATGAATTCCTCTCCCAATCCCTCATCTGCCTCCTGTCCCTGTGCCCGTGTTTATTCAGATTCACATGCTCATGCTCAGAGATCTTGGCTCAAAACTAACTATGACTGGATCTGAAAGGAAAAACTCGGGGATTTATTTGCTATGTTAAAGTAACTAACAGAAAAATGACAAAATCTCTCAGACTAATATGTCACCATGTTAGTCTGGAAAATAGCATATGCTTCATATTTGTTTTTCAAAAGCAGCTTTTTGCAGGTTTTCAAACTTCATGTTAGTTAATAAACACATAAACTGATGAAAGTTTGGAATAATAACATGTCTATGGAGCTCCAAGCACATGCTGATATCTTCATTTCAGTGATGTTGTGACAGATCAAATGATAATAGAGGACTTGGCTGGTGTTAATAGCAGCCAGCCGACCGGCCTAATCTCTAATCCCACATTCTCGCTTGTAAATCAAATTAAAAAAGGAGGATCGGCCAACTGATACCTCACTCTTATCCTGGGTAACAGGACACTGCTCTGGCCCAGTCTCTGCTGCCTTTTCTATTCCTAGATCATTAGCTACAAATGGCCTTTGCCTTAATCTTTTTCTTTGAACAAAAGCACCAACCTGTGTTGAATATGTCATTCATCTTCATAGAACACCTCTGTCGATCTTAAGCCTCACATTTTGTGGGCACTTTTACATTTATCTCATCTCTTTGTGTTCATAGCTTTCATCTAAACCCTTTTAATCAAACAAAAATGGGAAATGTAATATTGTATGAAGTCATATTTGTAAGGCAGGAGGATCGACAAATTAAATTGGCTATTGTTTTGAGCTTCAGTTTTAAAAAGATCACAGCTACATTTAATAAGAGCGCATTGATCTACTCTACTAATTTGTGCATTTCTAATCGTTCTTGTTTCATTGTTTTTGTCTGTAGCGCCAAGATGTCTGATGTAGAAGAACACGGGTGAGTTCATGAACCTTAAAGACTGAAACAGACACCAGTAACCAAAGCATCTATTAATCTAAAATGTTTAACTACACTTTGGAACTACTCTATCTATATATTAAAATAATTAAACTAAAATGCAATTTCTCAGATCCTCAGCATCATCAGAATAGACTCATCTGAACATTTAGAGGCTCCACAGCGAACAACCAAACACTGTCGTCATGTACAATATTGATTCAGCAACAAGAACTCATGCGGTTTGACATATTACAGTAGTTGTAATCACTTGTTTTTATATTCAGTTAAATATATATTTTGTTGGATTTTTTTAATTCTATAATAACCTTTGAATTTATTTGAACCCTTTCATGCATACTGCTCACGACAATAGACAGCTATTCTACCGCTGTTCTTTTGTATATGCATACGTTTTGTGGATCATCATCCAATACAGTCCACTTCATAATATTATTGTAACTTTGCTGTTCTTGATAAGTAAAATAATCACTTTTTTTGCACATTATCTTCATGAAGTAATAACTAAACTAATAAATAGTATATTAAAATGTGAGAAAACATCAGATTAGCTGATTTTTTTGTATTCACTTTCTGATGATGGGTTTTTAAATATATGTTTTCTTCAAAAATTAAACATATGTTGTCCAGCTGAGTGGATATTTTTGTAATTCCAGGAAAAATAGGCTCATAAAAAAAATTCCAATCACATTGCGTTTTTCATACCGAACGAAGAATTTAAAAAAAAAGATAAAATACAAAAAGTTTAAATTTGCAAGTTATAAATAGGAATAAAAAAGTATAAAAAAAACACAGACTAACATACAGCTTTCACACAATGGTCCTTCAACAGCAGTTCCCTCGCCTTATTTACATAAAATATTGCAGTGAAGTATATTGCACATATTTGTATTGCACATGTTCAACTATTTAGTGGAATGGGCAATTATTTGTATTTAAAAAAACTGCATGTAACACTATAAAAATGATGTGCTACTATTTTTTAAATATCTCTTTATTCTCTCACGGATACATTTTGGGAATCAAAGTAAACATGCAAGGCAGGGTGTTTCACAAAAATAGCCACTGTTGCAAACGTACTCATTTATTTGTATTTAAATGTGCAGGTTCTGCATGTAACGCCAGTGGATACAATGAGTTACACATGAAACCTGAAATGAAAGTGTAGATTCATGAAAAACCTGCATGTGTGGATTATAAAAAAAAAAAACACTTAGAAAAGCTTAGACATAGAAACTCCATGTGACAATCAGTATATTCTAGGTATGTAAGGGTTCATTTTCATTGTCAGTTTTTGTAACATAATTTTAAATATTTTTCTTGTTTTTCCCCCAATTTAGAGGCCAACATGAAGGTAAGTCTACTGATTTTAATGTGTATATATTCATATCAATATCATGGTTTTTTTGTATGTTTTGTTTTTGTTTTTTATTGGATCAATGTGTTCACTTTTTTTGCTTCAGAAGAGGATGAAGAGCAGGGAGAGGGAGGTGAGACTACACTGATTTTATTTTCATTTTTTATTTTTAGCTTTTTTTACCTAAGAATTTACACTGTTCACATGGGATAAACCTGTCACTGAAACTGTCTCTGCAGGAGAACCTTTAAAATGCAAATATTGTTTTACATGTTATATCCTTCCAACGTTTGCATGTAGCTTCTAGGAATATGTTTTTGAAGTACCACACAAAACAAAATAATAAACACCTGAGACAAAGTGACAGCATCCAGTTAGTGTCATTTTCCTGTTAAACAGTGGATATGAAGTGTGTATTTTATAATGTTGATTATTGCCAAATAACGTTTGAATTTTTGAGTTTCTATGCGATGTTGGCTTTTTGAATCTGTAATATAGAATGTAAACCTGTTACTCTTTATTTGGTTTTTGACCCTCATGTTGAAGAAGAACGCCCCAAATACAAGTAAGTTAATTAATATGAAGTTTTTTCTTCTTCTTCTGCTTTTTTTTTATTTATTTATTTATTTTTTAACAGTCATTAAATACATTTAAGTCAATCTGATCAGTCATTAACCCTTTGTTGGTCACACTACAAAAATCCCAATAATTAATTTTTTTTTTGTTTGTTTTGCTTTTTCCACCTCACAGGGACTATTATAACATAAAACATAGATTTTTTTTTACTAACCCTAAATTTAACTAAAGTATTAAAACTCAAACATTACTCATTCACCAATCTTACTAACATAATTTGTGGCTTGGTTCAAATTAGATGTATCAACTCTTTGTTTGTATCATTAGTGATTAGCATTAGCAATTAGCATTAGCATTTCATGACCCTTTACTATTATCTCTACCGTTCGGTTGAGCATGTTTGAAAAAATATATATATTACATGAATACCAAAGTATTTCTGAAACATGATGAGGATTATTTTTGTAAAATAGACTAGCATGAGCTGAATATATCATTGAATGCCCAAGAAGTTTGGCATCAAAGGACATCAGGGCTCAACGTTGCCTCTACCAAACGGTTGAGCTGATCAACAAAGGGTTTAAACTACATAAACTAATGAAAGCCTTTGCCCTTTTTTCTTTCCCCACAGGCCGCTCGTCACTCAGCTTGCTCCCCCTAAAATCCCAGAGGGCGAGAGGGTTGACTTTGACGTATGTAGCACAAATGTTTAATGCAACAACTACACCACAAAGAAACAGTATGATCCTGACTGTGTATCTACTGCTGATCCATGTCAGGACATTCACAGAAAACGGATGGAGAAAGACCTTCTGGAACTGCAGACTCTGATTGATGTCCACTTTGAGCAGAGGAAGAAAGAGGAAGAAGAGCTGATTGGACTCAAAGAGAGGATTGTAAGAGGATTAGGCTTTTCACAAACTGCTTTTATTTGTAGCTGTTTGTATGAAAGAGAGAGTGGATCAGGAGGAATTAACATTTAAGGAAAAATAAATGTGTTTAACCCATAAAGAGTCAAATATTCACTGGTGATCAAAAGCATCTACTGATCCAAACTATTTAATACATGTCCATCCATTAATTCTATCAGTGCACGTAAATAATTGGTGTAAAATATAGTGATTAATCTTTTCATGGTTGTCTGATACGGCCCATTTGGACGTTCAGAAGCTTCATAGTGAATGTGTAAACACTGTCATCTTCTTCAACATCTTGTTTAATGTTCAGTTAGTGATATATTTGCTGAAAAAGTCAGTTTTTCTTCAGTTCTCTCTTTTTTTTTATGTACAAGCCTTTGAATGTACTGTCAGTTTTCAAGAACAGGAAATTAAAAATAAATGTCAGAGTGACTTATTGTTCATCTCTAAACAGCTGGGCTCATAAGTTTACATACCCTAGCAGAATATGTGATTCTTTGGACATTTTTCTGGCCCCGTTTAACATCTATGACAGATGTTAGTCTTTTGTGGTAGATGTGGATCAGACACTTTATTTTCTCAGGTGGTAAGTATGCCCATTCTTCTTGGCAAAAAAACTTAAGTTCCTTTCCATGAACTGCATGTTTGATACCTCCCCAAAGTGGATCAATGATATTGGGGTCAAGAAACTGAGATGGACATTCCTTCGCCTTTGCTTTTTTCTCTGCTGTAGCCAATGACAGGTTGACTTGGCCTTAAGTTATGGTTATTGTCATTCAACACCGTCTCATGTGAATTCTGTCAGGGTATGTAAACTTATGAGCACAACCCAGTAAGCTATTTTACATTAATTAATTGCCTTAATTGGAAATAAAATAACAGTTTCTGTAAGGTAAATTTTTACAGAGGTGGTCAAAGTACTCACATGCTGTACTTAAGTAAAAGTACAGCTATTTGTGTGAAAAAATACTCTGGTAAAAGGTACTGATTCAACTCCTTTAATTTAAGTAAAAGTAAAAAAGTACAACTTCTCAATTGTAGTAAAAAGTAAAGCTGTATATATTTTTTCGCTCTGGAGGAAATAATGCTTATTTAAGAAGGAAAAACTTGAACATTTTCAAAAATATCTAAAAAATAAATCCTTTAAAAGTGAGTTACTGTGTAGATGATGTGTTTTATTGGGTCTTGGTACTCAGTTTAGTGGATATGGACAGGACATTTAGGAAAAATTCAAAAGTCATAAATAGGAGATTTTAAAAAAGCATAATTATTAGATTTAAAAAAAATCTAAATTGTGAGATAAAAAGTCCAAATTATGAGATAAAAAAAACTAAATTGTGAGAAAAAAGTCATCACTATGAGATAAGAAATGTATAATTATGAGATAAAAAAGGTCAAAATTATGATATAGTAAATCATAATTTCTGATTTACAACTTATTTTTCATAGTGTCAAATGTGTCTAGTTTGACAAAGTAATGAGTCTATTTTGAAAATATAAAGAGTATAAAGTACAGATATTTATATGAAAATGTAGAGAGTAAAAGTAAAAGGTTGCTAGAAAAATAAATACTCAACTAAAGTACAGATACCTAAAAAAAACTGTACTTATGTACAGTAAAGGAAGTACTAATACTTAGTTACTTGCACCTCTGCATTTTTATGTGTCCTTTTCTGTGGACATTTTTATTAATTTATTTTTAAATACAGTTATGAAACTCTTGTCCACTACAGAGGACAACAATGCATTGCTGGGTGTCAGGAGGACATACTTAGCCCTGTGATGAAGAAGTGACTTGTCCAGGGTATACCTCGCCTTTACCCAAAGCTAGCTGGGATAATCTCCAGCAAGCCCTGTGACCGTAGTGATGATAAAGTGGCTCCCGAAGATGAATGAAGGAAATTAAGAATAGGAAAATTTGTGATTTTTAGTGAAAAATACAAATATAATAAATGGTGGTAAATCCCATAACAAAGGTTACATGAAGAAGAAAAATTCATTTGGGAACAGCCACAAACATAAAAGTGGGTCTTTATGAGTTAAGGAAAAATAAATGACCTGTGTGTAAAAGTGATGTTTCTGCTTCAGGAGAGTCGCAGGGCAGAAAGAGCTGAGCAGCAGCGTGTGAGGGCAGAAAAAGAGCGGGACAGACAGACAAAGATTGCGGTAATAATTTTTGTTTGCATTTCAAATGTGATTGATCATATAGTAAGTGTTTTCTCAGCATTTTAATTGTGTTGTTTGTTTAGGAGGAGAGGCAGAGGAAAGAGGATGAGGAGGCCAAGAAAAGGGCAGATGATGAAGCTAAGAAGAAGAAGGTGCTCTCCAACATGGGGGCTCACTTTGGCGGGTTCCTGGCCAAGGTTAGCGTTACTATTTGACTTTGTAACATACAAGTGTGTTATAGTGGGGAAGCTGCAAATGTGATGATGGTGTTGGTTTGTTGTAGGTGGAGCAAAGGCGAGGCAAAAAGCAAACCGCACGGGAAATCAAGAAGAAGACTCTGGCGGACAGACGCAAGCCACTGGCTATAGAGAACCTGAGAGAAGACGGTCTAAGGTTGGTTAGCCCTTAAAAACCTACGCTATTTTTATGACTTCTGAATGATTTTTTTTATCTACTTGTAACTTTTCCTAAGTGATTTATCACCATTTATTATTATATTATCCTCTACAATTTGCAGTTTTCAGTGAAAAATGGGTATTTTCCTTTATTTAATTAACTGACCATATAATTGAATGTTCAGAGTACATTTAAAGATGATTATATATCAAACTAGAAAAGCACTCTGAGAGCGCAAACCTCAGCTCAGAATGCGTGAAGGAATACGCCCCCCTCCTCTCTCGCTCTGTGTGTGTTTACTTTTACCAGAGTAACATCTAGCAAGGTTTCGTGCCATTGTTTGTTCTGAAAGTGTGCAGGGAAAAAACTAGACTTTATTTCCACATGAACCAGTTTGCTCCGCCATTTTTTTCAAGTTTGTGAAGCAGCCACTGTGGTGCCTCTTGTAGATGCTAATGCTAATGCTACTTCAGATTCGCTGCAATCGGGGACAGGCTTAACCCCATGTGGGTGACGCTAATGTCCATCTGACAATCAGATGAACCAGCTTTTTCTGGGTCCCTCGTTCCTCTCATTGTTTTCTGTGAATGCGGTATGCAGCCGGTGGAGGTGACAAACCACTTTCAAAGGCAGCATGTGTTGGTAACTCGAGGTGACCCATCAGATTCCAAAAGTAGTGTGGAAAAGTGGTTTTCAGCAGAATGACACCTTTAACTTGCACTAAATATCTAGAAACATCTCTGCCCGAAAGGAGGAAATTATGTTTTCATGTCTGTCATCTTGATTTATCAATACTTTTGTGTTTCAGAGAGCGAGCCAAGCAGATGTGGGAATGGATCTACCACCTGGAGTCAGAAAAATTTGATTTAACTGACAAGATGAAGAGGCAGAAATATGAGGTGATCTGAGAACTTGCATGACCACGACTTTGAAAAACTGGAGACAATAGATATGACCCTGCATTAATTTATTTAATTTATTTACTTTTACAGATAAATGTCCTTCTGAACAGAATTCAACACGCTCAGAAATTGTGAGTGACACCATCTCTGCCCTGTTTTACTGAAAAAAAAAAAAAACACAAAAAAATCCCACTGCTGAGAATAACTTTGTATTGACTATGCAAACACACCACACTTGGATGGAAACATTCAAACATTCACAGAAAATGCCAAGCTCAGCTCTAAAACAAACGCCCATTCACTGTATGTGGGTTCATACATTTATTATCTGGCTTACAATTGATCACATTCATACATCTTTCCTTGTTTTGCTGCAGCAAAAAGGTCCATGGAAAGGGAAAGGTTGGAGGGCGCTGGAAGTAAACACCCATACAGGAAGGAACAAGAGGACACTTGACTGGTTTTAGGCAAATCTAGTGACAATGCAGCAAAATTCATAACTTGTGTTGACAAAAAGTAGATTTTTTTTTTGTGTGTGTGACAATTATTAAATATATGTTTTACAATTGTAATTATGAAAATGCAAATACAAAGAAAAAGGAGCTGACAACTTGTGTCATGGACAAATATTTTCAAAGACATAAACATTCTTCTGAGCCAGTGAGAGTGAACTTGGGATTTACATGTTGTTACTTAATATATGGCTCATGTCTAAATCTTGTTCAAATAAAAGACTTTCATTTCTTCTGTGGTATAAAAACAGCATGGATGTCGTCAGATTTTGCTTCATGCCATGGTTCAAATCCAGCCTCTTGGGCAATGTCCACTACTCTCTTTGCAAAGCCTTTTTCTTGTTCTGCGTTCAGATCCAAAAGGAACCTGTGCAAATATGCATAAATGCAATGAATATTTGTGCATTTAGTGACTTCTAAGATGAGTCAAACCATGTGAAATATGTTGCAAAATCAGAATCACAAAAGCAAAGACTTGAAACTAGATGTATGTCTCAGAATCACTGTACTGTCGCTATGGTAACAAGCTCTGTTACTATAAAAAATCCTCACTTGGCCAACTCGACGATAAGCACGGCGTCTGGTGCTGCAATCTGTCTCAACATCGGGCCCAACTGGTGCACACAGCTTTACAGTGTTACCCGAGAACAGAAACAAAGAAATGTAAGATGGTCATCACTCAAAGGTTCAGTTACTTTGGTTACACTGTGTGTTATCTAAGTCTACGTCTACTATCTAGATGAACATATTTTGGAGAGATACCTGACAGAGAAGTAGATGGTGTTGAAGAAGTGGGAGTATTTCTGTTTTTCTGGTAGTTTATTAAGTGAGTCTAAAGGCATGAAGGTTACAGAGATCCCATTTAGATGCAACAGATCTGAAAAACAAAACAAAGCTGACTCATACAGACTTCATAAAAAACAATTTCACATCAGATGGGAAGTCAGCTATGACAGATGGAAAAGAACTGTTCTTTTTTTTTTTTTTACAGTGTATAGTGAATGTAATATGAACATTAAACAAACTTGACCAATCAAATCCTTCAAAACTCTTGGCTCTTTTGCTTCTAGCTGCAGATCTGTCTAAAGAATAAACTGATGCTTTTACCTTTTAGGGTAACAAACTTGGGGTCACTTTGTTGGGAACACTCCTCTGCTTGGGACGTAATAGAGCAGCCTTGTCTAGTGTATAGGGACTGGATCAGTGCCTGCACATTGGCGATAGAGATGTCCTGTGCTGTCTGTGGATATGAGATAGGATAAAGCACCTTTGTCAGTGCATGTACAGCATTCATGTTTATTTAAATAACTACGAAGGCATGTTAGCTGGAGAGTTCACCTTTATATGTTGCCCATTCTGTGTCTCTAGCAGACTTTCATCATCAGTTTCGATGCCAAAGGAGAGGTAAGGACCTGACACAATGTCCCCCCAGTAGCCTCTCACTGCTACTTTGTTCCCCTTCTATTGAAACACACACACTGATCAACCATAACGTTCTGAAAACAAACAGGAAAAGTGGTAATAGTATTGATTCCTTCATCACAATGGGACGTTTTAACTGGGTTGGATATATTAGACGTAAATTAATATTTAGTCCTTGAAGCTGATGTGTTGGAAACAGTAAAATGAGCAACATAAGAAACCGAGTGACTTTGACCAGGTCCATATTGTAACAGTAATAACTGGGTCAGAGCATCGCCACAACTGCAGGTTTCATTGTATGTAGTGGTTAGTACAGAAAAAACAATGGACAAAGGAAGAACATCCCAATCTTAGACCAACTAAATATCAAATAAATCTGATCTACAAAGGTCCACCTCTGTACTTGCAGGATGTCAGGGATCTGCTGGTAATACCTTGGGCCAGATAACCCGGTACAAATTCTGAGGTCTGGTGGAATCTAGGCCTCAGGTCAGAGCTATTTTTGTGTTAAAAGGGGAAATTACAATATTAGACAGATAGCAATGAGAGTATCTAGTATCTGTTCTACAAGATACTTGATTGGTTGAGAGCCAGTTGTTGTTCTGTAGATGCTTTATGTAGGTTTTAACCACTACACTAAAATAAACAAGATCTGAAGGCGGTCTGACCCAGTGGTTTGCCTAACCCAGTTTGTCTCTGGTCAAAGTGGCTCAGATCTCAACTCATATCAGTTTTGCTGTTTCTAATACATCACATTTGACTGCTTAATGTTCAAATGTTTAATATATGCACCCACTGACATTATAATGAGATCATCAAAATTTGCTTGTCAAAGGTCAGAGTATCATGGTTGATTGCTGTACAGATCAAGTACATATCATACTTCATATCTCAAGGGACTGCATATATAAAAACATCACAAGTACAGTACGAACCTGGCTGAACACTCTTGAGGAGAGCAGACTTGGATTAGTTGTTTGATAGACACCCTCTCTCATTTCAAAAGCCAGACCCTGTTCCCTCCACTGGAGATACTGTTGTTTGTTAATGACACGACACTGCAGGTACAGAACCATAAAGAGGAGAGTATTCTTCTGATTACAACATATTAGTTTACGCTTCATCTTTTGGAGGATGAATTTGGGTAGCAAGTTTAGAAAATATTCAAGTACCCCTTTCTCATGCAGCTTCATGGTGATGTCCCAGTCGAAGCAGCCTTTCTTGGAGTCATAACGTGTTCCAAGGTGCTGCCTGACCCGATAATCCCAGGCTTTAGACATGAGGATGGGAGATGAACGTCCCGATGATGACGATGAAGAATGAGGCTGCATCCACTGGTTGAATATCCTCAGCAGCTCATCTTGTTCCCTAAACTACAGAAATGAGAAAACAATACAAAAGAAATCAAGTCAAACTAATTCTGAAGGAAACTAAAAAGTATCTTAACCCATAAAGACCCAGTGCTATTTATGTGGCAGTTCCAAAATAGTTTTTCTGTATATTTAAATTTTCCTACAACCATTATCACACTATTATCGTCTGTATTTTGTGTATCATGTACATGTTCATAAAAGCTGAGAATAAATTTGAGGGTTATTGTATCAGAAACAGACAAAACTGAAGAAAAAGTACAATGTTTTTTCAGTCAAATACACAACTAACTTTATATAAAACAAGTGTCTCCATCTAATGTCATCAATGTTGTAGAGGATTATGGTGTTTCCGTGGTAATTACAGAGCCTCTAAATATCCATATGGGTCATATCCGATGACCATGGAAAAATGACAAACAACATTTTACACCAATTATTTACATGTGTTTGTATTTATCAGTTTGCTTTTTCCTGTGGACCATGAGTCTAATAAAGACTGTCTGTCTGTCTAATGTAGTGTCTGAAGATCTTAAGTGGTTTGATATGTATGTTTGGGGGCGGGGTGTCTTGATATGTATGCTTGAATGAGCTCTGATGAGTTTGGGTCACTGATGTAAGGGTTTTGTGAAGGAACAATAGCCTTTTGGGGTACACCAAATGTGTAAACAACCAAACTTATATAAAGGGAATGTTACATGTTAATTGTTGGACTTCATATTGGCTGAGGAGTTCACCAGGCAGACCATGGTGCCTGCATGATACTGATCTTTTTCTAATAAATGTTTTTATAAAAATAATTATGATACAAATAATGAAAAAAATAATACAATGATTAATTTCATTTTATAAAAATTAACAAAAACTGAATCCTTCTTCACCATTCTCTCATCTGAGAAACTACACTGTCTATCTGGGTTTTGATCACCATTGGCTGTTTGGTTGTTTATGGGTTAAACCAAACAAGACTCAGTGAAAAAGATGATTCTTTGAAATGAAACTGGCTGTGGTACCTTGAGTAGAGTCGTGTCCAGACAGGGATGTGTGGCTGTATCCAGTGTTTCAGTGACAGACATAGACAGCTGTGATGCTACACGTCCAAGTGTGTCGGCTGTCTGACTACGGACTTCACTATTCCCAAACACCTCCAGGAAAACCTCTGTCTTCTCTAAATAAAAATCAGTCAAACTAAACACCCAGCTTTGTTTGTACATTAATTAACTATTTGTAATGTCATAACAGCATCACATAAAATCCCACCATTTAGTCCCATGCTTTCTTGAGGCATCAGTGTTAAGTAGAGGAGCAGCAATTGTCTTGCCACCACTTCCATGCTGTTTTCAATCACCCATACCTATAGTAACATATGAAAAAAATCAGTTTGTTGGACTGTATTTCGTCATTTGGGGTAACATTATAGCAGTTAAACAAACACAAGCTCACATGAAGGCTGTCTTTATCCTGCAACCCAGCAATGGTCTTCAGAATATGTCGTGGATCGCCACTGCCAATGAGTAAAATATTGACTTCTCCTTCAGGTCGAACAGGACCTAGAGTTAGAAAGAAATAGAGCATCTACCAGGTCCAACACAACATAGATCTAGGAGCATGAAATTAACCTAGGCATATTTTAGTACAACCTTAAATGCATTCGTATTCGGATATGTTAATTGTATTCATGTATTTATGTGAAATAGATATAAATCCTCAATTTACATGTAGCTTGTACCTTCTGTTTTAGTAATAATTTCATCTTTTCACTAAGATTTAGAAAAAAATGTGATTGAGCTTAGATAAATGTGTCAAAAAGCACTTAGTTTTGTGTGCAAATTATTATGCAATAAGGTTTAAAATCACACTCAAATTCCTTAGCATGCTACCAGGTTGGTGAATTTATTAGCCTATTTCAATCACAGCTTTCATCTTTAACATTACTTATAGCACTATAAAAGATAAAAGTAGGGGGAAACTATGGGAATGATACTAATGTGCTGTTGAGACCACTCACCTGTGCTCAGCAGGTCCCTGGCAGGACTGAAGCCCCACCAGGTGATGCAGCCTGGCCCCTCAGATGGACGTCCAGCACTCATCCTGTGGTAGGATTCCAACCAAACACAAGAGTACAATATACAACAACACAATCATTTCCTGTTAACAATCGTGTCCTTTATTGTAGTTTATCAGTAGTTTATTTTAGTTAATATTTCATTTCTTGGTACTCAACTGGTCTATTGTAAAAAAAAAAAGAGGAGAATTTTAACTGAAGAAAAGCTAGAGGAACATTTTTAATCAATGACAGGTTAGGTTTACAGGTTAGCCTGAAAGTTAACGCTAAGCTAATGTTAGTTTAACACAGTTGACAGAAACGGGTTAGAATTCCCGTTATGACGTCACCACCCCCGCATCTGACTAAGCTAAATGTTTGTTAAAATCTTACCTTCTGTAGTTTTACTCTGACTGTAGCAGCTACAGTAACAGCCCCGGCAGAAAGTTTAATTCAGTTGCTAGGCAACCGTTTGTTGGGACGCATGATGGGAGAGTTCCTCATAGGGAGGAAACACGTCACCAAGCGGTGATATGGTTGATTCAGTGATGAAAGGAGGAACGAAAAAATATACTGGGAAGTGTAGTAGGATCCTGTCTTCTCCCCTTTTCTATAATTGATGTTTCAATTCAGACATTTTTTTTTTACAATAAACCAGCTGGCCATTAAGCTATGAAATATTAACTACAATAAATTATTCACAAGCTAGGACAAAGGACAGGATACTTAATTACACAATAAATACTAATGTTATTGTATATTGAGTTATTTACTTATGTGTATGTTAATACATGTTAAAGATAATTGCATTTTTAAATGTTATTGTACAGTGTAAAATGACATTATTCTATTATCTTGTCTTGTCATCTAAACTCCTCCTCACTAGGGTTGCAGGGGTCTAATCCAGCTACAATGGGTGAAGGCAGGGTACACTCTGTATGAGTCGCTAGTTCATTGCAGGACTGAACATACATAGACAAACAATCACTCTCACATTCACACCTATGGGCAATTTAGATTAACCAATTAACCTATCAGTGCATGTGTTTGGATGGTGGGAGGAAACCAGAGTACCTGGAGGAAACCCACACAGACATGGGGAGAACATGCAAACTCCACATAGAAAGGTCTGGTGTGGGATTCAAATTCTATTCTATTCTATTCTATTCTATTCTATTCTATTCTATTCTATTCAGTGAAGTGATTTCAGTTCATTAAATATGGCAGTGATATGAAACCGTTCACTGTGATTTTATTTCAGTGTTCATTGCAACATGAGACGTAGAAACAACAGAAATCCTTTGTTTATGTAGCCACATTATTATGTCTATGTCTGAAGTATACATAAATGTTACAGGTTTTCACAGTAACCAAACAGCCCATGTAAATGAACACACAGTATACATATTACAATATAGATGTCTAAGAGATGTTTTGAGGAAACATGGGATTTAAAAATCACAAAATATCAAAAACATATCTGTACATCACAAAAAAACTAGCATCAACATGTTTTCAAAATGTGTGAAAACACAACATGCAAAGTGAGAAAACACCAGGGTTAAACTGACTAGCATGTCAAATGTCTTTTCTCTAGCGAGGTTTTGCTTTGAGTGCAGCATCCACCTCCTCTTCTGTCAGAAGGGTGTGCCACTGGGCCACTGGACGTCTGGGGTTGGCCAGCATATCGGACCAGTGGCGCAGGCCGACACCGGTGGCTCCATAACCCATAAAGGTCCCACCAATTGGGTCATTGCTCCCAAGTTTATCATAGTCAAACACTGTGATTACGACTTGTACTTTCTGAAAAATAAATAGACAACAATCATCCAATTAAAATCCACAATGACAATTGTTTTAATGTGAAATCAATGCCTTATGTGAGGACAGAACCTACCTGTATCTGCTCAAATGGAACATCGAAACTAAAACTCTCATTAAAGTAAGGATTTAGAGTGTTCTTCTTGACTGTTGTCTTTTTCTTCTTAATCCGTTTTCCATTTTGCTGCAGAACAATCTTTACGTATGGATCTTAAGAAACAAAAATAAGCTATTATTGATCTGTGTGATTTCACATCTTCAAAACAGAACAAGCCAAATACGGAAATATGATGAACATACTGTATGTCATTACCTGATAAACCACCAACGTCCATTTTTTTCAGATTCTTTGCCTCCATTATGTTTACTGTCAGCTTCCCAGCAGTGGGCACATATCGTAAGGAAATGCAGATATCACCCAGTTTTTCTTGCTGAAATGAAGATTTGTTTAAGGTGCATTATAATCAAGAAGTCCATCTTGTGAAAGGAATTTCTAACAATATCCTACTGCATACAGTCACTCTCACCATTTTTATTTTTCCATTCATGAAAAGAAAATGACATAAAATGACATAAATTATAACAAATGTCATACCTCCTCCTTCTCACCACTCTCCAAGTCTTTCCATTGTTGCATCGGCTGACCCAAATCAACACTGTTCATGGGAATCTTTATCTCACCGATCATATCGTGCTTAGAGAAACGATCAAAGTCGAATACTTGCAGCACCAACGTCTTTCCACCCAACTCTGCATAGGGAATCTACGCAGATACAGTAGTCAGAGAATCACAGAGGAAAAAAATTTCATACTTAACAACCATAATTGCTCAATATTTTTGTGATAAATTGGTTTAGACACACAGATAATAGCACAGGAAATACAATAGTGATTGCATACTTTCATACTATTAATTGTGGATGGAAAATAATAATAATGTTTGTTAATGTAGAGACAATGAACATGACTAAAGTAAAAGAAATTTAAAAAAAAAAAAACTCATCAGAAGGTTTCAGAACAAACACAAAAAACTAAAAAAAAAAAAAAAGCGTAGCATTAACTCATAAAGACCCAAAAATCCACTGCTGACCAAAACCATTCACTGATCTAAATCCACTAATCCTATCAATTCATGCAAATAATTACCGGTAGCTAAAGTGCAGTTTTGCATCTTTTCATGGTCATCAGATATGCTCCATTTAGACATTAAGAGGCAGTGAAGGAAACATTTCCATCTTCTATAAGACTGATTCACCAGTGAAACCCATGGAGTTAGATAAGTGACAGTGGATGGAAACACTGGGTTTGTGTTCAGTTAATGATACAATTTATTGAAAAAGTAGTTTTTCTATATTTCTTTTTCTGTTTTGATACAATAACCTTCAACTATCCTCTGAAGTTTTATGAACATCTACATGATCTGTCCATTAAACAAAAGAAAACAGATCATTTTCAATGGAAGAAATTTTAAATTCAAAGGATAATAGTATAATAAATAAATGGTAATACATTACTGGAGAAAAATTAAATAGAGAGACGCATTAATTTGTGAACTGACACAAAATTAGTACTGGATCTTTATGGGTTAAACCAGAAGCTTTGCTCATTATGTACCTTGAAAATGAAAGTCTCGTTGAAAACAGGACACAAATTCTTGCGTTGAACTTTTGTCTCGTACTTCTTTTTTTTGTCTGGTAACAAAAAAACTTTGACGTAAGGGTCTGAGGTTCCTCCCATGTCCATAGCAGCGAGGTCCTGAGCCTGTAGAATACCCACGATGAGCTTCAGAAGAGAGAAAACACATGTTAGAGTCACCAGTGGAAGACAAAAGTACTGATTTAACTTAATTGTAAGTGTTATATATTGCTGTGTGTTTGTTTATTGGCTGTTGTTGGCTGTTGCCCCTCAAGGGGACGGTAAAGTTTGTGAATCTTAATTTGATGAGACATGTATATGGCTTTAGTTTAAAATATCACTTGAATATAGTTTAATCATTCATTTAAATATGTACTTTACTGTATGTATTTTATTTATTGGATTTATTGTCTCCTGGGTTTTTAGACAGTTCTCATGGGGTTTTTATATAAGGTTTTATTTATGTTTACGCACACACACACACACACACACACACACACACACACAGACACGCACACATACTCATTTCCATGTCTCATGAGGACCGAGTTTGTTATCAAGTAGCCATTGGGTAGTGAGTGCAAACACATCTTTTTTAAAAAATAAAATAAAATTACAAAAAATAATATTAAACATTGAAAAATGTAATTAAATTTTAAAAAATGTGTGAATAAAAAAATAAAATGAAAACAATAAATAAATATGAATAAATACATCAATAAAAACCCACACACCTTCAACCCTTTGATAAATACATGTTTTGCTTTGCACCTGTTCCCCTCATGCTTTATGAGGACTTCCAGAAGAAACAAATGAATGCATTTATAAAGCCACATCATTTCTATTTTATTAGTGGGGACCTTTATTTATATTTTTTACTTTTGTGGGGACCTGAATTCTGTTCCCCATAGTGTCAGAGGTCCCCATGGTGTGACTGTGTAAACATACCAATGTCCCCATAAAGATAGTGATACAAGCACACACACACACACACACACACACACACACACGCACACACACACACACACAGGTTTTCAGTTGTCTTTGCACAATTTAATCTTTATCTTGTGTCATTGTTTTATTTGATTTAATTCCAGGTGCGACCACACTAAAGATCCTATGTGTTCTGCATAAATGGCAAACATCTTGATTCTTATTATAACACTGGCCTACAATGTTTTAGAAAGTATTTTCTTCAGACATTAAATATGATAAATCATAAGATAAATCAGAAAATAAATGACAAAAGTGCTGGTTAGCTCAATTTTTTTAACATATATGATGGTGTGTTATTCCACATATATAATATATAATGGTTTATATATATGTATACAATAGATTTGTAAATATTCCACTAGAAAGAACCTGTAAAAGTGAATGCATCATAATATGCAGACAGATGTTTTGAAGACGATCTGAGACCAATATTTCACATTTTAACCCCAGACTTATCTTGGAAACTTGAACCAACCAGCATTTAAGACTTGAGTTTTCTTTATCAATAACACACATGTGGTAGCATTTCATTAGTTTCATTTCAGAAGCATTTGACTTATAAACCTAGTGAAATTGTTCACATATGAATGTGTTTAATGAATCTGATAGTGAGTTTGTTTCCACACAAAACCTACCTGACAGTCTGTGAAGTTGTAGTCCAAGGAGTACTCCAGTTTACCCAACTTCTCCTGCTCTTTCTCTTCTTCTTCCCCTTCCTTCTTCACCTCCCCCTCCTGTGACAGACAAACATTGGCACACCAATTGTAAATCATACATATTTACATCATACATGATCACATACCCACGTGAATCATGTCATACCTTCTCTCCAGTCTCTCCTTCACCTTCCTTCGTCTTTCTGTGGCGACCCGCCTTCCTCTCCCGCACTTTTTTGGGCTTTTTCTTTTTCGCCAAACACTTTTTAAAGATGCAGAAAATGAAGGCAGCCACCAACAGCAGGACCAATACAACAATGGCTCCCACTGCCCACATGGGAACTTAGGAATGAAACACAAGCTCTCATTACTCACTGAGTATATGTCTTGTGCTAAAATATAATATATGTGAAACAGTCTTCCTGATGATGTGACACAGGCCTCTACTTTGACAACGTTAAGTTCAAGATGAAAAATATACATCAGTCGATTTTACTTCATTTTAATTGTAATTTATGTTCTGTTAATTATGTTTTAATTGTGTATTTTTAATTTGTCTCTTTTCCATTTCTGTAAAGCACTGCAAATTGCTTAGTGTATAAATAGTACTATACAAATACTGTACATTTGCCTTGCCTATATATCTGATGAATACATTCCCAGTACACAGTCTATGGTAAAATGTATACTATATCTGAAAGAAGCTGTAAATATTAGAAACAACAACAATATATTACTGTTAACTCCCATCATACATGTATCCTCTAAACACTTCACTTTGTAGATATTAAGATTTTCAAGAGGATTTAAATGTCCTGCATCTTGAGATTACATCAAAGAAAAATCCACTTTAATAAGTCAATTTACTGCCACAATCTGATGCAATACAGATAATGTCCTTTTGAGTCTATTACAAAGCTTGAAAAATAAGCCCAAATAAATCCCAAAATGAGCTCCAGTACTGGACTCCAGGAGACTTTCATGTTTAGACAGGCTTTCCATGGATCCCCCATGATGCTTTGATTTACATGTAGTATTTTTTTTCCTATTTATTTATTTAAAAATGTATTTCTTTTTACGATAGCATTTTATTTTATGTACATTTTTAACCTATAAAGACCCAAACTTTACAACAATGACCAAAAACATTGACTGATCCTAAATGTTTAATACCTGTTGATCCACAAGTCTTATCAATAATTGTTGTAAAATGCAATTAGAAAAGAACTGACTCCACAGACCCTGCCCCCCCCCCCCCACCCACACACACACACACACACCTCCACCTGTCACCACTATTCGTTCCTTGTGCCAGTATCAACTTTTCCTGAATTTCAGCCAAAGCCATTTGTACATTTTTGATTCATGTTGCACACAGACAAACAAACAAACAAACAAACAAACAAACAAACAAACAAACAGAGACAGATAGACAGACAAATAAATGCTGGCAAAAACAAAGCTCTGCTGTTCCTTGGCTAAGTAATTATTCATATTTTCATGGTCATCAGATATGACCTGTTTGGACGTTTAGAGGCTCTGTATTGAATATTCATAGTCATTTTCTACACCAATAATTCACTAGTAAAACTCACAGAGTTGGATCAAGGACAGTGGATAGAGGCATTTGTTTTATCTTAATTTAATAATATATTTTGATGAAAATGTCAGGTTTTATTCAGTTTTTGCTGTTTCTAATGTAAGAAACCTTAACTTTAATCAGAGGTTTTATGCACGTCTAGATGATCAGTATATTAAGTATTGGAAAATACCAGATTGGTATTGGGAAAAAAAGCAAAATACAGAGGATTCTTTTATGATAAATTGTAACAAATCACTTAAAAAATCCTAAATATACTGGGGAAAAAAATATCTGAGAACTATCACAAAAGCAGCACTGGGTTTTTATGGGTTAATGTAGGACTTTCTTTTTCTGTAGCACAGTTATACAGTTGTTATTGTGACAAAAGTCCACATTTCTGTCATTTAACTCGTGTCAGTTTGCTGATCATGTTTGTGTTTTCAGCACCACCCCTCTCCATAATCAGATAATAACACTGTCCCAGTAGGGAGTTGCCCTGTGTAACCACACTCCCATCAACAGCTAACACTCAAGCTGGTTATCATAGAGTGCCTGAACCAGAACATCTCAGCTCAACTCTGATCACGTGTTCATGTTTCTCTATTAAACTCTTGGGGACACGTACTTGGTAGGTGATGGAACTCGTTCATGAACTTTTCCTTCATGTGGTCGTAGTCATGGTGAGGGTTAGGGTGATGTTCTGTATGTGAGTGCTCGTGATGTTCTGAATGATGGGAGTGCTCATGATGGACCGGTTCTGTTGTCTCCTCTGATTCGGGTTCAGATGGTTCCGCAGCCCGTCGGGCCCTGGCCAACCTCATGTCAGCTGTCAAAACAGAAGCTATTAATGCATTTATTCACTCTGTGTTCTGTGGGTGTGGCCCTGACAGCAACATGTTACAAGTTGTGTAATCCCCATGTTCATGCAGAGCAGTTCAAAGGCATAGGACATCTCTAAGCCAGATGCTCAACATGGCTGACCCTAATCCCTCTGTTACTCCCATTCTCTCTCACCACCACCCCTCCATCACCAACACTCCCCCCCCCTCGGGTTGTCCCATCCCCAGTTTTTCCTCCCATCAGTCTCTACACATAACTGGATTAAACTGTAGCAGCACTACAATATTAATCCCAAATCCCCGATCCTCAAAGCTTAAATAAATAGAGGTAGGACACCCAAATTTCTCTCTGTTTTAGTCTAGCTTTGATTTTTTTTTTTTTTTTTTTTTCTTGCAAGTTTTGGGAAATTGTCTGATAAACATGGACCAAAAAAAAATGGAAAAATGTTTAAAAAATTACAATCAAGAATGTTATTTACCTAGGTTGAAAATATTTTATTGCACATTTTTTAAACGAAAAAGTAACTTGAGGAATTTCATGATATTAACTGTAGCCGAATTAAGGAAGATACTGTTGAAATGTACACATATTTGTTTTATATTTCATTCTCCTTACCATTTTTGTCCCCTTTTACTGCTGGTTTTTTTTTTTCTTCATACAAATACAGAAAAAAAGATCTTTGAGGCTTGATGGATCAGGTAAATATTTAGTAATACATTTTCCACTTTCATACTCCTGCATTTGACAATATCTTATGTAATATTGTTCTTACCTGCTGAAAGGTTCCTTTAACGTCCTCTATAACTGCAGCCTTTTCCACCCTGAGTAATTTCTGCTTCAAAGTGGATTTCTTGTTGCTTCTCCTTTGGCCTGCTGGAGCTTTTACACATCCATGGTCCCTTTGATACGCTTCTGACTGACTAGTTGGCCCTGCAACCCATTCCATCAAAGCTCAAGCGCTGGCAAATCACTAGAGCAGTGTTGTGATTTAATCCCCCCCCCTACCCCTCCTACTAATATTCGAATACTGACTACACATCTGTTGCTTTAGAGCTCTGATTTAAGATGCATAAAGAGCAACTGTGTTCTTTTCTTACATTAATAAAACAGTTACAAAATTAACACATTGAACAATCTGTGGCTTTCCTCATTGTGTTGTAAAAGTGACTGTTGGTTACATTGATGGGATATGGAACTCATGGTTGTGTTTATCCATTAGATTTAGGAGATTGTAGTGCATCACTGTAGTGCTTCACTAATCCCTTCAGTATAGCCGTCCTCACAGTCAATCGGCAATCTACCAGCAACTTTGACTGCAAGTAGATATTCCATCGTCACGATCCCCAGGCTTACCATTTTACTGGACAAAACACATACATATTTAGAGCACTGTGAACAGTAATCCCCAGGCACACTGCCACGTGTTCACACCGCTGCATCTGGAGATGTCAGTGGATCCAACCCAACGTTCAACGTCCTGACAGTTACTGCAGAGGAAAGTGACAGGAATGAATGAATGAATGAATGAATGAATGAATGAATGAAACAGAGCACCAACAGATTTTTAATACAGTCAGATTTTGTTGGAAGGTTTTTGTACTAGGTTGTATTCTTATTACTGTTGTGGTGTAATAATAAAGCAATTTTACATATTTGTAGTTTTTAGGTCTGCTAAATCAATTAACAAGATGCCAGATATGAGACTATTTAATATTTAAACACCCACAACTAATTGACTTTTTTGTGTATTTTTTAAGTGATTTATTACCATATATTACATAATATAATATGATATGACACAGATGCATTGCAACTTAAGAATCACAGGCATATTATTATACAAAATTCAACTTAATTTTCTAAATACAATGCAGGATATTCATATACTGTTGCCCATGAAGTTGGAATAATTTTGTTTTCAGACATATTCCTTTTCAGCGACACGGTGGTGCAGTGGTTAGCACTAGTGCCTCACAGACAGAAGGACCCTGGTTCTATTCCCACACCAGACCTTTCTATCTGGAGTTTGCATGTTCTCCCCGTGTCTGCGTGGGTTTTCTCCAGGTACTCCAGTTTCCTCCCACCATCCAAACACATGCACTGATAGGTTAATTAATTAATCTAAATTGTCCATAGGTGTGAATGTGAGAGTGAATGTTTGTCTATATATGTTCAGCCCTGAGATGAACTGGAGACTCATACAGGGTGTACCCCGCATTCACCCATTATAACTGGATTAGGCCCCCAGTGACCCATGTGACCCTAGTGAGGATAAAGCGGGTTCAGATGACAAGATGAGAGACACATTACTGTTATATTACATACTGTACATGCACACAAGTACACACACATCTTTGACCCGGTGCATTGAGTACATACTGGTTACATCTGTAAAAAGAAATAAATCACATGGTCACATTTATTTTATGAGAAGAGGAAAAATATTTTCTGTCAACTTTAGGCACAACAGAGCATTTGTTGATGTTAATCAAATATTTTAGTAAAATGATAATTTGTAAATGGAAATATCATAATGTAACGATACTGTTTTTCTCATTAAAACAAACACAAACATATGGAGCTATTTCATGCTGATATTTTACTGGTCTTAAATTTGGCCTCTTCACATTTGTAACACTGTTGTTAATATCTTCAGTGTAAATTTTGTAGTTTGTACATTTATGTTTGACATCCCTGATTTGAAATATATTCCAATGCTACTTTCATAGAATACCATCTCTCACTGCAGTTCTCTTGGTCTAAAATATTTATTATTATATTATATTATATTTATTATTTTATTTATTATAATATTATATTATTTTATTTATTAACTGTACAATAATTGTCATGTATATGTGCATTTGTGTCAGTTGTGAAATGCAAGTCAATAACCAGTTCATTGTAAATTCACTTCCCTGAGATCCAGGTAAGTACAATAGAACACTTACGTAATTACTTCTACTTTTGACGTTGACAGCTTTCCCCAGATTACAATGTTTCACCTCTTTTTCTATCCTGGAAAACCATGTATCACTAAAACTGTCAGAATTGTGTGAGATAAACTGAGGGGTGAAATATTCTTTTGTGAGTTGACTAAGTTATCTTTTAATTCCCTCTAGGATTAACTGTAAACAGCATTTTCACAAAGCTGAAAACAACCCGGTTTCTCTGATCTCATGACATGGTGACGTTTTCATAATACCTGGTTTTCACATAACAGTGATGCTACAAACATGACACAAAACTTCCAAACTGATAAAGAAGTAAAGGTGCTAAATTACTTATATATGGTTATTAATGCAAAGATTCACAAATGTATGGAGTGTTCAAAAAAACTTTTTTCCCCTACCACTATATTTGTTTGCATTGTCATTGAACTTCAGACTGTAAAAAATGACATGCTACACTATGATTCTACTTTGTTGACATACGTGTGCCTACCTATGTAGACACATGTAATTTACAGTGAAGCAGCATGGACTTTTAAAACCACAGACTGTCTGTAAACCTAATGTTAAACATTAAGCTCCCACCCACAAATGAGTCAGCAAAGTCTCAACATTATCTTTACAGCATTCTATAGGTTCAGTACAGAAAATGTATTTAATAATTTGTATACATCTCAACAACAGTCACAAAAAAGCAACATCACCATATCTGCTTAATCTGACTTTATTGAAAATATTTATCATATTCCAAATTTTTCAAATGTCTTTTCCAAGACTTTATGACACACTGATTGAAAACATTATGTAGTTTAATAAAGTTGATGTGGAGGAAAAAACTAACATACACAGCGGAATGTATGACACATAATGTAACTGAGTCTAAATAAGTGTGACTCACTTTGACAGCTTAGGAAAATTGCAGTTTTTAGCACCATAGTTGTGAGAACATGTTTTCCCACTATGGTATATAAAAATGAGGTATTTTCTGTTTTTGTTGTTTTGCAAGACCTAATGGAGAAACATGTAAAGAACACATTGTATTGGGAGTGACTGTCATCCACTTTGACTCTACTGAAAATGAATACAGAGCCTTTATCACAGCACGCTAGGACCTTTACAGAGTGTGTTTATCAAAGAGGTATTCTCCCATGCCACCGTGTTCGTCAGATGCAGTGATGCGGTTCAGACTTCCAATGTAATCACCGAGCTTCTTGACGGCGTCGTAGCTGTTGGGTATGAAATGTTGCTCAAGGAAGTCACAAAGCTAAAGAAAAAAAAAAAAAGAGATAGAAATTAACGTGTAAATTGCCACACCTTCCACGCAATATTTCAAACTGTAGCTCAATGCAGCTTAAATGCACCAAAACAATCTAGAGCTCAAATTTAGCAGCCATAAATTACCAAGAGCCTTAAACAGCACCTTGGTTATTCATCTAATAATGCACTGCTTACATGAGGATCACCGTGGGCACCAGCTCTGCGATGAATGTCAAGAACGCATGAGTTCAGCGACTTCTGGTAGTCCAAAGAAAAGGACATGGCATCCAGACCACCTCTCCAATCCTCCCTGCTTGGTTTCTGAAAAAGATGATTAAAAGTTGCATCACAAAATGTGCAAAGATTAGCAAATCTTACCAACACTTGCCTGAAAATACCCTGAGGTAAACTTACGGCAATGGTCTGGAGCAGAATTCGACCACCTCTCATGTTTTGATATTCCAGCAGCTTCTCGGCTTGTTCCCTTTCTTTCCCCGACTGCTCCAGGAAAAAGCTGGAGAACTTGGGCAATGCGACGTCATCCCTGTCAAAATACATCCCCTAAAATGGAACAAAGAAGCACCATTATGGAAAATATTGGAGAAAGAGAGAAAAAGAGGACTTTAGATTTTTTTTAAATGCAACTGTTTTGCAATAGTGCTGCACATGTCTCAGATACATTACTTAACAAGTGCTACAGTAGATCTAGAGCACAGGTGTCAAACATGTGGCCCTGGGGCCAAATCCGACCCATCCAAAGGTCCAGTCCGGCCCTTGGGATGAATTTGTGAAATGCAAAAATAGTTATAATGGTATTAATAATCATTTTAGTTCAAGATCCAATTCAATGTGAAGTGGGTCAGACCAGTAAAATACCATCATAGTACTCTATAAATATTCACAATTAAATTTTTTTCTCTTTGTAAATTCCACATATTTACACTGAAACAAAGTATAATTTTGTCAAAAATCTAAATAATCTGAAGAAATATGAAGAATTTTCCTTCTTTTCTCTGACTTGAATGACAATAAACCTTCCTTGAATCCTTCTGTCCTTGAATCTAAAATATTTTAAGAGAAGTCAGTGCAATTTTAACAATATTCTGCCTGATATTAAAAGTGTTGCGTATTTGCAGACCCACTGATCTGTAATTTATAATGGACATGTAGAAATTCTAAACAAAAGCAGAATATTGTTAAAATTCTGCTTATTCCTTCACTTTGTTCATGTTATTCATGTTGTTTGAAAGGGTTGTTTATTGATATAAACATTTTCATCGTTCAATTTGACATTTTTCACTCTAAAATATAGAGAAAAGATTGGAGTTGACAATATTTATGCATTATGTTATTATTCCAAAGGCTCGGCCCACTTCAGATCAAATTTAACTGAATGCGGCACCTGAACTAAAATGAGTTTGACACCCCTGATCCAGAGTGACTGTTCTGCTGTGGACCCATGTGAGTGTCCGAGAAATCATACCAGAGACAGGTAGGTGTAAGATGCTGTGAGCTTAAGGTTGATGAGTTTGTTGAGATCTCCTTCAGTGTCGGAGTGAAGATTTTGTTTCACCACAGACTGCATTTCTGAAAAACCAACAAAAGTAACAGATTTGAATTAAACCAATTCCAAAACTTGGGTTAATAAAGCTATAGGAACCACGACTCAACAACAGCAACTAGAGAAAATAGTAAAGTTTTTCGGAACAAAGTAACTCGACTGAAACTAATTATTCTTACCTTTATGTTATTGTTTTCCCTTCAGTCAACCTTGGTTACAAAAGCTTGAGTTGACTTTACGCTGCCTGCTTATATACAACTGATGTGTAACAGCTTCAGTAAAACATGAGCCTAACTGTCGTCATGAAGTGGATTCAAGTGGGCTGTAACGTCTGCAGTCAGGTGTTGTTTTGAAGGTTATGTTAACGTAAGCACACGTTATGTGAACCTGATAGTGACCGTCCTTTGAACCCTTTTGTCTTCTTTAGTATGTTGAAACAATTTGAGAACAGCAGTCTGTAGTGTTCTTTTACCAATTAAATGCCGAATACTAGTAGTTTTGCGTCAATTTGCTTGTATAGTTACTTCACTTAATTGGCTATGCTAACAGCAGCCTAGCTAACAAATAATATAAGATCTTCTTTCTTGAACAACACTAAGTTTTAACTCTTTGTGTATCCATGTTTCATTTTATGCCACTTACCTGCACTGTACCGAACACACTGTTCCAATTGATCTTTTCTGGAGCTGACTTTATCTTCCTGTTTTGCTAACGGTGGCTAGGCTAGCCATGTATCTGAGTTGCTGAGTGTTGTGTTTACGTTCTGTGTATGTCTACTACCCCCTGTTGTTTAGGAGTGGTATTACACATTTAATACTGAGCAAATAAACCAGTCAGATTTGAGCATGTATTACTTTTTGTTAGATCTTTTGTTTAAGTGTTTTATTATTTATTACCCCTGTGTGTTTGTCAGCAAGGTTATGCAAAAAACTACAGGAGCAATTTCCATGAATTTTTCAGGAATGGTCCAGAATAGATCACTGAGATCATGGGAATGGGGAACATCTGTGGCACCCAGGAGTTCCTCCTTTAAAAAGTTAGCCTTCAGTGCTTTCTTTAGTGAGTGAGCAGTGTAGCGTTTTTTTGTTTGCTTCCTCACTCATTTTCCCCTTATGCATTTCCGCCTTCATAGGTCCTTGGTTTGTTGAGTTGATGTTTATGGACTCATGGACACCTACTGATTTGACTAATGTTTCACTCATATATTGTATTGTACTTTAGTTATTTCTTAATTTGGTCCATTTTTTTCCACTTTAGTCAGTTTTGCATGTAGTTTTTTTTTGTTCTCTCACTGTTGATGTGCAGTGATGTTAGAACTTTGAAGGTCAAATTTGAAGATTATAGGTCAAAGGTCACAAAGGTCCGAATTGAACTTTGGATATAACTTTTGAACTATTCGTCTTAGACTTCCAATGACCACTGAAAGATCTTGAACTATTATTGACCAAAGAGGTGTCAATACCTCAAAACCTAAAATGGATTATAATGGAAAAATGAGTCGAGATAGAGACTTAGTTACTATTATTGGCAGATAGAAAACCTGGGCTGTGACTGAAATCACTCCCTAATCACTATATAGTTGTTAGGGAGTGATTTTGGACACAGCCTTAGTGTGGGATTCAAGATAACATCATAACCTTTGACCTTTAGTGAACTTGAAAGATCAAAATGAGCGTCACATGATTTTAAATGGTCACAACTCCAAAAAAGTACACAGTTGCTGTTGTTGACAGATAGGAAACTACATGTAGGCTGCACATTGGCATCACAGCCTCTTACCTTGAGCAACCTTGAAAGGACAAACTTATAGTCTCATGTTTTGAGACAGAGATGTCTATTAAGAGTTAAACTGTTTGCAAAGGGGTGGAATTTGTTGTGCCTGGTACCACTTGTTTTCTTCTGTTTTGACATTTCTATTCAAAATAAATACAACAATTAATAAAATTGTTTACAATTTCTCCAAAGTTGTAACACAGCAGACAGATAATTCCACAAGGACAGAACTTACACCACATGTTGAAACTAATTGCTACTGTTCAGGCCATATAAAGATTATCCAAGATTAGCTCTGTAACGTTTACATCTAAATGTGGCCACACTACCACTTTACTGTCACTTTATGTGTAAGTAACAAATGGATTTATGCTATTTCTTTTCACTTTTATTGTCTTTTTATTTTTTTTTATTTTAGATAATTAAAAAAAATCTTATCCTATGGACCTAGGTTTTGTGTCCTTAAATCTTAAATGAATTAAAAATGAAGGAAAATATGGCGATAAGTAGAATTTAGTTGTGAATCACTATATACAATTTGACCATGCGTTGTTTTCTTCAATTTATTGTTCATTTTAATGCATGGTGCAACTAAATGTACATTTGTTTGAATAAATATAATAACTAAAATAGCTCATAAGAGTCTAATTTCATAGCTGATATCTATCCATTTTCCATGTTTTCCTCGCAGTAACCAAAATGACTGCAGTTTTTACGTCAATAGCTTGTACTGCCAAAACAATATTAAGGCATTCCATATTTTTTTCTCTGTCTGTTGCAGTCATATGATACATATAGGAGCAAGTATTTGATTGTGTAACCTTTGTTTTGGATGACTTTTGGTGTAATATTTTTTTTCCGCAGCTGTATGAAGATCATATATCAGTGGTATGAAAGGGAAAACAGTGGCAGAGGAAGATAATGTGAAGGGCTACATTCTGTATATAGTGAGTTATTTCTGTCAACTTTATGAATGGAAAAAAACAAACAAACAAAAAAAAAACCCCAAAAAACTGATAGTGTTAAAATGTTGGGGATGAGTTTCTCAAAATCACTTCAAGACAAATGGTCTGATTCTTCAGGGTATTCACAGAGATGCAAAGTGGACAGGAAATAAGTAGTGTTCAGCTGCACCCAATGCAAATGAAGCACCGTAAACCACCAGCTAAATAAAACTCTGAAATGAGAGATTCTTTTGACGGAAGTGTGCTATAAAAAGATACTAAATGTTGTATCTTGTGTCATGTATTTAGTAATAGAGCAAAAATAACTGAAGAAACTAATTAACTACAAGTACAATTTTATGAATTAAAAAAAAGTTGACCTTTTTGTGTACTGAAGTATTATTTGTAATAAAGCGGGTACACACAATGATGAGGAGGCTCGGAGATGATGCTAACGGTTGTTTACTTCAGGAACTACTTACTGACACACACATTACATAGTGTTACAATGCAGGCACAGTCTCAGTGTAGATCACTCCACGTAAGGGTAATATAGTTCCATAACATCTCACAACATGTACTACTGATAAAGTTAAGCTTTTTGAACATTTTAAACCAGTTGTATTGTACCAATAGAAGAACTTTATTGATCCCACAATTTGGAAATTGCTTTAAAAAGAGCAAAGGTTTTTCTTAGTATCTAAAACCACTTTATTACAGATGGATTGTATGAAATTAACATATGGGGAGAACTATAAAATATTTTTGCAGCTTTACTTCCTCCACATATTTCCCTAAAAGATTGCACTGTACTTTACACCCATCAGTTTTATTGAGCATAAATTCCTGATGTAAAACCATAAATGCTGTCATGATGTCATTAATGGTATACTAAGGCAACAGAATGGAAGTCAGCAGTGCTTAACAACATGGCCACAAACTGATGTGACTATTAGTCCTGCAAATATATGATGTTTCTCATTTCACAGTTCCTTATAGAGTAGTTGTCAGCCACAACGAAGCTATAAATATCACTGCCTTTCAAGACTGTGAAAAACACCATAAGTAAATCTACAGTTCTGTGAAATCAGCCCAAATGACGGGACTTAACAGTGATTTATAGGGAAAAAGTGTTAAAATGATTGTTGTTTTGATGAAAAGAAGCCAAATTATAACCATTCCTCCTCAATAGTAGGTGAAATTTGTCTCAACTCAGTAAGGAATAAGGACCGTTTTAGTTCCACATCATGCTTGACAGACAGTTGCAAACATGACAGTGGAAACAGCAAATGGCTAATAAACAGTAGTAATAAAGCAATTGCAGTATATGAACATGTAAAACCTGTGATACTGTTTGATTGACTACTTCAGCAAGTGTTACTTTATAACCGTTAATAAGGAAGTAACAGGCGGGGCAAAGGTCTGTGTGGTTATACAAGGCAAAAAAGGAGAAGCAGTTCTTTACTAGCCTACTAATATGAGGGGGGCTCAGAGGTTACAAGAGGAGGATATGCTTGAGAATTAAAAGTCAACACCACTTGTGTGAAGTTAAACTAGATTGCCTCAGACTGGGCTCAAAGGACTTTGGTTCATCTTGGGACAAAACGAAAGAAAGAGAACAAGCTTATAGTATGACCGAAAGTTAGTAAACTTTAATAACAATGAAGACTTTACATGTGAAACTCACCGCAGACACTTTTGTGCTGTGTGTCTTCCTGAGTCTGCTTTGGGTAAGTTTTTCATCTTCCTGTTGGTAATCAGATAAACCACCTTTACAGACAAGAAAGTTACCCTCAACAAAAGGAAACCTCAGATTATAACAATAGTAAAGATCAAAAGTGTGAAACAAGTAATGGAAAAGTTTAGTTTACAAAATGTACTTGATGGATTTGAAGTATTAGAGATGACACAAAATAATACTGTTGCACAAGAAATTGATAATGGACTTTTTCCAGTGATGAAATACTGTATGAAAGCACATTCTTCCTCAGCTGCAGGCATCTATTCTTACAAACTTCCCCCAAGAAACAAAAGTAATAATGAGGAAATCCAAGAGAACCCCATCTCAGTATTTTAATTTTTACATTTTTTATTTTATATTGTACATTCCGGACAAATTTTGAGGTAGGACAATATAAACTGGACTTTTTTTTGGCGTAAAGTATTGCGAAAGAGCCTCAATGAAAGCCTTATACATATCTGTGACGTTTCTTCTCTTTTTATGTTTGAGTTATTTCCAAATATTGGAGTGTCCTTTTCACTGTGGACTTTCTTTTGCCTACCTATGTTTGAAATAAAGTCTATCAACATCTCAGTCAGTGCTCAGGTCAGTTAAAGTCTCTCATGAATTTATTGTACTTTAAACCAAAAAATTAAATAAAAAAAAGAGGCAGTTTAACCAACGTGTAGTTGATTATTCTTAAAATTCGAACAAGTACTCATGTATTTATAAATGTGTTGTTGAGGTCATACAAGTAGGATCAGTCTATGATAAACTATGAACGCTCTGCTGTTGATCAGACTGTGTTTAATACTTCACACTGCGCCACAGTACAGGCTGGCCTAGAGTAAATACTACTGGCAATTTTAAGAAAGTCTGAACTTGGTTAATTTTGATAACCATGGATATATTAATAGAAACTATATTAAAATCCACCTTTAACACAACATAAATGCCCTTAGATATTCATTGTATTGTCAGTATCATCCTACAAAGAAAACAGCAAAGCAGGAAATGAAGTACTGTACATGATATAGAATGTATTCTTAAACTTACTGACATTGTGCAGAAGTGTAGGGAGGGATACACGCTCTGTTGAACAGCTTGAATGAAAAGAAACAATTAAGCAGAACATATTGACAAACTGATAAAAAAAAATCAATGATCAGCATAGTAAAACAAGAATTATTAAACTGAAACAGACCAACTATAATTATTAAACAGACCAACTCTCACAGTTGGTCTGTTAGTGTTTATCAGGAAAAGATAAGTAGAGTCATAAATACAATACTTACTGTAAGGGAAATGTCAGAGTTCACATTTTGGTAAACAACTCCACACAGAAGTGACTGAAAGATTTTTTTTAAAATTTCATTTATTTTTTAAATAGGACATGCCTCTGATTGTATCGTCAGGTTAATTGAAAATACGAGAAGAACTTAACCCATACAGACCCAGTGCTACTTTTGTGGCAGTTGCAAAATTATTTTTCCCCTAGTTTTAATATTTTTTAGGTGATTTATTGCTGTTTGTCAATTATTACATGCTGTGTTTTGTGTGTTATTTTGTTTTTCAGTGAAAATCCTGCATTGTTCTACGTTGAATTCACTGATCTTGCAGATGTTCATAAAAAAATATTTTTTTTTTATCAAAAGCAGGACAATCTGAAGAAAAAATTACTTTTATAGCAAATTTATAAATAGCTATATGTAAAAACATATGTGCTCGTATGTAGTGTCATTGATCCAACTGTATGGGTTACACTGGTCACTCGATGTTGTAGAAGATGACGGTGTTTCCACGTCCACTACGGAGCCTCTGAATGTCTGAAAATATCATATCTGATGACCATGAAAACATAACAAACTGTATTTTAAATCAATTATTTACATGTATTCATTGCATTATTGTGGCAAGTCAAAAGATTGATATATAACAAAAATGGCTTTAGAAAGACACTTATTGTTTTTAACAGACTTGAACAGATGCAGTTGTATCCATTTACATTCTGCTGTGTTTCAGACTAGTCCCAAGTGCTGCCCTTTACTTTCCACCACCAGGGGAATATTGCCATGTTCTTTTGCTAATCTCCAAATAATTGGAAAATAAAAAGCAAATAAAAACATCAGGTCCATATAAAGTGTTGCAAGTTAATATGTCCAAAAACACCCCAACTGCCCAATACAAGTATTGAACACTGAACTTGTTGCTTTTCCTGCTTTAAATAATGCCAAATAAATAAAACAGATCCATCAATCACAGTGTTTTAACCCTTTGATCCATACTGGTCACTACAATGGACTGTTATTCTACAGCTGTTCTCTTGTATATTCATGGGTTTTGTTGTTTTAGTTCCATATCAGTCAGTTCATGTCATTACTGTAACTCGTTGTTATTAAACTATAATTAACAGTCGTCTTCAAAACTAGTATAATAAGAAAATCTAGAATATTATTTGAATAAGTGTAATATTTAGTTATCAGGTAGAAGAACCGGTGAATAAGTCTTATATTGCAATAAGACTCATAGTTAGGAGATAGTATCATATCTACTAATTGTATTTGTAGTTAATTTATAGTGAAAGTGAATGTATTTATAGTTGATCATATCAGATTGTATGAGGTGGCTTAAATATAATGTGTATATAAATGGTTATGGATGCTTTGTGGTAATGATAAATGGTCATTAAAAAAGTATATAGTGTGTTAATACAGTATCTATTGGATTTTAGTTTGTAAAAGGGGGTGGGAATTTATAAGTTTCACTTCTTCCCACTCCTTTTCGAGCACAAGAAAAAAAAATTGTTGACCATTTTCAATGATGTTTTGATGATTATTGTGTGCTCGAAATAAAACTGAACTGAACAAAAACTGCATTAAAATATTTGATTTCTTAGTGTTCTGATATTGCATTTTAAATACATATTTCTTTTCTTCAAAGCTTTAATGCATGTTGTTCAGCTGAGTGGATATTTTTGTAACTCCATGAAAAAGAGGTTCATTAAAAATATTTCAATCACATTACCTTTTTCATGCCTAAAGAGAAATAAAAACACTTGGGGAAAAAAAATCTTGACTAAGGTTCTCATAATTCATGCATCAAAGGGTTAAGTTAGCACATCAAAAAACAACACCTATACAAAAACAGTCAAGTTACAGATGAAAAATGAGATTAATGTGATTTTAAAAAGTAACACACTGAATATAACCATAATTAATTAATCTTAATCAATGTGTTAATGTGACACCCCTAATTAAACAGTTAACATCAGTAGAATGTTTTGCACAATTGTGGATTTTTGGGTCTTTATGACTTAAATGTGATTAATTAGAAAAAACTGTGGTTATCTTAGTGTTTTGTTTGAGTGCATTTTATAGCTAGAAAATAACTTTCTCTTTTTACGCTGGAATGATTCCACTTTGTGTTTTTTAGTGTGTCACTGAGTCGACCACCACAACAAAACCAAGTATGACATCAATCACCCGGTCGCCAAACACTTCACCAACAACTTCAGGTATGAGCTTCTGTGGAGCTATGGTGCAGACTGTTGCACATGACAGTCATGAATGATCTGTAGTGTAGTCACAAACTCGATCTGTGTTTGTTCATTCGTTTTTCCAAATAAAACCAAAAATAAGACAACGAAAAAACAACTTGTTTCTTCATTATTTGTCTCCAAAACCAAAATAAGAAAACGGATAACTAAGCAGTTGTTCAGTTTTCCTTTTTGTGTTTAAACAAATAATGAAAAAAAACCCAGATAAAACGTTTTCCGTTTTATCCCATTTTTACCTGAAGCAAGGGGAATAGAGTCACGCCCTTCTACTTCCGGTCCATGGGTGTTTAGCTAGCAAAAATTCTGATTCTGTTTGACAGTGCTCTGAAATTCACATATGATAGCGGTTAATGATAAATATTTGATGTGGCACAGGCAGGCCACCCCTTTTTGATGAGAGGCAAACGTGACATTAGCTTTCATGTGGGCTTAGTAAGAGACTACAATGCATCGCGTATGTGACATTGCACTCCACTCTTTTTTTTAATAACTTTATTAATATACAGACAATGTCAAACATTTAACATGCATTACAACACATGAAAGATGATACATAAAATTACAAAACAATTACAGAAGTAAAATAGAAAGTAAATTTTTAACAGTCTATTTAAAAAAAAACAGATATACAAATAAATAAATGATAATACTTTCTTATTCAAATTTCATTAAATGTCAGATTGCACATCAAATATTTTATTATAGTTATCCAAAAAAGTTGTATTCTTTTTATTATCAACAAGGGTCAAAGATCTATAGAGTGAGTTGAAATCTATTAAAAAATGATGAAAGGTTGGTTTCGAGGCTGAAAACTTCTGTTTATGAATAAAATGTTTTCCTAACAGAATGAAAAAATTAACTAAATATTGCAAACATTTGTTCTTATTTTCAAAATAACATATGACATCTTTTAGGGAAAAGCAGTATGACGTGTTAACTCGGGTAAAGATGTATGAACACAAGTTACACCAAAATTGCATTGTGATATTACATTCAAAAAACAAATTGTTTAATGTTTCATCAGCAAGACCACAAAAAACACAAGTGTTATCTATATCTTTGAATTTAGAAATGAAAGACTTCACAGGATCCATAACAAAGTCAAAAAAACGTTGCACTCCACTCATCTGCGGTGTGGAGTCTGTGGTGACGTCATATACGCGCCAAGCGTGTAGTCCAAATTATTAACGGGTTTTAATCGCAAATGAATGGTTAAGAGAAGCAGTTTAAACGCACATCAATAATTATAATTTATTATGAGGTTCAACATGTGTGTGATTCAGGGCACATGACAAACCTGATATGATTTTAGCATTTAATTTAAAATTGAATTTTTAAGCTCCCCAGTTCAATAACCCGGAAATGACCGTGACCCGCAGTAGCAAAGATGGAAACATACGTCCTACTACCCTAAGACCTGAATATATGATCACGGAGAAAACTATTGTCATGTCATACCATAACGATCTTCAAGTCCAGCGGCCATGTTTCTTTCGGTTGTTACGATTCATTTCCGGTTTACTCAATTTGCTTCAGGTCAAAATTGGATACAACGGGAAACTACCGTTATCAGTGTTTTCTCTTATTAATTTAAACACAAAAAGGAAAACTGAAAAAAGCATCACTATCCGTTTTTTCATTTTGTTTTTTGGAAACAAATAATGGACAAACTAGTTGTTTTTTCGTTGTATTATTTTTGGTTTTATTTTGAAAAACGAATGAACGAATGATACACGGATTAAACTCAAATTCAACACTTTTCCTCTAATGAAACTCTTATGTTATTATCTTTGCAGTGGCTAAAACTGTCTCTGTCGGGGTGCTAAAGCAAGTCAAGACCACAGTAACAGGGCTGAACATCAAGGTTGATAACATCTCATTACATGCTTGAATGTAATATTTCCAAAAACTGTTTAGAATTACAATTACATATGTTTTATATAAGTATAATAGATTTCACAATAAAACACAGAAAAAGGCTTTAATAGCTGGGTTAATCCACAGGACTTGAAATAGTAGTGTCGCCGTGCTGCTGTTTACTGCGTATTAGATGAAGTACAATACTATATATCAGAACAGTTTTGTTCTCACAGTCTAGCTAGAGATCAGACATGAATCATTATGCATAACTCTGATAATCAAACGCGCTTTGTGCTCTGTTGTCATTGTGGTGTTTTTTTAGACAGCTACATCACCAGGAAATTCAACAGTTATGGAAACAACAACACCAACAACCACGCAACCACCAACAACAAATCCAAGTAACAATGATTTACTCTTCTTCATCTATTCTTGTGCTTTCTTGTGCAGGCTTTTGTGACGGATCATGAATTCAACACTAATAAATCATTCATTTCATCATCATTACAGTAATTCCAGATGTTACTAAAGTGAAAGTGGAAGGACAAAATGAAAGCAGTGTGACGCTGGAATGGGAAAAGATTAGGAACTTCTCAACATACAGGTTACACTATACGTTCAATGGCACTGGGAAGGAAGAACCTATTACTGAAAGTGAAAAAGATCTGATTAAATATGTGGTCTCTCCGCTTTCTCCTGGGAAGAAATATGAATTCACTCTCTTCACTGTATCTGGAGAATACAACAGCACTGGATATAAATTTGAAGCTTCCACTGGTAGGCCTCATTTGAATACATTTTTATATTTGTTTTTCCTGTGAAATGCAAAATAGAAATGAAATAGCTTTATTTTCTTGCACTTGTAGTGACAATTTTGCGCTCTTTTCCTATTGACATTTACAAAACAATATGCTGGGGTTTTCCTTGGTCACCTTCAGGGGTGGCTTGTTGCCACCTCTGTGGGGATGGTTTGCACCCCCTTCTCTGTGGTGTCCACTAGTTGGCCGAGCCCTGGGGCCCTCTTGGTGGGTTCCTGGTCCTTGGAGAGGGTGTGGCTGTGGTTGCATGATTGTGTTCATCACTGAGGTTACCCCAGTCTGTCTGCCTTGGTCTCATTTCTTTTCTTTACTCTTGTGCTTTACTCTAGCACAGTCAGTCTAATACAGTCAGTCTAGTACATTCAGTCTGGTACAGTCAGTCTGGTACAGAACAGTCTAGTACAGTCAGTCTAGTACAGAACAGTCTAGTACAGTCAGTCTGGTACAGTCAGTCTAGTACAGTCAGTCTAATGCAGTCAGTCTAGTACAGAACAGTCTAGTACAGTCAGTCTAATGCAGTCAGTCTAATGCAGTCAGTCTAGTACAGAACAGTCTAGTACAGTCAGTCTGGTACAGTCAGTCTAATGCAGTCAGTCTAGTACAGTCAGTCTAGTACAGTCAGTCTAGTACAGTCAGTCTGGTACAGAACAGTCTAGTACAGTCAGTCTGGTACAGTCAGTCTAGTACAGTCAGTCTAATGCAGTCAGTCTAGTACAGAACAGTCTAGTACAGAACAGTCTAGTACAGTCAGTCTGGTACAGTCAGTCTAATGCAGTCAGTCTGGTACAGTCAGTCTAGTACAGTCAGTCTAGTACAGTCAGTCTGGTACAGAACAGCCTAGTACAGTCAGTCTGGTACAGAACAGTCTAGTACAGTCAGTCTAATGCAGTCAGTCTAGTACAGTCAGTCTGGTACAGTCAGTCTGACGCATCAGATTAATATGAACAGCTGTTGTGTGGTTTTGTTGTTTGTATTGTCTGGGCTATTGTTTGTGACATGTTCTGATTTTGTCTTTCTCATCTATTAGGTTAGATTTTTTTTTATTGTTTAAATTATTATTAACAATTAATTTCTTATTTTTTGCCCATTTCTTGTTCTGGTTATTGCTGTTGCTGCTATCATGGTTGGTATTGTTTCTGATGTTAATATTGTCCTGTGATGGTTTTTAGCACTTATGGTGTATGTTTGTATGTATATGTGAGAGATAAGGAAGAGTATCTGTATTTTTTTAACTTTTCAAACCTAGTTTTTAAGAGTTCTGTTTTATTCTTGTGCATATATCTATCAATCTATGCGAAAATATGAAGTAATTTGTCAATTCTCTTCACATCCCAGCTCCTCGAGAAACAGATTCCTTTACTGCTGCCACACAAAATGAGACAAGTATAACTCTGCAGTGGAAAAAAGTGGATGATATTCTCAACTACATACTTGAATACAATGAAACAAACAAAGCCATCATTGCAGAAGAGGGAAAAGAAACAGTGACATACAATGTGCTGAATCTCACTAGTGGGGTGCTATATCATTTCACTCTCTTCACTGTGTTTGAAAACATAAAAAGCATTGGAAAAAATCTCTCTACAGCCACTGGTAAGATATTTTTGTCTGAGCAACTGTAGGAGTTTGTAATAATATGTTATTTAAATATCACTGTTGTACTAAAATATAATGGAAATTCTAGATCTAAACAACTAATTTGCCCATTATTTTTTTTAAGAGTTTGACTTTATTTTTGTCTATGTATGTATGTATGTATGTATGTATGTATGTATGTATGTATGTATGTATGTATGTATGTATGTATGTATGTATGTATGTATGTATGTATGTATGTATGTATGTATGTATGTATGTATGTATGCATGTATGTTTATTCCAAAATATGAATTAATTTGTCAATTCTCTTCACATCCCAGCTCCTCGAAAAACAGATTCCTTTATTGCTACCACACAAAGTGAGACAACTATAACTCTGCAGTGGCAAAAAGTGGATGATATTCTCAACTACATACTTCAATACAATGAAACAAACACAACCATCATTATTGAAGAGGGAGAAGAAACAGTGACACGTGATGTGCTGAATCTCACAAGTGGGGTGCTATATCATTTCACTCTCTTCACTGTGTTTGAAAACATAAAAAGCATTGGAAAAAATCTCTCTACAGCCACTGGTAAGATATTTTTGTCTGATATGAAGAGAGACTGTAGAAGTTTGTAATATGTTATTTAAATATCACTGTTGAACTAAAATCTAATGGAAATTCTAGATCTAAACAATTAATTTGCCCATTATTTTTAAGAGTTTGATTTTATTTTTGTGTATGTATGTTTGTATGTGTGTGTGTGTGTGTGTGTGTGTGTGTGTGTGTGTGTGTGTCTGTGTGTGTCTGTGTGTGTGCTCCAAAATATGAATTAATTTGTCAATTCTCTTCACATCCCAGCTCCTCGAAAAACAGATTCCTTTATTGCTGCCACACAAAATGAGACAACTATAACTCTGCAGTGGCAAAAAGTGGATGATATTCTCAACTACATACTTCAATACAATGAAACAAACACAACCATCATTGCAGAAGAGGGAAAAAAAACAGTGACATACAATGTGCTGAATCTCACTAGTGGGGTGCTGTATCATTTCACTCTCTTCACTGTGTTTGAAAACATAAAAAGCATTGGAAAAAATCTCCCTGCAGCCACTGGTAAGATATTTTTGTCGGATATTAAGAGAGACTGTAGGAGTTTGTAATAATATGTTATTTAAATATCACTGTTTTACTAAAATATAATGGAAATTCTAGATCTAAACAACTAATTTGCCCATTATTTTTTAAGAGTTTGACTTTATTTTATGTATGTATGTATTTTATTGTATGTATGTATGTATGTATGTATGTATGTATGTATGTATGTATGTATGTATGTATGTATGTATGTATGTATGTATGTATGTATGTATGTATGTATGTATGTATGTATGTATGTATGTATGTATGTATGTATGTATGTCTGTATACTCCAAAATATTACTTGATCTGTCAATTCTCTTTACATCCCAGCTCCTCGAGAAACAGAGTCCTTTATTGCTGCTACACAAAATGAATCAAGTATAACTCTGGAGTGGCAAAAAGTGGGTGATATTCTCAACTACATACTTGAATACAATGAAACAAACACAACCATCAGTGCAGAAGAGGTAGAAGAAACAGTGACATACGATGTGCAGAATCTCACAAGTGGGGTGCTATATCATTTCACTCTCTTCACTGTGTTTGAAAATATAAAAAGCATTGGAAAAAAACGCTCTGCAGCCACTGGTAAGGTATTTTTTCTTCATCACATAACATCAGTTTTATTATTAGTCTGTCCCATTTACTTATAATGGGTGAAACTTCAAATGTCTGTTGCACAAAATCTTTTGGTTTCTAGCTTACCAGTAACCCAGACTCATTGTGGTTAAATTTATTGGATAAATAGGTCAAAGTAAAAATATTATTGGAATTTTTATATAAATTTTTTTCTTCCCTTTACTTTTAATGGGCGAAATTTCAAATGTTTATATAAACATCCATTTTGTTTGAATTTGCTTAAATTTGTAGAGGCCAGTGCTATATTGACATCGCTAAATGCAGAAAGATGATGATATTAGCGTGACTGATGCCAAAATAAGCTATAATAGGTGCAAGGGGTGGGGTTTGTTGTGCCTGGTTATATTTTGTAATTGCCTGTTTTTGTATTTTTTACATCCTAGTGCCTCATGATGCACAGGGCTTCGATGTGCACAACCAGACCGAGACCAGTATAACTTTGAAGTGGCAGAAAGTGGGTAACATCCTCAACTACACAATTGCATTAGATAAAATGAACATTAGTGTTGACAACGCAACAGAGGAAAATGGCACCCTGATGTACACAATACCAGATCTTTCAAGTGGCGTCTTGTACAACTTCAATCTGTTTACGGAGTTTGAGAATCTTTACAGCCGTGGAGTAAAACGTGATGCAGCCACTGGTAAGACATTTTATCTCTAAGTCTAATATAGGCTCCCAAAAATATCTAATATCATTGAAATCTGATGCACTTTTTATCATTTGTGAGTTTCAGCAGCCTTTGGATTTAGTAAATTGAGTTTAGTACTTAATTGTGCTAAATTAACTTTTATAAAGAATAGTTTAGTTAAAATGTCAACTTTTTCAACATTCATCTTCAGGCTCAGCTAAATAAAAAGCAATAATATAATATAATATAATATAATACAATACAATACAATACAATACAATACAATACAATACAATACAATACAATACAATACAATACAATACAGTACAATATAATATAATATAATATAATATAATATAATATAATATAATATAATATAATATAATATAATATAATATAATATAATATAATGTGCCAGTTCCCAAATTATTTTCTCTCTCTATTTAACCTTTTGTAAGTGGTACAAATGGCATTTTTTAGTGTAAAGCAGATATTTTCCCTGATGTTTAATTTTCTGATCATGTAGACATTCATAGGAATTCAGAGTAAATGTAAACATTATTTTAAAACAGAAAAGACAGAAGAAAAAAAAAAGTATTTTATATCATTTTATATTAATAACTGAACATAAAATCAAGTTTCTGTCATTGATCCAACTCCGTGAGTTTTACTAGTGAATTAATGTTATAGAAGATGGTGTTTTCACATTTACATTTTCTGAACATCCAAATGTCATGAAAACATCACAAATTGCATTTGACGCCAATTATTTACATGGATTGACAAGTTTGATCACAACTTATTAAATATTTAAAATCAGGAGAGGATTTTGGTTATCAGTGGTTGTTTGGATCTTTATGACTTAAAATACACATTAACATACCATACATATATACCATACACTGCATTTATTTGCTTTCGAGTCATTGTTTTCTCTCTTTTCACCAGTTCCTCCAACACTGGCTTCTGTAGATGTGACAGGTCGTAAGTTGAACAGTATAGACCTGAAATGGGAGAATGCACGTGAAGACTGGCAGTACGTCCTCACAATTAATGGGGCAGATGTGACAGTGAACCCCACGGGCTCATCAAATGTGGTGTCATATACAGTCACACTTCTAGAGGCTGGAACAAAGTATCCATTCACCGTAACCACAGTCTTCAGGACGCTGAAGAGTAAGGCTTATGAAAGCTTCACAGTAACAAGTAAGGAAGTTTATCAATGTATTCTCCAGTGTGAATAATCATGTTGTATTCACATAGACATTCACAGGAATGGCACAAGACAACACTACAAGAAATCATAAAAAAAACCTAAACAAAACATCAGACAACAAAGCAATGAATACATAAAAAATAAATAAATAAAATGCAATAGGAATGAAATAAATAAATATGTGAGTTAGTGTCTTATCAGTTGTGTCACCACTGGTGCGTCTATGAGGTGATATCTAAAGTTAAATATTTACTAGCAGCGGTGTAATAAAGGGTATATAACAGTATACAGAGTATACTTACTACCCTGTCATATTAAAAAATATATATACAGAAATGTATACAAAAATATAAAAATGGTTTGATGAATGTATCTCCGTATCATCTTTTTTCTTTTTACTTTGTCCTTATTTAGATCTTTTGCGTCTTTAATTTTTACCCCTGCATTTATTTCTATTGTTTGCTATTTACATTTACTTTCTCTCTTTCCTTATTTATTTCTATGTTTTATTTTCATCTGACATATAATATGGTGATAGAAAATTAAACCATAGACTAATTAATAGAAATAAATTGAACTGAACAGAACTAATATGACTGATGGATTATTTATTTGAGTAAAATAATAAGAGTAGTCTTATATGTCACTGTTTCTAAAATGCTGTTTTTCTAGACTACTTTATTAAAAAAGCACACATTTTGAGTATACTGTACCCACTTCTCCAGGGATCACTACAAACAAACAAATTACTGGTTCATGTGCTGTATGACATGAGATACTTGGTTCTCTGTGAATGTAAAGAATTACAAACATCTCATTGATACTGACAAATATAATGTATTTCTAAGTTGTTATTATGCCTTATACTACTAGGTTTAGCCAGAGTGTAGAAGACACAGCATGATGACAATGTACATAAAAAAGACATGAATCTAAAAACACCTTTCATGCATTAATTATGAGAATATTAATGAAGCCCCACCACCAAGTGTTTATATTCCTTTTTAGACATGAACAAAAATAAGCATTTTTATTAACCTGATTTTCATGGAGTTCTAAACATTTCCACTCGGGCTGGACTCCTTGAGTTTAATTTTAGAAGTAAAGAAATGTGTATTTATTGATAAACTGCATACAAACTATGAAATAAAAACATATTTAATGCTGCTAATCTGATGTTTTCTCACATTTAAACATACCTGCATAAAGATAATGTTCTCTTGTATATTCATGAGTTTTGTTGTTTTAGTTCCATATCAGTCAGTTCATACCATTGCTGTAACTTACTTACTACAGCATTAGGTTATTGTGCTACTTTAGAGTTGTGTATGTTGTATAGTCTGACAGCAGTTGGTCGGATTGATGTGCAGTAATGTTTCTTTTTAAACCATGGATGTAACAGTTTGGTGCCCTGTGGTACCTCATGTCATGTAGGACTACAACCGATTCATGGAACACTTATCGAGACCTGTGGATCTAAGCTTCTGATTCAAAATTCAAGAAGTGTATAGTCACATATACATCAGTACTGGAGCAATGAAATTCTTACTTTGTGAGCTTCCTTCACACTACTAATGTAAACAGTTAAGATAAACTAAAACACAATCTAGGAAATAAAACTATACACTGAGCAAGGAAAAATAAAGATGCAAGTACTCTGTGCAAAGAGTAGGCGTATAAAAGGTGCAAAGAAAAAAAAGATTGATTGATAGTGCAAGACATAAAACACTGTTCTACTGGAGGAGGATATTATGATTAGTTACATGTAAAGTCAATTACATGAGCAGCACGACATAGTTTTTTTATCCACAGAAGACTGAACATCAGCACTGACTGATGCATTTGCTCAATATGACCAAATGTAGAATTTTGTTTGCATTTATTTATTTATTTACTTATTTTCATTTATTTCAGCCATTGACTGCACCAGTGTCGACTGGCACAAAACTGACTCATCAATTGAAGGAGTGGTTCAAGGCTTGGTCTCAAACGTAACAGCCACTAATGGATCAGTCACACTTATTAGTCCTGGAGCTAATAATGTGTCATTTACCAAACTTTATCCTGGTGCAACCTACAACTTGTCATTTGTGTATGAAAATGATTCAAGAACCTTTCCACAATGTCACCACACTCTCACAATCAGTAAGTAGAGAATAGTTTGTTTTTAACAGTTTACATGTTATTTTATTGGAATGTGTCTGCTATTAAAAATTTATTTTCTTTTTTATCCAGTTCCACCAAGTTTGAGTGCTGTCTGTAAGAATTGGGCATCTGGGTACTCCATTTATGTTGAATGGAATACTCCATATGGTATGTGGACTGGTGTGGAGGTGAATGTGGCCGGAAAACAACAACTAGTTGATCAAAATGGGAAACATCATGCTGTAATATCTGGATTTCAACCAGCCAAAAATTATAAGGTGTCGATAGCTTCAGTGGTTGGAAACCCTCCGATCGAGAAAAGTGAACCGTTTGTTTTTTACTGTAAAACTGATGACAGGGGTGAGTGAAAATGAATTTATACTGTAACTATGATGGGAATAGGAATATATGTGTTGTTCTGTTTTTGGTATTTACTAAAAAAATAAATAAAATAAAAGTGGTTAATCTATTTAATTTAACACCCCCCTGCAGGAGTCATTGCAGGGTCAATAATGGGTGTGCTGCTGTTTGGTGTCCTGATCTGTGCTATCGTCTTCATTATGCTGAAGAGACCAGACATTATAAGGTTGACACTAATTCAGTAACAGCATTGAAGTTCCATCCAATCTACACAATGTATAAAAAATGTATAAAATTCAACTGTCTTTGTTTTTTTTTTCTCTGCAGCAAAAAGACATTCATCCGTGGTTCTAAGAAACCACTCAAAAATAAAAAAAGCCAGTGAGTGCATATTTTATCTGCACTTAACATGGATATCATAGATTATGTTTGACATTAATGCTTTGTATTTTAGACCTATTTCTGTGGTGAACTTCCCAAGCCACTTTCACCAGTTAGATGCAGATCAAAATAGAGGTTTCAGCCAGGAATATGAGGTGTGTGGAGGCTAAAAATAATGCCATCTTCCCTTTTATATAGTTTCCTATCCTTGTATATGGCTGTAAAGTGCATTTATTATGAGCTCCATTAACATTGTCATGTGTTATTTTTCCTTTAGAACCTCGGTATCGTCGGTACAGAGCAGACGCAAAGGGTAGCTGTTCTCCCTGAAAACAAACCAAAGAACCGTTTTACCAACATCCTACCATGTGAGTATGTTCGTGAGCCATGCCACTGTGAGAATTGAATTTTAATTTTGACTTTATTGTGATGTGCTGCAATTAATTAATCTTCTGTTTTCGGATCCCAGATGACTGGTCTCGTGTTAAGCTAAATTCTTCAAATCCCAGCGGCGGTGATGACTACATTAATGCCAATTATATGCCAGTATGTACCATGTAACAGCTGAAAAACAATCTTTAATTGATTTTATAGAACTATGCTGAAAAGAAAAGATTTAAAAATATTTCCTATGTGTTTCAGCAAAAGAGGGTATAAATGATTATACTCCTGCATATCCATGTTAACTTAAGGAATTTTTTTTTACATCAATTGACATAAAGTAATCTAATTTGTGTGTATATGATGTTATACTTCATCCCCACCGCTGAACTGTGCAGATTAATTTTGTTTGTTGTTTCTCAGGGTTACAACAGCAACAGGGAATACATCGCTACTCAAGGCCCTCTGCCCTCGACAGTGAATGACTTCTGGAAGATGATCTGGGAGCAAAGAGTGAAAGGCATCGTCATGGTAACCAACTGCACTGAAGGAGGAAGGGTGAGTCATCAAATTTGATATCCTGATTTTGAAATAAGTGCTAAAAACATACACAAAATATGTTTAAATGGTGGGAAAATAAGTGTGCAAATCAAATTTCATTTCAGAATTATTTTTTTTTGCAAAATGCTTAGTTGTGCTGTTTGCATTGGAAAAATGAAACAATTGAAACACACTTTTCTTTTTGCATGTTCTTAATTTAAAGGCTAAGTGTGAACAATACTGGCCTGGAGACAAAAAGCCTGTCTTTCATGGAAAACTGATGGTTACCCTGTCATCTGAGCAGCAAGAATCCAACTGGACACTGAGGGAATTTAGACTCCAACATGTATGAAATGAGCTTCACATTTAACAAAATGGGTAAAACTGTTGATGACAGTAAATTTAACACAGTTCTATTTAAATCCCTCTGAACTTCTGCTTGCAGACACAGACATCAGAGGAGCGCACAGTGCAACATTTCCACTTCACTGCCTGGCCAGACCACGGAGTCCCACAGGGCACAGAGGTGCTGGTCCAGTTCAGACGACTGGTTAGACATCACATTCAGACACAAGCTGGAAAGACACCTACTGTGGTTCACTGCAGGTACTCAATAAGACCTTTCAGCCCGAGCTAGGATAAACTCACATTTGGAAGTTATGTTAAAAATAATATGTCGAAGTAACTACATGTATGATCTCCTTTTAAAATGAAATCCTCCATTCTTTAATATTATGTCAATATGAAAGAGTCAGGTATGCATGCTAATAAAATGGCTATTTCATCTTGACACCCATTGCTGTGATGGCTCTCTCAGTGCTGGAGTGGGGAGGACAGGCACGATTATAGCCTTGGATGTGCTTCTGCAGCAGCTTGAAAAGGAAAAGGCAGTGGACATCAACGGCTTTGTGTACAAGATGAGACTTAGTCGCTCACACATGGTGCAGACAGAGGTAAATGTGATCATTTAACATTGTTCTTTCAGGTTGAACTGCCTAATCCTGAATTAACCTTCCTCTTATGTTGGGTTCAGCACTGACCCATTTTAGGTTTTAAATGTATAAAAGAACCACATCAAGTTTTTTTTGTATTGCATTAAGGCCTTTTGGCTTTGACAGGAGCCTCTATTGTCACATTTTTATTTATTTTTTATTACATTTTTCACTAACTTATGAAATGCTCTGGTTGAAATTACAACAACCTTGGGTGTTGTTAGGGTCAGTTTTGATCCAATTATAAAAACAAGATTATAAAGCAATCATAAGTGCACTGTCAGCCAGCTGCTCTCCAATCATGTGAACTTTGAAGGATTCTTATTTTGTCTTGTTGTCTAGTTTACCTTCACAAACACAAAACAAGCAAAGATGTGCCTGTCCAGACAGACGAGGTTAATCCAGTATAAAGTTGGTGTGGTCTAGAAAGCACGTCGAGGGGTATACTGACAGAAAAAGGTGGAAGCCCGCATCAAAAATAGTAAAAACCAATATTGTCATGGTTAAGGAAGCCTAACGAGATAACCAAGAGATGAAAAACAAATTAGATGATAGATAATTGTTTCTGGTGTACTTTACAGCTAATTTAAACATGGGTCAAAACTGATCTGTTATCATAAGAGATTGTAACAGGAAGTGAACACAACAGGAAAGATAAATAGGTGCTGATTTCTTGGAACAATTAATCTCTTTTCAAGTTTCTGTCAAAATAATAGTCAAGACTTTTTCCAAATAGTGAATGTCAACATAAATAATAACCTAGGAGTTAGGGAGTGAAGATACCATATCACAATATGCATTCTAACTCACAATCGTGTCACTAAGTATATGTTAATGCACACATTTTCCTGTGGAGCCGTCATCTTTAACTCTTCTGGTGGAAAATGTCAGCAAAGGCACTTATTCAACCGTGTATAAAAAAACATGCAACTTCATGCAGCTTCTTCTTTTCAAATGACCACCATTTGTTCTCTCTGTTTTTTCAGTCCCAGTACATTTTTCTCCACCAGTGCATCATGGACATTCTGCAGACAAATGACCTAAGTAACGAAAACATTTACGAAAACGCTGATATGATATACGTCAATGCTACAGCACTCAGAGAGTTGCATTAAAAGTGTGAGTGCCTTAGTGGAGTCCATTGTCTAAAGTCAATGTTTTGTGCAATTAAGTGTAATTCATTCTAAAATGTATTTTATTATGAACTGTAAATATAAATGACATAATCTTATATTTTTTACTGTATTTGTAAAGCACACTTAAGATGATGTTTTTGTTAATATATTATATTGCATGAGTAAACAACACCAGATGACCAAAGAATGTGTTCTTTATTATTAAATTTAGGTAGAAAGGATAATCTACATCTATACAATAAAACAATACTTTATTAATAAAAATAAGAATTTTCAAACAACATGAAAAAAACAGAATGATATCTTGGATCACCCTGTGTATGAATGTTTCATCGTAGCTGGGGTTTAGGTTTCAACATCTGCATTTAAAGTGGAAGAATATTAAAGATCCTGTTTGCTTGAAGTCACAACCCACAACTTTCTCAGTCATCCTCTTCCTCTGAACTGCTATCTGTTGGGTAGTGGCTCCTGGGAGGAACATAGAAGTTACTATCGATGAGTGCCTGTCTGGCTTTTAGGGCCTCGTCATTGCTGCCTGGTGTCAGTGAAAGCTGCCTGCCTGGATACAAGGGCTCGGTTTGACCAACACCAGTCGGGGGAGGGACAGAAAACTTCTTGGCAATGTTATGAAGGACACTGCAAGCTTTGATAATGTTAGATTTTTTATCCAGACCACCTTCCCTGGCATAACCAAGCTGCGTTAGACACTTGAAACGCCTCTTCATGGAGCCGATTGTGGTCCAAATGACACGATAGATTTTGGCGTGGGCCTCGTTGAAGCACGCCTCACTGTCGTTTACAGGTTCTGGAACAGGAGTCAGGACGTGTTTGCTTAGGTGGTAGCCTTTTCCTCCTTTAAAAGAAAACAAACATGCAGATCATTGAACAGCTATTGATTGCGAAAGACAAATTCCTCAGACTGTTGAGAAACTGTTGTGCAGCTATTCTAAATAAAAAAGCATATGTCCACAACAAGGTCAAATAGTGATACTATTTCATGTTTTGTGTTCAATGGGCTCTTTGTACATAGTTTTCATCAAAATGTCACTGATATTGACAAGGTTTAAACCAAAGTGCTTAACATGCAGCTACTACAGGAAATTGATTTAAATTTGCCTATGATGTGTTAAACAACCTATTAGCCTACACTGATTTATTAAAATATATTGGAGATTTTGGACTTATTAACACAGATTTAAAGTAATAATATTAAACTATAGTAGTTTTAAATCTTTTATCCTGTTATGCAAGGACCAAATGTGTTTAGAAAACATTTTATATTTTTAATACAAGCATTTATTATGTGTATACAGAATAGGATCACTTTGATTTTTCTCATAGATGTGTGTGTTCCCTTGACTTGACTAAACAAGCAGCAGGCCTATATGAAATGGGTCATTTAAATAATGAAGAGGAGTGATGCATTTCTGAAGAAAGTCAACACTAAAAAGGACATGTTTTTGTCCTCAGCAGGTGTCTCAGAAAAGTTGACAGTTTCAGAATCAAAAATTGTGTTAAACTTCAAAAACCTAAACAGCTGCCAGTAACCAAAAGCATCTACTTATCCCAAAATAAGTTGTTTCTTTTTTTTAAACTTTTGAACCCCCAATTCCATCAATACTATTCATAGTCATCAGATTGACCTATTTGGATGTTCAAAACCTTCATTCACCAGTAAGACCCATTTAATTTGACAAATTATAGCATTTGCAGATGCTTGTTTTACATCAAATTAATACTACTACTACTACCTTTTCCTTGTTGTTTTTTTGTTTTGATTATAATAACTTTTATGCATTTATCAATTCTACATGATCAGAGAATTAAATATTGGAAAATATTTGATTTTCACTGAAAGATTGTGAGAACAACATTGTAATGAATATGGATACATCCCTTAAGAAAGGTTAAATGCAGAAATAATATAGTTAAGAATATAGTTCTCAGCCTCAATGCAGTGATTCCCAACATTTTTTGGCTCATGACCCCATGTTATTACAAATTTATAGTGACCTCCAGATATTGAAAACTGAGACTTTTTTTGACCAAAATGTATTTATTTTAATCATGTAATAGTTTACTATACTATGTTGCAAATAAGCATTAATTTTACATTACATTTATAATATATATAATGTATATTATTATGGACTGAGGCAGAAAAGCCAGGTGTAGATTACTGCACAAAGTAAGAATTTTATTTTCCTTGGTCAGGATATGTACAGTCAGTCCAGCTTGTATTTAAGAGGCTGATAATTAATATTGAACAAACAATACCTCAAACTATGAATTATGAAACAGCTGCAGCATCTGAAACTGACCACAATGAACATTTGACACATAAACAGTACCACAGTGCTTCAGTTTGTCATGTCTTTTATGAATTGTGTTTGTTTCTCTCAACGCTCCATATAGTTTTAGTTTTATTAATTATTAGAAATGTCAGGCGACACCGCTGTTGAAAAATACTGTCTTAAAATCTTAACCATCAACTTTTATTTTACAACATTTTATTTTACAAACGCTGGCATGTTACATCTTGCTCATGAACAACAGTTGAAAAATAGCTTTTTATGCTAACACAGAAATGTTCATTAATGTGTACTGTCCCTGACAAAACAAACAAACAAAACACCTGTATATATGTGTATGCTCGTGAAAACCTCAAATACATTTGTTCACATAACATATGAACTCCGAATGATTTATAATTTGTAGCACAAAAGTGGAGAATGTGACACCCAACTAAGTGATGGAGTTCTCTGTTGTCCTACTGTCTTTGAACTTACCAATAACCCAGTATGGCCCGTGTCGATCCTCTTCTATTTCCTGTCCTTTGAATGACGACTCCCACATCTCCTGCTCGGGTGTTGCACCTACACAACACTTCTCAATACTCAGTATATTCCCGTCGGAGTCGCAGATGAGCTGGCTCACAACGGACGTGTTCCCTAAGGTATTGACAAAAGACTTATAGTCGGTCTCGTACGAAGACGCTCGGACCCTGAAGTGGGCCGGTGCGATGATACCCAACACTTTGGGGATGTCGCAGATTTGCTCGATTTTCGCAGCTACGTTAGCTCTGGCTTCCTCAGTTTGCGGGAAAGAGATAAACTGATCGACCATACCCGAGATGGTCCCAGATACTAGGCTAATGATGGCAGGACTGTGCGCCTGGCTTAGTCCGACTCGGTCCAGGATGGAAGCGGAGGACACCCCGTGTGCGTAGTAGTCCAGAGTCACCATAACCAGAGAGTCCACAGACACCACGGGCTTCTTCATGACCACTTTATTCATGCGGGCGCGGACAGTGTCAGTGATGAAAGTGATACATGGTCTGGTGAGGTGGAAGAGTTGGAACAGAGACTCATCGTCGAATTCATCAAAACAAGTGGGAGCTCCGCGGTCCACCTCTTCGTGCGCGAGCAGCTCCTGATGGACGGCGAGCCACACCGGCAGCGCGAACGCCATCTGTGTACAGAGTAGAAAACACAGCGGCCACAGCGGCTAAAAACACGATAAAGCTCCAAAAACAAACAAATAACCGCGTAGATGAGGCGCAGATGTAAACATTAGCAAGGACGGTGAACGCGCATTTTCTTCTGTGTAGACTTCCGCAGAGCTGTGCGTCACCGCCACCTAGTGGAGGGGACATGAAATAGCAACAAATGGAATGGCTACTTTTTCTTCTTCGTTTTTAACGGCGGTTAACCTCCAGTTAATGTTGCATTACCCCCGCCTGTTGCTCCGGAATATGGTTAAGCAAACCTAAATAAATAAATATTTTTAATAACATAAATTCTCTATTCTACCTTCTGTTTTCCACAAAAAAACAACTATTCACCCAAATTGTCTATCCAACCAGGGGCGTCTGTAGCTTGAGTAAAGATCCGGGGCTGTAACCCAGACATTGGAGTCTTGTTTCTCCCCCTGGAAGTTTTTAGAAAATGGTTATTAAAATTATTTATCCCCGTGGGGCAATTAGGATGGGTGCACAGAGCAGCTACAACAGATGAGAGCAGAATTTAGGAGAGTCTGGGGAAAGTTGCTCCAGTTTATTGAGGGTGCTTCTGATGTGGTCAGTTGCTGTGGTGGGGTTGGCTCTGGGGTGGATGTAGACCATGGGTGGGCAATTAATTTTTCTATGGGGCCACATGAGAAATGTTGATAGTTATTAAGGGCCGGATCAATTCACCCACAGCTCTGTTTAATATCGCTAAAAAACAGTAAATGAAACATTACAATGAAAATGTACAGCGCAGAATACAGCTATTTAATATTCACAAAAACATTTGTGAAAATGGTTTTATACAACTAGATATTAGCTTTACATAAACATCCTAACTGCAGATTTGTTTGTGTATCTCTGTTCCTTTTCTTATTTCAATGAAGTCCATGTTTTGTGAAAATCTCTGCATTCTTAAAAAAAAAAATTCTTTCATTTTTTGGTGTTAGCTGACATGAATGGGCTGAAACAGAGCAACAAACCAATCTGGTACATAAGCCTTATGCTGAGTGTGAAAAAACGATCATATAGCAGATTCTTCAAAATAAAAGCTTTATGTTATATATTTGCATTGAGTTTTAATTTGCCAGTGACCTCATGTGGGCCAGCTATCGGGCCGCATGTGGGCCCGGGGCCTTATTTTGCCCAGGTCTGATGTAAACAATGGTGAAAAAGAGCTGGGGGAACTTGAAGGATTTACTGAAATATCCATAAAATGTACAACTATGAACAAAAGGGGACAATTGGCTGAAATGCAATCATTATGTTAGTTGCAGAAATAATAATAAAAAAAACTTTTATAAATAAGCCTAAACGTACATGAGAAAATCCACATTCAAAAATTAATCTTCTTAATTGAACATAAATTTAACAAAATGATGGCTATTGTGACTCAAGAAGTTGTTGAAATAACATAAAAGAGAAACTTTTAATGTTTCTGTGAGGTAAGGACATCTTAGAAGAATATAATTGTGGTCTTAATGATCTGGAGTCAGGTTTTTAGCCTGCATCCAATTAATCTCACAAAGAAAAGTGAAAACCCAGACAGTCTGCTGCTGCTGCTGAGAGCACAAAGTACTCACACTGTTATTCAGTATCTAATGGAAATTCATATATATTTTATTTAATCCAATTTTCTCAAATGGACTCATGAAAAAGGACAACAGATTTATCATCCACTCTGTAAATGCACTATTAAGTTATCTCTTAGTAGAACTTAGATGGTAACATTTTATAATGTGTATGATTATGTAATGTGTTGATCTCCCTACCTATGAAATAAACACTGAACGTATTGCTATGTCAATAAATTGTAGCCAACAATATTTTATGGAATCACGGGTGAAAAATATTTTTAGAAATGTAACTTGGTCATTTGTGACTGTGTGTCTTGTAATCACCACACAAGGGCAGTAGAGGGCAACACAATAGGCCATGGTTTGGACTGTGTTTGCTCATATTGTATGAGACAATCTGCTTAATATTATTTATATTTTTTTAGCATAAATATAGATAGGTAAGAACATTTATTGTCTCATAAGGAAATTAGTTTTCAGTCAGTCACAGGATGTAACACAGTAACAGAAGAACATACATAACTAGACTTCCATACATTTCATGAAGGAAATGTAACACGTGTGCTTGTCTCTTGTCGGATTGCTGGAGTTGTGGCTGTTGAAAGGAAGAAATATCAGCTGTTCTCTTCTTATGTGGAATCTGTGCATCGTTGGTTGTGGACTGATGTCACTACAGACCTTGTGTAGACCATTATTTAGAGGAGAAGCCCCTCCCACAGTCTGTGTCAGCCCTCTTAAAGCCCCTCCCACAGTCTGTGTCAGCCCTGTTAAAGCCCCTCCCACAGTCTGTGTCAGCCCTGTTAAAGCCCCTCCCACAGTCTGTGTCAGTCCTGTTTAAGCCACTTCCACTGTCTGTGTCAGTCCTGTTAAAACATTGTAAGTAGTAATAGTACTAATAGTACTAAGAGTAGAGTGCTACTAAGAGTAGTAGCACATCAACGATGAGATGGGCAATGCAAATAAAAACACAATGTAAGATGCCATGTGAGTGGGCACTTGTACTGTGGCGCTTAAAAGCATCTTTCTCTTTCTCTCTCTTTTTGACCTTACAACAGCCTCATTCTGACCTTCATGACTGAATAACTTTCAATTAATATCTTCCCTGCCCTTGTTAATAATTTGAAGCATATTAGACTGAAATAAATTAAGATCCACTGTACTGTTGGCAAACATTTAATTACACAGAGAAAAATATAAAAAAAAATACATCAAGTAACCATTATTGTGCTCTTGTTAAGACATTTATGAAATTTTAAAGCAGCCTAGCTAGAACACCTTGAGAAATCATCAGGAGATATTGTAATCTTTCTTCACCTCAAATCACTTTCTTTTTGTTGTAGCTTGAGAAGACAAATAGAACATTTTATTAACTTCACTAATGGAAACATCTTTCAGTCTTGGTATTCCACCCTTCTGGCACACGTCTGTGTTCTGGCTTTGAGCAAACACATCTGTGAAGAAAAAAAAATCCAAATTATTATTATTTTATTTATTTAACCAGGTTTGTCCCATTGAGATAAATGATCTCTTTTTCAAGGGAGACCTGCCCATACATAGTTTCATTTACATTCAATTCATATAAAACAATATTAAGGCAACATTACATTAAGGCAAGAATGTCTGAGGGATGTTGTGAGCACTTTGATTTAATCAATAGATCTGTTTTAAACATAACTTCCACATAACACATGGTAGCAAAGGTCCAACAATATTCTGTGGACACTTATAGTTCACTAAATAAACTACAATACTAAAATATTACTAAATAGGAAAAAAAGGAATTAAAAATAAATTAATTCATTGGTCATTGCAGCTCGATAGTTATGATATTACATAAAGAGGATTTCACCTGTGATGTTGTCTACAGAATCCAGTGGAGCCGTGTTGTTCATGTTCACTCCAAACAGAACCAAAACAAAGACCACTAATGCTACCAGCAGGTAGATTGGCACTGCAAGGGCCCAATATCTGAAGATAAAAACATTTCACTTAATAAAAAATACTGATACTCCTAATGCAGGACATACACTTCAAGGGGCATATATGTTAATTCTACAGGAAATAGAAGTCATTATTGGATAATTATAGTTTGGTAGACTACTCACTTTTGTGGCCAGTAAGTGAGCCCAACTGCATGTAGCCACTCCTCTGGTACAAATGCCCACAGACAGTACAGAACTGTGGAGAGATTTGAGGAAAGTCATATCGAAGACTTGTTAAAGGCAACTACTGTCATATCATGCATGATATAACCTGACAGTGTATGGGATGTTGTCTAACAGCAGTCTTGTTCATATTTATCTGTACATGTAATTAATATAGGGTCTTTAAATTTCCATGGTTTCTACAAGTATATTCATACTTGACATACAATGACAGAATGAAATGTAAATGTGACTTACAGAAACCAAACTGAGAGCCAAGGTACAGAACAAAACCATAGATGGCCCTCTCAGGCAGAGGTGAGGGTGTGTTCTCCACCATAACCTGAGACAAAAACAACAACTAAATGAAATGATTAAAGGAGGATTATCTGACTAGAATTAGGTTTAACATTTCCTCAACCTAGCTAACCCAATATTTAACCTATTGCAAATTTGAGCTAATCAAGTTTAGCTAATAATGCTTCTGACTAAATTGAGTTTCTAATATACACTCAAGTTAAAGTTTACATCGCCAAGTAATAAGAAAGCATGCAAACCTTGTATAAAATAACTATATTAAATTAATATTTCTAAAATCAATCTGTTTACCGTATGTAAATACTCTGGGACTGGTACACATCAATACTATCGACGATCCACTACTTCGCCTTCATTGTGTCCGACGGGGTAACGTGCTCAATGGAAATGCTTTGATAATAATATAGTTCCGTATTTATAATAAAAAGTTAAAAATAAATACATTTTATACTTTTTGATTTTTTTAAAATATATGTAAGTAGGCATAATATTTTTTTTAGGTAGAATTTTGTTTACTATGTATTGCAAAAAAACTAACCATACTGATAAACAACGTAACGAAATAGCCGGACACATTTGATTGTTACACACTTGGGAAATACAGATATCAGCATGGTTTGGAGAGCAGCTCAACTTTGCCACTGGTCGACTCTCTCAGCACTTTGGCAAAATCTTCAAATAATCGTCTCTCGTGCTATTGTGTCGTGAATTTTATCCAGGGAATTACATTTTGGTGAGACAGCCTTTACTGTTACGTGTCAAATTGATCTGATAAACGAGCTCAGGTCCGGCGTGGCTGAGGTGGGATATATTCACTGGACACATCTAACAGAAAACACAGCATATTTCATTTAACTAAGGCCGTCATGTCAAAAATAAAAGGGAAGAAAGCTGAGTCTTCATCACAAACGACACAGCCTAAACCCAACGGTTTAAACAATACAGCAAAAAAGAAAAAGAAATTCAGGAAAAGTTCTAAGTTTAAAAAGACAAAGCCTGAAGACAAACCAAATAACAATGTAAAACCTAAACTCAAACAGGTTTTACCACCTGTGGATACCCAGCAATTCTCTACAAACTGGAAATCATTACAAGAGGTAAGAATGACATCTGCTTGTGTATCATAACTTTACATGTCGTTACTTTATTATTGAACATTGTTGATAATATTTGCAAAACAGGTGTTAAAGGCCACACAGCCAGAGAAGAAGCAACCAGTGAAGACAGAGCATCACAATGGCACTCCACCTGCAAAACAGTCTATGAAAAATATATCTAATAATCGTGGTGAACCCAAGTGTAAACATACAGAGAAAATTGATAAGACTGTTTGTAACAACGTTGCCTCCAAAAACTCCCATGTGAATGAGAAAAGCACATCGTCTTTTCCAAAGAGGAAAAAGGACAGTGAGAAAAAGTCAAGTAGTGACCAAGAAGCCAAGAAAAAGAAACTGACTGTAGAAGAAATCAAACCTAGAGAGTAAGTACATAGTAAAGTTTCAGTCAGTACTAGCTGCTCATTCTGGTAAAATGTACATGATTTGGTGTTCTTTGCTGTTGCAGAGAGGATATTTGGTTTGATGATGTAGATCCAGATGACATTGAGGCGACGGTGGGAACTGAGGCAGCAGAGATCATGAGGAAGAAGCAAGGTGTAAAGAAGAACAATGATGTGGAGAGCGTACTGGTCAAGGAGAGAGCTTTTTCGGGGTTAGTCCATGTTTTATAATATAACCACAGAATATAACCACTACACATCTGTTTAGAATTCTCCAAAGAAGGTGAGAACTGTCACAGATTAGTCTGAAGTGTGTATCAACCAATGTTGAACTTAGAAAAGATAATAACATTACATAATGAGGCTTACACCGTTGGAAGGAACTGCTCAGGGTATGTCCCTGAATGCCCCCAATCCTTAACAACACAGCTATGATGTTGTGTTGTGAGACACCCCCAGACCTTTCATTTGCACTTAATTTGAAATAAATCAGACAAATAGAACCAGTGGTATGAACAAAATAGTGTTTAGTGATTTAAAACTTTTGTAGGAACTCTAGAAATGGTAAATCATCCAAAATTGACTAGATTTCACTTTAACATGAAGGATATCCAGCGGTGGTAGTGGTCGGACTAAAACATAATACCCCTAAAACTTTGGTCGGGGATATAACAAGTGATTCCAGGCACAGCAAACTCCGCCCCTCTCACATATTGTAGCACATTTGGGCATGGATCCATCATTTGAATGTCTGTGGTGATGTCAGCATATCAACTGGCTCTATATATGTGCCAATTGAAACAATGTTTTCATATACATTCGAAATTTCACCCAAGGGTGGTTGTGACCCAGTTGGCAGAGCAGGTTGGATCAGCGGTTTGCGTCCCAGCTCTGACTGTCAAAGTGTCCTTGGGCAAGACAGTGAACCCTGACTGAAAGAACCTTAGAAACCCACTGGTGTATGAGTGTGAGGCTAATATAAAGCGCTTTGAGCACCATGAAGGTGGAAAAGCATTTTATAAGTGCAGTCCATTTAATGATATATTTTTTTAATTCAGAAAAAGATGGAAATTTGAAAGCAACAAACAAAATGGAACCAAAAACAATACCCACTGTGTCCTCTTCAGGGTGCGGGCAATAATTTTATACCTTTTGAGCCTCATAATCAAACTGAACTGTATAGAAGAATTGCTATGATTTCAACATCAAACTCCATTCTTTTCATTTAAAACTGTCTTTAGTTGCGAAAACATCAATATTGCTTCAAGCTTTTTTTCAGAGTCACTTTATTTGACTCTAAAAGATGTGTCCTAGCAGTTTTTGTTTCATCTGGTCATTTTCTGATGCTTTGTTCAAAGGTTAGCTCTGACAGTCCTGTGGGGACTAACCCTAACCCAGCACAGTGGTGTCTTTGTCATTACTTGAGAACTTTTCATTCTAAACCTTGTAATGATATTTGAAGGTCATTTATCATTCAGAAATAGAAATATAGTCCCTTTAAACACCAATAGCCATTTCCTGACTTTTAAATGTATCTTAGAATTCCTCCATAATAACTATATAAGTAAAACTCTTTTAATCCCTTTTTAATCTTTATGTGTATAATGCTGTTTTATAGAAGGAAACACGTTTTGTACACAGCCTAGGAATGCATTATTATCTGAGCCACTGAAAAATTCCTTAAAAATCTAAGACTATTATCTTCATACTTACATTTTAAGAAATCTGTAGCATTTCAAATGTCATTAATATACAGTATGAGAACAGATACTGACTTTCATCTTGTGTCTAATCATTGTGATAGCCTCACCAAAGCTGTGGCCATAGACTGTGAGATGGTGGGAGTGGGTCCTGATGGAGAAGACAGCATCTTGGCACGTGTGTCTCTTGTGAACCTGTCTGGGAAATGCATCTATGACAAATATGTGAAACCCACAGAGAAAGTGACCGACTACAGAACGGCTGTCAGTGGCATCCGGCCACATGACATCAAAGACGGTGAGAAACACTTTCACAATATTGAAAACTTAATATCAGTCACAGCTAAAAATTAACTTCTTTAAAAAAATGTTTTTGTGCTGTCCATTTGTTTTGTCTGGTGGGAAACCGTAGGAGAGGATCTATGGACGGTGCAGAGGGAAGTCGCTGAGATTCTTCAGGGGAGAATAGTGGTTGGACATGCTATTCACAATGATTTAAAGGTAGATTTGACTAAGTGTACTGTCAGTTACATTGTTGGAATAATCTGCCTCCTTTTGTAATACAATATGTTAAACAAATCATTCTATTTTGTGATAATGTTGGAGTTATAGTTTATTAATCAGATTCTAATGACATGTATGAAAATTCAGTTTCATCTGTGGTTAGAGTAGGAAAAAAAAACTACCGTATTTTCTGGACTATAAACTGCTACTTTTTGAACCATGAGGATTTTCTTCCACCACTAGGGGCACTCTAACCTGAATTAGAATCAAAACTACTAAGAACAATCAATGCAAAGAAGAATACCTACTTTTTCTTTAGCAGATAGAACACAGACGACAAATTAGCAACTGTTAATAATTTTTTTAATCCTCACCCCTTCATCATGGAAACAGATGTGATGAAGCGCTTCTGAGGTTGTTCAACTGTAACACAGAAGAAGACGACTTCATGGGTTTCAGCGAAGATAACTAAAGTGATTTAAAACACGGGAGAAATTAAGATAAATATGTTAAATACTGGTTATTTTTCTCTTGGTTCTGTGCCATTTTAATCAGCAAAGTTGCTGCCGTGTTAAAAGACACTGTTAAGAAAAAATCTGTTCAGGTCCAAACATGTAACTACATTTACAGTTCAAAACCCTTCTGTACATGCAGTAAATATGTGATTTTTCATCATAGATATCTGTGGCTTATAACCCGGTGTGGCTTGTACATTGTTTTTTTTATCATATTTTTAAAAATACAGAGGATGCAGCTTAGGTCCAGGTGTGGTTTATAACCAGAATATACGGTATGTTAACCATTGGAAATAATAAGCAAGTAGTGCCAGGCACAACAAACCGCGCCCCTTGCACGTATTGTGTCTTATTTTAGCATTGATCCAGTTGATGTCATAATGTCTATTCATGTGCTGATGCTAGCATATCAGTTTTCTCTATGTATGTGCCAAGTTTGAAGTAAATAGAAACAAGATGGATGTTTTATATACATGAGAAATTTTGCCCGTTGTAAGTAAAAGTGGCGGTGGGGTGGGGGGTAATTTCCTAAACTGTAATGAACCACTGGTCCTATAATTCCAATTTGGTATGAATTTAACTAATAGTTTTGCTGCTAAGGTGGTAACAAAGACACAAACAAACCAAGTTAATTAAAGCATTAACAAGATAATTTCTTTAAATATATATCAGGACGTCACCTGGTGTTTGTATCCGGATCGATTTCTGCTCTGGTACCTTGACAGATCTCCTCAAATAATCTACCAACAATCATTCCAAATGCAGCTGTTAGTACTGATGAGATTGCAAATACTACTCTCCAAAAGACAATTTTTATTCCCATTTCTATTACAAAATGTGGGTGTTTTTCCCTAATGCAATGAAAACATTTCCATTTGACATATATGCTGTTACAGCTCATGTACAACCTCTGTTTCAGATTCTACTTTTGGATCATCCCAAAAAGAAAATCCGTGACACCCAGAAGTATAAACCCTTTAGGAAAATTGCAAAGGTAAAGATGAAACCTCAAAATCAAGATGCATCAGACATGTTCACACTGTCAGCCTTAGTGTTCAACTTAGATTTATTTCTTTTTGTCTTTTTTTTTTTTGTTTGTTTGGTTCCATTTTTTATCATCAGTTCATCATTCATCTGTTTGTCCATATGTGTAAAAACTTTGTTATGGACCAAAGGCTGAAGGTTACGTTATTTGTTTGTTTGTTTGTTTTTTATCTGACCAGAATCATATTCCAGTATGAATTTTTCATGATCCTGAATTTAATCACTTGAAGAGTTTTCAGATTTTTTTCCTGAAGTGAATGTTAATTCCAAAAATAAAGTAGTGAGTTGTCAGTGCAGAGTAACACAAACCCTGTCAGTATATGACTATTATTTATGTTATTACGTATATTTGACATTACTATTAACATTATTATTGTTACTTTATTCTATTTTATAGCACTTGGTTTTTCTTACCGTCTTCTTCTGTGACTCCCTTCAGTTTCCATCTGTCATGAATTAATCTAAAAATGATGTAAAAGTCAAATGAAATCTGTTCAGTCAGACTGAAGCTGTTTTGCAAAAGCTCTGATCTGTATTTTCTCTCCACACATAGAAATAAACAGATCAGATTCTTTATGATGTGTGCCATTAACTCAATCATAAAAAAAAAATCCCACACATGACTGCTTTTTAAATTTTTTTCCTGCATTGTGATTTTAACCTAAGTAGCTGAACAGTTTCATGAGACTCCACAATGGCTTCAACCCTTTAAATGTGACAAAGGGTCCCAAACCCAGTCTCTACATGGATCTTTAATTCACTTGCGCATCGTGTTGTGTTAAATGCAAATGTTTTTGGGTTTTCAGAGCTGTCGACCTGCGCTGAGAGTGCTCTGCAGAGAAGTGCTCAACATCAAGGTCCAACAGGGTGAACATTCTTCCGTAAGTTATCAATACACAAACCAAAGATGCGTGAAGATTATTGAAGTAATAATTAGCTTTTTATCTCACCAGTCACCAGTTTACATTGCAGTAAATGGAGAATAAATTTCAAATGATCCAGAATCCAGGATATCTTTCTGATCATCACCAAAATCTAGCTTTTTTTTCCCCATGTGACACCTCCAACACATCATGAAATTTTCATCAAGATCCGTCCATAACTTTTGAGTTATCTTGCTAAATATCAGACAGACAAACTCCAGCAAAAACATAACCTCCTTGGTGGAGGTAATAATAATCATAATAATAATAATACATTTAATAATAATAATAAATAAATTAAGAATAATAATGGATTGTATTCATACAGCACTTTTTTGGCCACTCAAAACTCTTTGCATTAGTGACCTATTATTCATTCACTCCTGCATTCTCACCCTGGTGGTGGTAAACTACATACATAGATACCAATATAATTACTATTGCGCACTGATAGGAAGTCACATGTGGGCTTTAATTTAATTACTTGAGTTTTCCTCCAGTGAAAGTACCACTTCTAATGATAGAATGACCTCCTGCATCAAGACCACAGGACTCTTAACTTAGCGGCAGAACCTGACAGTTGTTTACAATTCTTGACAGAACATGCTAGTGAGACACAGGGGTATTTGTTTTATTGTTTTCGGGCATTCCTGTGTGTTACGTTTTCTCACCTTTGTTCCTTTCTATTGTTTTTTCAGGTCCAAGATGCTCAGGCTACGATGAGGCTGTACACGTTGGTGAAAAAACAGTGGGAAGCAGACATTAAAGGAAAACAAAAGAACAAAGACTCACAGAAAAAGGGTGAGAGAAAGCCCATGTCTCCCAAAAACAAGGGCAAGAATCCCTTGGGAGTATGATTGCAAACCAATCTGCCAAAGGACAGATCGTTGGTGGATCATAACAGACCTGGATGAAATGATCATAAGTTTGGGTTTGTTTTTGGAGAAAACAAAGACGGTAAAGTAACAGATGTTTGAGCACTCATGACACTGTGGACGTGCAGCAGGCGTTTGATCTTTTTCTGTTTTCGTCAGAGTGAGGAAAACAATCCATCAACAAGACCAATGAAAATAAAAAGAGTTAGGACATTAAAAAAAAAGTGTCCCAGGTCGTTCACACAGGAATTTAAAGATGTTTTACTGGTCTATTAATGTAACCACAAGGTCAGGAGTCTTCTCTGTGAATATCTTGAGATAACGGAGGCAGGTGTTGAAATGATGCCTGAAGCTAAAAATCCTGTTTGATGAATATAATGTGCTCCTGATAGTCCCAGATATATCATCAATATGTTTCCAGACATTTATAAATATTGTGTTTTGACCTTTACTTGTTCATAGCTTCATTCCCGATTGCCTTAAAATGTGAACTGAAACACACATGGAAAATAGTTTAGTGCTCGTGGCAGGTACTACAACATATTTTAATTATTGTTCTGAAAAATCCAATAAAAAACATACATATTTGAAACGTCTTTACAAAGAAATTAGCTGTTGTTTTTCACTGCTTTGCATTAAAGAGGATTTAGACTTTATGTGTTCAGGTTATGTCACAATGATTTAGTTCCTGTCGGGTTTTTTTTTTTTTTTTTTTTTAAAAAAGGGGCCAGAAACATGTACCCTCTTTTTGAAACTCTAAATTATGTTTGAAAGCCTTGGTGCAGATGAAACCTTTTTTTTTTTTTTTTTTTTTAAATGTCTCATGCAGACACTGTTATATGCCAGGACAGGAACATATACCTTTGTTACAGGAGGAAAATGTACTTTTTTTTTTTTTCCCGTGTTCATGCTTAAAAGTGTGTTGTATGTTTTGCTCTTTTAGCAAAGGGGCCATGTTTGGTGATTTTATCAACAAAACACCAGAATAAATGACATGGTTCCAACATGATTTCAAACACATTCATTACTATTTTATATCAAATTCACATATATCAGTGTTTTTACCCTGCTCTAAATGTGGGTCTTTTACCTCAGCTATGGAACTGAATAAAAGGAATGTGGGCTCCTTGTGTGCCAGCGGTGTGTCACTATGATTTGCTGCCCAGGAACTGATGCACAGTGTGCCCTACATTGCTGAAATGAAGCCGACGCCGCCCTTGGTCTACAGACTGGAGGCTCTAAATTAGTCTCTACATGGATCTTTAATTCACTCGCGCATCGTGTCAGGCTGGAGATGTCCACAGCAATCTCGTGGAAAATTTCACTTCTCTTTGACAAAACACAGATAAATGAATGTTTTCTAGGTTCCTCTGATGTGTTTTGTTAGTACTACTGTGTTATAGTTGTAGAGAGGGAGTAGTGATCCATCCATCACTGGGTTTCCCACAGGCAGTTTAACATTGTGCTCCCCCTAGTGGTCAAATGTCAAACTGACAAACATGGAACAACAACATAAACACTAACGTTGTTTTTGGATTACCAGTTTTACACTATAAACCATGGGTGTAAAATTGTGTATGGATGCTATGGATATATTCATACCAATATTTGGATGTTTCTAAAATGTCCAAAGCAGTTTTTGGATGGGAAATTACATGACATTTGGGAAACAAAAGGTTACTGTATTTTCTGGACTATAATGTGACACTTAAAAGACTTTAATTTCCTCCAAAAACTACAGTGCACCTTATATATGAATTAATTTGGTTGTGCTTAGTGACTGGGAATTTTCACTTTTTATCTAATAATTTTGACTTTTTATCGAATTATTTTCTTTTTTATTTCAGAATTTTGACTTTTTGTCTAATATTTTAATTTTTTTTTATCTAAAAATGTTGACATTTTATCTAATGACTATGACTTTTTATCTAATGATTTAAATTTTTATCTCAAAAATGTGACTTTTTTATCTTATTTTGACTTTTTATCAAAGGATTTTGACTATCTAATAATTGTGACTTTTATCTAATGATTTTAACTTCAATACACTTTATAATCCAGTGCAGTTTATATATGAAGAATCTAAAAAATTAACCATTCATTGACAGTGCCCCTTACAGTGACTAAATATTGTCATCAATGAACAAAAACAAGACAAAACTAGATGTAAATGTCGGTCTTGTGACAATAACTATAATTAAATATATAATGCAGTTATAGATAACCAATAAAAAACAGACAAAATGTGGCTTAAGAAATAAAAACATTCCTAAAATGTCTTAGTTTTTGTCGACAAAAACAAAATGAGACGTTATTTTAATTATTTTAGCCGTGCTCTTATTTATTTTTTTATTTTTTATCTTGCTGTCTCTGGCAAGGAAGTTGTTAAATTATGCCCCCACCAATGTTAACATCATGATTACTCCCATGCTATAAACACATGTTATTTAGGGAATAAACAAAAAAGTGTGTTAGTTAAGGTATTGTTTTTCTAATGCTAATAATACATTAAAACTGAAGGAAGTAAAGGAAGGGAAAAAAGTGCAGACAAACTATTAGCTTTATTTGTATGAATATAATAAACAATGACAAAATATCATCCTACAACAGTAAAATATGACAATAAAACAAATACAATATAATTTGAAATACTCAAAATGATGCTTAATAATAATAATAATAAAAAAACAACATGTCATTACTCCAAAAGTCTGACATCATTTATTGAAGAAACATTTGTTTTCTTTGGTCATCTTATATAAATGTAATCAGTTTTGCAATTGAACAAAGGTATGAGAGAAAGAAACACACATGACACGTACATTTGAACAAAAAAAAAAAAAAGGATAGAATACATCAAAGCCAAACTGATTAGAGGATGCTTTGTGTTTGAATGCATCCACACGTTTGAGATTCCTCTTCCTCTTCCTCGGCTCTGAGCGATCCTGTCTGGAGAGGGTCATCACAGAAACTGATAAAGCAACACAGTGGTGCAGTGTTGCAGTCACCATTCATCAAACACTCCATCCATCTACTCACTCTCTTTCCTCATATATACAGTGTGATGGGAAGCAGAACAGTCTATTCAATTTCATATTGATATATGAATATCAAATGTTATTTTTGCTTAAATGAGGCCAAAATATGCTCTTTCATATTCCAGATTTGAGTGCCTTTTAATTCATTTTCATTTCAGTGTTATGATTAAATACAATAGCAACCTAGTATAGCATATCACTGCATCTTAAAGCTAAATAAATACAAATTAAAACACATTTGGAACAATGTTTTTCCAATATATTGTTGCTGTGTTTTATATTTCTGTTCATTTACATAAGTTGATTTAATGCAGTATATAACAACTAAATAACAGTGCATGATGAAGTTTCTTTTTTAGCTCCAGTGTTAAATGACACGACACAGTGAAACAGGACTGCATCAACTCATAGAACAAACCTCGTGATGAGATTGCAGACATTACTGCCGCAGCTAACATGGCACTTGAGTCGTAATTCAATGAAGTGTAGCATTACAGTCTTCTATACTACTGCACATTGTTTCTCTGTAGAGTCAATATTGACATTTGGTGTGTGTGGTCTGCTGGTTTTCAAGCACAGGACACACACACACACACACACACACACATATACTCGTTTACACGTCTCATGAGGACCAAGTTTGTAATGAAAGAAGCCATTGGGTAAACACCTTTTTTTCATTTTTTAAATAAAATAAAAAATAATACTAAAAATTAGAAAACTAAACTAAATAAAAATAAATGAATAAATAAAAGTAATTAATTAAAATAAATCAATAAAATAGAATAATAATATATTTTAAAAATATATAATAAATAAATTAGAAAAAAAAACACAGAAACCTAAATAATAAAAAATGGAAACACATCTTCAAACCTTTAAAAAATTCCCTCATGTTTCCCTCATGGTTTATGGGGACTTCTGGAAAACACAAATGAATATTTTTGGATCACATAATTTCTATTTTACTAGTGGGGACCTTTATATCTAACCCTCATGGGGACCTGAATTTTGGTCCCCATAGTGTGACTGTGTAAACATATCAATGTACCCCTAAAGATAGGAATACACACACGCATACTTGTTTCCATGTCTCATGAGGACCATGTTTGTAATCAAGTAGCCTTCGGGTAGTGAGTGTAAACACCTTTTTTAATTTTTTTTCGATAAAATTAAAATAATACAAGAAATTAGAAAACTAAACGAAATAAAAATGAATGAATAATTAAAAACAATTTAAAAATAAAACAAATTTATTAAAAAAAAAATTAAAATACGTTTAACTTTACACATGTTTCCCTGATGTTTTATGGGAACTTCTGAAAAAACAAACCAACAATTGACTATATTTATAGGGTCACATCATTTCTATTTTACTAGTACCTTTATATTTAACCCTCGTGGGGACCTGAATTTTGGTCCCCTGTGATGTGACTGTGTAAACACATCAATGTCCCCATAAAGATAGGAACACAAACACACACACACAACACCTCTGCAGGGCTTGATTTGTGTGTCTTCCTCAGTTGTCGGGACCTTTGGCTGCAACATAAAATCATTTCCAGACCTGAAGATAGCAGCACGTTTCCTCAGTGACATTTTTCATTCCGGAACAACATATGAGGCACCAAATCAGCGAACAGTGGTTTTCAATTAGCGATGGACAGCGTCAATAAAGGTTATTGAACAATGAGTTTTTCATAGTCATTCTTCACATCAAGCGCAGTAATCCTCTCCATAGTCTCCATCTTTGCAAATCTATTATGTAATTTACTTGTATACACACAAGTGAATGCCCATTCACCTAATCATGATAACATTTGATGTAAATTATGATGAAATGATGAGACTGGGGACGACATGACAGGCCAATATTTTTCCTCTGTCAGTTTTGTGTTGACCACAGACCTTCCTGACGTCTGCTTTTCACTGCTTCCTTATGCATGAGCTACACTATGCTGCCGCCAAGAGACTAACTGTGGATGTGTCTGTGTTGACTAATGCTCACTCTTAGGAAGAACAAAGTTTAGCATTCAGTATTTATGCGGGTTGATGAAGAAACACTGTCAGCTTCTTTCTGAGAATAACTTTGGACTCGTTTCCTCTGGTCTGGTGATTCAGGGGCTGAATTTACTTCAAGTTAGATGTAGGGAATGCTGCTTTTATAAGACATGATTGGGGGGGTGTTAGCAAGGGATAATGTATTTCCCGTTACTATGAGAAAAAAATAGTTCCCAACGGGGCGGAACAACACGCCCACGCCGACGGGACCGAACAGCTATTAGGTATTGTTCCACCCCGAAGGGAAATATTTTTTGATAGTCACGATTGGGTAATACATTATTCTGCTTATTCTACGGGTTATTACAGCTCGAGAACGTCCCGTTCACTTTGAATGACGTCACCGGGCGGATTTGAACGTTAACGTTAACGCCCGCTGCCCATGGCAAGGGGTTTTGTCACTTCAGATTCACTGTACCATATCACTCCGCGGGTAGTTCGGCCACTTTTCAAGTAAATATTAGCTTCGTTGTAAGTGCTAGCTTATCCAATGTTAACCTATCCTGATGTTATCCTTACCGTAGTCAGGAAATCAGGGGAACTTGCCGTCCTCCTCTCGTACAAAATCTCCAGTATTTTACCCCAGGGTTAACTCATCTACGCTGTTTTTAGAAAACAAGGAGCGGTTTCAGTGAGCTTCGTTTTCAGTATTTATTTGCAAGAACGGGACAACACCTGCTCCGGTCACCGAACTGACTGTGTACATCCGTCTCTGCCTAAAACTTTCTGCACCCCCTTCTGTCTGCCCCGCCTAACCCGCACCTTATTGGCTATTTCACAACACTAGTCTGTTAGAGTAGTGACAGTAATAAACTGTAATAACCCGCAGAATAATAAGCCTTCGGCGTCGGGGAGTTGTTCGCCCCGTCGGGGAATATTTTTCTGATAGTAACTCGTGTGTCATGCATTATCCCTTGCTTATTACTGCTACTACTCTAACAGGCTGGATAAATAGCCATTACAACGTAGAAAATATTTACTTTCAACGTGGCCGAACTAGCTGCGGAGTGATATGGTAACCTGAATCTGAAGTGACAAAACCCGTTGCCATTGGCAGCAGGTGTTAATGGAAAATTGAAAAAAAAAAAATCCGCCCGCAGAAGGCTGCGAACGTCCATTGAAAGTGAAGAAGAGCTGTCGCAACGTTCTAGAGGGCCGTAGAATAATTAAAGTTAATGCACATTTATTTACTCTTATGTTATACATTAATTTAGTACTTCTGTAATATCTAGACAGGAGATTGTGCTTTATTTTTCCTTTAATGCATTTAACTAGGAATGCTGTGAATGGGTAAAGTAGTAGATGTGTGCTGTAAAGGTGCCTGTTTGCTGATTTACAACAACCTAAATTATCTCAGAATTCTTGAGAACAAGCCGTACATAAATCTTGTATTTGACCAATGCTAGATGATGCTGCAGGTCTTCAGAGGGTTGTAAACAGGTGGGGAGGGAAATAGTGGCAAATAGAATCATACAGTGTTTCATGAGGGTCTAAAATGTTCAGTTATTGGTCCATTATATGTGATTTTTTTTACCTCCACCAAGGATGTTATGTTTTTGCCAGAGTCTGTCTGGATGGATTTTGATGTGAATGTAAATCTGTAAAGTGTAAAATTTCAAAGTGATCCAAAATCCAGGATCTCTTCCGGATCACCATCAAAATGTAATAATTTGTTCCATGTGACACCCCCAACATGTCATAAAATTTTCATAAAGATCCGTCCATCACTTTTTGAGTTATCTTGCTCACTAACAGATAGACAGACAGTAAACAGACAGACAAACAGACAGTCAGACAGACAGACAAACAAACAAACTGGTAAAAACATAACCTCTGTGGCGGACCTCTCTTCATTCTGAGGGGGGAGGTCTGCTTTTTTAGTTATTCAATGTAATTTTTCACATGATACATAAAAAAAAAAATCTTTACACTCCTTGAAATTTCTCTGTGTTTAAATTTTAATGTGCCTTCTGTCCAGACTTTGAATAAGAAGGCCGAGGTTCAGCTAGCACAACTGAAAGCTTTATAATGCCATAATTATTATAAGACTGGATTACCAAGGGACATGAAAGGGTTTGTGAGTTATAAGGTCTTCAGGATAATAGCGCTGTGGTTCAGTATTATTATGCAATGAATCCTGAAGGATGCTGGGAAATTACCCACAAATGTGAATATCTGAATATATCATTTACCAAATCCCTTTCTTCTGTGTGTATATTTACTAACATTCCTTCAACAGTGTTAAATGCTTAATAATGTCCCTTGTTTTTCTTCTAAGTGCATCCCCAACCCCATCTTACTGCCTCTCCTTTACTCATCCTTCTGTCCGCAATTTGCTCAAGAGAAAATGCTCTGTGGTTGAAGGAAAAAGCAATGCTACAGGGCAGGCACCTAAGCAATAGCCTTTTGGCCTTTTACTCCTGTTGTAATTTTTATGAGGTGATGTTGCACTTACTCTAAGTTTCCTGTCGATTAAGTGCATCAGCAAAATTGCTGGTCATCCTGCTTCGACTGAAATTTGGCTCAGGCCTTCTGCAGATTGATATAATGAAGCGAAAAAAAGGTTTTTCAGAGCTTGAAAGAAAGGTTTTCTGATCAGAAGAATCTCAGTCATTGTTATTTTTTTGCATGAAATGACTTAAATCTCTTTATTTTCCACATTTAAGAGTAAAAAGAGGAGCCATGTTTCATGACGTTATTGATAAAGCGTCTGCATATTAACATATTGACATAATTGTTTATCATTATTTTACATCAATTTCACATATGTCATTATGTTTTTGTTGTGTTGTAAATGTGGATGTTTAACCTATATATGAATGACAACCATCTGAAAAAGAATCCTAATATGCTAGGGTTTTTGTTGTTATTAATCAATTGATTATTACATCTATAAAAGATGTGGAGAAGCTTTTAAATTTCTTAGTCTTCAGAGTAAAAAGAGGGTTCATGTTTGTATTCATAAAACATCTCAATACAAAATAACATTTTAACACAAATCACATATATTACATTGATTTTTAGTGTCATGAATGTCCATAAATCTCCTGTTACAGTAGCATGTTAGTGTGAAACAAAGACTTTCTGATAATTGAAAAAGAGTTGTAATCTATAGTGTTTTTAAAATTAATTATTAAGTCTGTAAAAAACATTGTGAGAAATCCTGTTAATCTCTTAGTTTTCATATTAAGCCATAAAAACCTAAACAGCCACTGTCGACCAAAAGCTTGTTCTAATCTAAACTGTTTAATATCCGTTGATCCACTAATCTTTATCAATACAATCTGATTGTATGAAAGGTGAGTAAAAAAAAGTGTGTGTTGAATCATTTGCATGGATGTTTAGTGTTATAGCCAAAAAAAAAAAAAAAAAAAAAAAAAAAAAAAAAAAAAGTCTATTTAATTTTCAGTTTCTGGGGTAATTGTTTTTTGTTCACTGATAATTTTATGTGGTTGAAATAATGCAAAACTAACTAATGTAAATAATTGGTGTAAAATATAGTTTGTCATCTTTTCTTGCTCATCAGATATGACCCATTTGGATATTCACAGGCTCTGTAGTTACCATGGCAACGCTGTCATCCTCTACAACATTGATTCACCAGTAAAACCCATGGAGTTGGTTCAATGACAGTGAATGGAGACAAAAATACATTTGGGAACTGTCACAAAACTAACACTGGACTATAATTGGTTAAAAAGAGCCGCTATGTTTGATCCTTTTAATAATAAAATTAGCATTTTAGTATAATCTCACCAACAGTGATTATACTACATCAAATTGCGCACATGCACACATTACAATATTTTTGGTGTGTTGTAAATTTGGTTTCTTTGCTCTAACCTTAACTGAGGAAATGAAGGCCTTGTATGTCCTTGTATGTCATTTTAATCACATTCACAGTCAAAAGAGGGGCCATGTTAAATGACCATATTAATAAATAATCCTAACAAGTGTTCAGAGAATGCCTAATCTCATCCTTATTTTGTGCCAATCTCAAATTTCTATGACAACCGGTTCTTGGATTAGAAACAATAATGTAATTTTGACCTTTCTGCTAAATATGAGCTTGACCTTTTACCTTTACGCAAATGGATCATTGTAGCTGATGCGCATTAGCTATATGTATATTCCCATGTAATTTCATGATCATATCTCAAGTTTTCATTGAGTTATAGCATGATATGTCTCTGCGGACACACAGACACACACACACACACACACACACACACACACACACACACACACACACACACACACACACTGATTACATTAATCTCTGCCAACCAATATTGGGTGAGATTAATGTTAACATTTTTAGCAATATGTCATTCGTGTGCATCATTAATTTACAAATATGGTGAAATATTGTGAAAGGACATAAAGTAAGAATAATCTCATTCTGATGAAGGATGACTGTTTTAATAAAACTTCAAATTAAGATTTTATCATAATTTCAATTACATAAATTTTTTTTTACTCCATATTTTTTCTTTTTGTAAAGACAGACATGTAAATATTGTGAAGAACATTATTAAGCTCCCATACTTCAAAGTAAAAACAGGAGTTTTGTTTGATGAAGTTACAATTAAACCAATAAATAATTATATTTAAACATAATTTAAATCACATCCATCATTATTTTATTCCAACTTGATCAATTAATGTACAAATATTGTGAAAGAGCTTCTTAACTATTCTTCAGAGCAAAGTCTAAGTCAAAGGGATGACTGTATTAATAAGGAGTTTTAGTTTACATCAGTTTAGTCATTTTATTTCGAATATGTCAAGCACAAAAACATTTGATCTTTCAAAAGCCAATAATTCATAAAATAACAAGACAAAGACAATATAGAATAAATAAAAAAATAAGAAGGCAAGTAACATATCTGAAAGGGAATGGGAAGAAGTAAAAAAAAAAACCCAAACAAACAAAAAAAAACCCTTATTTATCAAAACGATACAAAAATATCTCACATACAAAATATCTTATAATATATATTACTATGTCATTACACATATACACTCAATTTTAATCACATCATTATTTGACTCCATATTATTTCTTTTTGTAAAGATTGACATGTAAAGAAGCTACTGTGAAAAACATCCCTATTCTATTCTTCAGAGTAAAAACCGGGGTCATGTGACATCCATCCAGGGGTCACATCCATCATTATTATACTTCAACTTGATCAATTAATGTGCAAATATTGTGAAAGAGCTTCTTCAGGGTGAAGTGAATATAGACTTACCCTGAGTCAGAGGGATGATTGTATTAATTAAACACCAAAATAGTAGGATTTTAGCACAATTTCAATAACGCCCATTACTATTTTACTCTAACTTGATTGATTAATGTGCAAATGCTGTGAAAGAGCTTCTTAACTATTCTTCACAGTAATGTTAGGCTGAGTCAGAGGGTAATTTCAGTCATTATTTTACTCCAACTTAATTATTTTACTTAATGTGATTTAATTTTGTAAAGACTGACATGTAAAAAAAAAAATTATCCTTAAACTCCAATTCCTTAGAATAAAAATGGGGCAAGGACTTTATTGATCCCACAACAGAATTGATAAAGTCTATCTTATCTGTCTTTAATCTGATTAAACACTGTGATCATTTAATAATAGTACATTTTCCACTAATCTATCAATTGTTGCATCCTTCTATTGACAGCAGTCTGTAAAACACTAAACGACCTTGGACCCAAATATATCCCTATGAAGCATTCACAGCCCTGAGGTCATCAGGAACAGGTTTACTGTGTGTTCCCAAAATCATAACCAAACAAAGTGAAGCATCATTCAGTTGTTCTGCTTCTCACCTGTGGAACAAACTACCTGAATACCTGAGGTCTGAGAAAAACTTTAAATCAGGCTTAAAAACATTACTATTTACTGGAGCTTTTTCTTAAATTCTTAATTGTCTTTTAAATGTTTTTATGTCTCTTATCTTAATTGTCTTTTAATGCATTTTAATCATTTAAATTTTCTTATATGTTTTATGTAAAACACCTTGAATTGTCTTGGACATGAAATGTGCTATACAAATACATTTCCCTTGCCTTTCCTAATCTATGACTTTATTGCAGCCTTGTATTGACAGGGTTGCCTTTATACCTAAAAAGCTAATTCATTTTGATGATTTCTGCATCTTTTCTATAAGAACGTCTCTGAAGCACTTCCATCAAACTATTGTTTATCATTATCATCCTGGTTCGTATTGGTGCAGATAGATCACGATTAATCGAAATGAATCCAAAACAACCTTGTTATTAATCTTTTTAAGCACAGTGATCATTTGACAACCCTAATAATAGTATATTTTTTACTAATTTATGACTTTGTTGCATCCTTGTATTGACTGGGATACCTTTATATCTAAAAAATCTAATTGATTTGAGTGATTTCTACATCATTTCTACGTCTCTGAGGCACTTCCATTTATCATTATCATCATGGGTTGTATTGATGCAGATTCATCACGATTAATTGAAATTAATCCAAAGCATCCCTGTTATTAATCTGATTAAACACTAATCATTTTATAACCCCAATACTAGTATATTTGCCATTAATCTATGAATTGTTGCAGCCTTCTTATTGACAGCAGTCTACCTAAAAAGTCAATTGATTTGAATGATTTCTGCATCTTTTTCTATAAGAAAGTCTCTGAGGCACTTCCATCAAACTGGTGTTTATCATTATCATCATGGGTTGTATTGGTGCAGATTGTCTCTTCTAACCCACCTGCTCCTCTGCTAAACCACATGACTGCTGATGTCAGCCAAGGCAGAGAGAAAGAGAGGGAGAGAGAGGGTGAGAGAGAGAGAGAGAGAGAGAGAGAGAGGGGGAACCTGTAGACAAAATGGTGTGCGTCCGTCCAGCACAGTGAGCATGTGTGGGCTATGTAGGCTAAGTGGGGAAGAGAGAGAGAGAGAGAGAGAGAGAGAGAGAGAGAGAGAGAGAGAGAGAGAGAGAGAGAGAGAGAGAGAGAGAGAGAGAGAGAGAGAGAGAGAGAAGGATGGAGGGAAGGGAGGAAAGAAGGAGGGATGAAGGGGAGGGGGGTGATGGGGAAAAAATAAAGAGAAAAAGAGATGCAATTAAACACATGACAATAAATCAGCACATGCGTCCAAATCATCTGCGTGTATTTTATGGCATGTGTATTTATGAAGTTCAGCAGCCATATGAGAAATTAGCCTCTGTATTCACCGGGGTCCTCCCACCCCTCTGTCTTGTTCTCTAATCCGCCCACATGTATCGTCTGAGGAAAAAAATAGTGCAGAAGGTGACGCTCCTCCAAAGGAACAGAAAGAGAGAGAGAGAGAGAGAGGCTGAGAGAGAGAGAGAGGGAAAAGGCAAAGAGAGAGGTGTCTACAGGCTGCATCTCCATTGAAACATTTGGGAAAAAAAAAAGAAAAAAGAGGGGGAGACAGGAGGAAGAGCGTGAATGGTAGCTACACCCTGCGCCTGGAAGCGTAGAGACACTGTAACAAAGGCTGGCAATTATTTTTGGCAATAACAAAGAGGTGGGAGAAGGGGGCTCTGAAATCGAGGGAAATAGCAAAAAAAGAAAAAAAAAGAAAAGAAAAAAAAGTGCCAGATTTCAGGGGGACTTCTGCTTCATTTCATTCGAAAAGACTCATCCCTTTGCCATCATCAGCATGATCATAAGCTATAAGTAACATTCGGCAATAACGGTGTCAAAGAGAAAAAAAAAAAAAAAAAAAAAAAAAAAACAACGAGATTTTCAGCAACAGACGCGCGCGCTATCCTATTTTGATTTATTATAATCGGGGGGAAAAACATCAACTGAATGCCTGCGAGAAACTGGATTACTCTCTGAATTCATAAGAAAGAGCGATCTAACAAAGAAAACTACATTTTGATTGATCTTTAAAGCTTGATGTGCGTGTTTCTTCGCGCACTCGAAACGAACCTGAACCAAGTGAGTATTAACCGTGTTTGTGTATATGTCTGTATTTTTCCTCTTTGGTGGCTTTCTTCCTCTGCGTTTATCCGTTTATATTAGTAACCGATCATTTATTTGGGCCAAAAAAAAATCCCCCCCTCTCCAAAAAAAAAGGGGGAGAAAGAAAAGATACTGTGATGTGATACCTACATTCAACAAGTATCGTCTTTTTTTTCCAACAATAACTGTGACATTTTGCTGTAGCCTGTAGATTGAATTTGTGTTTTGATCTAAAAATCAGGTAGATTTGCCCAAAATTGCTCAAATTCGCAATCTTAAAGCTTTTTGGACTGTATTTTATTAATACGTAGAGCTGCTGTAATAAAAAAAAAATGCAATGCACTCTTATTAGTCATATTATAACTCTCCTCTGATATGACGGCCAGAATTTCATTTTTATAAAACCTAACATCCTTATTGCACAAATGGTGGGTGTTTCCCCATCTACACCACTAGATCAGAGCAGTTTCATGCCTCTGAGAGGGATGAGTGTGCGTGCATTCCTCTCGGCATCATTTCCTGTCTGTCTGCATGAGTAACTGTTTCCATGTGTGTTCTGCTTCGTGCATTTGTGTGCATGTTTTGTTTTATTTTATTTGCATCTACGTGCTATGGGTGTTAGTTTGTATCCACATGTGTATAAATGTGTATGTGTGTGTGTGTGTGTGTGTGTGTGTGTGTGTGTGTGTGTGTGTGTGTGTGTGGCATGGCAGCAGTGGGTAAGTGTCAAGGCCTGAGATGGAGGTTGTTTGATAAGGCAACCATAGGCTATAGGAGGAGGACGAGAGGGCACACACACACACACACACACACACACACACACACACACACACACACACACACTATCGCATGAGGGAGAGGAGGGGAAGGTGTGAAGAAGAGACAGGGAGAGAGAGAGAGAGAGATGGAAGATGGAAGAGGGGGGGGGCAGTGAAGTGGAACAACAGGAAGCATATAGCATCACCGAGATCTCATCCAGGAAGTCTATGGGGGCTGTTCAGTGTCTAGACGTGGTCTTCTTTCTCTAAACCCCCCCACCTATCACCACCACGTCACCTACACTCTGTCAACTTGCTCCACCCGCATTCCCCTGCATTACACTGAAAGTCTCTAGTTTCATAACACCTCTTCTTCTTTCACTTTCCAGTGCATGCTTTGCTTTTCCGCTTTTCCAACATGCTCTTCCCCCTAATGGGAACTCTGCCTATCTTCCTCCATTTGCTCTCACTGCTCTCTCCCCCCCCCCCCCACCATCTCAATCCTGCATTATAAATCTACAGCTGGTGCTATTTTTAGATCCTAGGGTAACCCAGAAAACACCCCTTCGATTTTAACCAGAAAAAAAAAGCCTCCCCACCGGAGACAGTGGCATACTGTCAGTGGATGTGATTGGTAGAGTTCTGATGGGGCTAGAAAAGAGGGCGCTGCTGTTTAAGTAGGGGGGGGGGTAAATCTATTTTGAGGCTGTGATTGAATTACGCATCTGTCGTGTCCTGGGTTGTGTGTTCTTGCCTCTGACCCTTCCTCTCTCCTTGGCTGTAATGGTTTCTGTCTCGTCTCATGTCTCTGAACCAGCCTCAGTGCTGAGAACTTTCCACTATCCTTCAACTCATTCATTACCTGTTTGAGCTGACCGAGCCTTTTCAAACCCACCCTGCTTCAACTCTGTGACCTTGAGCCTCACCTGAAGCTACTCTTTCACCGTGTGCATCTTCTCATTTGGTTTCTTCACTCTACAGCCCAACTTCTTTCTGTCCTAATGTGTTTCTAATCTCACTCCTCTATGTCTAATTGGTGGCTAGTTCACAGGTCATGCATCTGTGTAGTAATACCTCTTCCCTTGTACCGTTTGTCTGTCTGGCCCCTGTACAACATTATTGCACCGCTGGATCATAATGGACCTAATCATCCAGGAAGGCCAGTATCATTAATTGGGAGCAGACGGGTTTAAATGACCAAAGAGCAACCTGGTCTGTGTGGAGGTTAAAGCTCTTTGCTCATAGTGTAAATTCTCCAAGAACCAGAGTTTAATGTTGAATCGTCCTAAGCTTGGCTCGTATTCATCTCTGTCCAAAAATAGAGCTCCTTCCTGACATGACACACTATCCACTGGCTGTTTTTTTTTTCTGCACCGAGTGCTGTTTCAGGATTTCTCTGACCTCTCCTAGCCCAATCACAACTCTTCCTTTTGATTATCATTCCACTCTTCTCACAAGACATCCTCATGTTATCTAGTGAAATATCACCCTAACCAATAAATCTCAGCATTTATTCTCTTGTGGGTAAGAAGGATTTTAGTCATGGACACTGACTGAGCTTTCAGGGCTCTATTACAAGCTTCATTTCTGCTAGTCTATTCCTGAAAATGGCCTTATGTATTAATCATCCACCAACCTGCTAAAAGCAGAAAACCAGGAGAGCATGAGAGTTTTTCTTGGTCTCTTATGAAAAAAACTAGCTGGAGGGGGATCATAGAAAAGAAAAGTAGCATCTAAGGGGTGATTGACCAATATACACTAGGATCAAGACCCCCCAAGGGGCTGGTTGTGCTGCAGCACGGGTGGATTGTTCCGAGGAGGCATAGCCCCTGGAGATCTTAATGCTAGTGTCACTGAGTAGATTGGCCATTTCCCTTTCTGCTTGCTTAATTGATTGGTTATTTAATTCATGTTGTGGGAATTGGCCACTGGTGAGCTTTATTATAATGAGAAATGCCCCCACCTCACCCTATCCCAGAGTACATTTGAGGGTCCAGAGCTACTGACTCATTCTCTTGTCTTCTTGTCTGTTTTTCTTTGTATACACACTCATTTTTTGGTCATTTTTCCCCCAGATCCATTCATGCAGATCCTATCATTTTCATTCTTTCACCCCTTTGTGATTCATGCACCGCCTACCCCTCAGCTATATCTCCAGGTACTGTATGCACCTTATTTTGGTTTTCAGACTTATAACATGAGGTGCAATGACGATCTAAGGGGGGAAAGGACACAGTGTGGTGTGACACTGCACTAAAAGGGGAGGTGACCGCAGTGCTTTCACCGTACTGCAGTGCCTTACTTTCTCCTGTTGGGGTCTCCTCAACACAACACTGGGGAGTGTGTGTGTGATAGAAGAGGAGAGGGAGATAAGGTAGAGAGATGAGGGCGAAAGGGATGAAGAGAGGAGAGGAAGGGAAGGAGGAAAACGGAGGAGAGAAGGAGGGAGGGAAACGATATGGATGGAACAGCGTGGAGCCTTGTGGTTACATCCTTTGATGAGGTAGCGGGTGGCAAAAAAATGGCTGCGCACCAGAAACATACGTAATTCATACTCTCTCTCTCTCTCTCTTTCTTGCATGAACACACACACACACACACACACACACACTACACACTTCTCTGCAGAGCCCCCTTTTCCCCAGTGGTACATTTACCATTCAGCTCAGCTGTATATTTGTGCTACATCCCTACACTTGTTTTTCTTCCACTCCTTCTCTGCATCTTAAGCTTCCATTGCTCTCATTTACAGACCTTTTCCAACCCCATTCCTCCTTTTCTTCTGTCCCTTCAGGTGCTGTCCTGAACTGCAGCTTTTTGTGCTGCAAGATCTTTTACCCCCCCCCCCCCACACACACACACACACACACACACACTACTCTCCTCTGCACCTTCTTTACCTTACTTACCTTTCCCTCTCTACTCTACGTCCATTTCTCTCCTCCTCCCCTCATTCTTCCTTCCATCTATCCCCTCTCCCCCTCTGCGATTGGTAAAGGTTTTTGCTTTTTCTGCCAAGTGCTAGGTCTGTTCCGCATAGTCAGCACTCCTCCAAATTCTTCCCTGCCTTCTCTCCATCTCTCTCTGTCTCTGTCTCTCTCTTTCCAGTGTGCACTCTCCTCCCCTCCCCCCGGTTACTGCTGCTGGTACCTCACAGTCAATGCATCCCATAATCCCGTGCTCCCTCCCCCTCTTGCTGCAGTGTTTCTGCTAATATATATTAGCGTCAGTGCAGCCTTGTTGCACAACCGTTTTTTCTCTCGAACCCATTATTGGTGTCAGTCCATGGCAGAAATGGTCTTTTCTCACTTAGCTTCATGATGACTAAGCCCTATTTTGACCCCAAAACTGTTTTTATTCTACGCTTTTTGTTGCAGCCAGGTGAGTGTGTGTGTGTCAATGCGTCTCCCTCCCTCTCTGCTCTCTCGTCTCATGTGTGTTTGTGTGCAGTGGTGAGGTAGTAGTAACAGAGTGGCGCAGGACATGGTGGCCAAGGCAGGAAATGCTGCAGGAGAGAGAAAGTGAGGAGTATGTAGGGGGGGGGGGGGGGGGTGATCAGTCCTCCTCTCTGCTCCACTGCCCCCCAACTCGAGCTTTTTGCTCAGTTCTTAGCTTTGTCCTTATAGCTACAATCTCAAAAACACTTCATCTATGCTTCCAGTCTAACCTCTATCCTTTTGTAATGAGTTTCTTCTTCCATTTTACACCCGATCCTCACCTTCGCTAGCTTAAGTCACCCCCCCCCCCACACACACACACACACCGTTCATGCACTCTGGCGCTTTTTTTAAGCAACTGCACTGCTGTCAGTGATCAAAGTGCTGAGGCTTAAAGAAACGTGCCTGCTTCCCTTTTCAAGATGTAGCCCTCAAACTCTAAATACTGTCCAGCAAATCCAACAAGAAAAACAACTTACTTATTATTTACCACTTCCTAATATGTAAAAAAAAAAAAAATATCTCAAACTGCCAGCTGAACTAGACAAAGGAGGGGTCCTGTGCTGTACGTTATTCCAAATTAACCTCCAAATTAATTTCAAAGCATGAGGGGATACTTGAGTAAAATCAATAAACTCTTCTAACACATGACTCTGGGGGAACAAACGGCATTTAACCACAGTTACAGACTTGTGGCTGTGTGTGTATTAAAAATTCAGCACTTCACCAATAAGCACCAACTGCAGTTGAAGTCAGAAAATGGATTCATAAAGTGAAGCTAAAACAACCAAAAAAAGTCATTTTAGTGGTGAAAGTTTGACAGTGGAATGAAAATGCAGCCTCTGAGAAGTTTGGGATGCTGATGGAGGGAGCCTCTGTCCCAGAGAGCGCCGCTGTCCATGGTGCTGAAACATAATCCATCCCACAACACAAGCAGTCCCTGCAGGAAAGCACCACAGTGTATAACATTGACTCTCCCTGATTGACCTCACTTCCAGATACTTTCTTTTATGTATGACTCATGTACTTAAATTTGTCACATTTTAAATGACATACTTTAGAAGTTTTAAAAAAATATTTTAGCTCCAGAAATGGAAGCTTTACTTTTGCGAAAAGCCGCAGTACAACTCTGAAACTCTTGAGTGCAGGGTCTTTTTTTCATGAAGCAAGCATATTTGATGCTCCTGCAGTAAGAGTGTAAAGGAAAAAGAGTTGAGAAATAAATAAATAAATAAATAAATAAATAATAATAATAATAATAATAATAATAATAATAATAATAATAATAATAATAATAATAATAATAATTTAAAAAACAATAAGGATTTTAACATTTGCACGTAAGTTGTTTCTTTTCGGTCTCACATGCAATATCCTTCTTTATAGTAGAGCTTACCTGAATGCTGTTAGCCTTTCCTCCAGGATCATCACCAAAAAAAAAAAAAAAAAGAATCAAAATAAAATCTGCAAAATAAATTTTAATCAATATAAGACCAGAAGACTGAGACAGTAAACTTTTCCATGAACAAAAAGTTGTTTCTCCAGATAAAAAAAGTGAAATGAAGTGATCAAAACAACAGAAAACACAAAACAGAGAGACTGCAGTGTCCTACATGACATAAAGAAAGAACTCTGAAGAGACGAGGAGGACAGAGAGTTGAGCCGAAGTAAAACAAGCTTACTTTTAGAGAAGAGGAATGAGATGGGAGCAAGTAGAGAGGAACATAAGATGGAGAAATGGGAGGAAAAGAGAGCATTACAATAAAATGAAAAAGGGCACAGAAAGAAAGAGAGAGGAATGAGAAAGAAAGAAGGGGGGTCACTGGTGAGGAATAAGGCAGTGTTGGGAGAGGAGGAAGAGGAGGAAGGAGTGAAGGCATGATTCTCTTCCTTCAATGAAATGTGATTCCTTTATGCGGAATATGAGAGTGAGCGAGGAAGAGAAAGTGAGGGAGAGAGAGTGTAGTAGGACAGAGGGGGAGGGCCAGGGAGAGCTGACAAGGAGAGGAGGGGGTAGAGGAGGATGCAAGTGGTGCATTTCTTTGAATAGAGAAAAAGGTTAACACAGCTTCGGTGCATGTATAGGTATTTTACCTCCTTTTTTTTAAATTACTGTAAACGTGTCTTTCTAAAACATGGAGAGTGTGAACAGCAACACAGCAGTGGAATACTGTGACCTCACTGGGAGAGAGAGAGAGAGAGAGAAAGAGAGAGAGAGCAAATAACTCTGGCTTTTTACTGCAGCAGAATTCATTCACTTTTATAGCGCACTCTCCTTTTCGATGCCCCCCCCCCCTTCTCTCCTATCCTCTCCCTGCTCTTCCTCCTCCCCCTCCACTCTCTCTTCACCCCCTTCCATTACCAGAGGAGAGACAATATTATACTAGCTGTTCACTGTAACTGCCTCTACTGAGTAGCAACCGTGCTGCGTTCACTTTCTGTCATCTTTATATGTTCTTTTTTGCAAACATATTTCATTTTCCAACAACAGATTTGGTTTTTTTTCTTTGTATCTGTCCCCATCTTCAGGTCTTTTGTCTGAGCAATGACTTGTTTTGGTGATTTGTTCTGTCCTTTTCAATCCTTCTATTAAAAATCTGATTTATGCCCCCCCCCCCCCCCCCCCCCCCCACACACACACACACATACACATACACATACACACTCACACTCTGTCTCTCTCTCTCTCTTTCTCTCTCACCCTCCTCTTTATCTACATGTCTTTACACACACACAGTGCATGAAGGAAGTGGCAGAGAACATTGACATAATTGTGCATTGCACGAATGTCAGGCGATCGGAGGGGCTGCAGCAGTGTGTGTAGCACGCACATAGACTGATTGAGGAGATCTAACATTAGTACGGACACTGCACTCTTGGGAGGCAATTAACACACACACACACACAAACACACAGTGCTGCGCCACCTTACGTCAGAGCCATTCTCAGGGAAGGAGAAAAGAAGCAGGGAGATAGATCCCCAGTTTAATACATCCTCTCTTTTTGTCACTCTTTTCTCACACTCATCACTCCACTGCCTCTCACCTACCTCCTCACACATTTATACATACACCTTCAATGAAAAGAGCAGGGGTGGTTGCAGGTGGGGATGAAGAGGGGGAGGAGCAAGAGGAGAAGAGGGGGGGGGGGTGTTACATGCTTTACAATGGCCTAATTAGTGAAAGTATCTGAACACTTAAGCATCAACTGGATCAATTTAGAGATTATAGGCTGGGGGAATGTGTGTAGCCTTGTGACGTTTAGGATAATAGTTAGATGGGGGGGGGTTTAAAAAAGAAACAACAGCTTTTCAGATGAGCCATTTGACATCTCAGCTCTTCTGTGTATGTGTCAACAATGAGAAGGAGAAGCTGCTGACTCATGAATGTACTCCAAGCCACCTGTTCATATATTGCACTGGTTGAAGTTGAAGACATGGATGCTGTGCTAAAAACAACTTTTCCACACAGCATTTTCACCTTAGCCCCCCTCCCCTTCCCACTCTCTTCTCACACTGCACCTGGACAAGGTCACTTTGTGCCCTCCCATCATCTTGATCATCAACTGAATAATTGCACATACAGCTGTTGTTAGCATGCACTCCTTAAATTTGTATTGCAATGTTGATAATCCTCATCTATTTCTCCCTTCTGCTAAAATTTCTGCCCTTTTCTCTCCCCGCAGACTCCTCAGACTCCTCCCTCCTCCTCCTCCTCCCTTCGGTTTCTCTCATCCTCTCCCTCCCCCCCCGGTCCTCTATGCTCAGTTCGGTGTGTGTATCCTCTTTTAAAGGGCGCAAGGGTGGGAACAAGTCGTCCAACAAAGCATGTTACAGCGCAGACATGACTTGTCCGTCGGAAAGCGAGAAAATCGTGATAAACTGCGGGGGGGTGCGGCATGAGACTTACCGGAGCACCCTAAAAACGTTGCCCGGTACCCGCTTATCGTGGCTGACCGAACCGGACGCGTTCAGCAACTTCGACTACGACCCCAAATTAGACGAGTTCTTCTTCGACCGACACCCGTCAGTGTTTTCCTTCATCCTCAACTATTACCGCACTGGGAAGTTACACTGTCCCAACGATGTGTGCGGTCCCCTGTTCGAAGAGGAGTTGGCCTTCTGGGGCATCGATGAGACGGACGTGGAGGCGTGTTGCTGGATGAATTACCGGCAACACAGGGATGCGGAGGAGGCACTGGACAGCTTCGAGACTCCCGAACCGGACGCACCGGACGACGACCCAGCTCTGGGGGGTGCGGATGGGGACTTGAAAAGATTGTGCATGCAGGAGGATGCGAGGAAAGCGGGCTGGTGGAAAACCTGGCAACCCAAAATATGGGCACTGTTTGAAGACCCCTACTCCTCCAAATATGCCCGGGTGAGTCCCCCCTCCTCTCTCTCTCTCTCTCTCTCTCTCTCTCTCTCTCTCTCTCTCTCTCTCTCTCTCTCTCTCTCTCTCTCTCTCTCTCTCTCAACTTGTGTCTATATACTGTTGCATATTCTGCCTGGTGATGTCTCCAAGCAAAACCTCAGTCATAATAACTTTTGAAAACTTTATTTTGTCATATTATTTTTTTTTGCTGTTACTGCAATGGAACTACTCCCTCCTAATGAACTGCAGGCTACTTTCTGTTGGCATGTGTGTCATCCCTGACAGTATAGATTATATTAAATGGCAGGATATATACTTACTGATATTGAATAATTAATGTTGATAGCACAGGAAAATGGAAAATGGTATGGCAGCTATATCTATTTGTAGATGGGCATTTGCTGATATAACATCCAAGGCTTTTGTCAAACATATCACCACCACGTCTCCTACTTGATATATTGTCCTTATACGTATGAGCTGTATTCACACTGAATGTATTTTTTATTGCTATCATAATTCCTTTCGCCGTATTCTGCTACTTGAGCAGGTTTAATACATATCTGCCTCCAAACGCATGCATCCACTGCGTCTCCTGCATCCAAACGCCTTCATTAGAGTATATTTGTCCGTTTACGATGCACATCAATGCGCCGTATTTCATGTTAGTCTTATTTATTATAGTGTCGCACTGAGCGGGCACATACGACGCCACTTCGTCATCCCTGAGGTACATGTCTTTTCCCACATTTGCCCTTGGTAGTGTTACACCCTGTGAGGTTGTTCTTTGCCAGCCCCCCTGTCCCATTTGAATCCTACATGCCTTTTACGCACGGGATGTGTTGCTCTTACGCGTAACTTGCTCCTGTGTTGGGATACCTTTTATTGTTGCCATGTAAATAGTTAATGATTTTCCTTTTAAAAGCAGACGTTTGATGGCATTTGATCATACAGGTGTACGAGTAACAAGTACTCCTGACTGTGTTTTTGATCCTTGGTACATAAAAACAGTGGGCTTAGTTTTTTTTTTTTTTTTTTAGACCCTCCAGTTACAGACAAATCCAGCTGCTTGATCACAGCTGCTTTGTTCTTTCTTGTTTTGATACAGTTTGATCACCTTTGTCTGTCCCTTTTTTTTTTGGATACATGTATTTCTTATGAGGGTGTATGAGGGCTGACAGATACTCTGAATGCATGCATACTATAGAGCCAACATGCAAAACCAGACAGTCAGCAGACACCTGCAGTGGCCAGGCATTCATGCCACTTCAGAAGTAACTAAAGAATGAATGTCTTTGAGAAGAAAGCCATCTAAAATATGAAACACTGCATACTCTGCAATACATTCTGTTATTCACCCTCACCAGTGAAGACAATAGCCTACACCTTCACACTCACATACATCACCTCCTCCAGCAGAATGTATAGGTCTATACACCTAGATCATTTACCTCCCAAGGAAGAGTAAAATGTCAGGCTGTGACAGACAGATAGTTTGGATCTGGCCATCTGATCCGCCTCACAGGACTTAGGATCAGGCAGGAAGTGCTTCTCTAACTGTCACTCTCATTCCAATCAGATTGATTTCCCACTGTCCCACCCCTCTCTACCCCCCAACCTGTGCCACAAACACAAGCGTGTAGCGCGTGGTGTTTCTTTGCAGCACGCACAAATGGTGACAGTTGTTGTTGAAATGATAATCATGTGATGGAAACATGATTTAGATGTATGTGTAAACCAGATATTTAGCTGTAAATCCTGAAATATACCTCTTTCCGCATGACTTAGAGCAAGAGGAGGCAGCAGTTGCAGTGTTATTATACCTTGAATGCAAACTACTGTACCTACTGCCTATCAGCTAGAATTCTTTATGTTATGTAATCTACAGTTTAGTACCACATTTGCTGGTTACTGTAGCCAAATCTCACAATTCAGACAAAATCTAAGGATATCCAGTGCAGCAGTTGAATATTTTGATAACTGTGATGCCACATCAGGGTTGTGAACACTCCATAGCAGGTAGTAGGTGCTCATTTCAATGCCTGCACAGCACCGAGCACTGGCTCTATTTGTGGGTGAAAACAGCCCCATTTCTTTCCGTAGGTCTAATGTGCCAATGCTATACGTCAAACAGGGATTTGACCCAGATCACTTGCTTTTTCCCCTCGAAAAGTATTCTGTCCAACATGGTGGAACCTTTTTGTCCTGAGAGATGAAAATTATATGTGGATGGAAAAGACAAAGATGGAGAGAGACTCGGACAGGGAAAAAAAAAACAACCCTGAAATGGTGATGTGGAAATACAATGAGACAGATGAGGGAGAGATAGAGGGAGGAAGAGGGAGACGAGAGGAAATAAAGGGAGACAGGAGTAGAGACATTCCTCTAACCATTTAAGGGGTTTTATTTGCATGGCTGTGATATAACTTATCAGTAATCAATTTTCTGATCAGACTGTTCGACATGCATGCAGAGCTTTTTTTTTTTTCCCTTCTTCTTTCTTTTCTTTAAATCACCTCCTCGGCTCATTATGATCGTATGAGGTTCGCTCGTGGATTTACCGTAGTAGCTCACACATGTACAAACACACACATGCTGGTGTCTGTGCTGGCTTTTTCTGCTGCAGTAGACATGAGAGAGAGAGAGAGAGAGAGAGAGAGAGAGAGAGAGAGAGAGAGGGGAGGGGGTGGGAGTGAGAGGAATAGACAGAGCGAGGGAAATGGAGACGGGGTGAGATAGTAGAGAGAAACAGGGGGGGAAAAAGGACCGAAAGGGAGCCTGAGAGGGACGAGAAGACAGAAAGGAAGAAGAGGAGATGTACAGGGAGGAGGTGACAACCACAGAGAGAAAGACATAGCATGATGGGGGTGGGGACCCTTGTCTTAGCGTCTTCGATTATCTGTGAAGGCTTGAGCCATCCAATCTTCCTACCCCAGCCCTCCTGCCTGCCTATTGATTGATATTTTATTGATTATCTTCTCTTTTTTGTCTGTTTTTTAAGCCATCAGCTCAGTCTTTAGAACCTTCTTAAATAGGAGAATGCTTAAAGTGATGTGGTCAAGTTGTGCACTCAAAAAAGCATTTGTCTAATCTTATGTATACACATGTTTTAAGTGCATTTGATATTTTAGCTCATTTGGATTGCACTGAGCTAACACGTACCTAACATGTGATGTTTATTTTGTAGTCACACATAAATGAAACAAAAAAAAAAAAAGATCCAATAAACACAAACAATCTTATGTATTTTCAAATTCATGGGAAAAAGTTTCACTCACAAATATGAATCATATAAAGTTCACACTAAAATGCTATATTTTGAAATTAATGGATATTTTCCAATATACAAAATATGTAAATGTAGAATAATTGCTCTACATTTTCTGTTAGACGGTAACAAAACCCTCAAACCACTGAAAAAATTTATGGATATATTTATTTCTACTTGATGAGGTGTTATACAATACATTTTGCATCTGATTTCCTTATCGATCACTACCTGGGTCACATAAACCTTTCATTGCAGTAAAAGCCTGGCATATCACATTTGACAGATTTTGACTGGGACCCATTTTATTTTCTCCTTTATTTTTGTAGTTTCTGATCTCAACGACTCCTTTAAAAGCTGCAAGAATGACGGTGATCCTAATTGAATGACTAAAGATCGACCAATATCGATGTACTTATTTGTCAGTGTTTTGTTATTGAACCAGAGGTAAATGTAATTCAGAGTAATCACTTGTTACGCTCCAGGACTGACTAAAAAGTCATATACAAAGATAGAGAAGATAATATTTCCCTATTTGGATTCATCAATCGAGAAGATATACTGATGTAAATGACAAATCTGTGAGGCTACTTCTATTATACCTACAAAAACAGAATGTTAATAGCAAAAATACTGGAAAAGGTACATCCTTTTGGACTTATTTGAGATGCTCTTAAGAGTTGGATTCTCAGGGAACAAGAAATAATTCCCAGAGACTCTTTTTTAATCATGACAGTCAAGTTAGACCTATAAAATAATTATACATCAACATTTTTCAATATCAGGCCTTTATTAGGAAGTGGTTTGACTTACTTTATATCAAAATGTAGTATAGTATAGTATAGTATAGTATAGTATAGTATAGCATAGTATAGTATAGTATAGTACATTGTTTCTCAATGGAGCCGGTACAGTCCCCCCAGAGCGTGTTGGGGCAGAAATAGGGGGTGTTAGTCACTATTGCACATTACAATATTGTGCATATACTCACCTACTCCTACCCAGTTTTACCCCTCCCACCTGAAAATGTGTTTTTAGGGGGGTGCCAGGTGGCTAATGATGAAGTGAGTGTGGGGTTTACCTACTGAGTCATATAAATCAACATGTCACATTGTTTATGGGTAGGGTATGTCTCTACCCCTTCCGGGAGGCTCATGGGGGCTGACATTGGAAAATGAATGAATGGTATTCAATTGGAAATAAAATGCTAAAATCATGTCTGGTTTGTCATGTGGCCTGAATTACACACATGTTCTACCTCATAATAAATGATAATTATTCATGTACGTTTCAACTGCTTGTGTTAACCAACGGCTGATTCATTTATGAGTAAAACCTGTTAATAATTTGGACTACACACCTGGCGCACATGTGACGTCACCACAGACTCCACACCACAGCTGAGCGGAGTGTGATGTCACATTGTAGTCTCTTACTAAGCCCACATAAAACGTCATGTTTGCTTCCTATCAAAAACAGGTGGTCTGTCTATGCCACATCAAATATTTCTTATTAAGCGCTGTCATATGTGAATTTCAGAGCACTTGTCAAACGGAATCAGAATTTAGCTAGACTCCCTCCATTTACTCCTATTAAAAGTTTTTGCGAGCTAAGCACCCATGGAACGGAAGAAGAAGGGCGTGACTTAGCCACCCCATAGAACACACACATATGTTTTTCAGGGATAGTTGGCCGTTAGTTCAAAAAAGGATGAGAAACACTGGTATAGTATGCTGTATATAATATGTAATTGTTTCATAGGTTTAATTTGACCCCGCTGTGACAATAAACATCTCAATATGTATATAAAATAGTATAAAATTATTTGTTTATTCAGCAGATACATTTAGCTGTCAATTTTCATGTAAAAATCTCAATGTAAACACGAGTAATGCAGTGAAATTACATAATATGCAAAAAATAACAACTTTACTTACCTGATTCATTATTCTTGTTTGTCCTAATTCCATCACTGAGTGTCTATATTTATATGTATATGTATATGTATATGTATATGTATATGTATATGTATATGTATATGTATATGTATATGTATATGTATATGTATATGTATATGTATATGTATATGTATATATATATATATATATATATATATATATATATATATATATATATATATATATATATATATATATATTGTCCTATAATCTAGTCCTTTTATCACACAGGTTTAGCATGTTTTGGTCACTTCCAATTCCACACCAGAAGGGCACAGTTGTCTTTGTCAGCAATCTCCTGACAAAGCACCATTTGTAGCTCAGCATGTACACGATGCCCCTTTGCCCCCTCCATATCAGGCTTTCTGTGCTTGTATTTGATTCTCTCTCCTTTTTTTGGGGATCGGCATCCCTCTCGTCTGTCCAGAGCCCCGCTCCCTGAAGGTCATGTCTTGTGGTTCATTGTTTTACACTCTTTTCCACAGTGTTCTGTGCCGGAGCATACAGTACTGTCGCAAACACAAATATGACCTGTCTCAGAACATTTCGTCTCGGATATAAAATCACTGCACCGGACAGGAAATAGAAAAAAGCTGTATCGATAGGTGTGGGTGTGTATATATTTAGATGTGGTGTTGGGTGAAAAGTAGAATGCCTCAGGTACGGTTTGGGTGACATTACCATTTTTGTCTGGGACATTGCATCACATTTGTCCGCTGAGTTCTGAGCAGAAAGACAAAAGTAAAGATATTTTAAGCAACAGTACTAGTTGGTCAAGAAGCCACTAGAGCAGCACCTGTTCAGGAAAACATTCTGTCCTTTTTTGATTTCATCTGTATTAGACATTCACTTTTTATGATATAGGTCATGTCTAATTTTGCATACTCTTGTGAGATCTGTTGCACCAGTTTTGTTCACCCTGGAGCCACATAATTCCAAGTACAGTTCCTATGGTCAGATGGTCAGAGTGTCACGTAAAATAGTAGTGAAGGTGACTGTGTGTTGTCTGTGGAGGTTCCAGCCAATCACAGCAAAGCCTCAATACTACCTTGGCTTATTGCTCTTTTATTTGCTCTGTGTTCCTTTTACTCTCCAGGTAGCTTAATATAACATCATCCGACATTATTATTATTACCTCAAACATATATTTCTCCTTTAAACTACAACTGGAGACTCTTATTGTGCAAACATCTTACTTTGAACCACAAAGCTTCTCACCAGTGTTTCCATATTTTAACACATTTTCCATTTACTTAAAGATTTCTTTTAAAGGTTTAACTGAATGGAATTAAACTTTTACTATCAAGCCATTGAGGTTGGTGTTTTCAAATAGCTCCCATGCAAACCCTGACCCGGCTGAAAGGCCTATTTCCCACTTTCATTCTTGTTTCTCTCCCTGTGGACCAGATCTGAAAATAGCCAAGAGAGGAGAGGAGACTTTCGTTTCATTCTCTGATGACAAATCTACTCCTCCATTACTTCTGTAGGGGGTGGGAATGTGTATTTGTATGACCATTCAACACAAAACACTTGTCTCATCATCCTTCTTGACAGAGGGTTGATAGGAGATCTTCTTAGGTGCTCTACAAGTTCATTAAGGTAAACAGTTTTCCTCAAGCAGTAGCTGCTGGCAGGCATGCGATAATTGCTTCACTTCTTTTCCGTGCTGGCAATAGGTAAATGTATCGTGTTCTGTTTCAATTTTCCCTGACAGTGTTTTGTACCGCAGGCCTTCTCATGTTGTGTTTGCATCCTCGGAAGTCCCAGTTCCTCTGGATGCTGCCTTGTAATTTGAGCGCTGTCTGTTGGCGATATTTGGCTGCATTGATGCTTGATGTCTCATAACAAGGACACAGACATCAGAGACATGTTAAATAAGTAAGGAGCTCTTTAAAGCTGTAAAAAAAAAAAAAAAAAAAAAAAACAAGGAAAGGAAATTTATCGATTCGCTAAGCTACTGTAAACAATACATGATGACTTAACATTGTTGCCTGGAAGGTGATTGCCACTATCGCTGTTACATTTAGCCACAAGCGTTTAGTATGTTTTATGATTATGTTGCAAAAATTGCTTCCACATCCCTCTAGATATCTTCCTACTCATCTTTACGTTCTCCTTAGACATCTTCTTCCTCCTCCTCCTCCTCATACCCCTGATCTTCAGCCCTTTTAGCCGTGGTTAAGTGCTGAATCAGCGCTCCACCCTACTGTACAGACAGTCAATAACTTGGACATTGTAGTGAACCCTAGACATTTTGCTGGTATGCTTTGGAATTGAAACACTTCTGGACACTGGCATGGTGGAAAGCACAGTGCCAGAGCCGATTACAGTGGTGGGAGCTGGAATTCACTAAATGGGGCAAATCTTGTGAAATCACATGAGAGAGCAGTGTATTGTCTACAACAGTCAAACAATCCACCACATGCAAACCCACATGTATACATAAACAAACAAGTACAGTGCGCACAGTCCGCAAGACAGAAATTGTTTTAATTGCACACTGCATCAAGATTCTAAATTATTCATAAGCAATATCCTACACATCCTGTAACTAAAGATAAAGCATGTGTTGTAGAAGCACATTCACCCACTTGTATTACAACACACATCTGACATCTGACCTCTGTCAAACACCTGGCTGCACATACATCATTCTCAGCACACTCACCTTTGCACATTGGCCCATACTCTGTAAGTGTAGTTGCCCATAAACCATTTCGCCAAGCGTTCACATATACAGCACGTGGATAAGTCACTGTAACTGACACGCCTCCAACATGTAACCCTGTGGATCACTCTCTGCAGATCACACACGTGCTTTCCCTCATATAAACCTAATAAACTCAATGCTAATTAGCTGATAAAATAAAACTTCAAATGAGCTTTCCAATCAGGGATTATTTCTATGCAAACGATTAATATTGCATTGACCGATTAACGTGTTCATTGCTATCACATGTGGGTAACAGTGGTTCGACATGTGCTGTTACTCTTAAACAGCCGAACCGGACCCCTGCTTGTTCCCTCGGAAAATGACATTGGAGGACGTCACTGGGACAATTCCTGTGTGACCATCTGCTTCCCTGTGATTGCCCCTCCTGTCCAAGTGGCAGCAGAGTGGAGGCAGAGGGCGAGTACCATCATTAAATGGAAATGTGATCTAGAGATGTGTGATGTGGATGTGAAAATATGTCTGAATGCTCTGCGGAGGTCTGGCTTTGTATTGTTTGTTTAATTGTTCATCTCATAGGATGTTTTTGTTTTTCAAAAATCACTGAATTCTGTTATGTGCAATGCCTGTGATTTCTCATTTTCTCTTTTCTCTTCCCTTATGAGAGCGCTAGGATGTAGATCGTAGCCAGTTACTAGCACAAAGAGACAAAGAGCGAAAGAAAAAGGATTGAGGTGCTTAGAAAAAGAGCAGGCATAAAGGCGGTTCATCATTGCAGTTAATGGGACGGGGACAGCCTTGCCAAAGTTGCTTCACATGTCTCAGACAATACTAACAGGACAGGAGAGGACGGATGGAGAAAAAAAAAAAGGGGTGAGGAGAGAGGAAAATGGGAGGATCGGCTGAGAAAAAGGGGGGTGGGGGTGGCGTCGCAAGGACAAATGCACATAGTATGCTGCAGTAATCTGGTCAGAATACAAAGCAGATGAAAGGGAAAGGACACATGTACAGTCCACTTAGGATTTATTTTTCTTCACAAATGACAGGACTGCAGTGGGAATGAAATGGAGGGGACCTGAATACTGCAGAGCCGAAACGACACACACCGGAGAGGAGTATCCGTGTGGTTGTGCGCGTATGTGTGAGTGTGTAGGTGTGCTTACTGATTCAACTGTAGCATGTCAAGGAGTTGAGTCATTCAGGGAATCTCTAAAACACAAGACTCAGTTGTGATTTAGATTTGCACGGGTACCTTCCCGAGCGCTGACCTTAGAGCTTCAGTTTCCAGCAGTCAAAAAATATATAAATACAAGGATTACCCAGAGCACAAGCTAATTATATCCCTTAAGTCCATTGCACATGCCCTTTAATTACTTCAATCGCTCGTCCTCATTCATCAGCCCATGCAGGAAGGTATTTGAACCCAATGAACGCTGAGAAAATCTTCGGATGCAGCCACGTGTGGACTGCGCATATAATATGCAATCTTGCAGTCATTCCATATCCCCCTTCCTCTGTGTCCGTCCTACGTCAACGTCAACTGGTCTTTTCCATTTCAATGTCTCACCTCCGCTGCCCTTCATTATCCAGCAGTGTCCTGTGTTGTGTGCTGGGTGACCCTTACCAGTAGCTTAACTGCCTGTCCTGGGACAGACCAACATAGCTTCAGGTCTATATTAGTGTCCTCCACATGTGTTGACCGCTTTTCCTTTCCCCTTCAATGTGATGGATTCACCCTTTAACATATGAACAATGATATTTCCCCATTTTGTTTCATGTTCTTTTATTTTAGCATGTGTCAAAGTAGTTATAGCTCCTTTAGTTATCGTTGTAGTTAACAATAGACCGTTATAATATATAATTTATGTTTTTTCTTTTATCGGCCTGTTGTATTAGTGTCCTCCACATGTGTTGATACCTTTTCTCTTTCCTTTCAATGTGATGGATTCCCTCATTAACATATAAGCTACAATATGTACCATTTCCACCTAAAGCATCTCAATCTGACCAGAAATGGGACCTTCTTGATTTATCTTTACATTTTATTGAATATTTTCTACAATATCTAAACAATTTCCCTATTTTGTTTAATTTTCTTTCATTTTGACATGAGCCAAAGATAGTTATAGCCCTTTAAGATATATAGTTCCGATTAATGATAGACCAATATAATGGGCAGCCAATATATCAGGCCGATATTTATTTATTTTTTTTCTTGTATCAGCATTGGCCTGTTGCATTGGCCGATATGTTCATGACTGTCAGGATTTAGTGACAGGCAAAGTTCACAGCACTTCTGTGTTGTTGGAGATACTGCTGTCCACACTGAAAAAAATATATTTTTGGTGTAGTAATATTTATTAGGTTAACTGTCAGAAATTTTGTTTTATAATTGTAGGTATAGAAGATTTTCTGACATTTTTTTTCACTTGACAGTAGAAAAAAAATCAGTTACAGCTCCAAATATTGACTCAGCATAGAAATATTGGTGACCTGTATCGGTCATCAGCAAAGGCTGTTGTAAAATTTTTAAAAAATTGGCATCTCTATCAGCCCCAAAAAATCCATATCAGTTGATCACTAGTTGTAGTTTTAACCCCAGTAACCTTTATAGATTAGTTAGACAAGGTGAATATATGACACTAAATGTAATTTGAATACAACTTTGATCCCTGATTTTAATTTAAGATACCTTTTAATGTGAAAACCTGATCCAAATTCCCCCCTTACCCCTACCCCTTGGCCTTTGTATTTTAAACAAAGTATTTGTCATTATACACTGTACAATGAAGTTTGTCTTCTACATTTAACCCATCATTTTTGATGCTGTTGGGGTAACCTTGTAATGAGCAGTGGGCAGCCATTGCCCACTGGGGACCCATCTCCAACTGTAAACCTAGGCTAATGGTCAGAGTCACCTGGATGGAGGATTTTACCCATCACCCATTTTGGGTGATGGGGGAAACTGGAGAACCTGGAGGAAACCCATCCAGACATGCAAACTTTACACAAAAAGGCCCACACAGTCCAGTATTTGTCACTACTCCTTGAAATGAAGTTGCAAAGGGGTAGGGGGTGAAATATTCCCCTATGAAATGAGATAACCCTTTGAGACCTGTTACATCATCAGTAGTCATCAATACAACAATAACCAGATATGACAACTTTGTTTCGGAAGTAATTCAGCATGTCGTCAGCAGCTATAACTGTCTCTGATGCATGGACTTTGGGTATCTTTTTTTGTCGCTATCAACCGCAAACTGCAGAAATGTCATCGATAACAAACTGAAATGTCATTAAACACATGGTCAAATGATTAAGTTGTTGACAAACAAAATACATATGTTTTGTGTGTTTCTTTCTTCACACTGTTGCACTTGTTTGCTGTGTTTACATCCATCTTGCTGATGATTTGAGCAGAATTATGAGATTTTTCCTACCCATCTTTTTATAGTGTGGTCCTGAAAAATCTCCATTTCAAGGCCCCCCCCCCAACTCATCAAGAACTGGGACACCCCTACTCCTTTGCGTGTATGCACAAAATGGAAGAGTGGGGGGTGGGGCGGTGAATTGGGATTGAGCCAATAACTTTCATCTCCTACTACACCTTTTATTAGTTTTGTGTGACAGACCCACAGCAGCAGGAATCACATATCGTGCATCAAATGTCTTTTTTTTTGCTGCAAGATTATAAGGAAGTCACCAGGTTTTTTGATATTTTTAACCTCTTGTTGTGGGTTGTATACCTGTGAACCTGTCAAAATGTTTCACCTATGATAGCTGTTAATGGAAACGTTTCACACATCTAGCTGACAAGGACAAATACATCAGCAGAATAAAGATAAACTGTCTAAAAACACATTTTTTAAAAACTTTTGATTGTGAACTAGCTAACTTTCTATCAGAGTTAAGTCATAATAAGGTAAGCAAAGTCTCAAATTCTTTTTGAATTATATATATATATATATATATATATATATATATATATATATATATATATATATATATATATATATATATATATATTTAAAATATTTGACTGAATGATTAATCAAATTAGTGAAAGCAAGGGCACACTGTAGCCCTTTGCTGAACTGCTGTCCACTGTTCTCCATGGGGTATTGATAGGAGCCTTAATATAAAATGACGGTCTGAAATATATAACAGTGATTAACATGCTGAGACACATTTCATGGACCATGACAGAATAACTTAAACTCACATAAGAAAGCCTTGAGGTTGAGGGTCATAAACAGCTAAAAGCCACTGAAGTGATTTATAATTTAACATGTAGAAAAATGATAACACCAGAAAAAAAAAGACCTTCTTTGTGAAGGGATTCGTTTAGGACTGGTTTTCTGCTCAGTTTTACTACTTGTCCATTTCACACAGTATATTCCTAAAGGGAACTCTCTCTCTCTCTCTCTCTCTCTCTCTCTCTCTCTCTCTCTCTTTTGACATTTTAGTTGTTCTCTTTGTTTTGATTGTTAAGTTCAGTTTTTTGGTCGCCCCAGTCTGAAATACCAAAACCGTCCACTTCGGCGTTCCTTCCCAACGTTTTACCAAATATATAAGCAATGAGAGAAAACGGTACAAACAAAGGCTATTCCTGTAACCCATCCAAGGTTATACTCACACTGCACGCTAAGTCTCTTTGTTCCAAGTCCCTGAGTGATGGCTACAGTCATTCACCTAAGATAATAGATTAATCACCTGATCCCATTGCCCTTCAGGAGAAAATTCTGGATTTCACATCATTTAACTTCATCTTTCAAACCTCATCCATGTACTGATTTCAAATCATCCTTCAATGTCTTCTTATCATTGCTGACTCTGTAGCAGTGGTCACCCATTTGCTTCGCTCCCTAAAGGAAAGACTTGACATACAAACTGTTCACTGTTCATCATACTGATCAGTCTGTATTGAACAAAAGCATTATTAGTAACCAATTAGTTTTTTTTTTTTTAACCTTTGTCTACTCTGTCAAGGTCACTTACCCCTGACCAGACTAATGTAAATCTCATATTTAACAATTAGCCACCAGAATAAATGATCACAATTTTGTCTTGGCTCACGCTCCTCTACATGCAGCCGTTTACTCCAGCTGTAGGAGCAGTATTTGGCTTAGTCCTGTCCTTGGTGCCTGAAAGCAGAGGCTAACGCAGTGGTTGTCATGGTGACAGAGAGCCAGGCAGGGCTGTGGTAATACTGTAATGATAAAGCTCTTCTGGATGGTGCCGCAGTAAACACAGCGCCACTAGGGTCCCGTTAAGGAAGAGCACAGCACACCGCCGTGCATGCAAAAATGCCTGTAGGGCTAATATCAGCGCCGACAATCTCTCCTTGGTTATATCACTTACATTCATGCTCTTCCCAACACCTCCTCCTTTCTTGTTCTCCATCTCTTTATTGCACTCTCACTCTCTGTTGCCCTCTCCTCTGTGTGTCTCTCCCTTTGATTGGTGAGATTCACATCAATGTCTTGTCATCTCCTTCCTCTCCATTCCTTCACTCTCTCTTTTTCATTCATCCATCGAAACACAATCAATGCTCTCCACATCAACTTCCTTTCACACTTCCTCTCTCTCTCTCTCTCTCTCTCAAAAGCTCCTTCTTATTCACTTGTCTGTCTTTCTATCCGGCTCCCTCTCTTTTAAATTTATGTTGATGATCTTTCCAAATCTAATTTCAGAGTCTGGAGAGTGAGTGAGACTCTATTGGGCCTTGAAGGTCACTGGGCTGCAGGTGTCACACACTGTAGCTGCACTCTAGGGAATTTAACATATCGGTACTACAGTGTGACTCTGAATCATACATTCTGAGCATTAACATGGCTGTTCTTACCGGGAACACACATACCTTCTTGTTGCAGTGAGTGGACGAATGGAAGGGAGAGCAGAGACAAAGTGCCTTAGGAGATAAATAAGTATGAAGTGACAGATTGCTACTCCTCTTTTTATCATCTTCCTCCACCTCTTTCTTTCTCTCTGTCTCCTCGCTCTCTGCCCATCCCTCTCCATCACCTCAATGCAGTGTTCATGTAGCTACCACTCAGTATCTGCGATCAGCAAGTGTGCACACACAGCTCCTCTGCCTATAGGCTGTTTGTCTCTCGTATTGTGAGTCATGTCCGCACACTTACGCACTCACGGCAGGCACTTATGGTGGCACATGTCCTATAAGCACACTCATCAACACCTCTAAACTGCATATACATTTGATGAATAGCTTTAAGTACATTTTATTAATACTAAAGCAGTGGGAGTGCTTCACTATCTCTGCCTGACATGTTACTGCATATTTAAAAGGGGCTGACTCCTGTGATGGATTGATCAATATTGATTTGATGCTGAGATCTACAGTATAATCTACTTCTCTTGCCATCCTGTAATACTGTTTCATTTAATTACCAAAACCATGCTTGAACTATTGTTGGACTGTTGTCAATATCATATTGTGGCTTTTAGTTATAGTATGGTCAAATTAATTACAGTGTCTCCTATAGATTAAAGCTGCATTATGGTTGTTACATACAGCAGAGTCCTGCACGGTTCTGATTTTGACAAACCGCAACCGCCCGTACCCGTCATGTTCAAACCCGTATCCGACCCGTTTTCCGACGAAAAAAAATTTACAAATCCGCACCCGAACCGACCCGCTATAAATGAACCCGATATCCGACCCGAACCCGGAAGAAAATGTCATCTTAAATACAAAATGTATTGCCACGAATATACTGAACAGTGACATAGCCAAGGCAGAGCCAAATAAAAATGTTGTTAAACAGGAGCAGACAAATAATAAATTCAAAAACTATTTGTATCTGTGAGCTCGCGCGCGCCAGCACACACACACACACACTCTTGAAAAACGCATCAAGAAGGAAGCCGACAGGAGGCAGCTATACAAGTCTAAACTAAAGAACAGTTTTTAGCCTATGAACCGCAAATTAGACCCGCGATCACCCACGTCCGACCCGAACCGAACCCGTATCCGACACAGCCCAACATTTTTCACCCGTTTCGTGAAAATCTGCGGTTCACCCACGGGTCAACCGCGGGTACCCGAACCCGTGCAGGACTCTGACATACAGACCAGTGGTGACATTACAGAGTTATAACAACACAGTTTGATTTAGAAAAAAGACACAGAAACTGTAAATCAGGAGGTAGTAGTAGTAGTAGGTATTGTAGATTATCAATGTAAAGTGTTGGGACTATATTTATGCAAAATTAAGGAAGGCAGAACACCACAGAGATATTTCAATTTGTGGGTTTGTCTGTAAAAGGAGTATTGCATTGTCTTTTTTTTCCCCCCTTTTCATTGAAATTGTCAGTTTATTTATTGCTCTCAAATAATTCAACATGCCCTATCCTGTTTGCAAATTTCTAACAAAACAACTTTTGTGGTGTCACATGTTTTGTTGTCGTCCACTGAGCAGTTTTACACATCATTAGATTTTTTTTTTTGCTACTTTTACAACAAAATGTGACTTTATAGGCTCATGGGATTATCTTCTATATTATCTATTATCTATATCTTCTTGTCATATTTTCTCTGGAGTTAGGTCCAATGTACCACAATGGAAAGGTCAGGACGTCAGCATTATATGCAGGTTGTGACATTAGCTACGACATCACTTGGGCTAAATATGTCATCGATGTGCTAAATTTAGCCTAAAATGTAGTTCAGTAATATGGTAATAATTCACATGCACTGTATAGTTCAACTTGATCTGTGGTCAACAATTTCAGAACATGAGATTAGCTCCTGTCTTTGGATAGGACATCTGACATCTTTTATGATTGGTTTCTGGAATCTAACCATATTAATAATGTTTTAAATTTGATTTGAAATGAATACTTTTTCATATTTTGTACTAATGTGATAAGTCTCTAAAGTGTATTTAGAAGAGTATTTTGTCTCTGTTTGCAGAGGCTTCAATCAGCGGGTTTAAAAAGTACCACTTCATCTATAAAGTATTTTCTGTAGCTGCTTCATTTCATTTGATTTATTGATTGTGCACATATATAATGCTGATCAAAGTCACAATAAAACAGTAAAGGTGCAGTGAGAGGCAGAAAGCCGAAACAGGCTTGTTTAAAAACCTCCAGCTAATAAATACATAAATATTATAAAAGTTGTGAGATGATCCATACACATTCAAAATCTAATAATAAAAACATATATATATTTATATTGCTACTAAAATTAATGTATTAACATTGATTAACCCATTATTATGATTAATCTAATTAAAATAAATAAATGGAATAGTTATTTATAGTTGTTCTGTTGAAACTGTTGAATGTGTTAATTGCATATATATTCAGATATGTATACGTTTTGGATATTTTATCAAACCTTTGGGTGTTTTTTCTGGATTTTAGAATATATTTGTACAAGCCTACAAGCCTGTGATTAATCTGATTAAAAATGTTAACCATATGACAGCACTAATATATATATAATATATATATATATATATATATATATATATATATATATATATATATATATATATATATATATATATATATATATTTGGATTTTTTTGTGGTAGTTTATTACATTTGTGGAATGTTAGTGGATTTTAGCATACTTTGCATATTTTTTTCTCCGCATTGTATGTGCCTGTCAGTGTATTTTTGTGTATTTTGTGGGAAATTTGAGTACAAAACCCCCAGAGACAGAGCAGTCGACCAACCTAAACTGTTTTGATCATGATTAATTGAAGTTAATCAACCCTGTGATTAATCTGATTAAAAATATTAATCATTTGACAGATCTAACACACACACACACACACACACACACACACACACACACACACACACACACACACACACACACACACACACACACACACACACACACACACACACACACACACACACACACACACACATCTAATTTACACATACATAAAAACATACATATCAGTGAGCTATCATAATTGATTTCCTTAAATATTTCTTGAAGGATATCCCTGATGTGCTATTTCCAAGAGCATGTGAAAATTGGCTTCATAATTTACATCCTCTGAATGTGTACAGTGGGCATAAATACTACAAATTAGGCTTTAACAGAAAGAAATGGTTCATATATTGACATAACGTAGGGAAAACACACAGAGAACTCCCACACAGGACTCTTCCTGTCGCTCCAGTTGACAAGTCACTTTTGTGGCTGAGGCCTGTCATTTACCATTAGCCTTCAATGCCCTGATAGCTTTGCCTCTGTTTCCTCGCCTTCTCAGTCTTACTGATCATTTCTGTCATGCTTTCTGTTCCTTTTGTCTTCTTAAAAAGTCCCCTCTGCAGGACACAGTCACATCACGTTGAGGCCATCTGAACGATGAGCTATGTCAGCTTGGCGAATCTTTGCTTCGGATGCTTTACTTTGTTAGTTTTTGAAAGATGTCGAGGCCCATTTTTCACTGTTTTTTTTTTTTTTGGCACGCAGTTCTTCCTTTTTCCTGGACTGCCTCAACTTCTTTTTCCTTTTGTGTTTCTCTACGCATGGATCCACATCGTCTGGTCTCCCTCCCACCTGTCCACCCCCTCCTGTGTCTCCACCTGTGTAGCCTACATAGAAGATATGATGTGACTGCACTTTTTCCAGTGTTTTATAAACACACTTTTGTACGTGTGTTTAGTTGTACAAGTGTAAAACCAGTATCCTTCGGGTCAAAAATCATCATAGCATGAAAGACAGTAGTTCACTTTAAAGGGGATATACAGTATTGTGACCATTTTCCACAAGTTAACACAGTTTCCTGGTGTCTCAGTGACCTGTCTGCCACATGCTTTGGTCAAAATAACACGTTGATGAAGCAGCCTCTTTAACCTGGAGAATCAGGCCTTTTCAAAACACTCAGCTTTAGTTCCTCATGCATTAAGGCAAATGAGCCACAGTTGACTCCGCCCCTCTCTTCCACATTATACTGATAAAGGAAGAGGTGGTAGTTAGAAGAGGAGAAAGAAATGGAACCTGAAAAAGTTGAGGCAGTGAAAAAGAGACAAAGACGCCAATGAAATAAAATCAGTTGGAGAGAATCAAAGTGGACCAAGTGGTGAATTGGTAACACTTTATAATACCTACACACAAATGACTATGTATTAACCATTTATTACCCATTTATAAATGGGTTGTTCATTATGTATTAACCATTTGTTACCTATTTGTTAATTCTTGTAAAGGTTCATACTAGTGTAAATGTAAAATTTGATTACTTTTAACCAACAGGTGTAGTGTTTACAACTGTTTCTTTGTTTACCTGTAAATCAGATATACAAACACTACACCTGTTGGTTAAAAATAATCTAATTTTACATTTGTCTTTGGAAGACACTAGTATGAACCTTTACAACTCATTTATAAATGGGTAATAAATGGTTAATACATAATGAACAACCCATTTATAAATACATATATAAATATACATAGTCAATTGTATGTAGGTATTATAACGTGTTACCCCTGACTTTTACAGCCCTGGTGCCTTCAGGTCCTGGTCCATTAACAGTCCCAGTGCAGAGTTGGGTTCATTTTGTCTGGACCTGGGCCGGCCAGATAAGCCACGACACTTCGGTCACGGTGTCACTCACAGACCAGCCTGTCAGATCAACCTGGGTCAGACCAACTGTGGACCCGGATGCACACAAAGTGACCATCGCTCAGACACCAATGCACTGGACGCATACCAGGGCTACTGATAGAGAATAATGGTGGATCTCCGGGTCGTCTCCGAGCCGAGGTCGCTGTGACCAGTAGCTGAGCTGGTGGCGTGGGATAGGGTGGGGTATTCAAATGAATCTATGCAAGTGATGAATGAAGCATATTAAATCCACCCCCCTCTAATAACAAATGGAACTGGAGAAAAGGAGAGTGGAACCCCCCCCCCCCCCATAATTTAAGGGTATCCTCACACACAGACAACACATATCTGTGTCGTGAAAGCATTAACAAGTACATTTTGCATTACATGTCCACTTTAAATACAGATCTCACACTTCATTCACTGCTTCGTACAAACACCAGAAACCATTAATGTCTTCAGTCTAACCATTATTTTATTACTTTGACCATTAATGCCACTGTAAAGACTAACAGTAACATTAAAAGAAAATAAGTGCATGTGACTTCAGGGCAGCACTCTCCTCAATGCCCTGATTTTTTTTTTTTTATACATGCGAAGGGTTTCTAGTACTCAGCCAATGAGGGAGCATCACGAGGAGGTCCCGCTGGTGCTATCCTGCTTCCCTGGGACAAGGGGGCTGGTAAGAAGGTTGAGGTAGGAGGGTGATTGAGAACCTCAGTGTATATGTATGTGTGTGTGTGTGTGTGTGTGTGTGTGTGTGTGTGTGTGTGTGTGTGTGTGTGTGTGTTTCAAGATACAGAGGGGGAGAGCACTGCAGCAATCTGAAAAAGTAGGTCAGACACCGACTAGCAAGAAACATAGAGGAGAAAAGAGGTAGAGAAAAAGAGATGGAGGAGGTAGGGAAAAGGAGATGAGGCTGTAGAGGGTTGGCAGGAGGTGACGCCAAAAGAATGTGACCGGAGATGCAAAAAAAAAAAAAAAAAAAAAAGGAACTGATCAAAAAAAAGTTAAAAATAATTCCGTGAGAACATGCCAGATTTTGCAATGCCTGAATGTGTCCTGTCCTTAAACTGCTTCTGTAAAGTTAGGTTCAAGCAGCAATAACTTCCACATTTAGTCAAGCCTTACAGTAACATTCTGCTAATTTATCAACTAATAGTTCCATATTCAGCATTTTCTCATCTCACGGCAATATGTGCTGGATGCTGCCTTGTACTTTGTGGCTGGTGTTCCTGGAAGGTCACTTTCTCTGGCTAAATACTTGTCAGCTAATCTCCTCAATAAACACAGTTGGCTCAGAGTCTTAAGTCTTCTGCTTAGTCTGTTTCTGTCATGAAGGCACTCAGAGAAAAAATGTGTAGGCTCGCATCCAATTTTCGATTTAAAGGAAGTCTTGCAAGAGGGAGGCCTTTCAAGAAAAATAACAGAAAACTGCTTCTTCCCTATTTGCTTAGTTATAAGACAACCATTTCTACGTATGTTACTCTTGATATTGCAAGCGCATAATGCTGAAGATACACAACGACACGCACAATACACTGAGGGCACTCAGGCTTCTTATATATATGGGATCCACTCAAGTATGAATTACCTTTCTCTTTTGCTCTTCAGGCCATGTCTGTGTTTTATTATTTATTTGATAAAACACAAAGTATACTGCATCTATAAATACACTGCAGGGCAAGAAGGAATGGACCGCAACAGCAAAAAGATTGTGCAGAAACCACGCATATGCTGGTGTTATCACGCTACTGTAATTGATTCAGTGACAATTGCACGGGCTTCAGTAGGATAATAAGCTTGGGTACATATAGACAGTGAGCCCACAGATCACAAAGACAGTCAAAGCTAAGAAAATTGCCTTTTTTTTAATATAGCAAAGTAGAAGTAAACACGCTTGGAAAATAAACATGTTGAGAAAATAACAGAGATCTCAGTGGTGGAGTGGTGATATTATGTCACTTATTGTTTTTTTCGTGTTGTCCAATAAAATGTTTTGGCTCTGAACAAGCAAACATTAAACTGCAAGACACTGTAGTTAAGAAAAGATGCCAGTAGTACAAAGACAATAGGATGCTCTCAGAGGATTTAAGAGGAAAGAAGGAATGTCAACGATGCCAGCAGGGGTGCTTTAATCTACACCTGTACCTTTGCTGGTTATGATACAATAACAAGAGGAATACAGTTAAAAAGGTTAAACTCTAAGCCTAAAGTGCACCCAAGTCTGTCAAATGATGAACATTTTTAATCAGATTGATCACAGGTTTGCTTTGGATTAATTTTGATGAAAACACTTTACGTCGGTCGACTGTTCTGTATTGGCTTTTTTATGTATTTATTTATTTTTAACCCAAACTTCCTACAAAATATCAGAGGTGGTCTAAGTAGTAGAAGTACAGCTACTGGTGTGAAAAAATAAAAGTAGAAGTACTGACACAACTACTTCACTGAAGTAAAAGTAAAAAAGTATAACTTCCAACTGTAATAAAGTAAAACAGCCTTTTTTTTTGCTATGGATGAAATAATACTGATTTAAGCAGGAAAATTTTCCAAATATATATATATAAAAAATAAAGCCTTTAAAAGTGAGTTGAATTATTGGGTCATGGTACTCTTGATCCAATAATACTTAGTGAGTATGGCCAGAACATTTAGGGAAAATTCAAAAGTCATAAATAGGAGATTTTTTAAAAGCATAATTATGAGATAAAAAAAAAAATCTAAATTATGAAATAACATAACAAGGGCCAATTCCAATTCCTACCTTAACCCTCAAAACTAAGTGTTAAAGGCTATTAGTGAATTAGAAATGGGACACCCCTTAAATGTTGGCCCTGAAATTAATCAGTTGTCTCTGTAGTCCCTGAAATGAAACAACTTTATTATTATTTTTAATATTTGCACTGTTAACCCTGCCTGTTTAATTACAAGCCACAAACACAGCTATCATCCAACTGGTCCATCAATTCCAAGTTTTTGAAATTATTGTGGACTATCAGTATCAGTTAGAGCTATCAAACAAATAGTCTGTATAAATAACACGACCATATTCACTTGTCACCGCATACCACGGCTCAATGAAAGGTAAACACCGGCTATAACTATCGTTAGATAACTCTCTGGCTACGGGAGATGACATTAGCCCGGTCATTTTATACCATTATCGGCACAAACATGTTATATAGGCTGTTATCTTGATAAAAACAACTACATTACCACCGCGAAAAATGACCGTTTTTGTAACGTTAGCTAACTTAAACGATAGCTAGCTTGTCCGCACCAGCTGCTATTGACAAAATATCGTAAAATAAAACATACACGTTATACAACAATGAGGTACATAATCCATAAAATTGACCTAAACTAAGATAATACACTGATTTTCGTAATTTTTATATCTCCATTAACAAACAAATCTCAATATTGAGGGTTATACAACCCTCGAACTTGCCCCTCAACTTAAATCTACAGCATTTACACTTAGCAGGGGCGCGCATTTTGAAATTAAGGGTTAAGGGAGGAATTGTAATTCACCCCCAAACCATGAATATACAAAAGAATAAATGTAGAATAACTGTCCACTGTAAAAGTAAAAGTAATTCTACGTTTATAGAAGTAGTCAAACTAACTGCACATCCATTTCTTGGACACAATCCTGTAATACTAACAGGCTGATTCAGCAGCAGCGACACGATTAATATGCTTCTTAACTGTCAAAATGTTGGTATTTTTTCACCACACACAGGGTTAAACTCAACTATCTAAACAGCAGTAAAAGTGTTCAGGAGAAAACAGGAAGGTGTTGTGACAGGGAGTCAGTCAGTCCTGTCCAGTGTTCCAGGTTTCTTCTAAACTCAGAACCGTGTTGGCAGAAAACCAAGACAAGCAGTTTTGCAGCAGTACACCATAAATACATCAGTTTAGACACCACAGCAGTATCGTTTATTTCACAGCCTGATTTGACCTCAGTCTCAAAACCTGAAACACCTACATATTATTAGTCAAGTTAAGGGGTGCAAGTTTGTGTTCTGAAACTGTCCGGTAAAAAAAATATTTCTCTCAATATTGAACAAAATGCAGGTTGTTCTTGTCATGTTTGATTGAAATGCAAAATGATTGAGCTTCCTTTTGCTTGTTTTGTGACCAAATATAATGTACATATACATTTGGAATGGAATCACTTTGTAAAAATGACCCATAATTATGACCAAATTCACAATACACCACAAATCAGGGGTGTCAAAGTCATTTCTTGTAGCCCAATTGGATCACTAGTGGGCTGGACCAGTAAAGTAATAACATTATAACCATTAAATAATGACAACTTGTTCTCTTTGTTTTAGTGTGATAAAAAAAAAATTAAATACTTAAAACTATCCTTTAACATAAAACATGTGATATAACCTGAAAACATTTAATTTGTGAGAAAAATAAGTGCACTTTTAACAATATTATGCCTCAACTTATTATCTGTACATGTGTTGTATGCACAATGTTACACTAACATTTGGTAACTAGCATAATATTGTTAAATATTTAAATTTTAGGTCTAAAATAATAATAATTAAAAAAAAATCAATTTGTCATTTGCCCAGGTCATTGTTCTTCTTGATAAGTCTTTGAGGATCAACTGGACTATAGTTTCATTTCAAAAGAACAAAATGAGTCCAGTGGAACCTAGAAAAAAATGAGTTGTCACTGTTCATAGATTATTATGTGATTATTCTACTTCTTCTTGTTTTAAAAACCAAACAAAAACAACAAACAAATATATTTGTCTGTATGTGGAAGATGAACTAACATGTGTTCAACACCTTGATTTTTAAGAGCTTTGGTACAATTTTTGCACTTCATAAATTCATCATGTGAGCCAGATTTATCCTTTTAGTGGATCACATGTTTAGATGCATATGATATATCCATCGTTAGTCCATCTCATATGAAATGTGAAGTTTAATGGATGAATTAATGATCCTGTTTTATCGTTATTCTGAATATGGTAGCTGTTCCAAAGAGATGTGGAGAAGAATACTTGATAAATAACAACAAATAAATGCATTTAGTCACAGTTAGTTATATTGTTCACATTTGCCATCAGTTAAACAGATCGTAGTATCTTCTAGTGTTGAGTTCTTTGTCGTTTCACTACAACTATCGGAATACTACAAAGACATGCTTTGTGTTCAACATTTCCTCGAAATAGAGTAATTTGGTGACCTAATAAGTCCAATCACTGGGTTGTGACCCTGCCTTTATGAATGGTTGTTCTGTTCTGTAATGTTATCTTCAAAAGAGAATGTATGACAACAAGCATGTGGTACATTCTTTTGCTCTGAAGATGATGTTGTGTAGAACAGAGCAAGAATTCGCAAAACAAGACCCCGAATAAAAGATTATGTCTGTTATATTCTATATGTCATACCGTGAACTGAATGAAATTAACCAGAACACCGAAAGTTCAAAACAAGTAACAATAAACTGTAACTGATTCATCTATTTTAAGATGATCAGAAAATGGAAAACATGTTGAAGTTCATTCTTGTTGTTCAGTTGTAACCATGACTTAATAGGTCACAAAGTTGTTTGTTCATTTGCTCCAACAATGGGGTAGTCTTTAGAATATAGTAACCATTCACAGTGACCAGGTTGTGACCCAGTCTTTATGAATGACTGCGTTATTTCTTCAGCAAGAGAAAATAATACACAACTTTGTGGTTAATGGCATCATCGGTATAACCGAACTAAGCTTCCTTTGTTTTACATTTCGCCTCAAGACTAAAATATAACTGGTTATTGATGGTAAACTTCATCAATAGTCTTCTTGCTTACTGTACACCTTGCACATTGTATGATGTGGGCAGCATTTTTAATAGCTTTTTTATAGTCTTAATTGTATTCACAGTTATTTAGAACTGTCTGACTAATTTGATTTGTCCTTGTTGATTTAAACATATCATTACAAGTAATATAGTATAAGTCATTTTTGGGAGGTATAAAAGTATTGTATTTTTCAGTTTTCACATTGGTCTGACAGTTTTTAGAAATATAATAATGAAAAGTGTTGACCATGGCCTATGATAACATCTCATAATTCAATTAATTAATTTATAATATACATCATTTTTCCAGTTTGCTGAAAAATAACTGTTTGGAACATAAGAGGTTTCTGATGCAAACAATTGTAAAGTATTTTTTATCGTTTTGAGAAGGTAAAAGTGTGAATTAAAAGACAATGTGGTGCTGTTAAAATTGCAAGACCATTATGTTAAAATAACAGCATATTTCCTTTTTTTTTGGATAAAAAAGTAATAAAAATGCAAAATTGAACAATTTAACTGCTAATCTGTTTGTCTGTTTACATCAGCTGTTAATACTCCTGAGTAGTTTCTCATATAGCAATATATATCGCAAGGTTAAAAAAAATCGCAATGTCCATTTTTTTCTAATATCATTTCAAAGGATTGTTCTGGCAACCACAGCTTACAGTTTTTTTTTCTGTAAAAACAACAGGACTTTTTTTCAGTGCAGTGATCATTTGACTGAAACATTAAAAGATCAGTTTTTTTACTCTTTGTAACCTTTTCCTGATCTTCTCTTCTTTTTTCCCCTCTTCCTCCTTCTTCTCTTTTGTGTTTTCTTACAGTATGTGGCATTCGGCTCCCTATTCTTCATCCTCATCTCCATCTCCACTTTTTGCATGGAGACGCATGAGGCCTTTAACACAATTGTCAACAGGACGGAGAACGTCACGGTGGGCAACATGACCCGTGAGGAGATTGTATACGAAGTGGTGACTGACAGTTGGCTCACATACGTAGAAGGCGTCTGCGTCATTTGGTTCACCATCGAAGTCTTGCTGCGAGTCACCTTCTGCCCCGACAAACTGGAATTCTTCAAAAGCACCCTCAACATCATCGACTTTGTCGCCATCCTTCCCTTTTATTTGGAGGTGGGCCTGAGCGGTCTGTCCTCCAAAGCTGCCAAGGATGTCCTGGGGTTCCTGCGCGTGGTCCGATTTGTCCGTATCCTCCGAATCTTCAAGCTTACCCGACACTTTGTGGGTCTCCGAGTCCTTGGCCACACTCTTCGTGCTAGCACCAACGAATTCCTCTTACTCATCATCTTCTTAGCTCTCGGTGTCCTCATCTTTGCCACTATGATCTACTACGCTGAACGAATTGGCGCCGATCCAGACGACCCGACAGCCAGCGCCCACACCAACTTCAAAAACATCCCCATTGGATTTTGGTGGGCCGTTGTAACCATGACCACACTGGGCTACGGAGACATGTACCCGGAGACGTGGTCAGGGATGCTGGTGGGGGCGTTGTGTGCCTTGGCTGGTGTGCTGACCATTGCTATGCCTGTACCTGTAATTGTCAACAACTTCGGCATGTACTACTCTCTGGCCATGGCCAAACAAAAGCTGCCCAAAAAGAAGAACAAACATATCCCCCGAGCTCCCCAACCAGGGTCCCCAAACTACTGCAAGCCAGATGCGCTGGCAATGGCTACTGCATCACCACAAAGAATCTTGGGAAATGTCCTAGGTGGTGTGATGGGGTCTGGAGGCATAGGGGGTGACTGTCCTCTGGCCCAAGAAGAAATTATAGAGATCAACAGAGGTGAGATCTTTCTTTTTTTTCTCTTTGATTCCTGTTCTTTTCAGAGTTTTTGGTTTGCATCAGATTTGATTCAAGCTGATTTGTCCGCTTCATAAGAAAAAGCATACATTACCACAGTGATAATTCAAGGGGTCATGATGAGGCGGGTTAGTGTCAGGAGAAAGAAGTGGGAGGACCATCAAGAAATGATGCATAGTTGATTCTGGATCCACCCTGGAGAAATCACTGGCCCATCAGATCTCATGTGTAATTTATGATCAAGTGGTAGGTCCACAGTTGCCTAAAGGCACCCATCTGTCAGTGAAAAACAAACACGATGGACGGAAAATGAACTCAATTATCTATTAAAACAGCTTAATGCATCTCAATTTGGGCTGACTTCACACATTTTCTCTCTGGCAGGACCACGAAGAACTCAGGGGTAATTTGTTCTTTGTTTGCTTTCAACTCTGGTTCCTCAGTCACATATACTGTAGCAGTAATGCACCTTTAATGCATTATATGACTGCCTTAGTCATCCTTAAGAAAACAAATATCTAACCACAAAATAGTGGTTTCAGCAGGGCTTTTATTCTAACCTACAGTACTACGCTTCCTTACTGTTGAAAAAGGAGTTTTGAATGTTTTTCTTTTTCTTGTTATATATATTTTTAAATATGTTACTATCCAAATTACTCTAAAGTACTTTAACAAACAAAAAAACACAGCAAAATATTGTAACAGTACGGACAAAATATATTGATTTTTGTTTTAGTTCTTGGTATTTGAGTAAACCATTCAATTAATCCATTAAAGACATGATTTGCTAAAAATATCTCAATTAAAATCTACACCACAAGACAAAAGATTCACACATACCATCATTTTCTTACATTTTTTTTATTTGTCATTTCTTAGTACAGGTACAAATTAAATAAAATAGTGTACTCCTAGGTTAAAAGTGTAAAATCAGGGATTATAGACAAAAATAAGAAATCACTTATAGTAAGACAAAACATATTAAAATAGGGATAAAATAAAATGTAAAATGATTAAAATGTTAATCAGATAAATCACGGGGTTGCCTATGGATTAATTTAATTTAATCATGATCTAAACACTTTATGTTGATCGACTGTTCTGTCTGAAGTTTTTTTTTTTTACTTAAATTTCCCACAAAATACACTAAGAAACAAAAATGTGGATAAAAGAAATATAGAAAGAATGCTAAAATCCACTAAAAAACAAACTATAAAACAATGAATTAATAATTAAAAGTTGTCATATACTCAAACATGTGAAAATACGACTTGTGTTTGTGTTACTGTACAATGACTGACTTTTATCCATAGGGGAAGTGGGACCCCATCACAGTTCAGAATTAGCTTCCTCTTTCACTTCTCCGTGCATACAGAATTGAAGGACAATGTTGGTGTTCTGTCAAAATGGGAACCCCCATCAAAATGAGCTACCAGCAGCCAAAATTGACAATAATGTCTACAAATTCACATTATTCTGTCAAAATATGTTATTTTGCATTTTGAAACATTATCATTGATATTAAATAATGTTTCCATTATAGGTGCACTTTTTAAAAATATACTGTATTAATTTAGATATATTTAATATTGTATATAGATTTAGTGACTCAAAAGGTAGGCTATTGTTTAGGTCCGTTGAACAGATGTGAACAATAACACCCAGGCAACTCATGTGCATAGCATTCATATCATACAAAACTTACTTAACACTTACTCCCGTCAATATCCAATCTATCCTACGCATATGATTGCTTATATACTTACTGGTCAAAAGCAAGATAAAAATATAGCCTACTTTCAAACTATTACTTACGTCCAGTGTCTAAGTTAATTGCACATCTGGCTGGGGATGCCTCCATTGCAGAGGTGGACAAAGTACTCACATTATGTACTTAAGTAGAAGTACAGCTACTGATGTGAAACAATACTCTAGAAGTACTGATTCAACTCCTTTACTTAAGTAAAAGTAAAAAAGTACAATGTCACAAGTGTAATAAAGTTCAAAAGTAAACGTAGTAAAAGTAGAGTAAAAAAAATGTCTCTATATTTTTTTTGCCATGAATGCAATAATACTTATTTAACCAGGAAAAATCTGAAAAGTTTCAAAAGTATCTAAAACAAAGCATTTAAAAGTGAGTTACTGGGTAGATAATGTGTTTGATAGGGTCACTGTGCTCAGTTTTGTGGGTATAGGCAGGGGAATTTAGGAAAAACTGGGAAAAAAAAGGCACAATTGAGATAAAAAGTCATCATGAGATTTGAAAAAAATTACAAATGAGATTTAAAAAATGCTGAATTTTAAGAGAAAAAGTCAAAATTGTGAGATAATAGTCATATAACTATAATATATATAAAGTTACAGTTTCTCTCCTCCACTGATCTGGTGACTTATTTTTCATACTATCACATCTGTTTCATTTGAAAAAGTAATGAGTCTATTCTGAGAATGTAATGAGTATAAAGTACAGATATTTATGCAAAAATGTAGGGAGTAAAAGTAAAAAGTTGCCAGAAACCCCTTCATTCTTCTTCATTCTATGTGCTGCAGTACTGAGTTCATAAAATATATATACAGTCATTTTATTTCATCACTTTCCATGTTATAGTAAAGAGGAACTGGAAGCATTTCCTAAGTAACATTAGGGTGTTTGACTTTTGACTTTCTTTTATTGTCATTGCTCAAAAAAACACTACAGTGAAATTCTGGCAGCTAAACGTCGTTGCTTGGCTCCGGTTAAGAATAAACATGGAAGTTGTGTGGCATTTATAAAATAGACATATAATCTATATATATATATATATATATATATATATATATATATATATATATATATATATATAGTGAAATATAATGAAACTGCAGTCGAGAATAAGTGTTAAACTGGGATGTAAGTAACAGAATGAACTGAACTGTTAACTGAACTGTTAAAACAAGTATTCAGAGAATGTCTAATCTCGCCCATTCTTAAATTAGAGTCAATAATATGATTTTGGCCGTTCTGTGAAATTTGACCTTGACCTTTGGCCTTTTGCAATATTGATAATTTCATTATATGTATATATGCATCAGTATATACATATCCAGTATTGATTACGTTATAGCGTGGTCTTTCTATCCTTGACACACACAGTGTTACAGAAGTTAATTTTGCAATATGTCACCTTTAACCTCCAGAGATCTCAAAAACTATTTGTCGTAGGTGATAGCACCAATTATGAGAGTTGTAGAAATCTTCATTCTGCATCGTTTGGTACCAATCTGAAAGTTATGTGACCTTCCGTTCTTGAGTTATAACTGATAATATGATTTTGACCTTTGACCTTTAATCAAATGGATAATTGCATCTGATGTGCCTTAGTTATATGTATGTGCCCATGTAAGTTCATGGTGATATCTCAAGTATTCATTGAGTTATAGCATGATATGTTTCTGTGGACACACACACACACACACACACACACACATACACACACACACACACACACACACACACACAAGGTGATTACAATAATCTCTCCCAACTAATGTTCTATTGGTTGGTTGGTTAAGCTAATATTAATTCCTGACTGTACCTTTAGGGTTTCCTCTGATATAAATGAAAACTTTTATGAGGTGTTTCCAATCTTTATAATTAACACTTCATTTGTCAGTTCTTTTTCTGTTTAGTTCAGTTCAGGAAAAAAGTGACTAAAATCACTTTTTATGTCAACACACATTTGAACATGACACTATTAAGATCCTTTAAATCCTGATAAGGGGTGTTAGAATATATCAGTTCTGCAATGTATTGTGATATTTAATTTCATGATACTGTATCAATATTAATATCAAAAAGTACTGTATGGATATTTTTTGGTAATCAACTACAGATATGGTGGGGGTTCATTTTTTCTTTTATTGTCTATGTCTTATTTGTTATTATAATGGTGTAAATAATGGTTATTTGATGCATCCTAAAACCACTTTTTTACTGTTTGAGAGGCAGCTGTTAGTTCATTTGTTGGAACAAACAAAATTAATGTCATGGTGTTAGTTATGGACTAATGGAAAAATGAACATTTAAGTTTTAACACAGGAACATTTTTGATATAGCATCAGGTCCTGTTGTGATCAAATAAAAATGTGCTTCATATTTGAGCCTATTTCTGGTAGAATTAAATTCTTCTAGGAAATAATCATTTAAGAAAAAGAATCAAACCAAAAACATTTCTTTTTAACAGTATCATGATACATGGAATCATGATACTAGTATTATGATTTGTATTATATCACCTGATTCTTGCCATTACACACCCCTAATCCTGAAATAACCCAAGTACAGTAAAACAGTGACTGTGGACAACTGCACTAATCATTGTATTTATGTCAAATAAAATTGAATTAATTAAGTCAAATAAAAGGAATAAAGTCCACTCTGAGCCCTCACTAAACAGAATAATTATTGTTAATGTACATTCAGACTCTATTACTGACTGTTTGGACTTGGAAATTAGTTCTATGGTGCCATGACAGCAGCGTTAAGTATATTCAAATGGTTTAATTCCTGATAACACTGATGATCACACATCATGAATCTTTTAACTCACTACAGGGGGAATATAGCATCATATGAACATTACTGGAAAGGTTTGATACAATAGAAGTGAATAAATGAATATATATATATATATATATATATATATATATATATATATATATATATATATATATATATATATATATATATATATATATATATATATATATATATATATATAGGGATTTTAACACTCATCAAATTAAATTCAGTAGATCTTTCTATTGTAAACAAAAGTATAAAATAAAATAAAATTAAATAAAACTCCTACAAACGACTACACAGCCCATCAAATAGGAATAAATAAATGAAATTAAATAAAACTTCCACAAGGAGTATCCAGCCCAGGAAATGGAAAACAAAAAATAAAATAAAAAACCAAACTAAACTAAACTAAACTAAACTAAACTAAACTAAACTAAACTAAACTAAACTAAACTAAACTAAAATCAAATCAAATCAAATCAAATCAAATCAAATCAAATAAAACTCCCAGAAGGCATAGGGAATGGAAAATAAATAAAGTAAAATAAAAATAGAAAATAGGAATAGAAAAAGAAAATGGAAAATAACCTCCAATAAAAACAGGTGTTTGTCATAAGACTCATATTTCTCTGCTCTCTCTCTCTCTCTCTCTCTCTCTCTCTCTCTCTCTCTCTCTCTCTCTCTCTCTCTCTCTCTCTCTCTCTCCACCCCACGTTTCCCCCAGATTCTAAGCAGAACGGTGATGCAGCCTCGGCCGCTCTGGCCAATGAGGACTGCCCCACCATCGACCAGGTGCTCAGTCCAGACGAGAGGAGCCCTATTGGGCGAGGGCCTACCCGGGAACGCTATCAGCAGGACCGTGCCTGCTTCCTGCTCAACACCAGGGAATTCCGTGCCACAGATGGGAATGTGCGGAAAGGTACGTTTCACACCGGGAGGCGGATATATAATCTAAACATGGACATCTTATATAACAGGCTCACACACCAGGCACAGTAAACACATTTGTATGTTAGGTGGATAGTTACAGAGAAACACATGTAGGATTTAAGCTCAGATTCATTCAGAACAGTCAGGATGGATGGGAGAACACACACGGAATGAAGTTTGGATGCATCAGCCATAAACATATAAGGCTCCAAATCACAGCTAGCACCAAAACACACAGTCGTCCAGTTCCACACACACACACACACACACACACTCAGTACTCTGACCTCTTCTGCTCTGCTCTATCTGTTTCCACCTCTCCACACTCATGTTGTCTGTGTCTCCATCACCGCTTGATCTATTTTATTTCTTCTGTCGGACAAGTTTTTCTGTCGGTCTACTTCTCTCCTTTTGTTCCTTTTCTCTTCTCACTGCCTCGGTCACGTCTGCCATCTTTCCGTGGTGTCTGTGAATTTTGTTCCGTGTCCCATAATGTCACATTCATTCATGCTCATAAATGATCTCTGTCTTTCTCTGTCTTCTGGGCTCAGACAGTTGACCATGCATTAATTTACTTCTCGTCACTTCTGTTTCTCCCTCTCTGTTTCTCTCTTTCTCTCTCTCCTGCCTTGCATTGTCCTTTTTTTTGTTTTGCCTTGTCTCCTTTTCCCCCATGTAATGACCTTCCTTCCTTCCTTCCTTCCTTCCTACCTCCCTCCCTCACCGGTCCTACATTCCCCCCCACTCCTGGCTGCCCCCCCCCCCTTCCTCCCTCCTCTTTTCCTTTGTGCTACATGTGAACCCCCCCCCCCCCTCCCCCCATTTTGCTTTTCTTTGTCGTTTCTTTTTCTTTCCTAAAACCCCATATGCATCATCTTTGTGCTCATGAAAACCTAACACCTTGATTCATTTTTACTACTCTAATCCAACCACCACCACCACTACCGCCAAAACCTGCACCAACCAAAAACACTCCCTCACACTCCCCCCAAACTTCCAACAACCCCCTGTTGACAACAAACTAGAGGCAGCAGCCCTGGCACCCAGCCCAGACTCCCCTCTGACTGAGGATTGGTATAAGATGGAAGGGTCTCTGTTACAGCAGGACCTCAATGCAAACTCCACCTCCTCCTGGATCAAACCATAGACCAGAGGTAACACTGAAACAAAAGTTAAAGCAAGGAGCTTGTAGTCTAGTTGAAAAGCTCCTGTAAAAAAAAAAAAAAAGAAAAGTTGATCTGGCTTTCCATGAACTAGCATGTTTTAACACCACTGCACTTAAACACAGCCACAGATACACACGTTAAGCATGACACACATCACCATCTTCACATTGTTGTCTCTACGTGTTTGGTATCACCTATAAAGAGTCTTCTCAGTGTCATTTTCAGCTAAGGTTAGGTAGAACCTTGCAGTAAATATATGTATATAGTATATTAGCCCTTTCATGCATACTGTTCACTACAGTGGACAGTTATTCTACAGCTGTTCTCTTGTATATTCATCAGTTTTGTTGTTTTAGTTGCATATCTACTAACACAGTAAACACTTATGCACTGTCCCATTCATACTGTTACTGTAACTATGCTGTTCTTGATAAATCTGATCTACAGTGACATGGTTTAGGCTAAATCAGGGGTGGCCAACCCTGGTCCTCAAGAGCTACAATCCAGCATGTTTTATATGTACCCCTGTCGAGCTGCATTTTGTAATAAACATCCAAAATGTAATAACTTTTTCATTTCATTTTGTAATAAACTGCCGCATTTTGTAATAAATGTGGCCACATTATGTAATAATTTATTCCATTTTGTAGCAGCAGGACGCTGTGGTGGTGTAGCATTAAAACTCAAGGAGCTGTTTGGGAAAATTTCCAAGTGGTTTATGTCTTGGCTGGGAATAAGACATATTAGACATGGACAATTTGAAATTACGGATATATTTTGGAAATAGAAATTTTGTTATTTGTTTAGCTGTTGGAGGCAATTTCATATTTGTTTAAAATGAATCTTAGTGGATAAATTATCTGGTCACAGCAGCTCTATAAACAAGCAGAAGACACTTTGTTTAACCTCTTAAGCCCCAAGGGTGTTTTCTGGCAAATTCCGCCTAAAGTGCACGCCCAAATTAAAGTAAAATACAATTAACAAACAATAAACTATGCTTTACAGTTGTTGTTATATAATGCACCATGTTATTAAATTTTCTGGAGAATAAATAGTTGCAAGAGCATTTATAATAATCTTCTCAAAATGAAATAACTTATTACATAATGTGTTGGGGCAGTTTATTACAAAATGTGGCTTTATTACAAAATTAAATGAAAAAGTTATTACATTTTGGACGTTTATTACCAAATGCACCATTATTACAAAGTACGGCTCAACAATCCCTCATCCAGAATGATAATCATTATCATTCTTCTGCAGAATTTGATCATTTGAATCAGGTGTGTTGGAAGAAGGACACATCTAAAACCTGCTGGGTTGTGGCTCTCGAGGACCAGGGTTGGCCACCATGATTTTTTTTTTTTTCACATGACCTCCATAAAGTGAATTATAGCTAGTGTTATAGTCTGTTAAAATGTGAGAAAACAGCATTAAAAATGTTGTTATTATATTATATTATATCACTTTTTGTTATTAGGTTTTAAATACACTGTTACAACCCAAAATGTAATAAAGCCAATAACGTAATCACATTTTGCCAACATACTTCATGCTGGAAATGCAGAGGTTAACAGATTAGAATATATCCAGTCATTGTTATGTGTTGCTACATAACTGGACAGAGGTGAGAAGAAATATGAACAGTAAAATAGTAAAGTACATTGCAAATATGACTCTATTGAAGTCATCTGTGCTACATTATCCCTCCCAATAACCAGCCAATAATGTAGGCAGACAGAAGATTTGGTCAACATTCTTTTTAAGAGGCAATATTTAGATATTTTCTAACATGAATGTAAAAATAAAATAAAAGTAAAACACATTTTGTTACATTATTGGCATAGTTATTACATTATCAAAGTTTTTTTTAGTGTAAGACCAATAACATAATAATAACCTTCCAATAATAATACCTTATTACATTATTGGCAGTTATTACATTTTGGGTTTTAACATACACACAAATTAAATGCATGCTGTCCTGGTCAGTGGACATTTTTATAACTCCTTAAAAAATGTATCACATTGTTTCATTTTTTATTTTTTATTTTTTATTTTTTTTACACCTAAAGAGGAATAGAAAAACTCAGGAAAATGATCTTGACTAAAGGTTGTCATGATTAATGCATGAAAGGGTTAGTATTTGGATGGAAAATGCTTATAGTTGTGAAATCAGCCCAACATTGTAAGTTAAATTGTGTTTTATTACAGTTTATGAACTCTGCAGCATTGTTAAAATTAACCATTTATTTACACAAAAGATTTCTTAATGTTCAAGATGTCAAAAGAAACAAACAAAACAAACAAACAAACAAAAAAAAAAATTGGAAAGAAAATGATAGTGCCTTGATAATGAAGAACAGTGTACACGTTTTGGTGTGTACTTGTGTGTGTATGTGTCTGTGCGAGGGTATAACACTTGCAATGCAGTCATAAAGTGCGAGTCCATGTGGGCAAACACTTCCAGCAGCTCAGCTGAAAAAGAACCCAGTTGTCATGTCCTGTGTCAATAACTGATGAAAAAAAAGAGAGAGAGAGAGAGAAAAAAAAAAAAAGAAAACACTGAAGAAGATTGAAGGAACAGCGGGTCACATTGTTGTCTGATGTGCCTCTGTGTTGTTGTTGTCTCTCTCTTCAGGTTGTGTCATATCACGCGTGTGTATGTGGGCTTTTTCATTCTTACATGTTATACACTGTGTCTCTGTCCTCTCAAAGCCGTCTGAGTGTTGTGTTTGTGTTGTCGTGTGTGGCTTATTTTGGTCCCCCCCCCCCCCCCCCCCCTTCTACTGTGTTTACTCGTGTTACTCTCTACCCCAAAGACCTACACCTTGGCAAAGAAAAGTATTCTGTACTTCAGGATGTTTTAAAAATTTGTGTACAATTATATATTATGTGGACAGTGATACTTACAGGCTGCAGTTGAGTTCAGGTGGAAACAGGTGCATACTGACTTTCATACAGAGGTGGAAAGTAACGAAGTAAAAGTACTTCATTACTGTACTTAAGTAGATTTTTTAGGTATCTGTACTTTACTTGAGTGTTTATTTTTCTGGCAATTTTTTTTTTTTTTTTTTTTTAACTTTTTTTTACTATCTATACTTTATACTCATTACATTCTCAGAATAGATGAGTTACTTTTTCAAACTAAACAGATGTGACAATATGAAATATAAGTCACCAGAGGAAAAATCAGTGGAGGAGAGAAACTGTGACTTTATATATTATAGTTATATGACTATTATCTCACAATTTAGATTTTTTTTCTCTTAAAATTCTCCATTTTTTAACCCTCATTTGTAATTTTTTTCAAATCTCATGATGACTTTTTATCTCAATTGTGCCTTTTATTTTTCAGTTTTTCCTAAATTCCCTGCCCATACCCACAAAACTGAGTACAGTGACCCTATCAAACACATTATCTACACAGTAACTCACTTTTAAATGCTTTGTTTTAGGTACTTTTGAAAGTTAAATATTATTGCGTTTCATGGCGAAAAAAACAAAACAAAAAAACTTTTACTACTTTTACTTTTGTACTATATTACACTAGTGAAATTGTACTTAAAAAAAAAAACTTTTACTTAAGTAAAGGAGTTGAATCAGAACTTTTTTTTTTCCAGAGTATTGTTTCACACCAGTAGCTGTACTTCTACTTAAGTGCAGAATGTGTGTACTTTGTCCACCTCTGTTTTCATATATATGTATATATTAGGGCTGTCATATTAACATTTTAATCAGATTAATCACAGGCTTATAGGGACTCATTTTGATTTATCATGATTAAATATTCCTTCGAAATCTATATTAATTGCGTTTAATTTAGCATGAACAAACAGACTGAAGAAAGAAGGGAATATTATCTGCACTTAACATGTTTGTCCAAGCTTTATGATGCATTAGCCTAGTGCTAGCAGAATCCCAGACTAATGTAAGCTTCACGTTAATGTGGTATTTTAAGCCAGAAGTGTTTCTCTGAAAACACACTTTATGTCGGTCGACTTGTTCTGTGTCGGGTATTTTTTGTACTCAAATTTCCCACAAAATACACAAAAATATACTAATAAACACAAAAAATGCAATGAAAAAAATATAACAAAACATGCTAAAATTCACATACAACTGTTACATTTAATTGTGTTAAAATTTGTGATCAGATTAAACATGATGATGGATTAATCTGCGTTAATTCATTCATTTTGACAGCCCTAATATAAATATATAGTGTCTTATGTAAAATTCGCCGTCACACCTGATAGATTGTCCTGTTTTTACCAGTAAGTGCAGTGATGTAACAGAAACATCATTTTTCCAAGGCCAAAGGTCACTTGGGTTAGTGGAGCCATGACGGTCAAGGGATAGTACCTCTTGAAACATGCCACGCTGAAAACAAGCAACTGTAAAGAATGCCATTGTACCTTGACTTTTAAATCAGTTACTGTGATGCTGATTTAGAAACAATATTCTTGTGCTGTTAGCGTGTAATGGATCTGAAATACTATTCCCTCGACCATGTAACTGTGCTTTCAGTACCTAGTGTAGTCCAAAGTTCAGGTCCTTTTTGTGCTCTCACTGTGGAGTCTTGGATAGATACCCAAAGGATTTTAAGCTGCACTTGGTGACTGAAACACTTACAAACTTAGTGACCAGACAAAAAGACAGACATTTGCTTTGGCAGATTTGATTGAAAAGGTGCCACATTCTGTCTAAGGTAAGCAAAGACTTGAGTCTCTCAAGCCATTCATTTAAAGGTATCTGACGTTGCTTCAGTTTCAATTGTTCTTCTGTATAAACTGCAGTTTAATTGCTATAAAATCCCTCTTTAAAGCAAATCAGGAGTCTGTGGAAGAAAAAAAATGAGGGCAGGAGTCACTAGGGTGACGCTGTAGGAGAAAATTCTGCACCACTTAATCAGGGTTTTGGGCTCAGACAAAAGAGGTTGTGTGCAGTAATTCATACATTGCAGTTGGGGATCTGTAATGTTACTGAGGTAATCTGTATCAGTACTTACATTAAAGCTTTATGCACAAGAGAAATGGATTGTACTTACAGAAAATTCCATATAAATTGGAGTCTTTTTCTTCTTACGTGACTGTAACTAGAGTCTCTAAGATCAGTTGCAGATTTCTTATGTCCATAAATTAAAAATGCAATAAAAGATCATATAGACGATGTTCTTTAATGAAACATCAGCAGGTTCTCCATGTTTTTAAAGAGGGATTACCACGCTGTCTAAAAGTCATTCTTGTGTGCTTCACTTGTGATTTATTTCATAGATACATGCATAAGATGTCTTTGCCAACTTATTAGCTTGTCTTCTCTTGACTCGTTGGCCTTTTGACTTCCTATGCACCAAATGCAATAATGCATGGCTCACTAAGGTCAAACGGTCAATCACCTTTTGATTGTCCCACTCCAAATCACCCCCTTAAATCTTCCTCCAGGATCTCAGACTTGTTGGTTTCTGTGTCTCCTCCTCTTCTTCCCTCCCTTTATACTCTTTCTTCAGTTTGTTAGTCTTACAAGTTATTCAGTATATGTATGTTTTGTTGTTGTTGTTTTTTTTTAAATGAATTTTTCAGATTTATTGTGGGGCTTGTTTTTTTTTTTTGTTTTTGTTTCTTGGTTGTTGTTTTTTTTACACTCTGTGTGCACTTTCTTTCAGTATTTTGTGAAGTGTAAATGTAGTGATTTGTAGATTTTTTTTGGTGTGTGTTTTGTAATGTGAACACTTCTTTTAAACGTGCAAAGAAGTAGGTTATATTTCATTTGCGTTAATATGTTTTGCTGTTGTCTGTGGTTATTGTCTTTTTTTTAATGGCTTTGAGTTTTGTGCGGCAGTTTTTTCTTCTGTCAGTTTGACTTCCCCTTATGTTCCTCCTGTGTTCTCATTTGAGTTTTAATGTGCTGTTTTCTAAATTGAAAAAAAAAATGAGGTAAAAAACTCATACCAAACACTTCATTGATAGAGATTCTAATTATTTTCAACAACGTCCACCACTCTTTAATGTATGTGTCATGGAAACAGACAGATGTACTGTGAATATATATTTTAAAGAATGCCTGACTATGTAAGCTTCATTAGTTTTGATCTAAATATAGATATTAATGGAACCAAAATTGCAATGTTGTTGAAAATATCAATATATTTTTACCAACAAGTACAACCTGTGCTCTTGCCAAATAATTACTTATATCCATTGTCTTTAGTAGATTGTTTCAGGATATAAACAAGAATGCATCTCTAAATTGAACATTTAAAACCGTTATTGTGTTCAGTAATTAATGTGAAGTTGTATTTTATGTGCTAACACTTGTCATTGTATTTTTTGAATCATATACAGTATGTAAAACCTGTTTTCCATTATCATGCATGCTCTAAAGTATATAATAATACCACTGCTTTCACTACTATGTTGTTTCATCACAACAATCTGCAAATATTTTCAGATTTTTACCTTCTCTAAAGAATACACTAAAGTAATTTACATGTATGTACTGCGTGCACATACAATAAATATGTATGTATATGCGTGAGATGTATATATATATGAAATATTAAACTGATTTGGATTTAATGATCACAGCTGACAAGTCTGTATGCCCTAGATAGAGTTAACTCAAGGATGCAGGATACAGTGACATGTCATCTAATGTTCCCCAAAGATGTCCCAGGTACTGCACATACTGAATAAATTTACTGTGGCTTTAGAAATGACCATAAAGAGATCAATGCATCTCATTATAAGTAACAGGAAATCATACTGTCTTTAACAGGCAATTGATCCCATGTAAGAATGATACAGCATGTGGCTGTGCTAAGTATAGCGTCTGAACAGTCAGCGTTTCTCTGCTGTCTATGTACATACATACATACATTCTTTAGTTTCATAGACGTTAAGTCTTATTTCATCTGTTTTTCCTTTCATGGTAACTTCTGTGGTAAAGAATCTGCTCAGAATATTTGCAGTTTTTTTTCTGTCTCTATTCCTTTGTGTTGTCCCTCTTCATAACCGTCTCCTTCTGTGATTAACACTCATTCTCCATCCCATCCCCAGGCCGCCACTGCAGTGCAAGTGTAACTAAAGTCTGACTGTAGGTAGGTATGCACACCCTCCATAGTGTAAATTAAGTGTGACTTTGGGTATGAATTATGTCATCACTGAATACAGTGACAGCCAGACTCAGTATATTTCCCCTGACGGATAATCCCAGAGCACAAACTCCCTGTTGATGTAAATACAGTAGTTAGTGAGGAAGGAGCTGGTGGACTGTGGCAGACTGCAGTGGCTGGGACACAATTAACTGGATAAGCATTTTACAGAGGTTCCTCTTTACCTTATCAAGCGGCACTTCCTGTGAATCAATAGACAGTAATCTGTTTATATATACATTGTGTGTATATATATATACATTGTGTGTATATACAGTATATATACAGTATATATACAGTATATATATATATATATATATATATATATATATATATATATATATATATATATATATATATATATATATATATATATAGATAGATAGATAAAATGCCTATATGTGAAAATCAAAAATCAAGACTCACATCACATCTTCATCGTTTCCACTTTTCATCTATTCAATTTATAAGGTTTTCTTTTGTTTGACCCATAGTTTCCTCATATCTCACCTGACAAGTGTTCGAAATAGTTCAAAAATTAGATTAAAAAACTAAAAGCAGCTTAGCTGCATGTTAAATCTCAGGGACAAATAACTTCAATTTTAAGTTTATTTCTAGAATATGAAACATAATCTAGTTATTTCCAGTTTGCATGAGATTGTACTGCAGGTAAATTGTTACTGTTATCCAAAAATGTTTTCTTCTTAATATACCTTCTGAAGTTTTCATCATTGCTAATAACAGACAGTGCAAACCTTTAATAAAATTAAATATTTCAATATTTTATATTTAAAATATAATTTATAGCAAAATATCAGATAACATTAATGTAATGGACTGCATTAGCTGTATAATTATATATGAAGGTTCATTTTATGAGAATACAGCTTAATTTTTGCTACATTATCATTGTGTCTATTGTACTTGAATATTTTTTTATGGGTTCAAGTCATAAATTCGACTGGTACTAAGTGCAGACTTGCTTCCAGTCTTTTGACATGTCCCATTTCTGTAAAATAAAGTAAACTTTAGAAAGAACGTTCACTATACAAACAAAGACACACAGCTTCTCAGAAATGTTTTGTGTGACATGTGGCTTAAGAAACCCAAGAAAACGCATCATCAATATTTTACAGAGTTGCCATCCGACTAATGTGTGTGAGCTAGTCAGAATAAAAAAGGACTTTTATTTATGGTTGGCTAAAGTGACGTTTATTCTAGAGTGGTGGAGTTGGCCACTGCGTACCACAATACTGCCGTCGTTATTCTGTGTTTGCAGGAAGGCACAAAGGGCGTCATACTGTACCAATAGGTGTTCTCTGTTGTCCACATATGACCTTAAGATGGTTGGAGTTTGACACAGATAAACTCCGTTCGCATCAGAGGTTTATTGCCTTTCCTCAAACTGAATAAAGTATTGATGCTAAAACTGTAAAACTCCATCCATTATCGGTCAGTTAGCCATTGTTAGGGCAGACCACTGCTACCTACCAATGGTGGTGTTTTTCACCGTGTGCAACAACACTGTCAGCACAGCAGAACCTTCTCTGTGGCTGCTTCCTAAAGGGGGAATTCAATGTCTGCATGCCGGGTTACACCAGTACAGTACAGTACAGTACAATGGGAAATGACACACATGTGTTATTTCTTACATAAATCGGTTACTATAAATTTAGCACGACAATTGCATTGTGTCTTTTGTCAGAAAGTCACAGTTTTCTTCCAGTGTGTCATTTCCTATTGTACTCCGAACACGAACTGGTCTCCATTACAGGATGTGATTAACGGGGGATGTGAGTTGTTTTCTTAAATGTAACAGGGGCTTTTAACTTTGTTGGCCATTTGAAGTTTAGCGGAATTAAAACAATTGCTAAATGGACTTTTTTTCTGTTCAATACAAAGCAGTACGTTATTTAATATCTATTATACACACCTACTTTTGTTTGTGATCCCCTTTTTTTTTTATCACCCTAAACTTGACATGGTCAACTTTTACAGTAAATCAGTAATATCTGAGTATTTGCTATTGTTTGTTTCTGTTAAACTGTATTGTTCTGGCCAGAGGGTTGTCTAAAACACCCCCACACTGAAACATTACGGCTCATATCAAACAGTGCTGGGTGTTTTATTCAACAGGCCTACTACCGATGCATACTTCTTAATATTTAAGAACTTTTTGCTTTTCTGTTTTGAAAAAAAAAAAAAAAAAAAGACATATCATAACTCGCATTTTCTTGTCTTGTCTTGTCTGTCTTGTCTGTGTCTGTCCTCGTCTGTCCTTTATATGTCTTTTTGATTTGATAACATTTCCAAATTCTTACCTTTTAATTAATTCTCCTCGCACATGTGCTTCTTTATTTTTTCTTTTAAATAACATCTGAAACCCCATGTTCATGTTTCAATGCTTTGTAAACGTCATATAAACCAAATGAATATGTAATTGTCATTACATACCCAAACATATGAACTTTGATTTCCTTTGACTTTATTTGCACATGCATCAAAAACAATAATATACGATCTCATGTTATGAATCAAATGTTTTTCCTCAAAGCAACGGGCTACGAGAAATCTCGCAGTCTGAGTAACATATCGGGAATGGCGGGGTCGTCACTGCGGCTTGCTCCTATTACTAGCCCACCTTTTGAAACATACGAAGCCCCAGGACCACTGCGCCGCTGTCGTTCCCCCATCCCTTCCATTTTGTAGCAGAAAGGACGTTCACGATCAAAAACGCAGTGGGTTAACGACAGACAAACTGCACCAAAGTCCGTGGACTGTGCTGAACCGTTGCAAAAATAATAGCAATAACATAAAAAGAACCTGAATGTAGAAAGAATGACCTCTTGTCTTGTGAATCCAGTGGTTTATAATGCATGCATCAGGTTAGCTGATGGGGTCTAATATGAAATTTAGCTTTAAAAAAAAAAAAACTGTTATTTTTAATTTGTAGAAGAAATGTAAAATACTTAAATTGGTTAGTGAATTTAAAAAAAAACATCAAAGCTTACTAAGGTAATAAAATCATGTGCACAGTTACATTCTCAATTTTAGATTTAAATGTGTATTGAAATGTTCATTTTATGTGTGTTCTGGACCAAACAAAACTCAGCTCACAACACTGTCCAGAGTAATGACCATCAAACAGAATGATTACAAAAAAAAAACTCTAGATAAGATAATTGATGTTTGATAGGTTACTACTTTCTGCCATTTGTTGATATTATTGTATGTACAGTGTAGACATCATTTTGGTATTTCTCTTAAAAAGATACTTGTTCAGGATCAACACTTCATTTTGTATGTAACTGTGGCATCACTAACACTATGTTAATAGTTGACACTCCAACGCTAAATGATGTCAAAAAAATCCTTGACTTACATTTAAAAAAAAATAAAAATAAAAAAAATAAATACAAGGAAATAATGTACCATAAGAGCTATCGTAACTGTGCAGTGACTTTTGAAAAATGTAGTTTGTATTACATTACATTGCAGATAGGATTACATTCAAGTAAAGGTCCATTCAGTCATTTTCCTTTTTGTCAATATACATATCACGATATAATCAACCATAATAAAACATCCCCAAATATGTGAAAATTATTATTACATTGAATTCTAATCAGCGTCTGCTTGTTGAAGCTACACCTAATATAATCCACTATGATTGATCATAACATATGTCTTTAGTTTCATCAAGGATTGCAGATAAATTAGGAATAGTCACAGGTTTTCACAGGGTCACATGGACACAGCATCCACTGTTTAAACATGTAGCTTTAAGTATTTTAACCCCTTAACATCTGAATTTAAACGCAAGTATATAACAAAATTGAATGACTATATTTAATTTGACAATATTGCATACAGTAGATAGATGTTTTTTGGTATGTTGCATATTTGCAACAGTTGGCATTAAGGGCTTAACATTCAGTTGTGGAGAATCAGTGAAGTCACCTGTTGGAAGCAGAGACTTCACATTGTAGTTGTTGTATATGTGGATATATTTAGATAAATGAGACCGAGTGAGTGAGGGGAAATAAGTAACAGTAGGTTCCAGACAGTTTCCCAGCTGGCACAGCCTGCGCAATGCTAGTTTCCGGCCAGCGCAGAGGAGTTTGGGAGTGCCTGCACGCGAAGATAGGCGTGGCGGCACACTTTTGGGAGGTGACAATTGATCCAGCTACGGCGTAGTGACGGTTTCGCTGACTTTACACCGTGCCAGAGTGCGCAAAGAGCACACCAGCTGACAGGCGTAGTGCTAGTTTGGTAAATCCTGCTTGAACAAAACCTAAACGGACCCAATCAGCTGGTGCCGCAGTGTACGTCTGGATGAGAAGAGAGGCACTAATAGTGCAGATCTGATCATCTGTGTTACATCCAAACACACCCTTTTCCCTCCCTCTCTTCCACTTACACCAGTGAGAGGAAAGGACATTTAATGGAGGAGGGATGCGCTAGTGGTAGGTGGGCTTACACCAGTCTGCAGGGTGTGCCAAACTTGCAAAAGTCATCTGGACACACCCCGTTGGTGCAGCTGTGCCCCGCTTGCGCTTGTTCTACGTAACTAGAGCCCAAAGTCTTATCAAGTTTATTTTTGTCATTTCTACTCCAAATATCTCTTTTAGACAACAGATCTTGAACATCTTATTTTAAGAAACCAAGAAATCTTTTTGTTAATGAATTCTAGATTTTGTTGCAATATATATATATATATATATATATATATATATATATATATATACATATATATACACACACATATTAATTCAAGCAATCAAAATAAGTAAGATTTTAAAGATCTATTTTCTAAAAATAAAGGAATAAATGAATACACTTGGTAAGATTTGGATTTTTGTAGCATTAAAGGACTGGAAAAAGTATTTGGTTCATGCGGTACAGTATATAAATAGTATATACTTCATAAGCGTCTAGTGGCCATCAGACAGGGGTCTCATCATGGGTTGGGGGGGGGTGCTTAATTTTATGCAAGACTGATGAGAAAAGTGCAAGTTGAGTAATTTTTTTAAAAAGATAACAGTATTATACATTATTTTTTACATTGATATACACATACAAATAAAATATAGATTTACTTTTTGGTAGAAGAGGCTGATGGGTTTTTTATTATTTTTTGTTAAAACCAAAGCAAAACTAATGCAAAGAACAAATACGTTTAGTAGTATCTTGTGAAGCAAACATTCTTTTATATTATCGGTGACTCAGTTTTGAATCATTAGAATCATTGTCAGTTTCCTTCCCCTCATGCCTCTCATATCATCAGCAGTATTATACTTTAACATAGAAAATCAGACCATTTGTATACATTCAACTTGTTTTACTTTCCTGCATTAGATGAAAAGCACAATCTAACTCTTTAAGTGTATTTTCTAAAACAACAGAAAATGACTGAACTGACCTTTATAGAAATGCTGATAATAAATAAGTGGAAAAGTACAGTCTGCAGTTACAAACTATGGAATTGTGACCATTTTACAACACACTCAAAATTGTTAGAAACTCTGTACATTAAAATGCTAATAAAATAAGGTGAAACCAATTCTGTAGTTTAAACAAACACAAGCACTTTACTAATCGTCATTTACTAACCTTTAAAAGTTGAACTTGCATGTTGGCATGAGACACAGATTGTATTAAAACATGAAGAGGGTCAATATGCCAGACCAACCTACGCTGTTCAGGATTTTACGTTTTGCTTCTTTTTACCTTCTGTTTCTTTACTTTTTTAGGACGGTAAAAATCGATTTAAAATAAAAATAAAAGCTGCAACCTTTTTATTTATTCCTCTAAAAATGGGTCAGTGGTCAAATTCCTCTTGAAAATGACCTTTAATGCAGTTTATAGCTTTTATTTTTCTAACTGGGTTGCTTCCTTAAATTGCCAGCCTCATATAAAAATAAATCTAAAATAAATCATGCTATGTTTAATATTGAGCAAAAAAAAAAAAATCATGTTCACATATGCAATAAACATGCAATATTACGTTAATGCTGGAAAACACGCTGTGCACATTCATATGTAAATATGCAGATCTATTTTTAAGATTTAAAAAAAATGCACAGAATTAGAAGGGTATCGTATTGACTTCAATCCAGCTGTTTAAGCTCAAAGTGTACAAAAATGATTATGACATGAGCCATTTGTCTTATTTTATTTTGAGTGTTTTAATGGTTCTTTGGCCTTTTTTGATGTTGTGGTTGCCATTTTAATTTTCATTAAAGTAAATGTTTCAGTTTTGTAACATTTTCTCCACCTGTACTGATAATGTGTATTTAATTGTAAGGAATGACTTTTCTGCACAACAAATTGTCTGAAAAAGAATAACTGTCACAGAAGATACTGTTTTATTTACCTGTTCTTAGGTTTAACCAATAGATTCGTAATGTGACTAAATCATGAGGAACTCAAATAAGTGCTTTAGAGCAACTTTTTGCAGGTCTAAAGGTAGAATACTTCCATACTTGTTTAGAATCAGGTCCTGATTCTACTGTTCTGTCACAATCGATGGTCGTGATCGCCATGTTGTCTAAAAATCAGCGTGCTTCCAGACCCCTAAACACTGAGACCTTGAAGTGTAATGAAGCGAAATATTATGTGAACGTCGTCGACTGCAGCTTGAGAGTTTTGCGAAGGTGGAAGAGTCTCATTTAGGTCCTAGTACGACGTGACTCTTAATACGGGTTTTAGAAAGCCATTGCACATATTTTCAGACTGACGTGTTTATACTGATTGTTACGTTTCGTCAGTGTGTTGTCAAAAAATTACAACAAATGAATGTTGTCTGAAAATATCTGAAACAGCATGCAGAGCTTTTTTTTTTTTTTTTGTGACATTAGCTCGTTAGAAAACTGAAACCTGTTTTGGCAGGAGCTCCCTCATATATTGCGACAACGTAAACGTGTACAGTTTGAGGAAGGAAAACTCTGGGATAATGCGTTTTCAAGATAATTTCAATTGCAGAATAACTCATTTGTAACATATAAGGATGGAGGTGTACAATAACACACACTGCTCAGTGTGGTTTAATCCTTGTTTAATTTAGAAAAGCTAATATCAATCAGACATATCGACTAACCTGAATATGGTTATTCGTTTTTGCTAGCATCCCTTCTAAACAAGGCAACAGAAATTCAGTAAATTATCATCATTATTATTAATTTAGTATGCATGCAATCAGAATACATTTAAAACAACTCCACAATGTGGATATTCCACTTTTTAGACACTACTGTAATGCCATTTTATTAGGAATGTAGGCGTATGAATACATCCATTTATCCTATACGATACATCTGCAGTGCATTATTTTAGTGCAAATATTAACTAGGTGAGATTAGTATCATATTCTCACATACCACACATTTTCCATTTGATTGTTTTTGACCATGTACTGTATTTTTAAGTACTGTATTTGTTCATATTTGCAATGTATTGTATCAAAAATGGATCTGAGGAATGTCATAACTGTGGTTCTGTATAAAGATCTTATCTGTGGCCAATGCAAATCACCAAGGGCATCCTGAAGTAAACATTGTTGAAATAAACAAAGCAGGCAGATGTTGTAAGTGCCTCTATGAGGCCCCTGTAGGCTCTGATGTCAATTTAGGAGTTCATGCAAACTAGCTAGATTTACCTAGCTACACCTGCTTAATAGGTCAGTGGCTGTTATTGAACATGTACATATCTGTATCTACACATGTGAATACATTAAAAATCATATGAAAATAATAAATCTATGTATACTTTGTGAGTATTGGAGACCCAGATTGGTTGGATTTTCATTTTACGGTTCTATTCAAATATATTTTAAAGGAAATACATGTTTTTGTTTAGTTTCAGTGACAACTTGGGCTTCATCCAAATGAATCCATTTTTTATTTAAAATGCTGCTGTGAAACCGTAGACTTTTAGCAAACATGCTGACCCTGTTTGAGTTTGTCGGCAGACAGTAATGGAGACTTATAGAAAAAACAACACAGATGCCAACATTTGATTCTTTGGGCCTCAGTTGCAATTTTTTTTTTCGTCCCTTAAATTTACCCTGTTTTTTTTCTTCATACAAATACTGAATTACAGGCAGTTCTGTCATTATTGTATCTGTCTGCAGCTACTGTACAGTGAAATTCACCTTCCTATCATGTTATTACTGACAATCACAGCACGATATTTTGAGGAGTTTGCAGTATAATAAGAATAAGAATAGTCACACTACTGGTAATAATCATGATGATGATAGATAATAGAATATGTATTAGTGTGGATGCAGCCTGAGATGGACATTGAAATGCTGAATTTTTTCTCTGTTTAAATAAACAAGATGTATGTACTTATTATCTGTATGTATATGTACAGTGAAATTAGAGTTTTAATTGTTGTATCTAATATGAAAAGTACTTGGGATATTGGGATATGAATACACAACTTCTCAAACGTGGTGAGAGACAACAGTGCATCCTTTCATAACCAGATGGCTGCTGCTGTTAAACCTTTTTCAAAACATTTTATTTGATTAACATTAAGAAAGAAGTTTGAGAACAATCAAATTTAACAGAGTAGTGATAAATGAAAGATTAAATTATAGTGTGTTTTTTTTTCACATATATTTTTAAGCTATATTAGTGTCATTATTGTGCTCCAGTGTGTACAAATCATAGACAAAACCACTTCACATAGAAATTTTTGCATAATTACTTGGTAAAAACAGCAGAAAACGAATTAGACTGCTTGTTGATAATACCTGCTGGCTACAGAAAATGATAAATATAAATGGGGCAAATGCACAGGAATAGAATTTTTACCATACAGCTGACGTCGGGAAAACATGATCTGCTTCTTTCAAGTGAAAATGGCAACAAAACAGTGGAAACAGAAGAAGTGGTGGATGAAACGAAGAGCAGAAGAACTAATCTGGCTGCAGTAGCTTATAATGTTTGTATTATGTGATACTGATGTTGGTGAGACCAGACCAGAGGTTTTAAATCTCCTTATAAATAATGCATAATGTGAACACATGGTAAAAGAAAAAGAAATGTTTGTCATCGTGACTGTGGGAAAATAATTGAAAAAATGTTCAGCTTGACTGTTATTGACAAACGTTTTCTTGAATTAACACTTGTGTTTGCATAATGCATAGCTTAACTTGGGAGTTAAGCCTCGTGAAATGGTGTCAGCCAAACGTTTAATTCCAGGTTTTCCTCAACAGAGCATGATACTGTGAAATAGGTCCTGTTTTCAATGTGAATACCATCAGGAATGTTTGTATGTGTCCATTTGTCAAAAATGTGTTTGTCCATGAAGTGAACCTGCCATCCAAAAGAATCTGTATGCACACATGTACATATGCACACTCACATACACACATTAATAATGAATTGGCCATCATCCTATCACTTTATCCTGTTTACATTACAGTCTAATGTGTATATGATTCACTCCTGTAAAGATAATGGCTGTATTTTGTAATAGTTGTTAGAGCGGAGGTCATGGTGCTGGGTCGCTTGTTTCACTATTGTTTGTTTTTCAACTGTTACTAACCACTTTGTCACTAATACGATGCAATTTTGTCATTGAAGCATAACTTGTCTGTATGTTGGAGGTGTAATGTTATTGTAGCTGTACTAGAGTTGTCATTACAGTTTAAATGTGTGCACTTCATTCTGACATGCACAGTTAACCAGCAGTGTACAGGTAATGGTTCCCTTTTGTACATAATGGTAGCATCACAGAGAATTGATATAGACACAATAGAACAATGTTATAGAAATCAATGTGAATGCAAAATTCCTGTTTCATCATACACATGTTTAGTCTTTCTGAACTGAATATTATTAATGGCTCTCTGTTCTTGTCTTTACAGTGTTAAGTTTCTAGCATTCGCCTTCTCTCTAATGAGGAGTCAGTAACCAGTAAACACAAATTTGCGGCGGGAGCCACGTAGGCGACAGGTGTGACACGGATGGACAGTTTAAAGGAGATCTTTGGGGTGACAAGAGAGAGACCAGAGGTTAATCATGAAATAAAAAATCATATGGTCTGCTCTTCACGTTGTTACCAAAGCAGCCTCTCGGAACTCCGACCACACTTTTGACAACTGTCTGACTGACCTTTTTTTTGTTCTTGCCTTTTCTTTTTTTCCTGCAAAGTAACTGAGCATTGTACTACTGACACACTTTGGGAGAGGGAAAGGACTCCCGTTTACACATTCCAGATGACACCACTAACAACATTATACTCGCCATCTTGTATAATGACCAACTCGGTACCATCGACGGTGCTGAACAACTGAGCAACATAAGAAATTCCGAACGAAAAAAAAAACAAAAAAACAAACAAACAAGAAAAAAACAAACAAAACACATCTTCACAAAGGACCGATCGAACAATGTAGCATCTCTGCTAACATATTGTAGCATTTGTTGGCTGGGAAATAACTTGACTAAATCCATCAACGTTTCGAGGAAAGAGGAATTTATGCATTCAAGGGATCTTTTCGATGTCATTTTCCTCTTAGGTTCCTTTCAAGTGAAGAAGAAGAAAAAAAAAAAAGAGGTACATGAGAGACAAAGTATTGGTCTGACTCATTAAAACACTGAACATTCCAAAAGAAAAACACAAAACGAGAGAAAAAAAAGATGCACTAAATTCAAAGACAGACGTGTCCTATAGGATTTCTCCTTCAAGTTAAGCACTAATGTATAGTAGTAATGTTTGCCATTGAACATATGTCTTCCATTCACCTCTATCAGTCTGAAACACTGCCCTCCCAGTAGATACGAAGATAATCAGAAGCTAATTCAAGCTGAGAAAATGAAGCACATGTAGCATCTAAACAAACAGGTCACGAATGGCATTTACTGTACAGAACATTTAGACTCATCGATATAATTCACCAAAGCTAAATGTTGGGGAAAGACATCTTTATCTCTCATGTACTGGGATTTCCCTAAAATCCATGTGGGATACCAAAGGTCCTGTAGCATGCACTTGCTGAATGACCTTCTGTAATGTATTATAGTTAAGGAGAAATATTCCACTTAGGGTGAGTTTGGTACTTTCCCTTGTCCTTACCACTGTCTCCTTATGGTAAAAGTCATTCCTCTAAAAGAACTTAATATTAACTGCCACTAACATCTGTTTTTCATATGCACATTAAAATATTAAAGGTATATTTTCCCTTGTCTGACTAACATGAAGCTAAGTCACAAGGACTGACTACAGGAGACAAAACTGGATGCCATTGCCAGTCCTGCCAATAACAGGGGATAGTGGCCTATATAAATTACAAACAAAAGGACAAACCTACCACAAGGACACTTTTCACATCGCATAAAACTGTCCATTAGCTGGAAATGATGTGATATCATTTTGAAAGGGACCAATCGTACAAAATGTTTCCCCAAACACAAAGGCTGACACTGCCAATTAGGCACAAGAATACCCAGATGAATACTGCCCCATCTCTCTCTTGTCCCTCTTGCTGCCAACGACTTATGCTCCATTGGCAAGTTGGTGTCAAGAAAATGACGGCCCGTCAGAGGAGGCCTTAGGCGAAGGGGAAAATGAGAAGAAATGGACCAAGAGAAGAATGAGCGCGGAAGTGTACAAAGCGAACAAATCTATATTTTGATAAACAAATCAACTATCCATGGCTTTGGAGGAAGTTTCTGATCCAAAAAAAAAAAGAAAAAGAGGCCCAGAATGGAGGAAAGAAAAAAAAATATATGATGCAAATGTGAATTGCAAATTTGGCAACAAGAACCGGAGTCAAATACCGGGGAAAAGAAGTGAATATTTTGTCATGATGGGTGGGAGAAGATGAGTAGTTTTCCCCACGTGCACAGGAAAGCTATATTTTGAAAGACAATGAGCAATGAGAGACTCTTGCCTAAAGACGTGTGGATGAAAAAGGATGGACGCTGAGATAAACAAATGGAGGGAAAAAAAAAGATAATGCATTTTTGTAACTTTGTTTACCAGCATGACTACTTTGCATGACTGTCTTTTCTGCAAGCCCTTAGTTGAAGACAAGGGTGCTAGAGATACAAAAAAGTATATATAAAATGAATTAAAAAATGTTATATGCAATTAATGTTTTAAAAAAAAAGATTATAATGAAAGAGAAGAGCTATATTTTGTTTTGAAAAGTAAAAAAAATGTGAATATTGAAATATGTATGTTTGCGAAGTACACCCTGAACTATGTTTTGTTTGATGAAATCTCTCTGCTACTACTGCCCCACATGTCCCATTCCTGTTTTCAACCGCTGACATAGTTTTACTTTATAATGAATTGAGCAGTATTTTTGCTAATCATTCAACAGCGATCTTTGCCAAATGGTTCCATTTGTGCAAAGTATAATTGTCGTTAAATCACCCAAGTCCATGTTTCCTCTTTGAATCATTTGCACAACTATCGTAGCAGCAGCAGCAAAAGCAGCAGTTCTAAAACAAACAAACAAAAAAGGCTCTCCATTACACAACAAGCTTGATCGAAACTCATAGTTTGCTTTTTTTCTTTGGCAATAATACAAGAGTTATCACATGATTGTAGCAGGGCAAACGGAGAACCTCGAGATCTCTTATCATCAATGCCTCAGTGTTACGAGATCTGTACAGGTCTTGAATGTCCCATGGCAGGATTTTGTTGGGATAGGCAGCTCTGTTCCACTAGTCCTAAGGAAGAAAAAAAAAAATGGGAGTAAAAGTCCAGGCTGTCCAAAAATTTAAAAAAAAAAGACCAATAGCACATTATGGGGGATATTATATTTGTGAGAGATTTGCATGGAACTGCCATTCCAAAGTCTGTGTGAGGTATAAAGGACTCAGGTGTGTTGACGATGTGTGTGGATGTAGGTGTTTTGCTATTTTATTTCTAACATAAATCCTAGTATATAGACAACGATAATGTGAACACCTCACAGTGATGTGTAAAAACCGCATGCATTAATGACTTGATAATCTCTCGAGGGGGGAACAGAGTCTTGACATATCCCCTTAGCCTCCTATCATTGTTCGTCATGAATCCAGTCCTGATAACTATGAACACTGTGCCGTGTTGTAGAGCAGCAACGTCTTCCTCTGAGAGGCAACTGGAAACTACTCACACTCGCAGTGTCAGCATGAGTGTGTAGAGGTAGCTCGTCTTTTTGTTCCGTTTTGGTTTTATTTCTTCTTTAGATGGTCAGGTCTTGCATCGGTCATTTCCCATGGATTTAACGTCACCCAGCTGGCTATTTGGCAGCTCGTAACAGCACACAAACAGTCATATAAGCACCGATCAAAGAGACCCAGAGCTTCCAAAATGATGTCAGTTCAGTATTTAAGGTGTTAGAAGAAAGACAGGATGAGAGATACCAGTGTCCACCGAGGGGAGGGATTAAAAAAAGAGAGAAAAACTAGCTAAAATATCTCATCTTAGCACCTCATTCATAGTTTGGGATCCCATGTGAGTTTCCGGCCCTGCTGGTCCAGGGCTCAGCTCAGGCAGCTGAATGGTCCTCTGTCCATTCTCACTACATCGCAGTTGGAGGCTCACCTGTATATGAGACTCAAAGGAGTGACGTAGACTACAGAGACTATCCAAGAAGTGAGTCTGCACTGGTGTTACAGGGTCTAGAACTTTTGTCAATTTGCAAAAATGGTCTGTGGGATTTTGTTTCGGTCCCGTATCTTTTTAAAAGTCAGATTTCCGTTCCCGTTTTGGAAGGCATTAAGCAGCTATGGTTTGGACGGCCACAAAGATGTTCATGAATATTTCAGAGGTAAACTTTTAGCTATGGTGTGCAAACTTGAAAACAATCTGTGCTCTGCACCCAGCTATTTGTGTTTTTATGGCCAGGTACTGTCTATTTTCTTTGTTTTGTTTTGTTTTTTTTCTTTGTTTGTCATTGTCATTCTTTTCATTGTGACTGCTCTGCCAATGCCAGGCTGAAAAAGATGTCTTTCCTTTTCTATTGCATAATACTGCCATGTGATTTAGTCATGTTGACCAGAATCAGTTACAATGTTGACAGTGCTAAATCTGTTTTATTTTGTAAGGTTTGCAATCTGTTATGATGTTAAAGATTTCCTGTGTTACACTCACATAACCAAACAAACAAAATGCTTTACATGCTACGTAGGTGTCATTGTTAAACTTCAACATATGATGTCATGTCCTCTCCAGGCATCTAGAAGTGGTGACATGACATCAGTCATAGCCAATGTATTTTATTTTTGTGGGTGTTTCTGTTAAGTATGTTGGTTTTTTTCTTTCTTTCTTTCATTTTTGTAAATGATGACACTGTATGCAATCTGCACCACGAATGCCACTGATCGACACTTACTGTATTCTCCCTGAGACGCAGATCTTCTGTCATCAGTTCAGATGATTGCAACCACATGTGTAGTGGCTTTATGGCTTTCCAGAGTGACTTAGCAATCACACTAATCGAAAAAAAATATATACTTTATTTTAAAAAAAAGGGATAAGATCAGAGTTGCTTTAGAGGAAATTATATCATACTAAATAGATTTTTAATAAAACAAAAGTCATAGTAATAAAATACTAATACACATATATCTAATATTACAGGCTAACATTGTGCATTTACATACTGTAGGCATTCCAAAGATTCATTTTACACACCATCAAATTGTATAAAACAGACTTAGGTACTAGTCCATTGTACTGCAGTCTTAGTAGGAGAGCGAATGGGAAGAAAAGGTGGCCACTGGAATATCTGGTTGTAACTTATGCCGGATTTTATTTTTGAAATGTTGGAACACAAAGAACAACTCATCAAGAACTGTATAAAGTATATTTCAATGGAATGTTCATGATCTATCTTTTTATATTTTGAAGAAAAAATAGAAACATATCAATAAAGTGTCATAATTGAACATATTTCTACTATTGAGACTTAAAATGTATGAATGTCAATGCGATCTAATGTGAACTAATCTCCATAGCAGCTTGAATGAATAACTGATTAACAGTCGTGAGATGCTTTTTCAGAGACATTACAAATTGCTTAAAATCATTGAAATGAACTTCAAAATAAATGAAAAAGTGACATCAATGGTGTGCCAGTTTGTTTGAGATTTGTAAGATTTGTGTTTCTGTGCTGATCTGGGCCTCAGCCTGTCAGGAAGGGACTGATGGACGAGTCTGACTGGATGTTAGAATACTATGAAACTGCAGTCGTCCATGGAACTGAAATAGGACGCTAAATATCAAAGATGTTGACGTTGCGTATTTCGAACCCAGCATTTCCAAGAAGGTGTAACTGCCACATATTGTTTTTAGACGGGCTATTGTATTAAGCTTGTCTTCAGCTTCCAAAATGAAGCCTTACGTAACGGTAATCTATAATTTCGAGGCTAACTGTGTCATGATATTGGAGTATGATGAGGTAATGGAGGTGTTATGTGTCTTGCTCAGGATCAAGTGACTGCAACATCATATCAATGACTTCTATATGTTCAACTCTTTTGGATATTTAATGTTAACTGATTCAAAGTCATTCTTCTTGGGCCTAGAAACTGAGATCTTAACATTACCGTAATATAAACACAAAAACTTTCAATAATTATTTAATTAATATTAATTATGAATTAATTAAATATAAATATAATTATAAACACTTAAAAGGTGAAAAGTCCTTTATTCTGTACTTTTCTAAGGTCTACTTTTATCACCCACATCACAACTAGAAATATATTTAATTAACTAATTTCAGGAAGAAAAAAACTTTAGCAAATATCACAGTGGTTACGTAACTGTTTGGCATTTTTTTTCTAGGAAAAAAAGGATTAATTAGTCAGTAAAACCACCAGTAAATCAACATTTTTATTGATAATTTGTGGTAATATTTTACATTACTGATCTCAATTAATTTGGCAATTCTATGGTAAGTGGAAGTTACCATATTTTCCGACGGACCACCGGAAGCAGAATTACCATAGTCACCGTTAACCAGTCCTTTCTTGGAAAAATTAAGAAAGGTTGGAAAAGTAAGTAAAAGTATTAATATGTTTTTAACATTCTTTTTCCACCCGTAAACAACAGGTGTATCTCTGACTTTGTAGTGTTTAACGGCGACGATGGTAATTCTGCTTCCGGTGGTCCGTCGGAAAATACGGTCACTATCGTTGTGACCGTGTAACGTTTGCATTTGTGTTGTGGCTTTTGTTTTTGTTATGAGCCTTCCAGGCCACCGTAATAATGCCTTTATAACCGCTTATTATAAGTAATGGTTCACTAATAAGGTGGTAATTCTTAGTAGTAATTATTCAGCGAAGCTCCAAAAAGGTAAGAAGGAAAAGTTTCTACACAGATGTGTTTGTATTCTGCCTTAGAACACTGAAGGATCTGAAACCAGAGGTGGAAAGTAACTCAGTAAAAGTACTTCATTACTGTACTTAAGTAGATTTTTTTAGGTATCTGTACTTTACTTGATTATACATTTTTCTGGCAACTTTTTACTTTTACTTCCTACATTTTTACATAAATATAGAACTGATCCATAAACAAAATAAATTCAGGCAGAATATTGTTACAATTGTTCCCAATTTCCTTATGAAATTGAACTTTTTTTTGCATTTGGATAATATATATATATATATATATATATATATATATATATATATATATATATATATATATATATATATATATATATATATATATATATTCATAATTTAATGTTTGTTTGGGGTTTTTTTTTCACAAAAAATGACAAAACTTTTGAGTTGTCATTATAAGTTATTATGTTTTCATCAGAGGAGGTAAAAGTACTCACATTCTGTACTTAAGTAGAAGTACAGCTATTTGTGGAAAACAATTCTTTGGTAAAAGTAAAAGCACTGATTCAACTCTTCTACTTAAGTAAAAGTAAAAAAAAAAAAAGTACAACTTCTCAATCGTAACAAAGTACAAAAGTAAAATATATATATTTTTTTAACCAGGAAAAATCTGAAAAGTTTCAATAGTATCCTAAATAAAACTTTTAAACGTGAGTTACTATGTAGGTAATGTGTTTAACCAGGTCACAGTTACTAAGTTTTGTGGGTATGGGCAGGAAATTTAAGAAATATGAAAAAAAATAAAAAGAAGTCACAAATGAGATAAAATGTCATCATGAAATTAGAAAAAAGTTTTAAATATGAGATTTAAAATGCATAATTAAAAAAAAATCTAAATTGTGAGATAAAATGTTAAAATTGTGAAGTAAAAAGTATAAATTGTGAGATAATAGTCATATAACTTTAATATATAAAGCCACAGTTTCTCTCCACTGATTTTCTTTCTTATTTTTCATACAGTCACATCTGTTTAGTTTGAAAAAGTAACAAGTCTATTCTGACAATGTAAGGAATATAAAGTACAGATATTTACCTATAAATATAGGGAGTAAAAGTAAAAAGTTGCCACAAAAATAAATACTCAAGTAAAGTACAGATACATAAAAATCTACTTAAGTACAGTAACACAGTACTTTTACTTAGTTACTTTTCACTTTACTGGTCCAGTCCCATTGAAGATCAAACCAGTCTGAATGTGGCCCATGCCTTATAGACTCTTCATCAACTTCTGTAAAATAAGAAGAGAGAAGACATTTTGTTAAATAACCACATTCATCACAGGAGTACATGTTGATCACATTGAGATTCATCAGCTCTTAGAAATATTTGTCAATTAATTCTCTGTCGTAGCTCCACATACAGGACCACAGAGTGAAGAATAGAAATGTAATGTGATGAGTCATATTTTTTCTACTTGCGAATGCCAGCAGTCTGTTTCAGATTGTTCCACATGTGATGAAATGGTGGTGGTATGGGCTGCCATCTCAGGGGGAGTCACATCTCTCATGCCTGCTTAGAAGACATTTAAAACCATATAATAGAACCACAGGAATCTACAGTCAGATAATCTGTGATACATTAAACTACATGTATGATGCTCAATGCTAATTATGTCCAAGTGAATTTAATGGGGTGTCATTTTGCATAGAATTTCCTTGTGTGTGTGTGTGTGTGTGTGTGTTTTATTATTATTTTCTTTCTTTTTTTGCAGATAAAGTAGTTGCATTAAATGATCTATTGATATTGCTTTGTTATTTATTCTCTGCACCCCTTCATGAGCATATTGATTTATAACCCCATAAAAACAAAGGTCATCAGAATCACTACAAACAGTGTGAATCACATAAACTGACAATATAAGAGGTGATCAAATGGGACTGTAAATATAGCAAGGCGGGGGGTATTTTTTTTCCCATCACTGACTGAATGCAACTATGAGGAAATGTCGGCAGAGGCCTCTTTTCAGCATTTTCTTCTTTTATCCCAAACATTACCTCCCTCTGGTGGTGATGCACAGTAATGCCTGCTCTGCTGGACTCAAATGGATGAAGAAATTGAAGTAATAAGATAAAAAAAAAAAAAAAAAGAAGAAGAAGAGCATTTATATGATCATTTGTTTCACTTCTTGGATAAAAAAACAACTTGTACAATTGTACAAATGTACAATTACTAGCATTTATTTAGTATTTCCTTAAAATGAACTATTTCTCATTCTTCAATTACAAGAAAAATGCAGTAAATATGTGAACAGTCTTAAAAGAAACACACAAAACGGAAATAAATGGGTTCTAAAAATTAAAGTAACTGTTTAGTGTGACCTCTGACCCTGTGCTGAGGACAGCACAAACTAAAACATCTAATAGGTTAAAATAAGCCAGGTATAAAATAAATAAATAAATAAATGTCTTATATTATGTAAATATGAGTACAGCTTATAGAGCTTTATTACTTTTTTCTTTATTTGCACATCACAAATAGCAAATAAAATAAGGAACAACACAATTTGCAAACAATTAACATCATTATGTAGGAGAGGATGGAAGCCACAAAAGGCTTATGTGATTACATCTCCAGAAATAAAGAGTGCACAGGAGAAAAAAAAAAAAAAAGGGGGGGGGGGGGGGGTGAATTTACTCTATTACTGACATAACAAAAGTAAAAACAATAAATATATGAATAAAATTACAAATCATCCTATGATATACAGCCTTATATTTATCCATTAAATAGAGTCCTTTTCAGATGCTTTTTTAAATAATGATAAAGAAGATGTTGATTGAAGTTCAGAACAAATAATAATAAAATAATAATACATTTTATTTGTATAGCACTTTTCTGGACACTCAAAGAATTCGTGAAGAATGAAGAGTTTGTTTGCAAAAACAGATAACTATTTTTCTTTCACCAAATGGCTTTTTTTTTACTATACATTCCAGGTAATACTCATTGATTTGATATATTATTTATTCAATAAGGTAGACCTTACCAAATGAAATACATTTGCATTATATTTTTACATACAGTTTTTTATGTTGCAATTTTCCTGTTAATTCTAGCCTTTTCCAGTGCATGCTACATAATTGGCTGTCATTAATTTCCTCTTTTGCATTATGTCATTCTGCCAAATACCCTACAAAGCAACAAACACTGAGCTAAGAATGTTCCTTTTCTTCTGTTTCATCCCTACATAATATTTTCTTGATATTCGTCCCATGTAAATGTCAAGTCTCAGCTGTTTCCTACTCATGAGAAAAGGAGACAGATATATTTTGTGTGGTATCTTGTCCAAAGAAGGAGATAAATATAAGTCAAATACACATTAGCAGATATAACTATTCTCATTTTTATTTACACTATATCAACTTGAATGATGTAACCTTATTTTATAGTCCATGGCTGTTGTAATGTTACCACTATGTGCTACATTTGACCTGTATCTCAGCTCATGTTACTGTCCTACTGTCGGTTATGATTTAGTACGTGGCTGACATTGATGACATTATGGCTATAGGGTTTACTTTCAGTGCTTACAGCTAAATCACAGCAGTTTGAAGGTATTACAGGGTGTATTTGGCAGCTTACTAGTCATTTTATGTAACATCACAGGTTTTATTTATTATCCATATCGAGGTTCCAGAGGTGTGAACCCAACAGCTCCAACACTTCATCAGTCCAATCACTGATTTAAGAATATTATTTTACTTCTCAACTTCAGTAAGTAGTTTTAAAGGAGCAGTTTTAGAGGCCAAGCTCAATGTTACAGCCATGAAATTCACTACATATCTTTGATATAATGTCAAATACATCTGCGTAAAACTTTACACCTGTGGGTCAAACATCACAGGAGTTGGTGAGTTTTAAGTTTCTGCTGTTGACTTGAGTGTTTGTCCAGTGTAGGAGACTGTAAAGAAGGTAACAAACTAAATTAAACTAGTGACCAAACTAATCTAAAATTCTTAATATCTGTGAGACACTAATCTGCTCAGATGTTTATGGAAAACACAAGTAGTATATTTTGACATTTTTTGTTCTGAGCACACAGATGAATATTAATTAGGGCTGTCAGAATGAATGCGTTAACACAGATTAATTGATCATCAGAATTAATCTGATTAAAAATGTATACGCAATTAATAGCAACAGTTGTTTACAGTTGTTTTGTTGAAACTGTTGAAGATGTTGGATAAATATAATCATATATCATATTATTCCATATATGTTTTGGGTATTTTATCAAATTTTTTTGGTGTTTTTTTTTCTGGATTTTACAAGAGATTTTGAATATGTTTTGAAATTTTCTGCGTTTTTTTGTTAGTTTATTCTTCTTGTGAATTTTAGTGGATTGTAGCTTTTTTTTTGTATATTTTTTTTTCTTTACATTTTTTTTTTGAGTTTCTTAGTGTATTTCACCTGGTAATTTTGATTCATGAAAATTAATCCAAAGAAATGATGTGATTAATCTGATTAAAAATTTGAATCATTTGACAGCCCAAATTTTTATTTTATATTTCTAGTTAAATATATCACACATACAAAATACTAAGCACAAAAAAGACAAGGGTTAAGTTAAATTTTTTGATTTGTGTGTTCAGAGTAAATCGTAAACAGTAAACGCAATTTAGTTTCATTCAGAAAATCTATAATTTTTTAACACTTAAAAACTCAAACTTCCACTGACGACTGAAAACATCTACTGATCTAAAATATTTAATCACTATAGAACCACCAATTCTGTCAATCCATGTAAATAATTAGTTGAAAATACAGTTTATCATCTTTTGCCAATTATCAGATATGACCCATTTGGACGTCCAGAGGCTCTGTAGTTACCATGGAAACACCATAATCTTCTATAATAGTGATTCACCAGTAAAATCCATAGAATTTGGTGAATGACAGTTAGTGATATATTTGCTGAAACAGTCAGTTTTTCTCTTTTTTTATATATTAATCTTGGAATTTACTATCTGTTTTCATGAATTAAAAACAAAAATGTGAGTGACTGGGCTCATAAATTTACAACTCCAGCAGAATTTGTGACTCTGGACATTTTTCAGAGAATATGAATAATAATGCAAAACTTGACAATGACAGTGGATGGAGACACTTGTTGTCTCGTCGTCTGAACCCACTTTATCCTCACTAGCATCACGGGGGTCTGTGGGGGCTTAATCCAGCTACAATGGTTGAAGGCGGGGTACACCCTGTATGAGTCTCCAGTTCATCTCAGGGCTGAACATATATAGACAAACAATCACTCTCACATTCACACCTATGGACAATTTAGATTAACCAATGAACCTATCAGTGCATGTGTTTGGATGGTGGGAGGAAACTGGAGTACCTGGAGAAAACCCACACAGACACAAGGAGAACATGTAAACTCCACACAGAACGGTCTGGTGTGGGAATAGAACCAGGGACCTTCTGTCTGTGAGGCATGAGTGTTAACCACTGCAACACCCTGACACTTGTATGTTTAGTTAATGATATATTTACTAAAAAAAAAATCTAATTTTCTTTCATTTTTGATAAAAAAAAAGTTTTATTAACCTTTGAATTTACTGCGTTTGCATGACCATTCAAATTAACTTTAAGAAAATACATGATTTACAGTGAGAGTGGATGGAGACATGTTTTGTATATTTAGTTAATGATATATTTGCTAAAAGAAAAATCACATTTTCTTTCATTTTTGTTATGCAGAGTTTTGATACAACCTTTGGATTTACTGAGTTTGTATGACCATCTAAATGAAATATAAAAAAAAAACACATGATTTACAGTGAAAAATGCTAAATGAGTTGGATACCATTATAATACATGGTGATAAATCACTTATGAAAGGTTAATAAAGAGAAAAAAGTCATTTGGAAACTGCCACGAAAGTCACACAACGTCTTTATGGGTTAATGATCTTTTAGAAATAACCATTAAGAAAGGGAACTATGGTTTTAACAATTAATGATCATGTAATCCAAACTGCGCTTAAATCATAAAATTACTGTTCAGGTTTTATTTTTTTAATGATACACATTAAATTGAAATCTTTTTTCAGTGAATAAAAAAGGCTCAGTGTCAGCCATAGTGCCATGCTTGTTAGAGTTGGTAACACCGAGCAGCACCGGGCAGAGATGACATTCGATAGCAAGGTTGAAGGTTGTCTTGCCTCATAGCTAAAATGGAGGGAAAGGACAGGGAGGGGTTTGGGGGGCTCCAGTAGAGATTGAATTTCAACAGGACAGCATTCCCAAAAAATTTCAAGACAGCCAACGTGAAGCAGCAAGGGAACGGACAAGATCCCGGTTGTTCCTTGAGAAAACAACTGGCCTGAAGTTTTGTGTTGGAGCTGGTTGGAGATTAATCCCGTGTACCCCTGGAGTATGCATCAAAGGTGAACAGCCAGACCACAACAAGTTTGCGTGTATGACAGATGGACATGATGACAGAGAGACAAACAAATGGCCCGATGAGCTCCAGGAGACGAACAATGTGACTTTTCATCCTGCCATTTATCTCTGTCAGCAGCTGGTTCACACATAGTGAGTAAATAATCATCCCACTGAGCGGTACTAACACTCCTGCTTGTTTATTACATTTCTGTCTGATTTATACGACTAGTTAAAGCCATAGTCTGGTGTGTTAATTCATTATTTTTTGTCTTTATGTAAATGTTGCTGTAACAAAAAAAAACAAACCAAAAAAAAAAAAGATCAACTGCTATCAGCATGTTTTGAAATTTGTCTCACTAAGTACACGGTTGAATTTTTATTTCATATTTCCAGTTCAAATAAATCATATATGCAGAATATTCACCACATACACAGCAGGTGTTAAAGGGTAAAGTGCACTTTTAAAAAAAAATAAATATGTGTGTTCAGAGTAAATATTAAACAGTGAACTCAGCACTGCTTTATCAAGAAAATATATTTTTTTTAAAAATAGTTAAAGCCATAGTCCAGTATTTTATGTAATTATTTTGTCATTATACAAGTCTTCAAGTGAAAAATAAATGGACTGTTAACTTAAATACCGGTCTAAACACTTTAAAAGCATGTTCCAATAACATCTGTAATCCTTATGAAGTGAAAACTAAACCCACTGATGAAACTATCTCTCTGGTTACAGGCAGGGTTGCTTTTAAAGTCGAGCGCTTCCACGTACTGTCAGGAGAGTGGTTTGAAGAGGTCTCCGGCCTTGGCTACACTCAGTGATGGACAGCAGTGACCCACAGGATGATGACAGAAGAGCCAAAGAGAAAGAGGGCGACGGAGAGAAAGAGAAACAGCTGAAGAACCAGCTCAACAGCGAGGAAAAAGGAGAGAAGGAGCTCAAAGGCAACGAGAAAGAGAAGAAGAAGGAGGGCAGGCGCTCTGGATCGCTGTGGAGGAGCGGGTGGGCGCTGAGTGAAAGACTTGCCATCAATGTGTCAGGGATGAGGTACGAGACTCAGCTTCGCACCTTAGCTCAATTCCCTGACTCGCTGCTTGGTGACCCCCGGAGGAGGTCACGATACTTTGACCCTCTACGCAATGAGCTCTTTTTGGACCGAAACAGAGCCTGCTTTGACGCCATTCTGTATTTTTACCAGTCTGGCGGTCGGCTTCGAAGGCCCGCTAACATCCCACTGGACATCTTCATGGATGAGCTCATGTTCTACGAGCTGGGGGAGGACATTATGAACCGCTTCAAGGAGGATGAAGGTTTTCCAAAGGAGGAGGAGAGGCCGCTGCCCACCAACATGATCCAGAGGAAACTATGGATGCTGTTCGAGCACCCGGAGTCGTCCTCGGGTGCACGTATAATAGCCATCATCAGCGTCATGGTCATCGTAGTGTCCATCCTTATCTTCTGCCTGGAGACTCTGCCTGATTTTAGGAATGACAAAGAGGCGCGAGAGGTAAGTAATGCCACGTTTTGGGAAGCAGAAGTCAAGTGAAAATATAAGGATTGAATGATTTAGATGATTTTTAATTCCAGGAAGGTAACGAGAAGAGCAATATGGGAATGGTAAGTATGCCCCAAAACAACACCAACCACAATAAATGTAACTATTGAAAGCATTTGGGTAGGTATCAACAGCACATACAGATCAAAGCTGCCGACTTACAGTACTGTTTATTTCCTGGATACCTTTATTTTAACTGACAGTTTTATGTTGCAGATTAGTTCAGTGGTCAGATCCATATCAGATGGGATGGGTGGGTCGAACGGAAACAGGATCTAAGGGGCAGCAGGTGTTTAAGTAAACACAGGGACTACTACATTGTGTTAAGAGGAAAATTACTGACAACTATTGACCAATAAGTCTGCCAGCCAATCAGAGAGAGAGGGAGAGAGGATTACGGTGTGATTATTTTAGTCGGCTGTTAAATTTGATACACTTGGATTCAGGAGGTGTTAAAGGGTACAGAGAGTAACGGGTGAGGCTTGGAATACAAATAAAAAAGGAGAGAAAAAAAATACAGGGTAAGAGATCAGGTAAGTGTAGTAATAAAAGGTCACACAAATGACCAAAGACATGAGAAAAGGTGATCCACAGCCTTCCGGTAGCTTAGAACTAGAGACTAAAAGGGCTCACAGGATGAGCTGCATACATTGGGTCATGTTAACACATTCCTTCAGGACTGCTGTGCTAGGCTGAGCTGCCTTTGCACGAGGGTGCTGCCAGGAAACTACTGTAACTTACTCCCATCTAGCACTCACTGAACTGCAGCGGCAATGTTATACTGCTGCAGTGGTGAGGGAGACGGGATAGCGACAAAGGTGGAGATGGATGAGGAGCTCTGCAGTGAAGCGCTCTCATGTTTCTCTTCGGAGATCTCATGTAGTTATATTTAGTCTTAGGAGAGCCCTTGGAGCAGATCAACACATAGATGTCCACCTTTAGTAATCAACACTGTTATTGACCCGCTACTGAAAGTCAAATAGAATACTCTAGGTTTATTTAAACAACATTGAAACTTTAGATATTACACACTGCCCATTACGACATACTAAAGTGATCCCTTCTTATCCATGCCATCCGTTTCTAGGTTTTTAACTTGATGAAAGACATTTTAAACCTCCTAAACAGCTACTTTCCAGCTCGATGTAATGTTAACTGACATGGACGCTGGAAAGACAGGTGGACTGAAAAAGAGATTGATGCAACTATGACTGAAATGTAAAGCCGCAGATGTCAGACACTTTTATGATGTTGCCAAAAGTGAAGATGGTATACGATGTACGGCAGATCTGTGTCATTAATCGGTGTATTTTTACATATGGTTCACCCAAATGTCATTGGAACTCATGACTTTGTAAAACAACAACATGCAGTTGTATTTTTTTTTATAGGTATTTAAAACCAAATTCCAACTTCAATGGAATATTTTCAGGCTTGTTGTGGTGAACTTCAACAGATGCCCTATTGTGAATCTTTAACTTTTCCTGTTTGTCTGTTCCTCTTAGGAATATCTTTACAAGTATCACAGCCTTCCAAAGAATATTTCGGAAACTATGCCTCCTCCACCTGGTGTTTTCCAAGACCCCTTTTTCATGGTGGAGACCATGTGTATATGCTGGTTCTCCTTTGAGCTTGTAATGCGCTTTGCTTGTGCTCCTAGTAAGGCACGCTTCTTTAAGGATGTCATGAATATCATAGATTTCTTCGCCATCCTGCCTTACTTTGTCACTCTGGGAACAGAGCTGGCCAAGGATAACGACGCCAGCCCAGCCACATCGTTAGCCATCATCAGAGTCATCAGGTTGGTGAGGGTGTTTAGGATCTTCAAGCTATCTCGTCACTCCAAAGGGCTCCAGATCCTGGGTCAGACTCTGAAGGCCAGCATGCGTGAGCTTGGCCTGCTTATCTTCTTCTTGTTTATCGGTGTCATCCTCTTCTCCAGTGCCATCTACTTTGCGGAGGCCGACCATACCAACACAGCTTTTATCAGCATACCACATGCTTTCTGGTGGGCTGTAGTCACCATGACCACAGTGGGTTATGGGGACATGTACCCAGAGACAGTGTGGGGTAAACTGGTGGGCTCTATGTGCGCCATCGCTGGCGTGCTTACCATCTCACTCCCCGTCCCTGTCATCGTGTCTAACTTCAGCTACTTCTACCATCGGGAAACTGAGTGTGAGGATCAAACCGAGTACACCCACATCACCACCTCGCTGTGGGAGGATGAGGAACCAGAGGGGGAGGAAACGGAGGAAGGGGAGAGAGATCCAGAGGGAGAATATTATGCCATTGAAGGCATGTGCAACCCTGTGAATGGGACTGTGATGGGTGAACTGTGTATGGTTCCAAGCGCAGAGTACAGAGAAGGAAATATAAATCTGAAGGAACCAATGGTCACTCAAGTGTAGGGGAGGTAAGTGTGTGATTTTTATGTGACAACGAAATATGACGACGAAAATAAGGAGTGAAACACTGGCGGAAATAAACAAAACTGTGCAGGGTTGGATATCATTTAAAGATTTTAGACACCTTTGTTTAACAAAAAAAAAAAAAAAAGACATTAAAAACCATATGTTCAGCAGCCAAGCATTTCTAAACTCTCTAAACATTCATACCATTAATATATACATTTATTCGTTTGATTTTGGATGAACTGGATTGGTTTTATTTAGTCATTTTTCTATTTTTCCTCTCAGTATCACAACATAAAAAAGACAACTTGTTGTGTGTTAAAATGCTACCATGAATAAAAATTGTCTAAATGCCACGTGTGCACTATGTCTGTACTGATACTAATGAGGTTTAATGTAGGGCATTTAAATTTGGTATTGAATGTCATTTAAAAAATAAATAAATAAATAAATAAATATATATATATATATATATATATATATATATATATATATATATATATATATATATATATATATATATATATATATATATATATATATATATATATATATATATATATATATATATATATATATATATATATATTCGATATGCAAGTAAATCAGTTTGTACCCATGACAGTATTGTACTTTGGTATCCAGCCCTATACTGTAATGTGATAAAAAAATATACCTTTACTGATATTGTTGCTTTTTCTTGATTTTTAGAGGTTGTTATTTCAACTCTAAACACTCAAATCACACTTAAAGGCAACTTTTCTTTAAGAAGACGTTTAGAAGTATTATCGCGAGTAAGTTGTACATTCTCAGGGTCATGATGTAAATGTATGAGCTTTGTGTATTATTGATCCCAGCTTGTGTTTGACATGAAACTTTATGAATGTCTGTACCATGAAACTATGATGTCTTAGAACAGTCACTTTGGGCCTTAATGTTTGAAGTGGAAGCAGTTTGATTATTGGCAATAATGGGGGTCATGTGCTCAACAAAATGTCACTGAACACCAGTGTACCTGTCATTACCTGCAGATTAAGAGGTCTTGTAAACCAACCCCACGTTCTCAACATTCTTCTGTAACTAATGTACAAAGTTGACATTTGTGTATGTTTTTTTTTTTTTTTTGCTTATTTGACCTAAAGTGACTGACATGACCTATATCGAGCTGTAACACAACACTTGTGGCATTACCTGATGATACCGTTTGTGCTTAAGAGAAAAGTCTAAAGATATCTGCTTAAAATGTAATGATTGTTTTTAATAAAGAGTCTATTTTATTAATTTCTTAAAGAAACCGTGTTTTACATTTTTAAAGCAAATTATGTAATTGAACTCTTTGTCCGAGGTGGTAAAAGTACTCACATTCTGTACCTAAGTAGAAGTATAGGTACTTGTATGGGAAAAAAATACTGAGTACTGAGTTAGATCCTTTACTTAAGTAAAAGTAAAACTTCTGAAATGTAAAAAAAAAAAAAAAAAAGAAGGAAAAAGTAAAACTATTTTTGAACATGAATAAAATAATACTTATTCAACCAGGAAAACTCTGAAAAGTTTCAAAAATATCAAAAAATAAAACTTTAAAAGTGAGTTACCGTGTAGTTAATGTGTTTGATCAGTAGTCAGTTTTGTGGGTATGAGCAGGAAGTTTAGGAAAAATGAAAAAAAAAAAAAAAAGAAGTCACAATTGGGATAAAAAAAGTCACCATTATGAGATTAAAAATAATAATAAATTAGATTTAAAAGAAAAAAAGCTGAATTATGAGATAAAGGAGTTGAAATTCTGAGATAAAAAGTTACAATCATGAGATAAAAGTCATAATTATATTTATATTATTCATATAATAATATTAATATAATTTTTGTACTGTCACATCTGTTTAGTTTGAAACAGTAACAAGTTTATTCTGACAATGTAAGGAGTATAAAGTACATATATTTATGTAAAAATGTAGGGAGTAAACATAAAAAGTAAATACTCATGTTAAGTACAAATACCTAAAAAAAAAAACTCTACTTAAGTACAGTAACAAGGTATTTATGCTTAGTTACTTCCCACCTCAGCTCTTTGTGTTAATTGAGGATACACTGTTAAACTGAATAATCCTGTGCCATTGATTACATAAGCACAATATTTAGCCTGGTCGGTCTGGCAGATGTAATGTGTTTCACTTTTTGTATGTTGTGACTGACCTTTTCAACAGCTACTAAGTCATTATAAGCAGTGACTTCCAAACACTTCGTTCTCCATATCCCTGGGACACATAAGCCTGTCCACAATAGGTGTGTGATGACCAGTGGAAGATATGCAAGCGCTGGAACACTTCAAATGTGATCAGTTTGAATAATGCAATTCAGTCTGCGTGACTAGGATTAATTTAGTGTCAGGAAAGAACAAATGTATCCTTGATTTAAATAAACAGTGCTAAAAATATGACGGCTGACTTTAAATAGATCTGGTCAGTCAGAGAAACACGTGCAAGACATGATCATTATTTTTAACCTCTCCTACTTACTGTCTTTAATTCAAAATAAAATACAATATACTTGCTATATATAGCTGGTGGAAGTGGCTGAGAAGAAGGAAGTCTGAGCTGCATTGCTGACGCTGCTGACGCTGCGACTCGGGTAAGAGGAGGACGACCAGTATGAGTACAAGTTTGTAATCTGACATTTGCACTGTAGATACATACATAGATACATACATACATACAATACATACTGTACAGACACTATGGCTGTTACTATTTATTTTCAGAGGTGGAAAGTAACTAAGTAGAAGTATTGAATTGAATGCTTTATTGTCATTAAAATAACAAAACAAACTGAACTTCTAACTTTGTTACTGTACTTAGGTAGACTTTTATTTATTTATTTTATTTTTTTTTTACATATAAGTACTTTAGTTGAGTAGTTTTACTTTAGTTGAGCAACTTTTGACTTTTACTTCTTACATTTTTGCATAAATATAGATACTTTATACTCCATACGTTCTCACAATAGGCTCATTATTTTTTTTCAAGTGAAACAGAATGATAAAATGTTAACTCTAAATACTTTAGAGGGAAAATCAATGAAGAGAAATTGTGATTATGACTTTCAGCTCATGATTGTGACTTTTTATTTCAGAATTTTAAACTTTTTTTTATCTCATATTTATGACTTCTTTTTAATCTTATATTTATGCCTTTTTATCTCAATTGTGCCATTTTAACTCATCATTTTGACTCTTTTTCTCATAATTATGCATTTCTTATCTCATATATATGTTTTTTTTTTTTAAATCTCATAATGATGACTTTTTATCCTAATTACCTCCGCCAAGGAGGTTATGTTTTTGCCGGCGTTTATCTATTTGTTTGTCTTTTTGTCTGTGTTCAAGATAACTCGAAAACCTATGGACGGATTTTGATTCAATTTTCAGGATATGTTGGAAATGTGAACAGGAAGAACTGGCTTAATTTTTGGGGTGATCGTTCTGGGGGTGGGGGGGTCTACCTTGGCAAAGGTCTGCGCTCTCAGAGTGCTTTCTAGTTGTGACTTTTTTTTTTTTTTTTCATTTTTTCCTAAATTTCCTGCCAGTACCTATAAAATTGAATAGTATGACCTGATCAAACACATTATCTACATGGTAACTCACTTTAAAGGGCTTCATTTTTGGATAATTTTAAAACTTTTATTATTTTTTTGATTTTTTTATTATTATTTGTTTTTTTTTACTTAATTATGATTCAGAAGTTGTACACTTTTTTTTTAAAAAAAAACTCTTATTTAAATAAAGGAATTGAATCAGTACTTCAACATTTACCAGAGCATTTTTCATACAAGTAGCTTTACTAATTAAGTACAGAATGTGAGTACTTTTGACACCTCTGTCTATTTTGCACATTACTATTTATTTTGCATACATTTTCTAACACTGCTGAATCAATTGCAACTAAATTTTATTCAGTATTCACTATGTACATATTTGAATGATGGTAAAGCCTGTCTAAGAGTATGGGTACGAGGATATCTGCGTATTTCTCTGTTTGAAAAACTGCTATTTCTGTTATGACTATTTTACGGCAAAGAAAGACAATTGAGTAAATGCTAATTCTGTCATTCAATATTACTGTATATTCAATGAATACATAAATAGAGGAAGAAAAGGCAAAAAAAAAAAGAGAGTAGTGGGGAGGTAAATATGACTTGGAGTAAAAAAAACCCAAAACAATGCCAGTAAATTAATAAGATGTCAGATGAAAATAAAATATACAAATAAATAAGAATAAAGGAAATGTCAATAGAAAACAATGGAAAAGGAAAAATGATGATAAAATAAATAAATGAATGGTATGGAAAATGTTAAATACATGCTTTTATTGATTTACTTATTCTTTGCATCATGTAATGGCACATGAATTAATATATCCAGCCTATTTTATATTTCTGTATATATTTTATATCAATACATCAGGTTTGATCCTCCATAATATTGAACATTAATGATATGTGATAATTATATGGCCATGGCATATGAACAATGAAGTATGCTTTTTAAGATATAAATCTATCATAAATATGAAAGTATCTATAATATGTATAGTAATTATCAAACTCTTATATGTACATAGCCAGAGCGCAATGCGCTTTGTGCAAATGTTGTATACGTGTGTGTGTGTGTGTGTGTGTGTGTGTGTGTGTGTGTGTGTGAATTTGTATAATATGTGTACCTGATAGACATGAAGATAAACCTCCTTTCAGATGATAATATTTAGCAACAACTGACCTTTACTTAATAGATCATACATTATAAAGTAATGCAATTATGTAAATATACCCACTTCCCCCCCCATCAATAAAAAAAAATCAACCAATAAGTAAAGGTTAAATAGGAATTTATTTCAGTCAGAATGAAGAAATTACAATAATTGCTTATGCATATCTCACATTCATTCACTTATTCAGCATTTAGAACATTTTAATCCATCATAAATTTGCCTATTTAATAAAAAGAAGCCCATTAAAATAACATTAGAGCAAGTTCAGTAACATTTCATAAAAATCCCAAACATCAGAAAACAATGTGATTGGCTCAAAGTAACATGTAATAAAATATTAATCTATAAAGTTTTAAGAATAAAAACAAACTTAGCTCAAAATCTCTCCATCAGCACTTGACGCATAATAAAATAGTCCACTTACATTTGAATAAATTACAGTGCTTCAACACATATTTGAAAATACATAAGCTACTTTTCCCCCTCTATGATTAAAGGAAGTATTAAGCTGGTGACTGGGGAAACTTGGCCTACTTTCCATCTTTTACTTAATTTTTCCACTAGAGAGCACTCCTGCTCTCACAACAGTATTCATGGCTCCTCCACAAAATCTGTAAACACCAGTAACATGACCACAGTCAAAAATAACACACACACACATAGTATATTTATCTGTTAACAATTCAATCCACTGTGTTTAAATTCACAAACTACAGCAAGAAACAGCCTTGGAAGGAACATCACCAACAAAGAGACACAATAAAAAATAAATAAACTTGGAAAAATAGCACAATGTTTAAGTACATCACAGTATCATTGGAACAGGAAGGTGAATTTTAGATTACAATTATTCTCATAAACCCTTCATAAACACACACACATATATAAAATATATATAGATACATATAGATATATCGATACAAATTCACCATAAGTGCCTTTAAAACGGCATTTGACCCTGTGAACCACAATGTTCTGCTATCTAAGCTCTCCTCGCATAACATCTCTCACCTGACATGATTAAGTGGTTTACATCATACCTATCAAGAAGGAAGAACTGCACAAAAATAAATGATTCACTCTCCGCTGAAAATACCTGTTCATTAGGGGTACCTCAGAGTTCAACCCTAGGCCCTCTATTGTTCAGTATATATTTAAATGACCTTCCCTTAGTTTGCCCTGATGTCAAAACCCAAATGTATGCTGATGATATGACATTCATAACTTTTTCTCAGTCAGATTAAAGTACCTGAGTACCTGACAAAAAAAGCTAACGCTATAGCTAACAGTATAGCAATAGTAAACACACTATAGCAAACACACCATGTTAAAAATAAGACGATGTTGCAACACGGGCCATTTCTTACTCAATCACCAACCTATGAAATTCAATCAAAATAACCTCAGACATTGAAACACACTACGTAGAATAAATAAATTAATAAATAAATAAATAAATTCCAAAAGTATTCTTTTTGAGGATAAACACAAGCCTGATTAAAGCCTGATTAAATAAAGTCAAGTCTGCAGGTCAATGGAAATGAAGTTACATATTACACATGTATTAGTTCATTTCTTCACTTGTTGCTTGAAAAGTGTGGACTGACCACAGAGTTTAGACCCATCCCAAGTGGGTCATCAGAATCCACATTTAAGTGCTTCTGATTGCTGGCTGGTTGTTCTGACACGGCTTCCCATCTCAGCGTATTCCTCAGGGGTAGGAATCGTGTGAAGGGGGTGGCGTGTTGATTCTGGGAATGTTTTGGTGCCAGAGAAACAGGAAATCCATGGTGGGTGGAAAGAAATCGAGTGTATCCGTCTGCTAGAAGTAGTTCTGTGAAGGAGCAGTCTGCATCTGTGTACTGGCTCTGCAGGAGAGCACAGGGTCAGAGGGATGGAAGCCAAAGCACACTGATGAGGATGCTGAAGCTCTGGGTCCTTACCTGCCCTCTAAAAGAACCTCCACCGTCCACACACACAAACAGAGACGTCCACTGACCCTTGATGACAACCTGGCCTGGACGGACTGATTTCAGCTCCATCACACCTGAAAATGCAGAACATACATACACTGTAAAAAAAAAAAAAGTTTTTTTTTTTTTTTTTTTTTTACAGTTTGGGACAAATACTTACTGTAAAGGGACTGAGTGTCACTTCCAGACACTCTTCCATCCTGGGTCACTTGCAGATACATTCCTCTTCTGTGATTATCTTTAAAGAACAAAATCATCACAATATTAAGGTGTTAAACAACAAAACAACCTCCCTGTTTAGCCATTATTGAATTAGTGTTAGAGTGTCATAAATACCTGTGTAGAGGTGCACCTCCCTGACTTGATTATCAAACAATAGAATGGGATTGGAATCAGGAAGATACAATGACAAACAGAAAGGAAGTAGAGTGATTAAGAGAAGGATAGACAGACGAGAAGGAGGGGTGGGTAGAATGAAAAGCATTTGGAAAAATGTTAAGTAGATAGATAGATAGATAGATAGATAGATAGATAGATAGATAGATAGATAGATAGATAGATAGATAGATAGATAGATAGATAGATAGATAGATAGATAGATAGATAGATAGATAGATAGATAGATAGATAGATAGATAGATAGATAGATAGATAGATAGATAGATAGATAGATGGATAGATAGATAGATAGATAGATAGATAGATAGATAGATAGATAGATAGATAGATAAAGTTAATAAATAGAAATAAATAGTTAAATAAATATGTAATAAATAGGAAATAAATAGGAAATTAATCTGAAATAGTCCAAGTTCTTTGTCAATCCTGATCAGAACCTGAGTTTTGTGTCCTTATAAAGGGGTTCAGGGACAGAGGCCCTCCTTCATATGACCATGACTCAGACTTTTCTACATAATTAAACTGTGATTTGTTCCTCAGAGGAAGATCTGTGCCCTCACACTATGTATGGACTTGTTCCTGTCCTTCTGTTACGTGCTGATGTTTAGTTTTTAGGTTCAGGTGGGTTGAACAAGTACATAGGGATAAGAACCCACTACTGTATTTTTTCCCCTTATACTTAAACTATATTAATTCTAAATATACAATGACTATGTTTATACATTCATCATCATGGGTTAATCATGGAATTACCAATGAATTTATGAAATCTATCTATCCATCCATCCATCCATCCATCCATCCATCCATCCATCCATCTATCTATCTATCTATCTATCTATCTCTCTCTCTCTCTCTCTCTCTCTCTCTCTTTCTCTCTCTCTCTCTCTCTCTCTCTCTCTCTCTCGGTCGCTCTGTCTAATTTATGAGATTATGATGATTCATCTATTCCATTTTGTACATCCACATAATATAGTTGGAACAAAATGTGCAGCTTTTTTTTTTTTTTTAATACAGCACACGATTGAAAAATTATTCCATGACCTGAGAAATATGTTGAGTATTTAATTTTACACTATGTGCAAATCATAATTTATTTCCTTGTTTAACTAAGTAGAGGCACCAGCTATAATTTACCTTCTTTTCTTTCCAGGAAAAGATGCTATGAGAGACATGATGAGTTACAGGAAGTCAGACTTCTTCTCCACGCCTCCACTTCAAAAATATTCACATTTCACAACAAGAAGGTGCACAACGTACACACACTCCTGTCTACGTCACCGGGAGACATAAATTTGTACCAAAAAGTGTAAATGAGTTGCACTGCTGTGAAATCTTCTGTTTATCTTATTCTGATGTGTGTTGGTTTGAGAGAGAACTGGAGTGGAGGAAATGGTTGATGAAGCAGAGTTGTAAGCAGAACAGAAGTGTTTACAGGATTGCAGCTGTGCAGTAACCAGAAAGGATGGACGCCAGCTTGTAAACTCAGTAATGAAGAAACACTGGGCATTACCTAGTTACTCGAGTTTCTGTTTAAAGACCATTACGATCTTGCTTGTTCAATTCCATTGTCCCTTTGAACTCAAATATACACCAGTAACCAAAATAATTTATTTCTAAAGATAAATCACTAACTATGTTTTCATTCACATAGCAATTTTAATTAATGTCTTACTCCGATTGAGGACTTTTTTTTTTTTTTTTTTTTTTACTTACTAGTGAAAAATAAGACATTCTGGACAGAAAAACAGCAATACATGAATCAGACAAACAAGAACCACAACAAAGTAATGCCAACATCATGTTACAATGAAAATATACTAAATGTAAAAAAAACAATTAAACAATATGGATTGATTACAGGTGAAAATGGAAAAGGGAGGAGGGGAGAAAGATACACGGGGGAGTGAGGGAGGAAATAATAATTACTGTCATAATGATAACAACAACAACAGCACAGAAATATACAATAATAATAATAATAATAATAATAATAATAATAATAATAATAATAATAATAATAATAATAATAATAATAATAATAATAATAATAATAATAATAATAATAATAATAATAATAATAATAATAATAATAATGTCAATAGTTTAATTACTAGTATTATTTTATTGGGGCAGTTGATACAGATATAAATTTTAACATTTGTAATAATGTAGGGTGACCAGATTCGGGTAGTTGAAAAAGAGGACACCTTTTTTGTACCATCGCTCTGTTAAAGACACACTGCAAAAGAAGGGCATTGTATGTAGGCCTACTGGAGATAACTGCAATACAATGTTTGGAGGAATCAGGCGTAATGAGGAGGGGGAAAATGGGCTCTCCTCTCTCACAGTAAGACCCAATGGCTGTCATTATTTCCAGGGACTGAGCGATTACTGCAAATGTACCCAGATGTGAAAGCATTTTTTTCTATCCCAGGACAGGTCACCTCTGCAGATTAAGATTTTTTTTTTGAGGATGAGTTCAGTGAGATTTACCAGTGATTCACTGATGCCTTGCACGTCAAACACTGGGCCTCATACGGATCATGATCTTGGTGAAAACAGGGGAATTTTTTTCTTTAAATCCTCCGTGAAGGAGCACTTGTGTTTAGGCATTGTAGCAGCGGACGCACATGTGCTCCTCTGACTGCTTTCGTTTCGCTTGTGAACACACTAGCAAGACTAAAGCAAAGTGACAGAAGTTGAGAAGGGGGTGAACGATACCTGGAATGGAGTAAAATGGAACGGAGTGGAATTCTATTGGCAATGCATTGTGTTTTGAGATAGTTGCACGAAATCCCAAATGAATTTGAAAGCCCCCCTAGACATTTTTTTAGGTCCCAAAAGTAGGACAAGGACGAGGAACAGAGGACATCTGGTCACCCGAAATAATGTATTTGTATCACTTGCTATCAGATTAAATTCATATGAATCAATTCGAATGAATCTAGCTATGGGAGGGGGTGGAGCCAAGCACACAGAGACAGATGGGACATACACACACAACCCCCAGCAACAGACCACCTCCGATTAAAAACTTAACTGGAGTTTCCCAGAAAGAGAAATTCAAATTATTGTTCCACTCCTAGACACTAGGTGGTGTTAGCATGCTTCTGGTTCGCGCTATAGAAGAAGAACAATAACTAAACAAAAGTGGCAGATTTGAAGCAAACATAGTAGAAGCACAGCCTCTTTAAAAATAGCCTGCTCATGTGTCAAAAAATACAAGTCAATGACACTGTAGCTCACTGGGCTTGAAGTTGGACAGAGAGATGGTTGAGGGGTGGATCATTGTGATGTGAGCTAATTATAGAACACGTCACAATGATCCTTTGTACGAGAAGTCATAATTATGGTCATGGGGAATTTTGTGTGTGTGTTTGTGTGTGTGGGTGGGTGGGGTCGGGGGGCAAGATGTCACCACTGTTGCACAATGCAAGATTAAAGACACAAATATAACATAAACACTGATAGTGCTGCCCTATTGAATGAGTTCCAATAGGGCCCCATTACATGGTAAACGGTCAAGATAAATGTCACAACAACCCACAACCTTTCCCCCAGACCCACTTCAGTCACACCTGGGCAGCTGCATGTCATTGCTGACCTGTAACTATTTAAGCAGTGAGGATTGGCTGTGGTTCAGTTGGTAGAGTGGGTCGCCCAATGACCGAGAGGTTGGCGGTTCGCGTCCCGGCTCTGGCTGTCCACATGTTGAAGTGTTCTTGGGCAAGGCACTGAACCCTGACTTAGGCCCCCAGTAGGACTTACTGTAGACTTTAGAAACCTACTGGTGTATGAGTGTGTGTGTGAATGGGTGAATGAGAGGCTAATGTAAAGTGCTTTGAGCACCATGAAGGTGGAAAAGCGCTATATAAATGCAGTCCATTTACCATTTTACCATTGCTGTTGCAGATGTGGGACCATTCACTTTTGTAAATCCATAACCCGGACACTCTGCCCATTTCCCTTGTCTCCATAACCTGCACAATTTTTCACCACTCGAATCCCCATGTCTGTCCTGAGATAAAGGCACTTTTTGGAATATAGCTCCATAGGACATTCATTCTGCAGTCCTAAATCGAGCGCCCCACGTGGAAAAAGAATGAACTGCAACCAAACTGAGCCTGGAAATGTGCTGTGAGTGGGACCCAGCAGTAGAAGGACAACACCCAGAGAAGATGTGGGTGACAACACTGTAGCAGCTCAGTATATTTCATATGTACTATACACTCTGATTTCTTACAGTAATGTACATGTTGTCATGGTGACTCCGATCACTTCCAGAAAGGGGGTGTGTCCAGGCCAGTCTTAGACAACCTAAGGTTGGCTGACGTTTACATCCACAGAGAGATTCAATTAGAATCACATTATCTGACTTGATTACTCCAACTTCAGAAACTTCCGACTTCCAGTTCGATTCGATTATACCCCGATTAAGGCGTTTACACGGCTTTTAAATCTTCGATTTTAAAGGGAGTAAGGCAATAATTCTAAATTCTCTAAGTGCATGTAAACATAGGATCCATTTATTCCATCAGTACATGCAAACAATTGGTGTAAAATACAGTTTTTCGTCTTCTCACAGTCATCAGATATGACCCAGACGTTCAGAGGCTCTGTAGTTACCATGGAAACCCCATCATCTTCTACAACATTGATTCACCAGTTAAACCAAAGGAGTTGGATCAATGACAGTGGATGAAGATGTTTGGTTTTTTTTATGTTCAGTTAATTATATATTGTACTGTGAAAGTCATGTTTCTTCAATTTTCTCTGTTTTTGACAAACAACCCTCAAATGTAACATCAGAATGATAATCTGCATGATCTGTAAATAAAGTATAGGAAAATGTCTAATTATCACTGAAAAACTGTAAAAATACAGAGTATAACATTATAATAATTGTGATAAATCACTTCCTTCGGAAAATATGGTGACCATAGTTGTGGCTTTCTTTGTTGTGTTGTGGCTTTTTGGTGTGTATTAAGAGTGTGAATCTTTCACTCACACAACGATCCGGTTCAAATCTTGATTCACAGACTATGATCCAATTCATAGAAAATAGTAAACGATTCGGTTCAATTTGATACGATTCAGTACGATTGGAACCAATTCAGTTGAGTTTGATTCAATACAAATGGACAATTTAACCAGAAGGACGTATTTTACAACCTATAGATAACTGATATTGGTAAAATGCAAAACTGATAATCTAGTGTTACTAATTTAACAGATTTGCAAAATTCTGCTCATATTTAAAATACAAAACTTCCACAGTTTCATCCATACATAGGCTTTTATTTTGTCACTTCCCGTCCTCTACCCACATTTCCATTCTATCGTACCTAAAAAAAATCGCAGATACACCTCTGGTGGGAAGTTTTAACGCGTATACATTTCTGAAAATAAATACTATGTCATTCTTAAGCTACGTGGTCACAGATATAAAGAACATAATTACAGTTCGTGGCTGGACCTCAGGAAACCGATTCACGTCCGAATATCCCGGACCATTTGTAGCAAGTTTTACCGGTTCGGGGCTCCGCGGACCGATTCACTCAGATCTCATACGTCACAGACCGATAACCGATTCGAATCGGTTTATCTTTACACTCTAGTATATATGGCACATAAGGAGAAACTTTCCTAGTAGCTAAAGACAGCTTCCAGCTGCTGCTGCTGCAGTGCATCTCATTGGATTAACTGTGCATGAGTTCACATGACAAAAACATGACAAAAGAAGAGAGAGAGGACTGAGGGTGTGAGGAGGTGGCCCATTTCCAGGCATTTTTGCAGTTGTTTTTAATTGCGCAGGTTTTCTAAAAGATCATTTCAACATTGGCTCCACTAAAGTGTTACTACTAATAATAATTATCACCATTGAAAAAAAGAAGAAGTTTCAAAAAGGCACTTTCATTGATAAAGGGCAAAGAGGTAAGTGTCCCAGCGCCACCTAGTGTCTATCTGTGCACGCCTATGGTGGTGAACATTTGCTTTGTTTTATCTGAATGTAAGTTTTATTATGCAGAATGTTAATGTTCTGCCTTACCTTTGTCTCTCTCTTTTTCTCTCTCTCTGTCTTTTTTTTTTTTTACCAGTAGTTTTTAGTGTTACATTTCCTTAAAAAAAAGATTATCTGACATTTGATATCATTTGACAGAGAAAAAAAATCTGTATGAACTCTAAATATCATCTTATAAATATCAGTGGCCTGTATCGGTCATCAGCTAAGGCTGAAAAAAATAAAAATTAAATTAAAAATTGATATCAGCCCCCCAAAAAATCCATATTGGTTGATCACAATATATTTAATTATAATTAAAACATGACACACTTTTCCTAATAAAAATCAAGTTCAAATAAAAGTATATCTGAATTGACCTGATCATGTGACCACATGCGTTACTATGCTTCAACCTGCTCAGACACAGTTGCAGTTAGAAAACTGGACCAAACAGAGAATACAAAGATTTCTTCACCTGCCATCTGAGAGAGGAAAAAAGTCAGTTGTGAATGTATGGGGTCACCAGACATTTGTGATGTTAAAATGGGGTCACTAGCCCAAAAAATGTGGGAACCACTGCCCTAAAATATCTGTAATGAGCATCTTGTATGGATAATTCATTTGAAATGTTCTTCAAAATTCAACTCTTTGCCCAATAAGAGTATTATCAAAACATGCTGATAGAACAGACCTCCTCATGCTCAGTAAAACCCCTACTCCCTGTGGATCAGAGGTTAAAACACAGAGCAGCGAGAATGATTTGCTATAAAACTAGACATATTTTTTTTCTTTTTTAATAAAATCTTCCTCTGTTCTTCCCTCCTGTTTTTACCATAAAATGAAAATAATACAATAAAACCACTGCCAAAGTGTTTAAAACAGGACTCCCAAAGAAAAGGAACAGGTGAAACATAATGTCTTAGGAGGGAAAGGCTATCATTATTGTATTGTGTAATGATGGCTTTTCTCCTCTGTTCAAGTATCTAAGTATGCAGTTAAACAGACCAAGTGACATTAAATATGTTTGGAATTATAACAGAGACAGTCTGAAGCATGGAATTCAGCCACAGTGCTATTCAGTACAATAAACATACATATCAGACATACCGTACCTCTTTACAGGAAGAGACATCATTGTTTAAATCTGGAGCCTGGTTTATATGCTCTAATATAAGCCAACATATTTTAAATGTATATGATCTATATTCCCTGTTTTCCAGTATATAAAAAAAATGCCTCAGTTTAACCATTAAAGGCCTAAACATCCATTGTTTACCAAATGTAAAATGATTAATACCTGTTGATAATCCTATTAATCCTACAAGTAAATAAATGGTGTAAAATACAGTTCATCATTTTTTCCTGGTCATCATATATGAGCTATTTAAGCAGTTACTTAACAACAATTATAAAGTGAGTGGAGCTGACTTTCACTGGGTCACATCGTTCATATATAGAATTGTGGAATTATGGACTGAGATTCACATTCAGAGCAGATTAAGGTACGTGGGGCAGAGGGGTATCCAGCACATCATCCGTCCGTCCGTCTGTCTGTCTGTCTGTATGTGCAAAAAGGGACCAAGGGTCTGACGTGTGCTCATAAGTTTACATACCTTGACAGAATGCACATGGGATGGTTTTCAATGTTCCAACCTGACAAAGACCCAAAACATACAGTACCTGTCATTGGCTACAGAAGAAAAACAGTGAAGGTCAATGAGTTTCCATCTCAGTCTCCTGGCCTTAATATCACTGAACCACTTTGAGGAGGTGTCAAACATGCATTTCATACAGAAAAATTCAAAATCTGAAAGCAACTGAAGGTGTTTTACCAAGACGAATGGGCAGTTTTACCATCTGAGAAAATAAAGTGCTACTACAAAACTACAAAACTCAAGGGAAATTCGTGCCAGGATTGCAATTACCAAGGACACTCTCAACCGCTGTACATACCTCAAGTCCACACGTGTCAACATTGCCACCAAGCTCCATCTGGTCAAGGCTTTAGTAGCTTCACGCCTAACATATGGCTGTAGCACGTGGACGCTGAAGACACCAGACACCAAACGTCTGGATGCTTTTGGCCGAGAAATCTGGCGACGCCTACTAAAAATCACATGCCAGGATTTGGTGTCAAACGAGGAACTCCACCAACGCATCGGTGACTGACGGATGTTCTCGTCTGACACCATCTTTGCACGTAAGGGCAGACTGGTGTGGGCACGCAGTGTGATGTGGGGGCCTGACAGCTGCCCTGATCACAGGACTCCCTATACATGGTAGGAGAGGACACGGTCGTCCCAATCTAAGATGGGTGGACGACCTAAAGAAGTGGACCGGCCTCTCTGCTGAAGCCCTGAAGGCGTAGAAGTGAGCGCCTTAGGGCCAGCCGGCTATAGATGTCTTTATTGTTATTATAAAACTACTACAAAAGATTAATATCTGTCATAGATGTTAAAAGAACTAATACAGAGGATGAAGGACTAGGGTATGTAAACTTATGATCAGGGTCATTTGGATCTTTTCTGTTGTCAATATGATTTAAAAACAGTAAAAAGATTTGTCTGATAACATTGGTCAGTAAATGCTTCCAGAATACAACGAATGAAATGTTATCACATGTGTGTTACTGATAAAAAAAAACTCAAGTATTAAATGCTGTTTGGCTCAAGTTTCCAAGATAAGTCTGGGGTCAAAATGTGAAATTCTTAGAATTAATGAGAGAAAAAGTTGTACTCAAAGGAATATTGGTCTCAGATCTACTTCAAAACACTGTCTGCACATTATGATCCATTCACTTTACAGGTTCTTCCTAGTGGAATATTTATATGTAATATATATATAAGAAGCACTTATGTTTTCTGATTCATCTTATGGGAGTGGACATTATACTTATACATGTAAATAAACTATTATATAGTTGTAATAACACAACACACCACCACATTAAAAATATGAGCTAACCAGCACTTTTATTATTTGTTTTCTGATTCATCTTTATTAAATTATGTAAGATTTATAATGTCTGAAGCACTTTCTAACAAATTCCAGAGCAGTGTTTTCAGTTTAAAACAATAGTTCAGTCAGGTGTGTTTTCTGTCCTCTGATACTGTCTACTGTACGACTTCATTTTTAGGCTTCTTGTGAATTTGGAAACAAGTCTTTATGTCTGATTTCCTAATGTTCCCTGTGCTAAATCTGTCTTGCAATAGTGTTTATCCATATTTACTAATCCATTGTATACATGTACATAAACTACCATATGTGGAATAACACACCATCATATATATTAAAAACATGCGCTAACCAGCTTTTCTGTCATTTGTATTCTGAATACAACATTTTATTATTATTATTATATTTACAACATTTATTATTATATGTTTTTATATGTTTTTATAGGTTTTTTTAACCAAGCCAGTTTAATAAAGGCTTTTTATCTTTCACTTTTAAGAGAGTGCCTTGGAATTTTTCTTTGTTTTTACAACATTTTTTTTGTATTGATATTCATATGAAAAATGTCCAAAGAATCACAAATTCTGCTACAGTGTATAAACTATAGCAGTTTTGTGTGTGTTTCATGTCTTTTTCCACTAATACATTATTATTTGTATTTATTATTATTAAGTGTTGTTGTTGGTTCTGTATTTATTCTTGTGTATGGTTTTCATTTTATGTTATATATATGTATATATGTAGGAATGTATCGCAAATAGTTAACAAATCTCATGTTCTTTTCATTTGGAGGAAGGGGATTTTGTAAGAAAAGTTGATACAGTAAGAAGGGGTGGGATTATATAAGTGTTAACTTCCACCCATTCCTTTTGAACATGCTTGGATGTTTTTTAATGTGTTTTCTTTTTCATTATTATTATTGTTTTTTTTTTATATTCAAATAAATCTAATAAATCAAATTTAAAAAAAATCAAATCAAACTATGAGTGCAATGAAGAAGGCTGTATAAGGAGTAAAATACATACAATAATGTGTTTAAATGCTGATAGCCAGAAAACTAACAATCGTATGGATGTTATAACTATCCTTAGGTTTATTAAAATAGTTTGACCCATGGTGTTCTATAATAATAATAATGAGTTTCACAGTATAGTGTTAATGTGTGATAACATCCGTAAACACATTATGGACAGATCATAGAGTCCTTCATTCACTTACCTCTGAACATGTGCAATGATGGGAAACTGCAAAATAACACCTTCAGTAGCATTTTACAGATATGTTTTTTAATTACAGCTTTTACAATCATAATCATTATTGTCATCATATTATATTCAATTATCATCACTACTCTCCAATAATATGAATTTAAACCATAACACAATTTGTTTTTTTCAAAATGTACACATACAAGTAGCATATCTCAAATGTCCATATTTTAAAACATATTTCCTTTTTCAACCTAAAATGAAATTACAGTCTGAAAACTAAGTATGAAATGAACATACAGTTTTAATACACACACATACATACTGTACATACATACATACATACAATAGCAGTTATCATAAAAAAAATGATAAAAATAAAATACACACATTTTACAAATTCCTTACCCAAGCTTTCACATCATTAGATGATTGATATCATGATGTTCACTCTAAAATGGTTGATTTTGGCATGCATATTAACACAAATGCTTAACTCTTTTTTTTTTTTAAATCAGTTTGAACAGGATTTTGTCAAAAAGCACTTTGCTACGTGTCTTATTGTCTGTCCTATTCACATTTGTGCATCTCTTGTCTGTTATGGCTTAAGAACATACATTTCACTTCCCCTATGTGCACGTACCTTCTCCCTCTAAAGCCTCCCTTTTCCCAGACCATCCTGTTCCTGGATTGTGATGTTATTAGACTGAGTATGTTCTCCTATCTGTCTAAATCACAGTAAAATCACCTGAAGGGATGTGTGCCGGGTTTTCCTTCTCTTGATCAGAATAGGAATGCATTATTTTTTGTATTTTTTTCTTCTCCCCAATTAAAAACTATAAGTTCGTTGTGTCAATACTGCCGTCTCACACTCAAAAATAGAAGATGAAATCACAATAGGCGATGGTCACTTTCTACAGGCCACTTTCTACAGAATCAAACAGCATCATGCCACAACTATGGATCAAGATGAGGTGAGAGAGAGAGAGAGAGAGAGAGAGAGAGAGAGAGGAACAGATGGATAAACAGACATTCACTCATTTTTTTTTTTTAATCATCTTTACAGAAATCATTCACTCAGTGTCTTTGATTTTTTCGAGACTCTTAGCTCGAATAGAGTTGGTCATCTTCTACAGTCCATTCAGATTTTCTTCTTTTCCGTTGATTTTTTTTTCTTTTCTTGAAAAATGTTTTCTTTTTTTCCCTTGGGTTAAGATGGAGGAGGAGGGGGGGGGAGGGGTTTCTACAAAACACACACACACACACACACATTAACAAGCTTAACAGACCCCGATGGGAAAAAAAAAAAAAAAAAAAAAACCCGTTTGATTTGATGTTCACACAATCTATTTTTAGCACCAAATAATGTCATGGCAGAGAACGTGCTTTTCCCACCTGGTGTGCTTTTCTTTTAACAGGAATACGTTCTCACAGACCCCGACTCTCCTCTTTGACCAGAGTTGACTGACGAATAAAAACAAATAGGAACAGTTAGAGAAAGGGGATGTCAAACAGAAATATCAACATTATAGAGTTGAAACTAAGTGATTTATGTTTTCATTGAGATGAAAAAAAAGGACATTTTCACAGTTCTTAGTCTTCAGTGGTCTTTATACACAGCCCCACTACTACCTGATCTGAACAAGAATTTTATAATATCATGTATCTCAACTAGAATTTGATGAGGATTTCAATAGTGGAGGGATTATTTTTCTGTTTCTTAGTCTTATACAGGTAGATTTTGATAAAATATGGAATTTGTGTTTATGCATTTTATGAAATATGTCCCTAAAAGTTCATTTCCTTGACTGTTATTTAGATTTTTTTCCCCCTCAAAACTGGTCTGATTTGTTGGAGGAACATTGAATTTGAATTCTACATACTGTACCACAACTGACTAATACCACACCACAAACTATATCTAAAAATATCTCATTAAATGTTATTGTACCATGTTATCAATGCCAAAAAGTTGCCTGATGTATTTATTCACGTCACATGCAAATTATATTTACATTTAATTATACATTCTAATTTTATATACATATTTAGAAACACCAAATTTCTTATTTTCTCTTTATATTTCATTTTTGTCTCCATACTGAATGTTGCTTCTAAAAAACCATGGTGGGATAGGTGTTTCTATACCTTTGTAAAACACTTTGAATTATGTTGTGTATGAATTATGTAATATAATAATAATACACAATATAATTATAATACACTAATGCTATAGAAATACACTTGCCTTATGTTATCTTATCTTACATACTTTGATGAGATGAATTGGTAAAATTGGCAAAAGTTCTGGTTTCAACATTTGATCAGGTTTCATTACAAACAGGAGACACACACACACACACACACACACACACACACACACACACACACACACACACACACACACACACATATATATAATGTCTTATCTTATGTTTCTAAAATCACATGTCATATCCCCTTCTTTCATTATGTTTTCTTACCCTTTCACTGGCTGTTAAAATACATAATGAATTTACCAATGATGTCTGACTGTTATTCTTACTGCAAGAGCTATTAACTGATTGCATTTTCCTGTATTTCCCCACAATATACCAGTATATACCAGTCTCTAAAAAAAGTTTGTCATCCAAATAACCCCACTCCCACAGTTTACTTTTACCTAGTCTGAGCACATACATGATTGTTTGCACCTACTGTAAATTTCTGACCCAGCAAACATGATGCAATTGTAAAATGCCTGTTGACAGATTACATCAAACAGGAACTTTTCAAATCTTCTAACTTTCTACTAAAATATGAACTCTTTGCATTGTGTTCACATGTATTTTAGGTTGATTTTTCCATCTGTGGAAAACTATCTTACATTCACAAACCTGTTTTGATGCTGGTGATATTCTCAGTATAAGGTGACTGATGTATTGATAGGGACCCAATTTGGGTCCTATTTTTGCCCTAAATATTTGATTAAAAATGTGTTAATTTTGTGATGGCTTACAATTTGAATGACAAAATGACACAAAATGGTTTTTTTTTTGTTTTTTTTGCATTTATCTGATTCTGAGGTCATCATTAGATACATCCTGGAGGGAAGTATGTCTAAATTTATATATAATTATTGGGTTTAAAATGCTTTTTTGAATTCCTGTTTTCCTGGGTTTTATGAGCTAGAAACCCAAATTATGTAAAACAAATAAACAAATAAATATCTGAAATCATTTAAATTGTGGGACCTGAATCTATAATCTACTAAAATGTACTGTTTTGAATGGAATTACGGAAATAAATTAACTTTTCCATGATATTAATATTTTTATGTATGTTGTATATACACTGTAGATTTTGCAGTGTTAATTTGGAGACAATGGGACCAAATACACTCTAGAAGAAGTTAAATAAACTCTCTAAGTGTTGATTTAACACTACAAAATTTACTGTGTAGTACTATGTAGTATAGTATGTAGTAATTTCCAAAAGGATGAATAAAGTTCTACCTAATGTAATGTAATTTAATCTGAAACAAACTAATCATGCTAACTCCTCACCTTCACTCTGGACTTTTCTCAGGGTGACAGACGGGGTCGAGATGGCGGAGGCACGGAAGTTGGCAGGTAATGTTTCTGAGGAGTCGGAAGTCACACCGCGGAGGTCCTTCTCTCGGAACATTTTCCTCCATGATGGTGACCGTGTAAATGTTTTTGTGCCATCCTGTAGACACATTGACATGAGCCCAGTGATTAACAATAACAGAAGCTCTCTATTTCTGGATCTTATTCATTAAGTACTAGTAGTGTTTAAATGACAAAGCGGCATTTGTTGTGACAGTCCACCACAATTGCACAGTTTTTAGCAGTACATGCTGTAACTAAGTAATTAGCAGTGGTGTAAACACAGCTGAAGCACTTTGGCATGACTGCAGTAGTGCATGCTGCTGCCATAAAGTACCTCTTCATTCACAGATTTCAGTCACTATTCAATCCTGAGAATAAATTATACTTGCATGACACAAATGCAACAAAGTCCATATTAAAGTCTATCGTATATAATAAAAGACTCCTAGTCTAGATGGTGAAAATCAACACATTCCAGCAACACTGATAATCTTGAATGATTTTCTGCTTTGTTGTACCTCATCTGGCCGCCGCTCTGTTCCCATGGAGATGAGGCCATTGTACTCCTTCTCTAGGAGCTGCCTTGCCTGCAAAAGGTGGACAAACACTTTTTAAATTCATAGTTTAAAAAAGTAATCCAAGAGCTCAAGATTAGGATTATTTTAATTTTGGGAAACAGAATATATGAGTTTCTGACAACAATAGTGACACAAGTACTCGATAAAATGACCATCCAATACTAAATATATGTTTGAAGTTTTCATCCCCTTCTTTTACAGTCAAAACCATATCTCTAAACATGTGGATTCTGAATCCGGGTGGAAATAATCTTATAAAATAAATAAAGTCTTTTACCTTTTATACATGAATTAATAAAAAAAAGTTGGAAAAAAGCTAGGTGGGAATTTCTTATACCTAAAAAAGACTACTAAGAATACTTTTTAACTATGTTTCTCACACTAATTTCTTTTCTTTTTTTGAATGTTGCACTGTTTTAATGAGAGTTGCTCTATTTTAAATTTTGTTGTTCTCAATGGGACAATGACAATAAAAGGATTCAGATTCTGAAATGAATTGGTTTGGGGTTTCCTTCATATTAAAGAGGGAAGCTTTGGTCATTAGAGAATGAATTGTGGATCAATTGTGATCAACTTAACAGGTTTATTCAGTCACTGAATGCAGGTACTCTGAAATTCAAAGTGACATTAATCAATATTAGGTTTGTGTCGACTTCTGGCATCCAAACAAGAAGTGGAGCAATGACGCATAGAAGTAAGTCTCATGATTCTGTCCTGAGGGATCTGAGTACTCAGACGACAGATTGTACAACGATAACAGCGCAGACGGCGAGCAACTTCACCACAGCTCAGATCTACCAGTGGCACATTCTCTTGGCAAGTCGTGGCATTTTGAGCTTGAAAAATCATTTTGGTGTTTCCTTTGCTCTTGACCACAGTTTAAGTTACCAGTCAAGGATGACTCTATACAAGAGATTTGATTCAGTGTTTGACATTAAGGCAGTGGTTTTCAAAGTGTGAGGCGGTCCTTCCCTGCGGGGTGCCAGAGGAGCAGCATAAGAAAAAATAAACTTGAATAAAAAGGATAAAAAAAACCTTTAAATATGTGGTTAGGTTAACTACAGCACATGTGAGGGGCAACATCACAACTGAAGTCAAAATGTTAAAAGAGACATTAAAATACATATACAGATGTGGAAATGTAATGTTTGTAAAAACTGTTAAAAACACATAAAAATGTTAAGATTTGTGAAGAGATGTTAAAAAAAACGTATGCAGATGTTAGAATTTGTTTGAGAAAAAGGTAAAAACACACAAATATGTTAAAATATGGGGAAAAATAAGTTAAAATTATACATAGATGCAAAAAAAACTTATTTATTTTATTTAGATTGTATTTTAGTATTTACTATATTAACTGGAAGGGAGAGGACGAAATTTCATCTGTGCTGTATGTCCTGTATATATATGCTCATTTGACAAATAAACCTGAATCTGAATCTGAATCTGAATCTGAAAATTATTTCAATAGATGCTGAAAATACAAAAATATTAAGATGTGTTTAGAGAGACGTTAAAAAAAAAACAAGCACAGATGATGGTAAAAACACACAAAGATGTCTTACTGTCACACATACAGTATCATGATGAAGATAAAGATGTTTAAAATGTTTTAAAAATATGTTTAAGAAATAATAAATCTACAAAAATCAAGATAAAGATTTGGAGGGGGGGGGGCACAGCTGCTTTTCGGTTCTTTTAGGGGAGGTTCATTAACCCACACTTTGAAAATCCATGAATTAAGGGATTAGTCCACATGCCAATGTTGCACATGTCAGGAATGAAAAAAAAATGTACATCTGTAAACTGTTACTCATCCACCTGAGGACGTGTTTTTCATGAAATCACACCATGTTTGGACCATTTGTATTTAATTGTATTAAATACTGCAAATTTAACTGATGTTTTAATAATTATCCAGTGTGAAAAGCCTCTTGGATTTACTGGAAAATGCATCATATAAAGTTGACTTTTATGGACAGTAAACATTATTGTTAATTAAACTACACACAACAGTACATGATGAGGTGAAAGGATGTGACTACACTTAGTTCTCGCATCACCTTGTAGATATTGTTTTGTACTATGACGTACCTGTGTATTTTGATTAGGTATCTGAAGAAGGAGGGCCAAGTCAGTGTAGTCAAAAGTGTCATCTAGTGCCAGGAGGGCCCCATGGACCCCACTTTCTAATAGGTTGTCTGCAAACTCTTTGAGACCAATAGACTGGACCCAACACATCACTCGCTCATTGGACCACACCATCACATCTGTGTCAGGGGGAGTGAAAGAAAGCAGATAGTAACAGTCACTAAAGGCTCTTGTGCTGTTTTTCTTATGCATTTGCTTTTTCTGTATCATCATTAACCATGGATTATGTGCAAAATTAGGCTCACATTTATATATGTATGATCCGTCTGTAAATATTAACCAATAATCAGCAATAAAAGCTACAGTAAATGCATGAATGTATCAGCTTTATGAATGTATCTGTCATTTTTGCCCAGAAAATAGCAATGGATTAAGTCATATTATTGTTTTGTTGCTCAGAAATAGCAGAGTCATTACAAAAGACTTGCCAAAGCAGTTAATTAAAATGCTCCAGGAAATAAAATAATATACTGAACATATTTTCTAGAGCAATCAAGTTCATTACTGTCATAACTGAGTCATGTAGCATCCATTTTTCCTTTGTTTTGTGGTACTGCAAACAACAGACACTGGTAGCTACGTTTATACATGTTCATCAATGTTGGCATTACTTTTCAGATTTCTCTCTTTGTCATCTCCTTAAAAATATGAAAAATGACAAATAGATGATATAATTCCCATCTTTATAAACATGTTATCTGTTGTTTCAGACCAAAAGCTGTGAAGTAAATAAATAAATAAATGATAATAATAATGGATTCAATTTCTATAGTGCTTTTCAAGGCACCCAAAGTGCTTTATATTATTAATCCATTATTCATTAAAGCATTAATAACAACATAATCTAATTAAAGACAGTTTTACCACAAGCTATGGCACAGTGCATACGTAAATGGAGTGAATATGCAGTCATAAATGTAAGTTTCATGTTTTACAGATCCATAATCATACTAAAGCATAACCATACTTCCTTTAGTATGTTCAAGAAATCATTATGTGCATTTTTATTTAGGAGTTATGGCTGCAATTGAGGGAAAAAAAGGGAAAAGAGTCGTGCATGTGCATGAGTACGTATGTATGTGTATATATATTTATGTGTTTTTTGTTTCTTTTTTCTCTACCTGCTTGATATCACAAATTGTGTAGCTTAACATGCATAGTAGTAGCTTTGCTTCTGCCTGAGCCTTTTTCACTCACATTTGGTATTGTTCTTTTATTTTGCTGCTTTATATGACTGAAATAAACGAAACTAAACGAAACGAAACGAAACTAAACTAAACTAAACTAAACTAAACTAAACTAAACTAAACTAAACTAAACGAAACTAAACTAAACGAAACGAAACGAAACGAAACTAAACTAAACTAAACGAAACTAAACTAAACTAAACTAAACTAAACTAAACTAAACCAAACCAAACCAAACCAAACTAAACTAAACCAAACCAAACTAAACTAAACTAAACTAAACTAAACGAAACTAAACGAAACGAAACGAAACGAAACTAAACTAAACTAAACTAAACCAAACCAAACTAAACTAAACTAAACTAAACTAAACTAAACTAAACTAAACTAAACTAAACTAAACTAAACCAAACCAAACCAAACCAAACCAAACCAAACCAAACCAAACTAAATGAAACTAAACTAAACCAAACCAAACCAAACCAAACCAAACCAAACTAAACTAAACTAAACTAAACTAAACTAAACTAAGCGAAACGAAACGAAACGAAACGAAATGAAACGAAACTAAACTAAACTAAACTAAACTAAACTAAACTAAACTAAACTAAACTAAACTAAACTAAACTAAACTAAACATCATTCATTCATTATCTGAACCCGCTTTATCCTCACTAGGGTCGCGGGACTAAACTAAACAATTATGTCTAAATATTTAACAATGTTATATCTACAAAAAGAATAGAAGCAATTTGTTTTCCACACCTTGATTCTGATGTTGACTCTCATCCCTCCTCCGCTCCAGTTCCTTCCTGTCATAGTTCAAGCGCTTCAAACACATAATGCCGTAGTGAAGACTCACCCTGTAAGTGAGAAGGACAAACAGAGCTAAATTTACATAAAAGTCAACAAAGACCTGAGAAATTCAGAACGGTCGGTCCTGTCAGTGTAAGAGGAAGCAGATATAAAGTGATGGAGAATAAGGCAAAGACATAAAAAGATTTTCTTCCACTGATAAACATGACAAATAATACACTTAAATATTCCTCTCAGACCTGTGGAAACTGTCCACCATCTTCAGCTGCCCCCTCAGTTCTTTCTTGGTGAGGTGATCTAGCATGCGGGCGTCGACCAGTGACTCCATAAAGTAGGAGCGGTACTGGGGCAGACCCAGGCTGGGAAGCCATTCGTTTCCAACCCATTCATGGTTCATGTCTCCATAGGCAAGGATCTGAGGACAGACACATGTGTTAATACAGCAAATGAACACAGCTGAGCAACACAGTCTTATTTTAACCCATAATGACCCAGTGCTACTTTTGAAGCAGTTATAAAAGGTATATTTTTTCTTTATATTTAGCTTTTCTTAAATCATAAAGACCGAAACATCAGGCACTGACCAAAATCATCTACCCTAACCCTAATGTTTAATACCTGTTGATCTACTAAACTAAATAATTGGTGTTAAATAAATGTATTCATCTTTTCATTTTCATCATCTTATTTCACCCTTGTCTTAAAATTGTATTTTGATTTTTAATCAATGTGAAGCACTTTGGGCTACAGCTTTTGTATGAAAGGTGCTATATAAATAAATTGTATTATTATTATTATTATTATTATTATTGTTATTATTATCATCAGATATGATCCATTTGTGCGTTCAGAGGCTCCGTAGTGAATGTGCAAACACTGTCATCTTCTATAACATTGATTCACCAGTAAAACCCATGGAGTTGGATCAATGACAGTGGATGGAGACGTTTGATTTATGTTCAGTTAATAATATATTTGACTGAAAAAGTCACTTTTTCTTCAGTTTTCTGTATTTTGATATAATAAGCTTTAAACTTACTGCAAGCCTTTATGACCATCTAAATGATAAGTGAATTATAAATATAAGAAAATACATGATTTATGATGGAAGTGGCAAAATATAGAAGATAATACTATGATAAATGGTAATAAATCAATTAATTTGTGAACTGACATAAAATTATTGCTGGGTCTCTATGGGTTATGTGATTTAGCATTATTTATTCTAATATTACCCTCTCCATTTTGTTTGTTTTTTTCTATATAAGTTCAGAAAATCTCTGATTAAAGTTGAGCATTATTATGTCAAACACAGAGAAAATGAAAAAAATATTACTTTTTCAGCAAAGATATCAATAAGTGACTGTAAAAATGTCATTGATCAAATTCCATGGGTTTATTGGTAAATCAGTGTTGTAGAAGGTGATAGTGTTTCCATGTTCACTATGGAGCCTGTGAATGTCTATATGGGTCATATCTGATTACCACGATCAGATATGACCATGTTATTTATATTTACATTTACATTTACATTTACATTTACATTTATATTTATATTTATATTTATATTTATATTTATATTTATATTTATATTTATATTTATATTTATATTTACATTTATATTTATATTTATATTTATATTTATATTTACATTTATATTTACATTTATATTTATATTTACATTTATATTTATATTTATATTTATATTTATATTTACATTTATATTTACATTTATATTTATATTTATATTTATATTTATATTTATATTTATATTTATATTTATATTTATATTTATATTTATATTTATATTTATATGGATTGATAGGATTATTGGATCAACAGGTATTCAGTATTTTACATCACAGGTGGCTGTTTAGGTCTTTATAGATTAATCAGACTTTTACACAGCAAACGTAGCAAGCCTAAACGTGTCATTTTTTTGTGTTTCTCCTAATTCCAGAGGCCTTCTGGTTCTAAATCCAGTTTCGGAATGAGTCATATTTACCATTATTTTACTTTCAGCTGACAGAAAACATACTTGACTAGTCTCAAACACTTGTCACATTCTAAATATTAGTTTAAAAGAGGGACAGTGGCCCCAGAATAGTTGTGTTATGGAGAAGACATCATCATACTGTACTGCAACCATGCATTCAGTGTGAGAAACTGACCTGGTCCCAGCTGAACTCCTTCTGCTCCTTGTGGTTGAGACAGAGAAGAAGCGAAAGAGAAAAGGGACAAAGAGTTGCAAAGACAGGGAAAGATCACCAGGGAGAGTGGTGTGTGTTTGTGTGTGTTATTGTGAATAAATGTCAGGGCAGAATGTAAAGGAGGAGAGGGAAGGCAGAAGGAGGAAAAGTTATGTTAGTGAGTGAGAATTAGTTGGAGAAACACTACATCAAAACAGAATTTGAGGGAATAGTAAGGGAAAGGTGTAGCCATACATGCCTAATCAGAGACAAAGAAGAAGAAAAAAACTTATCAATGTGAGACCTTTCGTCATAGTATGAAATATTAAAGTAGCAAAACATACCAAAGGTGCTCTGCCTAGGATTTAGTGGAATTCACAATTGAAGTTACAGGTTGTAGAGAAATAATTAACCCTCACTTCAAAATCAAACTTAAAAACCTGACATACTAAAAAGGATAAAACATGAGGGTTCCATTTTAGAGCCAATATTTAGTTTGTCTATGATGGATTAGAATGGAGATATAGCAGACCCCTTCATAGGTAATGCAAGGGTCTAAGGGTCAGGTGTCAAACATCTGGTCTGCAGCCTAAAACTGAGACAGATTTGTGAAATGAAAACATTTCACAAGATTTTTCTGAAGATATCTGTAATCAATGGTGTCAAATTCATTTTAATTAAGGTTCCAAATACAGACACAAACAGACCAGTGCGTCAGAAGAGTAACATTTAAATCATAATAATGGAAGTGTATGTGTTGTATGTCACTGTGTTGTACAGATTAACATCTTTTCCCAATAGTCTGCTCTCCCACCATAAATACTATCACACCCAAAAGTGGTGGGTCCCCACAGGTCACATACTATCATAATAAAAAAATAAAAAAATAATGAAAATCTCTTTTGTTTTGATATAAAAATGTAAAATTACATGTACATATTTATATGTACAAACATGCTTTTGCCCAAAAAATGTGAATAACCTTAACAAATAAACAACCTTAAAATGTCTTCAGAAAAGTAAGTGCAATTGTACCAATATTCTACCTGTTAATAAATGTTTTGTGTATTTGTAATTGTACTGTATGTTGTAATGCACATGTGTAAATAATAAACTGAGGCATAATGTGTTTTTCCTTAAGATATTTCAAGTGGTTTATGGCATTCAGATTTTTAAGCAAATGTTGTAGATGCAGACAGTTTCATAATATAATTGTCCTTTTTTTTCACTATTATAATATTATTAGTCCACTTCAAATCGCATTGGGCTGAATGTGGCCCCTGAACTAAAATGAATCTGACACCCCTGTTCTAAGATAACAAATCACACACAGTGAATATGTAGGTAATTGGATAGTATTCCTTCTCTACAAACAGATCATCCTAAATCCTATGCACCGCACCTCGAAGTAAATACATATGAACATACAAATACAGAGAACTTGAGTCTGTATTACAACATTTTGTTTTGGTGGGAATAACGTCAGTGAACACAAGCAGCAAATCAACAACCTAAAATATTAAATTCCCTTCAGACTAAAATGACATTTGATATTCAGTCTTACTGGCTTGGTGGCAGCAGTGAGAGATTCCATCTCAGCGTGTGTCATCCAAATATTGCTCGTTGACTGCAACAACAGTAAATAAATGTAATATCAGCCTCCTTCCTTGACAGTGATTTGTTAATGTCTCTGCGGTGTGCAAGTGTAATTTGCTTTCAGATTTTAACTCTTTATATTGTGCTTGTCTGGGAGCCTTACAGAGCGAGTGCTGGCGGGTGCAGACGGACTGGTGAGAGACACCATTTCCTGGATGGCCAGGCGGAGTTTGAGCCTGTGGAGGGGGTTGCTGATGCCAATTTCTCTTTGGATCTCAGTGTCGGAAAGGTTGGCCATGATGGCGCCGCTCTTCACATTGGCACGACACGCTGCAACATACCATGCTGGCATCCCCACCCACAGCTGGACAAACAGAAAGAGGACATCGAGCATATTGGACTGAAAGTGGACTGAGACACACCGTCTAGTCTATTTACGCACTGTCGCTCTGATCCTGAACACTTTCACTTCTGTTAACCCCTAGTGCAAAAATAATCCTAAACATGAGACAAGATATGTGCAGATCACTTTACACTCAAATATGATTAGTTGAAAATCGAGCTGTAAAACATGATGAGATGTTGTACCTCAAGCCATGTGACAACAGTGGGGCCATCCCATGATGCAAAGGGTAGACCCTGACGACAGGCTTCCTCTAACAGGTCATGTCTGGCAGAGTGAGTGGAAAACAACATTTGACAGAGATGAGTTTCTTCATATGTCATTTTACTCTGTCTCCTTTTATAAACAGGTATTCACACTGAACTTTAGATCTCAAATACCACGGCATTACTTGGCAGCATTTATGTATGTATTTGCAATGTCACAACTGCTTATCTGTCGCAGAAAGATCCAAAAATACCTCAGTACTATGAATTGAAAACTGAGTAGAAAGATGACAGATCTCACTTCTTTTTGCTCCGGCGGTCTTTTTCCACTGTTCCGGTGCCTAGTTTGGCCAAACCTAAAGGATCTGCTGACCCAAGATCATCAGAAGGAGTGGAAGCTGAAAAGTTCAGGACTGAAAAGTTCAGGATTAAAAGCAATTATTCCTTTACATTTTTTTTTAAAGATAATATTACAACACTGATCTTGGAGTATTTCCAATACTTTTACAGACCCAGTGAAGCAGATTCACGCCCAGGTGTGCCCATTCTTCCTTTTTCTTTTTTGCCAAAAAGACGACCAATGGACGATTTAATGCTTTTCTTTTTGCTGGCTTTGTGGAGGGAATCTTGGCTCGCAGTAGTGGCTCCATCAGCAGAGAGACTGTGCAAAGACAGAGATACTAAATAAATACTAGAAACACAAACTGTTAGAATGAGGCCCAAACACCCACGCACAATTTAAATCAGCGATGTCAAACCTAAGAACAAAAGCAGACTGCCAAAGGTTTCCAATCTGAATTTTACTGATGATATTAGCAATTAAGGGGATAAACTAATTTTAGATCCAAACTCCAACATTACTATTAGTCAGCAAATGTTTTATGTGTCTGTAAATCCATTGTGAAGTGTAACTTGCAATGAACGTGTCTTTCTTCAATCAGTTGCTGCAATACTGTGGTAACAAAATATACAAAATAATCCACTGAAGTAAATGCCATGTGTCACCACAGTACTGTGGCAACAAGATATAAGGTCATAATGACTTCAAAATATTTAAGGCCTCTTTTGTTTGTCATCTTTTAATCCCTCATCAATTTTCATAGTACCTGCGAAATTCCCGGTGGTCATCGAGACCTGCCCCTGGATGAGTGTGTGTCATTCGGTCCAATCGTAGCGCTCGAGGAACAGGAGGATTCGAGTCAATCAGAGCAAGAGCTCTGCAATCTTCACCGTCTTTGCTATTCTGCAGGAGGAAATATTCAGCAGATGTTAACGGTGCGCCTTATCTTCATTTATTGTATTTTCTGACTATAAGGCGCACTTAAAAGCCTGAGCATATATATATATATATATATATATATATATATATATATATATATATATATATATTATATATAATATATATATATATATATAATATATATATATATATATGTATGTTCTAGTTGAAGCGATTTGTGTCATACACAGCACTCACAGCATGGACTAATACATACTCTATGTTGTTAAAAAGAATATAAAGGGGTCGTTCTAGTGGTCAGTGCAGTAACATGTGGTTTGTACTACCACTGTTCCCGTAACAGTTTAGGAACCGAAAAGACATGCTTTTTTCTGTCTGTTTGTAAGGCCAGGAAACTTCTTGTGAGAATTATTAGCAAGAATGTCTCTGATATGAACCTTGCTGTTGGATAAAAAGACAATAGAATTCATAAGTTAAATGGAACATGCTGATCGTTAGTGTGTCTATGGATTTTCACCATTCAATTTATCATTGAGCTAGCAATTTATTTATTTTCATTTCAATGTGTAATAGCATGTAAATGTTGCTGAGCAATGACTGTAATTGAGACATATTCTGTATGTTTGCAGTTTTATAGGTGTCAAGTGAAGTGTGGAATAAAGTTCAGGGGTCTGGGTTTTTTTTGGTAAAGTGTTATCTACATGTAGCTGCCAAACTAGGTGCTAACAGGAGCACAACACTGTATATACCATAATATTACAGTGTGTGTATTAGGACTGAACTGAAGAAGTCAGTGTATTGTGTTGTATTTATGTGTTATAACTGAAGAATTTGACAGTCATTGTGAATATGTTAATGTGTGTTTTAGCAGTATAAGAGTGTGTTTTGTTATGTGTTACAACTCAGGAGTTATTGTGAATACGCTCATTAATGTTTGAACAAAGGTGAGAGTTATTGTGAAGGTCTTTAATACAGTTTGACTGGCTAACTTATCTGACTGTTTGGTTTCACTTAAAGCGCTTTATAGTCTAGTGCACTTTATATGTGGAAAAAAAAGAAAAAGAAATAAACCATTCATTGACAGTGCACCTTATAATCCAGTAATATGACATATTGCGGAAAATATGGTCATTTAGTTTTTGTGTAACAACTTGGATTACCTGTCTGTCGGTCTCTCTGGCTGGGGAATGTGGCAGACGAGGGGTGGAATGTCCAGAACTGGGAGGTGAGGGCGATGCCAAAGTGGAGGAGGTGATGGAAGGTGTCATATAGCCCCTCCCAACACTGTCCCGCCCCCCAAGAGAAGAGGGAGGAAGAGGGGCGTCGAGAGCCACACTACTGACCCGACTCTCAATTTCCTCTGCCCTCAGCTCAGTGCTCTCCTTCTCCTCCTGAATGAGTCTGGTAGAAAAAGGAAAAGAAAGGACATATTTCTGTGAGCAATTCTATACGAGACACATAAAAAGCACAAGCTGCACCAGACATAAACCTACTTAATCTCTTTGTTGATGGCCTCCAGTTGCTCTTGAAGCATGATGGCCTATGTCTGTACATCTGTCTGTCCACTGGGGGACAGCAGCTCAGACCCAAAACAGAGTCTCCCTGTCGTCCTCGTCATCAGAGCAGCCTCCATCCACACCTCCTTCAAACCTGGAGCCAGCATAGTCCCGCTGTCCCACTCGTCGTACTGAGGATAAAATGATGAGAGGAACGAGAAAGAAAACATAGAGCGAAATAATCCAAATGTGCACTATTGAAGACACAACTTCATATGGGTTATAACACTGGTTTATAAGTAAAATGCCTCTGGAATAAAAATAATAACATTTTACCACGTGTGTTACTGATAATGAAAACATGTCTTAAATGCTGGTTGGCTCAAGTTTCCAAGTTAAGTCTGGAGTCAAAATGTGAAATTCTTAAATTAAGAAGAGAATATGTTTAAGTCCAAAAGAATATTGGTCTCAGATCTACTAGATCTACTTCTAAACACTGTCTGAACATTATGATCTATTCACTTCAAAGGTTCTTTCTAGTGGAATATTGACAAATTCATTGTATACATGTACATAAACCACCATATATGTGGAATAACACACCATCATATATACAAACATGAGCTAAACAACACTTTTGTCATTTGTTTTCTGATTCATCTTATTAAAGTGTGTAAGATTTAACACATATGCACTGATAGGTTAATTAGTTCATCTAATTGTCCATAGGTGTGAATGTGTGAGTGATTGTTTGTCTATATATGTTCAGCCCTGAGATGAACTGGAGACTCATCCAGGGTGTACCCCGCCTTCACCCATTGTAGCTGGATTAGACCCCAGTATCATTCAGTCTCTACATTCCATGACTTAGAAAAGTGACTTTTTCATAATGTTGTGTAATACGGAGTATTTATTAGAGCTGTCAAACGATTTAATTTTTTTTATTAGATATATAACAGAGTAACTCTGGATTAATTTCGATTAATCAAGATCAAAACACTTTATGTCATTAGACTGTTCAGTCTCAGGAGTTTTTTGTGTTCAAATTTCCCACAAAATACACAAAAATAAACCAAGAAACACAAAAAATGTGTAGAAAATTTTTAAAAAATTTCAAAAACACACAAAAACATTTGAGAAAATATCCAAAATATACAGTATGCAAAAATGTCGATAGATTATATGATATATGCATTTAACATGTTTATTCAACACCTTTGACAGTTTCAACAAAACAACTGTAAACAACTGTTCCATTTAAGTGTATTAAACATTTTAATCAGATTGATCATGATGATTAGTAATCTGTATTAATGTGTTAATTTTGACAATCCTAATATTTATATTTGGCCTTTTGAGAGGAGGAAGTTGATGAAAAAGTAGGGAAATAATTAATTCCAGCAGCATTGAGGAGTGTATACACTTAAATTTAATAATATACCATTTTAGGCTTATTTTTGCTTTCAGATTTATTTTTGGCAGAATGTAATATTTGATTTATAAAAAGATATAATTCTTTCAGTGCAGTCATTTTATATAAACAATATATTGAGTATCCATCTAATGTCAGATAATATGCTGTATTAAATAACCTTTAGTGGGATTTTGAAGATTCATATTTTGTTCACATTCAAATAAATTCTATCACCATCAATATGACTATAATGTATGAGTGATATCAACACCTTATTATTGTCGTCTCTCTGCCCCCACCGGCCACGGTGCGCCCGCCTGACCACCACCCCACTAGAGGAGCTGCCGTAGCCAGCTGGGAGCGAGCCACCACCCTGGGGGTACCGCAGCTCAGAGGCACTCCTGAAGAGATCTTCGAAAAAGGGTGGAGGGAAGTGAGCTCACGCTGCCCGCCCTATGGTGAGATCCAGAATTCATTTGTTATGTAGTGATACTTGGAAAAAAATCAGCATCCCCATTTCCTGGGTGAATGTGCACAATAACATCATCACAAGTTTCTCTATAAGTACAGATGAGTCACTTCTATCTATCTATCCTCCATCCATCCATCCATCCATCCATCCATCCATCCATCCATCCATCCATCATCCATCCATCCATCCATCCATCTGCCTGTGCATGAATTAGGATTCTACAGTATATAATCAAAGGGTAAATAATTGCTATAATACAAACTTTTTTCTTGAACTGCAGAGAAAGACCAGAGTACATACAGTGTTTCTGAGAGACTGTGCATTTATTCGGGCATTCACAGTATGTAGGACATACTGCATGAATAAATTCCCCTTAAAGCTCCACGGTGGCTAACCTGGAATAAGAAGAGCCAGGTCTGCCTCTCAGCTGATCCAGCTCCAGTTGGATTCGCTCCAGCTCAGCAAGGAGCTGTTCCTGAAGTACAGAAAAGAAAGACTGTAATCCCCACAATAGAATATCCTCCATTTTTTAATCTTGTGTGTGTAGGAAAAGGCACTACAGTATATCAATATATATATAATATATATATATATACTATATATATATATATATATATATATATATATATATATATAGAGAGAGGAGAGAGAGAGAGAGAGAGAGAGAGAGAGAGAGAGAGAGAGAGAGAGAGAGAGAGAGAGAGAGAGAGAGAGAGAGAGAGAGAGAGAGAGAGAGAGAGAGAGAGAGAGAGAATAGAATAGAATAGAATAGAATAGAGGGTATTTTATCACTCCTTCAGTGTGGTTCTCCTCAATATTTCTTCTTTTTCCCACTGGGTTTTGAAGTTTTTTCTTGCCAAGAAGGAGGGTCTAAGGACAGGGGATGCTTGGGACTTTTTAATCTATTTTTGTAGTTGATTCTCTAAAGCCCCGTGAGACGACTTTATTGTCATTTGGGGCTTTATAAATAAAATTCTATTAAATTGAATGTATTCAACAGTTCAGTTCAGTTAAATTTATTTCAAGCACACAAAAATCATCAAAAAATCAATCAAAATGGTCAACAATTTTTTTTGCACTCAAAACAAAGTGGGAATAAGTCAAATTTATTATGAACTCTCATCCACTAAAAATCCAGTAGATTGTGCTTTAACACAGTTTTTTAATGCCCATTTAACATTAAAAAAAAAGCATCCATAATGATTTATATACACATATTGTTTTGTAAGTCACCTCACACAATCTGATTTGTATAATCAACTATAAGTATATTTATAATCACTTTAAATTAACTACAAAAACAGTATTTAATAAATATAATAATATATCCTAATCATGATAGTCTACATTATTATTCCTTTATTTAATCAAATCATTTTTTATTGCTTTAATATATTTGTCAATGTATTGCACATAGGGCTAAAAGACCATAAGACAGTGATTTAAATTTTCAAGCATAATTTTCACATAGAAAAAAAAAAAATTATTAAAAAAAAAAAATGTTTGAAAAGTGAAATACCTTATTAGCTAGAAGGTCATCTTGAATTTTCTTCATGTTTGAAAGCTCCTCTGACAGAGCATTCTACCACAGCAAGATAATAAATATGCATTATTATCTGTTCAACTTTATTAATGAAACACATTGTTCCAGCGATTAGTCTGTACCTTCTCCTCCAGTGCAGCCATCCTCTCTTTAAGGTGGAGCTGCAGTCTTTCATTAGATTCAGATAGAAGCTTGTCCACCGTGTCTGAGAGGCGTTTTGTTATGTTCATCATTCATCTTCTCCCTCTGTCTCGCCTAAAACAGATAAAAGGTCACGGAGATGCTTGGCGTAAAAAAAGTGCAGACATAACAGTTTCATTTTTCTGTGAATGAGAATTGAACTTAGTGTGTTATTCTAACCCTTTGTAGCTCTTGGTTTTTCTCCTCCAACTGAGCTTCCATTTGTCGTAGTCGCTCCTCAAAGTTTCCATGTCGTTCCTCTGCCTGGATTTAAGAAACCAGGAGATTATTTATTTTTTTAAAAAGACTTCTTATAAAATGAGAGTCAAGAGTAAAACTATATGAACCATATTACCATAAAAATAAATTATTGCTAAACACTTTATTTAGGATATTTTCATCACATTTTCTTGCTGCCAATCAATATTTTTCCACTGGGATGAAGCCTTGAAATAGTCTTTAATCACCACAGTTCTCTGGTAAAATGGTGGCACTTTTATGAGATTCTATAGAACAGCTTTAGTCTGACCCCCTCAATAAATGGGGTCTGTTGAGCCCCATTTTGTAATAAACGTCCAAAATGTAATCATTTTTTTCATTTAATTTTGTAATAAAGCCACATTTTGTAATAAACTGCTCCAACACATTTTGTAATACATTTTGCCACATTATGTAATACGTATACATATGTATGTAATACGTTTTTACATTTTGCATCAGCAGGGTGCTTTGGTGGTGTGGCATTAAAACTCAAGGAGTTGTTTGGGAAAAGTTTTCATGCCACACCACCCAAAGCACCCTGCCTGATGCAAAATGTAAAAACGTACTTACATATGATATAGTTTGTATTAGATAATGAGGCAAAATGTATTACAAAATGTGTTGGAGCAGTTTATTACAAAATGAAATGAAAAAGTTATTACAATATGCACCGTTATTACAAAAATGCGGCTCAACAGGGTCTCACAGAATTAGACTGAAAATTGGAAGGGACACCTGTAATTATAGGTGAACCTTGAATTTTCACCTCTCCTTTGTTCAATTCAGAGATGTTTTTACCTTCAAAACCATATCAGTTTGCCTATATTTTTTTTTATCAGCAGTCATATGGATCGCCTACAAGTGATCCAAAATACTGCTACCAGGCTGTTGACCAGGTCTCCCAAAACGTCTCACGTCACCCCTATTTTAGTTACTCTCCACTGGCTACCCATAAAATCTAGAATCCAGTTTAAAGTCCTCATGGTCACTTACAGTCCTCTGATCAGGACCTGCTGATCATTCCTTGTTCTAAGCTAAAAGCTAAAAGCTAAAAGGAGACTGAGCCTTTTAGGTTGTGTCACCCACTCTGTGGAACTCTAGCACTAAAATCTAGGATCTGTGGACACTTTTAAAAAGCAGCTAAAGACCCATATGTTTAGACTGGCCTTTATTACAGTCATACCTCTACTTACGAAACACCCAGCTAATGAAAAATCTGAGTTACGAAAAACCTTTACTTCAAATTTTAGAATACACAGAATAAAATTGTGTGAAAAAACTGAAAGAAAAAAAAAGATTGTACAGTAAGACTAGGTTTGACATCACATAATGTACTCATACTAGGGGTGTAAGAAAATATTGGTTTCACATTACATTGCAGTATTTAATTTCAGAATACTGTGTCGATATTCAAAACTTCTATATAAATATTTTTAGGTATTTATTCAGATGCAGGCCTTTTGAGAGTTGATTTTTGTTTTTATGATGATGATGATGATGATGATGATTATTATTATTATTATTATTATTATTATTTAACACTGCTTTGCTACATAATGGTTATTTCTTGCATCCTAACTTAGTTTTTTTTACTGTCTGAATGAGACAGATATGAATTCCTCTGTTGGGGTTCAATAATAATGTTCTAATGTTAGATGATTCAGGAACTGCTCATTTCAGAACTAATAGAAAATGAAAATTTGAGCAGGAACATAAACCTTGTTGTCTGCAAAACATAATTTAAGTTTTACAGATCAACATTTTGTGACATATTGTAGGATTAGATCCAGTTATGATTAAATATTTGTGCATATCATGATATATCTGGTCACTACCCTCATCCCCCTTCACCTGGACTAATTTATACAATTGAACAAATTATGATTTTTATAATGAAATGATACTGATACATTTTGCAGAGAACAACGATTAGACTGAGAATGAACAATCAGTTTAGATCAGATGTCTTAAACTCCACTTCCCTGGAGACCAATGAAGCTGCAGTCTGGGTCAGATTGAGCTGCATTAACATTTCCACACAAATAAAGTCTACTTTACTTGCAGCTGACGTGCACTTTTGGATGAACTCATTGTCTTTGAATGTTCTTTCCAGTCCTACCAATCAACTCTCTCTCCTCGCAGCTGCTTTGACTGCTGCTTCCTTCTCTTTGTTTATTTCTTGAATGAATCTTGTTACTCAACAGACATTTTTTCAGATTGCCAATCTGCTTCTTTCTCTCATCTCCCTAGTATTTTGTACACTCCTCAGCATGTCTAGTTGAGTAACAATGTCAGATGTTGTATTCCTTATACACCTCATCTTTCTGTGTGCATTTGAATCTCATAGGAGGGGTGCCTCTGTGTTCCACAAAAAAATATTCTGTCTCCCACTTTTAATGAAATTGCCTGTGCTTGTTGCTCACCTTGCTTTTCATAGTAAGTAAGTCAGTCAGTCAATCAGTCAGTCATTTTTATTTATAAAGCACCTTTCACAGGCAGGAAGTCTGAAGTGCTTTACAGTGCAAGGAAATTAAAATCCAGTTTAAAGTACTGTTAAAATGCAATAAATATATTAACTGCAGCCAACTAAAAGTACACAGTTTAACCAATCAAATCTATGAAGACTGAGATCAGTTGATTCACTGAGTCCAGTCTGGTGTGCTGTGACTTGGTTGGAACAAAAACTTTCAGCCACACCAGCCCTTTGTGGAACAGTTTAGACATTCCTGCTCTAAGCCATCCCAGGCAAAACTGTTCTCTGTATTAGTCCCTCAGTCTCAGAATCCACAAGACTAGCAACATCTCTCTCAACCTTCAAGAAACATGTGAAGACTCTCCTCTGTCATGAATATCTACTGGGGTGGTGGTGGTGGTGGTGGGGGGGGGGGGTTACTAACCCTAGAGAGCATTTGCACTTATTGTTCTGTATATTTCCTGTTGACCTTGTAACTGCTAGTGCTACAGGCTATATATTATGTCCTCTATTGTAAGTCGCTTTGGATAAAAGCGTCTGCCACATGCAATGTAATGTAATTTAATTTAATTTAAATGTTTTTTTTTAGTTAGTTTATTCTGATTGTGTCACAGAGTCAAAAAACAAAACAACAACAAACATGCAGGGAAGAAAATAAATAGAGAAATAAATAAATGACACAATCAGATTTACAATTCTATAACACATTTGAAAGGGAGTGGGAGGAAGTCAAATTTATCAAATCCCACCCCTTCACAATAAAACTGACAACATTATGTTACAATTGAAAGACACTAAATGTAAAGAGGAACTAAACAATATCAACAATATTGTTTGATACAAACAATTACATATTACATATATAGTATATTACAATAGGGAGCCTAAGTCTCCGCCCCTTCCGGTCAGTCCACTGGGCCTAAGTTCGGAAAAAATTTAACATGAGAGTGGATGAGGAGAAAATAATTATTTTCTGGTCCACTTTACTTTATGCCCTGAATCACACATTTGCTGTACTTCAATTAAAATCATAATCAATGATGTGCGTTTGGAGTTTCTTTGATACGTTTTTGTGATTTATTAGCGTGTAAAAATATGTAATTATTCGGACTCTGTTTGGACTACATATCAGACGTCGCATAGCTGACGTCACAGCAGAATCTTTCCCTGCAAAAACCGTATACCGCCTTATACGTTTGATGCTCTTGCCTTCGTCCTGAAAGAAAGAGGTAAAGCTCGCCAAAGTCACAGCCATTTTCAAAGAGTTTGATGGTGAAACTTGGTGGTGACGTCATATTTGTAGTCCATTACTTACTCTCACATAAAACCTAACGTAACTTTTGATGCCTGTCCAAAGTGAGTGCTTTCTCAATGTGAAAATGTATCTTTAAAATTCACAGACATCATATGTGAAAACCGTAGCACATTTCAAACGGGACCAGAAAATTACTTTTATCCCTCCATTGACTCGCGTTCATTTTTTATGGCACTTAAGCCCCATTGCCCGGAAATCGACCGGAAATAGAATTGCGTCACTTAGGCTCCCTATACACACACGTTACCTTGTTGAGGGCTGCAACTCTTTGGGCGAGCTGGGCTTCGATCTCAGGCAGGGTCTCTGCCCGTTGTAGAGTCTGCTGGAGTTTCTGCTTGGCTTCATCCAAACGTTCCTGTAGCTGTCTATTCTTTTCTTCACTCTGCATAGTCAGGCAAAAACACATTTGTTCCAAAACTATGACTCAAGAACCACACATGACAAAATGTGCACCCGTTGCAGCTGCTCGAATGAATGACACGGTTTGTACTAGATACACTTTTAGTTTGGCATCATTTCTTCAAGTAGAGCGACATACTTTATTAAGGCAGAACCTGGGAGGTGGATTTGTTTGTTTTTATATTTTTTTTTTAGGTCAAACTCTACCTGTCTGTGCAGTGACTCCTTACTAGCCAGCTCATTTTCCAGCTTGTCTTTGATATCATGGAGAGAAGTCGCCTCCCTCTGGGCGCTGAGGTACCTGCAACCATCAAACACAAAATGAATGCTCTAGTTTTTGGTTAAAATAAGGTGCTTACATAATATAAGTGATCAACAGTAAGGTTTATCTTGTGATCGTATTGTTATATTGGAGAAGATTAATGTATTGTGCTCGTTTGATTAGTACGGGCGGACGTCTTCTTTTGAACACACGTTCTTAAACAGTTCACCTCTTGACTTATTGCCTCATTATTCTAGAATGTTGCGACATCTCCCGTTCACTTTGAATTGACGTTCCCAGAAGTGGCTTTTTTTTTTCAATAACTGCCCACTGCACCATTAACGCCCGCTGCCAATGGCAACGGGTTTTGTCACTTCATATTCGCGGCACCGTATCACTCCGCAGGTAGTTCGGCCACTTTGAAAGTAAATATTCGCTACCTTGTAACGGTCAGTCTGTTAGAGTAGTAGCAGTAATAAGCTGTAATAACCCGTAAAATAAGCGGGATAATGTATTTCCTTTCGGGGCGGAACAAGTGTTGTTCGGCACCGTCGAGAAATATTTTAGTAGTAACGCGTGGGCAATATATCCCTTGCTAATTACACAACTATATTTTTTTGCATATTATGTATATTTATTTTCATATTCATACTAATGTCCAATGACGGAAGTTAGCAAATACATTTTTCCTGTGTTGTGGAATATTTAACTTAAAATACTCATTTATTTATTTCTGGGACTGTTAGCAGTGAGAAGAAACAGAACGAGCTGTTATCAGATGTTCTAAACATAGAGGAAGAAGAGACTTTTATACCTCTTTGGGGACCTTCCACTTAGTTAGTCAGTTTATTCTATATCTGGAGATGTCTTTATCTAAAATACTGTATGTCCTTGGGTACCAAAATACTATTTCCTCTTCAATAAAACAGACATATACTGGTTAAACACTTTCTATTAACATGGTATACTGTTGAGTTAGTTAATAACGTATGGTAAACCTTATTACAACAGGTAAATTTCCATCACACCTGTTTTTAACTTAATTTCCCAGCATGAAATATGACAATTTATCTATGAACATATTGAGATATTTAATGTAGAGATGAGACTATTCCTCAACTGTAGGTACCAAATTGTCCAGTTAAAAATGTCTCTGATTCTGATTGTCACCCATCACTGTTGATGTAGACAGAAGAAATTGTAGGCTGAAGAACAATCTAAATGCCATTATTAACCTCTAGCTTAGGGTCAGATTTCCGTGACAAGAGTGGATGTTAAACATTTAATGCATGTAATTCCATTATGTAAAACCTTTTTTGACTGTATAATGAAGTGTCAGGACACCTTTGCAGCACATTGCCAGCTGACAGGTGAAACATATGGCCCCTCTGTTTTGTAAATCCAGGCTTATGTATGACATTCTGGAAAAACAAAGGTGTGATTCTTCAACAAATCACAGAACAGACGCTTGACCGAAATAGCAGGTTACCTGCGTTCTAGTGTTGTGATCCTTTCCTCCATGTCCTCTCTTTGGCAAAGGGCCTAAGGGAGACAAATATGTATCAGAGAACAAGATGGAGTGCACATTTTCAAGAAATGCATGACATGTAATTCTAATCATACTGCTTAGTTTAATGTAGTTTAGTTTGATTATTTAGGAGGGTGGTAATTTTAGACAAATGATTATGCAATATATGAGTACAATTTGATGCAGTGGGTATTTGAGATATATACATTTTGTTTTACATCATGTTATGCTGTCTATAATTTAAAACATCATTCAGAATATTTAATTTCTTGAGTTTTAGAATTCTATACAACAAGAAATCTACACATTAGTATGTTAATGTCCTTTATTTTTCAATATACACTTGAAGTACAGTAATAGGAATATTTAAAGCCCAGAATACTGGGCAGGAAAGGACAGATTGGCCCAACAGACCTCTTTCACTTCCCTTTGGAGCTTCTGATTGGCCTCCTCCGACTTCGTCACCTCCCTCCTGGCGGCCGCAAGCTGTTCCTCTATTTCCCCAACCTGACATGACACCACAAATGGATCATACAGACAACACAGATTGAACCTATTTTAGTCAGCATTAACTGCTATAGCTCCAATAGACGTGAAAGAATGACTGGTCAGTCTAGCCAATAAACCACATATCATGAGGGGGAAAAAATGCTGACTTCATTCTTTGGCATCCCTTTTCCTGTGAACATGAGTAAAGAAAGAACATGTTTTTTTTTACTTTACACCTCTATGTAAGATGGTTTTGGATTTTACAAGTTAGGGTCATATTCAGTAATCGTCTTTACTTTATTTCATGCTCCTACGTATGTCTGAGTTGAAACTGAAATGGCATTTTCTTGTGCTCCATCAGCATAAATACTATATATGGCTTTCCAATGCAGCTGCAATATTCTAACTGGCCACAAGAGGGAAGAGAGAGACTAGTAGAAGTATTGTACATTACATTGGCTTTACTGATGGAAAAGGCTTGTGGGAAAATACCTTCTTTTCGCTAAAAAATGCAAAAAACAAAGGATAATACTAAAATGAATTAAGATAAATCTCAACAGAAAAGTTAAAAGCTGAGAAAAATGCATTTCCAAGTCAGTAAAGAGATAGTTCTAAGTTCTTTATGAAGTATGACGGCAGCACCCGTACTGAAATCTATAGGCTGAACTAAAAATAGGTATTTGTACCAGCAGTTGCACTGGACTGCTTATTCATATTTTTTATTGTCATGTAAGTCAATGGAATTAACTTTTTCTTTTTTGATCAAGGTATTTTTTTATTTTTAATTTTCAAATGCACAAAAAACTTGAACATAAAACAGTGGTATCCAGTTCCTATCCACCTGCCCGCCCACTCTAAATACTGGACCTTCATTAAGTTTGTATAGAGCCATTCATAATATCCTTATATACAGAGGTGGGAAGTAATGAAGTAAAAGTACTTTGTTACTGCAGTTAAGATTTTTTTCATTATTATTTATTTTTCTGGCCACTTTATACTTTTACTCCCTACACTTTTGCATAAATATTTGTACTTTGTACTCCTTACATTCTCAGAATAAACTCGATTTGACAGTATGAAAAATAAGTGGTTTCAGAGGGAAAATCACTGTAGGAGAGAAACTGTGACTTTATATATTATAGTTACATGACTATTATCTCACAATTGTGACTTGTTATCTCATAATTCAGACTTTTTCCTCTTAAAATTGTGCATTTTTAAAAATTTCATATATAGAACTTTTTTTTTAAATCTCATGATGATTTTTTTTTTTATCTCAATTGTGACTTCTTTTTTTTTTGTCGTTTTCCCTAAATTTAAGTAACTGTGACCTGATCAAACACAATATCTACACACACACTTTTAAAGGCTTTATTTTGGATACCTGTGAAACTGGCACTTTTGTACTTTATTACAATTGAGGAATTATATTTTTTGTACTTTTACTTAAGTAGAAGAGTTGAATCAGTACTTCTACTTTTACCAGAGTATTTTTTCACATAAGTAGCTATACTTCTACTTTAGTACAGAATGTGAGTACTTTTGTCACCTGTGCTTATATACTGTACTGTACTGTATATATATATATATATATATATATATATATATATATATATATATATATATATATATATATATATATATATATATATATATATATATATATATATATATATATATATATATATATAAACCCCCCTCAAACACTATTGCTAATTTCATTTTTACTGATTAATTCTTCACACCCTGTTTGCAAACAACAAATGTACGAAGACAGACTGACCTGTCGACACATGAGGGCCAACCTCTCCCGAAGTTGGGAGAGTTCAGCTCTCTGCCGCTCTATCTCTCCTTCTCTCTGTCTTTCCAACTCTCCATCCTCCAGACTGGAAGAGGGACCATTGGGTAGTCGCTAAAACGATGACAATACAGGGGGGACAAAAATGAGTGATAAAAACACAAATAACCAGTTAGAATCAGATGCAAGGTTGAAAATAATGAAATATTAAAAAAAATAAAAATAAAAATCACAATGACACACCATGATACCCATACATCTACTTCTACTGACTTTCTGGACGCTAACACATACACAAAAACAACTGGAACCAACGTGCATAAAACCCTCCCTTACATCTTTCCCGCCGTCCACCCCTTGTTGACGTCTTTTAATTTGGTCTTTTAAAGAGATTACCTAGAGAAGGGGACACAAAATGTGCATACAGACATTACAAATTAATAATAATCATTCATCATACACCAGCTACAATGTCTAAAATGACCCAAACTGGACTTTACCTCTTGAGAAGACGCTGCAAGTTGATCCTCTAACATGGACACCCTCTCAAGGGCCACACGGAGCCTCTCTCGGACCTGCAGGTTGAGGTATAAAGTAGTGATAAGAAAAAAAACAAAACTCATTTTTACTAACAATATGGAGTTCTCAAATTAAGATTCAAGCTAGATTTTTATTCCTGTGATGAATTTGCCTTTTTATTTTTTTAGAATAGCTACATATTTTTGACTTTTCTCAAAAGTTTGCAAGAAAGAGAAAGGTTTTGAGGTGAAAAAGCTATTTATTCAGTGTATAAGGTGCCAAAATATGTATATCATGATAGAGGTTCTTCACAAAAGGTGCATGCTGCGTTATGTCGACTGATCCTGAGTCAAGATCCTAATGAGATAACTTCCTGAAACCCACTAATGCATTTTTGTCCTCTACTTTCCTAAAAAAAAGTGAATAAAATACTATCCACTCCAAAGCAGTGTTTCCCTCAGTGCATTATAGACCTGACAGACCACCAGGACTTACTTGAACCCCCACCAGTCTAATATAAAAATGAAAAAAATTATTTGGAAAAAAAATGTTGCATTATGTCATTTGAAATCAAGGGGCTCAGATGGTAGAGTGGCTCATCCAATAAGGGTTGGTGGTTCGAATCCCGCTCTGTCCTAGTCAGTCTGTTTTATCCTTGGGTAAGACCCTTCACCCTCCTGCCTCCAGTGTCACACACACAGAGTGGTGGTCAGAGGCGTGAATGGTTGCCACACTTCTGTCAGTCTGCCTCAGGGCAACTGTGGCTACAAATGTAGTTTACCACCACCAGAGTGAGAATGTGAGAGTGAATGAATAATGGATCACTAATGTAAAGCACTTTGAGTGGCTAAAACGCACTATATGAATCCAATCTGTTATTCTTATTCTTATTCTTATTCTTATGTATATTAAAAAAAAAAGTCCAAACTTTTATTCTGGTGGGTCACAGGCTGTTCTGTCTTTCATAGGTAAACAATTTGACCCACCTTTTCATCCAGGGCCTTGTGGTGCTCAAACAGAGACTTGAGGGCCTTTAGGACTTCCACCTCACTGGAGACCCCGGCTGGGGACTGGGCTTGTCTTTTCACTACTGTCATTCTCAGACTGCGCTCATGACGAGACACCAGACACTCCAGGTGTTCCAGCAACAACTGAAGAAGTGAGTAGGATGTAGAGGAAGGAGACGCAGATGTGATGGGAGAACAGAGGGAGAGGATTTCGAAGGACGGGACACAGAGGATGAAAGTGAATGAAAATAAGAGATGGGAGTGTGTTGAGAGAGTCAGATTGGGGGAAAGGGAGAGAGGAAGCTTAGTGGAGACGCAGAGGAGTGAAGGATTTTAAGAGTGACAATGAGATGAAATTAGGTGGTAAGAAGCGGCCCGGTAGCAGAAAAGGGACAAGGAGTGAGTGGGAGAGATAAGGAATGCAGATAGGGACAAAAAAAGGAGTCACGAAGACAAAAAGGAAGAGAAGGAGGAAAGGAAAAAAAAGAAAAACAGGCAAATGAAACAGTGTCACACCCACACAACCACAGTGGGTGAGGAAGATAACACAGAGGCTGTTACAGTGCTAATAAGCAAAATGGCCGCTAAACATCTTACACGTGTGTTGTTTCTCTCCGCCTTCAGCTCAGCAATCTCCTCCTCCCTCTCCAAAAGCTGCTCCCGGCAAACGTTCAGCTCTTTAGTCAACACAGCAAACTCCTGTGGAACACACAAGCTGCTGTGAGGGCCAAACAAAACAAACTGTTTAAATGTATGGTTTAAATAGCTTAAATGGTCTTCGTGCAGACACTCATGCGCTAATGGTAGTTTTTTTTTTAAAGGAAAAATAATTAATCAGGCTAGAGTCAGGCCATCTACTGGCTCTGAAAAATAAACAGAAGTGCCTGCAGCATACACACACACACACACACACACACACACACACATAGACATATTAAGTGCAAATAATAATAACATTGCCCTCTAGAAACATACTTATTCAAACACCTGAGACCAGAAATGTAGGAAGATGAACATGATGTAAATCCACATAATAATCATGTAAATCACTGACACACTTTCCTCCATCACTGTGTCTTGCTCATCTTTCTCTGTGAACTCGCGTCCATGGATAGATTACGTCACACTGTTACACAATGGCTCTGCACTGGAATGCACAAGAGAGACCCCAAAAAACATTGCATCGATACGTCATTTACAACGCCGCAACACAATGTACGCAATCACAACTCCTGTATCGTGCTGCATCGTTTTGCACAAAAGTAGTCGAATCTATGGTCAGTGATTTCTTTATAGCTTCGTAAAAACACATGTAAGGCTGCACGGCTTAGAGGCAGTTGCTCTTTATGACAACGACAATGATGTGCAGATGTTTACGGGCACAATTACTGGCTTTGTGATTATGAAAAAGTCAAAAGTAGACACACGAATTAGGCCTGCATGTATGAGGAAGGGATACAAAAAGAGCAAGATAGAGATCTATACAGATGGTGACACAGTGGGTCCATTGGCTCTTGGCCTTGTGGGATTGTTTCTTGTTTGGATAGGGGTCAGCTTCTCAGTTAGCTTCCCTTGTCCCCTTGTCATTTTGTTTCTACTTCATCTTGTTCTGTCTCTATAAACTGTGGCCTCCACTCATTTAAACATGAATCATTATGTCCTGTTTATGAGTTTCAGACACAGAAAATGCAAATGATGTGCCTTGCCTTGCCTTGCATCGATAGAGGTATTAAATTTGACTAAATATAGAATATAATAGAATATCGTCAACACATATGAGGCTTAAAGTGATCTATTAATGAATCTGTTTGCATTATCACATGCTAATAAAGGCTATGTATTGTTCTTAATTACTGAGGTCTCTTGATTACATAATTTAACTTCAATTTCATAGCCTACACTATACATAATTTAGCTTCTCATAAAAATGGTTCGAAAAGACTAATTTAATGAAGTATGATCGTACGATTTAGTGAAGTAGAGTGAAAGCATCAGTTTTTTTGTTTTGTTTTCTATCTGAGAAGATCCCAGGCTTTATAGATATGGTCCTGTAAACATTTTATTACCATCATATTTAGTCATATTCACATTACGTCATTTCATTGTAATAAAAAAGATATAAAGTAGCATTAAATGTTAACATTAGCAAAAGGGATATACTTTAAATGACACCATGAAAAAGGCTTTTATGTGGAGTAAAAGTATGTGTTTCTGTGAATATTATCATTACACTTCTCTACAATCTCTTAGAATTACCTGGTAATTCTTACAATTTAATAAAATGGATCAGAAAATAAATGACAAAAGTGCTAATTAACTTGTTTTCAAAATATATGACGGTATGTTATAACATATATATGTTAATTAATGTACATTTAGAGAATGAATTTATAAATGTTCCACTAGAAAGAACCTATAAATTAAATGTATTGTAATGTCCAGACTAATGATAGACCGATATATCAGGCCAATGTTTGCCATTTATTTTCTTTTATCGTTATCAGTTATGTTGGTCAATATGTTCTTTATTTCCCTCCCATGGTTTACTGACAGGTGAAGTTCACAGCACTTCTATGTTCTTAGAGATACTAAAAATCATGATTTTTTTTTGTGCAATAATATTTATTAAGTTAACTGTCATAATTTTTGTTTTGTAATTATCAGTAAAGAAGACTTTCTAATCATTTGACAGAGAAAACAAATCTGTATCAGGTCCAAACATCAGTTTATGTCATGAATCAGGTGTGATGTTTATGTCTTATCTTGTGTTTGTCTTTCTACCTTTTCTGTCATTGTTGGTGTTTTGGGCTCTTTATTTTGTAATGTGGGTTCATGTTCCTGTTTAACAAGAACTACTAAGTACTTTTTATGTTGTAATTATTTAACTGTGCTTTTAATGGCACTTTTAGAATGTTGCTGTGATTCCTTGGGAGTTTTCTGATGATCTGTTTTTATCTTTTTATCTCTGTTTTTTGTTTATATTTTTTCTTCTATTTGTGATGTGGTGTCCTGTCTTACTGTTATGTGTTGTATGTATGATCTTTTGGAGATTAATAAAGTTTCATCAATCAAATGTTCACCTTTCCTGCTTTGCTTCCTGTCTTCCTCCATTAATTTTCACATAATTTGTCTCACCTGTTAGACGGCTTATTTATTTTCCTCTGTGCGATTGTCTGGTGCAAATCTGTCTGCTTTATGCAACTTATGAGCACTTCTATCTCTGTTTTTTTTTTTTTTTCAGTTTTGTATTTTTTCTTTCTGGTTTCTGGATTTCGATCTCCACTTGCTCCTTGTGTGTCATTGTATGGATCTCCTGTATACTGACCTTTAGCCTGTTTTGGACCCAGAGTTTGTATTGCCCCCTTCTGTGCCTCATCGGACCTCGGACCCTCGGCGTGACCCTGCTAAGGACTTTGATTAGGGTGTGTTGGAATCCCTTTTCATTGTGTGTTGGATCATCTGTGTATGAACCCTGCCTGCCTGACCATCGTTCTCTCCATCTTCACTGCGGCTTGCGGTGTCTCGTTCTCCCCGGACGGATGGACAGACTGGGAGGAGTCTCATCTGCACATTATTTAACTAATTAATAAAGACTGTCAAACCTATTTGGAGCCTCAGAGTTTTGCATTTTGGGTCCATCGAAGCAATTGTTACAGCTCAGAATTATCAGATTATGTATAAAAAATCGGTATCGGCCCCAAAAAAACCTATATCAGTCGATTACTACAGTAGTGCAGAAACTGTGATAGTTCTGAGACAAACATTCCTTTTGAATTAAATCCAATAATTCTCACAATGTAATAGTTTGGCCAAAGAAAGTACTTTTATAAACTACAACCAACAAACATTTTTCTTTATTAGTGACTACTTTTATTCTGGAGGCATTTTACTCGTAGGTCAATGATTTTGGAAGTTTTGGCTGTAATGCACTGTAATTACATAACAAATATAACATATTACTTATTGTTTTTAGATAATGTTTTAATGGAGAAGATATGTAGTAAGACATAAGGGGACTAAGGGATGTTGTAATTACATAAACAAGAATATAAGTGTCTAAAAATTTTTTTTTTTTTTTTTTTTTTTTACTTTATAGCAACTTGTGGTAAACTAAACAGCCAAGAAGGAAAACAAAACATAAACTCTGAAAGGCCTCCTGAGGGCAGACTGAGTTAAAGGCATATCATTGAGCATTAAACAATAAACCTCAACATAAATTGTAGTTTATAGTGTTGTTTTGTGCTTTTTACTCAATGTGTCAAACAAAAATCTCCAAAAGCCTTTCAATAATAAATAAAGTGAAAGCATACCTTGATGAAAATGCACTCCATACTTTATACGACTCCTTGGTACTCCCATATTTCACATATTGTATTGAAGTGTAGAGAAACAGTTACCAGTGCACCATTCATCCAACAGTCATATTATAAAAACAAACAATATGGATTATACACACGGTTGGATTTTTAGACCACACTCACCATCTGTTAATTCGTTCAAAACTATTAAAAATCTATGATCTTGTAAAATATTACACATGAATAATCTTATCCAAAGAAATCAACAAACTACTATTAAGTAATATACAAATTTTTTTTTTTTTTTACCATTCAGGAGAGTACTCATAATCTGGTTTTAGAGATTTCATATTAATTACATTTCTAACCAATGGTAAATATTTGTGTGTTTGTATGTGGAGTGAAACTAAAGTGATACCAAAATATTCATAGATTTAAATTGTTCTATAAGCATATAGTCTGGTCATAGTATAAAGACAGAGGGTCTGAACACTGACGTTACATCAATATTCTGTCTTATAATATTAATGTGTGCTTGTTGTTCCTCATCTAGTTCATATGTCTTGGTCCTTTAACATCTGATATTGTTCTTACTAAGGCTGTTCTTTAACCCTTTCATCGTAGGGTTAGGGTTAAACTTTATGGCTACAGTTCCTAAGACATACTGTTCATATTGATTAGAGATATAAATATCAATATTAACCCTTTCATGCATACTGGTCACTACAGTGGACAGTTGTTCTACAGTTGTTCTCTTGTATATTCATGGTTTTGTTGTTTTAGTTCCATATCAGTCAGTTCATATAATTACTGTCACTGGTCTGTTCTTAATACCTGATCTGCACTAATATGTTTATGTGTAAATCAATTGCTTATTGTTATTAGACTGTAATTAACAGTCTTCTTAAACAAAAACTGCATTCAAATATTTTATTTCACAGTGATATTGCATTTTAAATACATGTTTTTTCTTCTTAAACACATGTTGTCCAGCTGATTGGAGATTTTTGTAACTGTATAAGAAAATAAGTTCATTAAAAAGATGTCGATCACATTGTTTTTTCTGGGATGACACAGTGGTGGAGCAGTTAGCGCTCTTGCCTCACAGCAAGAAGACCCTGGTTTGATTCCCGGACCATGCAGGCCTTTCTGTGTGGAGTTTGCATGTTTCTCTCCCTGTGACTAGATGGGTTTCCTCCATGTTCCCCCATCACCCAAAAACATGTTTGTTATGTTAAAAATACTCCAGCCAGGTAACTGACCATGAGCCTGGCTCCATGTCTGGAGAGGGGTCCCAGGGCGCCTTTAATGCAGAGGACAACAATAAAGATCTATCTATCTATCTATCTATCTATCTATCTATCTATCTATCTATCTATCTATCTATCTATCTATCTATCTATCTATCTATCTATCTATCTATCTATCTATCTATCTATCTATCTATCTATCTATCTATCTATCTATCTATCTATCTATCTATCTATCTATCTATCTGTCTGTCTGTCTGTCTGTCTGTCTGTCTGTCTGTCTGTCTGTCTGTCTGTCTGTCTGTCTGTCTGTCTGTCTGTCTGTCTGTCTATCTATCTATCTATCTATCTATCTATCTATCTATCTATCTATCTATCTATCTATCTATCTATCTGTCTGTCTATTTTCAATGCCTAAAGAGGAATAAAAAAACTTATGACAAAATATCTCATAAGGTCATCATAATTCATGCACCACAGGGTTAATATTATTGTTATTGTAGTATTTTTTTTCTTACCACTATTGGTATGTAATTATCATATAGTGAGTTAGCAGCTAATTGTTACCCATGGTGCCGTAACACCACCAGGAATGTAATTTGATTCTATTTTTCACACACATTTTAGTTCTTTTTTTTTAAAAAAAGTAATTATTGTTTTCATTTAGTTTCTATACGGTAAATACTGTTGAGTGAGTAGATTCTAAATGAGTTTAAACCTATTTTTTGTCATTGTTCTGGGTTAAAGTCCAAGGGCAGGAATGAATATTTAAAATGTTAATATGTTAAGTTATTTAATGATGAGAATGGGGGGTGGGACTAAATAGGTTTTTCTCTGTAAATGAATGATTTTTTTTTTTTTTTATCAACATGCATGTATTCTGTGAATGTTCAAAATAAACAAATAAATGGAATGAAATGTATTAAATAATTTACGGATTTATATTGTATAGGTATTTAGGATACTCCACATTTCACTATCCATAACTTTTCACTTAAGAGACCATGTTGTTCAGAGACAATGAAAACACAGCAGTTTGTTGACTCTGTTGAATGTTTACTGCTCAAAGTGCACTCAGTGTTTGTATTACCCTGCTCACTGCCATGACCTCTGCTACAATTCAGTAATGAAATAAGTCATTGTATCCAACAAGCATGCATTGTTCTAATAAATATAAATCACCAAGCACATCCAAAATGAAGTGAATGGGCTTTTTTTTCTTTTTACCAAATACTATGGATAGAGGATAAAACATGAAATGAACTCCCGTACACACTTGAAAAGACTATATTCCAGCCAACTAAGCATAAATACACTACAGCTACACATTTACATCCTGAGTACTGAGTGAAAACAACAGCCACTCCTTCTAGCTTTAATTGTTATTAATTAGCAATATGTTGCAGTAAACTAAAGAGGTTTTCCTAGAAAAATCAACTTTTCATTTAAAACCATTAACAAATAATACCTTCCAGCCTCATTAATCATCCTCGGTAACAATGTGGTCAACAAATACAATAAAATATATGAGGAAAATTGCGGCTGCATCTTAGGCCAAAAAGCCAGAGGAGCTTACAAATACACAAACCCAGTGCATTAGTAAGAACAACATTAGTGAAGAAAACTCTGAAGACGCAGAGCAGGAAGTATTTAACATCCACTCTGGCTGCATCTCTGCATGAACTGTCACTGCAAAGGCTTACTGTCTCATAAGCTCACTTCACAATGCCACACACAAAAACACACTCATACAGCACTAGACTGTGATAGCACAGGGGTAAACAATGTTAACTCACAAGAGGAAGTGTTCCTTAGTGCTCTCACACACATACTTTCACATCTGAATTAGTCTAATTCCAAAGCAGTGACACAAATATGCATATGGTTAACCTCACACTCTAATTCACTATATGGACAAAAGTACTGGGGCACATTGAATTCAGCTGATTGTTTTCTAACAGGGGTCTGGGATATGAAACAATAATAACACATACCTTAACATAGTTTTATATCCTGATAAATATCATTGTATTAAATAGGTTAATAGGTTAGTTAATATTCATATTTTTGCTTCCAAAATGCCTCAGTTTGTTATTACATAACCTCTCTCCCTCTCCGTTTTCCTGTTTTTTTAATGACTCTATATGATTTACTTCTAAATTTCTATCATCTTTCATGCTTTTACTGACCATAACTAACCATCTACTTTTTTTACATTTCACTTAAGAAGAAAAATCTACAACTAAACTTAAATAGTAAATATTAGTGTTTATAAACTTTATGGACAAAAAAAAATTGGAAACAGTTCCTAAGACCTCCTATTCATATTGATTAGAGATATAAATATCAATATTAACCCTTTAATGTATACTGGTCACTACAGTGGACATTTGTTCTACAGTTGTTCTCTTGTATATTCATGGTTTTGTTGTTTTAGTTCCATATCAGTCAGTTCATATCATTACTGTAACTGGTCTGTTCTTAATACCTGATCTGCACTAATATGTTTATGTGTAAATTAATTGCTTGTTGTTATTAGACTGTAATTAACAGTCCTCTTAAACAAAAACTGCCTTAAAAATATTTTATTTCATAGTGTTCTGATATTACTTTGGTTCAAAGCTTAAACACATGTTGTCCAGCTGAGTGGGTATTTTTGTAACTCCATCATAAATAGCTTCATTAAAAAGATTTAAATCACATTGATTTGTTCATGCCTAAAGAGAAATAAAAACACTTGGGAAATAAATCTTGACTAAAGTTCTCATAATTCATGCATCAAAGAGTTAATAGTCAATATCATATTTATCACAATATAAAGAAACACCTGCTCCAATACTTTAGTCCATATAATATATGATTGGGCAATTATGCTACAAGGCTAACGATATGTGAATAAGCAGCCACACACACTGTTGTACCTGTGGCAGAGCGATGGATAGCTGCCTCTGTAGAGACTCCTTCTCGTGGCCGAGCTCTCGCAGGCGAAGCTGAGCCGTGCCCAGACTCTCCTGCGTCTCCCTCAGGTTCTCCAGCAGCCTCTCTCTCTCTGTCAGCATGTTGACCATGAGAGACTCCAGGTTTCCCGTGCTGCCTCCTTCATCTCCTCCGCCTCTGGGCTCCCTCCCACTGAAGCCTCCGCCTCCCATCGCACCTCCAGGACCTCCGACTCCCGCCCCAGCAGGAGAAGTCGGGCCTCCACCTGATCCACTTCGCCCATCCTCAGAAATGGTGGGCATCACCTCGCACATCATCATGAGACCGTGGCGTGTGTGTCAAGTTACAAAGAAAATTAAATAGTGGATTGTGCGTGCAAAATATCGTGCCTTGGATTTTAAGAGATTTATGCTAAAAGTTTCAAATACAAAATATAAATCTTTACATATTCAGTTTTCCAAAAATATCATTCCTTTGGTCAAGTCCACATATCTTATCTTTATTGCCTTTGTGTGTATGTGTTTTTGTTTTTTTTTTAGTCTCTTGCACTCACTCTTGTACTTCTTATCCTTCTTTAGAGAAGTCCAACCTGCATAATAAGTGATCAGTATACCTATGTGTTCCTATGTTACATAACAGCAAGAATAATCTACAGAGAAGCTGGTCTGTGGATGGTTAGGATTGGTAAAGGGTGAGGAAGGGAAGGGGTTACGGGGAAAGAGGGGATAAAGGAGGGCTGATGCTACTAAATCGTGTCCACAAAGGCAGGAGCTCCTCACAGTGCCAAGGATAGGAGCTGGAAAAGATAAAAAAAACACACGGCATTAGACTCCTTTTCTATATTTCTATGCATAAGAAAGCTACAGTAAAGTGTAAACATGAACTACACATATGATACATGGATACAGACAGAAATATGACCGTACTACCAGCTGATGGTTTACAATTAGCACTGTGACATAACTAAGAAAATATTGACTTGGAACATAATAACATGATGACAGCTCCAATAAAATGATGTGATCAAGGGGAAAGTCTGCTTATAAATCACCTCAAAATATGCAGACACTCAACTTACTGTGAATGATTTATCTGGGAGATGTTTGCGCTGATTTGAAAAGGATTCAAATTTATAATCTAGTGACCAAACTATCACTGTTTTAGTCTGAAAACTGAATTTCTCTTTTGAAAAAAAAAAAAAAAGGGCAGTGATCTTAAATGTACAGTACAGTTTGTGCTGCTGAGCATCTCCTAATCAAAGCGATAACAAAAGATGCATAATATTTCATCATCATTAACATTACTCTGAGAAATCTAATGACTTAATTTCAATTTTATGGTAATAAAATTTACTGTCATTTATACCAATGGATTTTAAGTACAGTTTAAGAGTATGATGCTACTGTAAATAAATAAAACATACTGTTCCATAGAATTAAATAACAGATTTCTCTCAATTTGAGCATCATTGGAAGCATTTAATGTAATGCTAAGTACAAACAAAATATATAACCCAAGCCTTGTATTTAGACGTTATAAATACAGAAATGTGATAGCGATGACTACATTCATGATTTATTTGCATTCCAGGCAAGACGCTTAGGTCATATTTAACCATTTATAGGGTATGACACACAGTGATTTCTATTCATGTGATGTTGGGAAACATTTATATGACATAGGCACCTGCTGAAATCACAAACACTATCCCGTTGCAGAGCCTGAGACTCAAGAGTTTTAAATGAAAAACCAAAATATATAAGCCATTACACAAGGTTTTATTGCTTAATTCAGGAGGAGGCTGGGGAGATGGAGGAGATGAGTGTAGGCCAATGAGTAGGGTGGTGTGTACGGTGCAGTGTAGGTTGGATGAATGAACACAGCCTCGGTTATAACACTTGTTTATTGTGGTAGGACAGACTTTGACGACTGCACAAAAAGGGGCTTGTTGGGTCTTACATCTATGCCTTCTGAACTACCACAAAGCTCAATTGTTCTTCTTCCATAGCAACTAAGAAGCAAATTCTAATTCAAAAATGGAGTCTCAGACTTGTAGTGTTCTGTTAATCAGTTTTACTGTTGTAAAATCGTTAGCATAGGGTATTTTAAATTACCTTTTTTTACTGGAAAAAGCTTCTGTCTCACCCTCTAAACAGTGTGCCAAAATGGTATAGATTCAGGCAATCAACGTTATTATAGTGCCTCGTGTCTCTCTCTTCCCTCCCATATTCTTCACTGTCTAGTCTACAGTACTCTAGGGCTTGCACTGGCCTTTATACTTTTAAGTGGTTTGGACTGATTTAGTGCCCCATCCAGGCTTCTTTGCGTCAGTGAGACTGAGCAGCACAATGAAGAAGTTCTTTGTCTATCCAAAACCATTCGTTTTGTGAATCAAACACACTTACAGCAGCATAACCTGGCCTCAGCATCACTGAAACAGCCCCACCAGTAGTCTTATTATTACATATGGATGTCCACTAGCAAAGACTGAGGCTGCTCGCTGGGTAAGTGGAGGTCTGATTCAACTCTGAATTACCTCCTCATGCTGGTCAGTTGGCTACAGCACTTGGCATCCTTACTGTATTCTACTAAAAATGGGAACAAAATAGCTTACTTCGTTCGCCGGCTCCTGTAATGGATAAACACTGGTGCAAGACAGATTTAGCACAGGGAGCATTAAGAAATCAGACTTAAATAATTGTTTCCAAATTCACAAGAAGCCTAAAAATGAAGTCGTACAGTAGACAGTATCAGAGGACAGAAAACACACCTGGCTGAACTATTGTTTTAGAGTGAAAACACTGCTCTAGAATTTGTTATAAAGTGCTTTAGACATTATAAATCTTACATAATTTAATAAAGATGAATCAGAAAACAAATGACCAAAGTGCTGGTTAGCTCATATTTTTAATGTGGTGGTGTGTTGTGTTATTACAAATATATAATAGTTTAGTTTTTGTATAAGTATAATGTCCACTCCCATAAGATGAATCAGAAAACAAATGACAAAAGTGCTGGTTATATATATAAATATTCCACTAGAAAGAACCTGTAAAGTGAATGGATCATAATGTGCAGACACTGTTTTGAAGTAGATCTGAGACCAATATTCATTTGGACTAAAACTTATTCTCTTGTTAATTCTAAGAATGTCATATTTTGACCTAAGACTTATCTTGGAAACTTGAGCCAATCAGCATTTAAGACTTGAGTTTTCTTTATCAGTAACACATGTGGTAAAATTTCATTAGTTTTATTTCAAAAGCATTTTAGTTATAGACCAGTGAAATCAGACACAACACAATTTTGGAATCGTCAAACTTGCGTGTTTTTTTTTTTTTTTTTTTGCAGTGCTCCTAACTGATCCAGGTTTTATTTTGTCAGTTATTTTACACACATATGCTGCCTCCCTGCCATCTTCTGAAGCTCACCACAATCTGCACCAAGACAGGCCACATGTTCTAGAGTCCAATCAGTGGAAAAGCTGGTCAGCAGTTTCAGAAAAGGCTTCAGTGGGAACAGAAGTGAAGTCAGGGGGGTTTGAACCTAAGTTAAGACAGAGATGATTGTTTTACTTCTTCAGTTGGAATAACTGCCCTTGATCAAAAACTCAAAGTAGTGTATTTATAGCATGTTTTTTTTATTCATAAATACATTTGAAATCAATACTTGATTTTAGTTTTCATTCTTGTAGTAGAGTTATGGATTTATTGTTTGAATGGTATTATGTACGTTTCTGTGATAATTGCAAATGTTGCTGACCATTGAAACTTGATTTGAAGAAAATTGTGAATGAAATTGAAATCACAATATCTGTCAGAAAATTTTAATTAATTTTTTTTAAATCATTCAGCCATAGACTGAACATAGCTAAAGGTCTGGATGATACCTGCTTTAATGAGATAAACCGTGAAAATGGAATCCTGCTTTTATGTCTAAAAATTCTGTAAAGAATAAATATACAGCCTGTTCTACCTCTATTGAAGGAACACTACTTTTAACCTTTTATTTTCAATAGGAAATTGATGCAGATTTGAACACACAAAAAAGAAGCTGACGTCTTGACTCCTGATGTTTTTTTTTTAATTTAGGCAACAGAAGAACTTGGGTAAGAATTAGGAAGAAAGTTAGGTTTGTTTTAGATGTTACCAAACACATATTTTTCAGGTGAAGCTGTGACTTTCTGTAACTTTAACAAAGTGATTCAACAAACCATAAAAACTATAGCAAGTATGAACAGAATATCTGATAAACACAGTTGAAAATCTACAAAGAAAACAGATTACACCATTCATAGAGACCTATCAATACAATTATAATTAGCCTACAGTGATATATATTATATTACATATACATATATTTGTCTTCATATTTTGAATTTCTTTTGTTTGCCCTCTTTAAGTATAGTATGTTTCTTATTTTAAAAATAAATTAACTTAATTTCTTAATAAATATCTTGATGCTGTACCAATTTTTTATTATTAATAACCTGCATTATATACACATTTAACTCTATATTTAATTTTCTGTGTCCAGAGCACTCTTCAGCTTTAACTCTGGACCAAAACTGGAAAGAAACAATGGTTCAACTTTTACTACGATTGGCTAATGTTGTAACATTTTCATCCTATCTCAAACATGTCCCTGTAATTAGCACAAATTCATAAGAGCAAAATGTTATTCTAAATATCTCTTCCAAACATCAATTTTACCTAAACGTGTCTTCCTTGGTGGCTTTATAAGAAACTGTATCAGCAGTAAGATCATATTTTTATTTTAAATTACACTAATGAAGTTAATAATCTATCGTGGCTTAATTTGGCTAAATACAGTTGTGGAAGGAAACACTTTTAACATGAAAAACACTGCTGAGAGTGAATTTATCTCTTAAAAATACCAACTTGATCTCAAGGCTGAATACTCCTTTTCCCACTATATTCCCCTGAATTATATTTGCTCAAATAATTTCTACAGCTGCCGATTTCTACCATATCACTCACACCATGTGAAATGACCATACTAAATATGGATGGTGAAAATATATCATACAACCCTTGAAGCAGAAGCAGTAGTTCTTTATCAGTCCAGCAGGAGTACCAGAGAATGGGTAATCTATGTAATAACTCCAGGCTATTGTATATATTGTAAAAATACCACTCAGTGCACAGCTCACAGCAGACCTCACTGTATTTCTAGTGTGTCATATGATGAGTGTGTGCTGAAAAACAGTCCTTGCTGGAGCTCTATTTCCATACAGCCGATGTAAGTAAGTATGCAGCATGCAGTTTTGACTGAAGCGTCAGCTGTGAGGTCACTGGGCCTGAGGACTTGTATGTTTATAGTTTGCTTTGGAACAGAGAGAGAAAGAGAGAGAGAGAGAGACTACTGAAAAAAAGGACAACGCTGTAGTATGTCCGATGTGCTTAGATCACACTTTAGACAGGAATGCCTTCCATAGTAGTCATCATTGCATTACATGTACAGCATTAGGTGCATTGCTCATGCCTTTTTTTGAGAAAAAAAAGAGCATAAGATCTAACTGACAGACAGCGTTGCTTCAAAAACAACCTGGTGATAATGTGTGTGCGTGTGTGTGTGTGTGTGTAGAATTGCACAGGAGTAGTGTAACGTATTAACTCATGTCAGTGTGTACATCAAGTATTAATTTGTTATGTCTGCGTGAGCACATGTGGGTGTTTTCAAATTATGATAACCCACACCACCATCATCACCATCACCATCATCATCATCATCATCACCATCATCATCATCATCACCATCATCCACATTCACACTGAATCCTGCCTGGTAGCCGCCTACTCTGGAGTGGAAAGACTGGCTTTACAGTTATCTGCTTGCAACATGACCAATTAGGACAAGGCCCCCAATTAGACTGAGGATCAGGTTACTAAAATATCCCCTGTCTACAAAAATGGCCAAATAAACATATCATAGACTGAGTGTTTGTGTGTCTGTGTATGTGTGTGTATGTGAGGAACAGAGAGGAAGAGAGGGAACAGCAAATTCAGCCCCCCCCCCCCTCCCTCCACCAGACACTGGGGCGGGGAGAGGGGCTTCCAGGCTCCCACTGCCGCCGACAATGAAAACTAAAGAAAAGAAGGTCTTGGCCGATGGGTTTTGCATTCAGTGAATTCTAAATCAGCAAAAAGGGAGCATGCGTGTTGCATGCATTCTTTGCATTTCAATAAAGGGAGAGCATATAGCGACTAATGATGAACGCCCCCCCCCTCATCCTCCCCATCACCACCACCTCTCTTAATACCATAAAACGGCACCCCGCCACCCTCCCCTTTCCACCCCCGGGGGGGGGGGGCAAGAAACGCATCATTGGAATCGATAAGTGATAGTATGGAAGCACCGGGATCCGGACTCGGGCGCGTTTATTTCCACTGGTGTCCACACTGGACACACTGGGCTTAATGGGGACATGACGAGGCTCTCCAGATGACAGGTCGACTAGTCTGTGGTTACCTCCATTTCTGGATGTATGGAGGAAAAGGCCATCCATGATGATAGGCGCGCGCGCACGAGAACGCACACACACACACACACACACACACACACACACACACACACACGCACAGATCTACATTCTCATAGTAAACGCTGGGGTTTGTGTATTGAAGTGATCTCTAACGTGGCCCTTCATGTGTTAAAATGAGCATCACAGCAGGAGACCGACACATCCATGGCTCCTCTGAGATCTGATCGACTGTGGCTGTGGAAAGGATCAGGAAGACCCCCCCCCCCCCAAAAAAAAAAAAAAAAATGTACGTTGTACATATTCAGTAAATGGCCTGTTTTTTATTTTCCTATACATTTTAGAATGAAGTAACTCCACAGGCCAGATGTCAGTGTTGAAGCGAACTGGGAGGTTTGACTTCACAGCCCCCAACGGCAAAGGGCTTAGTTACTGCCATGATTAATTATAAGCAACACATAGTAGGCCTATATACACTAGCATCTTATGATCCTCTCTCTCTCTCTCTCTCTCTCAAGTATGTATCACCTCACCTAACTGTATGCAAACGGGAGCGAGCAAGCGCGCCCTAAATAAATCGTGCTGTGCTCCCAACACACCTGCCAATGCCTGACACTAACATAGACACACCGCAGAGTCTATTTAATGTAAGCCTATTTGCCTCTATTCAGATGCACCCTTCTTCCACATGCACACACGCACGCACGCACACACAAACAACCCCCCCCCCCCCCCCCCCCCCGTCGTTGACAACACAATGTCAGGTATCCTACTTGTTAGGCTATATCACAAACGGGCGCGCGTGCATATACATATTACATTAACGCATGCACTATTTTCCCTCATACCCATGGATTTATATTTTCCTCCTCAATGGAAACTGGGTTGCGATGGGGCGGTGTGAAGTTGCATCCTTACCACAGTCATCGCGGGGAGCCTGTAGTGTCCATGTTTGACGTTAAATATTCCTTAGGTCCATGTCCGTGGATCGGTCCTCCGTGTCTGTGCCCCTCATCCGAACCGGACTGAAGCCTAGAGTGTGGGTTATTTTTTTCTGTCTCTCTTTTCCACATGTAAACGGCGAGGGGGGGAACGCGGAGAGAGACGATACGCCACCTTACCACAGACTCCCCCTCTGTCGGATTGGAAGGTAATGGGTCTTAAAGAAACATTCTCTCAGCATTCTCCGCATCTCTGTGATTTACGCGCGCACACGCACGCGCGCTCACACGTAGGCCAATCAAAAAACCCGATAAATGAAACAGTATGTATATCACAGATAAGTAACAGACCTTTAACACGCACCCTGCACATTTCACCTCCCCAGCTGAATTCACCTGTCCTTATAACCTTATAACATAAATACAGCATCATTATTTAAAGTAACTGATATGCCATTATAACATTTGGATTTTTTTAGACATAGTACCATAAAAAAGTTGGGCCTGTAATGTTGCAGAATCTAATTCCATGGGACATATCTCATCAATAGGATTCTAACTTTTATTATGTATAACCAGACTTTTTTTTCCCCTCATATTGCTGCATACAGTGGAGTCCAGTGTGTTCAAAGGAACGGCAGACCTTTTAAAAAATGTACTCATAGAATAATAATAAAAGGTATGATCTCATTCTATGATGGCTGGAGAATGTTTATTAGTCTGGTGTTCTTTAATCCAATTGCCAACTTGTAGCATTTTAATGCATATGTGGATGCAATGCAACATAAGTGGCCCTTCATCTAATTACATTCACACAATTAAAAGCACCAGCCCATGCATATAAAATGTAATTTACTAAAGACTGCTATTAATATGCATGTTGATATTGATATCACATTTGTAAACAGATAAACGGGCAGCCTGTGCATGGCCATGTAAACGTGTGTGTAGGTCAGTAAACATAAGGTGGTGCTGTCTTTAAGAGAGAGAGCCTGGGAAGGGGTGATGTAATGTGTTCTCAGACAATGATGTCATCGACTGAGACACGGCAAGGATTTAAAGTGACAAAGGCATTTTCACTGGCTCTATGTTATTCTGCATCAGGTCTAGTAAGAAAGCAGCACCCAAGCACCCAGGGGACCTTCAATGAGGATGAAAAAAAAAAAAACACCGAAACATAAATACACATATGTATGTATTGATTTTGCACATATAAATCACAGACCAGAGTCTTGTGTCACATTTGTGTCAGACCACACATTTATTAATCACAACAGTTGAGGTACAAAACACAAGCACAATTTGTTACAGTGATAATAACAGTGTTATGTTGCCATCTAAAAGCAGACCCCATTTATCATCTCTGTATTTGCTTTATATTAGATACATATATTTCAAGGAATGAAAGTTAAACACAAATACTTGGTATGTATTTCACTGTAAGTTTCTGTTCACCAACACTCTTTCCATACAGTACATGGTTTTCTTTTGATAGAATACAATTAAGACTTTATATATGCACTTATTTTAAACCATATATTACGTATAATGGCAATGTTGAAGTTTACATACCGTATTTTTAATATATTTGTTCCCAAATGCCTATTTCTAATCTAAACTAAGGTCCAAATTCCCTGTTATTCTTTCATCTTGAGGCATTTTTCATGTCTACAAATCACTTAATTGTACTCTCGTCCTTCTTAAGTTTGTTCCATTAAGCTCCTTACAGTAAATCTTCATTGTTTTCCTTCTACAAACTTGTCCTTAGTACTGTTACTCGTGCCTTTCCAAACGAAGCACTCCGAATCACACCCCCACTCTCATAAACAGGACTGGATGGAGTGAGGGGGTCACTGTTACCTCTTTCCTGGACCCTCTTTCTGTCGGCTGCGCAGAGACTGTTAGATTTCTTCAGGTCTTCAGGTCTTTCTCGGTCCATCTTCTTTTCCTCTAACTCTTTTGCCTCATCGTCTTCTCTTAACTTTGCACATTCATCCAGGGGCTTAACAGAAGCGCTGTGGTTGATTTCTTTGACTTCTATCTGGCTTTTTTCCTTTGACACACTCTCACATTCTTTTTGAGGAATCTCTTCACATATATATGCCTCCTTCTCTTGACTGGTTGAGGTATTAACTGCTGGGTCAGGATTTTCAGGTGTTGTATCTGTATGTGTGCTATTTAATGAGAGAATATTTTCATCAGTAAGCGATGGCAAACTAAAGCTGGGATCTTTAACCTCTGGGTCAGATGACGATCCAGCATTATGGGTTTGTTCCAGTGGTGAAGATTCACTCATCAACAGTTCTTCTTCTTTTTCTGCTTTAGATGTTGTTTCTGTATTTGAATTCCCATCATTCCTTGTAATGTCTGTATCTGAAATACTGATATCACATGCAATCTTATAGAACAGTGAATGGTTTTCTTTCATTTTCTCTAAGCTTTGACTGACTGTGGATAGCATTTCATTAGAATCAGTCACATCAGGGTCTGTTGATTGGTTGTCGACGTCTGATACCTCCTCATTGCCCAGTGACTCTATTTCAGGGATCTGCAATGGTATGAACCCTTGCCACTGGCCGGTAGACAGGAACCACTTGGCTCTCAGATCAGAGGATGAAAAATTACTTTCATTATCATCGACGTCGGGTTCTTCAAGCTTTTGCTCCTCTTTATCTTTGCAACTCATAAATTCCTTGCCTCCATTTCTCTGGTAGACAGTCACAGATGAGATATGATACGGAGAAGCTGGACGTTTGATTTTAGTTTTGGCAACCCCTTTTTTTCCACTGTAATCTTTGTGCTGTGTTTTGTTCCCTGAAGGACTTTTAGGTTTTCTAACACGTTCATGTCCTTCATCAACTTCCTGAGATCTTCCATAGCACTCAGGACTTCTGATATTATCCGCACCATTTCCATGATCGTGGTCTAAAATAGGAAACAGGACAGCACATAAGTGGTTTACGACAGGAAATACTATTATTATAGTAGAGTTTAACTGATTGATAGTGAAGGTCAGCTCAATATGTGTGTTATAACAGGTACCTGTTTTTGCCTTTTGCTTTCTTGCTGTGTCAGGGGGCACCTGGTTCTGCCCCTCCCTCCACATTGGGTGTTGATTGTGTGCTGTGACACTCTCTCTGGCTGCACTGATCATAGATAGATAGATATGTAAGTAGGTACATGGACAGATGGACGGAAAAAAAGAAAGAAAGACAGAAAGAAAGAAAGAAAGAACATAATGTCTATAGTTGACTGTTTAAAGGTTACAAACAAACATACATTCAGATTTAAGCATCTCGTTCAGTGCAACATATTTAAAAGGGAAAATAAAATTATAAAACGGATAGATTTTTTATAATAAATAATGTACAATATTCAGTGTACATAACCTCAGATAAAAATAAGTTATGTATACATGTTTGTGAAAAATATGACATAAAATACTGCACCGTCAAAATAATGAACCCAGTACATTTAAATATACACACATTATTCTATGTATAACACGTATTCAGAGGATGCCTAATCTTCCCCATATTTTGTGTGAATCTCAAATTTCTATGGCAACCCATCCTTTAATTAGAGCCAATAATGTGATTTTTAACCTTTCTGCCAAATGCGACCTTGACCTTTGACCTCAAACGAAAAATTGCCACTGATGTGCATTAACTATATGTATATGCCCATGTCATTTCATGGCGATATCTCAAGTATTCATTGGGTTATAGCGTGATATGTCTCTGCGGACACACACACACACACACACACACACACACACACACACACACACACACACACACACACACACACACACACACACACAGTGATTACAGTCATCTCTCTCAAACAATGTTGGGCAAGATTAATAAACACACTGTTGCCCATAAATGTTGAATAATTTAGTTGTCAGACACATCCCTCTTATTCTTCTTTATACACATCATTATTGACCTTTGACCTGGTACAGTGATTACAGAATGAGTCCCAGTTACACTTTATTTATTAACCCTTAAAGACTCAAACAGACATTGGTGACCAAAACCGTCTACTGATGATGTAAATATTTAATAACTGTTAATCCACTAATCCTATCAATACATAATTGTTAGAAAATTGAGTTTTTCATTTTTTTCATGGTCATGTGATATGACCCATATGTACAATTATAAAAGATCCCACCTTCTTATCACTCTTTCGCGTATACGTTCCACTCGTCGGAGTTTAGCTTCTCGCTGTTCTGGGGTCAGACAGAGGTCAGGTTGCAGCTCAGGGGTCAGCAGGGCAGAATGACGATCCTCTGTCTGAACATAATGGACACAAAATTAAAGCATACATACATTGTACGTCCATTTCATCATTCTCTTGTTTGCATTTAAAGTAGTGATGCACCGATCAGCATGGATAGTTACAGTCAATAAACAGGGATGGGAGAAGATTGAAGCGTTTTGAGTTGTGTGCGCGTGCTTCCACGCACAGGCGCACTCATCTGGACGTGTGAAGCAGTTGTAGCCTAATAATTACACTACCATGGTGCATTTGCTGCATATAATTACAACACTGAGGCTACATGCTAACAGATGCTAGTACTCACCAGTTAGCAAAACAAGCTCTGAGCCCGCTTTATCGAAGTGCCGTTGAAGTGTGGATGCGTTCAGGTGTTGTCGTAAATAAGGCAGTGCTATGCTAATGCTAATAAAATTTAGCCATGGGCACACTGTTGTCTGCCGTACGCAGCGTAAAATGGTCCAAAACTTCTACTATTAATTAACTAACTATATTTCAATAAGTACAGAAACAGTCAAGACAAAATGCACCTGTTCTGTAGCGTGGTTACAAGTTCGAAAATGGTCGCTAGTAATTTACGTTACATGATCGGCTTTTTGATCCGCATATTTAATTTGGCAGATATTGTAATTTTCGATTTCATTCAGGATTAAAATCAAGTTATGGTTAATGATATATCGATCTATCAATTGGCTGATATATTCAATACTGTTGAGTTGGCCAATATGTTATTTTTTCCCTGCTATGATTTACTGACAGGTGAAGGAAAAAGAGAAAAGAAGGGAAAAAAAAGAAAATAAGAAGGAAAAAGTGAAAAGTGACAAAAAGGGGTAAAAGAAAACAAAAAAGAGGAAAAAGAACAGGAAACAATAAAGGAGAGAAAAAAAAACAAGTAAAAGGGGAAAAAGAAAAAAAAGAGATGGTGTATGTTTGGTCATATTTATGAGTTTAACTGTTACTATATTTTCAAATTGAAATTATAGAAGGGTTTCTAATATTTGTTTTCATTTGACAGAAAAAAACAAATCTGTATCGGTTCCAAATATCAGAAAAATAGGTGACCTGTATTGGTCATCGTGATGAGAAAAAAAAAATTGGTATCAGCCCCCCAAAAAATCCATATACGCCGATTACTAGTACGGTAAAATACTTGATAAAATAAAGTTAGTTTGACTCAACTCACCTCCAAGGTTCTAATAGTTTTCATTATAGTTTAATTTTAGGTAGTTTGGTTTTTTTTTTGTCTAATTCAGTTGCTTTAGTGTTTAGAGCACATTTGCTAGTTATTATTAGTTGTAGAATTTTTTTTCAGAATTTTTATAAATGTTTTAGTTTAGTTTGGGTGGGGGGTGTTATGCTATCAAGCCAACATTGACAAAGACAAAAAGACAGAGAATATTATCCTTAATTTTTAGATGTTTTAGCTAGTTTTACAAGCACACCACACAGTTTCAGTTAATTAAGGGTTTTCTTTTAACTATAGTATTTATTTATTTCAGTTAAGGAACATTTTTTTGTTGTTGTTTTTTGTTTTCATCATTCGGTTCATTTTCATTAATCATTATAACCTTGCTCGACTTGATTCAAATTAGGTACCAGATACTATTCCTAGAAATCGTTTCCATTCCAGGATACTATTGACTTTAGAGTAACTGAATGTTCTAGTGACATGGCATCAGAGAGTTTCTGATAAACTGGCTCATTGTTTGGTGTCTCACCCAGCTCACAGTGATTTTTTTTTCATGGTGGCGTTTTGGTGGCTGCCATCATGTAGGTGTTTTCCAACCTTTTTGAGCCATGACACATATGTTACATTAGAAACATCACAAGGCACACCACCAAACAAAAATGTCACAAACTTATCTTTATTGAAATATACTGCAAATCTAGTGGTGATTTACTTATTTAGTGTGAAAACCTGAGCCTGTTTAGTTAAACATAAAGTTAACTTTCTTTCAGGAATTGAAGAAACACACACAAATATACCTCAACAGCTCTGAGTAGATCATTGGTGTGTGTTTTCGTATGTATCAATAATCAGGCTGCTCACTTACACTACAAGTAAGGTAAAATTGGCTAATTTTCCACAGCACACCTGATGATTTGTCATTGCACACTCATGTATCCCGGCATACTGGTTGGAAAAGACTGAATTAACCTACTGGTATATTTCCTGCAAGCGTCCAAATCTGTTTTTTTTTTGTTTGTTTGGTTTTTTTAAGATAGATTGATAATGCAATGACACAGACATAACTCTCTGAATCAGTTTACATGCCATGATTTAGTATCTCTTTCCCAGTTTTGGAACTTTGGCAGAGCAGGTACCAAAAAACTAATACTATGTATCAGATTCCAGGTTCTTTTACATAGAGGAAACACAAAAAGGATGTGTGGAGTCAAGTTAAGCTGGTACCATGTAGTGGAAACACGGCATTAAGGTTGCAACTAGTTAAAGACTCCCTCTGGAACCAGTATTTAGTTTTTAAATTCTGGGCCTTTTACAATGATGATCACTCTGGTCCACATTTTAATATAGTATGTGACTGTAATGCACTTTAATACACTTTGCAGAAGCATTGTACACAGAGAGGGAACTATTCCCTTAGATATAAATGACTTTTTCTGAAGCAACAATAACATTTTATAAATAAAAATAATTTTAAAAAATCAGGTGCATTAATAAATACATAATGATGGATATTCTTTTCTATTTCTACAATTAGATCTTTCTAAATCTTACAGACTGGGTCTTTGTTATCCTAAATGAGTCTGGCTTACCCTGACATCCAAGCTTGCACTTCTATTTCCTAAAGCTGCTTGGTCACGAACTTGGCTCCTGGAAGCTTCTGTAGACTCATCTCTGCTCGCTTCTGGCTGAGAGTCCTGTGTGGAAGACTTAAATAATCCCTGATGCTGCTGTCTGATTGTCTTTTTGATTGGCTCACCCTGGTGCATCTCCAAACAGTTTTGATCAGGACTCTCCGGTAACAGCCGCCTCGATGGCCTGTTCAGCAGTTTTTTACTTTGCTCAGCATGTCTTTGCTGTGGTTCATGTGAAATCTGCTCAGGCAATGGAGTGTCCAACTCAGGTGGGGGGTCTTCAACAGACACCCGTCTGGCCACAAGAGAGGATGGTAGTACAGAAGTAACCACCCGGGTCACTCTTAAAGGAAAGGGGGTCTGAAGAAATCATATGTTGATGAATGTATATTTGTATAGACTAGATCACATAATGCTATCATTGTTTCAATTTTAGAGATGAATGATTTTTCCAACCTCTTCTTTTGTTTCCACATCTTTTGTCTGATAAAGGGCACCTGTAGTCGGTAAGGGAGGCTTTTTATTAGTCAACCTATCCTGATTCTTCTTCATCCTCTCAATCTGCTCCTCTTCACTCATCTTAATCTTCTACAAGAGAAACAAGATATTTACAAATGAGTTATTCAGGACCTCTGCAGTTCATTAATATAAATGTATCATGGCAAGTTGTAACCAGAAAACCTCATCTGTCTCTCAGAAACACTGGTGAACAAATGCACAATTACCACAGCTGGGTCTTTACATGACAGGCTGTATGTGCACATCAGTATATATATATATATATATATATATATATATATATATATATATATATATATATATATATATACTATGTGTGTGCATATGACAAAGGGGGGTTGGGTGGTTAAGTTAATAACCAGATGAGACATAAGTCTCTGCCTCCCCCTCATGCCTAAAACAGGCATTGCAACATGCCCTAATTGCAAGGAAGATGAGAGAATCAAAGAATTGGAATTTGGCTGTGGTTGCAATGAGGAAAAATCAGCTTTGGCTGCTTCTATATTTGGAGCATTTCGGATCACATTGCAGTCATACAGATATAGTTTATCAGCAGACAGGAAATGTAAAAAAAAAAAAAAACAAAACAAAAAAACAACTAGATTCAGACCTTGGTTGAATTGCTTGTTGTGTCTGGTGTGGTCCATTTTGCAGAAGAATGACATTCTAAATATGTAGTGAAAATGTAGGAAAGAGCAGGAACGAATACATGGAATTAGAAAGGGTGGGTGTGTGACAGGAAGAAAGAAAAAATATGTTGAAATAGTAAATATGACGGTTGAAGACAAAATAAGACAATTGCTAACTAAAAATGTTATGGGCCTTTTCTCATAAAATATTAGCTCTTGTAGAAAATATGAATCTGCAATCTGTATTCTTCTCATGTATTTTCAGTTGTATTTAAACTGAAATGTATTGGTGCCAACCAGATGTGTCTCTGTGTGTTTTCACGTTAAGGAGGTCAGGCTGGCTGTTGCCTCGTCTTTGTGCAGGATCAGCAGAGTGGCTGTAGATTGGCTGTAACATGAGCATGGAAAAATGAATAATAAGACCCAGTGATAACACACACACACACACACACACACACACACACACACAGTACTGTAGATGATGTCAATATTACCCACCTCATATAGAGTCTCTGTCCAGACATGGCTCTGATCCCTGACCTGGCTGTTTTCCTGCAGCTCCTGAGGCAAAGGTGGGCGGACTGGTGGCTCTTGATCCATGTCCTGTTTTTGATTATTATTAAATGACAAGAACCATAAAACTTTACAGAATCTATTGAAGTTTGTTCTTTCACAGAATGATGATACGTTTCACTTCCACATTATGCAATGAATGTTTTATGTCTTGGTGAAGATATAACATCAGTAGTCATACATGTATTTAGATCATGCTTTCTGTGAATGTAGTGCATCTTACTGAGGACAAGAAGCTTTAAGTCAAAATGGTAACTGATGCTTAAGACTCAAATAAAGTAGCAATTGAAGAGTTCATTTGCAAAAACAGATAACACCATTTTTCTTTTTTTTCACAAAACGTCATTTTTTACTCTACATTCCACAGATAATACTGATTTATTTGATATATAATTTATTTCATTTGGTAAGATCCACTATATTGAATAAATAATATATCAAATCAATGAGTATTACCTGGAATGTAGAGTAAAAAATGCAATTTTCTAAAAAAAAAAAAAAAAAAAAAATGGCGTTATCTGTTTTTGCAAATGATCTCTTCAATTAGAGTTCTATTCAACAGATGCCAACACATGAACATTTCTTTGTTCATAATCAACAAATGGACAATGGACAGGAGTCTTACTATTTGCAGTCTCTCTGTGGGTGAGCCAGGAGATCCAGGATGTGGGGATGTTGGCTGGTACACTGATGAAGACAGAAAAGGTCATGTTTTTGACACAGGTCATCAATTGTCAGGGCCAATGTCCATAAATCTGAACCACATAATTCTACATATTGAAGGCGTCTTATGGTCACAAGTGAGTGATTGTTCACAAATCCTGCAGACAACGACAGTAAAGGAAGACACAGACATTGTTCGATCAGTGCTTTTACATAGATTTTAGAAATGTGGGAATGTTGGTGCCATTTTTATTCAATAATTTAAGCTCATATTTTGTTATTATTATTTGGATATATTTCGTATTTGTATATTACAGAATATTTGTGATTGCATTATAAGTGCATTACTAGATTTGTAATTTGTACAATAGGAACTGATGCTGAGTGATGACGTTCTGGAGCTTATGCATCTGTCCAATGTAAAAGTGCTATGTGTTTGTTATATGTGTGAGATCTTCAGTTAAGACGAGGTGAACACACTATTTTCTACCATCGTTCAAACGAGGCGTAGACTTGTTCTTTCAGTCTACACAGTAAATTTTGCAGTGTTAAATCAACACTTAGAGAGTTTATTTAACTTCTTCTAGAGTGTATTTGGTCCCATTGTCTCCAAATTAACTCTCTAAGTGTTGATTTAAATTTTGCAGTGTTAATTTGGAGAAAATGGGACCAAATACACTCTAGAAGAAGTTAAATAAACTCTCTAAGTGTTGATTTAACACTGCAAAATTTACTGTGTAAGAGAGGTTCTTTTCATGGATCTCCAAGAAGAAACTGTTTAAATCATGGGAAGAGACATTTAGTCACAACAGGGAACTTTACTGGAGGGATGAACACTTTTTTTTTTTTTTTTTTTTACAAAGAAAAGCCCTATTTTCTATTTTGATTATGATTCAGGCAAGTACTGATAAATACACACATTCAAAGTGTCCATTAGATGTGCAACTGAGTCCAGATCTTATGACTACCATGACAATGTGAATTTCATAGCTAACAAATCCCTCAGTGATCCCATCCACTGTGACACTGTTTTCATTTCCATCAGTTTTGAATTGTATTTTTATTTTGATTGTTTGATATGAACAAATAATTTTTCAAATTTTCATCAAGTTGACAAATAGATTCAGTCATTCCAGTGCACACAAAGTCCTGTGTGCAGAAAATATTCTCTGTCCTTCAGAGACTAAAGTTATTTAGACTAATAAGATGGATGAGTGTGCAAACGATCATTAATCTACAATTGAACGCTTTAACAAGTCTTAACTTCTAATCATCACATAAATAAATCTTACAGTGATGTCTCTGCAGTCCCAACAGGAAACGGAAGTGATCCCTGTTGACTTTCAGTCCTGCAAGGATATCTTCCATCATCCACAGCTCTCTCTGGGCCTGAGATTGTTCCTGATAAGACCCAGAAATACATGTGAAAGGAAAGGATTTGACATGAAAGGATTTTGGAAGGACTTGTAGAAAGCGTGACGGACAGTGTAACTTTTATTGACACAAATCTGGCATTGACAAGAGGGACCTTGATTTACAAAAACTCAAAGACTTTGCTATAGATCAGTGGCCGCATTCAGCCTAAAATGGTATAAAGTGGGCCAGACCAGTAAAATAATAGAAATAATAGGTTAAAAATATAGAAATAATGTCAACTCCAAAGTTTTCTCGATGTTTTTGAGCAAAAATTGTCAAATATCATCATGAAAATGTTTACATCTATGAACTGTATTTGAACATAACATGAACAAATATTAACAACCTGAAAATTCTTAAGAAAAATAAGTGCGATATTAACAATATTGCACTTTAGTTTATCATTTATAACAGAGCATTTACAAATACATACATTTAGTAACATTTACAATATTGGTAAAATTCCACATACATTTCAGGTTATTCACATTTTTTGTATCAGGGTTTTTTATTTATTTATGTGTTTGTTTCTTTATTTATTCCCCTTTTTCTTAACACTAAAACAAAGAAGAAAATTTGCGGGGTTTTTTCATAATTGTTTATTATGATTATGGTCTCATCCATTTTATATTGAATTAATGTCAAATAATTTTAACTTCCTTACTTATTAATATCTTTTGTGTAATTTTTGCATTTCACAAATTCATCCCAGGGGCCAGATTGGATCCATTGATGGGCCAATTTTGGCCCCCAGGCCGCACGTTTGACACCTCTGCTATAGATTGTTATTGAAAATATATTTTTTCAGTGTGATGGTACTGTACCTGTGGCATTCCAAAGCTGCAGATGTGCTGAAGGTGTGAGCGAATCACAGACAGTTCACTCTCCATTCTGTCATATTGACTCCATACTCTGTCCATTTCCTGAGTAGAAACAAACACAAAGGCGTCCATGAACTGTAATGAATCCATTATTATGACTGAATTTCTCATGCTATTTCTGTTCTGAGATGGTTTCACAACCCTTGTGCTTCTTACACACCAGTGATACGTCACACATTCTGGCCCGAATGGTGACCAGTTCTTCTTGGAGCAAAGCCTTCTGCATTAAAGCTTCTTCATAGGCCTGGGGTCCCTGGATCTTCCACTCTTCCAGCTGCAGTCTGGACACTTCTAATGCACAGTGGACACTATCCTGTAAAAAAAAACACAAGTCTTTTAACCCTATAAGGCTGAACATATCATATTTGATACATGACTTTTGAAGCCCCTGACATGATAAGTGTGATATTTTTTTTTCTTGAAAGACCTGATCAGACCTACAAAGTAAAAAAGCAATAACTGCACAGAGCATCAAACTGAGACAAATTACCTGAAAGTTCTCTTGTTGTTTAGCCCCAGTAGTTGTAGGTAGATTATTGGAGGCAGTATTGTTACTACAGTGTACCTTATATATGGATTAATTCTGGTAGTGCCTAGTAACTGGGAATTTAGACTTTTCATCTCATAATTTTTTTCTTTTTATCTCATGATTATGACTTTTTATCTCATAATTTTGACTTTTTATGTCATTATTTTGACTTTGTATCTCATAATTTTGACTTTTTATCTCATGATTTTGACTTCACTTAATGCCCCTTACACATAAAAAACCTTCATAAAAGTTTTGGTAACTGGTAAATGGTTTTATTCATTGACAGTGCACCTTATACTCCAGTTCACCTTATAGTACAGGACATACAATAATTACATAATCAGTTTCAGTCTAATACAGTGATTCATAAACTATTGGGGCAGGGTGCCAAATGGACATTGGTAAGAACGCAGTAATGGTCTTTACTGCCTTTTTGTTTTGCTTTTTGCAGTTACTGTACAAACACCCACCAATTCTTTCCAAAACGACAGACATTTGAGATTAGATATTTTATTATATGACAAAGAATAATTTGAATGTTTTCAAAAATCACAATAACTCATTTTCACCCAAAATATAGTTACTGCCTTTTTGCTTTGTAGGGCAGTGATTTATACAATTAAAAACATGCATTACACAGGTAATCCACCTGGGGGAGAAATGGTTTCATCAGAGGTCAGTGTCACTACAAAAAGGAAGGAGTCAGGAATGTGTCAATTTTGAAAAGGAATTACCATTCCGTTAGCCATTGTTAAAAAAAAAAAATCATATTTGAGCACTGAGACCCAACGTATCAAATATGATACAAATTTTAAACTCTTAAATGGGAATTGATATACAAAAAAAAATGGGGGGGTGGGGGGTTCAGAAGGAGGCTGCAATTTCAAAGAGCTGGAGTGTGTATCTATGAGTGATTTAATGGTTCAGGCTTTACAGGGTTAATATAAGACACATAATATGTAACTTAACTTTGTAAGGTTATACTGTACACTGGAGACTGTGACTTTTGGAGGACTGACCTTATCCAGTTGTAGTTGGGCCAGTTCCACTGACAGAGACTGGAGCAGCTTGTCACACCCACACAACCTTGTCAACACAGCCTTAGGAGGGAACATCAAAGTAATATTTAATGTCAATTATATTAGACCTCTAGTTGTACAATGTGAATGTATCCACACACTGAGACATATACTCACATCTGTGTCACTTTCAAGGGGTGCCATTGTTTGGGTTTCCCTTGGGTCGGGTTTTTGGGGCTGAAAAAGCATCAGTATTATAATTTGTCTAACAGTGTGACAGAATCCCAACCAGCATGTCCATGTAGGTCCCAGAAGGCTTACCTTGTGGGTGCATATAACGGGGGCAAGTGGGTTTGTCCATAGTTTCCATGGTGACCCCACATGTGTTTGCCCATGTCAGAATAAGAATTAGAATCAGAGATCTGAATATCTGATATTAAATATTTTTATTTACCCCACAATATTTATCTTTCATGTTATTCGTTCTACTTAAATTCTATTTTTTACAAATATCTTAATTTGGAATACCCTTTATTACTGTAAATAACTATGTTTTTTACTGATACTGATATTTATTATCTGTCTGTAAATTCTTGCACTGAACCTACTCATTACAATGACAATGAAGTGATTGTGATTCTAATTCTGATTCTGATTCCCATATGGGAAAACACATGTGGGGTCACCATGGAAACTGCAGTCAAACCCACTTGGGACCTTTGTATGTTGCCCAAATGTGACCCTTCTGGGGCCCACATGAACACGCTGACTGGGATGCTTCTTTAAAACATTTCTGTTGTTAAACTTGAATGAAAGTTGAGGTACACAAATATTCAACACTGATTTGCAGGTATTTCATGCAGTTAAAGTTAATGGTTGGAACAGACAGTATTTAGTAATACTTTGGGAGAGACAACACATGTTATGCATCCTAAGTTTGCATGTAGTGTGTAAAATGTGTTGTAAACTGTAAGTCTGTCTTATGGTGCGTTCCTTCGGTATCATAATCAGACAAAGCACTTAACATAAATACAATCTATGGACTTTCACTACCAGCAATGTCAGCAATAGTATAACACTGTACAATTAAACACACACAATATATATTATTTTTATTAAAAAAAAAAAAAAAAAAGAATGACACAGTTAACATTAGTGATGATACAACACAATAACGAAGACAGCAAAAATATTAAAAACACATCTGATAACAGGACAATATACACAGTCTTGTTAAACCCCACTATTAGGAGCACCATCACATCACAAACAGAATGTTTGGGAAGACATAACACCAAACAGTACACTGACACAGAGTTAAGACAGATACAATAGACAGAGCTGTACCATAGCTGACGGCAGTACACAAACAGATAAATGGTTGCGGTGATGGTGGTGATGGTGGTGGTGGTGTTGTGTTGGGTGGGAAACATGTGCAGCTCTCGATGAGGGGGGCAAAGGGGGCAGTAAATCTGCATGTGCCCCCGTAGAGTAGCTCTGAAGGCAGAAACAGCATGCGGATAATTTTGTGAGAAAGCAAAGAACACCTGGCATTTGAGTGAATATGCTGCACAAATGAAACGCACAGTATAAATAAAAGTCCAATGTGTGGGTGATTCTCATGAAACTAAAAAAAGCATATTGGCCCTGAGGTTTTAGTATTTAAATATCAAATGTATCTTATATATAGCATTATTTGACTGTAGAGGAAATGTGTTTTTTTCTTTCACAGTAGGTAATTTTTTTTAAAAAACCCCTATTTTTACTTTAACATTTTTATAAATTTTCTGGCCAAATTCTCATTCCCAAAATGTTACCTTACAAAAATTTCTGGTCTGTGAGTTAGGGGAAAACATAACAATAAATAAAGTAGAAAAACACTGTCCATTATTCATTATTGAAATATATTTGAGAACTGCATTGAAAATATGAAACTACCCACAATGCATCTGTACTAACAGAAGATCCAAGATGGCTACAAGGTGAGTCACCTTTATTTTTCGTAGATGGTAGATTGGATCAGCGGGACGGACGGGGGCGGGACTAAGATCCGGACATTCTGCGCAGCTGCCGTTTGCGTCATAGACGGAAGTAACTGAATCCAATATGGCGGCTACCGAGTCAGCTGATCCAATCTAGCATCTACCTTCATTTTATGCTCCTATAAAATTGTATGATTTGTCTCATAATTGCATGAACACAACAAGATTGATTCTCATGATCCAAATTAGTCAGTATATTACAGTGAAATATATATATTTTTTAATTAGTTTGGTAATAGGGCATTATTTTTCTGAATGTGACAAGTCATTATTAGCTAGGTCATAATGCTTAATGCCACAGTTAGCATTATTGTGCTGAGTCATCGTATCACCACAATGCACTTTCTCATTCACGTTTCATAAGAATCACCCATACTGCATGTGTGTTGCAGTCCTGTGTGTTTTAGTTGAGTTTATTGAACAAGATGCTGCTACTTTACTCAGCGGGTGTGTTACCTTTCCTAAAGGTCTTCGTCCAAATGGGATATGAAGGACAGAGCCATATGTTGGTGTGGGCTGCAGAATAAAAAAGGATTAAAGAAACATAACATTTTTGCTGATAACATTTTAAAACAGCATCAAGAAATTAGCACAAATTTATACTACACACTTAAATGGAAATGTACAATTTATAACAGACCTGTTATAAATATGTCAAACAGTGTGTCCCAAGAAAAATTACATCGTTTGAGATGTTGATATGGGAATGACTACATCAGAGGTTAACAACCCTGGTCCTGGAAAAGCACAACCTGACAGTTTGTACACTGCAAGAATTTAAATATTACCAAGTGTGTTTTTGTCATTTCTAGTCAACAAATCTCATCACACTTGAAATAGGACATAACCACCTAAAGAGTAACTATTTAGTGAGATATAATACATTATTTTTAGGCAAAGGATCTTGAAAATCTTATTAATTTTCATTTGTCCCATTGGCAGATTTTTTTTTTTTTTTGGCTTAATTCAAGCAATATTCAAGATCTATTTTCTCACTTACAAGTGACTAATCCTGGTGCAAATATCTCATCAAATTTCAAATAAGACATAATCACCAAAAGAGTAACTTGTAATTGAGGTATAAGAACTCATTTTTAGACAATACGTACTATAGATCTTGAAAAGCAAAAAAAAAAAAAACAAAAAAAAAAAAAACACCAGCCAGCTTTTCATGATCTGTTGTCTAAAATGAGTTCTTATATCACAATTACAAGTTACTTTTTTTTGGAAATTATGTCTTTTTTTAAGTGTTATGAAATATTTAGACTAGAAATGACAAAAATAAACTTAGCAAGATTTAGATTTTTAGAGTGTGGTGATAAAACAATGTCATATTTTTTTTGGATACCCTGTACAATAAGTCATGAAACTTAATGTTTAGAATATGACTGTGTTCTGCATCAGACAGTATATTCAGTCTGACCTGGGTTAGATTTTGCCACCTCTCTGTGACTGGAGTTGTAGGTGTTGACTTGAACTCCAGTTTTGGTGAAGCAGGTGCATAATACAAGTTCTGAGGCATCATGACCGGGTCGTCGTGAGGTCGAATGTCAACCCTTCCCACTGGTGTATGAGGTCGTGAACCCAGTTGAGCCCTGGATGGTAAAGAGCCTGTTCCCATAGTTTCCACCTGTGTGGGGGGAGTGTTTTCACCACAAATGTAGTGAAGGTGATCATCTGGGTTTGGACCACAACCTCTTCTTCTGTTGTAGTCCAGTGGGCTGGGTGTACGTGCAGAATGGCTGAGGAACATTCAAGAAAACACAACAGAATTCAATACTGAAAAATGTGGCAGCTGTGGTTGTCAGAATAATCCTGTAAAAAAAAAAAAAACACATCAAACTGTAAACATGTTCAGAGAGTAACATGTGGATTTATTAATATTTTAACCTCCTGAAACACACCAATGCATTTTTGCCCTCTATAGGGGACAAATGTTTTACTTAAAACTTCTGTCCATTGCAAATTAAATTCCATTAAAAAGTTAATTATGAATAAATAAAACATATTTTTAAAAATGCTTTTGATAAAACTGCCGCATGTTTACGGTTTACAATCAAGATAATCGTTTAATGAAAAAAAAAAACAACTAAAAATGTCACTTTCTTGGGTGTCAGGAGGGTATGTATAAATTTTACATTTTAAATATGTAGAGTTAACTGTTCAAACATATTGTTTTTACGCTGAATGTATAAAGTAAAGGGACTGCACCCTCCATAGACCTAAATGGTACCCACAGTGTTAGAACCTACATTGGGAGCAGTTTAGGATTCAGTATCTTGGACGTGTGAACTAAGATAAGATTCAAACTGCCAACTCTTTGGTCACTGGATGACCTGCTCTACCAACTGAAAAACAACCACCCTTTATCTTACATATTTAAAATCTTAACTTGTTAAATGTTTATTCTATATTATATTTTTTATTTTAAAAAAAGCAAACAGGCTGTTATTTTAACATTGTGGTTTTGCAATGTAAACAACACAAATGCATAATTCCTACATATAAATCTGGTTTTGTTCCTGTAAAAACTACAGCTACATTTGATTGAATTATAATATACAAAATTCTTTTCAAATAAACAAGTTTCTATTGTATTTTCACTTACAGTATTTTATGTTGCAGTTTTACAACTTTTTGCTGTTAATTCCACAGTATTTTTTTTACAGTATAAAATTGTACTACTACTACTACTGCTACTACTACAACTAATAATAATAATAATTTGAACATTTTAAACAACATAACATGTAAAAAAAAAACCAAATTAAGCACAATTTTAATAATTTTCTGTTTCTGTCACTAAGTGTTTAGTGTGTTTGTAGAGAAAACTGAGGAAAATACACTTTGTAAGATTGAGTTGTGTGTGTGTGTGTGTGTGTTGTTGACAGACAGTCATGCCAACCTGCTGTTCCTCTGATGCACACTGCGCCTCCCTCTCTGCTCTGTGCGTGACGTCCCCACTCTCCCACCACTCAGATGACTTGGTTCACTCAGAGTCCTGCTGACGTGCCTGTGTTTTTGAGGGGGTCCTTCTCCATCAGAAGGGGATCGAGGGAAGTCCTCAGACTCACTACTGCCACCTATATGTGTGAAATCCTGATAACTTGAGCAACGCCTAAAAGAGATGAAAAAAAAAAAATCTATATAATTTTCAAAGACAACATTGGACATGCAGTGTCTTACAGTTGACTTCCACAGTAAATAACTGAGTACCTGTACAAGGAACTTTCTGGTTCCATGGCAGCGGACTGACTGAGGGCTCGGACCCAGCCCAACATGTCCTCCTGAGTGTCAGCACTGAAGAAATAAGAACGCATTCCCTGGTGCACCACCTAGATTTATTACACATTATTACACTGGATTTACTCCTATCATGAACAGAATTATAAATGATGAACAAATACCAAAAATGAAACTATAGGGTCTCCATACATACTGTAGGAGACATAAAACATTCCATACATATATGGTTCTAACATGTATTTCTTTATATTTTAGATAACCCAAAGAATGTATTAGAATAAAGATCATCAAGTTCAAAACATCCCGACAAAATAGCAGTAGACATATAGAGCATATTATATAAATAAAAATAGTTTATGTCAAGAAACATTTATTTTTCCATGATATGGAGACTTATGGGGCACCCTGTGGAAATGAAACAACCATTTTAAGCTATTTTCAAAAACATAAAAATTTAACAAAAAAACTGCAGTCAATGAGAAATGTGGAATTAAAATAAAAATAGAAATGAAGGGAAATTAAAATGCCTTTTAATTTTGCCTCATTGTCATTAGATAATGGTAAATATGGAAGAAGAAGAAAAAAAGCTTTAACACAATACAGGACTTTTAAAAACAAAATTATTATTATTATTATTATATTTCTTGCTATACTACATTTCATACTCAGTTTCAAGACTTTATTCGTAACATTTTTAAAAAGTATCTACATTAAAGCTAAACTTAAACTAACTGTCTTGTTGCAGTAAAACTAAAATGATATGAACTTGAACTGAATGATAATATAACAAGTGGTGCCCATTTTTGATGACTATGACCTTGACCTTTGACCTATATTCCCTAAAATTTAATGGAAGCTATTCTGGACCACCTTGCACCATTCCTAAAAACCAACAAACTCAAATCAAATATCTGTTTAGGATGTTTTCATATTATGCTTAAAAACTAGAACATGTCAAATATTTGTTTTTCTTTTGTGAAACTTTTAACTCATAAACACCCAGTGATACTTTCATAGCAGCCCAAAATGAAATGTTCTTTCTATTTAATCTTTCTAATGTGATTCATCATAATTAATTTGAATATGATCTTCTACATTTTGCATTTTTCAGTGTAAATTATGTATTTTCCTATATTTCATTTTCTATACTTAATTTAGATGCTCAGTAAATTCAATTGTTACAAACAGAAAACTAAAGAAGTGACTTTTTCAGCAAAAACATCAATAACTGAATGAAAAAATAAGTGTTTACATCTACTGTCATTTGTTACATTTCATGGGTTTTACTGGTGAATTAATGTTATAGAAGATGACAGTATTTAATGTTTTTTGTTCATTTTTTGTGTGTGCTGTTAATGTTATGACTACTCTGCTTATTTAAAAAATCAAAAAGGTCAAAATATAAGTCAGTGAAGAGGAGGAGGTTAAAGAATTCACTAGACAAAATAAAAAGCACTCGTGGAGATTTTTCTGTTTTCAAATATACTTACGATTTATTCAAATAAACCAAAATAAAACTAACTTAATCTAGTGTGGGATTGAAAAACTATGTCACTCCTCATTCCTGCACATCAAGTGAAAAATCACCAGGTGAGGCCACTCCTTAATTAAAGGTGAAGGGAGGTCAAAGGTGAGAAGCAAATACAAATAAATATAGAATTCAAATGACTTCGCCACAGCATTATACAAATAATAATGATAATTCCAAATAATAAAATCAGCTCCTACAGTTAATGTCTCAGCAGTTAAAGGGTTAACAGCACTAGTGAAAAGTCGTTTCTAAGCTGTTCTGCACAATTAGATAAAAAGCCATTTGGAGATTTAGAGGCTCTGCAAAACTGTCATCCTCTGAAACATTGATTCACTAATACAGTAAAATGCATAGTTTGACACTTGTAATGTGATTGTAGATGAAGAAGCAATTTTTCCAATGCGGGATCAATTCTATTCTATTCTATTCTATTCTATTCTATTCTATTCTATTCTATTCTATTCTATTCTATTCTATTCTATTCTATTCTGTTCTGTTCTGTTCTATTCTATTCTACTTTATTCTATTCTATTTTATTCTGTTCTATTTTATTCTGTTCTATTCTGTTCTGTTCTGTTCTATTCTATTCTATTCTATTCTATTCTATTCTATTCTATTCTATTCTATTCTATTCTATTCTATTCTGTTCTATTCTGTTCTGTTCTATTCTATTCTATTCTATTCTATTCTATTCTATTCTATTCTGTTCTGTTCTGTTCTATTCTTTTTATGATCAGTTGATAACAAAAAACAAACACTTTCCTCAATATAATAATTTTTAGATTTACTCTGAGCTTATTTGAACGTCTATATGTTAGTTAATTAAATGTGGGAAAATACCCCATTTCACTGAAAAATGCAGAAGATAACATAATAAACGGTGATAAATCACTGAGAAAACTTCAAATTAAAAACAAAGGTAATTTGGAAATTGCTACAAAAATAATTCTAGGTCTTTAAGAGTTGAATTAAATGAAGAAATTAAGAGTTAAATTACACAAATTATCCATTATAAATGATCCCATATATTCGTGAATTAAAATACCTTGAAGGTGAATTTTCTGTTCTTACATTCCCGTGGTGTACAAAACAGAATTTTATAGCTTGGGAGTGGGATGCTGCCCAGCACAGATTCTTCTCTGCTGTCTGAGAGGGAATATAAAAAAAAAAAAAAACATGGAAAAGAAAAATGAATTGTGCATTGAAAAAGAATAAAGACATGGTTTAATGTGTGTCTCCTACCTTTATAATAAAAAAGACAGTAGTTGGAGAGGACGAACCATCGTCTCTTCCACAGCTTTAAACCAGAGCTATCCTGCAGAAAGAAGATTTAATTTAAAAACATATAAGGACAATATAACTTATATAACTTGGTCACATAAAGCAAAGGATTGATTCTGATGAAATAAACTGTAAATAAAGTACTTTTTTATTAAGCCATCCTCTGATCACCACAGGACAGTTGGGGTCTCTCTTTGCAGCCTGACATCTTTTCCCAAACGTCTGCACTTTTCCATCACCGTCCTGTTCCCATACATGGAAATAATGTTAGAATGAAATGTAATTAATTTAATTATAATTTCATTTTTAATCAGATTAATCACAGGGTTGCATTGGATTAATCAAATTAAAACACTTTATGTTGCCCAATTGTTTTGTCTCTGGGTTTTCTTTAAGTTTTTTTTTTTTCTGTACTCAAATTTGACACAAAATATTCAATAATACACTGAGAAACACCAAGAATGCAGAGAAAAATATATAAAATATACAAATATCCACTAACCCACCCCTCACCAAAAAGGCAATGAAAAATAAAAGACATATTCAAAAATTCTTCTGAATAAAAAATACAAAAAATGTGATAAAATATCCAAAATCTATGCAAAAATATGAATATATATGCAATTAACATGTTTATTCACAGTTTTAACTAATCAACGTGAAGCAAAACAACTGTAAACAATGATTCCCTTGTTCCCATCGTCAGATTAATCATGATGATGGATTAATCTACTTTAATTTTGACAATTAAATAATAATAAAACAAACCTTTTTGACGGGGAAGTAGGAAATAGTGGCCACACTGGATGTTTGGCTCACTCTGTCCTGGTCCTCCATTCTGCAGAAACAGAAAAAGTGTTTAGTTGAAAAGAAAAGAATGATGAATATAATAGATGTTGTGTTACTGCAGTTATTCTGATCCTGAACACAGTTATTACAGATGATGACAACAAAGACAGAAACTGAAACTACAGTAGCAGTAATTTTAAATTAAGTAAAAATCCAGTTATTTTCAAAAACACAAAAAGACAATGAATAGGGAACATGGATTAAAATGAAATAGAAACACAGGTTGTATTTTGCCTCATTCTTTTAAAAATAACTGTAAATATGAATAAAACGACAGCACAGAACAGACCGTTTTATTACATCATTACATTACATCCTTGTAAATCATATTTCTCACTATGCTTTATGTCACTTCCTGTTTTAAGTTTTTCTCCGTTAAACAAAACCATGGTTACCTAAATTAAGGCTAACCATAAACTAACTGTTTTTTATACAAATAATATGCATTGACAAGATTCTGGTACAGTGTGTTTTCTGCTTTTAACATACTGTATAATTTAATAATTCTTCACATAACGTCAGTTGGGTGCACTCACCCTATAAACCAATCCATTGAACATGTTTATGTGATTGGACATCTTACAAAAAAGTACATTAACACATAATCAGAAAATAACAACTGGCAGGCACAACCCACACACACACACACACACACACACAAACACACACATTTTACCTGATTTTCCCTATCTCTTATCATTGTGAAAACACATTTTTATTGACCGTGACCTTGACCTTTGACCTACATTCACCATAATTTAATGGGTTCTTTTCTGGACCACCTTGCACTTTTCCTGAAAATTGTATGAAAATCGATCAAGTAATTTTTGCAAAAGAAGCTTACAAACAAGCAAACAAACAAATATTCATAGTGAGAAAATATTTCAAATAAAAACACTGTTGTAAAGATTTGGTTTTAAAGTAAATACAAAAGCAAGAACATTATACTATATTACTTTATATTATGGAAATTGTTGATATTGATGTCATTTCCTTTGAATGAGTCAAATTGAGTGCATGTAAGACAAGAAAAAATGACTAATGCACTGCAAAACCAAGTGTATTTTCTCATCAAAATATATGAAATAAGACAGAATCACCTGAAGTGTAAGTATAAGAACTTTGAACAATAGATCTTGAAAATCTTATTTCAAGAAATGTTACCAAGATAATTTTAATTTGTTTCATAATAAGGATAAAATAAATAATAATAATAATAATATATTATATTGATAAGTAAGTAAGATATCTTGAAATAAGAGCTTCCAGATCTTCCAGAAGTTCTCACATCTCACTGAAAAGTTACTTTTTTGGTCTTATTTTAAGATATTTTTCCCTGAAATGAGAAATATACGCTTGGTAAGGTTTTTATTTTTGGCAGTGTTAATGTCTACTTGAATGAATTTAATATACATATATATGAATGAATATAATATAATAATACATTTTTTCATATTGGAATTGTTTGTCTACCTTTGCCATTTTGTGTTGTCTGTATTTATGTCAAAACTATAAATACTTAAGCAAAAAAAAATAAAAATTACATATCTACATGCAACTTACCAAAGCTTTGGACAAATGCAAACACAATCAAAAGAGTTAAATCCATATATTCCATATAATATTAATGTAACTATACATTTCAATGGACTAGTAGATAATACATGTGGCTAATTCATAAGGCCTTACCAACACAGTGTGAACCAAAGTCTCTCCTTTAGAAGCAGTCAGTCACTCCCATATGAAGAACACCCAGAAACCTGAAAGCGCACATATGCTACATTCCCATATCCCTAGTCATCTGTTCATTCTTTCACAGACTTGGTGTTCTGCTCTTCCAGCTAAACTCTGCCACCATTCTATTCTGAGCCATAACAGGCTAGTGCGCATCCCCGCCATCAAACTGACAGGTGACAGCTGCGTCGCCGTGGTAGCAGGGAGGGACCATAGGAGAGTATGAAAACCAATCTGGCAGCAGGGAAGGGCTGGTATGAGACACAAGATTTGGAATGTGTCCCGAACTACAGAATGGCAGAGTGGACCGCTGAGGACACAAAACCAAAATAAAAGAGAGGGGAAGTAAAGTGGTGGGCTGTAGACAAATGTGCAGGGAGGGGTTGGGATTCACTGTGTTGGAGGTTTGGGCTGTTCTGTAGAGTCATGTTTGTCTATTTAATCATGTGACCACAGGAATGTATCAGCACATTTGGCTCTGGAGTTCAGGTCATATGGCAGCATGTCTCTGACACATGTACCTGAAAGACAGACTTTATATAAATGACAAAAAATGACGTCTGCACACTAATATCACTGGTCTAGGTTTTGTTTTTTTTTCAGCTCAACCGTTTGGTAGACGTAACTCTGAACCCTGATAGCTAATCTAAATTTAAAGGTTTCATTCCATTGTTATTTCATTAACGTTCTCCATTGTTATTGAATACATTGTTTGTTGGTTCTATTTAAAAAAAAAAAACATCCAGATTGCTTTGTTTCCAGCTGTTTATGTACGGTAGAAAAATGACCTGAGGTCGAACAACAGAGGTTACCGTTACTTCCTCACATATGTCCATGATATGATGACCAAAGATCTCTGATTGGCACAGAATGCATGAAGGAATACTCCCCCCTCCCCTCTCGCTCTCTGTATGTGTTTACCTTTACCCAAGTAGCATCCAGCTAGGTTTCATGCTGTTGCTTGTTCTGAAAACATGCAGGCGGAAAAAAACAAGGTTTTATTTCTACAGAGACCACATGAACCAGTTTGATCCACCATTTTTTTCAAGTTTGTGCAGTAGTCACTGTGGCGCTGTCTTCTCTTGGACATGCTAATGCTAATGCTACTTCATATTCACTGCAATGGAGGATGGGCTTAACCCCACATGGGTGACGCTAACGTCCATCTGACGTCAGACGGACCGGCTTTTTCTGGGTCCCTCGTTCCTCTTGTTGTTTTCTGTGAATGCGGTATGCAGCCAGTGGAGGTGACAAACTACTTTCAAAGGCAGCATGTGTTGGTAAGTCAGGGTGACCCATTAGATTCCAAAAGGAGCGTGGAAACGTGGTTTTCAGTGGAATGACACCTTTAAGTCCTTTGATACAAAACTTCTTGGGCAGTCAATGATATATTCAGCTCATGCTAGTATACCAGCAAGGAAGAAGATCATAACTGTGACAATACCTCTGCTACAGTATGATCTTTTCTTATGGACACAAAGTTGCGGGTAAGTTCGTTTTTTTTTTTTTTCATTTTATTAACTTTTACAAAGTCTATTTTACATAAATAATCCTCATGTTTCAGAAATACTTTGGTTGAGCATATTTTCATATTATTACATGAATACTAAATGGTAGAGATGATATTAAAGGGTGATGAAATGCTAATGCTAATCACTAATGCTAATCACTAATGATACAAACAGAAAGAGTTAAATAAATCTGTGACTTGGTTCAAATTAGATGTATTATTTTTTTACTGATCCGAAATTTAACTAAAGTATTAAAAGTCAAACATTACTCCTACATCAATCTTACCAACGTAATGTATGTTATATGTTATAATAGTCCCTGTGAGATGGAAAAAGCAAAAAAAAAACCCCAAAAAAACAAAAAATAAACCAACTGAACCACAGCCACCTCTTATTTTGCATATTTAAAATCTTAAATTGTTAAATGTTTAGTTTTTTAGTACTTTTTTAAAATGAATAGACTGGTTTTTAACAATGTGGTTTTGTAATTTAAATGACACCACATTGTTTTGCAATTGCAGTTTATTTTTCTCAAAATAATAGAATTAGTTCATTAGTTCTTCATACAAACCACTTTTTCTTCACATACTCTTCCTGCAAAAATGACAGCTACATTTAATTAGCACAGAAATCTTCTCAAATAAAAATCTTTTCATTGTATTTTCACTTAAATAATTTTTTTATGTTGCAATTTTACAACTTTTCTGAGTTAATTCTACAGTCTTTTTTTTTTTTTTTTTTTTTTTTTTTTAACAGTGTGCCACTGAATGACTGAAAATAGTCACCCTTATTCTGGAACATTCTTCGAGCCTTACAAGTTTCATAACCTCCAAGTACATCATTTTAAACACAGATCAAATATAACCTCTTACCCTGAAACCTTAGTGACCTGGTCCATGTTAAACTTAGAAACTCTCACATAAATCTGCCTCAGGGAAATATCTTATTTTATAGAGTGTCTAATTACACAATTGTTGTTGACCTTTTTGCAACAGTCAAAGATGAACCACAAGATAAAAATTCATGAGAAGCATCTAACACTAAGCCTTTGCATGCACTCGTGGGTGACCAAGAGCATTGACTTGGTTTAGCTTTGTTAGAATCAACCCTAACCCCATAATCGTGAGACACAGAGCAAAAGATCAAAAACAATCCAGCCTTTGTAACAGAAGACAGCACATACTAAAGTCCTCATACCCGCTGGGGGTTACGTGGGTGTTGTGAAATATTTGGAAAATCTCCTTTTTAATCAGCGGTGGCTGCTTGCTAGGGGAGGAGTAGACTTAAAATGCTAAAGAGCGATAGAGCGAGGACAAATGGTGGGTCTGTGTACCACACAGAGTGCGCTTTGTGGCGCCAAAAGAGTCTACAGCATCATGTGAAGTTCGGCACCGAGCATGTTGAATACATCAAAATATTCTCCTTCTTCATCAACGAAAACATTTGCATATCTCCTACATTCTCATGTCTTATAATGTCAACAAAAGCATCACAATACATTTGACCTTGATAAGTAAAGCAGTGACGTAAGCGACTGCTTTAAACACTCATTGAAAAGGTTTTGTAATGAATACTTAGTTGAATGCAGTAGATAAAGATAATGATGCTGAACTGGAAATACATAAAACTTGGTAGGAAATTATTGCTTTCATAACTTGGCAGAAAAGGTTTGTAATATTATAAACACAAATACATTACATCAGACATATTGCTTCATAGTTCTCTTAACCTTCAATCATCATAAAATAACTACATTAAAATAAGTACATTACTGCACATTATCTCCGAAATAGTCAAACTGCAGTGTAATATATCCAAAACCCTGATGTTACAGTGTTTAAATCAGTCAGTAGGACAACACCACCTATGATTCCATGTCCATAAATTATAATTAAGATGCCATATTGCTGTACCTGACTAATTGCACCCGCCTGCTGGCTGCATCGAGCTCCATCACTTGGCACTTTTCCTCACAGCATCTCCTCAGGCTTGGCTGCCCTCTTCCTGGCTAACACAAGCTCTTGTTGCCCAAACAGTCAACAGCTCTCTCCTGCGTCCCTCCTCGTACCTGTGAATGTCCCTGTTTGTTTGTGAGTTTTCTTCTCCTTCTGGTCCGTGGTCAGTGTTTGTTCTACCTACGCTGGCTGCTGACACTCAGCCTGCTTTTCTCTCCTCTCACAGTGAGACCCTTCTCTCTCACCCCCCCCCCCCTTCTTCTTCTTCTTCTTCTTTTTCTTCTTCTGTGTCCCTCCCTCTCACCCTGCCTTTCGCAACCTCTCCGTCTTTTTCTGAGTGTGGGATTGTGAAAAACTAAATGTTATGTTCTCATTGTTCCCATTCTTCATCTCAAATGTTTAGAGTAACGTAGACACATTTATTGTACTTTTATAACTAATAAAATCTATCTTAGCATCGATGTAAACATTTGAATATCGGCAACAGCTTATGTAACATGGAAAATAAACCTTCAGTTAAAACTATCTATTTAAGCAGATTTAATTTACTTATTAAGGAAATTCATAAAAAAATGAATCCACTTTGATTTTAATTGTATTAAGCCCTAAAGTGAATTTCCTATGCGCACGTTACCAAATTGACCTTTGACCTTTATTTTGGGCTACTAACACTTATAAATGACTTTGTCGCATTAGGGTATATATTTTTTTTTCATGAAAATCAATTGATAAAACAACAATTTCTTCATTATTCATCAACATATTTGACTGAAAAACACAACATTTCATTTCTGAATGATTCTAAAATCATTAAAAAATATATAAACATTTTCATGTTAGTTATGAATTCTGAAAAGGTTGAATGGACGACTACAAATGAAACCCTCACAAAAATCAAAAGAAGTGCAGTTAGTTAAATTCTAATGCCTTTAAAATGTATGGTACAATATATTTGGTTAGAGGCTTGTGTTATTTTTAAGCATCATTTATAACAGAGTTCCTGCAGCTCAGGGCAAGTTAAATTCAAGACTTTTTTTAAGGCCGTTTGAAGTTAAATTTGACACCAAGCCGCCAATGAAAGAAATTTGAAAAGGGAAAAAAACACCACATGAATTACCTGGGGGCAGTTTTACCAGCTGTTTATTTTAAATAGAATATGACTTTTTTGTCCAGTTGTTTCGACATTCATGAATCATTTGCATCAAGAAGCATAACTTTGACATTTGAATATATAACACACACCATATAAACACACACTTGCAAAAAACTAAGTATAGTTAAAGGAATACTACACCCACATAATGATGTGCCCTCATTTTCTACTCACCCTAAATTATTTTTCTAATATAGACAGCCTCAATGTTACCAAATACTTTTTTTTTTTATTTCAGAAATCTTACTAATGTGCCCAAATTTTTAAGACTTTTGAAAATTTGATTTAAGTCATTCCAATGCCAATTAAGGCCTTATTTATTTTAGGACAATGCCTTTTAAGACTTTTCACAGATACCCTCTATAAATTACATTGTCCCATAAAGGCATAACATAAAAAGACACACAAAAAGAAAATAGTTTCCAAAAAAGTTTAACAAAAGAAAGTAAACCATAAAATAAATGAATAATATTGATCAATCTGTAGTTTTATTGTTATTATTATTACTATTGTTATTATTATTTTTTTAATTTAATTGTTTTTATTTTTCTTGATTTTTTTCAGTTTTATTATAAATTCTACACAGATGAATCTCAAACATCTATTATATAGCATAACTATTAGAAACAATATTTAGTTAGTCAGTTTAGACCAGTGTTTTTCAGCTTTGGCGTTGGGAAACCGCATGGGGTCACCTTTAAATTCAAATGGGATTGTCTGAAATTTCTAGAAATTGATTAAAAAAACAACAAAAACAGTAGATTTAGAGAGACAAATCATAATCAATAAAAGACATGACAAACTGTGGTACTGTTTATCTGTCAAATGTTCATTGTGCTCAGTTTCAGATGCTGCAGCTCTTTCATAAATCACAGTTTGAATCACTGTTTGTTCAGTATTAATTGTCAGCCTTATAAATACATGCTGGAGTGACTGTATATCCTGAACAAGGAAAATCTAATTCTCATTTTGTGCAGTAATCTACACCTCTGACCACATTACAGAGACTATATGTTGTCTAAAATGAATGTGCATTTGCGACACAGTATAGCAAATTATTACATGATCAAAACTTTAGCCACTCAACAAAGTTTTTGTTTTGAATGTCTGGGGTCATGGGACATTTGTAACGGTCATGAGCCAAAGATGGTTGGGAACCACTGGTTTAGACTCTACAGCATAAGCATTATCCCTGTTAACAGGAGTGTGTTTAGGAATTTGTGCAGGACTTAGTCAGCATCTTGTGGACTACTTACTCAAATATTCTCCGGATAGAAACAGAAGAAGCTCTGATGCTCTCAGCTTGTATGTGATATGAGAAAAAGATAGCCCTCGACTAATCTAATGTTAAGGAAACTGGTGAATGGTGAGTCTTTTCATTGTGAAGAAATGTCAAAACCAACACAGGAAGCAAACACTCAAAGGAAAAGTGATGGTGATATTCCACAGCGGTGCCACTACACATACCTCTGGAGAGCTGGCATTACTGTTGTACAAGAGGAAATTATCAAAAGCATTTTAAGCACTTTGATAAGAGCAACAAATATAGAGGAGCGGACTAAAATTGTTGTCAGAGGACGGCAGACTGGGAGGTGGGACAATAAGTAAATGTAAGAATGTGTCTTCAGATACTGAAAATATAATAACCTTCAGTACACACAGATATTCCACAAAACACTGAAGTCATTTCTCAACACATGAATGGTAATCATGCCATCTTATAATTAGCATCTCACATGTCTTGGCCATTTGCTTTGGTCCAGGAAGGTCGTGACCTCAGATGCCGAGGACATCCAGTTCTCACGGGGGTCAAACCAGTCTGTCTACAAATATTTATGACGCCTCCTATTTAGTGAACTGCACAATCAACCCTGTTGACTGACAGCTGCATGGATACTTATCTCCTCTTGTTACACTCCTGTGGGCATTCTCACATAGGAAGGAGGAAGTGTGTTGTCATGAATCATGGGAAATGTAGTTCCTTAGACCATGGACTGGATATAGAAAAAAGCTTTAATTCCACTTTGATTAAGTTCATTTGCATTTACTAGTGCAGAGCCCATAGAAATATGAGATTTGTGCAACTAATGTGTTGTGGAACTGGGTGAAATGAGCAGAAAGACTATAATAATTAGTTGCTGCAGCTTCATCAGCCTTAGGAGCTTTTCGACGGGATGTTTTTTAATTTTACCATCAGCACGGGTTTTGTGTTTTTTATTTTAGTTTGTTATTTTAGTTTGGGCTGGAGATCGGTGGTTTACAGCATTGTGATAACATGGTTGATTTCTGTTAGCTTAACATTTACCACTGATAATAGGTCATAAAGATTTGATAGTGTTTTTAAGGAAGCATCACAGAACAAGGATTAATACCCTCTTTAACTGTTTTTTGTTTCTTTGACATTTTTAAGCAAACAAAAAAGTAATGCAAAAATACTTTTCCTGGTAACTTTGCTAGTGTAGTAACGCAGTTAGTAACGCAATTAGTTTTTCGGGGAAGTAACTAATATTTGTAATTAATTAGTTTTTCAAAGTAACTTACCCAGCAGCACTGTCTGCCGCCCTTGAGCTGTGGTTGGAAATGTCCAGTTCTGGTCAATGCATATGTCCAGTGATGACAGACAACGATGTGGCACTAAAGGCCTTACTGGAAGTCATCTGATGTTTCTGCAAAACTGGCTGCTCAACAATGAGATGTTCCGGTCACAAGGCAGACCTAGATTGTTCTCCATCATGTGGTGAAGGCTGTGGGGAGTGATCTGATGTTACAACAACTGAAAAAGATGAAACTTCAAAGGATTATTAATCAGTGTTTTTAAACTTATATTTGAGTAGTTCAGTTACAGATCAGTGTTTATTGTGTTTATCTCACAGAAGTAGTCATAAACTTTTCCAGACAATGAGTACATACATATATAGATCTGGTTGAATACTGTAGAGTGTTTTACCATGGATCATAGTAAACCCTGCACTAATATTTTCAATTCAACTTCACAGAACAGATTTAATTTCATGGTAGAAGAAGAAAGTAAATGGACAGTGCTTATATAGCGCCTTTCCACCTTCATGGTGCTCAAAGCGCTTTACATTAGCCTCTCATTCACCCATTCACACACACCAGTAGGTTTCTAAGGTCAAAGGTCAGTCCTACTGGGGGCCTAAGTCAGGGTTCAGTGTCTTGCCCAAGGACACTTCGACATGTGGACAGCCAGAGCTGGGACGCAAACCGCCAACCTCTCGGTCATTGGGCGACCCACTCTACCAACTGAGCCACAGCCGCCCACTTACTTTGTCATTATACACTGTAGGGTATTAATGACTTTTTTTCAAGTCGACTTATCCGTCAATAAAGTCGGTGTCGAGTCACGTGTCGTGATGACATCATCACATTGTCAGCTGAGGAACAACACAGACATGCGGCTAAAACAAACAAACAAACAAACAACAACAAAAAAACACGGACACGTCTGTCCAGCAATGAGCAACTTGTATTAAAGTTCATTGAAACTTAACAATGTCCACTGACAAGCATCAACATTTTAACCCCAACAAAACAAAGGCTAACGTTAGCAAAGAGTTTTCTGTCATATTTAACATTTTGTCTGGACCCACGGCTCTAAAACCGGGCTGTCCAGACGTCTGTCACGCATCCTCACTTTTTATATTACAGTAAGTGCAAAAAGTTTAAATCATTGGGCGCCAAAACTGTCCACATCATGTTTGGAAAAAAGGAGCGTGTTGTCTGCACTGCTGCTCACTCAGGTTAGTGAGCAGATGCTGCTTATATCACACAGATTAGGTTGCGAATGCGTCTTCAGATGGCCGTTCCATTTTATTTTATTTTTATCTAAGGTGAAGTAAAAGAGAGTGACAGACACAGACGCAATGTGTGTCTGTCACTTTCTTTTGTTGTGTTAGCCCACAACTGTCTTACCTGCAGCAGCCACGTATTGTTTAGGTCTGACTGTGTTTACGCACTGAGTGAGAGAGAGAGAGAGAGAGAGAGAGAGAGAGAGAGAGAGAGAGAGAGAGAGAGAGAGAGAGAGAGAGAGAGAGAGAGAGAGAGACAGAAAGAATAACATGCAACTTGTTGACTCCTACACATTTAAATACAATGTACAATGAAATGCACCCTCTGTATTTCACCATAACCCTTCTGATGGGTTAACCTGTAAGGAGCAGTGGGCAGCATCTGTGGACCCATCTGCAGATTTAGAACCAGGCCTGGTCAGAGTCACCTGGCTGCAGGATTGTGCCCTCACAAACATGTTTCTGTCCCCATCCACACATGGGGACAGAAACATGCAAACTTTATCCAGAAAGGCCTGTAAGGTCAGGGAATCAAACCCAGGTCTTCTGTTGTGAAGCAAGAGCACTGACCCTACTACTACTAATGTAGCTTCAGAAGTGATGAAGAGTTTTGTTATTAAAATAAATAAGTAATAAATACAAATAATGGTCTTTAAAAAAAAATTGGTACATTACCATGGCTGTCATATCTTTGATAACCATGGAATATTTGTGTATATATATATTATATATATATATATATATATATATATATATATATATATATATTTTTTTTTTACGTGTAACACAAATGTCATGTCTGACGACAGATAATAATTTTTATGTTAAAGATCTGTGTATTGATAAACTGAAGATGTGCCTTTATTGTTCATAAAAATAAAGTTTTCTGATTAAAATGTGTCTAAGCAGAAGGCTTTATCAGGGACTTTCATTGTGTTCTTTCAGCCATAGTGGATTCATGTAAATTAGACAAGATACTACATACATTTTACTGTTTCCCAGAGGTTTGGTCCATGTTCAGTGAATAAGATAAATACCAAGAGCTGAAAGAGGAGATAGAGAAAAGGGCTGTGAAGGCACCAGTGGTACCAGTAGTGATCAAGGTACTAGAGGAAGTGACCACCAAGCTGAGAGGATGGCTCCAGCAGATACTTATACAGATATTTATGGATATATATTTATCTAATTTAATGTATCTATTTTACCTTTATTTTATCAACTATTTTTATTGATGCTTTATTTATTTATTATTTATTTATTTATTTATTTATTTATTCCACTATATAGAAATCATATTTATAATGTTGTAACTGCATGCTGCTTTTAGCTTTTTATTTCTTTTGTACTTGTACCAAAGAACCATGAACCTTGATAGATGTGGAACATAAGTGTGTAGGTCTAGGAACATCTAAGAACCCTCAGGCTAAAAGGCCTCTGCTGGAGGACCTGGGTCTGAAGGAGACACCACCCATGGGCGCATTATTTATTTATTTATTTATTTATTTATTTATTTATTTATTTATTTATTTATTTATTTATTTATTTATTTATTTATTTATTTATCTGGTAAAAGAAGGTAAAGGGTAAGACAAGAGAAATTCAACAATGATGCCAGTGCAGATTTAGAAGTAATCACATTATCTTGGAATAATATATTCCCGATTCTTTAAAACAGACTTAAATTCCCCATAAAGTGACAGTTTCAGGTCCATTTGTGCATGTTTAATTAGACAATAAGGAATCAACTGCGTTTCAAATTATCGTATCAGAATATGATCAGTAAAATATCATAAACTCATATAAAATGTTTCAATGCATTCTAAATGCACCATGTAAAGTTAACATAGACACATAGTTAGTCATATAAAATAGGTTAAATGTGTTGGACCTGTAGAAACAGCAATGACCCAGAAGGTGGAGCTCTTTAACTGCAATCATCACCAAATAAAACATTAGGTGACATTTTTATTCATGTTATATTATTCATGTATTCATGTAATTCTGCTGATGTACAAGATAATAATATGTATATATTTTTTTAAATATGTGGTTAATGCAGAAAAGCTTTATTTATGAATGGCTTATGGAATAGTGCTATCTATGAATAAAGACACAGCCATCAGGTCTGACTTGTAATGCCTCATGGTAACAGAAGATGATGCTGTTGTCTTATAACAGTGAAAAAACACTGACCTGTGAAGTTTTTTAGCAAGTGAACAGCCCTTCATGATGCACTGTATGAGGTCATTTAAGGTTAGAGATTTACATACACCCCAGATAAAACACATTCTAATGTATTTTTTGTAGATTAACATGGAATATTCCCTATATTAACAGTTCAGTTATGGGTTGAAATGACTCCTGAAGATTTAAAGCATAATGTAAATAGATGATCAAGATCTCTAAGTGCACAGTTATATTTAGGAAAGTTAGATTTAAGGTAAAAACTGAGGGGAGGACAGTTTGTGTTCTATGTCAGGTGAATGGGGGAGGCACATTTCTTTTTCTATTGTCTAATTTATGAGAAAATGATTAATGTTGTTGTTTTTAAATACTGATACTAATTTATTCTGGTTGGATGATTGTGTTGTAAGATAGGATGTTTATTGTGAATTGCATTCACAAACCTTGGGAAGTGAACAGAATTATATGTTAAAACTGGGTATAAATGAAACATGATTATGCAATGAGTTATTACTGCACTGTTGTTCTGTAGTGACTTGATTTAGATGATTTGAATTTTTTTATTGTACTGTTTCTTATTCACATTGAATGAATGATTATAAAAGAAACACAAATGTTTATTTTTGCCTATCCTTTTCCCCTGATAAAATGCTTACTTTCAATTAAATGTATGCAGCATCGAACAGTGTCATTGCATAAAAAAATCAACAACAAAAATATTTGTATTTACAATTTTTTAAGTTAGTTTAATTAGTTGCTTCAAATTATCCTACTTTATTAATTATGCTATTTTTTATAGATAGATAGATAGATAGAGAGAGATAGATAGATAGATAGATAGATAGATAGATAGATAGATAGATAGATAGATAGATAGATAGATAGATAGATAGATAGATAGATAGATAGATAGATAGATAGATAGAGAGAGAGAGAGAGAGAGAGAGAGAGCGAGAGAGAGATAGATAGATAGATAGATAGAGAGAGAGAGAGAGAGAGAGAGAGAGAGAGAGAGAGAGAGAGAGAGAGAGAGAGAGAGAGAGAGAGAGATAGATAGATAGATAGATAGATAGATAGATAGATAGATAGATAGAGAGAGAGAGCGAGAGAGAGATAGATAGATAGATAGATAGATAGATAAAGAGAGAGAGAGAGAGAGAGAGAGAGAGAGAGAGAGAGAGAGAGAGAGAGATAGATAGATAGATAGATAGATAGATAGATAGATATATAGATAGATAGATAGATAGATAGATAGATAGATAGATAGATAGATAGATAGATAGATAGATAGATAGATAGATAGATAGATAGATAGATAGATAGATAGATAGATAGATAGATATAGAGAGAGAGACTAAACCCCCTACTCGACCTTCAGTAACTCCAGTAACACAGCCATGAGATAGATATCATAGGTATCATATTGAGGTCATCCTGTATGTCCTGTGTGCTCATCTGTACAAACATTAGTTCATCATAAACACCACAGACCACACAGCTGTAACATCATTCACAAAAGTGTATCAGAATGTGTTCCAGAGTTCAGTGCATTTTAGTGCAAAAGTTTCATAAGATTCCCAACAGTTAAAGAACTGGTAAAGATGTTGGAGGTAATTGGTACAAAAATATCTCCATCCAGAATGAAGCGAGGGCTGTCAGAGCATGAACAGCTGCTCCCTAAGGAGGAAGTCACGACTATTTCAAAACTTACCCCCCAAAAAAACAAGTCTAAAGTTTGTAAATGAGTACACTGACACAGATATCACCTTTGGACAGAGGCAACTGGTCCATAGGGGGCGTTCGTGCATCACCCCCCCCCAGACTTAAAATGACTATGGGAATAAATGGTGTTCAAACATGACTGACAAACATAAGTATTATTCCATTGTCTGAATTAAAAACATCTTACTCATTTGTGCCCTACACTTATTTCAGCATTTATTTGAAGCTGCCAGAATGTTAACTTCTACTGTATCCTCTCAAATCAAAGTCTAAATATTAAAGGTCTACATTTCCAGGAAAACATGTGTGCAACAATCAGTAATGAAAGTTTTTTTTTTTTTTACCATTTAATGGTTTATTTATCCCTATGCTGAAAATGCAAATTAAAATGTCCTATTCCATTTTCAGTAACCTACATACGACCTTATCCCAGTTTCACAAACCCAGATACTCCAGCTGGAGTACTCGTATTAACCAGGATTGTGTTACATGCGGACATTTTATCCTAGTTCCTAACAGTTGTGGATCACTGAATAGGTGCTACATGACATCTCACTTAGTGATGAAAGTGAATGTACTCTCTGTGCTTTAAATGGAAAAACCATCAGAAAGCTGAACAATTCACAGAGGTCACAGTGAAAAACACTATAGAAACAGTTGTGTATGGATTACACCATCAGTCATACTCTAGCTGTGTATCATCATCCACCTTCTTATGACAGAATAACAGCTGGTGGACATGGTTATCTGTTTATTCAGTCTTTCTTTGCAGACAGCAAATGAACATCAGTAAAACCAAAACACGACACAGTGTTTGTCCTGATAAAGGTTTAAGTCTAATAAACCAAAATGGTCTCATTTTAACTTCAGATTTAAGCAGCAGCTGCTAAAATATCATAGTAATTTACCATGTTATGCACTATAAACCCGAATAAGTTAACAGAACTCAAAAAATTTAAGGCAATCGATTGCCTCAATTATGTTAAGTTGATGAAACTTAAAAAAATACAATTTAGATGCCTATTAAAGTACTGTACATTAAAAGATTACTTATTAACTTAGTATTCTAAGGTTCTGTTAGTCCTACTGGGAGACTAAGGGTTCAGTGTCTTTGTCCAAGGACACTTGGACATGTGGACAGACAGAGCCAGGACATGAACCTCTGACCTTTCAGTCATTGGACGACCCACTCTAACCAACTGAACCACAGCCGGCCCTGAATGACGTTACTGTGTTTTGTGATTGCAGTTTTTTTTTGTGTGATAGATATTACTGGTTATTTGCAGTGCTCTGAAATTATATTTCAACATCTACTACATCAGTTAAGTTTGTTTTTTTTCTTTTTTTTCTCGATCATCCTTATTTGAAACAATAGAAATAACAGTACAATATCATTCTCAGCATTTAATGACTTAATTCCACTAAGTTTTACCTCATCTATGTTGTTAAGTTATGTTCACTTATATCCACAATAGTTTCCCTTAATAAAAAAAACATTAGTTGGAAGTACTTAAAAAGAAGAACATGTTACAGCAACTTAATATATTTGAGTTAGTAGTAGTCTTTCTGAAACTTTGATTAAGTTAAATATAGTCACAACTGAATATATTTAATTATTCTGAAGATTCAGGTTTACAGTGTATTAGAAACATCACAATAACAGTAGAAATGAGTAGCTTGGATTCTTGTGTTTATTATGTATACAGGGCTATAGTGTAAATATATCAGGTCTAATGTTAGTGACAGGAGCTGATCCCAGTGCTAGCCTTTATCAGCTGATCTAATCTGTGCTTCCTGTCTGTTAATATTCAGAACACCATGTTTAAATCTGCTAAAGTAGCATCGTTGCTTCTTCATAATTCTGCTTCCCTAGCTCCACCTGTTCATTCTGGGCCTGATGTAATTGCTCCGTTTCCTCTTAAAGGTCCTGCCCCCTGTCTTTTTCATCTATGCTCGTGGAATGTGTTAATTTCCTGCTAAGGCTTTTTCACCTCTGCATGTGAAAGGGCAGGGAACTCTCAGAACACAGTCATACCCCCAACATAACTTAACATTCACACAAACTACTTTATGTTGACGAACGTGGTCTGAACTGTATGTACTTAATATCTGTGTTCATATGATTCCTTCAAGGCCTCAGACACCACCCAGTAATGTAGGTTTAAGTCTTGAAAATATTTATATATAATATACAGTATACATACATATACATATAATATATGTGGTTCCAGTTCTGTATATACCACTTCCAACTTGAATAGTTTTTACTTCTTCCTACTCCTTTTTGATATTTTAATTGACAGTATGTATTAATGTGTATGAGTGTGTGTGTGTGTGTGTGTGTGTGTGTGGGTGTGGGTGTATATGTGTATATACAGTGTGTATATATATATATATATATATATATATATATATATATATATATATATATATATATATATATATTATTTATTTTTTTTTTTTCCTTTTTTCTTTTGTTTACTTATCAACCATTTGTGTATCCTTCTTGATGGTTTATTGCTAAATTTATATATATGTTCAAAATACAGATAAAAAAGCTCTTATTTCACAGTGAAGGTCTGTACCATGTCTTGATCCTTATATAAGATAGTCCAGAACAGGAAGTTTTATTGGATTCACCATTTAATTTCCTTCCATTTTGGACGGAAGATAGCACCAGCATCCTGTTCAGACTTCTTCTCTATTTCTGTATGGTTTTCTTCCAACTGTCAGTAGTTTTCTTGTATTGTTGTTGGTTTGCTAAACTGTTAAATCTCTCTGATAGTTATATTGCTGTTTACAACTGTGACAGGAAATCCTGTAACAAGCCATGATCCTTTTGTTTACAGTAGTGGTCAGCTGCTAGTGCTACATAATGCACTGTCCCATCAGTCACTTAATGTTCCTAGTGAGGTGAGATGGAAGAGACGGGGGATTTGTGGCGAGACTGAACGTTGGGCCAGATGGAGAAGGCGCAGACGTCTTCTACCATCAATCATTATAGGGAATGTGATATTTCTCATATTCCCAATGGATGTTCTCGTCATGCTGACCTGGCACAAGAGGAAGTATCGGTACGCAGTATCATGTTTTTTGACTGAGTCATTGGTATTCACGCAAACGCCAAACACGACTACTAGCCTGAAGGTCCACCTGGTATGGTGGGACAAGATAGCACAGAGGGAAGAGGAGGACTGGTAGCATTTGAATAATAGATGGAGTAAATCTGCTGGAAAGATATTGAGCTGTTTTCCTTCTAACACCAAATCAGATGCCAAAAGAATTCCTGCATGTTATCAATGAACACACCCCTACAGTACACCGCTGATATTTAGCTGTCGTCCCCACAATGAAAAGATGGTCTGAGGAGACTGAGGAGGTCCTGAAAGACCGTTTTGTCTCAACTGTGTGGAATGAACTATGCAGTCCTCATGGGGAGGATACTTGGAATCATACAAATTGCATAACAAACTATATTAATTTCTGTGAGGAGGACACTGTACTCAACAAGACCGTATGATGTTTCTCCGTCAACAAACCCTGGCTTAACCCTGGTACAAAGAGAAATAGAGGGTCTTTAAAACAGGACACAAGGAGGCAGTGCAGAAGGAGTTCACAACTAAGTTCAGGACTGAGAAGAAAAGGTGTAGGAGGAAGATACAGGAACAGCTGAAGCAAAACTACATCACTAGAGTCTGGAAAGACCTTAAAGGTGTCATTCTGCTGAAAACCACTTTTCCACGCTCCTTTTGGAATCTGATGGGTCACCCCGACTTACCAACACATGCTGCCTTTGAAATTTGGTTGTCCCCTCCACTGGCTGCATACCGCATTCACAGAAAACAACAAGAGGAACGAGGGACCCAGAAAAAGCCAGTCCGTCTGACGTCAGATGGGCTTTAGCGTCACCCATGTGGGGTTAAGCCTGTCCCCAGCAGTGAATCTGAAGTAGCACTAGCATTATCATCTACAAGAGAACACGGAACCAAACTGGTTCATGTACTCTCTGTGGAAATAAAGCCTTGTTTTTTTTTCCCCTGCACATTTTCAGAACAAGCAATGGCACAAAACCTAGCTGGATGCTACTTGGGTAAAGGTAAATACATACATAGCGAGAGGGGAGGGAGGAGTGTTCCTTCAGGCATTCTGAGCCAATCAGAGACGCCTTGTGACGGTGTCATGGAAATGTATGAAGAAGTATCGGTAAACTCTGTTGTTCGACCTCAAGTCATTTTTCTACCGTGTAAAAACAGCTGGAAACAAAGCAACCCAGATGTTTTTTTTTTTTTTTTTAATATAACCAACACACAATGTATTCAATAACAATGGAGAACACAATAATATTAATAAAATAACCGTGGAATGACAGCTTTAAAATGATCTCTGACCATCAGGAACCTGATTCTCTGGCTGACCTAACAGTGACAGCGACAGCCCAGGGTCATTGATATCAACCTAATGAAGACACTGGAGAAGCTGGTCCTGGTCCACCTGCATCCTTGCTTTAGTTGGCCTACCAGCCTGGCAATAGGGTGGCTGATGTGGTCATATTTCATCATACACAGAGTTGTCTTACCTGGAAAATCCATAGACCATGAGGGTTTTTTTTGGTTATTTTTTAATTAAGTTTTTAAACATTTCTTCATTGTTTTAAATTTTTATTTTTATTTTTATTTTTTTACATTAAACAGTTTACGCATCTGAAGGACAAACTGGAGTTTAGTGGGAGACCTCAACCTATGTCTCTGGATACTAGAGTACCCAAGAACTGACCGATGTATCTGAGATGGTGATCTGCAACACAGGTACCCCACAGGGCACAGTCTTGGTTCTGTTCCTCTTCACCAGATTTCAAATGCAGCTCTGCCATCTGTCACCTGCAGACATGTTTTGACAACTTACCATTTGTTGGCCTCATCACAAATAAGGATGACAGAAGTAAGGGGAGGTCCATGAAGACTTTGTGGATTAGTGCAATTGACTGTCATCATCATTAACTATCATTCAGATCAATGTAAGAAAAACCAAAGAACTGTTGATGGGCGGCTGTAGTAGCAGATACATTCTAAGGACACCAGTGGAAATCAATGGTTTGGACATTCAGATAGTGGACTGTGGGCAACTTGGTATTGACCTAAACGACAAACTGGACTGGACTGACACCACAGTTGCATTTTATAGGAAAGGCCAGAGCCAGAGTTACCTGCTGTGGAGACTCAGGTCCATTTGGATTCAGGAAGCACTTCTTAGAATGTTTTTTTTTTTTTTTTTGACTCAGTTGTGGTGTCATCTGCTTTTTATCTACCAGTAGATTCATATGTTATTAAAGAAAGACAGTTCTATCCTGGGCACCCATCTCCACAGGGGGCAGCTGGTGGTAGGTAGGAGGATGATGCCAAGGTAGACTCTGTGCCAAACAATATCTCTCACCACATGTATGAAATTCTGGAGATCTCCTTCAGCCATAGTTTACCTTCAATGATTGAGCAGTACACCACATCCTTCCTCCCTGCTGCTGAAAGACTTACAACCAGCTGGTATTTATGTCTATCGGCAAGTTTATGGAATGACTACTCATGTCATCTTGCGATAATAAATAAACAAAACAATGCATTTGCGATTTAATAGAAAAACCAACATTACACACTTTTGTTTTTTCAACATTTAGTCAATATTGGAAAAGTTTTGCATTTATGTCCAGAATCAGATTGATACTTGTGTGATGGAATCGATACTTGTGTTGCAGCTTGTCTTCTATTTTTTTAGTTTGATTTGTTTACTTGCTTGTTCATTACTACGTCCCCCAAAAAGAGAAGTATTGATTTTGGTTCAGTTTTTTTGTCTGACTTTCAGCAACTTTACACAAAAACTACTCAACCATTTTACATGACATTTTCAGGAAAGGCGTGAGGTTGTCCAGAATAGATTCCATTAAATTTTAGTGAAGGTCAAAGGTCAAGGTCAGTCACCAAAAATGTGTTTTCACAATGATAAGAAATAGGACAAAATTGTTGTGTTATATTTGTTGTTACATTGTTGCTTTTTTGTAATTTTGCATTAGTGAATGTACATTTTATACTATTAAATAGTTTTATATTGTCATTACTTAATAAAAAAATGTGCCTAACATCTTTATTGTGTTTTATCATAACTATAATCAACTAAGAAATGGCAAAATTACAAAATTCTTAATTATCATGACATTTCAAGTAAAAACAAGTGGCGCCAGGTATAAAACAAAACCTTCAAACATTTTACCTGATTTGCCCTATCTCTTATCACGGCAAAACACATTTTTAGTGACTGTAATCTTGACCTTTGACCTACTGTACATTCACCAAAATTGTATGGGATCTATTCTGGACCACTTTGCACCTTTACTGAAAATGTCATGGAAATTAGTGCAGTAGTTTTTGTGTAAAGTCGCTGACAGTCAAACAAACAAACCGACTCAAAAACAATACCCCTCTCTCTTTCGGGTAGGGGGGGTTAAATATTGGTATCAGTATCCCTAGCCCTGTATTTACTTGGTATTGGATGGATACCAAAATTCCCAGTATCAACCACTTTTAGCCTGCGATGACATGAGATTCCCACATCTACTCGTTAGCATTTTCAGCTGTGTCTTAGTCTTATCACAGGCATTTTCAGACCAACAGGATGAATAAATACGTGTTTGATTCTTTGTTTTTACCGTTTTTTGTCTGTATCCTTCAGAGTCTACATCAGACCAACTGAGATTGAGATATCACAGCATCATTAAATGAAGTAAAGTAAACAGATCTTGATCTTAAGGTTGACTATCATGTGCGGACAAGTTATTTACACGTGTCCTTGGCTCATATGTGTAAATATACAACAATTTGGCTCCAGTAGATGACGAGTAAATCAAAAGATATAGGCAGGGATAGAGTCAAATGGATGGAGAGCGACATGTAACTGAAGCTGACACTAGGCCGGACTCTAGAGAGCTTGAATGCGAGCCAGTAACTACATGACAGTAAATCTGCAGGGACCAATAGTGTTAGAATAAATGAGAGCCACATATCATCGATAGGCCTGTGAAGGACCAGATGGGAATAATATCATGTGAGGATGTAATTTAGGACTGGCTACTGAAAACAACTCATCAAGCTGTTGGACAACTGTTCATATGAGCTCATAAATTTTAACAGAGGAGAACTTGTGGACAGTAAAAAAAAAAAAAAAAAAAGAAAAAGGGGTGTTTTTAACTTGCCATCCTTGAAGATTTTAAATTTTTTTTTTCTAAATTTCAAAGTCATTGAAGTTTATCAGACCAGGAAATACTGTTAAAATTACTATAAAATATTCATAGAGTTTCTTTGGTGAAGATATAAGTCAGTCTTAAAGTACTCTGGAAAAACAGCGCATGCAACACTGTAAAATGTGGGGCACCCCCCCTTTCTTTTTTTTTTTTTTTTTTTTTTCTTCCTTCCACATTCCCCTCAGCCTACATGTCAAACTATATTTGTCACATATATAGCTTATACCACTTTGCTCGGAACACAAGCTTAGAGTTACCACTCACTCACATGCCTGGCATAAAGTCACACATGCAGATAGAAACATTGAGGCCGCTGGCACTCTGGGGGTGATTATTCTCAGCTCATGGTGTTTGCTTGTGTTGTGTTGCATCGGGTTGACGGTCGATGTTTGTACCTGTCATATAGGTTTAAGTGCAGAGCTTAACGGTGACTATAAATTCTCACTTACAGTCATTACAGGAACCATTACATAAATCACACTTACATATGAGGTGTACTATGACCAAACACATGATGATGCAATAATATGGAGGGAAAATATTTATTTAAAAATGACTTTTACATACAGTCATTGAACAAAGTTTTCTTTAAAATTTTCCAGTTTCCTATATTATCATGAAATATTTGCAGAATGTATTTAATTTTTTGGATTTCAAAAGATGTGGCTGTATCAGTATCAGCTGTTTTTGTTTAGAAGAAAAAAACAACAACATTATTTCATTATTTTATGTCATGGATGCTTTGTTGCAGTTTTGACCTCAACAGAATGGAGCATGTGCAGATGGGAGTGTGTGGGTTTTGGGAAGGGAACAATACTTGACAGATTTCAGTGACATACAATATACCTTCTGGAGGGTATTTTTGAAAAACCCCAAAAAATTCTTTGAAAGTTGGAGCTTTGTTCCAGGATCTAAAGAAACAAAATCTTCCATCAATATTCACATTTTGTAGTTTTATTTATTAAAAAAAAAATACAATAAAAAACAATACAAACAAAAGTATGCTTCTAAAATGTCCACAAATGTAATTTAAAATCACACGACATGTTGGACAATGGGGAGCTTAAATCTCCGCCCCTTCCAGGAGGCTCATGGGGCCTGAGATCGGAAAATTAATGAATGTTTTTATTCCTCTTCAGGTATGGAACAAAAAACTATGCGACTGAAATGTTTTATGAACTTATTTTTCATGAAGTTACAAGAATATCTACTCAACTGGACACCATGCGTTTCATTTTTGAAGTGTGAAAACTATGAAATGAAAACATTTTTAATGTTGCTAATCTGATATTTTTTTCAGATTTTAACATGCTATAATACTAGTTATTACACATTCAGATAATATGCAAAAAATCGCACATTTTTTGTTAAAAAAAATAATTTCTACTCAAATATGTCAGAGCAGATGAAGTTGTAGCAACTCATAATGTAATAATTTAATTGTGATAAAAATTCATAATGTAATAATCGACTCATAACGTAATAAAATCATGAGCGCATAACATAATAACGTTTTTGTAAATAATGTAATAACTTATTACATTATGCATAATGTAATTACTGATTAGTTAATATATTAGTAAAACATTAATCATGTCTTTAGTCAAATCAATCAATGGTGTTTATTTGGATGTAATTATCATAACTAACTGCTTTCTAATAGATCTACATATCATTTGCTGATTACCTAAATGTGCAAAAATCATTTAGTGTCTTCAGTAAATATTTACTAATCTTGAGTGAGTCATCAAGTAACCCTTATCTAAAATTAAATAACCTGCTGAAACCTTAATAAACTATAAAATTGCTTCCAAAGCATTACTTAACCATAGTTAACCTTTCATCTTGCAGCAACGACAAAATAAAAAAAAGTTTTTCTCACAGTAAAAACCATTGTTACAGTATGAGTTGCTATGTAACTGTACTCAATGTAACAAATTATTACTTTATTACATTATGCACAAAGACGATATTACATTATACGCTCATGATTTTATTACATCATGAGTTGATTATTACATTATGAACTTTTATTACATTTAAGTTATTACATTATGAGCCATTATTTCATCATGTGTTGCTACACAAGAACAGGGAAATTACAATAAAAGTATAAATTGCAGTGTATGGGATGATGCATGAGTGTCCATTGTGTTGGCTGATATGGAACTAAAACCACAAAATCTATGAATATATAAGAGAAAACTATTGAATATCTGTCCAATGACCAGTATGCATGAAAGGGTTAAGAATGATTCTTAATGTAATATATCACAAATGCATAGGGTCTCTGAAACCTTTTTTCCTCCACTTTATAAGGGTGAGGTATGTATATTATATAATATTATATAATATGTATGACATGTGCAAATCAATAAAATTTAGATTATGTACTCAGATACTGAACTAAACTTGGTCTTTAAACATGCCTTTAAATAAGGTTATTGGTCTTTCCATACATTGTCCTTTCTAGGACTGACCTTTGCTGTACGGTATGTATAATAGAAAATGACATAATGTGTTTGAAGTACCTGTAAGATTCATGCGTGCTGTTTATCACTGTGACTGTTTGCACCTGGTAAATAGGTTGCGTGTTGGCCTGGGACTCTTGGAGTGCACAGATGCATGTGTTTGCACCCCACATTTAGTCCTCGTAAAGCTCAAGCTCACGGTGTTAAGACAGATACACCGTTTTTTTTTTTTTTTTTTTTTTTTTTTTTTACATTATACCATTGTTTTGCTGTGAGTCATTATGATGTGAATATTATCTATTCATATTTGCTGGAAATCAATTGTATTTGTGTGTATTTATGACTGTGTTTATGATGTTATCTTATGTATTTTACATTAAAATTCAATACATATGAGACGGCCTCAAACATACTTACATTACTACAGTAATGTCAGATTTCTTTCAAATACAGTAAGTTAACAAATATGTATTGAAGCCAATTACAGTAAAATAACAGTCAAACAATATAATATAAGATTAAGGAAACTTTAACATGGGAAATGAAAAATAATTTTTTTTTCACTAATTAAATTACTCATTTTCACTCCCTAATTTGAGTGATTTTTCCATTTTCTCATTGCTTGACAGATTACTGTCTGTGTGAAACAAATTGTGTGTTTTTGTTGTGTTGTGTAAAAGTATTTTTAAAAATCCTAAAAAAAATTTGCTCAGAGATTCATAGAAATATGAATCTGATATATGAAAATAAAATATGAAAATATGAAACAATATGGAACACAGGAAATATTCAGTGACTTAGTAAACTAGAAAATAAAATGAAATGAAATAAATATCAAATCTAACTTTATGCTTCTGAGACACAGCAATGGATTTTTGTCCTCTACAAATGTTTGACAGTTTCACTTAAAATACTGCTGAGTACAAACACAATTCCATTACAAAATAAATAAATAAATGAATGAAAACTAATACACAAACAAAAAAATGAATCATATCTGAAAAAATCTGTTGAATTATACAGTTTCATATCAAGACATTTTATAATGTAAAAACAGAATTGTAATTTTTCTGATATTCTCAGGAGAATATCAAACAATTTTTCTAATTGTTTTTAAGAACATTAAATACTAAAAAAAAAAAAAAAAAAAAAAAAAAAAAAAAGACACGCCACTCAAATTGCCACCTAATTTTTTTTAGGTAACCAGTGATGACATTTTAAAATGTAATGTTAAACGTATTTTTAAACAGGCCTTTCCACAACTCGATATGTCTTTCCTTACATATTTTACCTTCTTTGAGTCGACCTTCACTGTCCTGTAGGTCGAGTAGAAACTGACTCTAGTGTGTGAAGTACTTGCTTCATGTTTATCGCCGTGACTCTATGCACTTGTTAAATGAGGTTGCATGCTTCTCTCGGCCCTGACAAGTGCATGGATGCGTGGTCTGCGCACCCCTCTTTTAGTTCTTGTAAAGCTCAAGCTTTAGGTGTGAAGACAGCAGAAGTTGAGGGCCACCTGTTAGAAAAGGAAAAGTGATCTTCAAGCTGGAGCCTCTCACATATCAAAGTGAATCCCATAAGTGAGGCCCCCACCCACTCAGCCAAATGCAGACGGGATCGATGCTGAGAGCACTTTACATACACGTGTAACCTAATACTTAACACGTATGAAAAATGATCATAAATACAAAAATAACAGGTAGTAACTATGTATATGTATTATTGTAAAGTAATACGCTTTAAACTTTAAATAAACAGAATTAAATTTCTTTGGTTTTGAACATGATAAATGATGATAACTCCTTAAATAAAGAAAGCTATTAGTCTGTGGCAAAAATACTTTATTTTAGAATTCATATTCAGCATGAGTTGCCGATGAACAAAACCTGTACAATCAAGGATAAAAAGGAAATCAGGATAAATACAATATTTTCCGAAGTCAATACAAAAAAAAAAAAAAAAAATTCATGGAAAAATTAAAAAAACATAATGGATATTTAATCCAAAGTTATTTTTCAGAATGTGGATGGTTAAAAGTCAACAGGGCCTTGTTTTAATGCACGCTGTTAGCATTCATGTGAACAGGTCATTCTGTTTTCTGCAGTAGTTTACAGGACGATTCAATCCCCACCCAAAAACCTGGAAGAACCTTTTTCTCAATAGTAGTCTGAACTCTGTGCAACAGTTTAACTTCCTTCTCTCCCTCCACACCAGTTACAATATAAAAGTTAATAATCCCTGCAGGCTGATCAACATAAACCCCAATTGTGGAGGAAAATGGCATGTCGGTGATGTCTTTATTTACACCATTGAACCAGATCTGGTAGCTTGTTCCTAACCAACACAGACCCCAGGACTCATCATTTTCACCCAGACCACTTGGTCCAGAATTTGCCCTCCTTCCTGCTCCTTCATACGTGGCTCCAATAACCACCCAACCTGAATACTCCACTTCCCAGTACGCCCGCATGTTCCAAATTCCCTCTTTGCACAGCACCTTCAGAAAATAAAATAAAAAAAGAAAGTCAAATCTTCTTCACTGATCTGTATGTTTTCTGTTCTGTTTCCTTCTTCATTATCTTACCTGTGGTGAATATTCATATCTCTCTGGTCTGTCCAGGACCGGACAAACCTCCTTAGTCCTACGAGACACCTTATAGCCATTGTCTGAGATCCACAACATTTTATTGGCGGTCTTGTCGTCCAAAGATAAATTTATCCAATCTAAAAGGGATTAAAGGAAAATTATTGTAATTGTGGATCAATGTGAACATTTATTTATTTATTTATTTATTTATTTATTTATTTATTTATTTATTTATTTATTTATTTATTTATTTATTTATTTGTTTATTTATTTATTTTTTAACTTTGTTTATTAAACAAAAATATTTCAGATATGTTCTCAATAATGTATTTTTTCCCCTTTTTTTCCACAAAAAAGAAATCCATATTGAAAAAAAAAACAAAAAAACAATCTTACCAAACCCAAACAGAAATAATAAACAAAAACAAACAAAAGCCTACACACACATCACTTAGCAAATGGTAAATATAAGATACATCCAGACAGGTACATAATCAAAACCACAAAGTGAGTTCACATTAGTGTTGCACCCATCAAATGGCTGCCGATCATAACAACACACTGCCCAAAAACAGCTCGATCGACGATGGGAAAAACATTTGTTATTTATGAAACGTGTTCATACGCTGTGTGAGTTCTGCTCTGCTGGTTGGTTCAGGTAGATTGGGCACATAATGATACACCTTTTCTGTTTAAAAAGAGGAAATAAACATAGTGAAAACAAGCTAAAACATTCCATAATGTGCATAAATAAAGAAAATAACATCACATTCATTAAACTACTTACCTGCATGTGTCTTGTCTTTCTTGCTGGATTTCATTTTCTTCCCTAAAAATATAAACAGTGACGTTTAAAATACAAGAAGATAAATAATTGACTGGCATTTGGCAAAAAAAAGAGAAAAAAAAGAAGTATGAAGCACAACCATAAGCATAATTGAAAGACTATAAGATAGATTTCAAACATGAGACAAAGATACATAAAAAAGTAATGATCTCACAGTTTTTGGTCCTCTTGCATAATATTTGGTTGGTGAGTAAACAAAGACAGAACCTAAATGTATAAACTTATTATACCTGTATTGATGGTTTCTGAAATACTTCTTATGGAATTGGATCTGGCAGGCATCCTTAGAAACTCCGTTGGTGAGTTACATTCAGGGGCTTCAAAACTTCTGAATCCATCCAAATGTAGGGTAAGTAGGGTAACACTCGCTGTCTTGGCGTTGACTTTTATACCCCCAGAGAAGATGAGCTGTGCTTGAAGAGACATGTGTTGAGGTCAGTGGAACGGCTGATCAGCATGGGGTGAAGGAGGTGACTGTCCATGACTTTGACGTATGGGAGAATGTAAGCCAGGATGGTGTCGATATTTGAGACTCTTCTGAAACGTTAGTCAGTTCAAAAAGGTGAGGATGATAGCACACATAAGTGAAAATAATGTCACTGTTGTCAACACAAGTGGCCCAGAAAGAAGTCGAAGCAGCTCATCCAAGGCACCTTAGTGTCTAAGATGTTCAACCATGTGACTGACCTCTTCGGCCAGGGGAATGTGGTCTTTAATTAGGATGTCTGCTAAAGATAAATGTGTCAGAAAACACACTACTTGGAAAGAGAAAATGATGATCAAGTAATTGAAGATGGAGTATAATACTTCAAAGCATGACCAGAGAGAGACAAACGAGTAGATATAATTCATATCTGTGTTCTCCGTATTTAAAAATGGACGATGAAAGTTTGCCAGAAGTAGGTCAGTATGTTCAACAAACATCTGCTTTTGACATTTTTGTGATAATCAGCAGTTTTGTGACGTTTACTCCCCAAAAAAAATCCATAACAGAAAAGTAATTTACCTTAGAAAGTTACTGTCTCAGAATAGTTACATTACATTACATTACATACATACAATGTTACATTACTACTGGATTACTTTATTACTTTAATGGCACATGTGCAGTAACCCCCCCCCCTTACAGGAAATAGGAGAACCTTGATATGCATATTATTTGCACCCTGAACTAGTACATGTGGACAGATAGCTAACGGACCTATCGGTATGGTCTATCTACAATATTCAAATTCCAGCACAAACACTTGTTGTGTGTTCAAACAGGGAGCAATGCACCATGGGATAGATACAGCTACAATTAGTAAAGAATTGTAACTTGTCCTCCAAAGGTTAGTTTACCTCGTCTTTGCTTATCTCAGGGTGATCATGCTATTGTAATTAGCAGGGTTAATGTTCGTAATGTGTGGCCAATGGATTGCCCATAGGAAATAGAACTTTACAGATTCATTATTTACTTTTATAATTCACATTTTTATTAATTTTTCAAAGCAGAACAGAGTACATAGAACAGATACAGTACACAACTTTTGCAAGAAACAATAGACAGCCATCCCTTAGCACTAAAATAAGACAAACTGGACATGAAAGATAAGTCAAATAAAAGTCAGTCAATTCTTTCCATTCTGGTTTAGATTTAAATTAATGTGCAACCAAAACTGATCCCATGTCTCATTTAGTTTCTCTTTATAGACAATTCTTGCCAGAGTGTGTTTGTGTGGTCAAATCTTAATCTGTCCGTCACTGAGGAAGGTCTTTCAGCTGTGACCAGACTAACTTCTAAAATAGTAAACCTATTCTTTGTTCGACCAGGTAGCATCTTATGACCAAGAAAACAAAAGTGAGGGTGTAAGGGCAGAATGGAACCCACTCACTTTCCCAGTATCTCAGTAATTTTACACCAAATGAGTAAACCATTGGACCATCAAAGATCATGTGCAAATATGAGCCCACCTCCTTATTACATTTCCAGGACAGCAAACCCTGTACTGTGAAGTGTTGTTGGAGTTGTGGTGGGAATATTTGTCGATTGAGAAGTCAAGAGTCAAAACTAGTCTTTTGTATGACTTTGTTTCCTACAGGAAGGACTCCACATGAACGACAACACAAGACTGAGCTGTAGGAAAGAATAAATGAGAATGGAGCAGTAAGCTGGTGGGCAATTTTGTCCCAACCACTTAAAACATTTGAAGAAAAAAAAAAAGTCTTGGGCTTGAATATGTTCCTTCTTGGTGCAGAAGTGGCACTGGTCATCTGTAACAATACACTTCAGTGTAAATCTATGCTCTATCCTCATATTTCTAGAGATCATAATCAGTGTCGTCGCTCTAGAACACATTTTATTTTTACTCACTCAACACCGAGTTTGGATAATCACATGACACGCATGAAAATCAAATGACACGACAAGGTAGCACGGAGCTGGAAGGTTCTAATCTTGTCATGACTCACACTGTTGCCAGTATGGGAGTATGGAAGAGTCAAGTTGACATTAATGATTAGAGCTTGAGTGTTTAACTCCGGTCCTTGAGGGTTGGAATTCTGCATGTTTTTGATTGATTGTTTTTGTGGGAAATAATATATATATATTTTTTTAACTTCTTCCCACTCTCTTTCAAATATGTTCCTTGCCTTCTTATTTTTATTTAGGCTATATTGTTCTTGTCTTGTTATTTGATCAATTATTGGCTTTTGAAAGATCAAAGATCAAATGTTTTTGTGCTTGACATATTCGAAATAAAATGATGAAACGAAACAAAAAAAAAAAAATATATATTTCCCTCTCCCAGCACACCTGATTCAATTAATGACCAGCTCATCAGCTCTACAGAATCCTGATAATGATGTAATAACTTCCAGGTGTGATAAAACTTGCAGGTCCTTCAGGCCTGGAGTTCCTCTTCCCTGAACAGGTAGGTTGTTTATTGTCAGATATATTATCTGTGACTCGTGAAAATTGTAACGTTTGACAAAATGTAGTGTAAAGAGAAACATGAATGTTCTTTAGCTAAGGCTACTTGGTGACGATTTGCTAGTTAGTGTGAGCTGTTTGAGTTCCAATGGTAGTTAGCTCATCTGTTAACCTGGCTAGTTTAAACCTTCGAGGCCTGTAGTGTTTGCCAGCAGGAGAGATAGACCATAAATCAATAAGTCTTTTAAAAGGTTGAAGCTTCTTCACTTGGTTCTTTTTTTCATATAACCCTCTGGCAATATGTGTTTGGTAAACTTTATTTATTTCAGGACTGAATGGCTGTTTATAGCCAAAACTGTTCCTTCTGTGTTCCATATTGCCCTCTTACTCAGGCCATGTTTGTCTGATAAACTTTGTTAATGTCAGGAGGACACAAAATCATGTTTTTTTGCAAAAGTGTAGATTTTGAAATACCTCCAGCCTGGTGATTTCCACTGTTGTTTAGAAAACAAGCAAAACCAGACATGGCTTTCAACATTGTCTTTGAATATGGGTACAGTATTTCAACACCTGTCAATCAATGCTCATCACACTGTAATCCAGACATATTATCATTAAGGTCAAATGGATGAGTAGCCTCATTGTACCCAGCAGTTTTCAAATCTTACTCAGGTTTATGCTAATTGTCCCCAACACTTTTGAAATCAAACTGATGCCCTTGTATCCAGAAGACGACAAGACAATGAAAAAACAAGATGACATACATAGTCAGCTGACAAGTGGTCAAATCTCATGAAGAGGGAAGGCACATGATGGGTTCAAAGGCCTGTCGTATAGAGGGAAACACTGATAGGGTGATTTGGTGCTGCTCATGTATGTCAGCGTGGGATGCTTTGTGTTCTGTGAAACGTATGGCAGCTACTGTCCTGGAAAACAAAATAAGTGATGCTCTATTAGGACCAGATGAGGAGGGATGATAAACTCTGGTCCTAGAGGGCTGGTATCCTGCATGTTTTAGATGTTTCCCTCACCAGACCAGCTTATCATCCAGCTGTGCAGAAGCCTGATAATAATGTGATGCAGAATAGCAGCTCTCAAGGACCAGTTTGACACGTCTGCTGTATGTTGTGACTGTGTGCATATAATAAAACCAGAGGTTTATCCAAGATAGGAATTGCACAAATCGGTCAGACAGGAATTGCATGAGTGGTTTTGACATTTACCATAGTGATGGAATTTTGCCATTGCAATAGTATCTATTAGCCTAGCCACACTAGACCGTCCATGCAACAGCAAATTTTATATGCTACGGTAGTAGTCTAGTTACGCCCCTGCCTATGAAGCGTTCCTAGACCTATACATGTAATAAAAGGGATAGTGCGGCTCGGCTATATATATATATGTACTAATGTGTACTGAATCAGTTTCTGCCACAATTCTGATTCCTTCGACCTGCTTATAACATTCGTCACCAATTGTTCATGAAATCTGTAAATCCCAACTGATTGTCTAAGTATCATGAATCTGTTACTCACATGGTGAATAACTTCAAATTGTACTCCACCTCAAGCTGTTTGTTTGTTTATAATCCAAACCCCAACCAATCCATCATTCAGGTATTTTCATAATTCCACACAGCTACACTTAGGCTATGAATCAGGTGAAGAAAGTCATATGTAGATTTAAGGTTTCATAGTTTTTTTGTTGTTTGTTTTTTTTCCATTTGAGCAATTTGATTAGAGTGTGTTGTCATGCAAATGTTATTGAACATGTACCAATTGGAATATTACTAATAATTGATTAGTAATGCTTTAAACAACTGTTACTGTAATGCATTACTTTTGTACCACTTTACTCCAAGCTCTGGATAATCTCTGAAATAAACAAAATGAATGTTTTGTGTGACAATTGAATTGAGGTGTCATCGCTGAGGGGTTTATTTATTTTATTTTCTTCTTGGAATTATCTAGACTAAAGTTAAACATTTGTCAACCATGCTGTGGATGACTAAAATCTACTGTTCTGCACAATAAGGCTAGCTAAACAAAAAAAAAGTGCTAAGTGCTAAGACTGATGTCTGTAGTCATGTACATGTCATAAAACCCTCAAAATATGGAGCATTATAAGTAAAGGCAAAGTTTTAATATTTCAAAAATAATAAAATCAAGACTTTGTTCTCGAGGAAGCTACATAAAAAAATAAAAACATTAATCCAACCAATAGTTTTGTTGGAAAAGATATTTGAAGAAATTGCTAACGAAGATAACATGTGCAACAATAAAGGTGACACTGGACACAGCACCTTCGTAATAGCTCAACAAAACTTTGATACCAAATTTCAAACAATTTAACTGCAGTTTCGTCGCTTAGATGAAGCAGTACAGTTTTGGATATATATTTAATTGAATTGAATATTTAATTGGATATATATTTAATTGAATCATCTTCAGTGTAATTATATTATATTTCAACTCTATTTTCTCATTTATTCAAAGTAAACAAAAACAAAGCAATAATGGACAAAGTGTGTCTTACTCACTGTTTTTTTTATTATGATATCCAAGTTATTACAGTTTTAATACACTGTATACATTCAAACTAAACCTTCTACTTTTATACAGCTTTATACACTTTGAGCAAACAAAAACAAGAGGAATAAATATTCAGTAAAAACATAAATATATCAGTATACTATATCTTGAGTGGTCCGGGGTATTTCCAGGAAAGTCCAAAAAACTGGAAGGTCAAAGGTAAATCACTGCTGAATTCCTACTTTATTGCACTTTGTTCCCGCTATTGAAAGTCTATCTACGATATATCTGAATATGGTAAGGAATATAAATATGTGTGCCACATACCATGATGTTATTCTTATGATAAATGGGCACTTGATTTTGATAATACAATATATATGAATATGATAAGGAATATGAGTATAAATATAAATATATGTGAGATATAAACGATAATGTTTTTCTTACGATAAATTAGCACTTGATTTTTGATCAATATGACATATCTGAATATGATAAGGAATATAAATATGTGTGCAATGTATGATAATGTTATTTTTACGATAAATGGGCACTTGATTTTGACAATACAATATATATGAATATGATAAGGAATATAAGTATAAATATAAATATATGTGAGATATAAACGATAATGTTTTTCTTACGATAAATTAGCACTTGATTTTTGATCAATATGATAAGGAATATAAATATGTGTGCAATGTATGATAATGTTATTTTTACGATAAATGGGCACTTGATTTTTTTGATGCGTGATAACATGACCCTTTTTGTGTCCAGTGGTGTTTACTGTATGTGTGAATTTGCCATGGTGATACCTTTGATGATATTCAAATAATAACTCTTTGGCGCTATTGGGTATAATGTAATATCAGTCCATTATTCCTCATTCTTAATAATCAAACAGTGAGACTGCGTCCCCATCCAAAAACCCGGTACCATTTTCTCAGTGAAGTTGCTCCTAATCTGATGCAAAAGTTTAACCTCCTTCGTTCCTGTGTCCTCCTCTCCCTCCTTTACATCCTCCACAGCATAGAAATTGAGAATACCAGCAGGCTGGTCAAGGTATATACCAATGGTTGTGTATTTAGGAATATCACAGATCTCTATACTCTTGCTATTGTGCCAGCCATGATAGCTGGAACCACTCCACCCGAAGCCCCAGGATTCCTCGTTCTCCCCGAAACCACAGGCTCCTTCACAGTTCCTCCTTCCTGCTCGTTCATACGCAACCCCAACCACGACCCATCCCGAATACTCCACCTCCCAGTATCCTCGGAAGCCCAGGATTCCCTCTTTGCAGAGAACCTGTGGAAGAATGTGTGAGAATGACTTGTGATATGTGTGATTTATTACAGCTGCTGCCGTGAAGAATTTGAAGCAGGCGAAATTTTTGAGGTTTGCAATGCCAGTCCCTTTCGGCTTGGGATTTAAAATAAACCTCGAAGGACAGCCGCAGATTTATAAACACATAAAAACCCCTCGATGACAAGTTAGGGCACTCCCAACTCATTTTAATCCCTTACAGAATAAATGCCCCCACCCACCCATGGGGATGATAAAGTTTTCTAAATCTGAATCTGAAGCACACATTTTGCAGATTTTAAAGTCAAATAGGTACGAAAATGCAGATATAGAGATGAAGTTAAATACCTGTGGAGCATACTCATATCTCTCCGGTCTATCTAAGACTGGACAGGTGACTTCATCTGTCATACGAGCCACTTTAGCACCACCTTCTGTGATCCATAGCACTTTATTAGCTGTCTTATCATCAAGTGAAAGGTTGATCCAGTCTGATGAAAACAAGGAGAAACTAGATTCAGACAAAACCAAACCAAACCAAACAATAATTTGGATCCAAAATAGAGAAGGAAATGTTTTTACGTTTCATGAGATCAGCTCTGCATTTGGGTTCAGGGATATTTGGATCATAGGGAGGTGTTTTCTCTGAGGAGGGAAGTGATAGAAGTGACAAGGTCAGACAAACCAGATAGATGTAGATGAGATTTATACCTTGTTTTAACTCTGCATCTGTTAAGCCTGTGTTAATGCTACTGCCTTACCTGCAGGTGTGTTGCCAGATTTGGATTTCTTTCCTGTAAAAAAAAATCAACAAACAAAAACAAAACACATTTCACCAGAGCAACACAGATTAAGATAACTGTACTGGGTTGCTATAAATACTATAGGTGATAGTATGTGTCAGGTGTGTATCAACAAGTGATGATGGGAGCTTCTGAAAAATGGTGTATACTTAGAAAACCATCTGCCTCTGTCAGATCATCACATCAGCAACTGCATGCATTCTGGAGCCAGTGGTTCATTCATGCCAAGAGGTTGGAATTACTAAGACACCTCACATGCTGCAGCTCTGGCCTCAGTCAATCTGGGAATAGGGATCTTCCATTCATTTATCAGAGGAGAAGATAGGGGCACTTGAATAGATCAGAGAGGCAGGTTGGGCTAATGTTTGAATAATTCACATACAATGAAGGCTTTTACCATGTGACATCAGAGTAAAAGTAAGTGTAAAACAGTAGAAGTTACTACATGACAAGGGAGAAAAAAAACTATTGTCACCCCTAAATTGACTAATATGAAGGATTTTTTAAAAAATGAAATGTAAATGAAAACTAAAAGATGCTTTTTCAATTAGAGAGCTTGCTTTAAATTAAATTGTTGATGTCACATTTTGATTAATTACTGTTACGTAATAAGCTTAAATGTGGTGCCAAATCAGTAACTTATACTTTAGTATCATATTTATGCACATGTCTTGTCTTGTGGTTTTTGCCAAGGAAAGAAATCAGAAAACTGATACCATTGATCCCCAGAGCATTAAGTTGTCAACATTGACTAACATTAACTAATGTGTTTATTTATATCAACAAAAAGTGCAAGCAACTCCAAAAGAACTTTTAACATATTTAATATCATGCAGTTGGTCTCCACAACCATATAAGTAAAAAAAATACATACATTTTGGAGGAAAGTAGTGAAAATAAATGAAGTAATGAAAGTACAGTAGTGTTTATGTTTGAGAAAATGTTTACAAAGGGTTCAAGGTGAGGCTGTGTTTCTCCACTGTTCTGACTGTAAATCTCTCTGTCATCATTACGCACATTTTTCTTACTTAACGGTTATTTTTACGTTACACAGTATGCATGCCATGTCTAAATGAGCGGATATTTATCTCTGTGTTGAGTGGCAGCTGAAAGAGACCATGCAAGAATTTTAAGCCACCTGTCTGGATATAGAACAAGGTGATGAAAATAACTGCTTTGTCCATCGTCACTACATTATGAAACAATACCACCCAAAACATTTAAGCTCAAAGCAGCCCAGGAGTGGCCTCTTTGTGCAGGGTTTGTTCACACACAAAAAATCTGACTGAATGTTTTTTTTTTTTTTGATTAACAGTCACTAAATCTACTGCATCTACTGAATTTCAAGTTAAACTAAATAGTAAAAATGATATTAAATGTATGTAAAATCCGCATATTAGAGGAATAACCTCAAAACAACACACGCATTCACCATTAAAACATGTTATCCAGGAAATTCATTTAAAAAGGAAAAAAGATAATGCAAACCTTTTTTACCCTGTAAATATTGCATTCTTGCAATTTTACATGCAGTTCAAATCACATTGGCGAGCTGTGAAATTGCTTTTTCCCCCCCAGATCTTACACTTTACATATAGCGTGTTAAATACATAAAGCATGTTCAATCTTTTTTTAATAAAGAAAATGCTTACACTCCCAGACCTCAGGCTGTAAAACCATTAAATACCCCTCATAAAGACAGGCATGAAATCAGACGGTGAAATATGAGGTTTCTTCACACTGACATAAACTTTAGTGACCCATTCACTCAGAATCTCTCTCAAGAGGATAATAACAAGCTGCTCTTCTACAGACTCTGCAGCTGCTGAGGTTGTATAATCAGTCCATTACAGGCAATGCTCGTGATACATGCTATTAAATACTGTAAAATGCAGTTTAATTTGACTAGACCAATTAAAATGAACATAACCCTTCAGAAAAGTGTCATGGGATTAAGTATAAAAACATGTGAAATGGTGTGGAAACCCCCCCCCCCACAAAAAACAAACATAAAGTTCACCTTTATCTGACTTCCGGGTTTCAGAAATAATTCTTGTGGTGGTGGGCATCTTGATACCAACTTCAGGATGGACTAAAGGTTTAAGCCTGTCTCAGTCTGGAGTGGAGGATGAGTCGTTGTGGGCTCCACTGTGTGACAGCTTAAAGCCCTGCTTATATACCTTAAATGCAGGACAGAGGTGAAGAAATTACAGTCAGTGGCGTGGACTTATGCGTGAGACAACACTTGCCAATGAGACGAGGGGAGGAAAGAGGCTTGTCATTGGATCTCAGGATGTATGGTTTTCCTTAAAAAGGTTGGGTGGACCCTTCAGTGTCTGTAAGACACCTCCTGGTAGACCCCGCCTCATCTAACACCACTGCATTGCTCAGTGACAGCATTCATGGTACAGGATGATTCATATTTGCAAAAACACACACTCGGCCTCACGCATTCGACATACAAAGTCAGACACATATCCACACATGTAGACATACACTCTGAGTATGCAGCTGCAAAGACTTATATCCAGGAACAGACAGAAGTTCAACAGGTGCAAAAACCAGCTTTTTGGAATAAGCACACATTATATGAAGAAGAAAAAAAAAAAAAAGAAGAAAAGAATTATCTTAAGTAGGGAAACTAATTGAGAACTCAGCTCTGATTTCAATACACACATAACATTTCTTTCACAGTGAAACATATTGTACAGTCACAATCCATATTTATTAATACACAATAGATATACTGCTCATAAAAGAAAGACTCCAGTGCACTGCAAACATTTACTTTGATGTGTGAGGCTTTTATGATAGTCTAACACTGAAGAGGCATCACTATGACTGTTCCAGTTGTTATAAATACACATGGGCACTTTCTATGGCATGTGCACAATAGTTGTATTGACTACGATTAACCCAAATATTAACCTAAATACTACGGCAGCTGTGTCATTTGGCTGAAGGTTGCTCAGTTCTTCATACCAGGCTTAGTAGCACTCTTGACCCGTATTATCACATCAACCATTTACCATCGCACATGGTTGAATACACACAGGCTGGTTTGAGTGAAAAAAATGTCACTGGTCGTAAACTGTTTCTTGTGATGTGGTCTTTACTGCAGGTGTTGTGTCTGAGGTGTTTACTGTTATGGCCCCCTGCCAAACCTCAACTCAAGGCTGTGTTGTCCTTCTAATGTTCCAGTCTATGAAACAGATGACTGACTGGGGCAGCACTTTAACTGACATACAACAGTACAGTAACAGGTACTGGAGCTGCCCCAGTCTGCCCAGTGGTATTCATTTTAAAGAAGCGACTGGAATTGGTTTATATATGCACTCATAAAAAAAATAATAAAACAACACACTATGCAACAGGTGGAAGAGTGATCTTTAACAAAAGGTAAACCTGTGAGTTTTCAGTTTTCCACAGTCGATGCTTTTACTTGCATTTTGAGTTTTAGACAGCATCTGATTCAAACATTAAATGTGCTAAATCTTACATAATTTAATAAGATTAATCAGAAAACAAATGACAAAAGTGCTTGTTAGCTCATGTTTTTAATATATATGATGGTGTGTTATTCCACATATATGATGGTTTATAGAATTAATTAGTTAATATTTCACTAGAAAGAACCTGTAAAGTGAATGGATCATAAGCTGTTAGCTTGCTAGTTAGCATTAGCAACACTTAGCTCATTAGGTAACAGCTGATCAAGTCATTTCCAAATAATTTATTGTTATGTTACTTGAAAGCAATAAATATAAATGTTTGAAATACAGTATGCTTCAGCAATGAATAAATACGAGGATAATTGAATCCATTCAGAATTTAATCTAAAAGCTATCATTAGCAACATGAATGAGGTGGTTTATGTACATGTAAACAATGGATTAGTAAATATTCCACTAGAAAGAACCTGTAAAGTGAATGGATCATAATGTGCAGACAGTGTTTTGAAGTAGATCTGGTAGATCTGAGACCAATGTATCTTTGGACTAAAACATATTCTCTTGTTAATTCTAAGAATTTCATATTTTGACCCAAGACTTTCCTTTTGAACTTGAGCCAACCAGCATTTAAGACTTGAGTTTTCTTTATCACTTACACATATGTGGCAAAATTTCATTAGTTTTATTCCAGAAGCTTTTTACTTGTAGACCAGTGTTATTGAGTATCAAACTAGAACTTTTATTCCTGATGAGGGGTAATGAAAATTTAAAGTTTAATGAAAAATCTGTTAAAAATGCATTAATATGACAAGATTATAGAATTCAAAATAATATGGATTTACAGATTTTTCTTGTTTATTTATCACATAACAGACCATTTCATATTCATTTCTATTTACAAAAATGATAAGTTGACATGATTGAATGACATAAATTAGATAATATATACTTTATTGATCCCCCCAAAGGGAAATGCAAACATGCTTAAAGAAAATATGTACCAAATAAAATAGAAAAATAAAAAGCTAAAAAAAAACAAAAACAAAAAAATGTTAGAGATACTAACAATGATAAAAGAATAGTGCTAATAATGACAAATAAAGTAACAAGTAACAATAAAGTAACTAGCATTACCTTTTTATTGTAATATAATGGAACAACAAAATATCTCAAAATGAAAGTTTGCTTTTCTTTTTGTGGCTTTGACAGAAAGACACTTACTACACATACTGCTATAACTTTTACTGTATATACTTTATTTGGCCAAAAGGTTTTACATCCAACCACATCTATGCCTGAAACATTATTTAAGTACACAAACGTTTTCAACAAAGATACTTTTACACAGAGGTGGTCAAAGTACCCACCTTTAAGTAGAAGTACAACTCCTGGTGTGAAAAAATACTCTGGTAAAAGTAGAAGTACTGATTCAACTCCTTTACTGAAGTAAAAGTAAAAAAGTACAACTTCTCAACTGTAATAAAGTAAAATGTAAAACTGCATTTTGTTTTTGCTGTGGATGAAATAATACATATTTATGCAGGAAAAAACAGGATCATGTTACTCAGTTTAGTACAAATTCAAAAGTCGTAAATAGGAGATAAAAAAAAGTCACAATTATGAGATGAAAAGTCAAAAACATGAGAAAAAGTCACATTTATGAGAAAAAATAAAAATTATGAGATTAAAAGGTCTAAATTGTGAGATAAAAAGTCAAAATTATGAGAAAAAAGTCAAAATTCTGAGAAAAAAAGTCAAAATTATGAGAAAAAGAATAAAATCCTAAATTATAATATAGTGAGTCACAATTTCTGATTTACTACTTATTTTCATACTGTCACATTTGTCTAGTTTTAATACATAAAGAGTCTATTCTCAGAATGTAAAGAGTATAAAGTACAGATATTTATACAAAAATGTAAGGAGTAAAAGTAAAAAGTTTCCAGAAAAAGAAATACCCAAGTAAAGTACACACACCTAACCCTTCTACTAAAGTACTGTAAAGGAAGTATTTCTACTTAGTTATTTCCACCTCTGCTTTTACACGTTGCACAACATGGTTAATATAAAATAAGATTAATGTCACTGAAACATGTTCCCTTCTCCTTCCTCTCCCAAAAGTGCAGTTAAGCCCTGCTCATCCAGGCTTAGATAATACTATTGTTATTTTTTCCTTAAACCATATCAGTTTCCTAGATGTGATTTTGATTACCATGAGATGACAGGATAATTGTGCTAACACATCCAGAACTTAGATAAATATTGGTCAGCAGGTCAGGTGTTGGCAGTGATGTGCATATCCTGGTTTGGCAGGTTGTGCAGCACACCCATTAGTGAGCTCATTATCTCCACATACCTGACCAAAACTTCTCCCAGAGACTCCCTAGGGCCCCCAAAACCTTTAATACCCCCTTTCATGTGAGTATATAAGGAAGCCATTTGCATCATTGCAGCAGTTTACCGCTGACAGACGGAAGGGTTCTGACATAAACATGCCAACCAGTGCTCCCAATAAGAGAATCATGCCTGCAGCCAACAGAGCTGGTAAGGTTTTGCTTTTTAACTCTTGGCAGAAAACACAAGATTACAGTATATACAATGGAATATGATTTTAAGTGACAGAAATTGGCAAAAGAGCAAGTTCAGACACTTTTCATAAAGCCATCGATTGAAACAGGATCTGTTTTTTTGTTTTTTTAGGTTAGTTTTCAGATCTAAAACAAATAATTATGTTCTTTACTACAGTAATGCGTGTCTCATTTTAACAGGAACAAAATCCAAGGATGGAGCTTCTCCTGCTGGTGGGATTTTCATCTATTCTCTCTAAAATGTGTTATTCCCTTTCACTGTTATGCTTGTGAACATGGTGTCTCTATTACAATAGCATGGCCTATTACATCTAATTACTATTCTACTGCTGTCATTCACATCCTTTACTGTTATTTTGTCACTGTTCAGAGAATATGCCAGACTATGAACCCAACATACCGGAGCCTACGTGCAGATCTGATCTTCTAAAATGTAAAAAAAAAAACAACACTTCAGATTACCTTAAATGCTACTTCGTGCTTCTCTTTTAAAAATGATTCCTCTTATCATATTTTGTGGTTCTATATTTGTCTTGTCCCACAGACTGGATCAACCTGTCCTTTGACGACAAGACAGCTAATAAGATGTTGTGGGTCACAGAGGGTGGAGCTAAGTTGGCACGCATGACTGATGATGTTACTTGTCCCGTTCTGGACAGACCAGAGAGATATGAGCATGTCCCACAGGCAGGTTTTAAACAAGACTCATACATCCAAATTTAACCCTTTAACCCCTGATGTGTCAGCGATGACACATACTGAAAGGATGGTTTAGTTTCAATATTTAGAAAAAAAAAAGTATTTTTTTTTTAACTGTGATTTTACTGACTTTTGTTAATGGATCTGATATATAGAAATAAACAAGTGTCAAAAACCAAGTGATTTAGAAAAAAAGAAAAAGCCAAAACTAAAACTACTGGAATCAAATTACAGTATTATTTATTTATTCATACTTCATTTTAGTTCATTAGAACTAAGTTTTTTGTAAATATGTATTAGTTTTTGTTCATTTTGTTCCTTATTTTATTTTATATTTCTACATTTAATATCATATTTTATATATTTATCTTCACTTTTGTACCATTTGTGTCTTATTTTGTTCATGTTACTTCTTATTTTTGTTGGTTTATTAAACATTTTTGGCTATTATTGTAAATTTTGTTGCTTATTTAATCAATTTTTGACTGAAACTGTTAAAGTCTCAGGAGTTAAAGGGTTAATTAACCACAGATTACATGCATACATTGTTTGTTTGTTTTTTTACACTAATTTAATTTTCCTGTCTTTTCTTAAAGGTTCTTTGCAAAGAAGGCATTTTGGGTTTCCGAGCATATTGGGAAATTAAATATCTAGGGTGGGTAGTTGTTGGAATTGCATATGAAGGAGCTGCCAGAAGGGGAACACAGGGACCATGTGGGCTGGGGGAGAATGACGATTCCTGGGGTCTCGGTTGGGGAGGATCCCACTACCAGGTGTGGTTCAGTGGCGTTAACACAGAAATCTGGGATGTTCCTCAGAGCTCCACCATCGGGGTTTACATTGACCATCCAGCCGGTGTCATCAATTTCTATGCAGTTGAAGAAGTGGATAAAGGAGATGGAAGTGGACTCACGAAGGAGGTCCAGCTCCTGTACCAGATTAAAAGTTCCTTTAAAGGGAAAATGATGCCGGGGTTCTGGGTTGGACAGAAGTCATCATGTGTGTTAGTCCAACGTGAAGAATAAACTATCAGCACTTTCCATTTCCATTCATCAACTAACGCCTGTTATATTTGCATAGCCCTCCATTAGAATATCATCATTACTCTACAGTAAATTCACATTATACACTCCAATATATATAGTAGTACGTGTACATTCACCAGAAGCTGCTATTTATTTGTTGTGTCTCTAACATGTTTTTTTTTTTTGTTGGAATATTCAATGTTTCACACTGTATGTATTTTTGTAGCACTGTGCACTGTATATCTTGAATTAATAGCTGCATGTAATTTTTTTTTTTTTTTGTATCTCTTGAAATTTTGTGTGAAAATACAATTGAATAAATGATTCAAGTTGATTCTTAAACACTGAGTGAACTGATTATTATTTATATTGGACGTTACAACAGCCTAAGTTCTACAGCATTAAGAATAAGACCCATAAATACACCACAATAAAACACATTATGAAAGAAAAAAAACAAAACAAAACAATTTAAACAACCCAATTTTTATTTCCTCTTTTATAAATTAATCAGTACATACAGGTTCTTTTTTTTTTTTTGTATTACTAGTCAAATATCTGATAATTACCTTTCAGCATTCTGTAACTCAAGCGGCCTGCAGACACTTCTTCTTGACACTGGAGAAATTCTATCCCATCACGGAACATTTTGGTTCCCCATGGGGGGTTTTCAGAGAATTAAGGGGATTAAATATGTAGCTGACAGCTTCAATTACCGATTGCTATTAAGATTTCATCATATGTCGACACAGAAGGAACAGAAACAACCTGGTACTGTAGCTGTAGTAACTGGGATGTTTAAGCTTCGGTTTTCCACTGATCATCAAACAGCATCCAGTCACATCTATTATATTTAAACTCTTCATTAGTGTTTACTTTAAAAAAATCTTTTAAAACGATATTCCAGGAACAATACATGCGCTTGCTTAAACTTAAATCTGCAAGTCCCTGGATAACGTTTCATGCTAAATATACAGACGGGTCATAAATTAAGAGGAAAAACCTTACACTCTTTCAGAAATACCCTGTACTCATCCATCAGGAACGAGGCGCCACTGAACAAAAATGATACGAATCATATGCTATGACTTTCACAGAGCCCGGATTTCAATTTAAGAAATAAATTATGGGGGATTTTGGTCCATGCCATTTGTCAGACTCTGTGGTCGTCCAATGCAGTCAAGTTAACTGACTGGAGAATCAATGCTATGATGCAATGGAGCTGTTCTGGCAGGACACGGTGCCCCAACACCTTAATAGGATACTGCTTTTTCCTTTAATTTGTCATCCCCTTCTGTATTTAATGATGCAACCCCTAAGTGATAAGTCATAATTTATAAATATAACTTTAGAGCTCAGCAACATTAATCCATGAATGTCATTTGAAGCATATAAACTGTACCATAGTTACAGCTGTTCTGGATCTTTCATTCTCCACCTTCCCTTGTTAACACTGAGCGGGCAGCCGGAGGATTAGACTGGTGGGGTCCGGGGGATGTAATAAACAAGAGCACATTTGAGCACATAAATGGGTCAAATTAGAGGGTGTGGATAGAGGAGAAGGGATGATAAATAGGACAGGAGATTTAGGACGGAACTACTGGCTCAATTAAGATATGAAAATTGTTTTAAGAAGATTAATGATCAGAAAGAACCATAGGCTGTAAAGAAAAACTACTGTTTTTTTTTTGTAATGTCTGCACTGCAACTGCATTTAGACATTCACCTCGCCTATTAAATGTAATGTACAGAAACAAAAATCATGTAACTTTAGATACATAATGCAGAAAATTTTGCAGAAAACATTTGGCTGATTTAACCTTTTAATCCATAATTAAAATCGCAGTATTTATTTATAGGCTTTATCATTTTTGTGTAGGGAGAAGGGGTGGGATTAGATATTTCTGGACTATAAACCGCACCTGTATATAAGCCGCATCCACTGTATTTGTAAAATTATAATATAAAAAGAACATACAAGCTGAACTGGGTTATAAACCACAGATATATATGTTGAAAAATCTGATATTTACTGCATGTACAGAAGAATTTTGAATTGTAAATGTAGTTACTGTACATGTTTGTACCTGAACAGATTTTTTTTCCTATACAGTAAAAGTGCCTTTTAACATGGCAGCAACTTTACTGATTAAAACGAAACAGAACTAAGAGAAAAATAACCAGTATGTTCCTTATTTATCTTCATTTCCACTGTCTTTTAAATCACAAATTTCTTTAATTATCTTCGCTGAAACCCATGAAGTCGTCTTCTTCTGTGTTACAGTTGAACATGATGAAGGAGTGAGGATTAAAAAAATAATTACCAGTTGCTAATTTGTCATCTATGTTCTATCTGCTAAAGAAAAAGTAGGTCTTCTTCTTTGCATTGATTTTTCTTCGTAGTTTTAATTCTAATTCCGGTTAGAGCGCCCCTAGTGGTGGAAAAAAAATCCACAAAATAACCGCACCTTTGAATAAACCTCATGGTTCAAAACATATGAAAAAAAGTAGTGGCTTATAGTCCAGAGAATACGGTACATTTCCACATATTCCTATTCCTTTTTTAACAAACATTTTATTGTCTGTTGTTATTCTTTTTTTTGTTGTTTTATTTGTTTGCACAATATAAGTTTTAAATAAATAAATAAAACCCCCTGTTGTATCTGTGGTGAGCCTTCAGTACAGTATGATTATTTTAAATATGTATAATAACTAAACCATTTGCTCAACAGGAAACATTTCCAAACATGCTGATAGAATAGACCTTGTTCTTTCTATAGACATCTGAGCATGCTCAGTACACCCCCTGCTGACTGTGGAATAGGGGCAAAACACAGAGCAGTGACTGAGATGACTCGCTATAAAAATAGACTGTTTTTTTTTTCTTTAGACAATTTTCCTTGTCATTTTTATTTATTTTTTTTATTGTTGCTTGCAGTTTTGTGGTGATTTTCCTCCAGTTTTGCCTGTGTAACTGCTTTTTGGAGTTCAACCAGGTGTCTTAAAAACAGCTGGAATAAGTAAAACCAAAAAAAAAATGACTGGATCTAAATTAAAATCCTTGTTGCTCAGTGTGTTCCAGTTCACAGTTCATGTTCAACACCCTTATATTAAAAAAAAAAGAAGAAAAAACTGTCAAACTTAAATTCCACTTTGTGTTTTTCTGTTATTCTACCGGTTTTGTCTCTAAAGCACACAGTAAAACAAAACCACTGGAAAAAAAAAGGAACACAAGCTTTTATGACACTGAAATAAACATAAAATTAAAGCAGCATGTTTGCCTGGAATAATGTCTCAGGGTTTAGGTTTAAGCACTCTACTGGCTTTATGGACATTCAATATATTGTATTTTAGGTTGTTAATTTACACAGATAATATACTGTATATTCTGTGAAAGAAAATGAAAAGTAGAAAAGAAACAAGTATTTTAATCCAATGATATAAACTGACTTTAATACCTTATTCCAATCCAAGTTTATTGCCCTGTTGTCAAGTTAAAGCCAAATTAATCGACAGTGTACAAAAAAATAAACTGTCTTTGTCTCCCCCTATTGGATCTCACAACAATAACACATTCATTCTGAAAAAGTCACAGCTTTTATATTAATATTCTTCTATGACAAATAAACATGACTAAGTCTAAATAGTAACATGTTCTTATGAGTCAAAAATTTAACTCCATTCCACTTCAGTGCTTAAAAATATTATAACTTCTTCAAACCCTGATAGGTTTTGTTGTGAAAATTAACACATTCTGTCTAGTGAGGATTTTAACAGAGTAAAAATGTCACGATGGGAAGATATGTGACACTGAGACACATTATATGTTGTCTGTGGTCACACAAATAGTTTAATAAAACATTATTTAAATACGGGACAAAAAAGTTTTATCATGTTACACATAAATACTTAATAATATTAATTAATTTTCTGTATTTGCTTAAGTCTTTATAGCATTGGGAGGGTGCTGCAGCTAGTCCTAAACACCATGGAATTGCACTTTTTCATTAAAAGAAAAAGACCATTCAATCTCAGAGTGACGCTGCATCTGGGTTCAAACCCATGAAGTAAAGGTGTTCAGGTATTTTGACGTATGTACAAAAATAAACTATGCTTATAATGTTATGGCTAAGGCTGTATCCCTGAGTGCCCCCATATCCTTAACCAGAAAAGAATGACGTCATGATGTGAAGCATCCTCCTTATCTGCACTTGATTTGAAGTCCATTAGACAAATAGTTCCAGGGATGAACAAGAGTGTTTAGTGATTTTAAAGTTTTGAGCACCCCCTTGTGGTCACTCTAGAAATGGTAAAACATCCAAAATCTATGATTCACTCATGTCTCATTCATCAACCTCTTCCACCAAGAAGCTGCTGTCCAACTGCAGCAAGTCCAAAGATTTCTGAAGAACTTCGAAAATGTTCTTTGTTTTTCTAGATGAACAAGGTTTATCAACTGTGAGCATGGATGTCCCACCCAGAGGCGTCACAGCCACTTAAAATGTGGGGGTGTTCTAGGTTGTGGCACATGAGCAAAATTTTCTGAATCTATCATTAGCAAATTAACAATTATCCATTAATGGTTACATTTTTATATTAAAAAAGTAATATATGGCCGAAAATAATAACAATTTATTCAATTCATTAGTCAAAATAATGAGATAAAAAGTAAAAAATTATGATAAAAAGTCAAAATTATGAGATAAAAAGTCAAAATTACGACATAAAAAATCAAATTATGAGATAAAAAAATCTAAATTCTAAAATAAAAAGTTAAAATTATGAGATTAAAAGTATAAATTAAATAATTAAATTATAAATAATAATGTAATAAAATAAAAAATAATAATATTTACAAAATTACAAATAATGTGGAAAGAAAACTACTATTGAAATTTGGTCCCAGCAATTTTAATTTTGCCTTTAAAAAAATGTTTAAATAAAATACATTTTAAAAAAAAGAAAACTCTTGCTTTTTGGCACCTTGTCCATGCACAAAACTAAAAGGAAAATGGTTGAATTTTTCTGAATATTTAAACTAAATCATCCATTCAGAACGTATCAGCGCTGACACTTAAAGAGTTAATAATCAGCTCCTCATCAGACTGATAATGATGCAATGGCCTCCAGGTGTAATGGAAGAGGGAAACATCTAAAACATGCAGGACATGCAGTTTGACACCCCTGGTTTAAACTGTTTACCCGCCCGGGCGGCACAACAGCATACCTAAATGAAGCGCACCTCAGTTCGCCGTTAATGTAAACAGCCCTTCATCGTGGTGTTAGCAAACAGTCATCAACCACTAACTAAGTTAACTAAACTATGTCTTATTTCTGTGATATATACCCAAACGTTTTTCAGTGATGTTTCCCCTGAGAAACAAGAGGTAGAGTGTCTGTAAAATCAGTGTCTGATTTTTTGTTTTTAATCCAAATTTATATCAGGTTTTATCTCAGAATTTTGACTTTTTATCTAATAATTTAGATTTTTTATCTCATAATTTAGATTTTTAATCTCATAATTTTGGCTTTTAACCTCAGAATTTGGACTTTTTTCTCTCATAATTTAGATTTTTTTATCTAATAATTTTGACTTTTTATTTCATAAATTTAGACTTTTTATCTCATAATTTATACTTTTGGTTACCATGAGGGCGTTGTGTGGACCTTAATAGACATGTATGTGGACGTACTGGTAAACTGTGTTGTTCGACCTCATGCCATTTTTCTACCCTCCAAAAACAGCTTGACACAAAGCAATCCAGACGTTTTTTTTCTTCAATAGAACCAATGCACAGTACATTCAATAACAATGGTGGATACAGCAATATTAATGAAATAATGATGGAATGACATCTTTAAGTTAATATCAAATATGGAACAAAGAAAAATACAGAAATATAAAATCACACGTGACCTGAAACATATTGGTTACCTCTGGTATGTGTCGTAGTCATGTTAGCTGTCATTTCTAATTTCATTTCCATTGGCTTCTTTAGAAAATAAAACATTGATTTTAAAAGATGGATTATTATTACGAATAAAATATAGATTGCATAGAAAAGAGAAGCAATATCTGTTTTTTTTTGCATGTGATAAGCAGCTCTTGGTAAAAAACAAACTGAAAATCTCCATTGATAATCAATGTAAAATATAAGTGGTAATAATTTGAATAAATCACACTTCTAATATAGTTTCAATATCTGAACAATACCAATATGCCTCTACCTGTTGCTCTCAGGTTGAATAAAGATCATGTGACTTCTTGACCTGTTCATGTTGATGGGATTATTATTTATTTTAATTATGGGATCACTCTTTGATATTCTTTTTCTGTTTTTCTTCAGTTTAGAACTTGTAGCGGTGGTAAAATTTTAGCACTGGACCAACGAACAATAATAATTTACTGCCATGGTGATCTGTTTCTGGACTAGACAAGGACTTTAGGTTTAGGAAATGGAGATGAACTGGACTGTAAAAGAAAAATGTGCAATCTTTCTTTTTTTGCACACTTTAATGTTGTGAGATGGTCAATGTAAATGTTCTCACTGGAGCCACTGATATTGTTACAAGGTTCACATCTGTTCCCAAAATTAGATTGAAATAAAATTTTCATAGTTGTAAAATAACTGCGTATTTCCTATCTTTATTTGGGGAAAATATTGTCTCAGGAAACAGTCTTCTTGAGTTTACTTGTATTTTTTAAACAAAAATCTAAGTTATTTGTAATTTGAACAAAAAAATATTCAAGGAAAAGTAAAAGGAATCATCACAACACTGCTCTTTCTTTCACTAAAAGTTATAATTGTTACAATATTGTTGGAGACTCGACAGAAAATGCAGGGTTCCTACAGGTTTCACTAAGTTATGACCTTTTTTAGACTACCTATTTCACACCCATACAGGCACAAATCTGACTCCTATAATTCAGTAAAATATTTTTATTTACTCCAACCCCAGCAAAGTTAGTGATAATGTGTTAATTTGTTAATTTCAATATAAATTATTAGGGTGTAACAGGTAGAAGTGAGTAAAATAATGTGACTTTCTTTGCAGCTTTACCAGACAAATTTAAATGTGTTTATGGCAGCATATATTAAAACCTATAATATCAGATTTAATATGTTTTAAAGCTTTTTTAATAAATTAAATGCAGATTTGTAAATTCAAGACTTTTCATACATTTTAAGACCCCACAGAACCCCTGAAAAGATTGAGAACCACTGTTCCAAAGGGTCACAATGAACTTCAGAATATTTCCACAAGATGGGGCCACAGTATAATATATAAAGTGATGATAAACATCAGAGACAACAGACTGTGGGAGTTCTTTTAAGATATTATTTTACTGCTTTCATTCCAAATAGCTAATTAACAAACCCACTGATACAAAATACTAGTTAATTATAGATATATTTCAAATAGAAAATGCAATTAAATACAATTTTAATGGATCAAATGTCAATGTGTTGGAATCTTCAATCAACAGAATGAATAGAAATAGAAAGAGTCCACATAGATAAGACTTAATATAGACTAAAAACATGATCATCGGGAGTCAGCTTGATTTACTGAGCCCAGATTGCTGACGAGACAAGGCGGTAATTAGTGTAAAGTGCAAAGCTGAGGCTCTCCACAGGCAAACCCTGGTGCTGGATTTCATGTTTAAATGAAGGCATCGAAGTGAAGAAGAAATGAAAAAGAGCCTGGACCTTCTGCCCTAACATAAAGAGCAACAACAAGGTGATGTTTATGTTTCAACACATGGCCTTTACAGATTTTTAACTGTGTGTGTGAAGCTCAAATCAGAAGCCAAGCAGAGTAGAGCGTCTCACAAAGCTAAAAACAGATGGCAGCACAAGGTCATCATTTTAACACATTTGAAAAGATTTCATATTCTGTGGGGAAAACAAAAGCTACTGCACTTCTTTGCAAATTATCTCTGTGACTGTCTGTGAAGTTTGCTATCAGTGAAAGTCTCTAGATATTTATAGCTGTCCTCCAATTCAATTCACTTATCAGATCCTAGAATGGGTTTGGGAGCAGGCTTTAAACTTATTAAATGTATTGCACTATATGACACAAAGTCACCAACAACATAACCACAAAAAAAAAAAAAAAAGCCCCAAATCTTCTTGATGAAAAGTTGAAATAATAGTTATGGCAGGAAGGAATATAAATGGTAAGTGCACTTGTAGAACTGAGGAATATATACGACCCATGGGACGACACCAAGATAAAACGAGAAGCATCGAAAACTTGACACTCGGGACATCTCAATACAGCCTCCAAGATCAAAGTTTTAAATGTCACCATAGATGGAAACATCTAAGAATAGAACTAAAGAATATTTCACCATATAAATAAAAAGAAGTGTAAGTGAAGCACCCCCCCCCCACACAGTCTCTCCTTAATGCAGTACTCATACTACGCCCCTCCAGGCTTTGGCCATATCTCAAATGTTAAATGCTACAGGCCTAAAATGGACATTTCAGCATTTCTATTGAAAATACCACATACGCTAGAATCCTTTCCATGCAAAGCAAATTGTCAGTTAAATTCAATTTAAATCTGTAGGAGTAGACACTCCATTAAAGCGTATCTTCACAGATTCTGGACTAATCACTGACTAATCACATTAGATACAGAGGGTGCTAACTGGGAAAGAGTTATTTTCATGTTGCCAATGAATCTTCATTTCAGAACCATTTAAATGTTTTATTTTCAGGAGCTAAACTACTCAAAGTATTCTCTGGGAAATTTAATATACACACAGCCCTCCCCATCTGTCTCTCTTTCTTTGCTCATACACACACTTACACATCACAGTGTGTGTGGACGCACACACTGCTCACTGCCGTCATTTATCATCATTTTATTTACATTTTCCACATCTGTGTCTCATCAGGGTTACTTTCAGTCAGTCTGTCTACTTATCATTTAGATGGTTACTATATATTTACCACACCCACAATATATTGTTCCACTACTGTGAGGTCAACTATATTATTGTGATGCATTAAAACACTTTTGTTCTTCTACCTGGACAAACTTCACCATGCATTACAAATTGTTGAATTACACTCTTATGTGTTTATGACTTGAGCAAAGAAGATTAAATGTATAATGAGACTGGATGTATTATTATTAATGTAGTATTACTTTTCTAAAACACAGCACTGGTGCTTAATACTTTGTGTGTAATATATACCTCCGACCTCTAGATGACAGTGTTGTAATCTGTCTTGAGTAGGATTAGGAGGGTCCGACCTTGGGACCATACAGCATTTTTATCTCCTATCCCACTGTGTTTACATTTTACGCACACAAACTCTTTGAATGACTTTTGCACTCAAAAAATCAATTAAAAAAATCCAATCTTTGTCTGACTCCGAACCCTATGTTTCTGTATTCCATGGAATTATTAGGTGTCTGTGGTGGGCAGTCTGTTTTAGGCCTTTGCCGCGTACCACGTCAGGCGCAAGACCTATTGATACTGTTTGCAGTTTGATCTGATTCAACCCTTTGAGCTTTAATTTGACGCCTTGAACATGCACGAAAACTCACCAAATTTTACACACTCCTCAGAAGTGTGAAACATTTTAAGTATTTATAGGTTTCGTAAAAGTCGGAAAGAAATGTATCTACAGCGCCCCCTAGAATAGGTGAAATAGTTTGTATTAGGCCAGATCACACCCTAGTAAAGTTAGAGCTATGAAAATTGGCACACATGTTCGTCATATGATGATGAACAAAAAAACCTAATGATGACCATGCCCATAAAGCAACAGGAAGTCCGCCATCTTGGATTGAAATTTGAAAAATTTTGAGTCATCTTTTTCGCTGTCATTGGAATTTATCTATCTCCTCCTTGGCCGTACGAACACGGATTTGGATGAAATTTGACTCAGACGTCTATCTCTCGGTCCTACACCGGTTTATTAATAGGAATTGCGATTTTGCTCTATAGCGCCCCCTACAAAATTGTCTTTACCAAAATGCCTGTAGATCGGGCATACAAGCACCTATTTAGCTGAAATTTTACGTCGCATGGGGAGGCGGTCGCCAGGGGAGGTGGTCTATCTATCTATCTATCTATCTATCTATCTATCTATCTATCTATCTATCTATCTATCTATCTATCTATCTATCTATCTATCTATCTATCTATCTATCTATCTATCTATCAATCAACCAATCAATCAATCAATCAATCAATCCAACATTTAGAGACAATATCTTATGTTTATATTTTGAAGCAAACTATCACATAAGAATGATAAACATGGCGATACTTTACTTAGTATGAAAGCTACATATCATTAAAGCAGCATGATGGAACTTTTCAACCTTCAAACTATATCAACTGTATTATAGGCAACAGGTGTTTGTTAAAAACTCTAGCAGCAAAACTATTGGTTGAATTCATACCAAATTTGGTTTTCATAGATTGCCAGTGCATTACATTTTGGGAAAAGTTTAACTCCCAATCCCCCATTTCCTTAAAATGGGCAAAAAGACAAGTGTCTATAAATGCATCCATTTTGTTTTAATTTGCTTCAAACTTGGTACATATAAACAGACAATTGGGTAACATGTTATAATACCTACCACGATTTACTGTATATTAACTATTTGTTACTTATTTGTAAATGGTTTGTTAATCTATTGTTCATACACAATTCATCATAAACTAACCATTTGTTAACAAACCATTAACAAATAGCTGTAAAATTAGATTTTTTTAAACATACAAATGCAGTGTTTGTTTACCTGTTTGTCAGTTAAACAAAGAAACAGTTCTAAACACTGCATGTGTCTGTTAAAATAATAAAATTTTACATTTATCTTTGGAAGACAGTATGAACCTTTACAAGACATTAACAAATAGTTAACAAATGGTTAATACATAATGAACAAACCATTTATAAATAGGTAACAAATAGTTAATACATAGTGAATTGTATTATAAAGTGTTACCAGCAATGGATATGTTGACATCAGCACACGTACTGACGTGATGACATCAGCAGGATCGATGGCAAAATAAGCTACAATATGTATAAGGGTTAGTTGTGCCTGACACCACTTGTATCAAGGTCATTTCAATGGTACAACAGCTCATGATAGGTTCAATTACACTTCCGTCATCACTCCAGACTCAGAGCTTTTATATCACACGCACTGGCACAATGACACTTCTGGTTGTAACCACTCCACAAAAACAGTATAAAATCTTTCTGCTTTACAGCAAACATCACATCGTCTTCCATCTTTTTGAAGACAAGGCAAATAAATAAAGCTACAAATAGGCAAATAGTCATAACAGAAGCAGTAAGAAAAGCAAAGAAGGTAATGGTGTTTTCTGAAAGGGACATGGAACTGAAAAAGTGAGTGATCAAATAAGAGGCTGGAAGTGCTTGAATACTGGCCCAGGTTTCACTCACTGGTGTGAGCTGAAAGAAGAGGAGGGAAACCTGGAACCAGTGTGAGAATTATCATTACAGCTTTGAGGGGGTCAGCAGTTTGGGACTGATGGAGATGAGGTCAAATGTCAGATTTGTGCCATGCCTAAATCTCTAAAGTGGCTGTGCATGGTGTCTAATAGTCTAGGGAATTTAGGCTATACTAAAGACCTGTACATGTGACTAAAAAGAAAAGTCATTCCTAATACATGTATATGAATGAACAAACCAACAAAGTTGACTCTGTGTTCATGACACAACACTTGCATAGCCAGCACACAGTCCTTCAACCAAACTGTGAATGTAGCATAAGCACATAGTGTACAGACTTAAAATCTTCTTGTATTTCGTGGAGACCTTGCACGCCATGGACTAATTGTGTGTAAAATTATACATATGCCAGCACCTACACACCAATCAACACATCCGTGTGTGCATCCATGTATGTCACACAGCTGAACTATGCTGTCCACCAACCATAAAGTTCAACTAAACACAATTAGGTGACGCTTGATAATAAATGTCATATTAGGCTGTGGGTTAATGCAGTATTGGTCTGCACTTTATCAACGCAATTGCATTTAAAAAAGGCCCTGGCTTTTACAACCAAAAGCACCACAACTTGGAGAGGCAAGCCTCTGACACATGAAGAAAAACATTTTGATTGCTCCAATAAAGATGTATTTGAACTCCCATTATTTCATCAACATAAATACAAGGACGTTTCACTACACATCCCGAACCATGAATAATATCTGAGCCAGTCTACATAAATGTAAAATCAATTCTTACCGTAGCTACTGTAGTGTTAGCCTGAGTTGAAGTTGCATTGAAAGCATAAATCCAGATTGAATTTTCACCAATTGGGTGAAAAGTCCCCCCCTCCTGCTGTTTGTATAAAATGCTGTAGCCTAAGTTTACTTTACCTGGGCTGTAACCTGCAAGTAAGTTGATTCAAATGACTGAAACTCTGATTCAAAGGCTAGAAATCTTACTTACTGCTTTTCTCACAGCACAGCTGACCGGTCTGACGAATTTCTGCCCAAGTCCCGAAAAATACGTATTTGTGTTATATGCATGTGCAGTGAGGTGTGGTAGGATATCTGTACAGGTAAAAAGGATTTCCAGAACAGTCACTGGTTGATATTTATAACTACATGTCTAAGCTGTTGAGCGGCTGTGGCTCAGTTGGTAGAGCAGGTCGTCCAATGACTGAAAAGTTGGCGGTTCACGTCCTGGCTCTGGTTGTCCACTTGTCGAAGTGTCCTTGGGCAAGACACTGAACCCTGACTTAGTCTCTCAGTAGGACTGACAGAACCTTAGAAACCTACTGGTGAATGTGAGGCTAATGTAAAAGCGCTTTAAGCACCATGAAGGTGGAAAAGCGCTATATAAGTGCAGTCCATTATAAGCTAACTGTACTGTAGCTAGTGTTGCACACTGTTGTATCTGGAGAGCACAGGTGTCAAACATGTGGCCAGTGGACCAAAACTGGCCTCTCCAAAGGCTCCAAAGTAACCCATTAAATTATCGTACAAAGTGCAACAATCACGCTGAAGATATTAACAGTCAAGGGTGTAGACTTTTGGATTTCAAGTGCCACAAACAGACCAAATAAAATAATAGCATAATAATAGTTTAATGAACAATAAAATGAACCTGTCAATGAAGTTCATTCTACCTCAAAATATTATTAAATATTGTGTGCATTAGTAGATCTGATATCGAAGGTGTGCCAGTAATAATATGAGCCACATATCATAGAAATTATTCTTGTTTTACTTGAAATTCCAATATTCAAAATTTCAAAACCCAATAATAACCACATGTTGGTGTAGCATTGTGTGTAATACACAAATACAGGGTGTCCTATAAGTCTTTATACATAGGAAAAATAAACATCTCTTAACATAAGCCATTTTTAATTCAATAATATACTCTATATGACTGCCTTTTCAATTTGTTGCTCTTTATTCAAATGTAAATATAAATAAATACCTGTTAGAACCATATATGTATGGAATGTATTATGTCTCCTATACAGAGACTTATGGGACAACCTGTACAAATAAGTTGATTCATAATATAAAAAAACTGTACTTATATTTTTTTAAGAAATTAATACTTTTCTTGTTATTCTTTTTTTTGTGTGAAAGGATAGTTTTTTAATGTAATATTTTCAAATTTTAAAAGTTTAGTGCACTAAAACTTAAAGAAAAACTTGGAATTGTCAATAATTATTGTCCTATTATTTCAATGGTTTGGCCCGCTTCAGATCAAATTGGGCTGAATGTTGTCCCTGAATTTACATGGCGGCACCCCTGCTGTAGAGGAAAAGAAAAGCTTTAAAAGAACAAAAACTGAGTTGTCAATAAAAAATAGTACATAGATTCATTCAGGTTTATGAATGTAGCCAGTCAATACAGTTATTAGCTTAAAACACATCTTTAATTATTAATAAAGGTGTTAACTAATTATGCTGAAATGTCTTTCAGTTAACTAACACTAGTGATGACATAGAAATGAACAAAACCTTTATTTTGTCCATGAAAACACAACCACGAAGTCTCCTTGAACCTTCCCACCTTGATGATGAAGCTGAGTCATACATTGAGAATACATCCTTGTAACTGTTCTCAATCCTAACTAAACCTGTGGCTTCAGCCATCTTTTCATTCTGAGGTTAAGGTACAGCTCATGGTGTACAGTTTCCATGTCCTCTTTCTGAATGTGCAGACAATTAACCTGTTTACACACAGGCTAATAGTCCAATCATTACAGTGGAGAACACAATTTTTGTAAAGTTAGGTCTGACAGCTATTTTTAACAAATTTTTGGATGTAGAATCCAAAATTTATCTTACTTTTTCTCTATCACGGACCCCGGAGCACCAAGATAGGCGTGGCGGTGCACTTGTGGGAGGTGACCACAGATTCACTTCAGCGTAGTGACAGTTTCGCTGACTTTAGACGGAGCCACAGTGCACCCAGAGCTCACCAGCTGAAAGGCGTAGTGCAAGTTTGGTACACCAGTGCACCAAGATGGGTGTGGCCCCCGCACTCGTGGAAGGTGACCACAGATTCACTTCGGCGTAGTGACAGTTTGGCTGACTTTAGACAGTGTGCCACGTCTAAGCGCGGCGGAGCTGGTGTAGTGGTAGTTTCAGACTGGCGCAAGTTACCACAAGCACACAAATAGTTTTCCATGGTGTCAGAAACGTTTCAATGCAATACTGGTTCTATTTTCAGGTTTAATTTCATTAGGTATAGATTTAGGGTTATTTTTTTCAATGATCTTATTTGAAACAATAGAAATAACAGTAGCTACAATATCATTCTCAGCATTTAATGACTTAATTCCACTCAGTTGTACCTCATATTTGTTAAATTATATTCACTTATATCCACAATAGTTCCTCTTAATAAAAAATATTAGTTGGAAGTAGCTACTTAAAAAAAAGAACATGTTAGAGCAACTGAATACATTTGAGTAGGTATTAATATTTCAGAAACTTTGAGTATTCACAACTTAATATATTTAATTATTATGAACGTTCGGGTTTACAGTGTGGAGTGGGCAAGTCATCTGCCGCCACCCTTGGGGTGCTGGTGGGAGCAGGACGAAATGTCATATATTATATTATATTATATCCATAGGTGTGGGCAGGAGTAGGACAGAAACTTGCGGGAGTGACACCCAGTCAGCTGGTGTCGCAGTGTGCATCTGTAGATTTAAGAGAGAGGAGAGGCGCTAATGGTGTAGATCTGAATCAGCTGTGTTATATCCAACCCCTCCCTTTTTCCTTCCTCTTACCACTTACGCCAGTGAGAGGAAAGTAGATTAAATGGAGGAGGAATGCGCCAGTAGGAGGTGGGTTTACACCAGTCTGCGCTGCGTGCCAAACTTGCAAAAGTCATTTGGACACACCCCGTTGGGGCAGCACAGACCATCTGTGCCACACTTGTGCCACACTTATGCCCCACTTGTGCCCGGTCTACGAAACTAGAGCCCTTTGTGGTGTTGTCCTCTTTTTACTACGTCTGCTTCAAATCTGCTGCTTTTGTTTCATTCTTGTTCTTCTTCTATGAGTGCCAACCAGAAGAATGCCAACATGAAATGGCGTGTAGCACCACCTGATGTCTGTCTCACTCAAAAAATGTTATTTCTTTTGCGCAAATGAACTCGGACTTCTGGGAAACTCCAGTTAAGTCTTCAATTTGATTACTGCCAATCGCTTGACTTAAATGGAAATGGTCTTAGATTGTAAACATAGTGAAAGTGATTTCCTGAGCTCCGTCTGACATCAACTATCTGCTTCTGACAGGAAGTGTCTTTAGTAGGTAAATGTTGTTTAGTCACTTATGGAGAAACACACTATCCTCTATGTTGGACAAATGGCTGGATTCTTTTATTTGTATTATATTAGTTTTGAACAAGTGAAGTGCATTCAGAACCATGTTCTCCACTCTCCTGCATTGAGCTGTCTGTTCTCACAAGCTTGTTCTGGTAAATGTTTCCTGTGTAACACATCCAGAGGTCTTTGACTATTACTCAGCCTTCAGTGTCTTTCTACATGTGTTCACAGAAATGTTTCTATCAGCCATGGAATGTTAAATGAAAAAATCAATCAAAGTTACTGATGCTAGTACTGAGTCCATCTAACCTCTCTTTGGAATCTATTGAAACTTCCCTAGTTTCTGTTCATACTGTCACTGTTATACTCTTATGCTGCTCTAATAAGAAGCTTATAATCCACTGGCTTAATCGGTTTACATTTTTGTCGGTACGAATCGAATATATCATATTAAAAGAGTGATATTTAGCTTTTTTATTTGGAATTATACATTTAAAATAAACTGTAAATGCTATGCTTGCGTCTGAAAATCTTCATTGATTCATCTCCACAGGTCCATCTTCAACCCTATTTCTGAGTAATGACACCAGAAAGGTCCTTTAAATGTAAATGAGCTCCTTCAGGCCCCATCTCTTCTCCAGGTTGTTGGCTGTGTTCCTCTGTCTTGTTCAACCAACAACAAAATATTTTAGGTAATTGGCTTAAAGTTTAGACATATTTTCAGTTTTTACAACAGCTGCTGCTACAAACATTGTCAGAAATGTTTGTCATAAGTCTTAACCTTGTCATGTAACTAGTTGTAAACTACACAAATTAATCAGGAATTAAAACAAATAGTAGAAATCCACTTGATTTTTTGCCAAAATTACTATACAAATAGCTCTGCAGCACCTCAAAGATTCAAATTATTAGAGTCCAAATACACAAGCAAATGTATCAAAGACTAATAAAGGTGGGTTTAGCCAAATATGACCCCTTTAACACAGCAGATGATACAATGACATAAGGTATAGAATGTGTGTCTGCCTGTAAATCGGATGGTAAAATAGCAGAGGGGAAAAAAAAATCTAAATATAGTATTCACTTAAGCTGATATTAATGTTTTCAGGCAGGCTTTCTCAGTTGGTAAAGCCAGTAAAGTAACACAGACTAACCCTGTCAAACCCTCTTAAGGGGTCTTGTGATTCACTGTCATGCAGATATTCCTGAACTGCTCAACTCTCATCCATACGTGCACATTTAGACACTTCTCCCCACACTCTCACCCTGTTGTTTTTGCTTTGTAGGACTTTTGAGAACCTTGCACATGGTGGTGTTAGACAGTTACAGTTTAATAGTAGTTAGCTAATGAATATTTTTTTTATTTATTCATATTTTATTTCATCCTATTTTATTTTACATACTTAATTACTTTTCATGCATTGCTTTTTGTTTGTTGTGTAAAGTGTCTTTGAGTGTCCAAAAAAGCGCTATATAAGTTTGAGGTATTATTAATATCAAAGGAAGAAGGAGCACAGTACTCTGAAATACTACACCTCCCAAGTGACTGCACAGGAAAAGTTGAGGACATTAATATACTATAAATTTATAATAATGCACTAAAATGTTTTTTACTGGGAACTAACATTATGTCATTGCAATTATCCTCCACAAATATCAGGTTTTTATGTTCTTTAAATGAGATATGTGTTGTCAGTCTTGTAACAGTGTTGCTGAGTTAGCAAATGAGGTCAATTTTATCCTGATTTGTGTGTCTGACAAATGCCATTTTATCAAACTGTTAAGAAGATATATGACATCTGCTCCAATTTTTACTGGGATGATGAATAAAGCATTAGGATCAGCTGTTATCTGTGGTTGCATTCAGTTCTCCCATTCAAAGGAATGGGTAAGTGAGATCAGACTCGCTATTCTTCTAAGAGAGTGGGGGTGGGGGAATCCACATGACTGAGGGGCAAGGAAGCCCATGCTTACATTTCTTAAAGCTTAAGCCTGCTAACACCCACTGGTGGTAGCTCAAAAAGGTTATGTCTCCTATAGAATTACACTATACAGCTACAGCTTGGAGGATTTCCCATTTCATTTTAAATATTATCATGAGAAAAATAATAGAATTTGTCAATAATTATCACAATAAATGCCAACTCAGTGTTTTACAGTTGCTCTCATTTAATTTAATTTAATGTATTTATTATTTATTCATGTTCATTAGCTTTGGTTTAAGCCATCGCTATTTTTCCTGGAGTTTGTACCCAACACAATCGTCTTTCCATTGAATTACACCGATTACAAAAACACCTACACACAAAACAAAACAAACCATCACAAACAACAACAAAAAAAAATCTTGTTGTTTACAAGTTAAAGGAACCAGACAATTACTTGTGCCTTAAATTATTATTTAAGGTCAGAAATATGGAAAAAAAATATATATAACATTGAGTAAAGTTAAGTAAAGCCATTTTATAAGCATTTTACATCACGATGTAATTACAAAATAATAGAATACAACAGAACTTCTCTATTAATATTGTCCATGTTTGTTTCCAGGTTTTCCAGTCTCATTCATTGTATTTGTACCTTCTAATAAGTAAATTGTTTAGAATTTTCATTATTTAATACAATATATCTGTCACATGCTGAGAAAAAAAGTAGAGAGAATCCAAGTGGGCCAAGTGGAAGGTGTCCCCACCACAGCCCTGGTGTATTTGGGTCAGGTTCATCTGGCCCGGGGTCATCAGATGAGCTGGACTGTGGCAGTGGAACCACAGCTGTGATCCTCAGAAATAAAAATAAGGTGAATAAAACAAAAGGACATCCTGGAACTATTCAGTCACTCTCCATTTTTAAAATGTATTACAGAAGTATTGGAACAAGACTTGTTATCAGCCAATCACTCAAAGTCAGATCTACCTTGGTGGAGGTCTGTTCTCTTCTCCCACATACAGTATATCATCTCTTTGTCATTTATTGGTAGTAAAACTGCTGAAATTATACTGTCTGTGGGATCTGTGAAGACCAAATATGTGTGTTTTGACACCTGAGTCCATACACTGGATCCCAAAGTCCATTTAATTTAATCAATGTGAAAACAATGCTCTGTGCTCGAGGCCGGCTGAGAAAGTATCTGTGGGTAAAGACTCCAGTACAGTATGTTACTACGTGAAAGCAACACATACCTAAGACAGGAAATGACCTCATCACCAGTGCAACAACAGAAGTGAGTTAATCACCATGAGACCATAGATGGTGTTTCTGTTGTCTTCTGAAAAGGCCTTGGGCTCATAAGGTATGGGTTCACTTTACCAACTGAATGAGTCAGTGATATATCAGGGACGACGAGAGACGCTTTTCTTCTCTTTGCGTCACACCGGCTAACAGATAGAAAAGCATTGGCTGTTAACAGAACAGACACTTGGTGAATAACATAAGTGTTTCTCTTGTTAGACGTGGTTTCCTGTCTCAGGGACCAAATATTTGGTAGTTCAAATCCTGGCTCTGACTATCCACATGTCAAAGTGTCCTTGGGCAAAATACTAAACCCAAAGTTGCTCCCAGTAGGATGTGGTCTTGCATGGTCTATAAGTGTGTGTGTGTGTGTGTGTGTGTGTGTATGAATGTTGAGAACTGTAAAGCACTCGGGAACCATCAAGGGACATAAAATGTGTAACACAAGCTTAGTCCATTTAGTATTTTTTTACTTCCATGTTTATTGGCTCATGACAGAATTCTTTCCACATCACCACTTACAGTTTGAGGCTGTAACACTCACTCAAACTCAGGCGGTGGCATATGCTTGTAAATGCAACATCTGTGGGGAAGGTGTGAGCATATCCAGGTACAGCACAAATCCAGATAACCACTGTGAAAATGCCCTAAACCAAGAGTCATACAGGGTCAGTAGGGTAGTATCTAGTAGTAGTAGTAGCTCACCTACGATGAGTGAGAAGAGTGAAATAAGTCTGAACCCATTTATGCAGCACTGCCCCTTTTTGTCCAAATATAGTCTCTTCACTTTATGAAGCGCCAAAGTAAATGGACTGCACTTATGTAACGCTTTTCCACCTTCATGGTGCTCAAAAGCGCTTTAAATTAGCCTCACATTCACCCAATCACAAACACTCATACACCAGTAGGTGGCTGCTGCCATGCAAGGTTCTGCCAGACCTACTGGGAGAAATTTAGGGTTCAGTGTCTTGCCCAAGGACACTTCAACATGCAGACAGCCAGAGCCAGGATGTGAACTACTAACCCTTCAGTCATTGGATGACCTGCTCTACCAATTGAGCCACAGCCGCCCATATGACTTGGCAACATCCACTCAGTCCGATCAAAGCTCAGGACTTAGTGGTCACACTGGAACAGGTCCACAGACACTTTGTATAGCACAGGTGGCATCTTGTTGTATGCTGCCATTTTTGTAGAGGTTTTGGCCATTGACCAGTATAACTGCCATGTAGGAGCCAATAACTGAACATTTCTACTGTGCACTTCTTAGATACTCATATCTGTACATGTGGCATGATGACAGGAAGTCGTTTTCTACTGGACTGTTTTGTTTTCAACCATCTTTGCAAAGATCAACAAATAATTCCAAACTTAACCCTTTGATACATACTAGTCACTACAGTATACAGTTCTTCTACAGTTGTTCTCTTGTATATTCATGTGTTTTGTTGTTTTAGTTCCATATCAGTCAGTTCATATCATTACTGTAACTGGTCTGTTCTTAATACCTGATCTTCACTAATATGTTTACCTGTAAATCTATTGATTGTTGTCATTAGACTATAATTAACAGTCTCTTCTTAAACAAAAACTGCATTCAAAATATTTTATTTCATATTTAGTGTTCTGATTTTGAATTTTAAATACACAATTCTTTGGTTCAAAGCTTAATTAAGTACACATCCAACTTCGTTGGTATTTTTGTAACTCCATATAAAATAGATTCATTAAAAAGATTTCAATCACATTGCTTTGTGTGACAGATTTACAGAAAAGAGGGACCCAAATGCAAGACTCTGACTCGGTACTTCAGTATAAACACTTTTATTTAATAAAAATCTGAATGACAGTGGATCTACCGAAGTACGCTTGATCCGTAGGTGACGGTATATCGGACCGGCAGCTGAGGGACAAGGCAAAAAAAACAGGTTCAAAGGCATGCAGGGGTCAGAACCATTAATGAAAGCCGAAATCCAAAACACATTACCAATAAACAGGCGAGGTGCAGAAGTGCAGTCCAACAAAGGGATCTGACAAGGATGAAGCAGTCTCAGGGTTTAGTTCGGACTCCAGGTCTGATATCCAAAAAGCCACAACCAATACCAAAGTTGACAAGAAACAGACAAATATCAGAAATCCAGAAAATAGTCACACACAGAAAAGCCAAGAAGACGGGAAAAGAACGCTCATTTGGGTGCAAACAAAGGCAGACAAACTAGCGCCGGACAAACACAAACACACACACACACACACACACCACACTTATATAGGGAAAGGAACAGGTGGATTCAATCACACAGATTACAGGGTGGGGAGAAAACACCGGTGACAGAAAACAAATCTAGACAATGTGCACGCAGACGCACATAACAAAATAAAAGCCCAGGACACCAACAAAGACAAAAAAATAAACAAAATAACACAGGAAGACTGACAAATACTCACATAAAAAGATGTCAAAGTCTAGAATTATAACACTTTGTTCATACTTAAAGAGGAATTAAAAACACTTAACAAAGGTTCTCATAATTCATGCATCAAAGGGCTAACATAAATACAGGTCAAATTCCACTTCATTAGTGACTTCCTATCGATTGGTTATTACCCCAAACCTCTTTTCTCTTTTCAATCACTGCTGTAGCATTCGACATTCCAACATTCCAATCACATCACCTCTACTCCCAACCGTCTGGGGATCCCTGTAGACTCACATACATGTCGCTTTCACAGATTCACACTTTCACCCTATCAGCAGGGGACTTGTCTCCACAGTGGGTTTTAGTGTTGATGCATGCACATTTCTCATAAATGAATGCATAGATGATGACAGGTCCTGGATACAGAAGAATCCTCATCATGCGATGCCTGGGAACAGAGGACAGCAAAAGCTGTTGAGGGTAACTTCATTCAAAAACACTCTTATTTTACACTATGCTGTGGTCAGCTGACTGCACTTAGCCTGTCAAGTCTAATTTTTGTGCTACAAATAGGGCCTCAGATACACCGCGTTACAATTTGGGAGCTCATCCAGGAAACTTGTAATGTGACAAGTACTGTGAATCTACCCCATTAAAGATTCATGCTTGACTTCTGTTTGGTTTGGGAATTTTTACAGGCTTTAAGATGCTTTGCTGAATAACATCTGAGATAAATATACCATGATTAGCAGGTAAAATGTCTTTACAGAACTAAGTTTTGCAGTCATGTGGTGAAAAGTCTCTTTAGCCAACCAACTATGCATATTGTTTTAGTAAGGTATAATGTATTGCCCATGCGTTACTATCAGAAAAATATTTCCCAACGGGGCCAAACAGCTATTATGTATTGTACAGGTATTGTTTCGCCCCGAAGGGAAATATATGTCAATAGTCACATGTGGGCAATACATTATTCCGCTTATTCTACAGGTTATTACAGCTTATTACTGCTACTACTCTAACAAATTGGATAAAATAGCTGTTACAACATAGCGAATATTTACTTTCAAAGTGGCCCAACTATCTGCAGAGTGATATGGTACCATGAATCTGAAGTGACAAATCTTGTTGCCATTGGCAGTGGGCGTTAATGGTGCAGCGGGTGGTTATCAAAAAAAATCTGCCTGGGAATGTCCATTCAAAGTGAATGGGAGCTGTCAGAACATACCAGAGGGCTGTAGAATAACAGTATTTAAGTAATACATATATAGAAATCTCAGATATAATAATATTTTTTAATCTTTTACATACACTTTCAAATATAGCTTTCTTTGGGAAACAATTGAAACCACAGTTATAGTATGCAATCGATCAACATTATTGAACTGTGTTAGAGGTATAGTAAAGAACAGAACAGACGACTTGCATTAGTTTGCATGAGTCTCTTAGGATGTACTGCCAAACTATTCCATCTAATTTGATGTTGAGTGAAACTAAAAGAAACCACAACTATATCAGTAAATCTTGTTGATCCAGATATAAGTCTGGTGATAATTGAAGGGTACTTTAACACCCCACAGCACCAGATAATGTGTCAAAATCAGGTCAGTTGTGGGTCATCTTGATGTATTTTGTACTTCTACAAACATTACAGCTCAACAGGTTTAGTGAGACCATTAATCGTATCGTAAAAGTGTAAGACCCCTTTCAGCACCACTTCACCTTCTTGTTTCACCACCTTATCGCTCTCTTGCTTTGAGAGCACTGAACTTCTTAAGGGTGTCGTCAGTTTCTCCTTCATTCCTTGCTCAAGGGAGGGTGTGGGAGACTTGAGTGCCAGGAGAGCTTTGAATAACAGGGAGAGAGAGGGGGGAAGAAATAAAAGGAATAAGAACCCCAAGCCTGCAGTCTTCCAGCAGCAAAGCGAAGACAGGAATAACCATGCCTGAGCCAGTCCCTGCAGGTATGCACATCATTTATTTTTTAGAAAATAATTGGCAATAATTAGTCTAGAGTCTGATAATACGACAATGTTCAAAAGTACAATATTTCTACTTGAAATGACAGTTACTGAGGATGTCGAAGATTACTTTTTGTTAAACCTAGTTTTTCCAAATTTGTGTCTAACATGACGTGTAATTATTTTATGATGCAAAACAAGGAAACTTAGGATGATGCCTGATAGGAAAAATGGAAAAGATGACAAAATTCTGTAGAGATGGAGGTGGAACAGTTCATAGGAGTTGAACTGAACTCATAAGGATATTAAAAAGTTATTTTACAGTTCAACTGACAGATGTGAAAAATATTATTTAATTTATTAATAACTAACTTATTTTACTGTAAAAGAACAGAAAACCGGAGGAAAACATGGTATTGTATTGATACCCATTGACACATAAAATAACTAATCACTAAATATATTTATATGGTATAATTTACACAAACACATCACATAGGAAACTTTCAGTCGATAGTAGTTCACCAAATTAGAAGAAACATACTATTAGAAGTATGAAAAATATAAATTGATGCTACACATGATCAAAATGATTTACAACTATTTATCGATGCTAAACAGCCCATAAAAACAGATATTTACTCTTTTGTCTCCATGTTGTTATCTGTCTGTAAAGAATATTTCAAGGCAATAAATAATCACATAGACAGCTGCCATGACTTCATCAGGGTCAGTAGTGTGACGGAAACTTTATCAGTGAATTCAGCCGCCAGCTATATGCATACGATGTGTAAGATGCATGAAAGACGGTTTATGTTTCAGACTTGTTACTGTGACTGACTGGTTCGTGTGGTTTACATATGGTTTAAAATAAGCTGTAGCCATCCAAATGCATTGGGCTAACTATAGTACATTCACAGCAATGTGAATTCACCAATAATTAAAACAAAAATAAATACATCTATTATTAGTAGTTATTTTAATTCAAAGAAAAGAAAAAAGACTCCCAAAGGTTTCACTGGAGGATTTTTGTGTCATTATCATAAACAAATAATAGAATTCATACTTACAAGAGCCTGAACAATATGTAAATCTGTATTGTGACACCTGTAATGCTTAGTTAGTGGTGTGAAAATGCATAAGATACTGTCAATGATGGCTTGTCACTGTTATCCTTTACCTCCCTAGAGACATATTTCCATGCACTTTAACGCCACAGATCTCTAAATCATTGACCTGACAGAAACTTTAGATCACAAACTGCCACAGGGATGAGTATATTAGAGGAGTTGACTTTTAAATGGCCAAGATTACTGAGCCTCCAAATGGCCTACAGTGATAACACCTGTGATGTGCTTTGTTAGCATTATTAGCACTTTGTTTTTGGACTCTTTTATATATATATATATATATATATATATATATATATATATATAATCTCAGCCATTCATATTTTTAACCCACACACATAAACAGGCATTACTTTCATTCACCTTATACAGTGCGAACACAGATTTAGCCTTGTATGCTTTTCACAGCTCAACCACAGAGATGTCAAAATCATCACTAAAGCATTGAGTAAATGTATGAACCGATATGATGCTGCATAGAATATCTTGCTATAATATTTCATTTTAAAAAAAGAACATAAATTCTGCCTATTCCAAAATTGTGTTTTACCCTGAAACACTATTTATTTCCTTAAAATATTAATTATATCCCTATTTAGACACAAGTTGTTTTCTGGGGTACATCATGAGAACCCATCCTTAGTAACAGCTATAAATACTCTGCAGTAACCCCTGTCCTTTCCCTACTTTGATTCCCCTTCCTCATAAGCTCATACAGTTAGACACACCCCTATGTATCAAGTTTTGCTGTACCCCTTTTTGCCGTAAATCATTATGTAATCCTCACTTTCATCCAAATACTCTTGCGGTTTGTCAGTGGTTTGAAACCATATCTTGATTCATGGTTGTAATTTCTTTCATCATTTCAACCTGATGAAAGGCTGTTGGGACGATGTCAAATACCTCAAATCAATAGAACCTGTTTCCAGTCACAAAGGGAACAGAGTTAAGATTTTTAGAAATAAAAATACAATCCCTATAGATTTCATTGAATATACCCATAGCAGTGATGTATGCTGTGGGTATAAATAATGATATATAATGATGTAATGTATGTTGCTTGATTTTTTTATTTTATTTTTAATTTTTTTTCTACATGTTCGAAATAAAGATGATAAAATATTTAAAAAAAAAAAAAAATTTAAAATGACAATTTCAGACATGGTTTTAAATCATCCATGTGGCATATGTAAGCAGCCAATTGGAGCTGCTTAAAATCTATTTTCCTGCATGATGAAACCTGCAGTGTGTAAAACTTTACTTGATAGGACTGGTTAACCTACATATCTATAAATGTTTGCGTTAAGACGATCTATGCTGCACTAAAATGCTATTGAATTGCCAATATAAACTTGAACTTGAATACTGTCTGGAGAGATTCTTTGCAGTTTCATAAGGTCAGGTCATCCAATACCTGTCTTTATGTCTGGGTCGTTACACTTGTAGTAAATCTACTTGTCATATATGATGAATGATGTCAACATGTGCATGGAGAGGTAAATAAACAGTGAGGTGAAGACCTGCAGTGCTCTAAACGATCATGATAGAAATAGTACGAGCATCAGTACTATGTAATTCATGCGTCATGTGTACGGTAACCAAGGACAATATCATACGGTAAACAGGATAAAAATAATCATGCAATAAAAACAATCACAATAATCTCTCCAAGTGAAACAGGAACATCTCTGAAGAAATATATGCAATTACATTCATTAAGAATATATTGTTCAATAATCTGTTTACCATAACTCTTGGCTTTGCTGATAAAGAAAAGTGCTGCAGGTCTCTAGATGGGAACACTGAAACTGTATGGAACAGCTGTTCTGAAGTTCATTACCCTGCATTTACCAAAAACTTGTTGAAGACGATCAAGATTATCAACCCAAGTGGACTGACTTAACAGATGCTGATGCAGATTTACACTGAATGCAGGTGTTAGATCCTCTCAGAGGGAATGTAAAGCACAGTATTTATACATAAAGTAGTTACGGTGGGTAGCGCTCCATTTTCTACATCAGCAATTTGTGTTTAATAAGAAAGTAACACATTTTACTACTTGTAGATTTTATCACTTAGGGCTGAGAAATTAGTGTGGACTGTGATGATACAGTAGATGTTGTACGCAGCAGTTTCAACATTTAATACAATACTATTAAAATATAATTAGTTTGGAAGATAAATCAGGCTATATGATAATTTTACATGAGTATAATGAAAATATAAAATAGATCATTACTGCATCTTTGTTCGAAACCAAAAAAAAAAAAAAAAATGTATACAATTTCATTTTCCAGCATCTATTTTAGCAAAGACATTTATGACAAGCCCTAACAGAACAGTGGAGGCGGCAAGGTCAGGTTTGAGTGACTATTCAAGGAAACTGCATGGGGCTTAAGAGAATGTGGCATGACTTCAGGGAGGTCATCAGATATCGTCCCTGGCCTTTAACAGAACTGCAGTGACCCCCATAGTACCCCCCGAGGGGATGGGTATACCATATCCCTCTAGTTACTTTTACCAGAGTTAAGCCTCAACAATTAAACCTCCAAACTCCTGTGTAAACAAACGGACTATATGTCATCTTCTCATCTTCTGACGCTCCACTTTGAATGACTGAACACATTTTACAAATCAGCAAAGTGAAGTAAATACGAGAGTGAGAAAATAGTTCAGACGTCAACATATATCAGTTTCCATGATCTGTGTCAGACATTATGCAGCTACACAGAAAAGTCAAATGTATGGACTGGGTTCTCTTACCTAGAGTTTAGTGTCTGACATACATGTTATTCTACTACATACACCATGACATCAGATATAATGTTAACGTTCCTGTTTAATGGAAAATCATAATTTTAAATAACACATCATAAACCATGTGTAGTTAATATATAGAATTAGAAATACAATCCAACAGAAATGCAATGATGAGCAGACACACAAAATACACAGTTAATGAAACATAAAAAATACAGAATGTGATGCATGCTTCTAATTTTTCTTTATTCTTTTCTTCTGCTTTTTTTTTTTTTTTTTTTTCAGATAAACCGGAGGGTGGTGGTAAGTTAGCTGCACCACAGCCTCTGAACACTGATCTTATTATGTGCCTTCACAATATCACACACTGGTGTGATTATAGCTCTCACATTTTCACTTTTGCTCATGTACATTGTCCACTGCCTCTGCTTTAATAGTGTTCATCATCTGCTCAAATAATCATTTATGATTGTTGTGTCAGGAGAGAAACTTTACCAATGTATACAAACTCTATGAGACTGTGAGACTATGTGTGTGTGTGTGTATGTGTGTGTGTTTGCCTTTGCTATTCTTAATGGTTTCCTACAATACATCACTATATTACTAATGGACTGATGTTGAAATGTTTTAAATTATGTTATAGGGTACAATGAGAAAGAAACGCTATGACTTTCACAAGTCTGCACTCAAAAAATGGATGAACATAATACAATTATATGCACAATTTTCACAATTTTCAGACTTTGTTGAACCACCTGATTGTAAGTTTGTTGAATGAACATGAAGTATTGGTGTTATTATTACTTATATGCAATGTATAGATCCAAATGAATAATTTGTCAAACGTATATCAACACATTTACTAAAGAAAGATTTAACTTGATTGCCACATTAGTCTGTTTAATAATTATTGATAACTTATTTTGACAGGGTAGATTCAGCAATATTTATAAGTGGAACAATGACACTCATGAATTATATTGACTGAACACTTTAATCCTTGGTTCAGGATTAAATTAACCCTTTCATACACAGTGGATATTTCTTCTACAGCTGTTCCATATCAGTCACCCCAGTGAACGCTAATGCACCATCCATCCCATAATAGAATAGGTGCTACAACGGCATGAAGGATAGGTTAAATTGGTACAAATTTCATTGTACCATGTGTAATGACAAATAAAGTACTTTACTTTACCTTAATACATTGTAATTTAAACCATTACTACAACTTGAAACTGATCTGCAATGACATGTTTGGGTGTAAATCAATTACTAATTGTTATTAGACAGCAATTAACCATTTTCTTAATCAATCAATGAATCAATTTTGGTGCATATTATGTCTGTAACTTGAGTAATAACTTGTATTACAGTATGTTCAAATGTGAAAAACATCATATTCACACATCTTACACAGCATATCACTTTCTGATGGTGGGCTTTAAATACAGCTGAGTGGATATTTTTTATAAGTACATGAAAAATAGATATATGAAAAAATGTCAATCATTTTTTTTTTTTATGCCTAAAGGGGAATAAACATCACTCAGGAAAAATATTCTTGACTACAGTTTTCATAATTGATGCATGAAAGTGTTATGGTTAGTTCCAAGCTAGACTAAATATGCCCAAGGCGTTGGGTTAGGGCAAGGATAGGGTAAGGGTTCGACTAAATAATTGCCACCTTCTACTCTGGAGGGGTTTTGCAGATGGGATTCCAGCCTTAAACCCATAAAGACCAAAGCATCCACCATCTACCAAAATTATCTACTGAAAGTGTTTCATCCCTGTTGATCCACTAATACATCTAAATAATTGCTGTAAAATGCAGTTTCAAATGTTTTCATGGTCATCAGATATGACCTATTTGGAAGTTCAGAGGCTCCGTAGTTACCATGGAAATGCCACCACCTTCTAACATTGATTCATCAGTGGAGTTGGATCAATGACAGTTGATAGAGATATTTGGTTTAAGTTCAGTTATTGATCAATTTTACTGAAAAATTCACTATTTCTTCAGTTTTCTCTGTTTTTGTTTAAATAACCTGTGAATTTACTCTGAGCTTTAATTAACATCTACATAATCAGTAATTTAAATATAAGAAAATGTATGATTTACACGGAAAAAATGTCAAAGTAAAGAGGATAATATTACAATAAACGGTGTTAAAGTTTAAATATAGAGAAACACTCATATGAGAACTAACACAAATGCCACACTGAATCTTTATGGGATAAAACCATCTTGTTATTTTAAGGATTTTGTACGTTATGTTAAAACTACATGATTTAAAAATGTTTCCCCACTCAACATGAATGAATATAATAGAACAGAGTCGAGTCTAGTCTGACTGAGGTCATGTGATACTTGAGTGGATTTTATGGGGTTTACTCAGCTGCTGGAGTGTGTTTAATGTATATTTTATGTGACATTTGGTGAGGTGTCACTTCTCATTTGCTATTTCTGACAAAAATTCACCAATTTTAGCCCCAGAGGAGACAGCTGAAGAGGGTGAGGGCATCTATTTATTTATTTTTTTGTTTAGTTTTTTTCATTTTTTGTTGTTGTTTTGAGTGCTTCCTTCTATTCATACTGTATTAATATGTGACGTGAAGTGGTTTTGAGTTGAACTGAGTGCTCCTGAGAAATGTGATGTGACTAATCAGTCAGAGTAATTATCTGAATAATGCAGAACAAGTGGTTTTGGTATCGATAACAAAATGAGCAAGTACTCTCTCAAGAAGATAGGGCTCTGAGTCAACTGGATCATGTGTCTATAAGCTACTGAAGGAGAAAATATAATTGTTATGCTACTTTGATGGAGTGTCTGTGTGTGTTAGCTTAATGCATGCATCACTTATGTTAGTAGAACTTACATTTTCAGTGTGTATTAATGAAGCTCTCATTATGCTCTCATATTGTATTTGGAATGAAATGGAAATATGAAGCCATGATTTTTGTATGTGTGTTTTATTTATCACAGCATTATCTGAATCTGATTTTCTTCCTGTGCTGATATTGTGATGACTATAATGGCATATTAAGACCACGTAAGAAAATAAAAACATTTGTCACTATGAGAGTATTTGTAAAATCATGATATAAAACCCATAATGTTAGAAGAATAAAGTCAAAGGCATAGTTAAAAAAGTCATAATTTAATGAATACAATGTTGTACTTTTACGAGATTAAAGTAGGAATATTTTGAAAATACTGTAAATGTGAATTAGTGTGATAAAAAAGTCATAATTCAGATATTGTAAGCCTTGTTCATGATTATGTTTTCAGCTACAGTGAACATAATAAGTCAAGTAGTAACTTTCACTTGTGTTGGACCAGGTGAGTAATGCTAATGTGTTAATGGTGGGCGGAGCTAAGAGGCTCAGTATTTCACCTAAAAAAAAAAAAAGGTCCAAGTTGTTCATTCTGAGCAGGTACAACTTTATTCTTAAAATTGTGATGTTTTTCTCATCGGTTTTTAAATTGCAATGTTAATGTTATTATGTTATCGCTTTATTTGTGAAATATAATGACTTTAATCTCATAAAATTACAACATTATTTTGGTTTAATTGAGGTTTTTCTTAAACTACAACTTTATTTTTGTAACATTATGTTATTGTCAAAATCGTATCCTCGCAAAATAATTACAATTTTCTTGTACTGACAAGTGTATTCATTTTTTTTTTTTTTTTTTATGTGGCTCTAATATGTTGTCGTAGATAATAACTTGTCTAATGAAAATTGTTTCCCTGTGTTCCTGATCTCTACATGAGTTTGATTTTTAGCATGTGTGTATTTTTCAAATCGAGTGATGATGTGTTTGTATGAAACAGACACGACCAGGCATCTGTGTGGATTTGACAATAATATTTATTGACTGGATGAATTTTCACAGTTGGCGGACATTTTTTCTCTCAAACGACTTTGGTTTATCTGTCACTGCAGGCATGCGGAGTGTGAGGAATTATGCAATGGAGTAAAGTCTTTGTTTTAGATTTGCATTGTGTCTTTGAGTGACCTTCGCCGCCTCATTATCGTCCTTTTTTTCTCCCCATCATATTGTTTAACCCTGATTTTTTCATTTATCCAGCCAATGTCCAAGTGGAAGAAGATGGTAGGCTCTTTAGCTTTGCAACAAAACAACATACTTTACAGACTCAACCAAATATATTTGCTTTTATATAAGGATAGAAGCTAATATGCATTCATTTTCCTTAGATGCACCCCCTGCAGATGGAGGTAAGGTTCCTGGTTTTATAGGTTTGACTGTAAAATCCATGTAATGTATTCACAGATATGAGTGTATACATGCGACACACTGTGTGAAATATAAAGAAGCTGCATGACAGAAATATTGCACCCTTCATCCTGTGAGATGAAGGTCTTTTTTTTTTGCCTTTGAATGAATGTTAAATATGATATTATTAAACTCAACAACACTAAATCTCCAATCTCATTTTGCACAGAGATACATTTCCTGTTTGACTGCTGTTTGTTGTTTTCCTGTCTTAACGTCACATATACTGTACAGTATATGTTTTGTGTGTGATCTTAACTTTGATTTGACTTTACAGTGGGTGTAAAATGTGTCATTTGTTTGTTGTAAATCCAGGGTTTTTGCATGATTCATACAAATTAAATGTTTTAATTGGTCTCAAATCAATTTTAAATTAAATACAGTATGGGGCATGTTGCTGATTTTTTGGGGGTTTTTGTATGTTTTGTTTGGGGTTTTTTGAGCCACTGTTCATCTGTATGTCATGTCCTGTGCAAAAATCTTTCGTGCCATGTTTGCTTTGATCAGTTAAGTTTGCTTCCTTGTCTACAGCAGAATCAGACGATGGAGGTGGTAAGAGAAGAGCAATGTTTATTTACTTCGTGTCTGCTGATAATTTACTTTTGTTCCTCCAAAAGTATGATTTGAGTGTTTGTTGGATTATAGTTCATGTACATATTATGTGCTAATCAAGATGACACATAATAAGTTACGTGTTAAATGGACCTGTGTCCATCTTTATTTGAAATCATTTTGACTACTTCAACATGGACTGAAATTAAAGCCTCACAAAGCTTTGAACTTCAAATATAATCTATGTCTAAAGTGTAACACATGAACACTCAAAGACCTAAACAGCCACTGGTGTCATTTTCTACCAACTGATGCTATCCTTTAGGATGTTTAGGGCCTCTATAGTGAACATGGACAGCAGTTGATACTTGTGTTTTTTATGTTATTTTAATGGGATTTTGCAGTAAATTACATATTTTCTTATTTTTTTCTGTGTTAAGTTAATATTCTTTGACTTCACGCCAAGCTTTTATGAACATGTATGTAGTCAGTGAAATAAATATAGGAAAGTTTCAGAGTATAAATGTTAAAATAAATTGTAATGCGTCACTAAGTAAAGGTAAAATGAGGAGAAACTTCACTTGGGACACACCAAAAAAAAATGTATCGAGATCTTAGCGGTTCAAATATGAAACTATCAAACATTCATTTATTATCTGAACTTAGTATAACCTCACTAGGGTCACTAGAGCCTGTCCCATGACAGCAGGGTGCAACGATTGCTCAACTAGATAAAAATATCACTGACGACATGTTTTATACTGTATCCTCCCTCTTTGATACCTGTATGAAATGTCACTGAGAATGCAAGGAGGGTGATACTAAAATACCACCATCTTTAACTCGGCTGTCGCTGCACTTACTCAGCCTTGGATGTGTCTAAAGATGAAGAGCAAATGGGGGTGGGATCATATGAAGCTGATGTTATCCCATTCTCATTCACCTCTTTTGTCCTCTACCACTGGCCTTCACTGATCACACCAACAAATTATCGGCAAACCAGAATTTATTTTAGCACAAGAAGAGTGCTGCCAAGGCCTGTCATGTCTGTGTACTATGATACCAGCGTTTTTTCTTTTTTTTTGTTCTATCCCTCTGGCAATCTAAACAATGACAGTGAAGCCACAGCTGTGCTTTATGTGTAAAAGTCCTCATGAAACAATGGCAGCTGTTGCTAATATACCAAGTATCATCTGACATGATGGCACTTTTATGGTTGCTCCTCGAGCCAAGCTGTACTAGGAAACTAAAAGGACGATCAGATCGGTGAAGTAATCAAGAAAATAAAAATCAGCCCATAAAATACGTCAAAAGCTTAATCTCCGGTACATTAACTACGCTATTGTTTTGTATCACAACGATCAAATGCAACTCATGATTCAAATGACTTCACAAGGTGACAAAACCTGACCAGCTGCAACAAACACGACTCTACGACAGAAGAAAGGTTATGGGAGGAAAGGTATGACATTCCCTAAAAGCAATTAACTGATCTGTCATCGCAGAAACACCCTGTGCATATGCACTTTGGATGGTTGTAACTCTTTCACTGTTTCTGCAATTAGAAAAATTTCAACAGTGTCTGACAGCTGACACGTTGTGCTTTATTAACTGTGCTGGGTCATTACGGTCCTTTCACTCACACCTGTACTAGAGTCTGGAGAAGATAGATAGATAGATAGATAGATAGATAGATAGATAGATAGATAGATAGATAGATAGATAGATAGATAGATAGACAGACAGACAGACAGACAGACAGACAGACAGACAGACAGACAGACAGACAGACAGACAGACAGACAGACAGACAGATAGATAGATAGATAGATAGATAGATAGATAGATAGATAGATAGATAGATAGATAGATAGATAGATAGATAGAAAGAAAGAAAGAAAGAAAGAAAGAAAGAAAGAAAGAAAGAAAGAAAGAAAGAAAGAAAGAAAGAAAGAAAGAAAGAAAGAAAGAAAGAAAGAAAAAAAGAAAAAAAGAAAGATAAGCTTTGGTTCGACAGGAAGGCACGAACAAAACAAGGACAATTTAGTCGTATCTGTGCAAATCTGGCAGTCATCCTTATTCCAACTACAACAGCTGCAGATTGTGCGTCTGCGAGGCTGATGAAGATGAGGAAGGTCATTGTTATAGTTGAATACTTGAGGCCGTATAGTGTGAGGGAGGGGGTTGAAAGATCTGTTGGGGGATTGTGAGGATTTAAATTAGAAGTAGAGTGAGAGAATTAATCATTCTATTAATTACAAAGCTATATACGGTATCAACATAGGTATTATTAGGCTGAGAAGGATGTAGAATGGAGGCTTGGGTATTTGTAGAAAATATTTCCAAATTGCAGATTTAGTTTTTTTTTGACAACTTGCAAAAAAATATTTCAGACACTGTATCTTTTCTGCTCTCAAACACATTAGACGTAGGGCGGTGATGCCAAATGATAGGTCAGCAGTCATCTGCACATCCTCCAGCCTGTTTAAAGATGAGTAAGGCTCCTTTTTGAGCTTGACACATAACTTAGCCAATGGGTTTGTGTAATGCAGAAGAGTAGTGTGGGGGTGGAGGGGGTGCTGTGTGACCTCCCAAAAAGGCTGTTCACTTGGGGTGGTCTGAATCTGAAATACAGCCCGTTGAGTTTTTTGAGAGGGTCAAAATATTTGAGTTAGACTATTAAATGTTAACTTTGGTTACTGGCCTGCATGTCACTTCCATAAATTTGCTGTACGCAGCTCCTGTGATGGGTCTGTTTATTTCAACTTGGCATTTGTGAGTGCACATTTTCAGGAAAACAAACTTGTCATTGTCCTTCTTGTCTGTCAAGAATGCCCATTATTGGATCTGTGACTCAGCAAGTTACTCCTGTAGGTGGTCTGAAGAAAGAAAAGGTGTACTGTTATAATTCAGCCTGTAGTTTAAAAGCAAAGACATCCATATCTGATTAAAGACACCCACTGTTTAACCTGTTTTGTTTATACAGAACGGCACTTTAAAGGTAAAATATTGGGATGTGGGATTGTTGTTCTATAACAAAATATGTCTAGGGAAACTAAAACTACTGTTGAACTCTCCAAAAAGTCAATCAGAGGAGAAGTATACCTTTCTCTTTTCAGATAATTTTCAGTAACAATACACTTACGGTCTGTAGTCAGACTGCCTGCCATCATTTACAGAGTATCCATGGCACTGACTGTGAAGGGGTGTGGTCAGCAACTTACTTATTTAAAATTTGAAAGTACCAGACACTGAAAAGTTGTGATATAATGGATGACCTGTGAGGTAGTTTAGTTTGAAACTTCAAATATGTACACTGGCAACAAGCCATGAACCTTATTTTGATATGATATAGGCGAATAAAAAGTCATATGACAGTGATAATTTACTGAAAGGGGGAAAGGGGGGAGGGTTATTGTAAGTGCAGCACAGTGAAGGACCCAGAACTTGAACTTCTTTGAATCCTATTTTCAAACCACTTTATTTAATTTCTCTCTTTTTTGATCTCCATCCCACTTGCCAATTTTTTTTTTTTTTTACAGTACTGTGCAAAAAAGTAATTTCCCTGGGGCTCTACCCAAGGGATTAATACTGTTCTATCTAGAAAAAAAAAAAAAAACACAAAAAAAAATAAATAAATGAGATTTCATATGATGATTTTTAATTTAGTTAAGATCCAAATGCCTGGAATCGTTTTAAAATCATCTTATTTGACCATTTTAATTACAAAGACTGATATGCACATCATGTCGACTTCTCCCTTATCACTTGTCTGATCCTCTTACTCTGAAGTGAGTATTACAGCACACTGAGTTTTCCGTCAGCGTGTCTATTAGAGTTAAATCATGTGTGGGAAGTGCTTATCATACCAAGGATGTTTGCTCTCCCCACTGGGGTATAGAGTGTGCGTGGGGATTATCATAACTTGGCCAACTGCAGGCTGTTCTGGGTCACTTGCACCAATATTGTACATGAATATTAGGTAGAACATTACAACAAGAAAAAAAAAAAAAAAAAAAAAAAAACTGCCACGAAAACCTTTTTAATACACCAGAGCAAAATCTGCATACAACCTCTTAATTTTGCTTGTTTTATTATTCTAAGAGTGTGCAGAAGGGAAACTTTAAAACTAACAAACATATTCAGAACACGTCACTGCTCTAAACAAAAAAATTATACACAAAATGTCTTTTAAGTCACACTTCAGCAGTTTGTTTGGGGTGCCTGGGGTGCACCAGCTCTGTGTGGGGTAAAGTAATTGCTTTCTATTTCAACAAACAGCTTTGTAAAATCAGTCCAAACCAAGGAGTCAAAGTAATTTCAAATAATTATTTATTTCTAGTTTGGTGATTAAAGGAACAGTAATCAACATATTTGATTACTTCGATTTGATTGATAACAGTCATGATCTTACCTCCACGAAACCTGTTTTGATTGCATTTCACTGTGTGTTGTATTAATGTAATAATTTGACAAAATAACAGTTCTGTAATTGCTGTTCATTTGCCTTGTTTTTACCTCCTGAGTTTACACTGACTTATGGTAGAGTATCAGTATCAGTTATGCTTCCATATGTTTAATTGAAGTCTCAATACCATGATCCACTGCATGCAAATGCCACATGATAAAATGCATACATCTGCATTTCTGTATGTGTGCTGTGGTGTAATTTATCACATATAAGGATCAGATTTAATTTGTTAAGGCAAGGTCCAAAAGAAATACTAAACAGTAAAAATGTATTTATTTAATTAACTATTTATTTTACTTCAACTGCACTTGTTTCTTTTGCTTGTAATTCTAATATTCAGTATGCACTGTTCACTCTTTTATAACATGGATTAAATCCCTGATATGGGTAGAAAGTGCTGATATATGAAGAACAACAGATGTATTTGTTCAAAGTGTTATACTTAGCATGGGGAGTTCATTAGCAAGTCTTGAGTCTTGGGAATGATATTTTGCTGGATTATGTATCACTGCATCTGTGGCTCCTGAAAAACCTGATGCAGATACGCATCACTTGCTAACTCTTGTTTAGCATGCAGGATATCCTCTGCATTCAGCACAAGAGCCACAGACCCTGGTGTTATTTTTACTTCATCTAGACGTACAAGAATATCCTATTTCAAATGTTCATCTGTGGTTTTGTATTTCACATACATTTCTGTATCATATGTAAACTGTGTAATACACAGACAAAACACAGACAACATTTACACTTATGATGATAAAAAAAAATTAAAGTTTTAAAGAACAGAAATGTTAACCTGGTCTAAACATGTGCATGCATTTCAATATTTTATATTTTATATATAAATTTCAGATAAATAAATATATTTTAAATATTTATACACACACACACACACACACACACATATATATATATATATATATATATATATATATATATATATATATATATATGTATATATATATTTATAATTTTATGTAAGGAAGCACTACATTCTTTGCATCAGTATGTAATGTCTTAAATGGTTGACATGTTATAGTCTCATGCCTCAGTATTTTTTTATCAAAATACTGTTATTGTGTAATTTAGTGGTTACTTATACACAGCCTGGCCAAAAAAACTAAATAAAAAAAAGGACCCACTATATTATTTAGCGTTCATACGTGTATTTCTTTCTGCTTTTTTGAAGCACACAACATTGCTAAACTTACACCTGACCAAGTGAATTAACCCAAGATCATTACATTGTCCTGTAGGCACTAGGCATGATGGGTAATCACCTCATGGACCTCTCTTCTCAAACTAATAAGTTTTGGAACAGGGTCAAAGGAAGGATCTGTCACTGATAATGGTAGACGTACTGGTGTTGGCAGGTATACTAGATTTCACCATATTCCACTGAAACATAATCTTGACATTGTCCTCAAATTGATGAGTGTTTTTAGTCTGGAGCTACTCACTGCATACATTTGGGTTCAAGAACTAGTTGTAGTTGAAACATGAATCACTGGTGTAAATATTCAGAACCAAACCTGGTCCTTATTCAGCCACATGCATAACTGACCCTGACTGGTCTATAAGAAGTCCTAATACAGGCAGCCAATAGTACGGCACTGCTTTTATTTTGAAAAATCTTCTACATTGACCTTTTTTCGTATGTACATGTAATCATAAAAAACACATATACACTTATTGGAATGTTGTTCAGTTCATGCCAAAAAAAAAGAAAAGAATCATTTAATCAGAATGTTTCTAACAAATACTGTAAGTATCTCTTCACTGAAGTCAGAGGTAAAGAAGAAAAAAAAGACCTGAGACATGCCAACAAAGGTGGAAGGTTTAGGTTTAGTTTATTTGAAAGGGGACAATAGAATTTCATAAAACACATGATTTTACATGGTTAAAATATCCAAAAGACTAGTTTTCATCTGTCGTCCCTTGGTCACGATGTAGAAAAACAAAAGCATTAAAATACATCTACAACATTTAAATAAAACAATAATGTAATAAATAACATATAGAAGAAAACTGCTAAGAGAGTATATAGTACACAATACCTTAACAATAAAATTATTATACAATTAAAATAGAATAAAACATAAAAAAAAAAATCAGTTGATCACAACATCTTTTAATGGTGGCAGCTGTAGATGTTAATAAGGCACATTTTCAGTTTTTCATTAAAGGCTTTTAAGTTGTTCATACTTTAACCTCCTCAGGTATTGAGGAGCGCTCCTCACTGACCAGGCCGACTCACTGAAGGTGCTCCTGCACAGAGGAACGACACAGTCACCTCTGACAGAGCCCCCAGTGACACGCCCACTCACATTTATTGTTAAAGTAAATGTGCAGCTGTTTTTGCACATTCCTGAATATTCATGAAATATTGTTGTATTCTGTCCTCCACATCTTCTTTGTATTTATTCATGTACTGTTTTTTTTATGAGAAATTCAGCTGCAGGTGTATTGATCCAACACTTAACAACTGTCAAATTTCTCATGCAGCCCAATAATAAAATTAATTCCCCATCCCCAGTATAAGCTATTTGCTTTGTTAAATGTACTTTTGAGATTTTTTTTTTTCTCTTTTGGCCAGTCTGTGTATGCAGATGTGATTGTGGATGTCCATGTGTTTTTCAGTGTTCCCTGCACATCAGTCTGCCAATGATGGTGTTTTGCCTGCATTTTTTTAAGAGATGGCATCAAATCAATCCATTTTAGAGTAGTTATCTATTTGTTTGTGCTTCCTTTTAGAGCCTGAGTCAACTGAGCTCACTGGGCTGTTTGTGGAGAAACCACCGGAACAAGTGCTCGCCATTGCAGGTTAGACACAAATGGATGGATGGATGGATGGATGGATGGATGGATGGATGGATAGATGGATGGATGGATGGATGGATGGATGGATGGATGGATGGATGGATGGATGGATGGATGGATGGATGGATGGATGGATAGATGGATGGATGGATGGATGGATGGATGGATGGATGGATGGATGGATGGATGGATGGATGGATGGATGGATGGATGGATGGATAGATGGATGGATGGATGGATGGATGGATGGATGGATGGATGGATGGATAGATGGATGGATGGATGGATGGATGGATGGATGGATGGATGGATGGATGGATGGATGGATGGATGGATGGATGGATGGATGGATGGATGGATGGATGGATGGATGGATAGATGGATGGATGGATGGATGGATGGATAGATGGATGGATGGATGGATGGATGGATGGATGGATGGATGGATGGATGGATGGATGGATGGATGGATGGATGGATGGATGGATGGATGGATAGATGGATGGATGGATGGATGGATGGATGGATGGATGGATGGATGGATGAAGATGTCATGAAATAAGTATTGAAACATGAGCAAATAAGTGGAAAACGACTGTGACCTTATCATATAATACATGAATATATGACATATGAGCAGGGGTGCTTTAACACCATCTGAGGTCCTGGGCTACCCCCCCCCCCCCCAGAAAAAAAAGGAAAATAAATTGGCTGCACTAAAAATTACAGCATTTCCTCTCTAAAACATTTTTATTATCATTATTATTATTATTATTATTTGCATTACATTAAATAGGTAACACAGTATGATTAAGATAGACTATTTCTCCATGTTCTTGAACTGACTGGTGATCTTTACCAGACTGAACACTCCATTCATTTCACTAGTAGTGTTGAACTCTCTGTTTGTTTATCATCCACATTGAAAAAGTCTGTAACTTTGGCCAATGAGTGTTTCAATAGCATAGCATGTTTTTTTTTCTTTTTTTTCTTTTGTGTGCACCGGTTGCATGTAAACGCCTCATCTAACTCAAATCTCTAGCCTGTTTTTAAAGTTGCTCTCTCTGTATGTGTAGGTTCAGCTATGTGCGTGTGTGTGTGTGAGAGAGAGAGAGAGAGAGAGAGAGAGAGAGAGAGAGAGAGAGAGAGAGTTTTGTTACACTTGTAGGAGTTCGCGTTGCTCTACCACTACTTTTTAGGCTATGACTTGCTCTAGAGCCGTGCTCATTTTATTAAAACTTTCAGTAATGTACGATTCCAGCAGTTTATTATTTTATTAATATTGCGAGGCCCCCTGATTGGCTGTGGCCCCAGGCTGCAGACCGCCCAAGCACATGCATTAAAGCACCACTGTTTATGAGTCAAACATGTGTAAACCTTTAAGACATACTGACTGTCCTTTGTCTGTGGCAGGAACGGATGTTACGTTCATAGCCAGGGTCGACTCAACCACCCTGACCAGGAAACCCACCATGAAATGGCTGAAGGGCAAGTGGCTGGATCTTGCTAGCAAGGCTGGGAAACATTTCAAGTTCAAAGAAACCTACGACAGAAATACCAAGGTGTGTGTGTGTGTGTGTGTGTGTGTGTGTATCTTTGAAACACCGAACAAGACCAAGTGACATTAATCTTAGATGCTGTACTGTAAAAAAAAAAAAAACACAAAAAAAACACATTTTTACACACAAAAAAAGGCAGGTGTAATAATCCTGTAAAAAAAAAAAAAACGCATCAAAGCATAAATATATTTACAGAGTAATGTGTAGATTTAATATTTGAAACATGTAAGGTTGACATTTTAAACATCAATTTAACATTTTAAACATATAAACGTAAGATTTTAAACACGTCCATTTAATATTTGAAACATGTAGATTTTACTTTTTATTTAACATTGAATGTAAATGGTAAATGGACCTGAATGGTGCCTAAACTGGGAGAAAATTGGGGTTCAGTGTCTTCAGAGTTTTATAAGGACACTTGTGAACTGGGGTTCAAACTAGCAACCCCCTTTAGCTTGCTCTACTAAATGAAACCAAATAGGCTGTTATTTCAACATTGTGGTCTTGTAATTTAAAGGGCACCAAATTCTTTTTTAATTTACAGTTTTATTTTCTCAAAACAATAGAAACATCATTTGTACATATGTACAAACCTGGTTTTGTTCACATACTCTTCCTGTAAAATCTACAACTACATTTGATTTAATCATAAGCACAAAAACCTTTTAAAAATAAACACCTTTGCATTCTATTTTCGCTTACAGTTTCTTTATGTTTTGTTTTTTTTGTTTTTATTCACACAATTTAAAATATACAGCAAAAGACAAATACAATTTAATGTGCTGTGCTGGAAGAGGCAGAAAGCCTGATAGGCTTATAAGGAGCCTCCACCAAGTAGAATGTAAACCAAGGCATACAAAAGTACATAAAATAAAATACATAGGCCTACATAATTAAACACAAAATGCAATTTTACAACTTTTTTGCTGTTAATTCTACGATAATTTTTGTTTTTTTACAGTGTGTTTGATGACGTCTTGTAATTTAAGTCATAATTTCACACATATTTCCAGATTTACACATATGAAATGAATATTATCAAAGTGGTCCCTGGTGATGCTGGCGGCTACAGGTGTGAAGTGACAGCGAAAGACAAATGTGACAGCACCACCTTCGAGATCTCTGTTGAGGGTGAGAGGAATCAAGTGGTTGGGTGACGCTGCCATACATTCCATATGTACTGATGTCTTTTATCTGATCCAACCTTAATATGCTTTCTCTGCAACTTCTCTTGTTTCAGCTGCACAGCAGGAGGAGAAAGAGGATATTTTGTCTGCCTTTAAGAGAGCGTAAGTGTGCAAGGGTTTGTACTTGAGCTTGTCAAACTTATTTTAGTTCAGGGGCTAATTTAAGCCTTTCATGCACAAATTGTGAGAATTTTAATAGAGATGTTATTTCCATAAATGTTTTTATTCTTCTCAGATGTGTTCAAAGTACTTAAGTAGAGTGTGTGAAAAAATACTTTTCGAAATAAAAATTCGAAGTAAAAGTAAAAAAGAACAACTTCTCAATTGTAATAAAGTAAAAAGTAAAACTGCATTTTTTTTTTTTTTTTGCATTTATTTACTATTTATTATTTACACTTATTTAAGCAGGGAAAAATATATCCAAAATAAAGCGTTTAAAAGTGACTTACTGTATAGAAAATGTGTTTTATTTGGTCCTAGTACTCAGTTTAGTGGGTATCGACAGGACATTTAGGAAAAATTAAAAAGTCATAAATAGGAGATAAAAAAAAAAAGCATAATCATGAGGTTAAAAAAAAGTCTAAATCGTGAGATCAAAAGTAAAAATTCTGAGAAAAACGTTAGACTTATGAGATAAAAAGTCAAAATGACGATATAGTAAGTCACAATTTCTGATCTACTAATTTATGAACTATCTTCATATTGTCACATTTGTCTAGTTTGAAAAAGTAACGAGTCTTTTTGTATAAAGTATAAAGTACACATATTTATAGAAAAATGTAGGGAGTAAAGTAAAAAGTTTGCCAAAAAAATAAATACTCAAGTAAAGTACAGATACCTAAAAAATTCTACTTAGTTACTTCCTCCTCTGGGCCAGACTGGACCCTTTGGTGGGTGGGATTTGGTCCCCAGGCCACATGTTTGGCACCATTTGCAAATACACAAGAGGGAAGCCATATGTGAAGTCTATTTATAATATTTCCAGTGTGTGTTGAAGGGTCTTTTGATACTATTGGTACAGTATGTAATTTGTATTCTAGATGATAGTAACAGTGTATATTTTGAACATGTACTGTATGTCTGTTTCCACACATGTAGGGATGCTGGAGAGGATGACGGAGACCTGGATTTCAGTGCATTGCTAAAGGCCACCAAAAAGTGAGAACTCTTCTTTGTTTTTTAAAAAAAATAATCATGTACCTTGTCACGCGTATATAACTACAAAAAAACACTTTTTTTTTGTGTGTGTCAATTTGTAACCGCTTCCCTTTTCTTTGACTGACAGGAGGAAGAAGCCTGAAGAAGAGAAGCCGCAAATAGATGTGTGGGAGTTGCTTAAAAGTGCCCATCCGAGCGAGTACGAGAAAATCGCCTTCGAGTATGGCATCACTGACCTGAGGGGCATGCTGAAACGTCTGAAAAAGATGACTGTGGAGCCTAAGCATAGTGAGGGTAAGTAGGGTAAGGCGAGAAGTGAAGGGGGGGAGGTGTGTGTGTGTGTGTGTGTGTGGGGGGGGGGGGGGGGGGGGGGGGGGAGTGTTCAAAGGGAAATGTGTAAAGACATGAGATTCTACCTTAGGGATGTAGAGACGGAGGGAGGGGGGGGAGGGAGGGGGGGAGGGGGGAGGGGAGGGGGGGGTGGGGGGGCAGGAAAGGAGATGAGAGGGGATGAGAGGTCAACTACAGATAGGACTGAAGAGAAGAGAGGGTTTTTAAGAATAGATGAGTGGTTAATTCTTCTTTTTTTATCCTTTTCTGTTTAGCTTTTTTGAAGAAACTTGAATCTTGCTACTCTGTGGAAAAAGGCAAGAAGATTGTCCTGACATGTGAGGTAGTTGACCCTGACGTCCAAGTCAAATGGTTGAAGAATGGCCAGGAGATCAAACCCTCAGCCAAGTATATACATCCAAGCATAAACACATTAACACTAACCCTATAAACACGTCCCATCACTTGTACGTGTGTTCTTATCTCATTACAGAGAAAATAATCATGCAGGATATTTGCTCAATTAAGATGCAGACTTTGGGTGTATCATATTAATCAGACATTGGTGGACATGATGGACAGTGCTATAAAAATATCAAGCTAAAATGATCTGTGCCAAAAAGTCATTCTCTGAAACTATGCTCCCATCAACACATTTTATTTTTAGCTGGTCATAAGTTGCCTCCCAGATGGTTCAGGAAGTCCAGCTGCCAAGACATCTTACCTTCTGTAGGATACTGTAATGCATTCAATGGACCAGAGCCATTTCCATAGAGAAGCGTTCATGCACTGTAAAAAAAAAAATTACATTACATTATATCAAATTAAATAATTTTTTAAATTTTTTTATTTTTCTACAGAAAACAACTGACAGCTGTGGTTGTCAGAATAATCCTGTAAAAAAACACATCACACCGTAAACATATTTACAGAATAACATAGATTTAACATTTTAAATATGTAAATTTAGCATTGCAGTAAAGCAGTAAATGACTGGACCTTCTGCAGACCTGAGTGATTCTCACAGTGTTTTCTAAATCCACCAAGATTAAACTGGGAGTAATTTAGGTTCATGGTCTTCATAGTTTTGCAAAAACATTTTAACATGTGAACAGTTGGAACTAGAATTCAAACTGCCAACCCTTTGGTTACTGGACAACCTGCTCTTCCATTTGAACCACAATAACCCGTTACTTTACATATTTCAAATCTAATTGTTAAATATTTACTTATTTATTACATTAAAAAAAAAAAAAAAAATTTAAAAAAAGCAAATACATTGTTATTTTAACATTATGGTCTTGTCATTTAAACAGTTTTTAAATGTATAGTTTCATTTTCTCAAAACAATAGAAATACATCATTTCTACATGAAAATCTAGTTGTGTTGACTCTTCCTTTAAAAATAACATTTGATTTAAGGAACTTTGCATTTTATTTTCAGTTACAACTTTTTGCTGTCTAATGTTTTGTAAAATGTGAAATGAAACTGAAATCAATAAAGTGGCTCAGTTTTAATCACTAATATATATATATATATATATATATATATATATATATATATATATATATATATATATATATATATATATACTGTATTTTTTTTAATATGGATTGATTCCACATGTATTTGTATTAAAACGGTTCAGTTTTGACAGCTTGATGAAGATGCTGTGCTTGAACTCCAAGCTGTGGGCCTTGACCTTTGACCTTTCTGTCACTTTGCCAGGTATATCATGGAGGCAAATGGCAACAAAAGGACACTTACAATCAATAAAACATCCCTGGCTGATGACGCTGCATATGAGTGTGTAGTTGGCGAGGACAAGTGTTTCACAGAAGTGTTTGTCAAAGGTCTAACAGCCCTTTTATCAACAGATTAAACCTCAAATAAGTACAAGCTCATTAACACCATTAACTGATGCATTTTGATGTCCTTCGCTGCTCTTTCCAGAACCCCCGGTAACCATCACCAAACTGATGGATGACTATCATGTGGTGGTCGGAGAAAGAGTGGAATTTGAGATTGAAGTATCAGAGGAGGGCGCCCACGTCATGTGGTCAGTAAACATGTCATTTATCACTATAGAAGCATGTCCTTTCTTTGCTTTGTTTGAAGTTTGCCTTGAAACTTATGACAGATTTGCTTTTCTAAAAACTACATTTATATTCTGACCCAGGTTCTTTGAGGATCAGGAGCTTCATAAAGACAAAGAAACAAAATATCGCTTTAAAAAGGATGGAAAGAAGCACACACTTATTATCCAGGAAGCTACACTGGATGACATCGGAATGTACCATGCGTGGACAAACGGGGGTCACACCAAAGGAGAGCTGGAGGTGGAAGGTACCACAACAGATTTAGTGTATTTCTCTCTCTTTCTCTCTTTCTGTTTTGCATGTATTGTCTCATTTTTGTTTTTTTATTGATTGTATTTGACTTTTGATTTCTGTAATATCCTTTAATTTAACTCATATATTAGTTAGGCTTGTCAAAATGAACGTGTTAAAAATGCTGACACAATTCAATAGAACAGTTGATTACCGTTGTTTTGTTGAAACTCTTGAAGAAACATATTAAATACATACATATACATTAAAATTTTTGCATATGTTTTGCATACATTCTCATATTTTTTGGTGTTTTTTCTGTATTTTCTAAGGGTTTTTGAATATGTTTAGAATTTTTCATCACTTTTTTCGTTTTTTGTAATTGATCTTTTTGTGACTTTTAGTGAATTGTAGCATGTTTTGTGTGTGTGTATATATATATATATATATATATATATAGATAGATAGATAGATAGATAGATAGATAGATAGATAGATAGATAGATAGATAGATAGATAGATAGATAGATAGATAGATAGATAGATAGATAGATAGATAGATAGATAGATAGATAGATAGATAGATAGATAGATAGATACACAGTAAATTTTGCAGTGTTAAATCAACACTTAGAGAGTTAATTTGGAGACAATGGGACCAAATACACTCTAGAAGAAGTTAAATAAACTCTCTAAGTGTTGATTTAACACTGCAAAATTTACTGTGTAGATAGATAGATAGATAGATAGATAGATAGATAGATAGATAGATAGATAGATAGATAGATAGATAGATAGATAGATAGATAGATAGATAGATAGATAGATAGATAGATAGATAGATAGATAGATAGATAGATAGATAGATAGATAGATAGATAGATAGATAGATAGATAGATAGATAGATAGATAGTCTACTTTCTGTATTTTGTCGGAAACGAGTAAAAAAGAGAGTCAAAAAAGCATAAGGTGTTTTAATCATTATTCATTATAATTAATCCAAAGTAACCCTGTGATTAATTTGATTAAAAATGTGAATTATTTGACAGCCCTAATATTAGTATAGAACTACATCTTATGGCACTCGTTAAAATGAAAAATTTAATTAAAATTAAAATTAAAATTGCTACCCCAATGTGTGTACCAAAATACACATACATTTGGCTTGTATTCGTTCTATTTAAACATATTCTGTTCAGCCTGGCGGTGGATGCAGCTGAATTTAACTGTTAGCTCAAGGGCTTAACGGCTCTCTTTATAGACAAACTAACAACTCATGGCAGTGGGTGTCAAGATGTTGCCATGATGAACCATATCCTCCCTCTCCTGCTCCCGTTTATGGGCTCCCTTTTGCCTCATCTTTACTCTTGTGGTTTCCAATGTCTCTATTCAGAAAAACAACTGGAGGTGCTGCAGGACATTGCTGATCTGACAGTCAAAGCAACAGACCAGGCAATGTTCAAGTGCGAGGTGTCTGATGACAAGGTTACAGGAAAGTGGTTCAAAGATGGAGTGGAGGTCTTGCCAAGTGACCGCATTAAGATGAGTCACGTTGGAAGGTATGATATATGAGAAAACACAGGTTGAGAACATTTTGTGCTCTCTTTGTTCCATGAGGCAGATGTAAAACTGCTGTTTTCCCTTCATTAGAATGTGTCTATGGCTTGTTTCAGGTTTCACAGGCTGATGATTGATAATGTGAAGCCAGAGGATGCTGGAGACTACACATTTGTTCCTGATGGATATGCTCTGTCACTTTCTGCTAAACTCAACTTCTTGGGTGAGGAAGACAGAGTGATTACCAAAGCACCATTGTGAATACATTAATCATTTGAATTCAGTCTAATGCAATCAACTGGGGTTTTTTTTTTTTCTTCTTCTTCTTCTTAAAACAGAAATCAAGATTGACTATGTGCCTAGACAAGGTAAGGTAGTCACTTCACAGACACTTAAAAAGTCATTCATGCGTAGTTTGAATGCTAAATCTATTCCATTTTACTTTGTGAATTAACAAGATCCTCCAAAGATCCATCTGGACACCACTGGAAACATGGTGTCCCAAAACACCATCATTGTTGTGGCTGGTAATAAGCTCCGTCTGGATGTGGAGATCACAGGAGAACCAGCGCCCACTGTAGTTTGGTCAAAAGGAGAACAAGTAAGAACACTGTCGCTCGTGTTATGAGTACATTATATGGTGCTCAATGAATAAACATTATAATTGCAAACTCCAGAACTGTTGGTGGTCACCCATCATCCACAGCAGGACAGATGTTGTATTGTACTATGGCCTTTTTTTCCCCAACATTTTCCCTTCTATTTTGTATCTTTCATTTTTGATTTCAATTAAATGTTGCCTCATCAGACCAAATTGCTCTTCTGGTGAAATCTAAACAGCAAGAGGTATATTTCATCAGCTTCATACCATAATTGCCTAAGTCATTTTTTTTGTGTTTTCGGAAAACGAGAAAAAAACACATTTTCTAAAAGTCACATCCGTATTTTTTTTATTGATTTTTTTCACAGAACATTCAAGTAGATGAGAAGAAAAGGATGAAAAAAGAACAAAACCCAACATCATTTGTTTTATGAAATAAAATTGACTTTTGACTTATGCCTTTAACTTAGACAATTTATCTGAGAACATTTTGCATTTTTTTCTGCCATTTTGCATACATTCAAACTGACTAAGTCAAACAGCTGGTAGCAAAACTGCCTAAGTCAAATGAATGACTTGGGCAGGTATGTTTTTGCACTTGTTTTTTGTTTTTTATGAGTGTTCTGATTGGTCAATGACCTAGGCAGAAAGACAGGATGATGCCGCAGTGGTAGGGGAGTAAAGTTATGCAAAAATCTCAATTTGACCAAAAATTGACTTCGGCAATTATGGTATGAGGCTAACGATTTGTTTCTACACACGGTGAGGGCTGCCAGGAAGGGAATCTGTTCCTCATGTTTTTGGTCTGAGTACCAGAATCCCTGTTCTGAAAACAGTCCTGCGACGGCGCTATTCCCCTTGTTATGCTTCAGCAGAGATGACAGCCATGGCCAGAGGCATTATGTTTTCAGGTTGGCTGTCTGTCCTGCTGGAAATCCATCTGTCTCTTCTCATGAATGAGGGGTATCTTTAGAAACGGCCACAATTTGGAATGAATATCCACTTGGAGTTAAGGATGAACTGATGACATTTGGGCCAAAGTCAAATGTTTTTGGCCTGAACTCAAAAAGACATAAACAAGTGGGACCACACACACAACAAACCCTGCCTCTTATAATCATTTTAGGTCCTAATGGACATCTCACTCTTACAACAATGTCAGACTATGGGTGTGACCTTTCAAGGTTGCTCAAGGTCAAAGGTTATGATGTCATTTTGGAGCCTACATGTAGCTTCTATCTGTCAACAATAGTAACTGACTGTCTATCTCTGTTCTTTATAGATTAATGACCATTTGAAATCATGTGACCTTGATTTTGACCTTTTAAGGTCACCCAAAGACAAAGGTCATGATGACATTTTGAAGCCCATGTCAGGATTTCTATCTCGTTTTCCATTACAGTCCATTTTAGTTTTTTGGGTACTGACCAAGTGATCCTTGAGCTCTTTAGGCAACAATAGGTCACAATGTATACATACAAGATGCAGAATTGAAACACCATCAATTTTGTGCTCATTAGAAGTCTCTAATATGAATAGTTTAAAAGTTATATTCAAAATAAATTTTGACTTTTATCGTGTACTTGATCTTGACCTTTGACTTAGTGTCTTCAAATGTATCCTTCAAGATTGTGACGTCTATGCACATCAACAGTGAGAGCAAAAAGAGGTTATATGCAAAATTAAGTATACAGAAACAAAAATGAATCTCGAATCATGGTGAAAACATATTTTTGGTGACTTTCACTTTGACCTTTGATGTAAATTCACTTAATTTAATGAAACCAAAAATAATACACTCACCCTTCTGTGGGTGGGGTAATTGTAAAACAAGAGCAGTCTGTTTAGTTAGATGTGTCCTTTATCATAATACACTCATCCAGTTCTCAGTTGGGTGCAGCTCAGGTCAAAACTGTTTGGAACATAGATACAACAGCTATGACCTCATATTTGAGTCCAAGTGCCGGTTAGTGCCAAAGACATTTGGACCATTCCTGAGATATCATGTTTTGAATCTGATGAAGATTCAAAACATGATATCTCATGACAAACAAATTCACCATCTTGTGGATATATATATATATATATATATATATATATATATATATATATATATATATATATATATATATATATATATATATATATATCTGAAATGTATATATAAAATAACAAATATTGAAATGCATGCACATGTTTAGACCAGGTTAACATTTGTGTTGTTTAAAACTTTTATTTTTCTATCATCATAAAAGTGTAAATTATCTTTCATACATCTCTACATGTGTGTGTGTGTGTGTAATAAGATCAAATGCTGATGTGATGACATTTTTTTTGCAAAGGATCATCTTCACTGAGACATCATCAGACCTCTAGTGTGTAAGTGCAGACATGATGTTTCATTATATTAAAAAAAAAACACTCTCTCCTATTTCACCAAAAAAAAAAAAATCCAAGACCCAAAAAATATGGGTATAAACTGAAGTGTGATACACATATGGAGGCATGAATACCAGAGGAAACTGACTTTTTCTCCGTCTCAAACTACTTTTATGCTACTGATATAACTATGCTTCCCTTGGTTCTCATGCTAACTGTTTAACAGACAAAAAGGGCTGTACGTTATTGCACAAAGTTGTAATTCAAGGTGCTTTTTTGTATTTCTTAGCCCATTACAGATGCAACTGGGCGTGTAAGAGTGGAGTCCAGGAAAGACCTCAGCTGCTTCGTCATTGAGGGGGCAGAGAGAGAAGATGAGGGCAACTACACTATCTGTGTTACCAACCCAGCTGGAGAAGACAAGGCTGTGCTATTTATTAAAATTGTGGGTAAGTGAAATAGCTGAGACACCGTCACATATATTGTTAATGAGAGATTTTAACCCATAAAGTAAAGGTGTGCAATACTGGGAATTTTTACATTGATTCAATTCCAAATAAATACAGGGCTCGTATCACAGACACCAATACTTTTTACTTCAAATATCATGATCATTTTAATCATTTTTTGATTTTGGTGTTAGTTAGTCGATTATGATAAAACATAGAGCACAACCTTTTGGTAAATAAACATCTTTTTTTATGAATTAACTACATAATAAAGCAATTTAACAGCATAAAAATAGAAAATTCCACATATAAGTTTGTGGTGGGACCACAGTGGTGAATGACATTCAGAAAAAAAAAATACATTGGAAACAGGTTGCAAGAGCAGGAAAACACAGGAAAAATAAATGACAACAGATGGAGACACTTGTTTTTTCATTTAGTTATTGAGATCTTTGCTGAAAGTCACTTTTTTCAGTTTTCTATGTATTGATATAATAACCATTGAATTTACTTTGAGTTTTCATGAACATCTAAATTAAATACAGTAACTTAAACGTAGGATATTACATGATTTATAGTGAAACATGCAAAATACAGTGGATATTTATGATAGTAAATGATTATTAACCAAGGAAAGTTACAATTTAGAGAAAACTTTATGGGTGAAACTGTACTATATATCATTGATCAAGATCAGTTAAAATTAACAATTAATAGTATTTTATGTTCAGTATCTAATAGCAAACTATGCTAATATTGGTATTCTAATTTAGATGTGCCTGACCCTCCTGAGCATGTGAAATGCACCTCGGTTGGAGAAGACTGTGCCACAATCATCTGGGAGCCTCCTAAATTTGACGGCGGAGCACCAATTAAAGGTAAAAGAAAGAGTTTTTATATATTCTGTTCATTCTACTCACGTCTCTGCTCACTGTAATTCCCTACCCTCAGGTTATCTCATGGAGAGGAAAAAGAAAGGCTCTTCCAGATGGACAAAACTTAACTTCGACGTATATGAATCGACTACATATGAGGCAAAGAGGATGATTGAAGGTGTTTTGTATGAGATGAGGGTGTTCGCTGTTAACAGCATCGGCTTATCTCCTCCTAGTCTCAGCTCCAAACCGTTCATGCCTATTGGTACGTATCACAGCTGCCTTTGCTTCTCTTTTTGCTAAGAAAAAAGTAAAGCATAAAGTGACTGCCTTGAGACTCCCTTTCTTCTGCCTCCAGCTCCAACTAGTGAGCCAACACGTCTGACAGTGCATGATGTGACAGACAGCACATGTGTCCTGAAGTGGCTCGCCCCAGAGAAGATTGGAGCTGGTGGCCTGGATGGTTATGTCATTGAATACTGCAAAGAAGGAGGTGATAAGACCACACATTACGGACATAATACAACATCACAACTCAGGATTTAATAGCTTGTTTAATGCAGAGTCTATAGACACATAACACTATATATATATTCGGACATTAATAATAGTGCTTATACTATCACTCATGCAATGCATAATAAATAGGTATATAAAATATGAAGTTGCAGTAATGTTATTAAAAGATGAAACTCTGAGTTCCTACACACCATTTATTCCTGCATTATTAATCTTTAATTTCAGACACTGAGTGGGTGGTGGCGAACCAGGACCTGTGTGAGAAGCAGGGATTTGTGGTGCGTGGCCTTCCTGTGGGAGAGAAAATCAACTTCAGGGTGGTAGCGGTGAACATCGCTGGGCGCAGTCCTCCTGCTACACTGCAACAGCCCGTTACTATCCGTGAGATCATGGGTGAGTCACAAATGGTGTGTGTTCACTGTGTCAACAGGTTTTTAGCCTGCCTCCAGTAGGGGTAGCAAGGGGTATTAGCAATTTTACACAAAAACTACTGGAGCAATTTCCATTAAATTTGCAGGAAAGGTGCGTGGTAGTCCAGAATAGATCAATTTTGATGAATATAGGTCAAAGGTTAAGGTTAATGTCACCAAATGTAGAGTTAAGGTATGATAGGAGAAATGGGAAATCAGGAATTTCCTTTTCATTTAGCTCAATTTACTCAATTTTGCATTTAGCTTCTTTTTGCACTCATTGTTAATGTGCATTGACATCAGAACCATAAAGGACAAGGTCACAATAAAGGTCAAAATTGAATTTTGGATATAACTATTCATCTTAGAGCCGTCCAATGACCACCACAATACTTGCCTTTCAACTCTGCATCTTGTAGGTATAGATTTTTGTTCATTTTTAATTTTTTTGTTCGATTTATTTGAACATTTAAAAAATGGAAAAGAAAACACACGATAAAAAAACAACACAAGCATGTTCAAAAGGAGTGGGTGGAAGTTAACACTCATAAAATCCCACCCCTTCTTACTGTATCAATTTTTCTAACAAAAATCTCCTTCCTCCACAAGAAAAGAACACTACATTCATTAACTATATCTGATACATACATAAATACATACATACATACATACATACATACATACATACATACATACATACATACATACATACATACATACATACATACATACATACATACATATGTACATATAAAATAATAATAATAATAATAATAATAATAATAATAATAATAATAATAATAATAATAATAATAATAATAATAATAATAATAATAATAATAATAATAATAATAATAATAATAATAATAATAATAATAATAATAATAATAATATTTGTGGAAAAAGAAAGGAAAAACACAAACAAAATTAAACCAAAAATGAAAAGGAGTGAAAAGGAGCTGACACTATTAACACAATATGGAGCCAAAATGAACCACTGTGAACTAAATAAATACTGAATTATTAATGACAGAACAAAGAAAACGTTCCCACCCCCATCTCATTCTCATACCGTAGAAAGATATATTGTTTATATTTAGTTTTAAACTGATGTAGACAATGGCACTGTTTAGGCTCCTCCCCCAAACTGTTCCACAGTTTTACCCCACTAAATGAAATGCAAAATAATTTCCTATTTTAACTTATTGTTGTCCCAAGAGGTCAGAGGTCAATACCTAAATGGACTGTAACAGAAAAAAACAGTGGAGGTACAGTAGAGACTCAGTTACTACAAGTGACAGATAGGAAACCTGGCATGGGCTTCAAAATGGTACCATGACCTTGAGTGACCTTGAAAGGTCAAACTCAATGTCACGTTATTTTAAATGGCTGTGACTAAGTACTTAGTTATTATATTTAACAGATAGGCAAGTACACATAGGCATCAATACATTTGACCTTGAGTGACCTTTAAAGGTCAAACCCATAGTCTCATATTTTGAGAGAAAAATGTCAGTTAAGAACGAGGGGTGGGGTACCACTTCTTAATGTTATATATTTTTTGTGTTTAATGGGGTGTTTGTTATCCTTTTCAGAACATCCTAAAATCCGTCTTCCTCGTGATCTGAGAACAAAGTACATCAGAAAAGTTGGAGAGAAGATCAACCTGACCATCCCCTTCCAGGTTAAAAAACAAAAGCCCAGATGGATGTATTTGGTTTGTTTGTACTAATGCATAAAGTGTTCATGAATTCCATTATGAAACTGCTGAGTAGAATAAAGAACACGCTGTGATGTTATATCATAATTGCGATGGAGGAACATTTGGAAATTTGGAGCACTGTTGACATTACATCACAATCAGACACTGTAGTTTTAATGAGAAAAAATGTAAAATTACAATTATTTATCTTTTAATCTTTCTTAATAGGGAACTATTTTTCCCATTCCTTCTCATTTATGTTTAAGTTCTGTGGTAAACGTCATGATAAATCAAAGATGATATTTAACTATATTATTATGCTGTACAAAATTCATTGTTTCTGTCTGTGTTATGAGTCGGAGTCCCACTTAAGCAATTATCCCACTCTTGTTCTGTTAAATTAAACATATGCTGCAAAAACAACAACTTACCCAGAATTAACTGCACTATATTCTACTACTGTAACAATAGATGATCTTTGTGTTTTACAGGGTAAGCCACGCCCTGTTGCAACTTGGTACAAGGATGGTCAGCCCATTGACCCCAAGATGGTCAATGTCCGTAACTCTAATGTGGACAGCATTCTCTTCATCCGCTCGGCAGAGAGAGACCACTCTGGCAAATATGAGCTGGTCCTGCAGATTGAGAACATGGAGGACAGGGCAACTATTGACATCAGGATTGTTGGTAAGATGGTCACAACTATTTTATTCATTATTGTGTTCAATATATAAGGTTTGGTCTTAGTGTTCATGTGACTCTGTCCAATCAGAGAAGCCTGGGCCTCCTGCGAGAGTCAAAGTGACAGATGTCTGGGGCTTTAATGCAGCGCTAGAGTGGGAGCCCCCCACAGATGATGGAAACTGTGAGATCACTGGATATACCATCCAGAAGGCAGACATGAAAACCAAGGTGAGAGGAGAAGGAAGGGAAGTGTTAAGCATCTTGAACATGTCCAGTGTTGAGAGAAACCCTTGATTTATTCTGTATAGCTTTTATTGGCTCAGTATTGGAATTTAGGGGGATCTAACTGCAGAGAAGGAAATACTCAATATTTAGGTTTTTATTAGCATGGAATCACCTGAAAAGAATAATTTGTTTGTTTTTTTTACTATAGAATTAGGTGGTTTAAATATATATATATATATATATATATATATATATATATATATATATATATATATATATATATATATATATATATATATATATATATATATATATATATATATATAAAGGGAGTTGATCATGTCCATAGAGTCCACTATAGCATAAAAGGTAAGATAATATATGATACGATACAATATGATATGATATGATACGATATGATATGATACGATATGATATGATATGATAAATTACGATATGCTGTGATAGAAGAGGGAAATTCCTATGTACAGCAGCACAACCTAATATGTAATGAAGGGGTCTGGAATTTTTATTCTTATTTTATCTTATCTTATCTTATCTTATCTTATCTTATCTTATCTTATCTTATCTTATCTTATCTTATCTTATCTTATCTTATCTTATCTTATCTTATCTTATCTTATCTTATTTTATTTTATCTTATCTTATCTTATCTTATCTTATCTTATCTTATCTTATCTTATCTTATCTTATCTTATCTTATCTTATCTTATCTTATCTTATCTTATCTTATCTTTATAAAATAAATAAATAACAAGTGTGCAGTAGTGTGTGAAAATGTGTGATATTGACACTTATCTGTCTTATGGAAGCATTAAGGCACTAAATTGTGTTTCAATGTGGACAAAACAAATTCTAGGTTCAATGATGTGAGCTTTGACCATAGAGGAGGGTGAGGCGGGGATTATTTAGGTCACTACTAGATATCACTAAATATCACACATTGACTCTATCTGGTTCTCTCCTGTCTTCAGGAATGGTTCACCATTTATGAGCACAACAGACGAACAAACTGCACGTCTTCAGATCTGATTATGGGCAACGAGTACATGTTCCGTGTCTTTAGTGAAAACCTCTGTGGTCTGAGTGAGGAGCCACGCAACAGCAAGAACAATGCTGTGATTTCCAAGACAGGTGTGTAAATATGTAGAACATGCATGGATCATGTGTGTACTGTGATATACTGTATATTTAAATGATGTGTGTTTCTTGTCTCTCATAGACAAAGTTACATCTATATAATTACTCTATGAATTATGCAACACTTTTTTTTTCATGCAGTCAAAATGTCAAGTGAGATGAGCTGTATCTCTGTTACTTCAATGATGTATGAAGGATGACTAAGTTTCCACACCCACCTCCCTTTCTCCATAGGCCTGCAGTTCAAACCAAACCCTTACAAGGAAAAGGACATGACCTGTATGCCCAAGTTTACTCAGCCCCTCGTTGACAGATCTGTAGTGGCCGGTTACAGCACTGCCATCAGCTGCTCTGTCAGGGGTTTCCCTAAGGTAATCGCACAGGTTAAAATAGTCTGCAAAGAAGAAGGCTGGCAGTGCCACTTGTAATAATAAAGTTAACGCCTGAAGGTTCCTGAGGGAGAGACATGTGCAGACCTTTTAATAGAAACCTTTCTTATCAAAGGTCACTTACTAGCAGCCCCATGAACAAAAATATAACATAAAAATGGAAATTTTCTTATAAGCTCTTATTTATTCCTTTGACCTTTCTCGCTCTTAGCCCAAAATTGTCTGGATGAAAAACAAAATGATCATCGGTGGAGATGCTAAGTACTTAATACAGAACAACCAGGGAGTGCTGACCCTCAACATTCGCAAACCCAGCACCTTTGACGGGGGCAAGTACTCCTGCTTGGCTGTTAATGAGCTGGGCCAGGATGAAGTGGAGTGCAAGATAGATGTCCGAGGTAAGAACAAGGTGGTGTGATCATTAGCCTGAGTGGAAGTGAAAAGAAATAATTAAGAAGCCAGACACTCAGTACATTTACATGCACATCTAAGCCGAGCTACTGGTAGTAACTAAGCTAAGGGTTTAACTGACAAAATCTGAGTGTACATGCGTAGCAAGAGAATCAAACTATTGAATGAGGTACGGTCGACCCCAAGACACTAGGTGGCACTACACAGCCTTTCACATTGGCATTCTTTTAGTTGTTGTCATGAATAAAGAATAATTAGTAAACAAAAGCAGCAGATTTGAATTTCAACAACAGCAAAGGAGGATATGGAAGACAACGATGCAGCAGCTGTTCATCATTCTTCTTTTTCATTGACTTAGGACCACATTATCTGGCACCAATAGTCTGATTATAAAAACTCATGTTAGGTTTGAGTATGACTAAGGTAGATATATATAAATATATATATATATATATATATATATATATATATATATATATATATATATATATATATATATATATATATGAAGAGTTGATTTGCAAAAACAGATAACTCAATTTTTTTATTTTTTTCACAAAATGGCATTTTTACATTCCAGGTAGAACTGAACTAATGTTGATTTGATATATTATTTATTCAATGTAGTGGACCTTATGAAAATTAAATAAATAATACATCAAATCAATGAGTATTACCTGGAATGTAGAGTAAAAAATGCCATTTTGTGAAAAAAAATAATAAAATGAGTTATCTGTTTTTGCAAATTAACTCTTCATATATATATATATATATATATATATATATATATATATGATTATTTTCTGTTAAATGTCAATAGTAGCCGGACTAAGGCAATAAGTTGAATTTCTGTGAGTGCATGTAACCATACTGACTGTCCATGTAATAGCACTCTAAGTCTAAAAGTGCAATGAATCAAATATAGTGTTAACTGTTGTGTTGTCATCTGTGTATGATCAACTGAAGCTAAGAATGAGCTTTTCCATAATGAATATTCATATCCAGACCCTCTTCATCAAAGTCTGATATGTTTTAATAGTGTCCCAAAGTAGAAAAAAAACATAGTTTTTTACCGTACATGGCCACTGTAGGGGAGGATGAAGCAAATTGTAATGAACATCCTTATCACTTGATGTCTCTAAATCTCATACACTACACTGAGTGTGTACACAGATTTCTTGAATCCTTTTATACAATTTGCGGTACACAATGCCTTTTATTATGCTTATCATTGTGTCTTAACTCTGTTTTCTCACAGTTCCCACACTTGAGGAGAAGAAGTGAAAAGACCGAACAGCAACGAATGTGAAATGCTATGAACCAAAGAGTGAAGTAACAGTGAATGTTGTATGAGACTACAAAGTCAAATAAAATTCAAGGAAATTCAGCTGCTATACATCACTTTTTATTTTGAATAATTCATGCACACATTGTATATTCTTTTAACCTATAAAAACATGATGGAAAAATGTTAAGACATAAAATGCTCATTAACTCTCAACACACCCAGTTAGAAACTGAAATATGTAAAAAATTAAAATGGCACATTATTTTTAGAGCTGTTTCCAGACCTAAAAAGCACCACTCTGTATTTTTGGCACACATGTGAAAGTAGACCTGCCCTACACCTCCCTGGAGTAATGGGCTCTTCTCCGATGCATTGCCACTCCTATACTGAACAACAGTGCCACTGCCAGGACTCCTACAGCCACTGCAAGAGCTGTTATGACACCTGTGGGAAACAAAAATGATGTTAAACTAAAAGCCAAAGTGAAATATTTAAAGTAAAAAATTAAGAAATCCTTGTCATTTGTCAGAAATCCACACACTGATCACCAAACTGAACACTGGGGCCACAAAGATGGGCTGAAACCACGATAACGTAAATCTACATTTCATGCCCATACTCGTTATCATTTCTCTGTACCTGCGCTTGACCATCTGGTTCTGAAGCCACACTCCACCTCCCATTCATTGGACATCACATCCCTCACCAGATCAGTGAACAGTGACAAAGGGCAGGGGTTAAGCCCATTACATCCTGGCACCGGATTAGGGTAGGGGTCACGCCAGGAGTCATTGTGGTAATACAGCTCCAGTGAATAGGATCTGGGGAATTATAAGAGTCAACACAATGAGATGACACACATTTACGCTAAGTGTTATGTAAATGGGTTTGTATCATGTGCTAATTTGGCCATTGCCGTCCTGGATCGCTGCCAGATTCCCATCTAATCAAAACAAAAATGAAATTGAATGGCTTGGTGCAGTGGTGCAACAGTGGGATACAATGATTAAAATGCGGAGTGATTTGGACATCTGACCTATATAGTGCTGAAAAAAAAAATACACAGCTAGATAGCAGTCCTTACCCATCATACTCTTGGTAGAATTCGAAGAGTTGACAGGCAGCGTAAGGAGGAAGAAGGCCGTTGTACACGTCCAGAGCAGCCTGGAGCGTGATGAGTGTGGAATCATGCTGGAGAGAGCAGGAAACATCACAGCAATAATATACAAGCCATTATATTATGTGAAACATTGCTCGGGAAAATCAATTGCACATTGTGTGATTTGTGCATGTGCGCAAACAGTTAACTTACAGCTGAGTACATAAGAAATTTGAGAGGGCTCCTTTGCTCTATAGCCTTGGAGAAATTCCTCAAGATGGCATTCAGCAGAACCCCTGGCAAATTAGTATAGTGTCAACAGTGAAAATGAACATTTCCCAGGCACTAAAACAATTACTTTGACCTTATTGAGCAGCTTGTCTTAGTGCTGTAATCATCTTTGTTCCATTAGTTAATATGTGCTAATATGCCTTTCTGAAACCTGACCCAGCACTTTCCACAAACTGAAGCATAAACAAAGTCTCAGCCAGCAGTCACAACATTAGATATGCTGAGTTTATTTGAGTTTTTACTCTAATAACATTTGTTCTCAGAATGGTGCTTTAAATTAATTGCCTCTAATGTGAAAGCTCACCTCCTGAGAGCCTAGCCTTCTCTTTTCTCTTGTGACTGAGGATGCTGTACATAACCTCAAAGGATGCAATTTTCCTCAGGGTGTCCAGAACATCTTGGGTGACCCAGCGTGGGAGAGTCAAGTTATGGATCCTCTGCACAAGAAAATAACATCCATTACCCAGCATCGTGCATATAATCACATTACACAATTCATGAATTGCAACAAAGGGGGGTTTAAATGGCTGTATTTCATCATTTCTATTATCCTGGCTATTTTTAGCACTCTTCTGAAGATAGCAGATGTTCATTTTGCAAGTGTGAATGAGCATATTCAACCTGGCCTAGAATCCACCCATCTCATAATACTTTAATTAACATTTCAATATGTTGTCCTTTTCATGTAACACTGCATGTATAGAAATGATCCCCCCCCCCTCACCCTCACCCCCACCCCTACACCCCCCTCTGCAGATGTGTCAGAGAAAACACACTTTTTTTCCCCCCCTTATGTTTTATTCTCTTTACTCTACAGCTGATGTTTGTATCAGTAATTGATCCATTTGTTAAACACACAATACAGGTATTTTTGCGAGCTTTACAGTATCTGCTTATATGGTAATCCATGCATGCTTTCTGTTAAATATCACATTTACTGTACCTGACAGGTTAGAGTATCGTAGACTCGCCATATTTTTTTGCCGACCAGTTTGGACACAGGATAACCAGTGTGGTTGGACAACGACTCCACAAAATACTGCGCAGAAGAAACACCACGATGTGTACGGTATCTTTTCACTTTTGTTCTCTTTGATTGAAATTTAAATCCGCACAAGGAGGAAATGTAATTTATTTTTGATTAATACATTTCACTAAGAGGTTTTTGTGAGTTTAACCACCAACAGTGAGTGAGAAATGGCCCTATCTCATTTCTTCAATATAACTTGCAGGTAGTGTGCCTCCAGCAGAGGGTGTTAAAATTCAATGCAGGAGGCTCCGTCCTGATCTGAGACACCACCTTAATAGACAGCACATGGGACTCAATTTAATTAAAACCTTTTCATTGTAATTCTTAATCTAATTCAATCCAACTGTTAATTAGCGTCTCTGTGAATGTGAGAGAAATTGCACTGTGCAGCTTTTTGTAGGCACTCGAGTCACCGTGCCTGAGAAAATCACTGAGAGGACACGATGTCTACAGCATAACTAACACGTCCAGTGGAGGTGCTGATAACGTTGGCACCAGGAACTGTGAAGTATATATTTCACTTTTTCACAGAAATGTGCTTTTCTCAGCGTTAGTTAATATATCAACTGATGCACAGATAAATAGAAAAACAACAGGAGTGAAGAAGTGTTATTTATGGCACATTTGATTTTATAATGCATTACATAAAATGAGATTAGCAAAAGTTTTCACAAGCACATGAGTCATGATAAAGTGCTGCTAGATTCAGATCACTAAGAAGAAGCTGAGCATAAAGACAAGTTAATAGAACAGTGTATTTTAGGGTTTGTCTCATACCTGGTGAGCTCTGAGAAACCTCTGGTAAGGCTCACTCTCAAAGGTCTCCGTCATCAGCGCTCTGAACCTTGGACAGTCTTTCCCTGGAGATTTCAAGAGCTTAAAAATCGAAAACAACAGCACACAGCATCATTGTCAATAATGCGCATTTGCTGCAGGTGCTGAAATTCTTCAGGGCACAATTATATGTTCATTTCACACTTGAACATGGTGACAAATTTCACCAGTTCGGGTTCACAGATGAGGCGAATAGACACAGTGACGTGGATCTACAAAGTGGGACTCCAATTACTTCAACTCAAGTTTGGCTGCTATGTGAAAGGAAATATTTATGTAGCTCTGCAGCCCACCTTGTCCTGGGCCCTAGGGATGGTGTGCACTGGAATAGGCCGCCACAGTAACTGGGGCATGATTGGAGGGGGACGTCTGGTTGGGGGGAACATCCCAGCAAGGCAGGCCTGAGCACTCATCAGAGTGCGGTCGTAGTCAGTACTCCGCACATACACCTACAGAAAACATGGAGGTAGCAAGGTATTAAATTGCATGCATCTGTTAGTACTAGACTTTTCACTCACACTCCTGTCTGCAATGTTCTGTCTCCTGTGGTACGTTCATGCTGAGTGTCTTTATATATATAGCGAGAGAGAAAGAGAGAGAGAGAGAGAGAGAGAGAGAGAGAGAGAGAGAGAGAGAGAGAGTACTTATAAACCCACAAGCACTCCATTTGCATTTCCAAAGTGAATTTTGTGCCTTTTTTGATTTAACAAAGATTTTAAATAAACGCCACTTGCAAAGCAGCCATATATTGTAAATGTGCTATTTATCCCCAGTCATATGAGGTATTTCCTTAACATGAGGAGGATGGGAGTCAAAAGAGATCCAAAAGGATGACAGAGGGAAGTGGGGGAGATCTGTCTCACTGTGATCGCTTCTGACATCAGCCTTCGCTCATCTATATCTCTCTGTCACCCTGTGTCAGGTTTTTGCACACAGTAAATCACACTGATAAGGTTGGATGTTCCTGTGATGCAGAGAATGCACCCCCCCGTTTTGTCAAATTAAAATAGACGTGGCAGTACAGGGGAATGTACGGGACAACTTGACTGAGACTTGGGTGACAAATCACCAACGACAGGTACTGAGAAGTGCTGTTGTATTTGTAGTAATTGCAGTTTATTTAAGAGGCAAAAAAGGAGAGAAGAAGTGAAAGCAAGGGTGGAGCAGTTTGGTGTTCCATACAGAGAAATTCTAAAAAGGAAAACTATACAGTTCCATACAGAGAAATTCTAAAAAGGAAAACTATAAGAGAAAGAAACAGAGGGGAAGAAAAGGGAAATGGTATCTTGATAATGACAGTATGCTGAGCTTGCAGCCTATAGGCGCGTTGAACCAACACATATGCTGCCAACTGTACTGTGCATGGAACCCGGGGGCAAGATTACTGCACATGTTACAGCATATTACGAGGCAGTGGCAGTGATATCACCAACATGAATCATACTCATTAATGTAGTGTACGAGGTTACAGTCATTAATAAAGACTGTGTCAGGCCACACAAGAATCTCATTTCACATGTTGGGTTGATGACGACCGGATCTAGTGACACCATGGAAAGAAAGAAGAAAAAACAGGAGGAATACAAATAGTTTAATACACCTACCTCTTTATTGTTGTAATCTTCACCAAGAAAGTTTCCATAACGCCTTCTCAGAAATCTGCCAAGCTCAAACTGCTGTTTCATGCCCAGCTGAAAGGAAAATTGCCAGCACTATTAATTTTTTTTCTGTTAAATTTGACCTTTTGCTGAAGATTTTGTGGATTTAAGGTCAGATTCAACTTATTTACATAAAATAACAAATTTTACCCCTTCTACATGGCCTCCTAGTGCCAGAAATAATAAGTTTTTTGACTGTAAACTGGCTGATTGCCTGTGAGCAGAACAATGTCACAGTGGGAGAAAATTTAATTAAAACAATATACAAAGAACTGTTCTTCCTCCTCAACACCTAAGTCTATTAGAACCTGATCTTATATTGTAAAATAAATAACATATACGGTCTTCATGACACTGTATCAAAGCTACAGCATACCCTGGCGAATACAGAGGTGCAAAATGAGCTAACGCTGAGTCAGCAATTTCTTTTCAAATCATCTGAGACATCTGAATTTTTATTTTTTATTTTTTTGCACCTTTAAGAGTTAAGGCTGATGGCATTTACAAGGCCAGGTGCAGACTAGGATAGGTTGAAATTGCCTCAACCTTGAATAGGGTTAGTGAGTTGTATAAATGGCTCATATATATATATATATATATACATATATATGAGACAGAATATGAGAGTGAAAAGGTCCCAACAGACCCAATATAGGACAAATACTATGTTTCTATAGGACACTGCTTCTACATCACATCTTTATATTACTTAGAATTGTATGCTGTTAGAACAATCAAAATGAATTAAAAATCACAAATTATGTGACAAAATTCACAAAACAGGCACTAAAACATAAATAGAATAAGCAAAAAAAACCAAAAAACTTTAACATATCAATTCCATCCTTGTACTGTAACAAACAGACAGAAACTCCAACATTGCAGTACAGTTTTGCACTGTATAAATAAATAAATAAATAAATAAATAAGTAAAAATCATTTTGGGGCAGCACGGTGGTGCAGTGGTTAGCACTCAGGCCACATAGCAAGAAGGTCCCTGGTTCAATTCCCAGACCTTTCTGTGTGGAGTTTGTGTGTTCTCCTCGTGTCTGCGTGGGTTTTCTCCAGGTACTCCAGTTTCCTCCCACCATCCAAACATATGCACTGATAAATTAACTGTTTAATCTAAATTGTCCATAGGTGTGATTGTTTGTCTATATATGTTCAGCCCTGAGATGAACTGGAGATTCATACAGGGTGTACCCCGCCTTTGCCCATTGTAGCTGGATTAAGCCCCCAGTGACCCCTGTGACCCTAGTGAGGATAAAGTGGGTTCAGATGATGAGAGATAGAGAGAAATAATCATTTTGTTTTTATGGGAAAAAATGGCAGCTGTGGTTGCCAGAACAATCCTGTCAAACACATAAAAACTGTAAACACACGTAAAGAGTGATGTGTACAATTAAAATTTCATGTAAAAAATGAAATGTTCTGCCCCTCACATAGACCTGCTTGGTGCAAACACTGTTTTCTATATCCACTAGGACTGAACTGGGAGCAATTTAAGTTCAAGGTCTTCAGAGGTTCACAAAAACACCATGGAGTCCAAGTGCCCATCGGTGGGTAATTTGACACTGCAGCCTCGAAGTCTCTGAAAGGCCTTGGACTGTGAGCGGTTCACAGCTAGGATTTGAACTGCCAACCCTTTGGTCAATGAATAACCCACTCTACCAACTGAAAAATTTAATTTTACATTGCGGTAAATAGAGAATACATTTCAAAGTGATCGAGAATCAAGGATGTCTTCCGGATCATCACCAAAATCTAATAATTTGTTCCTTGTGACACCCCCAATACATCATGAAACTTTCATCAAGATCCATCCATAACTTTTTGAGTTATCTTGCTAACTAACAGACAGACAAACAGACAAACAAACTCTGGCAAAAACATAACCTCCTTGGCGGAGGTAAACATCATAGCCATTATGTGAGGCAGGGAGGAAAAGATCAGGCCTTAATGAAGCTTGACAACTGCTAATCCCACCTAAGACCCCCTAAAAAGTTCACTAATTAGTTTAGTTTATCTTATCTTATCTTATCTTATCTTATCTTATCTTATCTTATCTTAGCTTAGCTTAGCTTAGCTTAGCTTAGCTTAGCTTAGCTTAGCTTAGCTTAGCTTAGCTTAGCTAAATTTAATTTAGCTTAGTTTATCTTAGTTTAGCTTAGCTTAGCTTAGCTTAGCTTAGCTTAGTTTAGTTTAGTTTAGTTTAGTTTAGTTTAGTTTAACTTAGCTTAGTTTATCTTAGCTTAGTTTAGCTGAGTTTAGTCATTTGTTCCTCTCATGAAAGTGGACATAAATACACACTACATTTTCAAATTGACACCTTCATGATTGGAAAGGAGCTCAAAGAAATGATGTTGATCAAAACCAGTACCTCCGTCAACTGTCCATAACCCTGAGCCCAGACTTCCTCCCCATGAGGATCCCTCGGATACGACTCAATGGGCGATCGATCCCCATGTCGAAACACCTTGAAAAATCATAACAGATCATGTTACATGGTTTCAGATCATATGATGCTGGCCATGTGCATAGAGGGGGGTAAAAAAAACACCATGAGACATATGTCAGAAATAGAAACGTGTGATTTTGGATGGTTCAGCGTGGATTAGAGGCAGAGTGGAGTCACTTTGATTATGTCATAAATGCTGGAACAGTTTCTTTATTATTAAGCGTGAGGACTCACTTTCTGAGCGGTGACACAACACACAGGTTGATTAAAGTGGATTATGAACACACGTCTGATTCACTCCTGTTAGCGTCACAGTATTTTCAACTTATTCAGGTTTAAAACCTCAAGCAAATGCAAACCACGAACAGAGGTCAACAAAGTAATGGCTGGCTTTGAGAGATAATTTTTAGACATGCTAGAAAACTTAATGTGAAAACATATCTCTAGTTAAATTCAGTTGATTATAAGACAGCAAGTAGCAAACCAAAACCTCATTCTATGTAACTGTCAAACAGTAGATAAATAAAACCAACAGACAAGAGGACAAACAGGGAATAGATGAAACTGTAAACTGCACAGACATATCATGAAGCACTGCAAGCTTTGCAAGTAAGAAGCGATGAACACACTAGTATGACATGTGAAGAAACAGATAACGTGCCTAAAAATCTTAAATCTTGTCCTTAAAATAAGATTATTGAACAACAGTGTAAAAAGAAAATATGCAAAGAGGTTTATGCATAAAGCTCTAATGTGTGACAGAGATATGCTTGACACTGTTGGGTTTAAGACATAAAATACTTTATCACCCTGTGACAGATTAAAAATATTCAAGTTCTCTGAATGTAAAAATACAGTGTAATCACTGACAACATGCAGTATTATTACTCTTGCTTGATCATAAGCTGCATTCAACATATGCATACTGGCACACCATGGCTTTTGAAACCAGAAAAACTACAACGTGAACCTGCAGTGTTCATATTTGTAGTGTAAAAAAAAAAATTAAAAATTTACTTACAGCTACAACAAACTTTAGCACCCGACACTCTGTTAAGCAGATGCAGCAGAGAAGGAAAAAACAGCCCAAACTCTTATGAAGGTTCTTCATCTTTGGAGTTATAGACTTCTTTCTCTTTCACAGTGTTCTCCTATTGTTGCAATGAAAATAATAGAAAGAAATGTGAATTTTAAAACAGTCATTTGGGACTTTAGATCAATAGTTGGAACACATTTTTAAATTCATTTTAACCTTTTCATGCATATTGTTCATTACAGCAGACAGCCATTCCACAGCTGTTCTCTTCTATATTCATGGCTTTTGGGGGTTATGCATCATTCAATACACTGCAACTGAAGCTGAAACTTTGTTGTTCTTGATGAACAAAATAATAAAAATGTTTGTTTTTGTTTGTTTGTTGTTGTTTTGCATATTATCTCAATGAAGCAATAAGTAAAATAATTACTAGTATGTTAAAATGTCATAATACTTCAGCTGAATTAATGTTTTTATTCCCTTTCTGATTATGGGTTTTCAATATATGTTTCTTCGTTTCAAAAATTAAACACAAAAATAAGTTCATATATTATATATATATATATATATATATATATATTTAAAAATTTATATCCATACATATATACATACATACATACATACATACATACATACATATATATATATACATATATATATGTGTGTGTGTATATATATATATATATATATATATATATATATATATATATATATCACATTGTGTTTTTCATACCTAAAGAAGGATAAAAACAATTGGGACAGTAATCTCAACTTAGGTTCTCATAATTCATGCATGAAAGGGTTAAATCGTTATGAATGTCTACTCCTTCATTGTCGAAATATGTTAGCTTGTAGCACACAGCATAATATTAATATTCAGTAAGAACTGGTTTTGTACAATCCTTCTGTAAGTGACTGACTAAACAGATCATGTCAGTGAACACATGCACTTACCTCAGCATACTGATTCTGCTGTTTTAGTCAAACTTGATACAGAGACAAGTGACCCGCTGTGCATCCCAAATCCTCAGTCATGCCCAGATGTGACATTAAATGAATGTTCCAGTCAAAGAGGCAGCGCTTTTATAGTCCTCCTACCTGACCTCGTCTCTCTCTCTCTCTCACTTCTCTCTCTCCCCAGGGACTTCAGGTCCAAATCTACTTCATTGTCAACTAGAGTCCAAATCACTGTCTCTGACGATTTCTCAGTGTGTAGTGACATGACAACCCACCCTGTCGGACATTTACAAGTCCGCTTTTGATCTTAAGGATTCACGCTTGGCCCCTCACTGTGGATAAAGTCCACTTTTAAAGCAGCCATGTATGTTTAAGGACAGTCCAGGTTTAAGTGACAATGACAAACAAGTGGGTTTAGCATGGACAGAGGTACCTGGCTTCGCAGATTGTACTCCTACATGAACAAACACACACACACACACACACACACACACACACACGCATGCACACATGGCCTTGGGCCACAAACACTCATTATAACTTGCTATGTCATCCACTGTGGGTTTGGCCCCAAAATTACAGAGCCTGGAGTGTTTTCCCTGACTTGGCACCCATGTAAGTATCTGTTAGTATCAAAGCAGCTTTATGGGATACAATGGGATTAGTGAGTGTGAAAATTTTGAGGCATGCAGCATTGACATCATATTTTGATGAGTATAAGATAACAATCTATTGTAATAAACATAATTCACAGTCTCTTGTCATTGTAACCTAAATGGTGGAAACATTAAATTAAGACACATCATCTGAGTCATCTGAAAGAAACTAGTGCACGCACACACACACACACACACACACACACACATCTGTTATTCTATCTCTGTGAGGGCCTTCATTTATGTGATACATTTCCCCACCCCGTTACCTTGACTTTAGCTGAGACCTAATGTAGTCCAACAACTTTTGGCTAACTCCCCCCTTTCCAAAAAAAAAAAAAGGCAGAAAAACTTGTTTTATTTTTGTATGTGAGATGTTTTCCAGTGTTTCATTCTATCCTAACAGGGTTTGGAATGAGTGCAACAGACAAGCTTGTGAAATGTGGTCCTCAATTATTCACTATACATATAATAGAAAATAAATATAGACGCATAGTGTTCAGAATGAAATGCATTTAAAGTATAAAAGTCACTGGAATAAGGACAAGTATCTTAAAATGCAGAACTTGAGTTGATTTATTTACATAATTATTACCTCAGTGCTCTCTCTATCCATGCACTGCTCTCATGCTATGGTACAGCAGTCATCGTTTCTCATATGAGCACACAAGGGCTGTAGCTGGTACATGTTTAAAAACTTGTACAAATGGGTTAGCGAGTCCACCTGCGCTGATATACAGAACAGCATATACATCCTTGAGAATATGTGTTGAGGAAAGGAAAGGAGTTCCATCATATGAGGGCTAGACACACACACGCACACACACACACACACACACACACCATGATTTGCACATTTTCTGCACACTGTAAACCAAAATGTTCAAAATAATTAAATATATTAAGTTGTGAATACTCAAAGTTTCAGAAATAGTACCACTAACTCAAATGTATTAAGTTGCTGTAACATGTTAATCTTTTTAAGTACTTCCAACTAATATTTTTAGATTAAGGGGAACTATTGTGGATGTATATGAACATAACTTAACAACATATGAGATACATTTTAGTGGAATTAAGTCATTGAATGCTGGGAATGATATTGTACTGTTATTTCTATTGTTTCAAATAAGGATGATCGAAAATAAAATAAAGTTAACTGATGTAGTAGATGCTGAAATACAATTTCAGAGCATTTCAAATATCCACAAATATCTATCACACCAAAAAAAATTCAATCACAAAACAGTCATTTTATTCAGGGGCTGTGGTTCAGATGGGCGGGTCGTTCAGTGACTGAAGGGTTGGTGGGTCTTTGGCTGTCCAAGTGTCCTTGGGCAAAGACACTGAACCCTGACTAAGTCTGACAGAACCTCAGAATACTAAGTTAATAAGTAATGTTTTAATTTAAATACACAGTAAATTTTGCAGTGTTAAATCAACACTTAGAGAGTTTATTTAACTTCTTCTAGAGTGTATTTGGTCCCATTGTCTCCAAATTAACACTGCAAAATCTACAGTGTATACTTTAAGCATCTAAATTTTAAGTTCTGGAAACTTGTGTTTTTAAAGTTTCATCAACTTATAATAATTGAGGTAATCGATTGCCTTACATTTTTTGAGTTCTGCTAACTTACACTTCTTACACTTTACAGTGTAGAAAAAGAGCTACAGTGGATACACACCAGTTCATTGAGGGGTCACTAAACAGGCATGCAACCACTCCAAACACTGCACGTCTCTCTCTCTCTCTCTCTCTCTCTCTCTCTCTCTCTCTCTCTCTCTCTCTCTCTCTCTCTCTCTCTCTCTCTCTCTCTCTCTCTCTCCATCATTCATACTATAATATACATGACACAAAGACAAACACACACACACACACAAAAGACACGCTATCCGAGTCTTCAGTCTTCCCCATGTGGCTGTAGTGTTTTTGTCTTTGTTGAAATAACTGCAGCGATTTTCAAGACCGTTGTCATGGCAACACAGAGGTTGATGCATGTTGACAGAATCTGTTGCAGGGCGACCGAGAGACTGAAAATGGGAGATAAGAGGTGGGAGGAGAAATGAGCGTGCGTGTATGCGCGCACTCGTGTGCGTCTACGTGTGCGCACGTGTATTTGTGTGTGTGAGTATGTGTGCGAGGCGTGGTGGAGGAGAGGTGTGGGGTTCCATATGATGTATGACGACGAAGTGTATGGGACATCTCAGCCTGTTAAAACAAGGCCCAAGATCAGGAATGAACAGTTATGAGTGTGAGCAGAGGAGAGCGATGGAGAGAGAGAGAGAGAGAGAGAGAGAGAGAGAGAGGAAAGCAGGGTGCTATTTTAGTCCAGGCGTTGTCATGGAAACTGCAGCCTCACTACAAATGGAGACATCCTGAACACATGGATCGTCAAACAAATGTCGTGCGTATGGGCCCAGTATAAAGCTACGCCATGGCTGTGCGACATTGTGCCATCTCGGTCAAAACCCACCCACACCCACAGGCCCACTCCCACTGGCACTCACCCGTCAGAGAAATAACACTAGCATCTTGTACTTCTTCACAGAGACAGAATATCAATAAGAGGCTATAGCTTTTAGGGAGTGGGACTGGGGATGGGAGGGATAAATGTTAAGAGTCAGAGGCTAAGTGACAGGAAATGACAGGAAATTCAGTCAGTGAGTCACACCCAGTTGGTCTGTGTTTTTTTAATTAACAGTCTTTTCCACACTTCTCTCCTCTCCTCTCTTCTTCTGTCTACCACTTCATTCTCTCACTGTCTCCCATCCTCTCCTTCTTCCCCTCTCTCTCTCTCTCTCTCTCTCTCTCTCTCTCTCTCTCTCTCTCTCTCTCTCTCTCTCTCCCCCTCTTCCGCGCTCTGAAGGACGGAGGTATTCCCACATTTCTCCGTTGCTATAGCAACACCGCAGCGAGAACAGGAGCAAGAGGACGCAGGCCGGGAGGAGGGAAAGGAGGAGATGGAGATGTGGTAGTGGTGTTGGTAGTGGTGTTGGTGGAGGTGGGTGGGAGGGTGGGGAGAAGGGGGTGTAAAGCAGCCTAGGATGAGTGTATGTGTGAACAATGCTAATGCTAATGCTAATGCTAATAGTAGCAGAAGCAGAGCAGCCATGGGTTGGTGAACATCCCTATCATCGCATACTGGGCTCACATTCACATGTCACATCAACATTTGCATAATTACCAATGGGAATGTGTTTTCTCAGTATGTTGCTATGGACATTGATATCTTCAACAAAATGATACATGAGAACTTCTGCTCAGACATTTCACTCTTCTTTTTTCTTTCTCTTTTCTTTCTTTCTTTCTTTCTTTTTTTTTTTTACTTGACATTGACCAGTTCTGCAGAACCTGCATTCAATTTCAACCCTTTCTTAAGCGTCATTCAGGAAGATAAGGGAGCAGACTAGACTCCTGCTGTTGCATTAATATGTTATATGCATTTTGGGGCTTAACTGCTATGTAGTTATTTTCCAGTGATTCAATCAGTGCAAACCAGTGCAGGTCAAATGACCGACAAGACAAGAAGATGCATTTATATGAATGCAATAGGAAGGCCAGAGCTATTTCATATCGATGTCATCATCCCATTTAATCTGAACAGAATGCAATCTCATTATCTCTTCATATATATCGTGAGGCATTAGAACAAAGCTGTCTTGCATCAAGTTACCAAACATGTGAAGACGTGCAGCAAGCAGCAAAGCTCTTGTGGCCTTTAAACAAGATGAGCGCCCAGGTTCCTCTTTCTTCAGTCTGTTTGGTCTGTCTAGTTGACATGGGTACAAAACTCAATAGATGCATATCAGTGTAGACTGAAATGAATATTCCTTCATACATGCCTCGTAAATGTACAAATGCTTATGCTGTTACCTGAAGCAGGCAGCTGCATGTCAACTGTCTCGCTGTCCTCCCCTCTCAATCAATAACTCATCTCTAGACGTCAATATTGTTATCCCCTGTGGGACAAAAATGTCCTTCTTTAGGACAGAAGGAGAATAAGCAAGATGTGAGAAAGGGCATGTGAATAATAAAAACATGAATGCTCTACTGTTGTGATATTTCATGCACAGACTGTCCATGTTTTTTCCTTTTTTTTGACAATGCAGTTTAACAAATTATATTTTTATGACCAGACCAAAGCAAACAGATAGATTATTGAATTATATTGAATGGTGTCGTTATTTGTATGAAATTAAAGACTATTTGAATGAGTAAAGTAGTGGAACAAAATAGATCTATTTTAAGGATTTTACAGGGATTTTCCAGCTATAAGCCACTATCTGATATATGATCTCATAGTACGATGATAATCCCATTAAAATAAAAGTATTTTTAATATTACAGAACTAGATTTGAATTCAAGCATTTAGGGGTATTTCCTTATCTACTGTAGAGCATTTTCACTAAACCAGGGTAGGGAACACTAACAAAGCATCAATAATATAAGTAAAAGCTGTAATAAACCAGAGTGCCATTACAAGCCACAGCATTTGCCAGCAAAGTAGAAACATCTCTCCTATCTGCAGTTATGGTAAATCAATACTCAAGTAAGTGTGATAATCTAATAACAACATCAGCAGAGTGCCTAAAAAGTGTGCTTGTTGCGAGTAGGTGTGTATACACAGGGGAACAATTTGCTACAGACTCTCATCAAGTAATTACATGGAAAGCATCTGTGTATAATGTATGTTGGAAACTAAATATTTACAGGACAGTAACTACATCACATCCTGCAATCTGCACGTACATGCCTGATTACAGTAGTGAGAATAAAATCAATTCCTTTTAGTTATTTTTGACCACCTGTGGCATTATAAGGATGGATAAAAGTGCACTGGTGCGTTAAAGCTATTGTCTTAGTTCACTTTTCATGTAAAGGAAGAAACTAATATCATTTTAGGAAACCTTTAATTTCCCTTACTGACAAAAATAAACAAGGTAATCCAGGTAATACTCATTGATTTGATATATTATTTATTCAATTTAGTGGACCTTACCAAATTAAATAACTAATATATCAAATCAATGAGTTTTACCTGGGATATAGAGTAAAAAATGCCATTTTGTGAAAAAAATGAAAAATTGAGTTTTTGCAAATGAACTCTTCATATATAAATGTGATCGGAAGCTCTTTGTTCTGGGTTTTTTTTTTTTACCTTTAATATAATTTGTACACCCATAAATGACAATATGAAAATGCTGCAAAACCAGACATCCTGCAATAATGCAGGAGATCTAGTTTAAAGCAGATATACTGTATGTTCAAGATGGAGATTGAACTAGAGTGATGGAAATGTACTCTATAAAAATGTTATTACTAAAATATAAAATGGTTAAGTGAGGGGTAGGATCTTTATAAGTTCTCTGAACTTCAGCCTACTCCTTTTGAGTGGCGACTCTGAAATCCTCATTTTGTTCTTTGTTAGTTTTGTGTCTTTTTTGTGCCTGACTGTCTCAGATGAACTGTTCAAATAAAATAACAAACTGAGAGAGAGAGAGAGATCAGATTTAACTGCCGGCTGAAACTCTGTCGACTTGTGTCATATTAACATGTGGCCGTTACACATGATCAGTCAGTGCATAAATTAATAAGCAAACAGAGATGCTCTAACAATAACCGGGCATGAGAAAAACTCAAGTGGAAAATCTACCATGTGGAGACCTGACATCACATATCTACCACATACACACAACATTGACTCCATTCCACACCCACTTTAGATGCATTTAGAAGGAAGAGAAACAAACACAGCTTTTTTTTTTTTTTTTTTACGGGTGACATGTCTTGTTGGTCCAGTTGAGTGTTTTATCCCCAGAAGAGGTGAAGAAGTGTCTGAGGTTATAGGGGTGTGTGAGCATGTGCAAAGTGCCCTGGTTCACAATACATGCATACCCAAAATAGCATTCCCAGTAGTATTTCTGTGTATCAGCCCTGTCTGAAATCTGTGGGTGAATAAGGAATGGAAACATGCCCAAGTCAAAAGATCTCCTGTGTTTCTCTTAATGACACTGGGAAAAGAGCAGGTATCTAAATATAGACTGAAACAAAAGCAAAATATATTCAGTACAGTATAAGAAATCCCACTGAGAACAGTTGTAGTGGGCTCACAATACACCGACATAGTTTCATGTAATAAGAATCAAAAAACAGAATCTTTAAACAAAGAGAAAATTTGTAATTCAAAAGCCCTCTATTTCCTTTTATCCATCTTGTACAAATGAAGTCCAACTGGGTCACTGTCATCTTTCCCTCATATTTCTCACAATACTTGGGATACTGAGTCAAAGCTAAGCCTGCTAATGATACTGTGAAGTCCATCCTCATATAAGCAATGCCTAAATAGGCCACGCAATCTATACTTAGTTTTTTGCAATGGCTGCAACCCACACGCTCACGTCGAACACACTACTCTTGTGTTAAACACATGTGTTGTCTTTTTTTTTTTTTTTTTTTTTTTTGTCAGTGCAGCTTCTAAAGTGTGAAGAAATAAAAGGCTTTCACAATTTCATGGTTCCTCGATCAGTGTAGATGCAGCCCACAGACTCTGACACCTCTGCTTCACAGTGGAGTTTATGTTGTGTCAGGTTCCCCACAGACTCTGCAGTCTGTCTGTGGGCCAGGGGAGCTGAGGGATTCCCTGGAGAAACATACAGCTGGGAGGTTATTGAATTTGAAGGGAAAAGACAGTGTACTGCAGGCACAATGGATTTAAATGGCTGCACCATAGTCCTACAATAGGAGACACTGATGCACAGGGACAAAGTTACATTTCGAAGGAGATCAAGTGTGTCTCTCTTTTACAGGAAAGATTAAAATTACAAGAGAGAATTTATGCTATAAACAAACCTCATGTGGATACAGTTATTTCTTGCTGCAAGGGCTGCAAGTGGCATTCTAAAATCCCACCTTTTCTATTTTAAAATTACCTTACGCCGTCATATTATATTACATTCACGCAAAGATCACAGAATATTCTAAATGTATTTGCATTTTAGGATTCCGCTTTCATCTTCAATGCATATTAATGTTATTCTTTTCTGCTGCATTCACACGATATTCTCACTTTCACACCCCCCACTGCACATTCTTTCGACTAAAGCAACATATTCAAGTCTTTTCTGAGCATTTGCCATATGTTTGCTTACTATTAACCCAAGCTGGGAAACAGCATAAACCTGCAAAAAACAGATATTAATAATCATCTTGAAAATGAGCCACCTCAAGGTGTTACAGAACATTTGGTTCAATAGCTTTCCTTTACTCTGGGTTATGGTCTCTAGAAATAATAATAATAAAAAAAATTTAAAAAAAAACACTGCTCTGTTGTTGCCTTTTCAGTGCGCATGAGCCTTTTTTACACGATGTCCAAGAAATCTCATGGGGACAGAAGTCTCTGGAGACTAAAGTGCAAGCCAAGTGCAATTACATTCAGGAAAATTACTTTACATAGTGCCCTTTAAGATATTTCAAATACAGTCTTGATGCTTTGGGGCCCAAACATTTTATCTAAACATATTATTCAAATTCACTGTTAGTGTTGCATGGCTGATGCATTTGTTATTCCATGAATCCCTTGAGGTTGTTGTTTTGTGATGACGGTGAGACTAAGTCTGCACTGTGGACATCTGTGATAGTCTGTACAAATGTCCCTACACCCAAAAAGGTAAAAAAAAAAAATAATCTAAATTAAATATGCTACATGCAAATAAATGGAAGTCATTAAAGTTATTTTTTGTAAATTCATCTAAAATTCCCAGACCCTTTTGTCTCACTAATGTTTGCCCCGCATGAGAACATTCCAGAAAAACACAAAATCTGGACACATCACAGATGTCAAACTGACAACAAGGTGTTTTGTTTTTTTTCCTCATTTGCAGCACAGTTAAAGTTAACTCATTTTAACATATTCAACAAATTCACAGCATATGCTAATAATGTAATTAATTACATGATGTCAGGATAATGTACAGTTATGCTAATGTAACATGAAGGACCATTTGATTTATTTAGGCATTTACCATGCAGTAGTGATTACAGCTTGAGTACTGTTGGGTTGAATTTGTTAGATTAATATGACTGTACTTCTACAGCTACCCTTCGAAATCAATTAGTCGGCTAATTTTTTATTTTCAGTCAAGGAACGGAAAACTATAAAGTCCAAAAGCATTATAAGGCCTTCAAAGGTCAATTCTGTTTTTCTTTTTTTGTACTTTATGACAAATATTATTCAGATTAAAAAGGGAAAGAAAAGATAAAATCCTATTTATGTATTTCCAGCTGCAGAAAATTGCATGACAGGTTATTCAACAGTGAACATTTCTGCTTGGACTTATATACTTTTATCAGAGATTACCAGCTCTCACATATGTGCACACACAGGACTGATCAGTTATAGATTTGCATTGCTACTTCCACCTTATCTAAGTCTTTTTCTTGCTTCTTACTTATCAGATTTTTTGACAAATAAATCAAAAGGGGGAAAAAAAAACACAGTAAAACACTTTGTTAGGACTTTTTTTCTGTCCATTTCTTTTCTTTATATATATATATATATATATATATATATATATATATATATATATATATATATATATATATATATATATATATATATATATATATATATATATATATATATATATATATATAAAAATCCTTTTCACTGTTACTATTATCCATTTCTCTTTTAGTCAGTTTGTAGTGTTCTGTAAGGTAAGTTCACAACAAAGAATGAAAATGACATGTTTCTAACAGCAGAGGAACTTCTAACAGCAGACAATAGTTGAAGTCACATAAGTAATAAACAGTGATGTCATGTAAGAACATCATTGAGGTGTGCATTAATTGTATTATAATTGAAGAAACACACTGTTCAGCAACACTGTGTACCTGGATGAATGTGTGAAAAAATGACATTTAATGACAATACATAAAAACCCAAATTGATAATATCACATACTGAGATACAACCAACAACTTGGAAAAAAATAAACATAAAAAACAAAATGACATTTTTTATAGTTTTGCATTTAAGAAATTTATATTTTCTATAGCTTAATACTGTTCAGCCTTTCTTTAGAAAAAAAACATTTCAGACACACCCAGCTCCTTTTCCTTTTTAATTGTTTTATCAAACAAAACAGCTTACCTTTAAAGGACCTAAAAAGGTCAGTCCCTTTTCTTGTCTTGCAATATGGTGTCATGTCAGATACAATAATCCATTAATTAAGGATGTTTGCCTCTGACAAACCAAGAAATGTCATCTGGGTTGCAGCATCCTTCGTAAGCGACGGGTGGTGCAGAGGATAAACATATGCCAGTACTCCATCTGTAGCCAAACTGCATCAACTGACACAATATTATACAGTGTGGTACAGTTTCTGAATATGCATATATTCAGATCCCAGTCTCAAGCTCATCATCTTCTTTAAAAGGGGTTGTGTGATGGTTACATTACTTGAATGTACCTCCTTTTAAATAGCATCAAGCTCTATATGTACAATGGCAGCCACTATACTAAGATGCAACAAAGCCCTTCTGCAGTTCTTCCAAATGTTCATAATAATAATAATAATGATAATAATAATAATAATGATAATAATAATAACAACCTTGTTGCATGTTATAGATGTCCAGAGGTATGAAAGGAACATTTCTGTGCTGGTCAGATGAAATATCATTATTAAGTGCTGCTACAACAGCGTTCATGTAAGCGAATACGTTTCATGGTTAATATGCAGAAATGAACCTTCACACGTAGCCCACGAGGAAATATCTCGTATGCTCTTTGAAATCTGACGACAGAGCCACTGAATGTAGCACATCAAGGGAGCGGCCATATGTTGTGTCGTTAGCCTTCATTTATATTCTATTTGTGTCTCAGTGGGGCTACAGTTGAACCCTGCCCACTAGATCTGTCTGCTGGGTGGCAAAACATTTACATTTACTATGGTATAACACTTTTGAATCAGATTAACACCCCATAAACAGTGACACCAAACAGAGAAAAATACATGGCAGCAAGTTAGACCACCTGAGTTATTTGATTGGTTTTTAAAAATTTTTTTTCTTTCTTTCCATTTAATCAGACATACAGTATTATTAAAAATGATTTAGGCGTGTGTAGGTTTAACTGTTGTGAACTTTGTATGCATTCATGTAGAAGATGTTCCTTTCATTGAGTTACATTAACCTCTGTGACAGTACAATCCAGGTGGCTTCTTGTCTGATAGTGTAAATCATGCTATCATCATTATTACTATTCCTCTGTGGTCCTTTTCTTCCAATGAGTGTACTCCCAATACTGATAAGAAAAAAAACATCATCACTCACATAAAACAGCCCCTATGCAGGTCTGAGGGAGGGGTGCAAGGAAAAAAAAAACCCAGCAAAAATCCCATAAAGAGCTGCATTAAGGTCAGAAACCTTGTTGATATGATTTCATTGATAATACTATCTCAGGTACATTTATCTGGAATAACTGGTTGTGTTTCCAGCTTCTGCTCAATTGCAACAAACATTTTAAGTTCCTGCTTGATAAATATGGTCTATATCCAAAAAAAAAAAAGGAAAAAAATTAATTGTATTTCTTTCCTCAATTCATCAGCCATTTCACACGATTCAAAAACTGTTGTACGGTTAAAGCAGCAAGATGAGAGAAGCAGAGTGAGGAATAATGTGAGACCAAAGTGCCTTTGTTAACAATAAGATCATCTAGTTCTGTTCAAAAACACTCATTTTGTAAAACCAGTAGCAGTGTTTGTGGAGCATCTATAGGAGAGTGGCTAAAAGCCTGTCTGAGCATGTTAATAGAGCAGATGGCACCTATCATTACCACCATGACTAACGGCTAAACCGCAAACCATACATTCAATCCAGGTTTAGCACAGAAGCCTGCATAATGTCTCACTCTATAAATGTTACTTACAGAATGTGGTTCCCATATTGACCCGCCACAACCCAATATATGATTGATTTATTTCACACGTAATGATACATGGCTAGACAACTGTACACATTATATCAAACTAACAAAAATAAAGAAATACATAGTTGAAACGCAATAAGCGTAAATGGCATTTAACATATGAAAGTTACACTGTAAAAATGTGGATCTTACAATTGTCATACAACCAGATATTATTATTATTAATATACTGTACATTTCCATTCCAATCATCCTTAGATGGATGTTTAATCCCTTCTTGAATGCTGCTGCTGCTGCAGATAGATGTCTAGTCATCCTTATGACAGCATTTTATGGCATGATTATGGTAACCACGAGCAAGGAGGTCATATCAAATTCCATTCTAAAAGCAAATATCTGGCTACTGAGCTAATTCAAATAACACACTGTCAACACTTTATTTTACCCATACAGGTCTTTGCATTGGAATACCTTTCTGTGTTTGTGAAACATTATTTTACCATGTTTGATGCTGGCATTTAAGTATCAGAATTGTCAATTCAAATACTAAGTACCTGGCTTTTACAAAATACGTAGTACACTCTCAGAACACAAAAGATTGTAATGATTATTACTGAAGCAACAGACAAAAGTTTGTCAAACAGAGATCTGCATTTACTGTTCTACAACCTAAATGGACTTTATGTCACAAAGCCAATTCAAAGATTCACAATGAGTGTTGCAATTGAGCCCTTATGTTTCTGAGAAGTAGCCAAACTTAAAACATGTATCATAACCAACCTCCACCATTGCCACCCCTGATTATTAACAAAGAAACAAACTATACCAGCTTATACATCCACCCCAAAATATCTCTGCATTGGAGTCTGCAATGATACATATTTAAATGAAAATATATTTATATAATTTGTGGATTTTTCACAGTAGTTTGTACTGCACTGTACCTTTTTGTCCTTCTATTTATGCCTACATAATTGTCACCTTGAAGGAGTCTATTGAGTCTCTTGAGAGAGAGTGTGGCTTGTTGTTTTGTGTGGAAGAAAATGTCTCTTGAATTTTGATCTGTAATATTGTCAATCTTCATTGTGGTAAGTGCTGTGCATGTCTTTCATGTCTGCTGGCCAACAACAATTTTGGGACTGATTCCTCTGAAAGGCTAGTTTTTCCTTATGAGAACAGAGCTTGTAGAAACTGCAAAAAACATTTGCTTTGGCACAGATTTACATTGTAGCAATGTCCATTTCTTGATCTCCATGGCCATGATCGTTACTACAAACACAAGTGGCCCATTGTGGTCCAATCCTTGGCTCAGTACACTGTCACGGATAAGTCTACGTGTTTGTATTGCCGTGTCAGTCTATCCTCTCTCCTGGTGTAATGTCAATGCACTCTAGTGTCTTATCATTCGGCGCATAAACCCAACATCAATCCCCTCTCTGTCTTTGACTCTTGCTCACTCTCTCTCCATACCCTCACTTTGTTTTTAGATCTGAGTCTCTTGGACATTTTCCTTCGAGCTCCCCTTAAAGAGAAGAGGCTCCATTTGGGGATTCTGGTTCTGCCCCATGAAACCCTTGATCGATCCATGTAAGCCCATAGTAGGCATGGGGAGAGACATTGGCAGAGGTGGCGACATAGAATTGGGGTTGGTGTTGGTGCCATTGCCTGATGTTGTGAGCAAATTAGATGTTGAGATCGGGACAGCAGAACAGGAGATTGGGATGTCCTGGCCTGACTGGTTCTTGCTACTGAGGATGCCTCCCGGTCCCAACCCTTCAGTGCCAATACTTAGACCCATCACATTGTTGTTGAAATGATGAGTCTTGTAGTAGTGGTTGAGAGTATCTGTGCGGCCAATGCTGGGAATGTTGACAATTTCAGGGTGATGTATCCTCAAGGTTCCTTCCCCGCTGCTGCCAGAATTCATTTTAGAACCACCTGAAATGCCGCTGCCAGCTCCTGCTCCAAGCTCATCTTCAACATTGACAATCTCAATGGCTCTGGCTGGGCCATGGTGCTTGTGTAACTGGTGCTGCTTTCTGAGTTTATAGAAAACCACCAACATTACAGCTGCCATAAAAGTAATAGCCACAAAGCAACCGATGATGATCTTAGTCGTTTTCATCACATCATCCAGGCCTGGAATATTAGTTACATCCATTATAGACACAGTAACTGTATTGTCACTTTCTCTATTGGCTCTGGGAGACAGCGAAGAAAAAGAGACGGGAGAGGGGGAAATAGTGATGCCAGGACGCCCATCTACCACCCCTCCATGAACAGTGGGACCTGGAAATTCAATAATAGTCTCATTAATATCCCGTCTTGCTTCGCTCTCCCCTTGGTGTGAGTCTACTGTTTCCACGGTGACAGTAGTAAAATAACTGTAGCTGTTGTTGGGATCTGAGGCAGACACGTTGAGCACAGCTGTTGCAGTTGTGTTTCCGGCAGAGTTGGTCACCATGCAGGTATACTGCCCGGTATCTTGCACGGTCACATTTGTGAAGTTCAGTGTTCCGTCGTGAAGCACTGAGATCCTAACTCGATATGATCCATGGGTCATCAGAGTACCGTTTGGAGTGAACCAATTCACTGAAGTCATGGAAGTTCCAGTGCGACATTTCAGCTCAGCAGCCATGCCCTCAGTGACATTGAGGTCAGTAGGTGGCTCAACAATCACCGGGGCATAGCAGGTAAAGTGGCTCTGGTCCAGTTCCCCAATGTATTTGCCCTTTAGGCCTGGGGGAGCATGGCAGCGAGCACAACACGTGGTATTGCTAGGAACAGTTTCTTTCAGCCACCAGCTGAGCCACAGCACATCACAGTTGCACACCCAGGGGTTGTGGTTTAGATGTACCCTCTCTAACTGGTGCAAAGGAGTGAAGAGGTCATGTGGCAGAGAATGCAGGGAATTATGGGATAGATTGAGCTCCTCCAAGTTTTTGAGGTCATCAAAAGCATTGCGTTCAATGACTGACACTCTGGAGTGCATCAGCCACAGCTTGCGAAGTGATACTAGACCCTGGAAGGACCCAGGTCGCACTATTCCCAACTGGTTTCCTGAAAGCTCTAGCTCCTCCAGTTTCACTAATGGGGTGAGGTTAGGGATGTCCTTTAAACCACACATACCCAGGTTCAAGAAGCGTAAGTTAATCAGACCTTCAAAGGCAGCCTCTGAGATGAAACCCAGTTTCCTTAGTTCACCAAGATCGAGGCGACGTAAAGAGGGTACTCGGTGAAAGGCAAATGCCGGCAGTGTCTCAATAGGGTTGTTTCGTAGCCATAATTCCCGTAGCTTGCTAAGATACTCAAATGCTAGTGAAGGTACCATTGTGAGACGGTTGTCAAAAAGCTCCAGTGTGTTAAGGTTAGGAAGGCCATTAAAAGCTCCCACCTCAATATCTCGAATGTGGTTCTTAGAGAGCTGGAGGATTTCCAGATGCCTCAGGTGTTTAAATGTATCAGACTTGATCACCTAGTTTGGAAACAAACACATGAGGGTATGTTGTAGCAACGTCACAATCAGTGCTGTTATAATTTAATATAAGCCTTCAGTGTGAATGTACAGACTCTTACCTGGATGGTGTTCTCTTGAAGATTGAGGTATCTTGTTTTATCTGAAATATTGTCTGGGACTTGGTCTAAAGTTTTCCTTGTACAGATGACACGACTTGCCTGATTGGAGCAGGTACAAGGTGTGGGGCATGGGGGTGCTGCCTCTGTCAGCTGAGGTCCATGGTTGTGAAACCACAACAAAAGTTGGACCAACCAGAGGAGGGGGGAAGGGGTACAGGGGCTGGTCACCATGACAACACGCATGACAACTGAGTCATGACCCACCCCTATTGCTATGATGTTGATAAGTCACCTCCAGACAAGGGGATTTAAGTGCTTGTCTTGATGTTCATATTTTACACTCTTGTTCTGTTTATGCCTTCAAGCAGTCCTTTAAAAATTGTGAGGAAAAGGAGTGCAATGATGCTATCAGATAAGCTCTTATCTTACTTTGCTCATGCTTCTTTGACTATAAAATGACTTGATCTCTTCAGCATGTTATTTCATGAAACTATGTATTTTGAATTCTCATGACAACTAATATAGAAATTTTAAAAATTGGGAGGTCTTGGATGTGTTTCCTCTGTAGCGTCTGCTGCTGTTCACTGTAGGAAGAAGAGAAAAGACAGAGAGAGAGAGAGAGAGAGAGAGAGAGAGAAAAGAGGTCAAATAAGTGCACAGTGCAGTAGCTTTAAGATAGTGGTTCACGATACACATGCAAGTACTCGCCAGACTGAATTTAAATTGTTAAATATTAATGTTCTGTCACTAGAGTACATGATAGGCTGACTTATACTTTCTTGTATGAAAAAGTGACTTTTAAATGTTGGCCTATAATATTTGTGGTGACTTAGCTGCCATTTTCTTCACAGGTTCAACTTAACATCTGGGTCAGGGTCTGAAATGGCCACAAAATTCTGAAACCTAAAGCTGGGTCACAAGTGCTGCAGCAGAACCATTCAACTGGATATACTATCATATACCAATGATACACTTCAAGATACAGGTATGTTAGATGAGATACATAGTAAGACAAACCCATTTAAAAACATGCAAAGTTATTTCAAAAGGTGCAGATGCATACCCCAGAAGGATTTAGAGCTAAGGTTAATGCAGACATCCATCCAATCCATCATAAGACAACAGCATATATACAAATGAGATAACAAATGATGCACACATGCAGTCATTTAGCAATTAAGATATGAAGGAATGATTATTGACTCCTGGAATTTTACTGCAATGCACATTCTGTGTACAGTAATCAATGTGCATCAGACAAAAAAAACCCATCCACTTAGGCTGATAAGCTAAATATGACACCCAGGCTGTGAATATGAGAAAAACCTGGTTCAAAATCATTTAAAAATGTTTTACCCTTTAAATCTATATGACTAACTGTATAGCAGCATATAGCTCTACTTGGCTTAAAGGAAAGTCACACATCTTGACGCAAAAATGGCTGCAAGCATCAGCAGACTCACTAAATTTAGAAATGATTGGGCACTTTTCCTTATTGTGATAAGACCAAAGAGAAAGTATTCATTTTTTTTTTTTTCCCAAAGCATGATATGCACGAGGCTGTGACTCTAGCAGACACAACACAAACCTGTATTGTCTGTGGAAAACAAATAAGGAAATCATTGTTACTCGCCACGTTAAATAACCACAACCATTTATAATTTTGCCTGTATTTTAGACAATAATACATTTACAGTTAGATAAGGAGGCTTTTTTTCGGAAGGTTCCATGCCAGTCCTTAACATCTCCTCTCCTATGCAGCGACGATGCATGCGCTCCTAGAAACACGGTTACTGTGGCAACCTGCTCACTCACCATCTTGTGTTTTTACTGTCCAGTGCCCTATTCCACATTTCTGTGTTTAGCTGAGCTTGATGAGGATTTGCTATTAAACATTTACTGATTTTTATTTATTTTTTGGTCTAAATCAACATATATTTCCTTTAACACTCGAGGATTCATCTCTCAGAGCATTTGCTTTGATATTAGATGTGAAACACACTTCATTTGGCATTGCCTTACCTACCAAAATAAATGTATATGAGGATCCAACACCTCACAGAGATTGCAGCAAATCTAGCATGAATCATAACATCTACAAGGTCCGAGGATTAGGTCAACATCAATCTTTATTAAAGACATAGCTCTGAGAACTCTTAAAGCAGCTATTAAGGAAGCTCATAAGGGAATGTATGCTAAAAATAGATTTTTTCAGACGCTCTGCACATCCCACAGTCTCTCTCTCTCTTTCACACACACACACACACACACACACATACACACACACACACACACACACACACACACACACACACACACACACACACACACACACACATTCTAACTGTAACTGCCACCAAAAAGTAACAACACATCATAATAAATGTATAAATACAAATGTTATGCAGCCCCTTTGCAGCAGCTACTCATTATGGTGTTTATTACACTGCTTTCTTTGCTTTTAAAACTCTCCCCCTCTTTTCCTCTTCCAGCAGATAATTACACATCTTAATAATATGCACAAAGGGAAAAAAAAATGTTTACATTTTTGTCTTTTCCCCGCATGTCACAGCTGTATCTGATCTAGTATGGTCACAATGATCAACTCATCATTAAATGATTCATGGAGGCATCAAACAAAACATCATTAATATTCAGTTGGCCATAGAATTGATTATCTCCCTGCTCTCAAAGCAGAATCTGCTTTCCATGCACACTAAGCTATATGTCTGTGTTTCATACATCAGCACTCATGTCAGCTCATTTCATTCCTTTTTTTCCCCCTTATCTGTTTTGATAATAATGTTAGACAAATATGCTTGCAAGAATATTATTCCCTAATCTATTTTACTTTGAATGCAAGTTATGAGAAATTATATTCAACAAAAATGATGCATGATATTGATTTCATATGTCTTATACAAGAGATATTCATTTCACATCAGGCCTTGGGCAGTTTGCAATGTAATCCCAAGTACATTTAAATCAACTACAGATATTTTTGTATTTAATAATGATAGTAGGGTGTGAGATATTAGAAATATAAACTTTTAGAGGTACTTAAGAGACGAGTCCCTGAATCTGCAGGTAGGATGCCTGTTGCCTTGGCTACCCATCTTCAAGTTCTCCATACACCACATGAAATCACTAGAACAACAGCATGCACCAGTGATGCTCTATATTTTATTTATTTATTTATTTATTTGTGCCATACTTGTTGCCCGTGGCCTTCATCCTTCTCCTTGTATGAAATGTTCTGTCTTTGGGTTTATGACATGGCTGAGATGTCTGCTACAATCAATTTTTTTTCAAACTAATTTACCTCAGAGGTATTTCTCTTTCTTGATCTTAGCTGTTTTTTTCATGTCAAGAGCAGATTGCAGCCATGTAGATATCGATTATTTGATCAGGCCAGAGAGAGCGCTCAGTCGTGAAAAGACAAATTAGCTGCAAGCTGCTGACCAATTGCTACAAACCAAGCACATCATCGTAAGCACCTGATTGTATCAATGCCCTACTCTCCACAACAGAGTCATTAAGGTTTATGAAGAGGCAAAAATTGTGAAGTTACATTAAAACAAAAAAGGCACAAGTTCTGGCCTGCGGTATGTTTCCTGTAGTCTACACAAGGCCCAATTAGACCATGTATTTACAGATGGTCTAGATGAACACAAAGCGACACAGGTGCAGCAGGGCCAACATCATCTACTGTAACTATGACAACACTAGATTGATTCAGGACGTGGGAATCAGGGTAGGATGCAACGCATTTTTACCAGTATGGTAATATCCAACCCTAGAGAAAGAGAAAATAACAGGTTCATGACAGACAGATATTTGATAGAATTTCAACAAATGACATTTTACTTGATGTCAACTTGTGAAAATTTAAAAAAAAAAAAAAAAAAAAAAAAAAAAAAAGGAGAGGGGTTGGGGAGGGGGAGCAAAACCTGACCGCTTTCTTCTGCAGTCGCAACCTTTAATCTGCAATCTCTCCTCCTCATCATCATATAGCCTCCAGCATAATATCTCCTACAATTCAACAGAATGGCCTTATTCATCAATGCAGCTGCGCTCACTACGGCGCACCTTCTCGGGAACGCAATTGAAATTCTGAATAGGCCTAATTCTGCACATGCTGCATTACAAAATGGCTTGCATCCATTCTCTCTTCAGGGTAATGACAACATGACTGCACCCCCCCTTCCAAAAAAAAAAAAAAAAAAATCCATAGGCTGATTTTTTTTTTTTTTTACCCCCCCTTCCCTCCCTCCTCCCCGCCAAATAATTATGTGTGGACATGAGAAAAGAAAAAAAAAAACCTAACACAGCCTTACATAAGGAACCGTGTTATTTCCACATAATTTACAAGACTGCAGGAGGTTTATTACACTGACCTCGACGCTGACTGGATCATATTCTTCTGTTTATTTCTAATGCATGTGAATAACCTTTGCACGTTATTCTCATCCAGTCCGTGCCATTCCATGATTGGCTTCAGCATCCATGCAGATTAGGTAACACATGCAATAATTACGCCGGCCATTTCAGCTCCATCTACCTGTAATATACACGTACCTTATAATCTTGTAATAAGGTCGATGTTTTTCTGTCTGTCTTCTCGTCCCCCTTTTTTTTTTTTTTTTTTCTTCCTCCAGATCGTCCGTTTTCCAACGTCCCTATCTGTCTCTTCTTTTCTCTCCCCTAAATTGATTCGCTTGTTTCCACGGCTGTGAGCTGACTCTTGTTCTTGTAGGCTATTCCGCAGCGCCAACGCAACGCGGGGGGCTACAGAGATGGCAGGTTACAGATGAACACAATCCACACACACGGGAGGGGAATAAACACGCAGATCAAATTAAGGATAGTCGATGGAGATGATGTTAGTATTTTCACATTTAACGGCGAAGTCTGGGACCAATGCGTCCATGCGCCTTATCATCCTTGGAGAGGAACGCAGGCAGCAAACGCGACGGCGCCCGCTGAGCAGAGCATTTTACGTACAGCACAAGCAGCGCTTTTACGCACATTCCGTATGTTCCAGCCAGAATCCCACTAAGAAAGCATTAGAAGAATAGATGAAGGACCAACGATTCATGGATGTACCTACGTTAACCGGATGATTAAACAGATACAAATCAACATCCATAGCAAGATTTTATCCTAATAAATAAATAAATAAATAAATAAAGTAGAAGTCTGTTTGTACTATATGAATGTGTAGGTTGTGTTTAACAGGTGGGACATGAGCTTTAAGTAATGAAGTCAGGGAGAATATTTATTAATATGACTCAGCAGCACTTTATGATCAACAAGATATTAGACCAAAGACCCGATGTTACTTTTGTTAATATGGATCTCATCATTTATTATGAGATTATCCTCCTTATTTTGTTGTTTTTGTCAGTGTAAAGTATGTATTTGGCTATATTTAATTCATTGATCGTCAAGTTGAGGGGTATAAGATCTGAAAGAGACAAAACTAAAGAAAAAAGAAGTGACTTCAGCAAAGATATTAACTGAATATAAAACCCAGTGTGTCCATCCACCTGTTATTGATCCAACTCCAGGAGTTTTACTGGTGAATCAATGTTGTAGAAGGTGATGGTACCAGCCTGCATAACCATGTGGGTCCCTAGTGATAGTGATCACATGTGGAATGTGATCAAAGGGAGAAAATTGTGGGTTTAGAACTTAACATAACGTAGTCATTTACTGTCTAGTTGTTAAAAGTATGTCAAAACTAACAGTATGTTACAAGAAATGTCAAGACGACACAATAGAAAGTCCCCTGCCTGTCTAGAGTTGTCCAGCTTTTGGTCAACAGTTGCAATAAGAAGGACTGTCAGAAATCTCTCAGGGGATTCAGATGCAAAGATGCTGTCTGTATGGCTACTGAACATAAAATAAGAATACAATCCATTGGTTTCATGTCATGTTGTGAAACCTCACGACGTTTATCTGCAGTTTCCATCATGGCCCCACATGCCCACATCAGAATCAGAATCAGTTTATTGTCATTGTACCAAGTATGAAACTGAGGTAGAACTCTCAGGTTCAGGGCAAGAATTTACAGACAATAAATATCAGTAAAAGGCACAGTTATTCATATATATATATTTAAAAGTGTCACAAACTAAGACATTTCTAAAACGTAGAATTTAAGTTGCGTAAATAACACGAAAGATAAATGGCGTGTGGAAAAATAAGTAATATGAGATATTTAGATGACTTCTACTGATACGGGCAAACACATGTGGGGCCAGCACGGAAACTGCCAACAAACCCACATGGGACCCTTATATGCAGCCCAAATGTAACCCATCAGGGGCCCACATGGACATGCTGGCTGGGTATAGAGCCTCTGTATTTAAAGTCTCTCAAATTATTATTTTTTTTACCATTTATTATTGCATTAGCCTCTTTTTTGCTACTTTTTCAGTGTTGATCATGTATTTTCCTATATTCAATTTATGGATTATATTAATGTTCATAGAAACGTAGATTAAAGTTGAGGGTTATTATATCAAAAATGGATCAAACTGAAGAAAAAGTGTCTTTTTCAGCTGAACATAACACCAGTGTCATTGATCCAAATCCAGATGAATTAATGTTGAAGAAGATGTTGGTATTTCTACTGTGACTACAGATCCTCTAAACATCCAAATGGGTCACATCTGATGACCATGAAAAGATGACAAGTTATATTTTACCACAATTATTTACATGTATTGATAGGATTAATGGATCAACAGGTCTTAAACATTTTGAATTTCTAGATGACTTATGTCGTCAGTGGTTGGCAGGGCCTTTATGGGTGAGACCCAGTGTGTATGTGTGCATTTTATTCAATTAAAAAAATATATATATAATAAAGATTTCATGTCACACTGAAACTGTCATGGACACCTGTTCACAGTGTGCGCCAGTGCATCTGCATTAGGAAATATTTATGGTTCAATGATCTTTAAAGACATTGTAGGCCTACTAACGTCCATACTCATAACGAGTGCTCAGTGCTAGCACATGCATTTTGGAAATGGCCAGCTAAGATTAAATGTAGCAAACTAATGAGGTCTGTTTTCTGCAGACTTTGCATATGAGGTTTTTTTTTGTTTTTTTTTTCCCCAAAGCAGTTCTCAGTTTCAGGTTTAACGCCACACATAAAGAAGCCACCACTGCCACTGACTGGATCTTATCATCCAATCATCTCTGCAAAGTCTGACTATAACTATAACCCCAACTATAATTGGGTTTTTGTTGTAATCTCTCAAATATATGTATTGTGTGCAGGGTGAGTTTATTAGACCAGTAGTGCTGCCTGTTTTAATCAGCGGATTGAAATGGGTGTAAACAAGTTATTAGCCAATAAAGAAAGCTTCAGTCAGTCAACGGATGCCGGTTAGCCTCTCCATATTGATCTTGTCATGTCTACGTCTACATGCATCCAGTCCTTTACCACATCTTTATCTTTGATAACTCCTTTCTGTTGAAGCAAAAAAGGAAAATCACTGTTTGTGGTTTTTGCGTTTTCCTCCAAAGATTTGTTTGTGGATAAAAATAAATCTCAGTACGTCTTTACTCTGTCTCAGCTCACACTAAAGGTCAAAGGACAGAGAAGGCCAGTTATGCTTCCAAGACCCCCAAGATATATACTCTCTCTCCTCTATCACTCCATCCCTCTCCCTCGCTCCTCCCCTCCCTCTCCGTGAATGCCGTAGTGAGCATTGTTCACGACCACTAGCTTTTGCTGAAAGCCGCACAGCAATGAGGTCTCTGTGCCTTTTGCCTCTCTCTTCCTCTCCCCTCCCCCTCCTCTGCCTCCCTCTCCCACCCATCTACCTCTCTCTCTCTCTCTCTCTCTCTCCTTTCCTCTCTTTCTCCCTCTATTAAATTTCCAGTCACACAGTGGTGCAGAGGATATTCCTCCTTTCCCTCTTTCTCCCTCTTCCCCTCATTCCCTCTCACTCATGCTGAAATCTTAGCCCACATCCACTTGCTCGTCGACCCCGGCTGCCTTTTGGTGCTTTTGCTGCCACTCTCGTCTCCACTCTGCACATCTTTTCGCCTTCCAACCCCCGCGCCATTTAAAATGATTCCACGCCACCTATGCCAAACCCACCCTGTGCCTCTGTTCCGCCTCCCCCCCCTCTTTCTACTCTATGTCCTCACTGTGTCATTGCACATTGAATCTGATATTCCCCTTATGCATGTGTGCCGGGCTTGTGTGTATGCAGGCAACCTTGAGCCCTTGTGTTTCTGTGTGTCTGTGTGTGCAGGAGTAATAGAGTGGAGGGAGGGAGGCAGGGAGAGAGGGAGGGAGGGAGAGGGACATGCATTTGTGCACAGTAAATGAACAAACACTCATCGCTGTATTGCTTGTGTCATCAGTACAGGAAGGCTCTTGGAGTACAGCGCAGGGAGCTAATCCCACTATCCAGAGGACGAGTGCATGGCATTTCCAATAGAACCCAAACCCCATAAACTCTTAATGCTGTGGAGCCACAGGGGAGGAGAAGGGGAGGGGGATGAGGATTTGGCGGCAACATGCTAGTGCCAAGACATATGTGGCATGCTGATAGCACTAGAGAGGTGCAGCTCACACTGTGAAGAGGCTTTGGAGGGGGGTGCTGATACACATCCATCACTTCCATCATTTTGGGATACAAGCTAAAGGCCCCACCACTGTGGAAGTGGGTGGCTGAGTAATTGCAAACAGTTCAAAGCAAAAGATTAAGAATGTGGGTAATTTTTTACAGCGACACTGATGTTAGATTTGGGTGACAAGCATTAGTGATCTGTTTAATAGCTCTGAGCGTCCAATTGGGATTATGAACAAAGTGATATTTTGGCGGTTATTTTTAGAAATCAAACTGAAAAAGTTGGAATGGTTCTCATTGCCATCTGTACAAGAGTATAAGAGAGATACCAGGGAGAGTTTCGAGTTATTCATGGTGACATCCCTATGTGTGTATGTGTGCGCACATGTTAGAGAGACAGAGAGGGAGAGAAAATAGAGAGAAAAATCCTAGTGTCACAGTATCTTAGCAACTGCCTCCATCTCCTTGGAGACAAGAACTGACATCATTTCCTGTCTGTGAGGACTCACTTTTTGGTTTATACACAGTGTGTTTGTGTGTATGAGTTTAAGGGCATGTGTGTGTGTGTTGTGTGCGTGTGCGTGTGTGTGTGTGTGTGTGTGCTGGCGTACGTCCACGTTCATATGCAGATATTGGCCTGCAGTATGTGAACCAGTGGAAACAGGACTTAATCTGGTGGTTCGGTTTAAGAATGTCACTCATTTGAAGTCAGTAATTGGAAAGAAACATGACCATTTACACCAACAAGAGCTACATTGATCTGTTTATACAACACTTATCCATTTATGAAAATGATAACTTTAACTGACGTGTATTATAATAACTATATCCTATTTCATATGAGAATGTTACACATGCAAAATGAAATAATTTGATTTTTCATATGTTTAATTGTTGCTTCTAACTATTTGAAAGCCATGTTTTTGTCACAGAATGCAGTCCCAGTCATTCACACAGCATAGTTCATAACTGCTATCAACACTAGTTGGCCATCTTACTAATTGACTAATTTCAGGATATCTGTAAAACATTAGCCTGCACTTCTCCCATCAGCTTTGCCAGTAATGGAGTATTTACAATGTGCTGTTGGTGTGCTGAGCAGCGTCTACATTACAAAGCAAATATCATCTTCAACTGCCATCTTGTGAGCAGTAGAGTGAAGTACATTCAAGGAGAGTAAAACACTACAGCATATTTAGACTTGTTTGAGCTACTGTTATTCCCTTTTTATGTAAACTTTAATAAGCCTGATTTCTCTCACTGGATCCAAATGGTCAGCTTTTTATTTCAATTTCATTTCAGTTATTTGTTTTGAGCACAAGAAAAACATAACCTTGTGCGTGTACAAGGAACTAATAGCAGTGTTAATCAATTGATAAATAGAAGTGATCAAGACAATATACGCAATTGTCATGTACACTTGTAATAACAAAATTAATTCAATATGTACTGCTCGAAAATGAGTCGGAATAAGAAACTATTAAATCCCACTCACTTCTCTTATTTATACAACATAACACGTGTTTTCTTCCTTAATGAGAAAGATGTGTTTAGAGTCCTAATTATGTGAATAATAGATCACAAAGGGATTGGGAAAACTGTATATTATAGATAGTAACTACCTAATTGATAGTCTTCATAACTTACAATCCAATATATTTCAACAATCATTAATACATACCAACAATGGTAAACTTGCACATACCAACAAAAGATAAGAAAGAGCCAAGGAAGTAATGGTCCAGCAATTGACAATAAGCCCCCCCCCCCCCACACACACACACACACATATAGGCTGGAAGTAAAAATGTTAAGCAAAACTACCCAAAACTGTCCCAAATGTCACATGGCCTAATGTAGTTTGACATCAGAGATTTTCAAACATCGGAAGATATAAACCACTTTCAGATCAAAAAAACTACAGCAGGTACAATCACTCATTTGTTCAAAATACAAATGACAAACAGCTGATCTGAACCTTTATATCTCATAATCATCCACAGAGGAATTATATTCCAACAAACCCAGTCGTAGTCCAACAAAAACATCCAAAACAAACAAAGAAAAAAATGTCCATATGTTGTCCAACACACATCAAAACATCAATAAATATTCACAAATGTTTTATCTATTGCATCATTTAACAGGACCTGGCTCCAATATCTCACATATATTGTAATATAATCATCTGTATTGTATGTTTTGTTTCAGTGAAAATCAGGTCTTTTCTTATATTTAATTTACTGATTATGTTCATAAAAGCTCAAAATCAAAGATTATTGTATAAAATTGAAAAACATTAAGAAAAAGGTGACTTTTTTTCAATAAACTCTAGCACCAGCTGAACATAAACCCAGTATGTCCATCCACTGTCTGAGGCTTTTACAGGTGAATCAATGTTGTAGAAGATGACAATGTTTCCATGGTAACTACAAAGTTTCTGAACACCCAAATGGGTCATATGTGATGACCGTGGAAAGATGAATAACTGTATTTTACACTATTTATTTACATGTATTGATGGGTTTAGATCAGTAGATGCTTTTGGTCAACACTGGATGTTTGGGTCTCTATAGGTTAAAACTGTGGATAATGTGCTATTGTTTATGATGAAGATCCAGACTCCTTCACAGTTTCACAAGCAGACAAAACTCTTCCTGGTGTGTGTGTGTGTGTGTGTGTGTGTGTATACATTTCAAACGCCATCTTTTCTGATCTGATGTCTGTTTTTCTCCTGTGTTTTTTGTGACACTACAAATTCATCAAACAAACCCTTGAAAGTATATGTGTTTGAGTGTGATTTTTATTTTTCTTCATTGCTAATAAAAATAAATAAATACCCTCACATAGAAACAGCTGGCTGCAAATGTGTTTAAAAGTAATGCTTTTGTTTTGCAGATGCACTGAGCAGAACTACCAAAAAACGCAGAGAGATTGATGACACCATTAAAGTGTGCACAATACTGTGTTCACCAACTATAGAATGGAAAAGAGCCTAATCTCAACTCTATACATTGTAGAAGGAAACTGAAAAACTCATTTTCAAGCCACAACAACCCATTCTACAGGCTTGAGATTAGAATGTTTTTATAGCAGACAACTCAAAGGTAACAGGCCTGTGATTGCATACAGTTACAAAGTTATGACACAACAGAAATTACACTCCAGACACCAGGGCAAATGAAAGCCAAGAGGTGTACAAGTCATAATGAAAGAAAAGAAATGAATGTCATCATTGTTTGCCTTTAAGGATACAACTATGAATAAAGAAATAAAAGGAAAATCCATTACATACAGCTTTGTAATGGATTTTCAGACCTGTAACTTATCTAAAACAAAGTCTTTGTAATTTTAGCAATGAGTTATTCAAAGCTAGTCAGCAACATGTTTCAGAATTTATCAATAAGAACATCAGAAACAGTAAAGCACAGGTGTCAAACTCCAGTCCATCGAGGGCCGGTGTCCTGCATGTTTTAGATGTTTCCTTCTTCCATGTGATTCATTCTGAGAACTAACAAAATAATGGGTAACATGAGCAAAGTAAGACACCAATGGCAGAAAATCAAAGGAAAATACTAAAATAAAAAAATAAACAAAATGTAGAATAATAAACAAAATGAGCAACAACAACAACTAAGAAATATTTACAAAATGACAAATAATGTGGAAAATTTAGGGGGAAAAAATTATGAAAGAAGAAAGCTAGTACTGAAATCTGGTCCCAGCAATTTTAATTGTGCCGTTAAAAAAATGTTTAAATTAAATACAAAATTAAAAAAGCTTGCTTTTTGGCACTCTTTCCATGCACAAAACTAAAAGGAAAACGGTTGAATTTTTCTGAATATTTAAACTAAATCATCCATTCAGAACGCATCAGCGCTGACACTTAAGGAGTTAAAAATCAGCTCCTCATCAGACTGATAATGATGCAATGGTCTCCAGGTGTAATGGAAGTGGGAAACATCTAAAACATACAGGACACCGGCCCTCGGGGACTGCAGTTTGACACCCCTGCAGTAGAGCATTGTTTGCTATGGCTGATGATTTTACAAATGCCTCTAAACTGTGAGCTGCAGAACTCCTGTCTACAGAAAAGTGCAAAAGGTGAAAAAATAATAATCTATCAACTCAAATATCAACACAACTCAGAAAAACTAAATCATAATGATGCAATGCACAAAACCTCTCAGAAATAATTCAACCACTATGTCAAAATTTGAAAAAGTTAACCTGAAAACTAAAGGAAACATTTCAGAGGCTTAAATCATCCACATAGTGTCTGGACTTCATCAGACTTAAAAAAGAACTATTGGGAAGTCTGTCCAAACTGTTTTACAGCAAATAATAATCAGGTATGTTTCTTAAACTCCTAAAAATAGCTGCCATAAACTTCCATGGGCTCACATATAGTATAAGCCAGAAGTAGTCATTTAAAAATGTTAAGCAAACTACCTTAACTTGCCTCAAATGGTCACATGACCAGAGATTCTCACACATTGGAAGACATCAGCCTCTTTTCAATATAGTATCTACAGAAGGTACAATTACTCATTTGTTCAAAAAACAAACGTCAAACAGCAGATCTGAACCTTTATGTCTATGTATTACAACAAACACAGTCATAGTCCAAGAAAAACATGCAAAATAAGCAAAAAAAAAGTTGTCCAAATGTAGTCCATATGTCGTCCATAACCCTTCAAAACATTAATAAATATCTACAAATGGCTATGGCTAACCAGAATTTGGGAAGTAAACTATTCCATTTATTTGTACACAACACTAATAGGAGCCTTTAAATGAACATCCGTCATAATAAAGTCAACTTTAAAGTGTACATGTCCAGCTCTGCTCTTCCCTTCTGTTAGGAAGCCCACACTCTTTAATTGTTGTTGATTGTTTAACTATATTTATTCAGGAACAACTCATTTTCTTAAAGTTTTCAGATATCCCGCGCTATTGAATGCACCAGAGATGTTACGACGGTCCTGAATGCAACACCTCTGTGTTTAGAATTAGCTGCTGTGTTGTTGCTCTAATTAATTTACTCCTGGTTTATTACTGTGTGTAAATGCCACAAGGTGAGATTAATAACATACAGTTGTATTGTTTATCTGCACATACTGTAAGTTAATGCTGTTTAATGCTGGTGTGTTGTTTAAGCTAATACGATAATAAGCTAGCTGTCATCTGTGTGCCTTCTGTGAAGTGATTTCTGTGTATTCCATGACACATATTATACATCTGAATGACTCATACATTTGTCTATGGTCTTTACAAGCAATAATTTTTTTCCAACTTAAAATGAATAATTTAAATATGGGAAAAATCTATTTTTTTAACAAAAACATAAAGATTGTAAAACAAAAAATCCTGATACATATGTGAATTGATTTTTTTCTCCTACCCCTAGTATTTATGTGTAACATGTTATTTTCTAAAAGTATAATTTCACATTTGATCAAGGCCACATTGTGGAGGATTTAACTGTTGGAACTCATTTATTTTGTTAAAAATAGAAAAAAAGCCAAAAAACAGTCCCTGTCAAAAGGGCACTTTGAGTGTCAATCAGCAAAGGGGCAGGTACCAGAGCCCCTGTAGCACCCCTTCTCTGCACGTGCCTGCTCTGATTCCTGTATTATTACCCTGCCCCCCAAAGGGGAGCTGTAGGTATTGTTTTTGGGTCTTTTTTTTTTTTGCCCATCTTTTAATTTGTCTGTTTATTCGTTACCAACTTTATGCAAAAAAGTACCAGAACAATTTCCATGAAATTTTCAGCAAAGGTGTAAAGGAGTGCAGACTAGGCATTTTAATGACTGTAGGTCAAAGGTCAAGGTCACCAAAATGGGTTATTGCATTGATAAGAGATAGGACAGATCAGGTAGAGTTGTTGTGCCTGGCATCGCTTTTTAAATATCTTTTACCTTTTGTGATTTTTAATGTTTTTTATTCTTCTGTCATTTTTTTTATGCCTCTGTAAAGAACTTTGAGTTACCCTGTGTATGAATAGTGCTACACTGATAAACTTTCTTACTTTGCCTAAGGATTACTATTCCAATCAGCCAAGACATTAACACACACAGTCCAACTCTCCAGTCAGTGTAGAGTTTATAACATCCCACAGGAATCCATGTCCAACACTCAGCTGAAGCAACACTTCAGCAAAATGTACACATCTCAGCCTATCATTATTATGCAAGCACACAACATCTTCAACTATATGTAAGAAAATAATATGAGTAAAAATGCAGGAAAGTTACTCCTGTTCAAAACAGACTCACAGCTCAGTACCAGTGTTTCCACCAGAAAACACTTGTCTGGTACATTTTGTTGTTCTTTAGAAAAAACATAAGTCATGTCCTCTGTTGACTCTAGAGTCCAAAGAAATGTGAGTATAGTTTAGTTTATTACTGTTTAGATGAACTCCAGCTCCAAGGTTATTAGATCTGAAAGACAATGAAAAACAAAAACTGCCAGTTTTATTAAGATTTTAAGAATTAAAACTTCCCTTTTTCAGTGAAAATCTGATATTTTCTTATATTTAACCCATAAAGACAAGTCTTACTTTTGCATCTTTTTCCCCAAATGAACTTTTCTCTATATCTAATCTTTCTTAAGTGGTTTATCATCAGTTTCCTCTGTATTTTGTAATTTTACTTTCAAGTTTTTGATTTGTCACATGCCTAGTTGTACACCTACATTGGCAGTGACATGAAAGTGACGTCAGCAGATGTGCAAGGAATGCAGAAATAAATATTATGTAATAAAGTTAAAAGTACAATAGGTAAAAGAAAAAGTAAGAATAGGATGGAAGAAGATAGAGGCAAATGCATTTTCTTAAGATGTACAAGTAAGTAAGGTAAAAAAAAAAAAAGAAGTAAAAAATTAAAAGAATATTTAATATAATTCCTATGTACAAATAAACAAGTAAACAAAAGTAAGTAGATAAATAAACAGGTAAATATATAAATCACTATAATACAGATATTTTGCTATGTTTAAATTTCTGACCATGAAAATGTTCAGTTCAAAGTTGATGATTATATCAAAAACTGGGGGAAAAGTGACTTTTTCTGTAACATCTACCATGAACTGAACATAAATCAAACATTTCCATCAACTGTCATTGATCCAACTCCACGCATTTTACTGGTGAACCATGTTGTGGAATATAAAAGTGTTTCCACATTCACTACAGAGCTGTCGAATGTCCAAATGGATCATGTCTGATGACCATGAAACTGTGTTTTACACCAATTATTTATATGTATTAATAGGATTAATGGATGAAGTGCTATTTAAAGAAATTCATTCCATGGTTCTTTCATTAATATTGCAGTCTTCTCCATTGTTATTGAATGCATTGTGTGTTGGTTCTATTAAAAGAAAACCGTCCGTAAAAACTGGAAATAATAAAATTGAAATAAAATATAAATATTTATATATTTCTAGAAATATAAAATATTATAAAATAATAAAAATACTTGAGTTTATGGTAAACAGTGTATGTATATAATGTAGCAGTGAAAATACTGAAAATCATTTCTTTGTATTTGAATCTGTTGAATAAAGGTTTTAACTATATATTTAAAAAAAAACAAAAAAAAAAACATTTCAGTTAATTTTGGAAAATGTCCCAACTTTTGCAGAACTAGAGTTTGGAGCAGAATTTTTAGTTTCCTCCAAGCTGTGCAGACTTTCAGGTCTCAGAAGAGAAACTAGCTGAGAATAAAGTCCCTAAAGAACGGTCGTAAAAAAAAGGATCAATGTACCTGCAGGTGGCTCTGTCGTGTAGATCTGTCTCTGTTTTCCTCGGTTTATATGGAATACTGGAGCAAATGTAAAAAACCTGATGACACTCCAGTAACAGGATACATTCTAACCAGCAAATGAACCCAGATCAGTTTGGAAAACAAGTATGTATGAGACTGCTTTATTTAGACTTTTTAAAAATTTATTTATTTAACCATGAAACATTCATAAGATTAAAAATTTCTTTTACACAAGCACGTCTGCATAGATAGGAAGCAACAGAATTAATAATGTTTCCAACAAGGATGTAGCCAAACACATGCACACAAACACTTTAATGTGACAGCCAACAACCTATTGTGTTACATTCTAAAAAAAAAAAAAAAAAAAAAACATATTAAGGCAAGGCATGTTTATTTGTATAGCACATTTCCTGAACAAGAGCTTTACATAAAACATACAAACATCCAAAGATAAACATAAATATACATTTAAGATGAGAGGAAACAAGAATAAAATACATCAACTGTAGTAAAAACATGAACATTAAAATAGACATTAAAATCATCACTGATAAGATGTGATTTTGAAGTTAATTTTAAAGACATTTAAGAGTTTAAGAGAAGTGCAAAAAAAATTCAAAATAAAAAAGCAGTCCTCCACCAACGTAGATGAGCTCCCTCCTCTATTCCAGACTACGTAAAAAATTATTTGGTTCACACACACCACCCCATGTTTCTTTTAAAACACTTTTTCTTCGTTTGTAACGTCCATACACACACACACACACACACACACACACACACACACACACACACACATATATATATATATATAGTGTTTTGCATGATTTATCAATTGCAATATGCCCCCGAAACCCCCCCTACCTGTTTCCAGCACAAACATTTTTTATTGAGAAATTTGAGTAAAATTATTATTTTTCCATGAGGTAAATATTTCTGTTTTAAATATATGAATAAAACCTAAAAGTCAATGGAAAAGCAACTATTGTCAGTGTTCCACAGCGACACAGACATATTTAATATTCAGTCCATATAGTTATGACTGTAACAACACACTCCATACCTTCTGTAGCTGCCTGTTTCTCATACAAACTCAAATGCTACGGTCACTTTGTAATTTGTTTTCAGTCTAGATTACATTTAACTGCATTGTAGATCCTATTATTGCCAATATTTTAAATGTTCAAATGCTGGTAAATAAATGTGGTATGAAAATAACAATAAAAAAAAAGAGATTCAAAATGTGTGAATGAGACTGTTGAGCTCAGCTGTGTTTGGTTTACATGAGCTTTTTAATGTTTTCCCACAAACATTTAGTCTTTATCCAGATATTTTCATCAGCCTGCAAGAGAAAAGAGAAGACATTAATTGTTCAGATGTTTCAACATTGTTATATGTTTAATTTCTGGTCTCCTTACCTAAACACGGTGCTACTGTGTTTTACAGTTAATGATTGTTCACAACATTTATCCCTATTGTCTATCACTTACAGCACTTTGATTACACTGTTCTATTTTGTTTTTGGTTTTTTTTAGAAAGTATTTGCTTCAGACATTAAATGTGCTAAATCTTACATACGTTAATAAGATGAATAAGAAAACAAATGACTTTAGTGCTGGTTAGTTCATGTTTTTAATATATGATGGTGTATTATTCCACATATATGCTGGTTTATGTACATGTATACAATGGATGTGTAAATATGTCACTTACACAGTAAATTTTGCAGTGTTAAATCAACACTTAGAGAGTTTATTTAACTTCTTCTAGAGTGTATTTGGTCCCATTGTCTCCAAATTAACACTGCAAAATGTACAGTGTAGACAGAACCTGTAAAGTGAATGGATCATAATATGCAGACAGTGTTTTGAAGTCAATCTGAGACCAATATTATTTTGGATTAAAATCTATTCTCTTGTAAATTGTAAAAACTTCACATTTTGAGCTAAAACGTATCTTGGAAACTTGATCCAACCAATATTTAAGACTTGAGTTTTCTTTTATCAGTAACACATGTGGTAATATTTCATTAGTTTTATTCCATAAGTATTTTACTTGTAGACCAGTGTTATTTGATCTGATCTACAAAGACAAAACCATTAAAATGTCATCATCATAGTAACGACAGTAGAATATCAAAGGGGAAGCTCATATAAAATAAAAGGCAGCCAGGTACCACTGCTGTTAAGATGCTGTACAAGACAAGTTAAAAAAACAAAAAGGACATGACGTCATAACTTTGATAATTTTAGCTTTTATATATATATATATTTGAAAGTAGACAGACTACATATAACCACTTTAAAAGAACCAATGAGATCAGATACCTTTTTTTATATACATATATACATATTTTATTAAAATATCTTTACCTTATCAAATATTGAGGTGCTTCTTCAAGCCCATCTGCAAGTAGATTTAAAAAAAGAATAAATAAGTGAAAAAATACAATGTAACTGAGTTAGAAATGAACTGTAATACAGATATAACATTGATTTCATTACTTTAACCCTTTGATGCATGAATAATTATTATATTACTTTTTTTTTCTCCTAAATGTTTTTATACCTCTTTAGGGATGAAAAAAAAACCAATGTGATCGAAATCATTTTAATGAACCTATTTATTATGGAGTTACAAAAATGTCCACTGGGCTGGACAACATGTGTTTAAGCTTTGAAGCAAAGAAACATGTATGTCATGGTGCCACAGTGGCTGAGCAGTTAGTGCTCTTGCCTCACAGCAAGAAGGTCTGGGTTCGATTCCCGGACCATTTCTGTGTGGAGTTTGCATGTGTCTGGATGGGTGTCCTCCGGGTGTTCCACTGTCCCCCACCACCCAAAAATATGTTTGTTAGTGTAAAATTGTCCAGGCAGGTGATTGTGACTCTGAGCCTGGCTCTCCAGCTGGACATGGGTCCCCTGGCTCCACCCACTGCTCCTTACAGGTGCCCAATGGGATTAAGGATGGGTTAAATCCAGAGGACAAATTTCATTATACCATGTATAATGAAAAATAAAGTACTTTACCTTACCTTCACAAAACGCAATATTGTGTTTTTAGGGTCTTTGATTATGTCATGTGATTTTATTTCATTTTTATTCATGTCTATGAATTGTGGCAATGAGTTTTTTAGTGGGGAGGGTGTTTGTTGTAAGAAGCTGTGACAAAGAAGAATTTCTGTTTATGTGGAACAGACAATAAATCTATCTATCTATCTATCTATCTATCTATCTATCTATCTATCTATCTATCTATCTATCTATCTATCTATCTATCTATCTATCTATCTATCTATCTATCTATCTATCTATCTATCTATCTATCTATCTATCCATCTATCCATCCATCCATCCATCCATCCATCCATCCATCCATCCATCCATCCATCCATCCATCCATCCATCCATCCATCCATCCATCCCAGAACACTGTAAAATAAAACATTTCAATGCAGTTTTTGTTTAAGAAGACTGTTAATTACAGTCTAATAACAACAAGCAATTGATTTACTCATAAACATATTAGTGCAGATCAGTTATTAAGAACAAACGAGTTACAGTAATAATATGAAATGACTGATATGGAATTAAAACAACAAAACCTATGAATATACAAGAGAACAGCTGTAGAATAACTGTCCACTGTAGTGACCAGTATACATCAAAGGGTTAACACTATTTAAGACAAAGTTCTCAGACACTCACTGTTTTGCGAACTTGCTTGAATGCAGTTTTATTTTGTTGACAATGTAACATTCCCTTGGTCTCGTGGAACAGACAGTCGACCAACAGAATGACTGCCGGGTTCTTAATAATCCTGTTGGTCGGTAAAGTCATCTCTCCGTTATGCGTGTGATGCATGGCCACTACTATTATGCTGTTACGTTGTTTGGCCTCTTTGGGAAACAGAGTGATGTTAAAACATGAAAGAAAACAGCAGGTATTCATGTGGTGCTGGTGGTTTTCTGCAGGTTACCTGGCAGGCTGGCTAACGCTGCCTCGACATCGGTTTCAAAACGACTGACAATGGGACAAAACACAATGGTCACGTCACTGTCCTCAGTTTCTTTCACTTTCTTGGCTCCTTTTCTCTTGAGTTTTTTAATGAGCTTTTTATGGGTGCCCATGGTGTGTCCAGCTAGATGTATAAACATTGTTTCTAGTTGGGGTTTTTTTGGAAAAAGAAAGAAAAAGACAAATTAATGCAATTCTTAAAGGAAATAAGTGGGAAAATATAAGTTTTATTTTTTGTGTTATCTGCATAAAAGAGAAGTTAAAGTGGAATTAAAAATACGTTTTATCATGTCCAGAGAGAGAGAGAGTAAAAAACTTTATTTATCTCCGAAGGGCAATTCTGTTTCTACATGGTATACACCGTCAAGAAAAAAAGATAAAAATACATGTTATTCATACAACATACACATGCATGGGTGTGTCATACTAATAAATAAATACATAAAACAGAAACATTAAACAATATTCAAATTCCCCACTCAGATCTCTGTATTTAGCAGCCGAACAGCAGAAGGAATAATACAAATTGTTTATTAAGAATATGTCCCTGATTGATAATGCCTTTTGCTTTTTTAAAAACTCCCAGAGACATGTGTCCAGTACAGAAATTTGAGGTACTTCTAATTTGACTACATTTTTGACACAAATATTGTATAAAATAGTTAATTTTCAGTTCACAGTGTTTTATCACCTTCCTGTACATATGTGAGTAACATAAATACACACAAATACTCCACTACTTTTCATAAACTGAATGTATTCTAGGGTCATCAACAGTATATTATTTGATATTTTAAATACCTCTTTCTGAACCAAGTTTTCTGATCTCGACACATGGGAAATTCTAATATTATTCTGTTTTCATATACATATGAGTCAATATATAACTGAGGGACATTTAAGTTCAATGGGCTGAACATTCATAAATCTTTATTAAAATTTAAAAGAAAATATTTTTTTATGGGGCGGTACGGTGGTACAGTGATTAACACTCGTGCCTCAATGACAGAAGGTCATTGGTTCGATTCCAACACCAGAGCTTTCTGTGTGGAGTTTACATGTTCTCCTTGTGTCTGCGTGGGTTTTCTCCAGGTACTCCAGTTTCCTCCCACTATCCAAACACATGCACTGATAGGTTAATTGGTTAATCTAAATTACCCATCGGTGTACCCTGCCTTCACCCATTGTAGCTGGACTAGGCCCCAGTGACCCCCATGACCCCATTGAGGATAAAGAGGGTTCAGATGATGAGACGAGAGATGTTTTTTTATGATCATTATGAATTTAAAATGATTTAATTGCAAAACAATCACTAATTAATACATGATTAATAGATGACTAGATATGCTTAACTAACTAAATAACCATCTAATTATCTAAAAAATTAGAAAATGATCTCATTAAAACACTGTTTTGATTGTGTTCTTCTTATTAAGTTGATATAATCATGACATATTTCTTTTTTTTTTTTGTTGCAATATATACATTTTAATGTGGAAAATAAATTATATTCATATCTGAGAAATCACTTTCAACACCTCTGAAGAGAGTGTGTTAATTCCAAATCATGTGACCTGCTTCACACAATATCGCTTGAAGAAAATACTGGCAAGATTCCAAAATGTGCTCTTCCTCCTCTGTCTTACTTATTGAATATAAAAAAATGTGTTCAATTTCAATTTCACTCAATTGTTTATATGATATTTAAGAAGAATCTTTCTGTAAAAATGTCATGTGGTGTTAAGATTACATTGAATTTAGGCCTAAAACTGCAAAAATGTCAAATACACCTGTCAACTATATTACCCTGTAAAGGGAACCCAAAAAGTCTCTCAGTTGTAAATTGACCCATGAACACCACATTCAGAAAATGAATCTAATTTACACATTTTGCTGCATGACAAATTACCCTGTTTATCAGAAGTGTCAAACATACAGCCCATGGGCCAACACCTGCCCCCCCTATGGTTCCAATCTGGCCCATGGGATGCATTTTTACACATTACATATTAAGTCAAGGGTGTCTTAGTGAATGTTTTATTAGATATTAGACATTAAGCATGTTACTAATGGTTTTGTGACATGTAAACTATAATGCATGTGTGTGAAACAAGTAGATGAGGCATATTAGTGTTTAAAAATGTCATTATTTATACGTTATTATGGTGTTAATTTACTGATCTGGCCCTCTTGAGATCAAATTGTTCAGTATTTTGCCTCTGAACTCAAATGACTTTGACACCACTGCTGTTTGAAAGACTAAGACAAAGATCATCTATGGAACAGATGAATGCTCCACAGAAAAGGTCACATTTCTGGTTAGACGAAGAAAAACACTGATGAACATGATAACAAGGATGTCAATATGTACTTAGTTATGTGTAAAAAATAAACAAGGCGCACCCCTTCCGGAAGGAGCAAAAGAAAGAATCTGACTTGACTGGATGTAGTGTCTGTCACTAGTGGAATATAAAAAATTATTAAAACGATATTTTAATGGTGTTTATCAAATTTCGAATATTATAGTTGAATATTCATGTTCACTGGTCATGAAATATACAAATTGGAAAACTGAGTTTATCGGAATTAGGCCAAAACCAAACAAACCCAATAAAATAGAACAGTGTGCACGTGCAGTAAACACAAGAGAAAGTGAAGTGAAAACTGTTCCCTTAAAATGTTCAGTAGAATTAACTGTAAGATACATTAAAAAAAAAAAAAAAGTTAAAATAAGGCTGTATTTATAAACTTTTACCATACAGTATATGATGCATTGTCAATTATAGTTTCTACGACACGGTGCAAAAAGTAATTAAATGAGTTTTGCACCAACATAATATAATATACAACATAGTCTAATACTTTTACTGAAAGATTATTACATTTATTTTTCATACATGACACACATTTAATACGTGGTTACAATTCCCTTTCATACTGCGCATGTAAATACCCTTTAAGGCATATTTTCATTTGTCTAACCACTTGATTGAACATATTTAGTCTAAATATATATTAATAATAAAGTATATATAGAGTTACTTACTTTTGTTAACCATTTTTAGGAAGGATTAACCTTTGTTTTAATCGATGGCGTCGATGTCTCTGTGAACAGTGTAGGAAATGCCAAGTATTAGAAGGTTTCACTTTTGATATTGTGCAGTAAATAACTGTGGGTGCAGTGTCATAATATGACCAGCAGGTGGCATCAGTGCTGCATGGTTTATTATAAAGATATTCCTGTCAAACTGAACAGTTTAAGTATTAAACCAATAGAATTAACCATTTAAAAACATAAAGAGATTTTAAAATGTGTTTTAAAAAAAGATTAAAACACACAAAGATGTTAAAATATGAGGATTAAAAACACATACAAATATATAAATATATTTAACCCTTGTATTATGTTGAAAATCAATGACATTGATGATTGTGCTGTGGGTCATTTTGACCTGTACTGTATAAATCCACTCAATACAGTAAAAAATTATAATAAATATAAAGAAAGAAAGAAAAAATAAATAAATAAAATGTTATTTTAGATGACATAAATATTTAGAAAAGAGACAAACAATATATATTTTTTAATATTTCAATTTAATATTTTCTATTTAAGAACTATTTTGTTCAAGCTTTCTCCTCTTTATAAACACATTTTATTTAATTTTTCATTCTTTTCCTTTTGTTTTTACCTGTGTCCACTGAATCCTCCTCCAGGTACATTACACATGCTTATTCAGAAAAACAATCAAAATATTAATAACTGGGTAAACAAAATAAAGTACATCGTAAAGACATGTTTACTTAGGATCTGAACAGTTATTAACTGCATTAATGTGTCTGGGTCAAAATGACCTACAACATTATCTTTATATATGTTCCATTACACACCAAGAGTTTTCAGATTTTAATCAACAGTTCATGACCCTAGATGAGGAAGAGTCACAACATTTCATGAAGAAAAAGAAAAAATAACCAGTACTTTGATCAACACAAGAACTGAAATGGTTCAAATTGACCCTTAACATAATACGAGGGTTAAATTATATACAGTATATTACCATGTAATGTATGATTTTGATTGAAAAGTTGACCTGGTGGTTTGTGACATTCATCCTTTGTCTTTATTTTCCTACACACAAAGAAGAAGAAGAAGAAGAAGAGTTTGAAGGCACCTTTTGATGGATAATGTGTTAGACTATTATCTGCTGCTCAGCATTATATCAGAAGTGGAAAGTTTTAAAAGTTTATACCAGAAATGTGATCAGAACAGCCAGTTTGATGGATTGATTCATACGATAATATATGAGAAAATTGGGAATATGATGGATTTAACTGCACAATTGGGATGAGAAATAAGAAATTAATTTTAGTTTTTGCTTTACAACACAAAATAACATAAGTGGGATAAGAAGAACATGTAATACTACAACTAATACTACTACTAATCATAATAATGCACTAATTTAATAATGATAATACTCCAAAATAAATGCAAATATATACAAATAACTATAAAAAACACCCAAACCCTTTCTATGATTCTCCTTCTACTTGTCACTAACCCACAGATAGATTCATATCACATTTGTTGTCACTACATGAACATTTTAGTGTGGGTATTCTCTTTACAATAGGTGGGATCTGAGTAGAGCAGCGTGCATCATTTGTATGTGCACTCAGAGTCTGATCAGATTGAGGATGAGCTGACATACGCCCTGAGGCTTCACTTACCTTTGACTGATGAGCTGTTCTACTGATGGAGTGGTCAAACTGTGATCTCCATAAAACCAACCAGCAATAAACAGAAGAAAAAAACTAAAAACATGCTGCTGCTGTCATGTCAGTCCAACTAAAAAAAAAAACAAAAAAATAAAACATGATTAATCAAACTGGGCTGAAAGTCTTTGTTAATATATTGATTAAAATAACAGATCACTATTGTTTGTCTGTGTGTTCTGTGGAACCATGAAGAAGACACAGTGTGTGCTATAAATTGAGTAAAAGGTAAAGTGAGTTTAGGTTTCAGTGTTACTGCAAATACCAGCTGTACACTCAGCAGAGGTGATTATAACATTTAATCACCCATGCTATCGCAGAGCTGGGCAGGTTTCTCACCCCAAGGTTTGATTTACCCGCCCTCTTCTTGAGGAAAAATCTCATTCACTAGACGGATTGCTGAGCGGGCCTCTGCGACCAGCCCCTATAAATCATTCTTTAATCAGAGGCCTCTGAGATTGGGCGCATACACCCACGGGAACACCGCCGTGACACCTCAACTCCTCCCTGTGCGTCTCTGCAGTCCTGTGAGTTTTTATGCTTTTCTGTTTCCACCTCAGGCTTGTCTGCATTTGTATCAGTCATCAGGAAACTAAGAGGGATGACCCAGCCTCCACGCTGTGCTCACACCAACAATTCCTTTCACAGGGAGCAAAGTGATGCAAGAGATGGCCAGAGACAGGTTTGTGGGTTTTAGGTTCTGCATCAAAGCAGACATTGGGTCACAGATTACACCCAAACAAGCCCCTAAAGCTCTTCCTCTATTGGCTTTGTTTGAAAGCATGCATTTCTAAAAGTAATACCTCCTGGCATGGTTAAGTGTGTTCACCCATAAAGACCCAAACATCCACCATTGAAAAAAAAAAACAAAACATGTATTAAATTGTCGATCTAAATCAGAGGTGTCCAACATGTGGCCCGGGGACCAAATCTGGCCCTCTAAAGGGTCCAGTCTGGGCCCTGAAATGAGTTTGTGAAATGCAAAAATGACACTGAAGATATAAATCATTTTAGTTCAGGTGACATATACAGACCAATTTAATCTACAGTGAGTCAGATCAATAAAATATTCTCATAATAACATAGAAATATTCACAACTCCAAATGTTTCTCTTTGTAAATGTATAAATGTTCATGTCATTTTATTGTATTTACACTAAAATGATCATTTCACAAAAATACAAGTAACCTGAACAAATATGAACATTTGTCTGAAGGGCAGGTTTACCCATTTTTGTCCTGTTATTAAATGTTTTATGTATTTGTTGAACTATTGTGATCTGTAAGTTTTAATTTACATGTATAAGTGATAAACTGAGACATAATATTGTTAAAACTGCACATAGTTTTCTTAAGAAATGTCTGTTTGTTCATGTTATTCACATTGTTTTAAAGGCTGTAAACATTTTTTATCTGATAATATTACTTTTTTTCACTCTAAAACATAGAGTAAAGTTTGGAGTTGACATTATTTTGTATTTTTTTTTTATGTTGTCTGCCAGTGAACTGAAATGAGTTTGACACCTCTGATCTAAACTATGTCGTCTAAACTATCTAAACTGTTGATTCATTAATTTTATCAGTACATAGTCATCAGATGTGACCCATTTGGATGTTCAGAGGCTCTGTAGTGAACATGGAAACACTGTCATTTTCTACAGCATTAATTAACCAGTAAAACATATGGAGTTGGATCAATGACAATGGATGGAGATACTTAGTTTGTATTCAGTTAATGATATATTTTACTGAGTAAAGTTGACTTTACTCTGAGATTATATTCATTCTTCAATTAAATATAGAAAATAATTAATTGTCACTGGACAAAAATGCCAAATTCTGAAAATAATATTATAATAAATGATGAAAAATCACTGAGGAAAGGTTACACCCCAAAACCCCAAATCACAACCAAGTCGTCTCACAGGGCTTTACAGAAACACAATCAACTACAGAGATACTATATGAAAAGTCCCAACCTTCCCTTGTCCTTAGATCCTCCTTATCGGCAAGAAAAAACTTCAAAACCCGGTGGGAAAAAGACGAAATCAACTTAAAATAATTGAGGCAACATTAAATTTTTTGAGTTGTCTTGTCTTGTCTTGTCTTCTCCATCGACTGATTCAAACTGTTTAACACCTGTTGATCCGAATCAGGTGTAACTTTTTTTTTTTTTTTTAAATCAAAGTGTTTTTCATTTTCAATTTTCAAAGCCACAACAAAAATACACAACTTAAACATGTTCATCCAACACATCAGGCTTATTTTTAGAGAAAAAAGTTGTAAGGAAATTAACATTTGGAGATATATTCCAGCCAAGTTTACATAAAATACACAAACACATATTCCAATTTTCCTCTAAATCTACTTGTTTCAGCCTAAAAAATAAATGCATTTTTTAAAATCCTCATTAAATTCTGGTTTGGATGCATGTGTCACATATGTTAAAATTATGAGTTGTTCAGTGTAATTGGTGCAAAATGCCATTTGTTATCCTTTCAGAGTTGTCAGTGAATGTGGAAACGCTGTCATCTTCTGTAACATTGATTCACCAATAAAACCCATGGAGGTGGATCAGTGACAGTGGATGGACACTTTTGCTTTTACATCCAATTACTGATATCTTTGTGCAAATACAGACCTTTTCCTCAGTTGTTTCTGTGTTTGACATTAACCTTTGAATTTACTCTGGACTTTGATGAACATCTACATCAGGGGAGTCAAACTCATTTTAGTCTAGGGGCCACATTCAGCTAAATTTAATCAGAAATGGGTCAAAACAGCAAAATACAAACATATAAATAATAATAAACCCCAAAGCGTTGTCCATGTTTGTTAAAAAAAATTAGGAAAAATGTTCCATCTACAAACCATCCTTTAAAACAGTGTGAACAGCATGAAGGAACTGAAATAAATGTGTAATTTTAACATGATTAGACTTTAGTTTATCATTTACATGTGTATATTATAGCATATAAATTTAGTAATAGGTGGAATATTATTAAAATTGTACTTCTCTTAAGACATTTCATTTTTGTTCTGGTTATAGATTTTTTTTTTTTTTTTTTGTGAAACTTAACTAAATGAAAACATTTCCAAAGAAAAAATTTGACTTGTATTTATATTTTATTATGAGTGTGAATTAGTCTGAATGTGGAACCTCAACTGAAAAACTTAATTAATATATTTGTGTCATTTTTACATTTCACAAATTCATCCAAAGGGATGCCAAAGGCAGGTCAAATTTGGTCCCCGGGCCACATGTTTGACACCTGTGATCTACATGATAAGTAAATTAAATATAGGAAAACATGTGATTTATACAAAAAAAAAAAAAAATGCAACGGATAGAAAAATGCAGAAGTTACTATTCTAATAAATGGTGATAAATGTTAAATAAAGGTGGATGGAGTCTAATATGGCAACTGTCACCAAACCAGCACTGGGTCTCTATGGGTTAAAAGTGTAATGGCTAGAAATGAACCTGCATGCAGTCACATAAACAGACAGGAGGAAGCTACAGTGCAGTGATTTTTTTTTTTCCCTTTGAGCAGCAGAACTGAAAAAATAAAAATCCCCAACACTGCAGAGCCAGCTTCATCTGGATGTGGTGTTGATTTGCTGCTGGTTGAGGATCATAGAAGTTTTTAATAATGCATGTGTTCAGATGTGTTTAATGTCAGACTTTGTACTTGTAACATGCTGCTGGTGCTTCTTAATCTTCACTGCTGCCTGACTGGATATGAGCTTTTACAGCAGCTCCCTCAACCTCATACAATCATAAATCTCATAATATGTTGTTTTGGATCTATTTACCTGGACCACAATGAGTTTTCTTATACAGTATATGAACTACAGCAGATACTAGAGCTGCTACATTCTTCTCTGGACATGCAAAGATGCTCTGACGTCACCATGTTGAAATATTTTTTCTGTCGCTTATTCTGCTTGGAGCTGTCAGTCCGCTGAAGTTACCAGAGAGGGAGTTTCACCTCTTTTTTTCCCCCCTCTCCTCCTTCTCTCTTTTTTTTTTTTTTGCTTTTCCTGGACTAAGATCGCAGTCACATCTAGGAGTTTCCACAGAAGGATGTCATTTACAAACATGTCTTTTCAGCTATTGAACTTAACAACTGGGACATAGATGGATTTGACTCATGTGCTCACGTGCGTAGAAGTGATGGATGATAACAGACCAAACGCAAAAGTTGTTTGATTCTTCTTTTTTTTTTCTTTTTTTTTTTTTTACCTGCATTGAGCCACAATCACACACGCGCGCACACACACACACATACACACACAAAAAAAGGATGGAGCAGAAAATCAATTAGAGAACCATGCACTGTTCATATCTATGGAGAGATGGCATGCGTCCTCCTCTTCAGTCGACTCTTTCCCTTCTCACACAGACTCACAAGAACATCCATTTGCTTACTATCCCTTTTTATTTCCTATTTATGCTACTGTGTGTTATTCCCCGCTGACAACATCATGCAAAAATCAGCTGATTCGCCGCCCAGCTGTCAGCGCGTGCTGGCCGATGGAGGTAAAAGGCGGCTGCATAAATCCCTCTCGTGCGTCCTGCAGCGCGAGCCCAAAGCAAACAGCGTCGACGCGTCTCGGATCAAACCTGTATCCATCCTACATACCGTCCGGAACGAAACACCCAGCCCTCCTTTGGGTAATTTAAAGTTTGGGAATAAAAAGTTACCAAATGCTATTATAGTTGGTGTGAAGAAAGGAGGAACCAGAGCTGTTCTGGAGTTTATAAGGATTCATCCAGATGTTCGCGCAGCTGGAACCGAGACGCACTTTTTCGACAGGAACTATGACAGAGGACTGGAGTGGTACAGGTAAGAGCATGTCTTACCTGGACTGTCTGCGTCACTGCCTAAATAATGAAAACACACTGTAAAAAATATATAAATAAATAAAGTGGAAAAATCCCGTTGTTTTTACAGAAAAATTGGCAGCTGTTGTTAGTAGAAAAATGGTGTAAAACACATTAAATCATTAATATATTTACAGAGTAGTATACACTGAAAAAAGTAAAACATTGAAACGGCTTAAAAATTCTTCTTCAATAAGTCAAACATAAAAACATCTAGTTCAGTGAATCAAATTAAATTTAAAATAAACTTAACCCTATATGCAATTTCATTTGGTTCACTCAACTAGATTTTTTCTTTATGTGTGACCATAAAAAGTTAAAATTATAAGGTAAAAAGTAAAAAAAAAGAGATAAAAAGTCAAAGTTATGAGATAAAAAGTCTAAATCACGGGATAAAAAGTCAAAGTTATGAGATAAAAAGTCAAAATCATCAGATAAAAAGTCAAAATGATGAGATAAAAAGTCAAAATCATCAGATAAAAAGTCAAAATGATGAGATAAAAAGTCAAAATCATCAGATAAAAAGTCAAAATTATGAGATAAAAAGTCAAAATCATCAGATAAAAAGTCAAAATTATGAGATAAAAAGTCAAAATTATAAGATAAAAAGTAAAAAATTATGACATAAAAATCAAAATCATGAGATAAAAATTTTAATTAAAGAACATTTTTACAGTTGATTCAATGTTTTACTTTTTTCAGTGTATGTACATGTATATTTAACATTGAATTGAACTTAGACCTGCATGATGCTCATAGTGTTTTCTAAATCCATAAGGTCTAAAATGCACTGTAAAAAATGTACTGTAGAATTAACAGCCATAAGTTGTAAAATTGTAACTTTTTTAAAACAGCGAACGGAATGTTTAGATTTAACTTTAGTTTATTTGAAAGGGAACAAAACCTTTTCATAAAACACATGATTTCAAATGGTTAGAATTATCCAGAAGGCTAGTGTTCATCTGTCATCCCCTGGTCATGATGTAGAAAAACAAAAGCAAACTAGAAAAGCACTCTGAGAGCACAAACCTCCGCCAAGGCAGACCCCCCCACCCCCACCCCAAATGAAGAGAGGTCCACCAAGGAGGTTCTGTTTTCTTTGGAGTTTGTTTGTCTACCAGCACCATTACTCAAAAAGTTATAGATGGATTTTGATCAAATGTTTAAACTATGTTGGGGGTGTCACAAGAAACAATTGATTACATTTTGGTGGTGATCTGGAAGAGATCCTGGATTCTGGATCACATTAAAATTTGACATTTGCAGTAAATGGAGAATACGTTTCAAAGTGATCTAGAATCCAGGATCTGTTCCTGATCACCACCAAAATCTAATCATTTGCTCCTTGTGACACTACTAACATATCCTGAACATTTAAGAAAATCCATTCATAACTTTTTAAGTTATGTTGCTGACAGACATAATCTTCAATACAAACATAATCTCTTTGACGGAGGTAAAAAAAAAATGCATCTACAAGAAACAAACATGGTTAAGCACTTAAATAAGACAATTATGTTCAGTTCAGTTCAGTTATTTTTATTTTATTTGAGCAGTTCATCTTTAAATAAAATACAGAACAAAAGAAACAAAAGACAAAATAAGGATTTCAGAGTCACCACACAAAAGGACAAGGTTGAAGTTCAGAGAATTTATAAAAATCTTGCCCCTCATTTAATAATTTTACAATACAATTATAACAATATTATGAATTTAATTTACATCACTCATTTCAATGTCCATCTTGACCATATGTTTTAAAACTGAACCTCCAGTATTATTGCAAGGTGGTCTATTTTTGCAGTACTTGCACATTTTTATTTATGGACATACTCTATATAATAAAGGAAAAGAAAAAAATATAAGCTAACAATACCTAAACAATAAAATTATGATACAATTAAAATAGAATAAAACATAAAAACATATCAGTTGAATACTTTTAATGTTGGCATCTGTAGATGTTTAATAAAACACATTTTCTATATTCCATTTTTTACTGAAGGCTTTAACCCCCTCAGATACTAAAGAGGTTAAAATATTAACAAGTGTTATTTTTAACAATGTGTTCCTATAATTTAAACAGCACCAAGTTTTTGTAATTTACCATTTTACTTTTTCAAAACAATAGAAATACATCCTTTCTACATACAAATCTAGTTTTCTTCACATACACTTCCTTTAAAAACTACAAATAAAAAAGTGCAACATAAAAAAATATAAGTGAAAATACAATGCAAAGTTGTTTAGTTCAGAAGATTTTTGTGATAATGATTAAAACAAATGTAGCAGTAGCTTTTAAAAGAAGAGTAGAGTGTGAAGAAAACCAGATTTGTAGAAATGATATATTTTTATTGTTATAAGAAAACAAAACTGTAAATTGAAAAACAATGTGGTACCATTTCAACTGCAAGAACAGTATGTTAACAGCAGATATACTTAAAAAATAAATATAAAGTTAGAAAAAAGTAAACATTTAACAATTTTTTTCAAAAAAATTCACAGGTCAGATGGTAGAACAGTTTGTTTAATGCACACAGGGTTGGTTGATGTAGTTTTATATTCAATGTTAAATCTACATGTTTAAAAATGTTGATTACATATTATTCTTGTAAATCTGTGTAGTGTTTAATGTGTGTGTTTTTACAGGAGCAATTCATTATTTTTCTTTTTTTATATTTTTTTTTTTTTTTTTTGGGGGGGGGGGGGGGGGTCCAGAAAAACAACAGATTTATTTTATTTTTATATTTATTTTTTTTACAGTGTGGGGGACATTTAGGGTTTCATTCCTGCAGATGTTTTCTGAGAACACTTAAGAGTTGGGATTCAAACTGTCAACCCTTTGGTCATTAGACGACCTGCTCTACCAACTGAACCACAGACACTTGTTATTTTTACATGTTTGACATCTTAAATTGTTATATGTTTTCTTCTTTATTATTTTTTAAATGAATAAGCTGTTATTTTAGCGATTTAAACAGCAATTTGATTTTCTCAAAACAAAAGAATTTCTACATATAAATCTGGTTTTGTTGACATACTCTTCCTCTAAACAAAAAACTACACCTATATTTCATTTAATCCCCACATACCCACTTTACCTCACAGACTTTCCATATGGATAATACTTCTGTAGAATATAATATATGTGCTTTAACTGTTGGTGCAACAGCCCTCCCAGCTGCTGCACTCTTCCTGTTTTTAACTTAAATTATACTGGTTATCTAGTTTTAAACTTCTTAATTTGTTGTTTATATTATGTTTGTCTATTTATTGTACTCATTTTACTCATTTTAATTGCAGTCATTTATATATTTTTAGCTTGTTTTTGAGGTAATATAGAATATATTTTAATCCTGTGTGCCAAGCAACGACATCTCACGTGTTTTTGTGCAATGAGTCTAAGTCTAATCATTAGCACAAAATCTTGTCAAATAACCAATAACCTGTATTTTCACTTACAATTTTTATGTTGCAATTTTTAAAAAAACATACTGCTGTTAATTCTATGGTCATTTTTTTTACAGTGTACCTGAGACACATAAAAATATAGACTTTTTTTCCTTTTACAACATGATTTCATTTGATAATGTTTATAAAACACACAGATGGTTACTCTGAGAACAATATATCTTACTTTTAACCTTAATATTTACCTGATGAGTGGGACAAACCACATTTACACAGATGTTCAGATTCAGTTTAACCATGATCACACAAGAACACATCACTATTTCTGTGAAAGAACATGATAACGTGTCACTGACAGTGTTTTTTTAATAAGGTAAAGGATCTAAATATCTGCACGTTGGCCCTGTTCTATGGTTTATAGAGCATAATCATGACTTTAGAGATATTTCATTCATTTTAAAAGGCCAATTAAACACACACACGCAGATGAAATCTCTTAAATATGAGCTATAGAATTAAAGCTTTTTATAATTCTCGCCATGGCTGAGCTAAAACAGACACTAATAAAATAAAGGTTTTTCTCTGTAGATGGGAATGATTAAAAAAAACATTTATTTGAAATAATGTAATCATGTTTTGAGATATTTAACATCTCTATTTAACATAGTTAGTATTGTATTGTTTGTATGTGTGTGCAGTTTTCCATTAACCCTTGGGTATGCAGTTAAGAAAAGCCCTTAGTAGCTTAGTAGCAAAGTGTGCGTAATTTTTTTTTTTTTATTGGATACCAAAACCACATCAAGAATAGTTATGAACATTAACAACAATAAATGCAACCAACGCATGCAGACATTTGTGGACAATTTCAAATAATAATGAACCAATGAATATAAGTTCTACTTTAAACAACATAAGTGTCTTATTTAAAGAGCTTCTGTGACCAGATCATTTATCCACTAAGCTTCATTTTAAACAAATATGAAATTACCAAAATTTCTATTCCCAAAATATATCTGTAATTTCAAATTGTCCATGTCTAATATGTCTAATTACCAGCCAAGTCATAAACCACTTAGAATGTTTCCCAAACAGCTTCTTGAGTTTTAATGCCACACCACCAAAGCACCCTGTTATTGCAAAATGTAAAAACAAATTACATAATGTGGCAAAATGTATTACCAAATGCGCTACAGCAATTTATTACATAATGAAAAAGTTATTACATTTTGGATGTTTATTACAAACTGCAGCTCAACACACCAGTAACTGAGGAACAGTGTGCAGATACACAGACACAGACAGTACAGGGTTACATTACCAGAGTACTGAACAGGGTCAGGCCAGGGGTCTCAGAGCTGATGTAATAAAGACAGGGGTCTGGCAAAAACCAGGTCATGATCAGGCAGTAGGTCAGGCAACAAGGTAAAAACATCACAGACCAAAGGGGCAAAACTAGAGCCAAAAACCAGAAAATCCAAAATATGTCAAAAAGCCAAAGATCACAGACAAGGTAAAGCTCACTCATAAGTCAGTCGTAAGGCAAACAAACTCACAACTACAAAGAGGAGACAGAAGGTATTTAAAAGGAACACACAGCTGAGACACATTAGGATAAATTAACATGGACTGAAGCACAAGACCATGAGACATAAACCATCATAACAAAATAAAAGCCCCGAACACTAATGGTGTGTTTCCACCAAACAGTTTGGAACGGTTTGGTACAGTTTAGATCGTCTCGGTATAGTCTGTCTACACCACCCTTACGTTGTAGGTGGGCTACATGCCGCCACAGCAGCGATGTAGCCTCGTAACATCATCCAACTTCCTCTGGACTCCGTCTTCTCCCACGATACAAAGGAGCATCTGCACCTCCTTGTTGCTCCGTGAAAAACAACTGCAGGTTGATATGATGCACAAAAGTGGTTTTTTTTCTTTCTTCGCTCATATTCTAGCAAAGACTTAACCGGCCAGTTGTTGTTTGTACTTTTGTCCTTCCATCACACAGAAATGATCATTCTGTCAACCAATCAAAGGGATGTGTCTGTTTAGCTCCTCCTACATGGATTGTTTTGGAGCAGTTAGTACCCCAAGTGAAGGGTGACAAAAAAGTGGGATGGTTTGGATAGGTTATTTTAGTACCTATTGTGGTGGAAATGTGAAAAAAAAAAAATGCAAAGTGTCCCAATCTGCTTGGTGGAAACATGCCATAACAAAGATAGAAAAAACAGGAAAACTCATCATCACAAAAACCAGACATCAAAGACAGAATATGTTATATGTTACAATTGTGAAATAATGACCTGGAGTTTTTTTTTTTAATACAAAGTGTGTAAAATGTACAGTCTGATACCAGAGGGTTAAATAGTGGATGAAAATACATCAAATCTGACAGGTAGTGCCTCTGACTTCTGCTTTTAATTATTAAAACTGAAGTGTTGAGTTAGAACTAACCTTCCATTGTTAAGTTTTCCAGAGGACAGTGACTGCTCTTCTATTTTTCATAGGTCTATGCTCTGGACACATCAGCTCTGTTTGCACAAGCGGACCTGTAGCATTTCTTTTTCTATGTAGAGCTGTTCATCATATTTCTCATAAAAACTAAACCTCTGGAGGCACAGAGTGTACGCAGCAGCCAGTAAAAAAAAAAAAATCTAAGTGCCAGGCTTCTGAGCTATTGTCGTGTTTGTTTATGATAATTATGTTTTCTGTTTACCTCCAAATGAATTATAAAGTCAATCAGCTGCTGATTTTAATGGATGACAATGATGCATCTTTAACAAAGTGTTGAAAACAAATTGCGCGGTGCATCAACATTTCTAATATATCAGAAAAAAATCAAGAATCACTACACACACACACACACACACACACACACACACACACACACACACACACACACACACACATACACACACTTGTTTCCATGTTTCATGAGCACCAAATTTGTAATCAAGTAGCCATTGGATAGTGACTGTAAATACATATTTTTTAATGAAATGAAATAATAATAAACATTTGAAAATTGAATTACATTAAAAATTAAATTAAATTACAATAATTTTTTTTAAAAATACATAAATGTAAAAAAATATATTGAATAAATGATACAAAATAAAAACAAGTGAAAAAATAAATAATACAAAAAATTACATAATAAATACATTTAAAAAAAGGCTTTGCATCTGTTTTCCTCCTGCTTTATGAGGACTTCCAGAAAAAAACAAATTAATGTATTTATTGGGCCACATCATTTATATTTTACTAGTGGGGACCTTTATTTATATTTAACCCTCACAGGGACCTGAATTTTGGTCCCCATAGAGTCAGAGGTCCCCATGGTGTGACTGTGTAAACATATCAATGTCCCCATAAAGATAGGGATATACACACACACACACACACACACACACACACACACACACACACACACACACACACACATACTGGTTTTCATGTCTCATGAGGATCAAGTTTGTAATCATCACTTGTAGGTAAAATAGCCATTGGGTACTTTTTAAATAAATTAAATTAAATTAAATTAAATTAAAAATACCCCAAAAAATAAATTAAATGGAATTAAATATTTAAAATGAAAAAAAATATGAATACAATTAATAAAATAAATACACAGCTTCAAACCTTTAAAATGAATGTGTTCATAGGGCTACATCATTTGCACGAGTTTGTATACTTCACACACATTTATATTTTACTAATGGGAACCTACAGTTATATTTAATCCTCGTGGGGACCTGAATTTTTATCCCCATGGTGTGACTGTGTAAAGAGATAAATGTCCTCATAAAGATAGGAATACAAACACGTGGCTAAATACAGCTCATGCTAATAAGTGTCTGTCATGGAGCCTGCAGGAGGCATAAGTATCAGTAGTATTATAAAATAATTATATACTCAAACTATCTTCACTAATTGGCACTCTTCAGGGCTGTTGGCGGATGAAGCCCTTTTATCTCAGAGATGTGTCTTAGAGATGTGAACCCTCGCCTATTAACCCTCGCCTGATTGTCAGCTGTCAGAAGTTTTGAGAAAAGGTCAGGTGCAAACTCACTGACTTTTCAGGATGCTTTGGAAATAAACATTTGTTTTTCAACTCTGGTATAAAACCAACACAAATGGCCAAAGTGAACATGTATGTCTGGATTTTTATGACTGACAGATAAAGAAATGAAGATGAAATGACAGCCTTTCATTGGAATTATAGTATTAGAAGATTTGGATTTAGGAACCTCTGATGAATATAATACAATGGTTCAACAAATTAAAAGCTTTGTTGGAGAAATTTTAAAAAGAAAAACATATATATTAGTGCTGTGAATCGATTCAAATATTTAATTGTGATTAATCACATAAATACAATAGTTACCTCACAATTAATCGCAGTTTAATTGCACATTTTAGTGTCATTGACATTTATTGTAAAACTTTTATCAATGTAGAAAAACCAATAGGCTTGGTTTGTACAAATGTTATTTTTTTAAATATTAAAAACAAACAAGTAATGTGACAGACACTAACATCTGCCAGAATAAGTTATGACAATAATATAGTAATACGTTATGACAAATGGGGGGGGGGTAATAATAATAATAATAATGAACACTCAAAAGCAGCCCCTGAAGATAGACTGATACAAAATATTTTTTTCCTTCTTTAAAATAAAGTGATACTTGACACGAAAAATGACACGATAAAAAAGAAACACTTAATTGTGATTAACTTGATTAATCGTGACAGCCGATGTTTTCTTGTGGGAATGCTATTTGATAATAAATAATACACTATGTTTGGACTTTTGGGTTTTTCTTTTGTGTGTTTTGTTTTTATTCTGTTTTTAGCATTCTGCAATTTTATATTGCATTTTTAATGTAGTTTTCTTTTCTTTTTAGGGCTGTCAAAATTAATACATTAACACAGATTAATCTATCATCATGATTAATCTTATTTTACAGACCACAGTAGATAAACATATAAATAAAACTTTTAATAACATTTAATAACAGACAGATTATTGGTAAAAAATTTCCCTTCAATATTCATATTTGTTCATGTTATTTGTATTTTTGTGATATGATCATTTTAGTGTAAATACATTAAAATGGCATGAACATTTTTACTTTCACAAAGAGAAACATTTGAAGTTGGGAGTATTTTTACATTATTATTGTAGTATTTTACTTGTCTGACCCATTTGAGGTTAAATTTGTCTGAATGTTGAACCTGAACTGAAATGATTTATACCTTCATTGTCATTTTTACATTTGACAAATTCATCCCAGGGGGCCAACTAGACCCTTTGGAGGACTGGATTGAGTTTGTTACCTTTGATATAAAGAATTAGCATAACCGTTTGTATTTATATTGTCTTAAATTCACAGGGTGTTCAATGTGTGACCTTGTTTTCTGATGGTTTTGAAGTAAACTTTCATGCTCTGATGGCCTACCTGTTCACTTCACTTCTTTCAAAGACCACATTGGCCTACTTTTTAAACCCACAAGTAACCTAACAGAGTCACTGTATGCTATATGTGTTCTGTTTGTATTCCTGGTGATTTATTACTCTTGAACCATGCTGAGCTGATGCACACTAGAGCTGTCTATGAGATGAGTCTCCAGTGACACAGACCACTATGACTTTCCTTCAGTGGTCCTATTATCATTTACATTGTGAAACTGGGTTCACAGCTTCTCAGATGTTATGGTTTTGTGTGAAATCCTGCCCTAAATAGACATTTAATACACACCTTTTTTTTCTGCTTTTTGACAGAGTGAATGCAAGGACATCATGTTCTGTGTCTGAATGTGTAGATGTTATTTAACCCCTAAACACCCAGTGCTATTTTTGTGACTATTCCCAAATGTATTTTTGTCCATATCTGCCTTTCTTCTATCTACACAGTAAATTTTGCAGTGTTAAATCAACACTTAGAGAGTTTATTTAACTTCTTCTAGAGTGTATTTGGTCCCATTGTCTCCAAATTAACACTGCAAAATCTACAGTGTATCACCATTTTTAGAATAATCAAATTTTCTATATTTTTGCATTGTGCGGTGTAAATGATGTAGTTTCTTATATTTTATTAAGAGATCATACTATATAGAGTTTCAAGAAAAGTCAGGAATTCCAATGTTAATTCCATCAAAACACAGAAAAATAAAGAAAAATTTACTTTTTCAACAAACATCCACTGTTATTGATCCACCTTGGGTTTTACTGATGAATTAATGTTGTAGAATATGGTGGTGTTTTCATGTTCACTGGAGAGACTGTGAACGTCTAAACAGGTCATGATCATGGACGGAAGACAAACTGCATTTTACACCAGTTATATACAGGTATTGATACAATTGATAAGTCAACAAGAATTATTGTTGACGTATTATAATTATATATATATATATATATATATATATATATATATATATGGAGAGAGAGAGAGAGAGAGAGAGAGAGAGAGAAGACAGAGACCCCCAGTGCAACTTTTGTGTTAGTGTGTTGTGTATTTTTGTACTTTTATATAATTCGATGTTGGACCTGATATGGAAAGACAATAAAAATTGTAAAAACCATGGTAGGCATATGGGTTAGGGTTAATCATATGGGTTAGGGTTAATCATATGGGTCAGGGTTAATCATATGGATCAGGGTTAATCATATGGGTTAGGGTTAATCATATGGGTCAGGGTTAATCATATGGATCAGGGTTAATCATATGGGTTAGGGTTAATCATATGGGTCAGGGTTAATCATATGGGTTAGGGTTAATCATATGGGTTAGGGTTAATCATATGGGTTAGGGTTAATCATATGGGTCAGGTTTAATCATATGGGTTAGGGTTAATCATATGGGTTAGGGTTAATCATATGGGTCAGGGTTAATCATATGGGTTAGGGTTAATCATATGGGTTAGGGTTAATCATATGGGTTAGGGTTAATCATATGGGTTAGGGTTAATCATATGGGTCAGGTTTAATCATATGGGTCAGGGTTAATCATATGGGTCAGGGTTAATCATATGGGTTAGGGTTAATCATATGGGTCAGGGTTAATCATATGGGTTAGGGTTAATCATATGGGTCAGGGTTAATCATATGGGTTAGGGTTAATCATATGGGTCAGGGTTAATCATATGGGTTAGGGTTAATCATATGGGTTAGGGTTAATCATATGGGTCAGGGTTAATCATATGGGTTAGGGTTAATCATATGGGTCAGGGTTAATCATATGGGTCAGGGTTAATCATATGGGTTAGGGTTAATCATATGGGTAATCATATGGGTAATCAAGTTGTTCCCGTCTTGCAGTTTTTATTTTTTGGTGCGTAGAAGTTTCACCTCTTTCCTTTCTGTTCACTTCTGCTGTTTCCTTGTGGGGACGTCCTCATGAGGGCCAGGCTGAAGTGCTCCACTGCTCTTACCAGTGCACCAGAAGATCTCACGCCTGTTTGCAGGCACCCACTGACCTCATATGACCTCTATTTCATTTCTTTACTATGTATGATCACTGTACAACTGTTTGTTTTTCCCCATTATTCTTCAAAAACTAACACGTCCCTATGGAAACCATATTTGCTCACAGAAAATATGGTGGGAACTTGTTCAAAAACACTTGACACACTCCCACCCCCAAGAACACATAGAAGAACATGACATGTACAGTTAGGGTTAGTGTCCCTTTACCTTGTTTTAATTCACTGTGGGAAGTTACAAAGACATTTAAAGGAACATGGGTCAGATTTGAACCAGAACAGGTCTTTAATCCTGATCCTCCAGAAGTACTATCCTGAATGTTTTAGACATATCCCTCTTCCAACACACCTAACGGTCATTATCAAGCTTCTGCAGAAGTTGATGAGACTTTTATCGTGTGAATCAGGTGTGTTGGAAGAGGGGGTACATCTAAAACATGTTAGGACTCGAGGACCGGGAATGAGTGGGGGAAAAAAATTGTAGCATCCGATCCATGTTCAAGATTCAAGATGTTTATTGTCACAGGGATGTATAAGTAAATGCACTGTGAAAAATGTATGTTGGGGGGGGGGTGTTCATAAATAACAATACTGAAACTTTGTAAAATAATAAAACAAAAACTGTTTAAAAGACAGTTTTTAAAAGACCAAGGTCAGCATACAAAGCAGTCACACCATAGAAATAAATAAATTCATATCATAGACTATTAAAAAGTCTCACAGCATGAGGTAAAAAAAAAAACTGTTCTTAAATCTACATGTAAAAATTATAACAGTTTAAAATATTTTCACTTTTGTGTATTTTGGATCATTTTCAGTCACATGGTTTCAGACAAAAAAAAAAACACATTTAAGGTATTTTTATTGCTGTCAAATATTAAAATGGGTCAAATGTGAGACGTCTGGGACATTATCTATCCCTGTGATTACCACTACCACCGCAAATTAGACAATTATTATTATTATTATTATTATTATTATTATTATTATTATTATTATTATTATTATTATTATTATTATTATTATTATTATTATTATTATTATTATTATTATTATTATTATTCCTGCTCACCCCCTCTCATTTCCCTTTAATCCATCATCAATCCAATCATTGCTTATTACATTTAGTGTCTTTTCATTGTAACATGATTCTGTCATTATTCTGTCTGTCATTACCATGTCATTATTATTGCTTCTGGGTTGTTTTTTTTTGTCTGATTTATGTCTAGTTGTTTCTCTGTCCATAATGTCGTGTTAACTATCACTAATAAAACAAAATTATAATAAAGACCTATTAAATGAGGAACACACAAAAAAAAAAATATAAACCGAACATCAATCACAACAGCAGCTCAGATAATACCAAAGTATTTCAGTCATTAGAAGTGTCTACTTTTTAACCAGCACCATGATTAAACAAGTTATATAATAATCTCTTGTTTTATCACATATAGACGTTTGCCCAGTGATTTGGTCAAATGCCTCAAAATAATAAATAAATAAATAAAATCCAGTTTGCCCAAAATAGAGCTGCACGATTCGTTCTGCATTACAGTCACAGGTATAGTGTTGAAAAAATGCATAATGAGGTGTCATGGATGAAGGTGGATGAGAGATTGTCATGTACAGTAGTCTGATGTTGTTTTTATAAAATATCTATACACTGCTTAAACAAAACTATCTCTTTTCTCAGTTGCTTCTTGCTAGTGATAACCACAACTATCAGACATGACAAGTCATGAGGAGTCATTTTATCTGGTTTAAGTGTAAAAACGATGCATTAAAAAGAACAGTCCCATGGGAACAGATTTCCACAACACCTGACTTTAACCTGTGGCACAAGAAGAAACTGAGAAAGGAAATTTCAGAAGAAGCAGATTGTTTCAATGGAGTACAATTGTAGTATTTTATATGTTTTTAACAGTGTTATATTAGTTTATTCATTTTTGATTGAATTGGCTTTGCGTGTATTCAATTATTAGATTAACTGATTGTTTTTGCTTAATAGGTATGTACAGTATGTAACTCCGTAAAGCCAGATGTAGTTATATATTTTCATTAGTTTGATTTATTCATTTTTATTTAGGATAGTTAGTCTTGTTTATTGTTATTGTTTGTTGTAATTAAATTTTTTATGTTATTTTATTATTACTATTTAGTTGTTGTTGAATGAGTTTTGCAGAATAGTTGCTGCTGAGGCAGTAACTAATGGGGATCTGAAATAAATTAATTAAATTAAATAAAGGGTTAATGAAAACTCAAGAGTCTGTTAACCCTGGATACTCTTCATTTCAGGGTTAACAAACTCAGAGTTTTCATTAAAACTGCTTCATGAAACGGACTCTTTATCAGTAGATGGTTTTGGTCTCTATGGATTAAAACTAAAAGGATTCTAATAACATACTGTAATATGAATGTAAAGGAGAAATATTTTACTGGAATCTCTACTTTGTGTTTTCATTTCTCATCTAGAGGTTTAATGCCAAGGACTCTCGAAAGCCAAATCACAATGGAGAAGACACCGAGCTACTTTGTGACAAAAGAGACGCCACACAGGATCTCCGACATGTCCCGGGATACGAAGCTTATTGTGGTGGTACGTGATCCTGTCACACGTGCAATATCAGATTACACCCAGACTTTGACGAAAACTCCTGAGCTACCGAGTTTCCAGGAGCTAGCATTCAGAAACCAGAGCCTGGGTATCGTGGACACGTCCTGGAATGCCATTCGGATCGGCCTGTACGCTCTGCACCTTGAAAACTGGCTCCGCTACTTCCCTCTGGCTCAGATCCACTTTGTTAGCGGAGAGCGTCTTATCACAGACCCAGCAGGAGAGTTGGCACGGGTGCAAGATTTCCTTGGGTTGAAGCGTATAGTGACAGACAAACACTTCTATTTTAACCGTACCAAAGGCTTCCCTTGCCTTAAAAAGCCAGAGAGCAGCGGTTCGCCCCGGTGCCTGGGCAAGTCCAAGGGTAGGACTCATGTGCAGATAGACAGAGATGCTATTGAACAGCTGCGAGATTTCTATAGGCCGTACAATGTCAAGTTTTATGAAATGGTAGGTCATGATTTTAAATGGGAATGATGTCTTTTTAAGAAGAAGGAAAAAGATTTATGTATTCTGCGAATGTTCCTCCAGAAATTGTTCGCTGACAGTGATACGTCTTGGGTAATCTGGGTAACTAACTATCAGCAGTTTCCAGACAGGTTTGAGGTAAAACAGCAGAGGCAGTATTACCTTTTGAAGTGTTGCTTCTAAAAAGAGTCAAATCGAAGATGATACTGCACTTGTAATGATCAGTTACCAGCCGGCATCAGCATCCTGTTTGTTGTTAAATAGAACCATCATTCCAGCTTTAGGATCACATTATTTCTGTCCCTGTCTATTTTTGCTGACTAGATTCTCTATTTGCTGACTGGTTCATATATACATACATATATATATATATATATAGAGGAATTTCTAGGGACTGGGATTAGTTCCTCTTAAAACCTGCTTCACTAATCAAGGCAGGGTTTGAAAGCAAGACCTTGGAAAATGTCAGTGAAGTCTTCAGGGAGAGCAAGAATTAAGCTGCAGCGCTGTGGTGGTAAATCTGAAATGTAAAGCCATACCACAGGAATGAACCAGCTAATATTACTTAGACTAGATATTCGCCATTTGAGGTCATTAAAAAAAAAAAAAAAAAAAAAAAAAAGCATGAATCTGGTAACTTACTGTAGAAGAAGCAACACTTCACTTTATTTGCAAAATCCACATTTATATTTTTGTTACAAATGTGTTAACACACGGCCTTACTCACAATGCTTGTTCATTAATGTCATTAAATGAAACAGAAGCACAAATGCATCAAATTAAATGGTTCATTCTGTCTCATCTGCAGGTTTTGACCTTGACAAAGAACATAAAGCACTTTTAAATTCACATACTCTCTGCCTTTTTTTTTTTTTTTTTTACCTGTGAAGTAAAAATTTGCACCATAATTGTAATTTTATCATCGTGTTCCTTTCAAAATTACAATACACTTTTAAACACATTGGGGTTTTTACATTATTCACCAGTTGTACTTATGAGGAAAAAACATGTATCTTTTGAGGTTTATTGCATTCTGTAAGGTGTGTTGTGTGCCTCAGTGGTTTGTAGGTGGATGAGTGGGCGTAGGTGTGAGGAATTTCAATCACTTTTCAAAGACAAAGCAGGGAACACCTAGTCGTGGCAGGTTATCAAATAGATTCTGGGACTGCATGTCACACGATTGCAGTGAAAAGTTTAGATTTGGCTACATGTTGTGAATACTAAAGCCACACAGTCTAACACTCAAACCAAACTTGTATATTGCTACAAAAACAGAGCAGTAAGCACTTTGGGATGAACAAAAATGTGGTGCAAGTGTATATGTTATGATGTTATCCCTTAAATTATACTCTAATACTATTTGTGCAAGAGTACGTCAATAGTTCTGAGATTAAACTGCAGAACTCATAATGCACAACAGTGAGTGAAAATCAACAAATGTACATCCTGCACCAACATAAACAGACACAGGTGCATCCTATATATACTGCAGTTTGCATAAGTTCAGTGAAGTTCTTACTCAGCAATTTAACATACTTTCCTTCCAATATTAAAAAACTAATAGACAGCAGAACAGTGACCTCAGAGGAGCTGTTTTCTTAACTGCTATAACTCTAATGATAATAATGATTTTACTCAGAGTAAAATATAGGACACGTTGCTCTTCTCTGTTATTTCCATACCTCAGAAGTCTGCTACTTTTATCTGTTTGAATACTACTTCATCTAAAGCTCTCTTGAAATGTGCATGTAGCCTGCTTTGAAGATATCTTGGTGTTTGACATAGTGATACAGAAAGTCAAACTCAGGAAGAACCGAAAAAAAAAAAAAGAATAATTCCAACTTTTACTGTGCAACAGAATGTGCTCCATCTTTTTTCCGCCTCATCCCTGCTGTCTTTTTCCTCATCTGTAAACGGACACGGTACATTGTTAAGAGAAAAATCATAAAAGATGCTCCAGCCGCTGTGACCTCCTGTCTAAAGCCAGACGTCTCCTCTCTGTTTCCAGTCTCTCCTTCACAGCGTCTCTTCCATTCGCTTCCCTCTCTCTCCTTGTTCCTCACATTCATTAAACTCATGCGACCTGCAGGTGGGGAGTGTCGGCAGAGTGGCTCCATCACCTCTGATGCCCTTTTTTTGTCATCATGCTCACCAACAGCTCATTTCTGTGGCTTGTTGAGCACATACAGGTGAGCATCTATCCAGTCGTCACTGTGAACGACAACTCTCTGCATGGTACACATGGGTCCTAATTAGGCCTAAGGGCTGCAGAGGAGCAATCCCCTAGAACAAGCACCAGCCAGAGTCTGATTAGACTCTGCAAGTGAACGACTCTCCAGAGATTGCTTCCAGGTCAAATCTCTCTCTCTCTCTCTCTCTCTCTCTCTCTCTCTTTCTCGCTCTCTTCTTCTGTCTCTTACTCACACCCAGCTCTCTTCTCAAATATGAATTCCCTCAGGTACCAACCCATGCAAATCATGAAATCCTTTGCATTTCACAGCACTATGACATGACCTATTTGCACTCAAGCTAATGAGGTGCTTGTTAAGCTTAATGAGTATTTGTTAAAGCTGATGTGTGAATATTGTGGTAATTAATATTTTCCTGTTGTTATGAAACACCATGAGTAAATTAACTATTTACATCCATCTATACTCTCCCTGTAGAAATTATTGAACAAACCATATTTAATTCAAGTTGATTTCATCTGTGTTGAACTGCTTAATTCATTTCACATGTTTTTTTATTCCTTTCCAGTATCATTTTAATTAATAAGTGCACAAAACTACCTGAAGGGATCAGCCAATGCATTTGTATGCTGTTGATAACAACTCATTATTGCTGAGACTAATAATAAACCTTCAAGGACATTGTTCTTTTTTTTTTTATCAGTCAGTGTCCTCAGTAGAGGTCTAGAAAATGTTTCTCTCTATTTTTCTAAAAGAAATAAATTAAAAATAGATATTTTTCAATACTGCAATCATTGTGAGCTTGTAATATTGATGGGAAATGGTCCAAAAGAATACATAATCTAAATAAAATCAACCACAGCACTTGCACAGTATGTAAATACCACAACAGACTCGGTTGCTTAATGTGGCTCAAATATTCACTCTTTTGGATTTTTTAATGGGCTTAGAAACACGTTTGAAACAATAGCATATGATTACTGGAAAAGGTATTACTCTCTGAAATATTAATCTCACAGTCATTGTTACATGTACGTGTTCATGCATGCCTCGCAGGGATGGCATTTTGCATGCATGCTCTATTTAAGCTACAATGAATTAAAATAGCAGCCAATTTATACAGCATTTCTCACCCTTTGCTCGGGATGCTTACATGAGATAGAATGAGGTTCCACGGGTATTGGATTGAGACAGCAGCTGACACTGCAGAGGCTGAGATTCAGCAGTGTTCCTCGCTCAGTCCTAACGCTTCAGAATAGTTTAACTTCTGCAGCCGACAGGGTGTCCCAGCGGTCGAAATCACCAGTGGCTTAGGAGCCAAATTAAAATGAAGTGCTGACAACTGTGGCACAGTCTCAAGTACATAATGATACATGTTCTACAACTATTTGCAGACCAATGTAAGAACCGCAGTCTGTTGGGATGACACTTAATAAAAGCATGCATGTGATGTTCTTCATTAAGCTCATGGAGGAAACCAGAGGCCAAGGAGAGACGTGTTTTAAACATGAGGTTTTAAGGGAATTATATTTATAAATGTACACGGTTATCATGATGCATCAACTTTGACTTTTTTCTTCTGAAAAAAAAAAAAAAAAAAAACAGTGATAGTTTATCCCTGGCAGCCTATTTAAATGCGGCAAGATTTTTTTTTTTTTTCTCCTTTGCTTTCAGATCTGTGCATTTATGTTACAAATCAGCTGCCACCTGCCCACTCTATTTTAACTTGTCTCCAACCGAGAGTGAGAGGAAGATGGTAAAGATGTGAGAGGGTTTTTTTTTTTTCTCTTTTTTTTTCTCCCCCCTGTTTTGAGCGTGTGGTCTTTTAAGATTCAGATCTGTGAAATTCTGCGAAGTCCTCCAAATTAGAAACAGTTATTGTGTGGCATCTCCTTGTTGTTGCATCCATTTGTCAGACGAGCGAGACTGTGTTTTCTGTGGAGTAGCTAAAGTGAGGTAGGGAACTGATTAGATTGGAGAAGTAGTCAGACCTCAGCATCTCTCTCACCAGGAGATGTGTTCTAATTAGAGTGCGTGCCTCATGTCTCACTGAGGAGAATAACAAGCCTTATCCCAAGGCTGCCTCCAGATGAACCTCACATCCACAGCAAACCAAAACACATCTGATGTATCAGCAACCCCTGGACTCCAGACCACACCTGAGTTGACATGCGGTGCATTAGTACAGCGATGGGGGTTTACATTGTGTGGCAGCTCTTTCTTGCAGGAGAAAACTAGGAATAGTGGATCTGACTCATGTTTATAAAGCTCTTATAGTACTTTCACTGCTATCTGAATCACTGTTAGTAATGCAGTCTGCCCCAGTGAAAACATATCTATCCTGTACATATGACAACTAAACCCTTTTTTATTAAAGACAAACTGCAGATAAATAATAATTGAGATGGGATGTTGTGTTAAAAGAGATTACACTTTGACAGAAATTGAAAATATGCACAAAGAACACCCCCATGAAACCCGTTTTTTTGTCCTATAACTATCACTATTATCAGTCTCATGTGCATGTCACAATACAGGAATACTATTATACTGTTTAAAGCACAAATATAGGTAAAGCAGGCAAGGAAATAAATATGCACAGGTGAAAATAATGCATTTCATAAAACCAAAAATACACACAAGGCTTACACTAACATAGAAAAACCATAAACAAATGTAAAAAGCTTATGCTTCATCCTACTCCTTTTCGGACATGTCATTGTGTATTATTATTATTATTGTTGTTGTTGTATGGATTATTGTTGCATTCTGCACATGTTCGAAATAAAGCATTCAAATCAAATCAAAAAAATAAATAAAAATGTCACGCTGAATGTTATACATAAGGTAATACACTATGCTTTCATTATATATAAAATACTAATTTGGATTGAATGTATAGACTATGCAGAAATAAAATAAATACAAGAATAATTTTTGAATAAAGTTACAGTTGTTAAATAGATGTAATTGTTTTAAAACCTGCAATGCAATAAAAGTAAAATAGTAAAATGCAAATAACACTCAAATGTTCTGTCAGTAATTAATGTATTCTCTGTTTATTGTTTTACTGACAGGTTGACTAAAATCAGTACCTTATTTTTTGTTGGTTTAGATCCAGGTCATTAATTACCAAGTCAGTATAATCTAGTATGACATTTAGAAATAATCCTTCTAGATGACATCAAACAAAATATTCAATTGTATCCCACCAGACTTCACAATGTTTGTGATGCCAATAAATATCAATGTACACACATATACGCCTGCAGACACACACTGTGTATGAGAGGCTGGAGGATGTTCAAGATTAATCAAAATTAATTAAATATAAAATACTTATTTGGATTGAATGCACTGTGTAGATTATGCAGAAATAAAATAAATACAAGAATAATTTAAATACATTTACAGCGCAATAAAAGCAAAATGCAAATCACGCTCAAATGTTCTGTCAGTAGTTAATATATTCTCTCGTTTATTGTTTTACTGACAGGTTGACTAAAATCAGTGAGATTTTTGTTGCTTTAAATCTAAGCAATTAATTACCAAGTCCTCTTAATCTATTATGACATTTAGAAATAATCCGTCTAGATGATATCAAACAAAATATTTAATTGTATTCCATCAGATTGTACGTCATTTGTTATGCCAATAAATATCAATGTACACACATATACGCCTGCAGACACACACTGTGTATGAGAGGCTGGAGGATGGTCCAACCTCCCCAGGCGGCTTCTCTCAGATTGGATGTCAGATGCTGGAGACAGCTGCACTCATCACAGCTTTTATGAATACATTACCTTTTATGTTGATCCAAACACTAATTTATCTTCCTCAGAAAATCAAACAGGACAGAGATTCACTCACCATATTTCTGGGAGAGAAAAAAAAAAATGAAACTTTCAGAAACAAGATGAATATCTGTAGCCAAAGTATCTGCAAATCTTCCAGCTGGGCGGCGATTCAAACCTCTTCTTTGACAGTGTGTGTGTTTGCATGTGTGTGTTTGTGTGTGTTTGTGTGTGTGCAGATGTTCACACGTATTTGTGTGTTTGTTTGTGTTTTTTTTTTTTTTTTTGCCTCTTTTTTGAGCAGAGATGGCTTATGAAATATCAAAGTGTGTTATTTGCCTCCATGAAACTCCACAACATCAAAGACTCTCTCCCCCCTTCCTCTCCCACAAGAACTGGAGAACCTCGAGTTTTTTTAGCCGCGCAGCCTCGCCTGTCTTCCATCTCAGCATTACTCAAAAGGCAAAAGCCTCTAATGATACAAGATATGAGACGGAGAGACTCTGCTGCCAACAAAATCTGGGGAAAAAATGGATCAACAACTAAACAGACACATTTTGGTTGATGATTGACAACCTTGCATCTTTTTATTATTCCTGTGATGTTTGTCCAGACACAGTGATGCCAGAAACTGTGGCCTCACACTTTGGCTGATGCAGCAATCTGGTGATATGCGCCTCTCAGCCTGCCAACCACCTGGCTGGAAAAAGCATAATCAAGCTCTCAGTCAATCATTCCTCTCACAGCCGATGGTGTAGGATGGGTGTCAGAGGAAGCGTAGCAGACATGCGCTGGCTGTATGTCCAACTTTGACACTTCACACCTTGCTCTCTAGCATCCTGATGAGTCCTCTGAGTTGGCAAGGCCTTGGGATTCCAGCTACCCACTAGTGTGCATTATGTAGGAGAAATGAATGTAGGGTGTGTGGGTGGACCGTGGCTGCAGGGTTTTAGACATTTTGCAGCTATGGGTTGAAGAAAGTACATCTGCCATCTTAAGCAGAAAGAGGTATTAGTTACTTCAAATGTCAATGAATGAATTCATATGTTTTCATTTCATTTCATTGGATCTTCACAAGCTTTGGTTTAAGTAATCAATATTCTTCCTGGAGTTCCCACCCAACACAGTTGTCTTTATATTACAATGCACCAACTACAAAAACATACACGAATCAAATCAAACAAAACCAAATCAAATCAAAACCAAGCCTCACTTTTTTTTTTTTTTTTTTAAGTTCAGTATGTCTTGTGGTTTATTTAAACTAAATCCTGTATTTTCTTTTATTTAAGAACTGAGATTCTTAAATAAAATCAATCACTCTGGACAATTCTCCTGTTTATCTCAGGGCTGAACATATATAGACAAACAATCACTCTCACATTCACACCTATGGGTAATTTAGATGAACTAATTAACCTATCAGTGCATGTGTTTGGATGGTGGGAGGAAACTGGAGAAAACCCACACAGACAAGGGGAGAACATATTTAACAGTAATATATTAATATACAGTGGTACCTCTAATTCCGAAATATATTAGTTCCAGAAGTGTTCTCATACTGTGAATTTTTCATAATTAGAGTTGCATTTTACATGGCCCCCAACACTACCCCTCAAATAGGGTGACCATTCGTCCGGATTTCGTCCGGACAGTCCAGTTTTAGAGCCATCTGTCCGGCCGTCTGTCAAGTGTCTGGCTTTTTCACATTTTGTCCTCCTGTCATACAATGGTCCGCCACCATTGCATTAATCATCATAAATCCCCACCCGATATTTACACTAGTTACTCTGCGATGTTTACAGGCAGATAGCATGTCGTAGGCTAACCAATGTAAATATTCGTGCTGCACACGCAGCCGATGCAGCGCACGAAGTGGACACAGTGAAGGCTGAGCTGCAGGTGTGTGCCCCCCCCCGGGCCGTCTGTCCGAACTTTAGGGCTTTTGTCCTCCTTTTTGGACACAAATGTCCTCCTTTCCTCTTTAATGCCAGTGGTCACCCTACCCTCAAACCCTTTAAAAATTATTTTAAAAAGTACAGATTTTGTATGAAGTATGTGTTAAAAGAAACTGTAGATTTAGATTTTAGCCTGTCCAGGTTAACACTAGCTGTTAGTGTAGATCCAAACACTGCCCCCCCCCCCCCCCCCCCCAACTTTTACCTGTGAGAGCATGGCTTCTGTCTGACCTGAATAGTGTTAGCACATCCAGGCTAATGTCGGTGTCCAGGACAGAAGAGTTGATCCATGTCTGGGTGAGAATGAAGCAGCAGCAGTCTGGTAGATCATGTTTGGTGTTTAAATCCAGCTTCAGGTGGTCCAGTTTGTTTTCCAGTGAGCGTATGTTGGCGAGCAAGATGGCGGTCAGAATGGGTTAGCTCTTAGCTTAGCTGTAAATCCACTTCTGCCTCTTCCCGCTCCGCCTCTGTGGGAGGGAGATGCTGCTGCTCTGTAGCGTGTCCGCGTCTCCGGGCTTGTGAAATTTTTCTTAAACTTATAATAGTCTGCCGGTCATATACTCTTCTTGGACAGTTCAGCTGAACTTCTGATACTAAAAGCGCTGGTCTAGCTGGAGAAATGACCGTTAAAGTATCTGTTACCGGGAGACACAACAGCTGCACCATGATGAATGAGGGTCAATGGGTAATGAAAAGCATCATGGGTAGCTCCCTCATAGCCAATGGGATGATATGTACAGTACGTAAATTACGTAGTTACGTATAGTAATTACTGTATTTATATTTTGGAGGTTTGTTTCCTTTCGTAAATAGAATTTTCTTTCGTATGAGACAAAAAATTGCAGTACAGGTTTTTCATTACTTGGATTTTTCATTAGCTGGAGCTTTCCTAAGTAGAGGTACCACTGTAGTATCAATCACTTAAACATTAGGTCGGGTAATAATTCTTTAAATCTATGTTTGTTATTTTCTTGGATAATGTGTCACATCACCGTACAGTAGCTCTATAAATCACTGTACTTTTCATTTTATTTGTTTTCACTTTAGGTAGAGCAACTCTCCCTTCTGTAGCATACTTTTTGTTTTATAGAATCAAAACAGTTTTGAGTGGAGATAAGGTTCATATTTAAGCTGGTGCTTCACTGTGTGAGGACATAATGAAGAACTCAAATGGTTCCTGAGAAGTGCTACGAAGGACTAATCCTGCTGCTCAAGGGAGTCGCCTGCGGACGGGAAACAACAACACACATTCACTGGGCGTTAAAGTTGTTTTCAAGGCACCACTCACTGCTGGAGGTTATGTAATTCAGCCGTGAACACCCCACATGACAGGTCATGTATATTACATTGCCTAAAAAGCAGTTCTTTCCGACTGCACTCAAGGCTTGCTAGATTTTTCATCTCCAATTAAAAGGGAACTAAAGTACTGCATCACTGGACTCGAGAGAAGAGAAATAATTGACATCCTTGCTCCTGAAACAAGTGAATAATTGAATTTGTTTTTCGTTTGGTGAAGACAAGTCTCAGATGGAGAATACATTCAGCTGTGTGTGGGTTGTTTAAATGTGATACATTTTCAGATATTTCACTGATGAAATGCATGGGAGCACAATAAGAATAACAAGACAAATGTGAAGGATCTTAGCTCCATCAGTGACCAATCACATTTTGCTGTTTTTATTGCAATTTCTCAAGTATAAGGTGTTGTTTGTTTGATGCTTTGACAGGTTTTCTGTGAGAAATAAAAGCAGGGCAGAGATCACTGGTGGAACTACTGAATGTTTTGCAGCTGGAACCCAAAAAAAAATAAAAAAAAATCTGCAAGGGCTTTTAATGAAATGCTTTTAGATTTATATGCAGCACATAAAAATATTACCACTTTACTTCCACATCAAATAAATTAGCCATCCTTAGCTCTAAAAAGGCTCAAAAAAGCTAAGAAACTGTATAATTCAGTGCTGGAATAATTAATATTTATAGTCAATTTCATTTGAAATTTCGACTCACTTCTAAAAGAACAAAAAAATCTTCAATGACACATCGTACTTCACAATCTGCTTTCCTGACAGTTCTCACAGTTTTGTTCTAAGAAAAGCAAGCAATGATTCAATTACTTAAAAGGCATTTTTGCAATAAATAGAACACCAGAACGCTTTTTGATCTATAAATATTATCCTATCTGACATTAGGTGTACTCACAGTAGACAGTTTTCCACTTGTCTGCTCATTTCACACTTTTCCTGTGTTTCTTATTCAGTAATAATATGTTAATGTAGTGTTCAAGGTGTCTCAAAGGACCCGTAATACTCTGTTTTTCTGTGTTTTGTGTCCACAGTTCATATAAAGGTCTGTTAACAGGAAACATAAAAACCTGCTGATGTAAAAATATTCAGTCATATTATAAACATCTGAAGTGCAACTGCAAATTAATTCAGTAGGTAACAATTCAATTGTATGTATTTTTAAAGGGGGTATGGAAGAGTGTGTATGTGTGTGTGTGTGGGGGGTGTCACTGAAATAATAACATGACCTATAGTGCAGTAGAAAATATACAATTTTGGAAAATATGTCCTTTTATGAATGTGAATGACCTAAAAAACCCTAAATTTCTTAAAATAAGTGCAATATTATCTCTCAACTGATCATTTATACGTGTACAATACACACAGTGTGCTATAAAACATGTGGAAACATGTTAATATTGTTAAAATGTTGACATTTGGAACTAAAATAAAAACAATTTCTACAATATTACCTCACATCTTATTTTTAAGACAACTTACAAATCATAGTGGATCTACAAATGCACAAAACATTTGGCAACTGGCAGAATTTTGTTAAAATTGCACGGAATTTTCTGAAGACATCTCAGTTTGTTCATATTTATTCAGGTCATTCGCATTTTATTGTTATAGGATCGTGTGGGAATGTAAATATTTTCAAAATGCAGTGTTATTTTTTTCACAGTAAAACAAGATGAAAATGTGTAGTTGCCTATTTATTTATTTATTTATTAGACATTATGCTTTTATTTTACTACATCACATTGGTCTGTATGTGGAGACTAAACTAAAACAAGTTTTACACCCTTGATTGTTGATGCCTTCATTATAATTTCTGCGTTTGACAAATACCATTGGGTTGGTTTTGACCCTGCTATAAGAAATGGTGACAAAGCAACATATAATGTTGTCTGTTTTAATATAAATCACACAACTTTTACGTCAAGATTCTCTGACCTTGAGCAAAAACATTATAACTTCACAAACTTTACTATGTTATGGGTCTGTTCTATAGACATTGGGAGTTATTAATGATATCGTCTCCACACCGGTCAAAGGTTTGACCCTTCCAAATTGCAGCTAGGGAAAAATTGAAAGCTAATCTTGAGGACCCTATTTATGTTGTTTTTCTATCCAGTGACACCCTCTCAAACTGGAGACTTAGCATCAGCATTAAAGACTGGATTCGGCCCCAGGAGACGCCAAGATTGGACTGATCAATACGATTAAATTGCCTTTTCTACAACGCATGAAGCACATTAATGCATCAAAAGGAAAACATGTGAACTAATTCTGTATGTTCGGTGCATTATGTTAGGGAGTCAAAGAGGGTAATGTCACAGTTTGTGTGTTAAATCCAGATAAAAGTTGCAGAATTGTCCGTTGAGGTTTTACTAATGATGTTCTCTTGGAACTGAAACAATTGGCAAATGATTATTGATCTGAGCACAAGATGAGCCTGGCTTCTTTACAGAATGATCTTGTGCAGGGTTGCAGGCTGTGAATTTTCTAATTACATTAATACACACATTAATCAAACTACACCATCCTTTTCCTTCAGATATGGTATTTTCTGATTATATATATATATACATCAAGGAGGATTTCTGTTTCCTGGGAAGAAAAGCATGTGGTGGCCCCGTCCGTCAGGCAATTTTTCTTTTTTTTTTTTTTTTTTTAGATTTCATCACCTCTCAGACTGCTCAAGAGGTGAGAAGTGAGGGAGAAAATGTAATTCCCTTCAACTGATGACTGTTATACAAAATTACAAGAACAGAAAGACAAAGAGGGAGCATTAACTCTTAATATGCCCAGCCTTGGGCCAAACTAATAAAACCACAATTGAATCAGCTGTAAATAAATGATGGTGCTGTGGTTTAATAACATATCATCTCCCTTACTGACAGTATTAGATCGGACGGTGCTATATATCTTAATAATCCCACAAGTTCAAAGTGAAGGGCATATCTCGTGGACAAATTCAAGCTGAGTGTTGCCTTATTTGCCCAACTCATTATTGTTATGTTTCGTATCCACTGAGATATTCAGGCAAACGTTGAGCTCCACCAAGTGGAGAAATAAAAAACTGAACAAGAAACAGACAAAACGGAGCTGATGACAAATATTAAGCAAACCATCAAAACCTACACTTGTCCTGAAAAAGTTATTTAATGACATACGTTTATTTTCTCTTTGCATTCCTAAAACAATGCCATCAGACACAGCTTTCTTCCACTGAACAGATGAACACTGCAAACTTAGAAAATCATTATATCACAGAATAAAAATGGAAAAAATAAAAAAGATTCTCATGCAATTTTGAAAATAAATCCTTTTTTTAAATTATTTTTTTTAAAACATTTCACTGTATTTATACATCCCGTTCGTGTCATCAACGACAATGTTGATGTTGCAAACATAAGGTCAGTATATTGTCGTATTACTGCATGTGTTGTAATGCCACAGCGTTAATACACTGTAGTCACCAGGCACTGGAGCAGAAGGGTTTGTTGTATTCTGCAAAATGTGCCAGCTATAAATATCCAAAGCTTGTGGTGTGACTGCTCAGGCTACTGATGAACACTCCATTTAACATTCAATAAATCTCTATTCCTATCGTACATGATTCTAACTCTGGAAATAAATTATTAGCATTTTTGTTAGATCTTGCACAGTGATAGTTGTATGTTATCTAACTCTACTACTGCTTAACCATACATAGACCCAGTAAACAGCTCTGTATAAAACCCCACTTTTACATTGAAATTTCTCAGATGAGTTTCGAATTAAACTCAGATTGTTAAAGCTGATACAGTTATTGAAAGTCATAAGTCAACTTGTAAACCGTGGCAATGTTTTGTTGCCAAATCCATATAAAAAAGCTCTCATTGAAATTCCCTAAAAGTTGAAACTGTGAGGAAAAAACTCGTCAAAACAAATGAATACGATACAGAAAATATTCATTTGCAAGTGAGTTGATTTACTTTGAGAGGGTGAATGAGCAATACTTATCATTCATACAAAATGTGTATTACTTTTGAAGAAATGTGCAAACAAAGCTTTAATAAAGGATGCCTTAACATGCTCTCTGATGCTGGCATTTGGAAAAATATACAGTTAGAAATATATACACATCCAAGAGTAGCACTTCTACATACTCACTGTGGGCATTAGCAAGAGTTTGCTTGCATAGTTAAGTGCATGCATAAGCAATTTATCATGCAACAACTGTCTTATAATTCATGAAGGGTGATCTCTTTTTCTCAATCTATGTTAGTGCGTTCAGTGTTCATCTACTTTGTAATGCAAGCTAAAGATGTGCGCAAGCTGTGATGTCATTGGTGAAGAGAAAGGAGGGGGCCGACTCATACGCACCATAATGTTCTATGTACATGTATGGTGTTGAACTTAGGCATCCCAGCTGTTTGTGAATATATGGCCTGTGCGAGTAGTGGCTTTTTACATAAAACCCTGTGTTCATCTGAGAGGAATGTTTGGAGATGTCTGGCAGTCTGAAGAGGGTGACACCCATGAGGCCATGGGCACTGCATTTAAGTGTTGGCATCAGCAGCTGGAGGGCAGAAGTGGTAATGGGTGGAAGGTTGTCTGAGGGGTAATAGGTTATTACTGGTAAATAAACACAAACATTTAAGAGCCATTACAAGCCAAGGTCTCCAGACATTTAACAGCAACAACATGTTTCATTCCTGCACCGCTCCCTGTCGTTTTCTCCCCCTGTAACAACCTGATTTGGCTGCACAAAAATACTTTAAAGGCTGTTGCACAATTACTACATCAAGGAGCATATGTAAACAGCAGTTCAGGTTAAATAGGCTTAATTGTGTTTTACTTGAAATTACATTTTCAGTGCTTAATAAATATTAAAATTTAAATATAAATTTACCAACACCTGCAGTTATACAATTTAGATTAAATACTATGATTATCTGAGGCACTGATGTTTGTTGTTGACATATACTAGCTCTCAATATTGATGGAGAGCTGTACATAAGAGATTTTTGGAAATAATTCAGTATTTCACTGCATCAGCATGTTAAAAATTGCCAGTAAACTTCCTTTGGTGACTGAGTAGTCCTTGTTTGTTTTTCAAAAGTTTTCTTTCCATCATTTCTTTCCATCTTGTGCAAAGTCACTTTTACTTTCACCTCCTATTGAGATGGATTTCTCCCAGCTATGCTACAGACAGACCAAGGCAATAATTTCAATACATGTGCAGTCCATGCTTATTTACAATACAGTATAATATTCCTCAAAATCAATGCAATCCATACAAAGTGCTTCATTAAAATCCATTCCTAAATAATTATTTAACAATGTGGACAGTAAGTGTCCGGTATGGCAGCTGGTGTTCAGTAACCACTGAAAAGCTACAGGTGCTTTAAAGATGTTTCTCAGACACACGTCTACTTTAAATGGTTAAAACACCCACAGCTGCACACGAGAGAACCTTATCAGACCCCATATCAGATAACTTTATTTCGACCTCTGGCTAGTTTGTGTAGAGTTGATGGGAATCTTTCGAGACTGCATTGTCTTTTTGGCAGGATCTTTCTTTGAAGTGTCTTTTGCATTGGCGGAGGACTGGGTGGTCGTTTCTACACCAGAGAGTTTGGATTTTGTGGATGGCAGCAGCGAATGTTTAGCTGCAGCTGACATTTTGGAGGACTCCTTGTCTTTGGCTGTGGTCACATTAGCCTGTGCTTCTGATGCCACACTCTGGGCTTTCTTGCTTGCTCCATGTGAGCTCCCTGCCTCCCCACCCCCATCCTCTGGACTCCCCTTCCCTTCGGCCGCCCCTGCTTTCCCACCATCACTTGACTTGCGTGCCTCTTTGGGCCTCAGAGCACTTTTGAAGAAGGACAAGCCTTTGTCCTCTGTCTTACTGTTTCTTCGAGGTGCCCTCGATGGCAGAGCTGCATTTGCAGAAGAAACACCCACGCTTGAGGATCGAAGACTGGTCATGGAGGAGCTGCTGCTTGAGCTTCGGCCCGCTGCCCTGTTCTCAGCAGCTCGACCTGGTCTGACCTCTGCCTTCCCTGCAGCACCAGACCTAGAGGGAGGACCCCCATGGTTAACCTTCTTCTCTGAAACTGCATTGGCCCGTGATGATTCCCGGCTCACGCTCCTGTCTGCCGCTCTAGTCCTTCCTGAGGCCGAGCTTTTGTCTCCTCCAGCTCTGGGTGACGCCCTCCTCTGAGGATGTGAGCTCTGTGATCCGGGAGATCCGGTTTTCCTCTGTTGGGCAGAGTCAGGATGTAAAGCATCCTGGGTTTGTGGGGAGCCTTTCTTTGAGGGGGTTGCTGTTCTAGAGGAAGCAGCTTTAGTAGGTTTGGGGACATCACCTTTGTCCCTGGGAACAGATGGTGATGATGCGCTCTTGTTCTGTATTCGAGACTTGTCGATGGCTGGGGACGCAGGGGACAGAGAGCTGGACGATGTCGATGAGGTGGCAGCTCGTTTCTTGGGACTTCTTTCACTCTCCATCCCAGTCTTCGCAGAGGTCCTTTTGATCCCCGTACTGTCTGTGGACCCATTCCTGGGCTTCAACTCCTTTGCGGTCCCTCCGTGTCGAGGACTCACTGATTCAGCACCAGAGACAGTGTTGTTGTTGTCCCCCGTCTGACCAGAGCTCCTCTGCTCTGCTTGTGCCACAGCCTTGGAATGTACCTGCTCGATCAGCCTCTTACCACCTGTATTACCATCCAAAGCTGAAAGGGACAACTTGCCCCCTGACGATCTGTCTGGCTTAGGTGACCCACTGAAGCAGGAGGTTGACAGCTTGGTATCAACCACCTCCCCGATCCTCTCCAGGGTCGGTGAGGAGGAGTGGGATTCGAGGGAGAAGCGAGAAGGTGAATTGGAACGGAGCTGGAGCTTAGCAGAGTGAGACCAGGATGGTTTAGTGCCATTCTCACTGAGCACTAATGGGCTGGCAATGGAAGATCTGGAGGGGAATGTTTGTCTTTGCATGCCTCTCACGGCTGGTCGGCTCGATAACCCTGTTCGGTGGAAAACAGAGGGAATTTCACAGCTGAAGTGATTAATTAGAATGGGAACATGAGTGTTTTTGGATGCATCTCTCACCATCGTCTTCGCTCCTTTCACCAGCAAACTCAGCCGATTCAGACAGAGAGGCCAGTGAGGTGCGCCTGGAAGAACCAGAGGAGGCTTGGCTGGGAGGTCGACTGCCCATCAGCCGACTGATCCAGTGCTCACACAAAGAGGAACTGGTTGATCCTAAAGAGCCAAACAGACTACGGTTACAATGTGCATGTGATAATAGTAAAGGTGCAAGTATTTCTGAGATATTTTGTCAGACGTGTTCATAAGAGTACTTATTCTGGCATCATAGTCTACAGAAGCATGCTGGTGGGGGTTAAAGGATTAAAGAGGGTATGTTTAATGTGTCGAGAGAGAAGTCTTTCAGTTTTACCACTAGAGCTCAGAGGTTATTTCTCTAATACTGCAAGAGAAACTTTTCCTAAAATGTCAAAAATTAAACAGTCAAATATGTTGGGTTGTGTTAACATTTCATTGACTACAAATGTGCTAGAATAAATTCCCAGCTACTTATCACAAATAGATGACAAATATCTAACTTTATTGATCCATTAAAGGAAATTACTTGGCTACTACAGCAGAAGAGCGCTGCAGTGTACTTCTCATACATTCCCATAGCACTGTTTTCTTCTGCAGTCTATGCTCAGTACATGTGCCTGTAGCAGCTGAGCATCCATGCACTTCAGTGGAACAGTATATTTCATTGCCTCGAAAATCGACAGTCGTTGGATAAATGCCATGACTTTGTCCCGCCCCTGGACGTTCATCGTCTCTGGGTGTCACTGCAGCTGTGGGTGGGCCTCGGCTGGCCTGGATGCTGAGCTTGGTCAGGATCAGTCAAAAAGGCTGAATCCCATTTTGATTGACAGGTATTTTGAGATCTACACCATCAACTAAACTCACTCACAGTCCAATTTTTTAAAGGAGCAGAGGTCAGGACACACTTCTACTGCTCTGCTGTGTCATGACACAGACATATGGAAAAGTGGCTTCAATTTTTAAATCAGGTCATTTATATTTAACTTTCTGTTTTGAAAAAAAGCTGCAGGAGAAATGGTATGGTATTTTCCCTCTGATATTGGCTGCAAAGCTTTAATTTTTACTGGCAATGGTGTGATGTTAAATATATTTTTGTAATGGAATTATAAACAGTTTAACAACACCCAAAAACATTTTCATGAAGTTAAATTATTATTATTATTATTAATATGTATTAAGATGTCTATGAACTGTTAGCATGTTGCTAATAAATCAAAATTGAAGTAAAAAAAAAAATACTGTAAAATGTTTCTGATCCTACTATAAATGTATAATTTATTGGAACACTTTAATAGTCTTAATTAACATGTCATGAGACCTATGTGTTTTTATTTAATTTTTCTTTATGTCTATTTATTTGTGGTACTGTGTTTTTCATGGGGAGGAGTGTTTGTTGTAGCAGCTGTGACACAAGAATTTCTGTTTTTTATGTGGAACAGACAATAAAGCTATATATTCTATTCTATTCTATTCTATTTGTGTTATGACATGACATGTTATGTCAATAAGTATTTTTAAGGACCTATATGTGATACAAATGCTCAGTTGTATATTCTTATTTCATGCACAATATTGATTGTAAAATTAGGTGGTATGTATAATGCATCATTTTAATTATTTTCAGGTTTAACAGTGTTTATACACTTTTACCCATAAAGTTACAGTAATTTTCTTTTCAAATTCCTCTTTCATTTCCCTATTTATACACATCAGTGGTCACCTTTGACCTGCTGCAATGATTACACATTCAGTACCAGACACACTTTATTTATTAGTCAATCAATAATTTCATGAGAAGAGGTAAAAAAAAATATTTATTTCCAACTTTATGGGCAATGGTGTACGCACTGGTGCAGTCAACTAAATTAAAATAAATACATTACTAATTGAAATAGATCTTACCTCCCACAGAACTGTTGGCAGACCAAGATGGAATTGTGGCTCGTCTTTGATAAAATAAGATGTAAGCAGTTTGTTTACAGACTTCATCTTCAGAAATAGGATGAACGTCACTGTCATCAAAGCAATACCACTGCCCATCGATGGAGTTCTTACAATGAGCTACAAGACAAAAGATGATAAGAGCAAAATATCATCAGGTTAAAGTGAATCCTAGTGAATCCCAGTTACTCCAGTGTTGTGCTGGTGCAGCTCTTTAACCTGTGTAGTGTCCTCCCTGCATGGTGCCGTGATGGTTACACACTGCATACAGGTCATACAGGTAGTCCTCGGGATCACGGCCCATCCCGTAAGGTCGTCTCCATGGTGACCAGTGTGAGGGAAGGCTCCAGCTGCTTTGGCTCCTCTTAACCATATGCGGCGCCATGTCCATGCCTGAGAGAGGGAACTTCACCATGTTCTGCATCTTCATCCGTCGATCCCCGTCCTGCCTGAAGCGTTTCAGGTGAAGGATGAGGATGTCGGGCAGCGTCCACAGACTGAGCTTGATGCTTCCCTGTTGGAGCTGCTTACAATGAGGGCATCGCCAAGCATCATCAGGAGCAAGCTGGAAAGAACAAGAAACGCATAAGTGATATTTTGTTGTTTTCAAATGAAATTATGCATTTTCAAGCCTTTCTCTGTCGTCTACGTAAACTGTAAATGCTCCGCTTGGGTCTGAATTCTTCATTAATTCAACACCACACGTCCATTTTACTTCGGGGTAATTACACCAGAAAGATTGTTTTGAGGGCTGGCCCTTTAAATGCAAATGAGCCACTTCATTGTTGGCTGTGCCGGTCTGTCCTGTTCAACAAACAAATTAACATTTTAGGAAACTGCCTCGAAGTTTGGACATATTTTTAATGTGATCTACAACTGCTGCTGCTGATAAATAATTATGTGAAGCTCTGAGAAATGTTCGTCACATGTTCAATTCTGGTGATGTAACTAGCTATAAATATAATAAAATAAGAAATTAAAACTGATAGTAGAGGCTGCCACGGCATTTTCAAATATTTTGGGAGTGCCCAAAAATGAACTTTTAATACAAGGAAACCATAGGTGGTCAAAGTACTCACATTCTGAACTACTTGTGTGAAAAAAAGTAGAAGTACTGATTCAACTCCTTTAGTTAAGTAAAAGTTTTTTTTTTAAAAAGTAAAATTTCTCAATTGTAATAAAGTACAAAAGTAAAACTGCATTTTTTTTCTGTCTGTCTGTCTGTCTGTGTTTTTGGTTGATGGATTTATTCTTTTTTTTTTTTTTTTAGGAAAATGGATGTTGTTTTATTGTACCCATTTTATGTACAACCTTTTGTGATTTTAATCTGTGAAAAGTAGTTTATAAATAAATTTTACATACTTTTAACTTATTATTTATCAATGTTTTCAATGTTATATATGTTTATTTATATATTTGTTGTTTCTTTTTTTCTTTTTTGTTTGAATTGATCATGGATACTTTCTTCTCTTCTACTTCCATTGTATTTGAATGAAGGAACTGTCACACACTAATCTCCCTCTAGGGTTAATCAAGTATTGTGATTATGATTAGAAATGGGAAAAAGATGTTACTTTAGTGCCATCTAGTGGTTCAATGTTTACCCTAGTCATGGGATATATTAAATCCATTTTATTTCATAGCCATTCTTACAACATCAATTAGGAGAAACTGACAAACTATGGATGAATATAAGCAGGAATTCAATAATTTAAAAAAACAATCAAACAGATAATAACCCCTAAGTGATATTTTGGTTTTGTCAGTGCTAGTGGGTCTTTCCTACCTGCTCCTCTTTGGTGTAGAGCTGAAAGCACTGGGCAAGTGAACAGGTCTGAGGTTGCAGGTGCTGTTCTTTAACTTGACGCACACTTTCAGCATCTGGGATGTATTCATCCTCCGTTCTTTTGAACAGACTGTGAATAACAACACATGAAGTTCACAGCTAACATATACAGGTACTACTAAAATTAGAATATCCTGAAAAAATGTTTCTGTAACTAAACTTTAAAAGTGAAATGCACATATTACAGTATATATACAAACAGTATGTGAATTAATATATTTCAGCCTTTCTTTTTTTTCATTTTGATGACTAGGAAAAATCACTTTCAAGTAATGTTCAATTTTTTTTTTTTTTTTTTTGGGTTTGAGGTTTTAATAAGCTGTAAATCATAATGAGCAAAATTACAAACAAGAATTGCTTGAGATATGACGTGAGTCTATAAAATGCACTGGTTTCATCTTTTATGTTGAATTACCTGAATAAAATAACTTTAACACAGGCCAGGTCTGAAAGGAGTTGTAACACACTATGTGTCAAACATATCACGTCTGTCTTTGCCATATTTCACTTACTAGTCTTTTGTCTCCTTGTCCCATTCAACTACAATTTTGACATGAGGCGGCCCCCCAGGACCACAAGATTTAAAAGCTCTGTTAAAAGAGAGAGACAAAATCCATGTTACATTTAATATCCAGTTGATATTGACACGAGAGATACTGATATCAGTGTTGGAAATAAAAAATATATAAATACATAATAACAATAACATTCATTTGTACATTTTAACTTTTATATTATATTTTTATGTCAGTCCATTGGCAATGTACACCAGCTAGGGCAGGGGTCCGCAACCCTGGTCCTAGAGAGCCGCTATCCTGTTCAGGGGTGTCCAAATCTAGTCCTTGAGGGCCAGTGTCCTACATGTTTTAGATATTTCCCTCTTTAACTCCTGAAACTTTAGCAGTTCTACAGTAAAAAGTCATTAAAATAAGCAACAACATGAACCAAAGTCATCAATAAAATGTAAGAAAATGTATGATAAACTGACAAAATAATTAGTAACATGAACAAAGTTTTTGTTCATTTTGTTGCTCATTATTTATTTTTCTACATTTTACTTTTTATTTGATTTTATTTTTTCTTTCATTTTGCTCCATTTGTGTCTTACTTTCTTCATGTTACTAATTATTTTGTCACGTTATTATGCATTTTTGTTCATTTTATTGATGACTTTGGCCATTTTTGTTCATTTTGTTGCTTATTTGAATTATTTTTACTGTGGAACTGCTAAAAGTTTGAGGAGTTAAAGGGTTAACCTGAATCGTGTGGAAGAGGGAAATATTTAAAACATGTAGGACACTGGCCCTTGAGGACTGGACTTGTTGTTGTTTTAGATGTTTCTGTCTTCCAGGACACCCGATGGTCCTCATCAGTCTTCTGCAGAGGTTGACGACAGGCTGATCATCTGAATCAGGTGTGTTGGAAGAGGGAAACAGCCAAAAGGTGCAGGATATCGACTCTCTAGGACCAGAGTTGCAGATATCCGGGTTTCGTCTGGACTGATGGCTCTAAAACTGGACTGGACGTCTGCCACGCGTCCTCACTTTTTACATTTTGTCCTTAGAATGAAATATAAAAAGTGAGGCTGCATGACAGACGATGAAATCTGGATGAATGGTCACCCTAGTTGCAGACCCCTGTGCTAAAGTATGTTGTTTTGGCATGACATGATAATAAAACAGTCATTCTATTCTATTCAATAAGCTATAATACTAGACTAATATGACATAATTACTGTCAGACTCAAGGACATGTCTCAGTTAAAAGCAACAATAAACAATTTAAAAAAAATAATGAGGCAGTTATTTGCAAAAATAAGTTAACAGTAAAAAGGCTTTTTTTTTTCCCTCAAATGCTTTTTACATTTGTACTTATTGATGTGTCTAATGATGTGTTTTGTTTTGTCTTGTTTCTTTGTTTTGTAATTAAGAAAATACAATAAAAACATGTTAAAAAAAGGCATCAAAAAATTACAGTAATAATACTATGTATAGTAAAATAAATGAATAAACAGTTGCTTCATACAGGGTGTAATCTTCCTTTGCCCATTGTTGCTGAATTAGGCCCCAGTGACCCCTGTGACCCCTGTGACCCCAGTAGGGATAAAGATGACAAAATGAAAAAACTAAACAGTTGCTTAATCCAGCTCAGATTTCTTTTCTTTATGTTAGTTTTTTTTTTTTTTTACGTGTTTTTTTCCTCAGAATAAAATATAACTGGAGCACACGTCACACTACACAGTAAATTCTAGCTGTATATCTGTTCCTGTTTCAAACATAGTATCGTGCTCTCAAGTTTGTTGACTAATGTCATTTTTATGAAGCTGTTTTATTTTATTATGCTCTCAACTTTGCTCAAATAGAGGACATGTCAACAGTAATTGCTCTACATTTAATTAGAGGTGGAATTCATGAATTGACTGTAATATTGTTAGTTTTTTTTATATATATATATATTCCAGTGAACCCAGCCTTCCTACATTCCTACCTTTTTTATGTGACTTTCTAACCTTTCCTTTAACTCTGTAGATATTACTGTTTACTCAGATTTCTACAACATTTCTGTTTCTTTCCATTCTGTAGAGTATAACATGTCCATAAATGTTCATGGTTCTAGTTCCAGATTTATTCATGTTTAGTGAGAGTTCTCCAAATGGGTTGGAATAAGGTTCATAGGTTTGATATTAGTGGAAAAGAGCTCAGTACTGTATGTCACTGATCTGCAAATGAGGCATCCAAACTCACAATCTGTCATCGAGTTCAAATAAGTTCATGGAATTGATATTGAAATGGAACCTTTGGGATCATAAGACTAAAAATATGCAAAAAAAATAACGCTAAATAAGTCCAGTGTTACATCATATTTTACCTAAAAGATATTAGTTTTCTTGTTTGTCTTATTTGCCAGTACTTTATCCCCTACTTTAAATTAGTCTAAATAATACCACAATTCCAAGGCACTCGCCCTCTACAAATTTTAAAAAGCTTTTATTTTATGGGCTAATCATGATAAAAAAAATATGACTACACATTTCGGCTATACAGCCTTCGTTAACGTGCAGATCATGATTTATTATGATTAGCCCATAAAATAAAGGTTTTTTGAAATTTGTAGAGGATGAGTAAGTTCGAATTTGGATGTTTTTGAAATGAGAGCACCATCTCTACTTGAAGGTAACACTTCAAACAGACTTTATTTTTCTATAGTTTAAATAATAGTCACAGAAGGGCAGCATGGTGCACTGATAGGTTAACTGGTTAATCTAAATTACCCATAGGTGTGAATGTGAGAGTGATTGTTTGTCTATATATGTTCAGCCCTGAGATGAACTGGAGACTCAGGGTGTACCCCGCCTTCACCCCTTGTAGCTGGATTAGACCCCCAGTGACCCCTGTGACCCTAGTGAGGGTAAAGCAGGTTCAGACGACGAGACGAAAATAGTCACAGAGGATTAACACTAAAAACTTCACTGTTTTTACAACATATTCACTAATGCAACTCTTTATTCATCCTCAATTGCAGGATTTCTTCAACATAATCACCATTTAAAAAATCCACTAACACTTCCCCCTAGTGATGATAACGGGCATTACCTCTCCACAGAGGGATGGCAAAGCGGCTGCTCCTCTTGAGGCAAGAGATACGTGATTCCAACCACTCCCACCACACGCAATGTAAAGGGCCCTACCTACAGAGTAGAAGGAATAGAACTGAAATAAAAAGTACAACGCATACTGTGTAAAAAAAAACAAAAAACAAAAAACAACAAAGTCATGCAAAAATCTTCTGTTATGAAATAAAAATGCATATGTATAAAAACAGAAATGTACGGTTTTTATATAGACTTGAGTTCATAGATATACATACTGTTTCTCTTTTCAAACATGTTAAACATTCACAGTTCTTACATGTAAGGTTTACATTTGCTTTCCTTGCCACAAAAATGAATGGACACAAATATAAAGTGAGATATGGATAACATATACATACTGTTTTAGAGATAATACATACTGTTAATATTATTCAGAGATATACATCCTGTCAATATTCCAAATATTGTAAATTAATATTCCATTCATATTCAATGTTTTATTCTACTTGGCTCTATTCTCATCTTACCTTAATAAAAATATTATATCCCATTTTCTTATCTTATTACCTTTGCCAAGAAAGTTATGTTTTTGCCAGAGATGGTCTGTCTGTTTGTCTGTCTGTTAGTTAGCTATGTGTTGGGAGTGTCACAAGGAACAAATGATTACATTTTTGTGGTGATCCAGAAGAGATCTTGGATTCTGGATCACTTTGAAATGTATTCTCCATTTACGGCAATGTAAAATTTAAAAGTGATCCAGAATCCTTAAAATTTCACCAAAATCCATCCATGTTTTTGAGTTATCTTGACCCCCTCATTTCCAGATTTCCCCATTACCAACCTACCCTGTAAATTTCATTTCATCAAGATTCGCCCCTAACTTTTTGAGTTATCTTGCAAACTAACAGACAGACAAATATGACCTCTTTAGTGGGCCCCTCTTCATTCGAAGGGGGGGGGGGGGTTGCCTTGGCGGAGGTTTGTGCTCTCAGAGTGCTTTTCTAGTTTTAAGCTGAATTTAATTTCATATTTATTTGAACCTTGTTTTCTGAGATATTGGGTTTTCATCAATATTTTGTTGCAGTGACTGGGGAAGCGTTCCTAATTTTAATGACAGTAAAGGCTATTCTATCCTATTGATCTGTGTGGATGGTACCTGCACTATGACTCCAGGACGCAAAAGATGTCTCATCTTCTCCAGGATCTCCTTCTGAAGTATGTCCCAGGTCACAGTTCGCTCCAAATACAGAATAAAAGGATTACCAAACCTGTGGGTATTTAAGACACAGAACATTATTTCATCATGTGAAATCCTTACACAGCTTTGTTTCTTCACCCTTTGTTGGTCACACTACAAAAATCACAATTAATTTTTTTTTTTTTTTGCTTTTTCCACCTCACTATTATAACATAAAACATAGATATTTTTTTACTGACCCTAAATGTAACTAAAGTATTAAAACTCTAACATTACTCCTTCACCAATCTTACCAACATAATTTATGACTTGGTTCAACTTAGATGTATTAACTCTTTGTGTTTGTATCATTTGTGATTAGCATTAGCAATTAGCATTAGCATTTCATTACTTTACTATCATCTCTAGCATTTGGTTGAACATGTTTTCAAAACATTATTACATGAATAGCAAAGTATTTCTGAAAAATTATGAGAATTATTTATGAAAATACACTCTAAAAGTTAATCAAATGAAAAAAAATAAAGTAAATTGCCTGAAATTTTGTGTCCAAAAGGGGAAAAAAAAATCATAGCAGAGTTGTTGTCATAGTTAAAAATCTTCTTCCTTGGTGGTATACTAGCATGACCTGAATATATCATTGACTTGCCCAAGACGTTTGGTGTCAAAGGACTTAAATTTAGATTAGATATCAGGGTTCAAAGTTACATCTACCAAATGGTTGAGCCGACCAACAAAGGGTTAAAGTACCTCCGTCCTTGCTGTCCAGCGCAGGCTCTGTTGCACACCAACAGGACAATCTTCTCTGCTTGTCCGCTGTTCTTGTTGGGGCTTTGAGGCGGACTGGACGGCTCTTGTATTTGTGTGGATATCCTGTTATTATCGGTTCCATACTTCAGGTTGTTCTGGTTGAGATTCGCATGCGGACTACCTGTTATATTCACACACAAATTCATTTCAAAAAGCTCTATAAAACTTTCCTTCTGCATAAATTAAAAAAAAATTACACTTTAGGAAACCATTAAATTTCCCTTACTAACAAAAACACATAATAAACAAAAATATATAAAATGTGGTACGAAGCTTTTCATTTGTTTTTGTTTTGTTTTGTTCTTCTTTATTATAAAGTGTATGTCCATAGATAAAAATGTGCAAATGCTGCAAAAATAGACCACCTGCAATAATGGTGGAGGTTCAGTTCTAAAACGTATGGTCAAGATGGACATTGATGTAAACATATTGTATATTAATTGAGGGGTAGGGGCTTTAATAAGTTCTTTGAACTACTCCTTTTGATTGGTGACTCCTTATTTTGTCCTTTGCTCTTTGTTCTGTATTTTTTTATTTTTTTTAAGATGAACTGCTCAAACAAAAATAACTGAACAAAAAAGTGAAGACGTGACAGGACCAGTAAAACAACCATGCACTGTCTTCTGGTCAGTGTGTGGACTCTACATCCTGAATATAGCATTAGCTCAATATCAGTCTGGTTCTAATTTGATCTAAAACTCCTAGTGGGTTAATAAAACACAGAACTAAACTAATTTCCAGAGATTTGAGCAGGATGTCGTACCGCCTCGCTTTGAGCGGATCTGGTCTGGTCTGAACAGCTCAGGTGTCTCGAAGGCAAAGATGGAGTCGCTCTCCTGAATGATCTCGAGGTCGTCATCGTCGTCGCAGAAGGAGCGGTGGAAGCCATCGTAGTACATTTCAGTGAGGACGATCTGAGAAAAGACGAGACCAAAGCGTCACATGGGCGTCCCATCGGGTAAATAGGTGGGAAAATGCAGCAACATAAATAACATGTTTCTATTGGAGACATTTGGAAAAGAGGTGGCACCTGTTGAGCTGGGATTTTGGTCTCTTGAGCCACAGCTTGTCTGAGCCTGGACACAGTACCGGACAGAGGCACTGCCACCCCGACTCTCATACAGTGGGAACATTTTCCTTGGTACACCACTGTCACATACAGAGGCCTGCGCCGACAGAGGGACTCGCATTAATTGGCTGTTTCATAACCACATCTAAAGTGATGTTTCAAAGATAGACGGCGTCTTCTAATTTTAGCCGCTCTTGTCAGATCTTTCACTGGGTTTGTTTGCGCTAGCTTTGACACTCTTTCTAATGTTGAACAAAATTAGATCACTTGCATTTTTAGAATTCAAGAATATATCATCAGCTTCATACCATAATTGCCTAAGTCATTTTTTTTGTGTTTTCGGAAAATGAGAAAAAAAAACACATTTTCTAAAAGTCACATCCATATTTTTTATTGATTTTTTTCACAGAACATTCAAGTAGATGAGAAGAAAAGTATGGAAAAAAAGAACAAAACCCAACATCATTTGTTTTATGAAATAAAATTGACTTAGGCGGATTATGCCTTTGACTTAGGCAGTTTTTCTGAGAATATTTTGCATTTTTTTTCTGCCATTTTGCATACATTCAAACTGCCTAAGTCAAATGAATGACTTGTTTTTTGTTTTTTATGAGTGTTCTGATTGGTCAATGACATAGCCAGAAAGACAGGATGATGCAGCAGTGGTAGGGGAGTAAAGTTATGCAAAAAGTTTGACCAAAAATTGACTTAGGCAATTATGGTATGAGGCTAACGATATATATATATATATATATATATATATATATTTTTTTTTTTTTTTTTTTTTTTTTTTTTGTGTAAAAGATATAGTTTTAGTCACAATTTAGGAACAGTTTGTGCTTACCGGGTGTGAGGTACGGGGATTGGCAGTGAGATGCAGAGGAACGGATCAAAGGTGTTGCTCTGTTTCTGGCAGTGAGGGCAAGTCAAGGATGACCTGCACAGAGACACCATGAGAATAAAGCAATGCAGCTGGAGAGTACAGTTAGTGGTTCATATTGGATTTAGTGGTATCACATAACATATCTAGCCGGGCTCTCACAAATGCACACTGTGATAATTCTGGCCCGTATTCGCATAATGTTTCCAAAAGGGTTTATATGAGAAGAAACGTGGTGTCTATCACTACTTCCAGACCAAGAGCTATTGTTGTGGTCACTTCCACAGGTGTTTTTCTGTATATTTAATCTTTATTGAGAGATGCACCATTCACCATTTATTATATTATTATATTATTCTCTGTAAAAATCAGGCATTTTCTTATGTTAAACCACAAAAATCTCAAGCAAAATCTTTAATATATTTTCATGCATTAATCCTATAAGTAATAAGTAAAATACGGTTTGTCATATTTTCATGGTCAACAGATATGTAGTTATATATACCGGTAAAACTCACAGAGTTTGATAAATGACAGTGGATGGAAATACTTGGTTTAGTGATAGATTTTGCTTTAAAAGTCACTTCACTTCAGTTTTCTCTGTTTTTGGTTTAATAACCTTCAATTCTAACCTGAGCTTTTACATAATCAGTAAATTAAATATAGAAAAATACCAGGTGTTTTACTAAAACAATGCAAAATACTCAAAATAATAATGCAATAAATAGTGATAAATTACTTCAGAAAGGTTAAATATAGAGAGAGAATCTTTTGGGACCATCACAAAAGTAGCAATGGGTCTCTATGGTTTAATTTAATGATCATGTGATATCAAAACAGGGAAAATTGAACAAAGTATACTAATCTTTTTTTTTCTTCTGCTTTTTTTTTCAAATATTCATTTTGACATCAACATTACAAAAAGTTGTCTGTTAATACAGTTATATTGCTTCAGTACTTAAAGAGTTAACCCTTTAACCTGTGTTGCATTAGCGCTGGCACGTTCCGAATGGATGGTTTAGTTTAAAAATTCAGAAAAATTAAAACAAATAAAAATATTTTACTGAAAATTTTGTTCATGGAACCGATGTACAGGTGGTACTGATTTAGAAAAAGAAAAAAAAAAAAGCCCAAACTAAAACTACTATCAAATTACAACACTAGTCATTCATTCATTTTTTTTGTTGCATTCTTCGTGTTATTTGTTATTTTGTGAATATTTATTTGTTTCTGTTGATGTTGTTGCTGTTTTTTGTAGATTTTTTTCTCCGTTTAGTTTTTTTATTTTATTATTTTTCTTCAATTGTGTCCTGTTAGTGTCTTATTTTGTTCATGTTACATATTAATTTGTTAGTTTAATATTCAGATTTGTTCATTTTACTGATCACTTTGGCTGTTTTTATTCATTTTGTTGCTTATTTTATCTTGTTTTATTTTTTACTGTGGAACTGCTTATGTCTCAGGAGATAAAGAGTTAAGACAAGTTTAATAAGTTAAGAGAGGTTTAAGAGAAATATGACACGTGCGTGTGAACACACCAGGAAACTGAATATATAATAATAATCATCATCATCATCATATATATATTTACATTTGTCGCCATGTTTATGGAATACCTTCAATGTTATCCTACTAAATTCCTCTAAATCTTACCCACTGGACTTTTAATATGAATTGTTGGCAAATATAAATCCTAGCGTTAGGTCTTCTCTGTGGTGATGCCATTTTCACCTGTATTGTGCCTGAAACAGTTCCTGTACAAAAGAGCCAGGTGCTGGTAGTGGAGATCCTTCAGGGACAGTTTCATCCTCGACTGGAGGCTGGAAAAACAAAGACAGTGGTCGTATCATTATTGGCAAGCAAGCAAAACATAATGGATGTAAAATTACAGCGGTGCTCACTAACAGCACAGTGTATAGTGGGGTACAAAAATCATTAAGTTTGATGGTTAATCAATGAAGCTCAGCAAAACAAAGACTGTTGTGGGAGTTAGAGTAGATGTAATGTGTACTACTGCGAGGGCTGAATGATTTTAAGAAGAAAATATATTTTTTCTGGCAGATATTGCAATTTAGATTTCATTCAGTGGTCAGTAACATTTGCAAACATGACAGAAACATACATACAGTAATAGCATTCAAATAATAAATACCGTACCCTGCCAAGCGAAGAAAACAGAAGAGGAAAAAAAGAAAGAAAAATTGGGACATAAAGGAAAAAAGGTGGAAAAATGGAAAGAAGAGAAAAGGTAGGAACATAACAAAAGGGAAAAATAGAAAAGGAGAATAAAAACAGGAAAATAAAGTAAAATGGCCCAGAAAAAAATACAAGAAAAGGATAAAAGAGAAAATGCATGTTTGTTCATATTTATTAGTTCAACTGTCACAATTGAATTTAAATTTCTAATTTTAAGTAAATAAGATTTTTTGACATTTGTTTTCATTTGACAGAGAAAATAATCAGTATCAGCTCGGGATATCAACAGCCTGTATCGGTCAATGGGTTAAGGCTGATATAAAAATAAATAAATAAATTGGTATCTGCCACAAAATATCCATATCTGTTGAACACTAGTTGACAAAAGGAAGTTAGGAGCACTGTAAGATACCACAGCTTTTGACTATCCCAAAATCGTGTCGTCTGAAAGCACGATTTCCGGTCCAAAACCATATTGTTCAGCCCTAACTCCTGCAGTTGTTTACCTTTCTGGGGGTTCTGCTCTCAGGGTGTACGATGTTGTTGAGGTCTTCGTGAACTCTATCCAACAGCCAGAGGAGGAATTCCTGGGCATCGTGCTGAGAGTTTCCTCTGAACTGTAGGGCGCTCTTTGACACCACGTTCTTCAATTAAAAAAAAAAAAAAACACAGCAAATTAGTCGAAAAGCATTGTGTAACATGTCCACCTACTTATTAAATATTCATTATATTTGACCGGGATGATCATCAGCAGGGGTGTAGCTAGAAAAAAAAAAAATTCTGGGGTGGCCATTTTGGGCCAGTGTTTTACGTGGGGTGGCTCAAGAAGAACCTGGAGCATTCACATGTAACACTAAACAACAGTACTGTCACATATGTTCAACTGATTTCTTTGACTTAACTGGGCAGGCTTCACAACACGCAAATCCAACTACCATTCAAAACTGGATACCATGTCCTCAAGCACTGGGATGGTCAGAGAAACACACATTGGTTGGATCATTCCTTGTGAAATCAGACACTTTGGGACCCGACCAGCAGAGATTTTAATAAAATGTTGTATTCCTTTTTTAGTAACAAGGTAGAACACCAGCATTTGCACAAATCTGACACTAATATTAAGGGAGAAACAGTCTAAGAAAGTTTGAATTAGGTGGGTGGTACGCCATGTATTCATCCTCACAGTCAATTTAGGTCACAGAAAAGGTGTTTGAAAGCTCTTTTTGTGACTCAAATTACAAACTAAAAATTACACAACCTGCGTGGAATACAACAATCAATACGATATAAATCATAAAATATTAAAAGTTGAATATCACAAAAAAATCTATTTTAAAATTACCCATTTTCCCCCTGAAGTTGGGCTATAATTTCATTAAAATCTCCTGAAAAATTGAACTTTGATATTTGAGCCATTACAAATGTAATATGACTTATAGGGTGAAATAAGTTGTACTAAAGTAGTAAGAGAAGTGTTAGAGAAGAGTACCCCACACAGCACTCCACTCAAAATGATGAGGGGTACTCTTCTAAGTCACCAAAGATACCAAGGATCAAATTTCAAAGGGATGTTAATTGTATTATAGCCTAACATATGGCAAAAGAATTGGTTCATTTTAACACAATTATTTGATATTTAATTTTCAATATGACATATGTCTGGGTGTGTGTCTGTAGGGGGGGGGGGGCAATGGGGTGGCCAGCATCTGACCAATAGGGGCACCCACTGGCCACGCCCCTGATCATCAGCAAATACTTCAAGGTCAGCAAATTCGATAATGGTGACAGGGGGTGACACCTCAGTGACAATTAATGATTGGAGACGACAACAGAACGTTCTTCTTCCACAGAGCCACTCAGACGGGCAGCTATGAAGTCACCTCTACCCGCTGGTTATCACATGTCACGCAAGGTCAAAGATATGAGGAAAGTGAGCACCGTGTGCCCTCCAAGCTTGTCTCATGGGATCGCCATCCCCATTTTGGAAGCATCAGAAAAGCAGCATCAGCATTTTGTACCAAAACAAAGACCTGGTGCTGGACCACAAAGACAAAGACCACAAAGACACACACCATCTTTCACTCTGTTAAGAATGAACACAAATAACAGTGTTTTGCTCTTATATAAATAATACACATCTTAGAACATATAATATCTATGTTGGAAATGACCTAAGTGAAGAGCTGAGGGGGTGTTCTTCTGACACGGGACAATTTAAAAAGAGACACAGAGAACGTTCTGCAAAGATATAATGATGAGAACTTATAACTAATATATATGCTTGATTCTGACAAATACTTTCATAGATTCATTTGTTGATGATGTCCTAATATTATATTATATTATATTATATATATATACATATATATATATATATATATATATATATATATATATATATATATATATATATATATATATATATATATATATATATATATATATATACATATATATATATATATATATATATATATATATATATATATATATATATATATATATATATATATATATATATATATATATATAATGGCCAAAGAATCACAGATTGTGCTACTTTTATATATATCGATTATAGATATAGATTAGATATATAGATTGTATGTAAACTTCTGAGTGCAACTGTAACATTTAACATTATTTTGTGCACATGCTTAGTTGTAAATAGCAGAAGAGCTGAAGGCTATTAACACCAGGTTCAAATTGACACTCCAATATCGTTATTACCTTGCATTACAGACTAGTGCCATTTAGTGGATTGGTTTTTACAATCAATCATATTGTCAAATGAACAAACAAATTAGTGAATGTCTTCTCTCATCATCTGTGACAGTGTGTGTAGATTGTACTTTCTGTCAGCCTGGATGGTGCACAACAACATGATCCTCAAACCAGTTGCTTTCTGGGAGCGTAAATGGATTCTGAGACCCAGTGGATAATTCCCCTGTGTTATCGTTATGGATGATCTTAAGTGCTCTCAGTTTAGGCTCTGATTGCGGTCGGAGACAACAAGCGCAAAAAACCATAACAAGCACATGCTGAGCCGTAATGTACACTATGCTTCAGTAAAGTTCAGCTACTTGCATCGAAAGCTGTGATGTACATGTTTGAGAACATAATGCATTGACAAACATAACTCTGTGGATAGACTTTTCAATCTGTCCCAATATCTTTTAGAACAGGGGTGTCAAACATGCGGCTCGGAGGCCAAAACCGGCTCGACAACAGGTTCAAATTGGCCCCTGGGATGAATTTGTTAAATACAAAAATTACACAATTAAGGAAGTTACAATAATTTGCCATCAATTCAATCTAAAATGGATCAGACCATTCATCATAATAAATAAATTATGAAAAATGCTAATTTTCATCCTTGTTCTAGTGTAAAAAAAAAAAAAGGGACTAAATAAATAGATAAGACCAGCCTGTTACAAAAAATGTGAATAACCTGAAATGTATGTGTGCGAATGTTACTAAATGTTGTGTGTATTTGTAAACCCACTGTTATCTTTAAATTGTGATGCACATGTATAAACAATAAACTAAAGTTTTTCTTAAGAATTTTCAGGTTGTTCATGTTATGTTCAAGTACAGGTAATGACGGAATTTTACCATTTTTGCTCAAAAACATAGAGAAAACTTTAGAGTTGAGCTCATTTATACATTTTTATCCTATTATTTTTATTATTTTATAGGTCCGGCCCACTTTAAACCACATTAAACTGAATGTGGCCCCTGAACTAAAAGGAGTTTGACACCCCTGTTTTAGAATATGTTCAGAATCAGCTGATGGAAAAAATCATTTATTCGAAATTTTAAGAAATATGCTTCATCAAAGTGCCTGACAGTCCACTACCCTGTTCAACATAGTCAAGGCCTCTCACTATGAAAAGAATAATCTATATCCAATCAGACACTTTGTACTCTGGCTAGCGACCAAAGGTGGGGGAAAAAAAAAAAATGGATAGAAATAGCAACACTGTCAAGAATAAGCGATGTCTTGTATCGTCCCCCTGTTCAATTCAGTTCCCGTCTATTATGTATTTTCAACTTTTAAAGAAGAAAAATGGGTTAGCGGACAAAAAATAAAAAGAGCTGTGAAAGAACAAACCTTTGTGGCTGTGACAAGCAAACTTTCCATTGTGATAAAAGTGAAATAAAGAAACGACAGATGCAGCAGGAACAAAAGAAAAGCTGTTGTATGTGGGATTGACAGGAGCACTTATGTAAATGAAGCTGTGGAGTTTTATTAGACCCTACAGTCAGGTGACCAGACTAGGAATACTTCAATTGATTATAAAGATAAATGTTACATAAACTGTGGTCCTGACTCTTGTATTAAATGTCTTTTCAGAGCCAGTATCTGTCTGTAAATGTACACTCACAAATGAAAACACAATACATATCAATAAAGGGTTAAAAAAAAAAATACAAATACAACTGTCCTTAATCGATTTAGACGTTTATATTTATCCACTCAAACTATCTGTGACAATATTGCTCCACTGAATGTACTAAAAAAAAAATCCTGATTGATATACAACTTTGTATTCTTACCTTTATCACAGTAACATTATGCGCGTTTATGTGGGATTAAAATATGCGGGACAGTAAACACAACCTTCTGCTGAACTCCCATGTGTCAAATGAGCCTTAATACAACACACTGGGTCACAGATAGACCCCAGAGGTATGTGATTTATGATGTTATTCTCATTTTTCCCATTTTTCTCAGCAAGTGTGTTGCTAATGATGACTTGAAATGTGTGCTCTTTAGAAAATATGAATATATTATGGTCCACACAGTTACAATTTTAATATAAAAGCGTCTAATTTGTGATTAAATATTCATGATACAAATAATGTTATTCTTGAAATTGTTGAAAATTATAATAGAAGCAAAGGATGTCATAAGAGTTTAGCCTTTAAAGCATCTGATTTAATATGTTTAATAACTTTTGAACTCTTAATCCTATAAATACATGTAAATAATTCAGGCTAAATGCATTTACTCAGCTTTTCAGTGGCATTAGATTTGACCTATTTGGAGAATACATTCTGCAACAATGGTTCATCAATACAACTTATTCAGTTTGACAAATGCACTGATTGCCGTCTCTTGTTTTTATGTTCAGTTAATTATATATTTCGATGAAAAGGTCACTTTTGTTCAATGTTTTGATTTGATAAGCTTTAAATGTACTCTTTTTACTGGCTTTTAGGGACATTTACATATTCCATAGACGAAATACAGAAAAACACCTGATTTTCAATTTAAAAATGTTAAATGCTGAGGATGACATTGTAATAAAGGGTGATAAATACCAGAAGAAAGGTTAAATGTAGAGAAAATATTGCGTCAAAGTCACCACAAAAAGGAGTATGTACTAATATGTTTAAGTTGTGATCGAATATATTAAAGTATATACTATTAGTATTGTTGTTCTTTATGAACAGGGATGATCAGTAAATAAATAATGTGAAACTTGTAAAACAGCATTCTAATAAATGATGATAAATTACTTTAGAAAAGGTTCATTGTAGAGACTGGACGGTATAGGACCTATTCTCCATGGTGACTAATATGGGAAAATACCAAATGTTCAATAAATATTTAAAATACTGAGGATGATATTATAATAAAGTCTGATAAATTACTTTAAAAAGGTTATATGTAGTGATTTTTATGACAACAAAAGCAGGTGTCTGTCTTTAAGGCATAAGTACTAATATGTGTAGAACTTCTGATTAAATATATATTGAATTGCACATTATGCAAATGTAAAAACTTTAAGTAACAAGTTTCCATATGTGCTTCATAATGTGTTGGTGTCCCACATAGATCAGTCTCAGGCCCCCTGTGTGTGTAAATGAGAACTATGGATTTAAAGCAGGGGTGTCCATTCCTGGTCTTCGAAAGCTACTATCCTGCATGTTTTAGATGTTCCCTCTTCCAACACACTTGATTGTCATTATCAGTCTGCTGTAGATCTTGATGATAGGTTTATCATTTGAATCAGGTGTGTTGGAAGAGGGATGCATCTAAAACAGGGGCGTCAAACATGCACCCTGGGGGCAAAAGGGTCCCGTCCACCCCATGGGATAAATGACAGTGAATATACTGATAATTTCATTTCAGGTTCCACATACAGATCAAAATGGATCAGATCAGTAAAATACTATTATAATAACACCACATTTTGCTCTTTGTTAATTTAAACATTTTCATGTCATTTTACTGTATTTACAATAAAACTATTATTTTTTTAAAAAAACATGAATAACTAGAAAAAATATGAAGATTTTAAAATGTCTGAAGTGTAATTTTAACAATGTTCTGCCTGTTATTAAATGTTTTGTGTATTTGTAGATCCACTGATAAATAATCTGTACATTGTTGACGTGTAAATGATAAACTGTAACATAATCTTGTTAAAATTTTATTTAGTTTTCTGAAGAAGTGTTGATTTATTCATGTTATTCACGTTGTTTTAAAGGATAGTTGGTAGATGTGAACATTTTCATCACATAATTTAACTTTATTTTTTTGCTCTAAAACAGAGGAAAATTCGGAGTTGGCATTATTTATATATTATGTTATTATTTTAGTGGTACGGCCCAATTCAGATCAAATTTGGTGGCCCCTGAACTGAAACGAGTTTGACACCCCTGATCTAAAACATGCAGGACAGTAGCTCTCAATGACCAAAATTGGACACATCTGATCTAAAGGCTCCCACACATCTGACAGTACATGGGTGTCACACCTGTGGGGGATGGGGTGGTGCGACAACCCCACTTCTACAACCACATTTCACCCCCCCCCCCCCTTTTTTTCCCCTGAGGTTATATATTGTAGCGTTCCACTGGATCCAGGAAGTGGACGTAGAGTTGGTCTCATCTACTTTTTATTGCAGGATAAACGGTTACTATGGGTCCCAAACAAACAGTAATAACATTGTGGGGTCATTACATCTATGGTTTAAAACATTTACCTGCCCTTATGTTACACCAGCATAAGGAAATTAAGCGCACCTCAGTTCCTGGGCTAAATGTAAACCGCTCTTCTTTGTGGTGTTAGCAAAAAGTCAACAACAGTAAGTAATGACAAATGTTGCTGTTGTTAAACTAAGTTAACTAAACTATGTCTTATATACCTTAAACTAATTTGCTGACAGTAGGAGGAGCACTTTTGGATGTTTTCAGTAGGGGTAGGGAGGGGCAGGTTTTCATCATTCTTATTTTATTTCTGTCAAAAGTTTTGTTCTTCTTGGAATAAATGTTTAATTGAGGAAAAACACATTTTTGTTATTATTTTCAGCCATATATTACTTTTTTTATATATATATATACAAACTTAACTATTAATGAATAATTGTTGGTTAATTTTCCTGATGATAGATTCAGAACATTTTGCTCATGTGCCACAACCTAGAACACCCCCACATTTTAAATAACTGTGACGCCCCTGTGACAAGTTACAGACCCTGCAGGACCCACTAGCCCACCTTGAAGTCTCTGCTGTGCTGAGGTGTGTACTCGAAGGTCCACAAGGCCCGGACCAGCCCGGACAGCTGCTCGGTCACCTCCCCAGAGTCTTGCTGCAGTTGCTGGATCCCCTTCTTCTGCACCAGGACCCCGTTGGACTTGGACTTCTCGTTGCCGCTTCCCGGGTCGCCCCCTTTGAACTGCTCCAGGGCCAGATACTCTGCGAACAGCTCCGTGTTACTCAGACACTGCAGGATGGCGTTCATGAAGCAGGTGTTCCCGTGGTTCTTCAGGCCGGCGACTCCCGGAACCTTATCCCCGAACACGAACCCCCCGCAGTCGCTGTCATCTGACGGGACCGAACCCCCGGTGGTGGTCGGGATCAAAGTTGCGTCGTCCTTCTCGTCTTCGGCGGCCTGTTCGTCGGTGCTGAAGTGAGACAGAGTGGACAGTGTCCGGAGAACTCTGTTCATGAAGCTCCCCACGGAACGCACTGAGCTTCTCCGGAAGAGCTTTTTACTGAAGGATTTCTTCTCTTTGTTTGTCACAACTTTCGACATGGTTAGTCTGATAGGTGTCCCCAGTGTTTATGTCTTCAATCCAATAATAATAATAATAATAATAATAGTAATAATAAGGGTGCCCCTTTTAGCGCATCTCCACGGCCGTGCCATCCCACGGTGCCGTCTCTCCCATGTTCGGATGTTTTACGCAAGGCCTGGACATATTTCACAGAAACAAAAAGGCCTGGCAGTTCTGGGGATCATATCCCACTGATGCTGGAGAGTGAACCATGAAAAAGACAATCAACCCACTTGCAACACTGCGTCGGATTGCATAAACAGGCTCCGTGGATCTCCACAGCCTGGGGTCCCGCACCAGCCCGCAGCCATCATCTCTATGGGTCTGTCCGGTGACATAACATCACCTGGGGCATTGTTTGGGCACAAAACAAGACTGGTGGGTCGAGGATCATCGGACACGGTGTCTGTCAGGCATAAGCATCCACTATTCAAACAGCGACTCGAGTGGAATTCCTCATCATTTATTAAAGGACCCGCAGCTCCACCCTGGTATTCCTTCACAGTTTGGTCATCAACCCACGGTAATGCGAAAATCTGGCGGCTGGGTGGTATTTACCCGGTGGATGTCTTCCCTAGATCGTGTCCACGCTGACTGTGCCACAGTGAGGGATCCCCCGCCACAGCCCGTCGCTCCCACGCGATGACGGCCTGACGAGCATCTCCTCCTGCGCCAGATGTGAAAGGAGCAGGTTTCAATGTCCCCATCCGAAAAGTTCTTAAACACTTATCTCTGTGTCCGTGTGTCTTAACCACCAGCCCCGGATGGGCTTCATGGCGAGGCCGCTTCTCCTGTGTCCATCCTCATCTGTAGTCAGTGATACTGCAGGCAGGGCGGTGACGGCTGACGTCAGGCCCACACTGGTCCATGTTGGAGGAGAGCAGGTACAGGAGGACCAGGATCTGGATCTGGATCAGGATCAGGATTAGGATTTCAATTCTCTGACTTTGCACAGAAGGGACATCCAGGAGGGATTTCATATTCTAAAAATTTATTTCCACACCTTTTGTACAGTTATTAATCCTTATTTAATCATCATCATTACTATTGTAAAAAAATTATCATCAAAACTGCATTTTAAAAAAAACTATATCAATATATTATAGCATCATATTTCTAAAAACACACAACTACATATTCACACACTTATTATGATTATTCTTTAATTAACATATTGATAATATATTGTCTAGTACATTTTGTACAATTTGCTCAATTTTAATATACATATGTGGAATATATAAATACAGCTATATGATTATGTCAAGATATATACGTGCATATATTTACATGTAATTTAGCTTTTTTTTGTTATATTGACAAATTATTTTGTGCTACTTTTAATTATATTTGAATGGAGCAACTGTGAATAATTTCCTGCTGAGATTAATAAAATATTCTGCTTCTGATCGTCACCATCATCATTATCAGTCTTCTTTCTGCTTTTTTTTTTATTTTTTTTAGGTAATTATTGTTAGCCCTAAATTAGGTCAGATACTTAAGTCATCCCAAAGGAAAACGCACACATTCCAGCAGTATCCACAAATTTAACCCTTAAGGAACTATGTTTGTAGTGATTCCTAAATTATTTTCCCTCTAATTTCCATATTATTTGTAATATGTAAAAGGTCACCATGGACAGTAGCCACCGTATTTGTGAGCAGTTTCTGCATTTAACCTTTTCATAGTGATTTATCATCATTTTTGGTCCCCTGTAGGATTAGGACTCATATCTCATTACATTTTCTGAACCTGCTTTATCCTTACTAGAGTCACAGGGGAGGCAGCTACAACAGGTCAAGGCAGGGTACACCAAGTCATTACAGGGGTGAACATGAAGAGACAATCACTCACATTAACACCTATGGGCAATTTAGATTAACCAATCAACCTGTCAGTGCACGTCTTTGGATAGTGGGAGGAAGCCTGCAGAAAGGTCTCACCCACTGGTGTTGGAATTGAACCCAGAACCTTCTTACTATGAAGCATGAGGGTTAACCACTGCACCACTGTGTCATCCTATGAAAATCAAATATTTTCCTATATTTACTGATCATGACATAATCAGTAAATATAGGAAAATACTGACATGATCCTATTGAAATCTGGTTCTTTTGAAGCCTAGTATCTTGCATGTTTTAGTTGTTCCTCTCTTTAATCACACTTGGAAACCATTATGTCATTATCAGGACCAGGAGTGGCCACCCTTCATGTAGATTCTCATAAAAGCAAAGCCTCTGTCTCCTTTGCACTGACTTGCACATTGCCCCCACAGAATTGCACATGACATATTTTTACTATATTTTTACTATATTTATTTTTAACTTATTCTTTCTTGGTGCATGCTTAGCATTTTTATTTTTTTATACTATATATATATATATATATATATATATATATATATATATATATATATATATATATAATTCTTTTTTTTCCCTCATTTTCTTTTTATTGATATACTATATGTTGAATGCAGCAGCAGGCAGCACGGTGGTGCAGTGGTTAGCACTCATGCCTCACAGCAAGAAGGACCCTGGTTCGAATCCCACACCAGACCTTTCCATGTGGAGTTTGCATGTCCTCCCCGTCTTTCAAGGATCCGCAGGAACCCTGCATTCAAGAGTTTACAAATATTTATTTTTTGCATTAGATTTACTTTTGACCTATAGGCTAACACGCATACATAGCTATCTTATGCACACAAGTATTTTAACAGCTTCCTTACCCCATAAAAACTCAATTTCACATGAAATATTTATATCTATTAAAACCTTAAACATTTTAGACTATTAGATACTTTTGGCTATTTCAGAAGCATATTTTTATAGACAGACATATACATAAAATGATAAAATATCAGAAATAAAATACTTCCTAAAACAAACTTATTGTGCCCTAAACATTTGCATGGTATTACTATATATATATATATATATATATATATATATATATATATATATATATATATATATATATATATATATATATATATATATATATATATATATATATATATATATATATATATATATATATATATATATATATATATATATATATATATATATATATATATATATATATATATATATATATATATATATATATCTTATTTTGAGAACTTTAAGGGATGGCAGATGAATTAAGCAAAGAAAATGTGAGAAAAACAACTGGGCTTTAATTCTGTGCATGTGAGTAAGTAATAAAAGTGAATTTTCAGTTCTTGGATTTTGTGCACAATAACAGGATTAAAAATCAGTAGATTTCTTTCCTCTGTGTTTTTGTTATTATGCACCAATTTGCTCTTTGTCGTCATTTTAGAATTTATATAAGGGTTTTTGCAGATGGTAATTTAATAATAATTTAAAAGACAATCTATTTTGAGAGAGAGAATCATATCATCCTGTTGCATTGTTGCCAAAATCAGATTTTTTGAGTCAAGAACTTTCTAATTCTCGTGGTTTGTTACAATCAACGACCTCGTCCTATTCTTCAAAGTCTTACCTGTCTTCTATTTTTGCAACAGTCCCCTGACAGACACAATCATTTTCAAGCCACGGAGGGTGAAAATATGGTCTGCATCAGCTGAGGACGTAAAAGTGACGTATATGAAAGACACTGAAGACACAATAAAACCAGGATGAGCTTCGTAAAGATTTGCAGAACCTAGTATGTGTTTATTAAACTATATCCTACATTACAAATGGACTTGGACATTATTGAATAAAAATAACACAATAGCCTCAGTTACAATGTTTATGTAAGTGTTTTATGTACACGTTTTCAAGATACTGCATAAAAATAAAGTGTAAGTAGTCACCGTGGAGGTTCACCGCCGTACCGGTGCAACCCCAGGACACCTTTCTCCTTCACTTGTCCACAAAAAATATTGAATGTAAAGCTCAGTTAACAGAAAGCAATGAACCTTGTATATTACCTTAATATAATAACATTAGATGAACATTAGTGTGATAAATAATCTTAAAGAACCATATTAACCATACAGATTTAAATGCCCTCGCATATTCCCTGATGTAGAATTTGGTATTACCTTTGAATCTTCAGCAATGTAAAAAACGCGGAGTACAGACCGAGTCAAGACACTTTTCCCTTTTGGCTTGACTTGAAGGCATCATCCCTGTTGAGAGGTTATTACACAATACACTTATACAACATATCAAAAAAGCAGCCACCCTGATTTTATTCTCTACACATTCGCATTTGCCTCTGGAATGCTGAAAGGGGAAAATTCGCTGACAAAATCTGACAATGGGGCTGTGACGTGTGTTATCACATGCTTTTTTTGTTTCGATAGATTTTCCGTTGGCAGAACAGAGTCCCCTGGTTGATGTTCTGGTGATCACCTGTACTCTCAGGATCCATTCTTTCTACTCCTCTGCGGTTCAGTAGTCGATGCTCCGCAGGGCGGCGATGGAGGATGCCAGTCGTCGAGGCAGTAGTTTGGCCGTCTGTCGGTACTCTTCGGGTTTGGTTCGAAGCAGGGTCACGATGTGCTGCAGGGTCCGGGAGGGTTGAAGGCCCAGAGCGTCCATTACGTTGCTCAGATAATCTGTGGATGCAAAAACGTCCCCTGATGCTTAATCAAAGTGGGAGGAATCATTGAGTTGAGGTTACATTACAGTAGACTAGATAGAGCTCTATTGATCCATTGGGTCGAGAACTCAGGAAATTGAGGTTCTGATCACAGTCCAACACCAGATATAAAGACAAGAAATACTACAAGAAAATAGTGAAAACAATAACAATAAAAGTAAGAGTATTGGTGGGAAAAAAACAGGCCACTGTACATTGTACAGTACTAGTAGAAACAACAAGCAGCAATAATAAAGTAATAACAGGGTTCCTACAAGTTCTATTTAAGACCTTTTCAAGACTACCTGGAACAGAATTTATTGCCCATTTCACAGCCTTGCTAGCAAAAATTCATGACTTCCAGAATTTAGGAAAAATGTATTTATGTACTCCACTGTTGAGAATCATTTCTCACAAGGGCCTGTAGAGTTAACGACAATTGGTTCCTAATTTTAAATATAAATTGTCAGGTTGGAATGAGTGGAACTGAGTAGACTTGTGGTTTGTTCCAAAGTGCTGGGAGGTGGGACGTTTCTGACGTCCAAGTCGGTAAAATGCATTGGAACGCCTGCGGAAACCAGAGGTCCTCGATGCAAAGTTTGCAATGGAAAAAAAAAGGTCCATCATTTAGCCTCTTTAATCTCATTTGCACATATGAGAACACTGTTACTGTCACCGGTCAAAATACATCTTTGGTAATAAAGCAGTTAGGAGCTTCGACCTGTAGTCATCCATATTTGTCGTTTCTGTTGAACGTGGATTTTCTGGAATGCTCGAGGTGGGATGCAGTGAACTCCAACTGAGATATAATCTACCTCCCATTACTTTCTTTGCAGCATGGACTTTTCCCAGACAGACACAGTTAAACAAAATACACTGAACACATTTATGGCAACATAACGTAAAACCAACCCTATCAAATGTAATACTTGTTAAAGTCTTTTTAAGCTTTTAAATGCATGTTTGGAAATTCAAGACTTTCAGGATCTTTTAAAACCCTGCGGAAAGCCTGAATAATAAAAATATAAATAATTAGAATATGAATAAAAAGAAGAATACAAAGATGAAGCACAAATGGCTAATTTTATATATATATAGGTTTATAGTGGATGATATAAGAAGCTACTAAACATTAAAACATACTTTTTAAGGCTCATTTGATATTGAACATAAAAATCTGAAGGTAAAAATATCTCATCTCTCCACTTGCTGTTTGAGGAAATGTTTGAGCCGTGCCACCCATCTAATGACGTAGGCTGTGTCTTTAGTATAGTTTTATCATGCCTCTGCAGCATGGCATTTGTATAAACCAAAACAGTTAGCGCCTTTAATTAGACGTGTTCAGTCCATCTGTCCAACTGTCCATCTGTCCTTCTGTCCGTCACTCAGATTCTGCTGAGTCTCATTCATTTTCCTGAAGTCACTGTATCAATATTTGGAAACACGACTCACAAAAATACCCAGTTTGTTTGGTGAGTTTAAAGCAAATAAATGACATTGATTTTTAGGTTCAGAGGAAACACTCCCACTACCCAGTTCATCAGTTCTGTTTAGATTCTATAGTCTGTCATTACTCCAGTCTCACATCCACACCTGACCACCTTTTTCTGACATCGTAGCAGCTTTGAAGATCGTGTGTCATTGTGTTTTTGATCAGGTTAGAATGTATCTATAAAGTCTATTCTGTTTCTACAAAGGTTCTGATGAGATTTCATCTTTTTGTCCTGATGTCAGTTTAATAGTGGGTGGAGTTAACAACCCTCTGGAATTAAAAAGCTTAAAACAGATAAAACTAAAACTCTTGATTCAAACAAGGGGAGGGTAAGACCTAGCAAAATCTAAAACCTCTCCACTCCAGGCCAAAACATCTTACACACCGACACCACTAATCTATGAGTGAAAATTCTTCCAGAATAAAAGCAGTGAAACTTTGCCAAATCTGAGTCACTAATGGAGATAGATTAAGTCAAAATGGAAGTTGGCTGGAGCCTTCAATGTACAGTACTGGGTCACAATGTTAAATTATATTAATTAATCAGAATGCTTCATCTCTAAGCTACACGTTTTGCTTCTAAACACTGTCTCCAAATTCACATACTTTCCTTTTCAGATTCCTTCTAATAGAAGATTTATACAAGACAAATATATAAAATAAAACATTAACCCATGTGGAATCATGGGTCATAACAACTATATTTAGGGACTCAATTTAGTGAACACAACAATCCTAATTTAACTTCATTTCCCATCATGCAGCATGGTACTGTTTCCAGTCAACCGAGCAAAGTGATGGTAAAGTATTCCTTTAATAACTAATATCTCCAAAGTATGTGTCCTTTTAATTTGCTGAAATTTTAAATGTGACGGTGGGACTATTCTCCAACTTCAGTAGGTACCAAATTGACTAGTTAAAATGTCTGAATTTCTTAGAACAGTGCAGATATACTGTATACATGCATACAAACAAACACACACACATTCATTTACATGTGTCATGAGGATCAAGTTTGTAATCAAGTAGTGATTGGGTAGCGAGTGTAAACTTTTATCTTTTCTTTTTCTTAATAAAATAAAATAATTATAATAACTTTTTTTAAAGTAGAAGTATATTAATACAATAATAATAATATTAATAAAATAAAGTAATTACATTTGTAATTATTTAAAAATGACTACAAAAACAATAATGTAATAAAAATATTTAAAAATAATACATTAATAAAAAAAAAACATACACATTTATACTTTTTTTGTTTTTAAAGGAAACACATCTTAAAACCTTTGGAAAAATACATGTTGTGATTTGAAGCAGTTTCCCCTCATGCTTTATGAGAACTTCCAGAAAAAAAACTCATTAATGTATTTATAGGGCCACATCATTTCTATTTCACTAGTGGGGACCTTTATTTATATATAACCGCCGTGGGGACCTGAATTTTGGTCCCCATAGTGTCAAAGGTCCCTATTGTGACTGTGTAAACATATCAATGTCCCCATAAAGCTGGGAACACAAACACACACACACACACACACACACACATGCTCTGAGACCTTCCAGTATTATGATATAGATGTCAAAGGTCTCCCAGAAATGTTGAGCAAGGCTGCACCCGACCTGACTCTTGCATTTTGACAGTTTCAAATGCAAATTGAGGCCATTTCCTGCAACCTCAGACTTACAGTGTAAATACAAACTCAGCTGGAGTTGTTTATGGAAAAGTTTGAACAGAAAGTGGCCTTTTAAAAGCTGGTATAACGTCACTATTTTCACCGATGACAGCATTTTATTTCTTAACTGACCAATGAGATGTGAATCTTGAGCGTTGAAACATTGTGAGATGACGACGCCTGCGAGAGGTTTCTAGCACAGTGACCCCGAAAAGAAAACGACAAGGAGGCGCTCAGATTGTGGCAAGGAGGCGGTGTGCCCACATGCGAGTGTCTGAGGAGAGCTCTAGGTGTATATCCACTATATATACACCACCACTTGACCATACATCTTTGCTTATCTTGTGTTCTTGTGTTTATCTTATGTGTCCTCCTGCCACATTCCAACACTGAAGGTCATTGGATTCACACACATCACACATTCATACACAGACTTAGACGCTCCCAATCCCCCCGCCCTTGTTCTGGCTCCCATTTCACGTCTTTATCCGTCTTTATCCATGTGGGACATTTTGTGTAAATGAAAAAAACTTAGGACAATACGTACCGTGACCCATTGTTTGTGTGATTTTTGTGCTTTATTATCATGCTCTGCTTTGTTTTCTGTTTATTTGATAGTGTCGTTATGGCTGCACGACCGGCCTTGGTCATGGAGAGACCAGGCAAACTTCATTTCATTCGATATGTCTTTGTGGTACGCCAAAAAACAATACATTCTATTCTGATTTGGCTTCTTGGGCGGTGTGTTTGGGGTTTTTTTCCCCCATCACAGATCGGGCTCTTTTTGGGCAGTATTGGTTTATGATCGGCAGCCATTTGATGTGTGCAACACTACTGTGAATGTACTTTGTGGTTTTGTTTATATCTATTTGTATATACCATTTGCTAACTGATGTGTGTGTAGGATTTTGTTTGTCATTTATATTTGGGTTTGGGAAGATTGTATTTTTTTTTTTTTCCTTTCAATTTTTTTCTGAAAAAAGTACATTATTGAGAAAACATCTGAAATATTTTTGGTTTAATGAACAAAGTTTAAAAAAAAAAAAGAAAACACAAGCTAAACAACAATTGGCCTTTTCTAACCTCATTAATTTACGCAAATTAAGCCTCTTTTTTTTTTTGCTGTTGGCAATGGTAGTCACATTTTTTTTTACATATAAATTGCTTGTTTGTGTGCAGTGAAATGTGGCCTTGTGGTCATTTTACCAATATCTGTGGCCAGTTGTTTAATGGAATGAGGACTCAGTTGAGGGATGAGCAGGATGGCATCACAGTAGGTCTGCATTGTGGCTCGAGCAATGGAGCCCAACCAGTAGTCTGCAGTGTTATCCAGCTCTGCAAGATCATCGCCTGAGACAGAAGATAGATGTTACAAGACTGCAACAAGTCAAAAGAGCATGGTGTAGTGGTCTATTACAGACAGGAAGAGTTTGAACAGAAGTTGTCAGGGGGAAAAGGAGGCTAAAAAGGAGAATAAATGTCAAATTTACAGAATTTTGACTTCATTCCTGCTACTACATAGTACATGTACTACATAGTAAGTACTACATAGTAATGGGAAAGATGCTGTACACAAAGATAATACAGTGGAAATGTCACCAATGGTAAACTGCATTTCCTGTCTCATGATTTGGCACAATCACAAGGTTTAAGAATGTTGTGTGAAAGGACAAAAGATTCATAACATCTGCATAAAGCAATAGAGAAAAACTTTCATACCATGAGTTTTACAGGGATTTAAAATAATTTTATTTTACTATGAATCACTGTAGTTTCCTCAGTTATTATGACATCATTTAAATGAGATTTATTTCACCAGATCTCGTCTCAAAAAAGGTCTCAACTTCATTTTCTTCGGACAAATGCCATTTTCATGTTAAAATGTACAGTCAATGCGTAACCTATGGAAAAGGTGTTCATTACTTATTCATGTGACTACAGAGCAAAGGAATCTGACATAATCTGAGATCACATTGACTTGGAATGAATGGGGGAGGGGACGCTGCTGCCAAGCTCCTACTGTGCAGTTAAAATATTAGACAAACCCACAGGGCACAGAAACAGGAAATGACTCTTCAGTAAATCTGACCCATCTGAACCATCCTTAATAGTAGATGATGAAAATCTATTTGACACGACCCTACATTCTGATTACAGACGAGGTGTCGTACATTAACATTATGATACTTCTCTTTCATAAAGCCACAAGTAATGTTAAGTGATAATCTTCGGAGAGGGAACAGGACATTACTGAGAGACAATCAAAATAGATAGGCCCTAGTTTTAGATCCTCTAATAGGTGTTAAACGTTGTATATTGTGCCAAATTGTTATTGGGTTGGATGATTGAGACTGTAGGTAAAGGGTTTTGTGCAGGTACAGAAACACAAGAGGGGGAAAAAAATAAAGGTTGACATGGCAACAACCTTGCTCTGGTGGGAAAGGCAGCTTCCCAGCATGCAAAGCCAACTCTAGAGCTGGGTCTTCCTGTGTCACAAATGGCTCCAAATGGAGAGGCAGCGACATCAGGTACTGCCCAATCTGGTAGAGGGAAACAAAATAGAATCATAGTGTTTCATGAATAAAACAATAGCGAATAATAGAGCTGTCACAGGGGCCACATTCAGGAAACAATATGATCTAAGCAGGCCAGACCAGAGAAATAATGACACAAAATATAGAAATAAGAGAAAAGGCAAAATTGTATCATGAAAATATTTACATCTACAAACTATCCTTTAAAAAAAGGAAAGAACCTGTACAACCATGAGCAAACTGAAATGTATGAAGAAAAATAAGTATAATTTAACTTAGGTTATTGGACTATCAAAAATCATAAAAAAAACAATGGTTATGTAATCAAATCCTAATTGGATTGGACAAGTGACTAAATCAAACAGAAAAGAAAATATGGAGTGAATAAATAATTTTGTTAATGCCATAACCATTGATGTAAAAACTGAAGTGATTTTGTTTTCATCAAGTAAATATGGAACAACAAGGAATAATAATAATAAACTAATAAAAGCTAATAAACTAATGTTGTTTTTTTTTACAATGATTGTACATTACAACTTACAGATCACAGTAGATCTATAAATGGAAATAAATGAAAAAAAATTAGTAAACAGCAAGAACACCTATTTCGCTTCACAACATTTTATGTTGTTCATATTTGTTCAGGTTATTCACATTTTTTGGGAAAGTATAGTTTGTAAATGTACACATTATCCTGTAATTAAAATTTTTAAAACTAAAACAAAGAAATACTTAAAGTTGTCAGTATTTATAGGTTATTATGATAGTCTTTTACTTGTCTGATCCACTTGAGATTGAACTAAAATGGTTGTAAATATCTTTTACTTTCCCAAATTCATCCCATAGACCATTTGTTTGACACCCACAGTGTGCAGTATATTAATAATTGTACAATTTAATGCAATTAGTTGTTCAAATTGTTTAAATTTAACTTGTATCAAAGCCAAACCGCACTCACATTTGTAATGTATTCTTGCGGTGACAGGCTGAATGTAGGCAGGTCCTCCGTGTAGCTCTCTCCAAATCCAGGCGCCTCTTGGCTCTGAATACAAACAAGGGGAATGTTTGACGTGAGATGAAATAAGACACCCCGATGTTCACCACACACATGGATGTGCACGTACACACATTCACACAACCCCACTACTCGCAGCACTCATGCACTCAAATCCTGTCAATCAGGGTTTTTTTTTTTTTTATTTTTAATCAAATAATCAAGAAACATGACACTTCATCACCTCCATCTTGGAGACGAGGCAGAGCTGGTGTTTGATCTGGAGGAAGACGGAATCGAAGGCCAGCTGGTTCGCCTGCTGGTTGAGTCTGGTCAGAGCTGCTCTGGGCTCAGCTAACAGGTTGGAGTTACCTGTGCCTTTCTCCTGCACGACACAAAGAAGACACACATATAAGCTACTCCTGACTCAGTTCTACTTAATAAACATCAACTGACTAAAGCATATTCTGACACCAAGCTTCAGTCCATACCTTTAAGGAGTAAAGCACTTCCATGAGGCTGTTGTACTCAGCCATGTTTCCCTTCTGGAGGTAATTATATTCCTGCCAGGGGTTTTTGGCGGTGCTCTTACGGTCTGAGGAGGCAGCCTCTTGGATCCCTGCCAGACTACGAGGACTGTAAGACTCTGACAAGTACTTCCCTGCTGTGCCCAGGATCCTGTTATGATGATTTATCAATGAGAATTCACGTGATTGCGTAAGATGTGAACACTGTTTGTGGAGAAAATGCAGGTCAGTATAAAAATTGTTCTCACTTGTTTGACAGCTGCTGCTCAAAAGCTCCGCATTGTCTTAGGAGCTCTCCACAAGTAGCAATAATCCTGTAAGATATAGTGTGAATGTGTTAGAAAATGTCTAAATATCTTCAATAATAGAACACTTCATGTCAACCGAAAGGGGAGAGGGGTATTGTTTTGAGTTTTTTTTTTTTTTTTTGTCTGTCTGTCAGTAACTTTACAAAAATACTACTGGACCAATTTTCATTAAATTTTCAGGAAAGGTGCAAGGTGGTCCAAAATAGATTCCATTAAATTTTGGTGAATGTAGGTCAAAGGTCACAGTCACCAAAAATATGTTTTTGTAATGATAAGATATAGGATAAATTAGATAAAATGTGTGTGAGGGGGTGGGGTTTATTGTGTCTGGCACCAATTGTTGATTTCTGATTTTGATCTTGTATTTTCATGCTTCTACCAGGTCATAGTTATTAGCTGGTTTCTTCTTTGCCTGTTTTAACTCATAAATACCCTGTGCTACTTTTGTGAGCAAATTAATTTTTCTCTAGGTTTAGCTTTTCCTAAATGATTCATTTCAATTTATTGCATTATCCTTTGTATTTGTATTTGCAATGGAACAAAAAGTGATTTTTTACAACAAAGATATCAATAACTGAACATAAAACCAAGTGTCTCTATCTATGGGTTTTACTGGTGAACCAAAGATGACAGTGTTTCCAGGTTCACTACAGAGCCTCTGAACATCCAAATGAGTCATAACTGAGGACCATGAAAAGGTGACAAACTGTATTTTGTACCAATTATTTACATCTATAGTTAGAATTATTGGATCAACAGATATTAAACATTTAAGATGTGTGGATAACTTTGGTTGCCACTGGATGCTTGGGTGTTTATGGGTTAATTGTGCTTCATACTTATGTAGTATAATCCACTTAAGTGTCCATTTGTTGTTGTTGGGGTTTTTTTTTTATTTCATTCAGGAAAGGAAAAACAATATATGGTGCATTTTAAATACAGTATGTTGAATTTTCACACCCGCTATTTTTCAAGTTATCATGTTCACACATGTAGGGATATAATTAAGGTACCCCATAACTTATAGAACTTTCCAATTGTTCCTCTGGCGAAATTTGTATCTTTATTTTTCTCTAATTTTAGGGGAAAAAACATCAAATCGTTAATCTAGGCAGTAGCTTTTGGTGGATCAGGAGATTTCCTATTCTCCTGTGGGCTAGAAGGGAGGTAAAGGAATTTTTCACAAATCGGTTTTGATTGGGAATCAGCATTAGGTGTCACACTGAAAATGCCTAAATGCTTCATGCCATCTGACTTCCTGTCTGTCTGGTTGCAACCTGATGTGTTTCCCATCAAAAATAGACTGGGTGTGTATTTTTAGCAGAGCAGAGAGTCACAATGGGATGCTTCTGAAACAGGCTGCAGTGTTTCTGGTGGAGCTGCGAGCACAGACTGCACTGATTATGATGAGGTATGAAGGCTACATCGCAGCCATCCAACTGATAAGATGAGGAAACAAACGTACTCTTATGAAATGATTTCAAAAGGAAAAAATTATCAGTAACCTGACAGAGTTCTGAAAGGCAGTCCAGTCCTCCTGGAAAACAGATGAGCTGGGTACATCCTCTAATTTACACTTCTTCCTGATTGACTGCAGCGTTGTGGAGAAGTCAGACACATACCTAGAACAAATAATCAGAAAGTTAAAGTTTGACAGATACGCTATATTACCAAAAGTATTGGCTCACCTGCCTTGAAATACACTCAAGTGACATCCCATTCTTAATCTATGGAGTTTAATATGACATTTCGGTTTTCTGCAAGTGTGTGTGTGTGTGTGTGTGTGTGTGTGTGTGTGTGTGTGTGTGTGTGTGTGTGTGTGTGAGAGAGAGAGAGACAGAGTGAGACTTTGGATATTTTCATGCTGCCAAGTTTCTGGGAACAGTAGTGCATGAAGTAAGGTCCATAAAGACATAGGTGAGAGAGTTTGATGTGGATGAATGTGACTGTCTTGAACAAAGTCCTGACCTCAACTCCACAGAACACTTTTAGGATGAAATAGAGCACACACTGAGAGCCAGGCCTTTGGTCCAACATCAGTGTGTGATCTCACAAATGCTTGTGGGACGAATGGTCCCATAAATACACTCCTAAACCATGTGGAAAACCTTCCCAGAAGAGTTGAAGCTATTATAGCTGCAAAGAGTGAACCCATGTCTCTTTATGGATTAAGAATGGGATGTCAAGTTCATATGCAAGTCAAGGCAGGTGAGTGAATACTATTGGTAATATAGTGTATGTACAATCGCACGTTTTTAAACTGACAAAGTAAAAAGGGATGCTATAAATATGTCTTGTATGAAAAAGGAGAGTCATTACTTCGTAAAAAGGGCTTTGAGGGCTTTGAGGAGTCCACACACTGCCAGTCCATCAGTCAGTTTGACACAGCGGTCTACAGCAGCACTAGCTAGGCCAAACAGTTTCCCAACAGAGTGACTCAACTCCTCCACACAATCAATAACTTCCCCATGTTCCTGTGAAGAGAGAGCAACACAAATATAGACAAAAATACAAATAGCAAATAGAAACATAACTACCAGTTTGTGTACGTGTGATCTTACTAAAGGTACAGCACTGATCTGGATGAGAAGGTGAACCTCCTCCAGGTCTCCATACTGCAGCTGATAAGATTTATAGGGGTCATAGAGCGAACAAACCAACTCATTCACCTTCAGCAGGTTAGTCTCACCTGTAGGGAAAGCACAGACAGTACATGAGGATGTAAGTCACTAAAGCTATTGCACAGATCCTGCAGTGACATGGCTTTGCACAGACCCAGGTGTGGCAGCATGGCGGCCTCCAGACTGTGTCCAAAAGTCGACGAAGTGTCATGGAGTTCCAATAAAGTATTAAGACGCTGTTCTTGTGCCGCACGCTCCATGGCGGTACTGAGGCACACAGGGATGGATGGAACCATGGCCCCAAAAGTCTGGATCAGCAGCACTGTTACCACCTCATATGGATTCTTGAAAACCTATATAGTGTCACAATATAGATAAATGACCACACTTACGGAGGTTAAATAAATTAGTATGATATTTGCTGGCATTCACATTAATATTCCAAATCTTTACAGGTCATTTAGTGTTTGGATATTCTGAATTAGATCATCTCAAAATGACATGGAAAAATAACACCACCTTTAGAAAATTTGAGAAAATCATCTTTTGATAAAAAAAAAAACAAAAAAACATAATGGATCAATCCATTTCGACCACATTCCCACATTAGAGACTTGCTTATGGGGTATAAAGACGTCTGAATTTCCTGTTTCATCATCCATGCACATAACTTAGTAGACTTACTATCTAAATGGATGTAATTTTCATCTAAAGGTAGTTAGTTAGTTTATTTTGTCCTGTGTCTTACCTGGCTGCTCCATTGGAGTTGAGAATGCCACGTAGAGAGCAAGGTGTCATAAAATTCAGCCAGCTGTTGGTTCAGACTGAGCTCACTCTGAGAGATATCTTGCCACATGTTTACCAGTTGACCCTGAACAGATGATAAATTTTACAACAACAATATAACTGGGAGTTCATTTATTTGATGTAATGAAACCCTTATTACGTACTTTATGACATTTGTAGTAATATGCAAGGAGTTGTGGCATTCTATCAATCTCTGTGAAGACTTTAACAAACAACTTGGCTTGGTCTGTAGAAAGAACATAGACAAAGCACTGAAGATGAGTAGGTATACATAAAAAATGATTATTCAAATCATCATTCAAATCAATAGATCTCTATAAAGGCATCTTTCCTCCTTACCTATAGACATTGAATTAAAGGTTGCAACTATCTGTGGGCTGGCTAGAGCTTCAAGTCTGTTTTTAAGAGCTTCCAGGTGAACACACTTTTCAGAGTAGTCTGGTGTATCTACCAGCATAGCCAAGCTGTTCTGCATGCTGGTCAGCTTAGATGAGATCAATGCAAGGTCCTGGAAAGAAAAAAAACATATTAGTGATACACTTACTGGTGCTTATCACCGTGGGCTTACTTATGAAATGTGAAACAGGCTTAAATGGGAATGCCCTTAACAAATGATAGTAACGTTTGTGTGGTGCTAAATCAGGCATTAAAAAGGGATACATGACAGCACACTAACAATCATACTAGATGAAATATCTCTAACTGTGATGTAATTTGACTTTGAAGAATGTGGAAAAAGATCTTATGAAGAGACCAAATTTTTATGATTACTCAATACCAATTCTTATTTACCTGCGTTTTAAAGGTCTCCTCAATGTCTGCACTCAGTGTGCTCCATTTGTCAGCCTCCTGCAGTGCTTCAGCTGCCAGCTGCAGACGACTCTTCACTTGATCTATCTCCACCAGGACCTGGAAAACAATAATAAAATAGATGTTAGCCCCACCAAGAAACCTGTAAGAATTATCTACAAATGTAACTCAGTGCTATGCTCTGGTTCATGTACCTGCATGGATTGAACAGTGTCCTGCTCAAACTTTCTGATGTCTTCTTTGACCAGAACCATCTGCTCCTTAAGGAAGGAAGCCTCCTGTTTCAAAGCTTCCACATCTCGAAGCACCCTGGGCATGTTCTGGAGGGCCTGGTTGCTGCTCTCTACACAAATACACGAATTAATTTTTAAGTCAATAATAGAATGACAATTTTCTGAGGTAAAAAAAGAAAAAAATTAGCTCAATGTTAAAGAAAAAACTTAACATCCTTTTTTCTATTGATTTTCACAAAAAGAGGTGTGTACAAAAGAAGTAGCATGAATATAACAAACACAGTGTGTGTGTATATGTTTTTGTTTTGTGTAATAAAACACAAACCACGTATTCAAACTGGCATTTACAGGTTAAATTGCACAACATTATTGAACATTTTGTAGATCTGGGCAGAACTGAAGAGGTTAAAGAGATTTATACTGAAAATAACAAATAATATTGAAAATTATTATTTATAGTAGTTATTTTGTATGTATATTTTTATTTGGTGGGTCCCCAGAGGGTGCAAAAATAATCTGTAAAGTAAAATAGTCCCGAAAGAGAAAATAGCATTGGATTTTTTTCCATGTCAAAAAAGAGGGACATTCTTGCATAAATTAAAAGTCATACTCTGCAGCACAGCCATAACCATCACCAAATCGAAAAAGAATGACAAATATAGCGAGAGTTTCGTGAGTGTTAAATAGAGTAGATCAAACCTTACACATATATAGGGTTGGTGTCAATACGTGTCTTACCTTCAATGGCATTATTTACTTCCTGGATGAACAGCTGCAGCTTCATTACCAGTGTAGCTGCATGTGTGTCCGTCTTTCCCGGCGCGTCCTTCTGTACCACTTTGAAGGCGCCGTTCACCCAGTCTTTCACATCAAAATCATCGTCCAGAAACTTGGAGAAATCCATTTGGCTGTCTGTAGTTCACGTAGCAGGGTTGTGTGAATCTCTATGTCATCGACCCATTGCTACCACTAGCTAGTTTTTACCAAATAAAGGCTTCGAAACGAATATAAAATAAATAGCCCAAGAAAATGAAATAATCATTACAACTAAATATAGTTCCAACAAGGCAACGGCTTCCTCCAGAATTAAAATTAAAGGTTTACAACATTAAAAGAAGAGAATTGAGCGTTTGATGTAAGTTGCTGTACAGAAATGACAACAACTTCCGGTTTGTGCGTTCTATTTACCTTCCCCCGGAAACAAGCGCCGCCAAAACAAATATCGGATGAAATGTAGTCAGCAAAACTAAGAGCAAATAATTCTAAAATAAATTATGTGTATATACATATAATGCGTTTCACCGACAGACAGAACAGAAAGGACCATGGTTAGGAGCAATGTTACACCGAACTAATCCCGTGTAGAAACATAATATTATTTCCTACCTGAATTGACTCTCGATCACCTATTCATTACATGATATGTGTTACATAAATCTGCTCAAGTAATGAACTATTTAGCGTTTTATTGTCACCCTAATGGCTGTATATGCGAGTGCTCGACAATCCAAAATAATTGTAAGCACTCTGCTTCTCTCTGCAGGCGAGCATCATAATTACATGTTAAATACAGTCATACAGAGGAGCTTTAAACACGCTTTTTGCAGTAGTAGTAATTTTAGCAACAGTTGTCTTTAGTATTGTATTATTTGATCAGTGATAATACAGCACAATAAAGTGGGTATACACTACACTGAGGTGATCCAAGTCCAGAGAGAGAGAGGGAGAGATTACTTATAGAGTGGTGTTTTGTTTTGTATTTAAAGGAATGGTACAAACACAGACCAGTATTTTTTTTTAAACTACATGAAATGGCTTCACTGTTCCTCTTCTTTAAGTGTGACTTTGCAGTGTCACACTGTAAAAAACGTCTTTGCATATCAGCTGGAGTTCAAGTTTATCAGTAGGCTATACACATTTCATTTCATGAGTGTTATGCAAAGCTAAAAGACTAAATAGGGAATACATGGGAAGTGAAACAAGTTGGCAAAGCAAAGAAAAGCAGAATATTGATTGACATCCACTTGTCTTGCAGCTGCCTTAGTAGAACAAATATATTGATATATTGCAACTGGAGAAGAGAAGATATGTGGGTAATTGATGGGATTAAGAACACCTTGTCTAAGGCAGTGTTCACTCCATCTACTGTACGCTGCTGTCTGGACGAGGTGGCCTACACATGGCACAAATCATTCTATCAGTCCTCACCTTTATTTTGACAGTATGAGCAGTCATACCTACTGGAACTACGCTACATTTACCTGGGCCTTATGACCCATCATGACCCTCATCATCACTGTCATTGAGATGTTTAAACTGGATGTCGCCCTCAATTTGTTTTGTATGGACTGGTCTGACTTCACCACTGGGGTGGCTATGTCCTCTTCCCTCACGACCGTCTCTGTCACCATCATCTACGCTAACTTCTGCACTTGCATGAAACTGAAATGTCTATATGGCGTCATAGTGAGTGTATTTGCTTTCTTGTGTGGCTTTGTCTATACACTGATCTTATGCATCATCGCATATGTCATTCCTTTTGTCATCCTCCCACTTATCATAGCCGATAACATTCTGAAGAAACTGAAGAACTGTTTGGCTTTTAATTTGGACAGATTTGTGTTTATATTCCTGGTTTTGCTGTATTTTCACCTTTAAAGACAATCTTCGTCCCAGCCACTGTCCACCCAGTTTCTGTATCTATATTATACAGTTTACATTTATGACCTATGTCAACCTCATTCTTTTCTCATTGGATCTTATTTTTACACTGCGTGGGGTTTGTGGTTTTAAAGGCACTTAAGCATAGTGTTAAGATATTTTTTTCTACAAATGTGACGAAGCCACAAATATTGTAAGATACATTTACATTTATGCCAATCCATAAATTGTCTGGGTTCAATATTAGTGTTGACTTGAGATTAAACTAATTTATTTCTTGTTATAGAGTTTGAAAATTATAATTATAAGATTATTTTTATTGTATTTATTTAATGCATTTATCTATGGAGAAATTCAGCATTCCAGTTCATTTTCTACTGTTTTTGTTTAATTATATACACTTCCAGAGGAGAGATATGTAATCAATATATTGGTAGAATGATGCTGAGTTTTAAAGTGCCAGGCAGGAGGTCAAGAGGAAGATCAAAGATATATTTTTTATTTAAATTTATTTAGGAGGAGGTTTATGGATGTAGTAAAAGTTGACATGAAGGTAGATGGAGACAGAGTTATTTTTCATTCAATATTGAAATTTTTAATTTAATTGAATTTTTAACCTTTTTCTTTCATTCAGTTAATTACAGATATTTCATTTCAGTGTAATTCAGGAACTTGAAGGTAGTGAAAGTAATAACACAGACAGAGGACATGCATTCAACTTCATCAGTAGAAAATATACAGTAGCTATATTTTGACATATTTACCCCAAAAATAAATAATCTCACCCCCATGCCAACAGTAAGTATAAGTATAAAAGTATTCTTGTATTATTAACAGACATTCACTGACATTAAAACAATATGAAAAGCAAACATGAGCAGGAAATTTGAATAAAAGGCAGTGTGTAAATGACGCCTTCCTGCTATAAACCACTGACTTCATGTAAATGCAGGAACAGTCCAGTACCTGTAGAAAGCACTGAAGCATTTGTATCAGAAAATACAAAGGGGTAGAACTCATCTCAAAACCAGCAAAACGCTCTTGCATCCTACTTTTTTTTTTTTTGTTGTTGTTAACATTTGGGATTTATTCTTTTGAGCATGTGTGGCCCCTTCAAGGGCTATCAGGCCATTTTCCGCCTCCTGGAGATAATTTTCTGTGCATTAGCTCTCATCATCATCATTTTCACAGGGAAGATGGTTAGACCATGGGGCATCTGGTTTGAATTCGTCTGGGTTTTCTGCATCATTGTACCTGTGGTGCTGATCATAGTGGAGCACAACGGCTGGCACATCCTCTTCGTCGCTCTCCTGCCCAACTGGAATGACCTGACCTTTGGCCTGACTGGGCTGTGCTTTACAATGATCCTCTCTGCCACCATCATCTTCGGGGTGGTGTTCTTCTGCGTCTCCTGCATTGTCAACATCTTGTGCATCACCATCTCCCTGCTTGCCACCGTCATCTTCCTCATTGATGCTGTAATGCAAGCAATCAAGTTACCAAGTGGGTACTTTTCCAGCCCAAGAGGGCGTCTCCGCTTGACAGAGGCCTTCATCGCATGTATCATCCTCACAGCTGCTGCCGACCACTTCATCACAGTGGAGTGGTTCTATCGCCCCAGTGGGATGTTTTGCAGTGTTGCTGTTTTTGCTATTTGCCTTGTGGTTACCGTGCTCATCATAATTCTTAATCTGCTCAAACTACTGCAGTGTTTAGTCTCATTCAGGCTGAAAATAATGGAGTTGGTGTTTAATGTTATGGCTGTGATCCTGTACCTGGTTGCCATCTGCCTTTGGGCTGTCTTTGGTTACAACTACAATCCTTATAAATGTGACGAGTGTTCTTTTAAAGATCTGAATTGTGTCATCATTGCAGCCGCTGTCAATGCTCTTTTTTACATTGTAGATCTAGTCGCATCCATCAGAGCTCGTTAGAGATGTATGTGTGATTATAAATGAATAAAGAGACGCTGCTGAAATGAAACTGTTATTTTCATGCGTGTGACTGATACAAGTAAATGTGCATAGATGTAATTTAATGAAACATATGGAAAAAGCTGGTGCTCAACACAGCAACTAGCTTTAGAATAAACCCATGATCACTGGCTTTTAATTACAGTTTGATAAAAAAAAAAAATGAGATGCAGTCTTTTCCTCATTACTTACCACTTTGTCAAGTTTAAAGAAATGACAAGAACCGTGTGAATGGGGGGGGGTGAATAAAACACAAGACCAAGTCGAGCGGTCATTGGCTACAACAGAAAAAAGTGAAGGTGAAGGAGTTTCCATCTCAGTCTCCTGACCTCAGTATCACTGAATCACTTTGGGGAAACCTGGAGTTAATGCAAAAAAAATCTAAAATCTGAAAGCAACTAAATGTGTTTGGCCAAAAAGAATGGGCAGCTTTACCACTGAAGAAAATAAAGTGTCTGATCCACAACTACCACAAAAGAATAACATCTGTCATTGGTAAAGGAGCCAATACAGAGGTGTATGTTCAGTTATAGTGATATAATAATAATAATACTAATAATAATAATAATAACAATAACAACAACAACAACAACAACAACAATAATAATAATAATAATAATAATAATAATTATAATAATAATAATAAAAATACATTTTATTTGTATAGCGCTGTTCATGAAAAAGTCACTTTTTCTTCAGTTCATAACCCTCAACTTTAATGAAAATCTACATTATCAGAATGAAATATCAGAATATACCCGATTTACACAAACACACACACACACACACTACAAATTACAATGTCATACCAAATGGTAATAAATCACTAAAGAAAGAATAAATACAGAGACAACTTTATTTAAGAAGTGGTGCAAAGGTCAGAGCTAGGTCTTTATGGGTTAATCAAATTACAGATTATTACTATTGTTGACAGGTCAAAACAATTAGTGATGAATGCCGGTAGTGCGTGTGTTCACCGTACTAAAATTCAGCCCATTCAGGCTTCATCTGGGTCCTCAAACTCCACCGTCTCCAGCAGACCTTGAAAACAAAAGTAGTGGGAGTTGCAGTAAACTGGAGTCTTGTTGGGTGATGATCCTACCACTTCTGGTTTCAGAGACCCGAACGGGTTGGCTCCACTTCCCCTCATGTCCATCTCCAACTCCAGTAGGATCTGCAGTGAGTAGGTCATCTCTGTCTCACTGTGGAGAGGAGAGGAGAGGAGAGGAGAGGTGAGGAGAGGAGAGGAGAGGAGAGGAGAGGAGAGGAGAGGAGAGGAGAGGAGAGGAGAGGAGAGGAGAGGAGAGGAGAGGAGAGGAGAGGAGAGGAGAGGAGAGGAGAGGAGAGGAGAGGAGAGGAGAGGAGAGGAGAGGAAGAACATTTTCTATATTATGTTAATGTTAAACTAATCAGTCAGTAAATGTGGAACTGAACTTCTGAAGTAACTGCAAAAAATATGGGTTTGAATTTTAACTGCTAATATTATTACTGATCGTATTGTATTTTTCAGACCTACATCTTGTAATCTTATTGTTTTTATGAAACAAATTCCCAAAAAAAAGTACTTGTGGTATATTTACATGCATTCAGTCAATAAAAATACATGTAATATATTGTTATGTCAGTGTCATTATTCAATCAAAACATTGTTATTTGACAAAGGAAAAGATAAGTTAAACATTGCAAAGTATTTGCCACTTAAACATATTTCTGTACAATATTATACTAGGACTTTATCTTTGTGTTTGTCCTACTTACCTTAGTGCAGTAAAAAGTGAAGGAATCTCATAGTCTCTGAGGAGGAGAAGTGTTGGAAGCCAACCCTGGTCAAGGCCTTGACTGGCATCAAACCCTTCAATGAATTAAAAGATTTGTTCTGAACAAGAATGTATTTGATATGTCATATATATATATATATCAATGATTTTTACCTGGTGGGTTGCAAATCTATTTTCAGTGGGTTCTAATGTTAAGAAACCAATCATATGTTTTCTTTTTTTATGGAGCTCAGTACTGTCCATTCACACTCCCTCACAGTAGGTGGCAGTAATGAACTGTCGTGCTAAATAACACTATAGCTACATTTTAAAATATCAAAACTCAGATAAGACAAAAACCACCAATATGATTTTACCTACAGCCAGGACAAAAACCTTAACATGTTTAATTCTTGAGAATAAGTGAATACACACTTAATTAATATACATTACATTTGTGGTTTTGGTTTGAATTTTGGCTCATTTTGTGTTAAAAAGAATATGTCCATATTTAGCATCATCACCTGCTGGTCAGTTTGGTTTGTCATGAAATGTGTCTTCTGTTTTCATTCTGTGATATTGTGTATTAGCTCAGGCCCATGCCAGGTTTTTGGCTATAGTCCATTTGAGGTTTTTTTAGGTGTTGAACAAGTGAGTATTGACCTCTTGGGTCAACAATAGGTCAAAATATATACACACAAGATGCAGAATTGAAAGACGAGCATTTTGCTGCTCATTGAAAGTCTCTAAGATGAATAATTTAAAAATATTTGCAATTCAATTTTGGCCTTTATTGTGACATTGACCTTTGATGTAGAATATTCAATGCACACAACGAGACAAAAATAATCTATATGCAAAACTGAGTATACAGGAATGAAAAGAAAATTCATGATTTGACCCATCTCAGATCATTGTGAAAAGGAATTTTTAGTGACCGTGACCTTTGACCTACAATTACCAAACTTGAATAGGATCTATTCTGGACCACCTTGCACCTTTCGTGAAAATATCATGGAAATTGGTCCAGTAGTTTTTGTTTAAAGGTGCTGACAATCACACATACAGACAGATGTACAAACAAATAGACACGCAGACAGACAGACACACTGACTCAAACACAATACCCCTCTCCTCTTCAGGGTCAGGGTAAAAATGACATGAAAGACTTTGATCATCGGTAACAGAGAACATCTCCTCACCAGGATTAAATCCAAGCACCAGGTCTGGTTTGGCTGCTTCCTCTTTCTCCACCAGCTCCTCCCAGAACTCATGGTACAGACCTCTGTAGGCACTGATGTAGACCTTCTGCTTTGGGCCAAGAGCTCTGAGTGGGGGCCTCACAACGGGCCCTTTCACTATCTCTGGACCCACCATGACCACCTCTATGCCCTGGTGTCCAGGGAACATCTTGTTCAGCTCATCATAGTCTGTCAGTCTGGCTGCCAGTGTCTCTGCGTTCGCTGCTCCAATCAGATGAATAGTGAGCGGTTTTGAAAGAGGGTTCAGGCTGAACAGTCTCATCCCCCAGGCTATTGTCAGAGGTTTGGAGAAGAACTCGCTGGAAACTCTCCACAGAGACTGCCTCAGGTCCTCATCATCTGGCCGCGGTCTACTGGCACAGGTCCACAATTCTGTCATGTTGGCTCCAGTCAGGATGGGATCAAAGCGGGCGCTGAGATCTCCCTGCATCAGCAGCCAATCATCCCAGCCCTTTACGTCTGACTGAGGCCTGGACCAGAGTTCTGTAGTGAAGGGGAGGTCACCTGATGAGAAGAGAACAAAGCACAAGAAAAAAAGTAATCATCCAAGAGTCCAAAATGTAAACCTTACCAAGTGTATTTTTCTAATTTCTAGTCAAACAAGTGGTGACAACCACAACAACTCCCACTCCCACTCTGTGGGAGTTGTTTTGGAGAGGAGGATGTGGGCTCTAATGCAAGGCATCCTGAGAAACCCCAGGCATCCTCTGCATGACACAGCCCAGAAGACTAGCTGCAGTGACAGACTCATCTCACTGTGTTGTAGGACTGAGCGCTTTAAGAGTTCATCCCTGCTACTATCAACAAATCTGACTGAATGAATTCAACTATTTTTTATCCATTGTTCGTTTGTGATTTATTGGTGTGACTGTATTTTGCAGCTGGACACCTGAATATTTCCCTTGGGAGATTAATCAAAATTGTAATCAAGCTTTTAATCAATCAATCAATCTATAAATCTATCAATCTATCAATCTATCTATCTATCTATCTATCTATCTATCTATCTATCTATCTATCTATCTATCTATCTATCTATCTATCTATCTATCTATCTATCTATCTATCTATCTATCTATCTATCTATCTATCTATCTATCTATCTATCTATCTATCTATCTATCTATCTATCTATCTATCTATCTATCTATCTATCTATCTATCAAACCCACATCTCACAAACATTTGACCTGATTTGTCCTATCTGTTGTCATTGCAAAGAACAAATGTTGGTGACCTTGACCTTTGATCTACATTCACCAAAATGTAATGATATTTATTCTGGACCAACTCATATCTTTCTTGAAAAGGTCATGGAAACTGCTCCAGTGGTTTTTGCAGAAAATTGATGATAAATAAAGAGAGGAATAAGAACAAAAACATTGCCATCCCTTTGGGGGTTATATATCTAATCACTCTTAAAATAAAACATAATCACCTCACGAGTACGTTTTCCATAAGATATAATAACTTATTTTTAGGCAGTATATTTGGAAAATGTAATTTTAAGAAATCTCACCAAAATAATTTTCACTTGTTCCATTGGAAGATTTATTTGCTTGAATTAAGAAAAAAATATATATTTTCAAGATCTGTTTTAAAATACGTTCTTATATCTCACTGAAAAGTTACTGTTGATTATGTCTTAGTTTAAGTGTGAAGAGTTATTTTGACTAGAAATGAGAAAAATACACTTGGTAAGGTTTTGGATTTTTGCAGTTTGTTTATTCCATGTTGTCGTATTAGTGTGTTTATGAGATGCTTTACCTTTGAACACAAGCCATTCCACTACTCTGTCAATGGCAGCTAGACGGAGCTGTGAACACAACTTCTTATGTTTGGCCCAGTCTCCTTTCTGACACTCTTTAGAGCAATAGTAAACATTTAGACATCTGCACAAACATAAAACAGAGACACTGAATGAGTCTGTTGTGTGGAATATCACACTTTTTGATGTTATATATTTATGCTTACTTGCCGCAACGCTTCAAGTTCTGTGGATTCGAGAGTTGATTTGGCCGTTTCCCACAATTTGCACAAATTTTGAATGATTCTTCCATCTTCTCAAACATGTCTTTTTGAGACTGGAAGGTAATGGGTTTATTAGCAGCAGTCTGTGGAAGAGATCTGAGGGGAGGGAGGAGGAGAGGAGAGGAGAGGAGAGGAGAGGAGAGGAGAGGAGAGGAGAGGAGAGGAGAGGAGAGGAGAGGAGAGGAGAGGAGAGGAGAGGAGAGGAGAGGAGAGGAGAGGAGAGGAGAGGAGAGGAGAGGAGAGGAGAGGAGAGGAGAGGAGAGGAGAGGAGAGGAGAGGAGAGGAGAGGAGAGGAGAGGAGAATGAAAAATAAATGAAAATGTACAAATGAATGGAGAAAATTGGGAGGAAATGGAATTAAAACAGAGAAATATAAAATAAAAAGAAAGGATAAAGGAAAGGAAAGGAAAGGATAAAGGAAATTGAAGGGTCAATCAATGACCAGTCAATATCTTCAGATTTAAAAAGTTTTTTTCCAAGGGTGATCAGGCCGAGACCCAAAACAAACCAAAAATAAATTGTAAAATTTTAAGTTTTATTTTATTTAATTTATTTGGAACATGCAAAGAAACAACTAAAATAAAACAAGGTAAAAAATAATATGAAAAATAAAATAAAATTTCAATGAACAGAATCTATCTTCAAGTACATGCAAGTCTGAATTTTGCATGATTGAAAAGGAATAGAAAGAAGTATTTACTTCTAACCCTCAGGTACTTCTACATATTTATTATATGTCAATACATACAGTATCTGTTTTTCTGTATATTACTTTGTTTTTAATCTAAGATCATCATGGACAAACGCTATGCAATTTCATCACAACTTTAGAATTAATTAAAGGGTTCAATTTAATTCAAAATAATTATATAATAATAAAATAACACTACATTTTCCATAGAAAATTATAACCTGTGCTGTAGTCCTGGGTATATGCCAGTATATGGAATATACCTACTTATTTTTCAATCAGTATTAATAATAATACTAAACCCTCTTATATGTATAGTGGACAATGCCTGCCATACTGAAAATAAATACACAAGGTGCTTTCCAAAAGGAGATAAAAACATTAAAAACAAGTAACAATTATAAAACCAAGATAAAACCAAAGATAAAACAAGTTATAAAACCATAGCAACAATATAAAAGACTACATGTCAAACCCTCACCTAAATAAATCTATTTTAACAAAGATTTAAAAACAGCTAAATAAATAAATAGAAAAATGGCTTGGTACATTTCCATATCACTTATGTATTTATGTATTTATTTTGTCGTTGTTCATAATATTATTTCTTTAATTTGCATCCCTGCATTTATTTCTGTGTATTTACATTTTCATTATATCTTTTCTTAATTATTTCTACATTTTCTTTTCATATGACATCTTGGTCATTTTATAATAGTGGGCAAATACAACTGATGGATTTTTGGGTAAAGTTGAATAATCTTATATGTCACTGTTTTTAAAACTATGTTCTTCTAGACTACTAAAAAAAAAAGTAAACTAACTAAATAAATTTTAAAAAATGTGAGTATGCCCATTTCTCCAGGGACCACTACACCTCTGGGTATTAGAGTTTATCTGACTGTGTGGCTAACTGACAGAACCTACTGTTTTCTATTCTTAGACATACAGTAGTTTCGATTTGAAGAGTGACAAGAGTCTGGAGCTGAGCTGAGACGACTCAAAGACTAAATGAATGCAACCCATGAGACAAAACCCTGGAACATGCTGCTGGATTTATTTATTACTGGTGTCTGTCATAGTGTCAGCTGACTAACAGAAGGTTCTATTCCTGCTGCGTGCCTTTAAGGACACTGTGTTTTACAGCCACATACTGTACATGTGATAATGTTGATCAAAATCAAGTTAAGTTTGTTAGACTCACCTCTGAGCTTCCGCCATGTTTACCCTATGGACGTGTCCCACAGACGCTCACTGTACCTTCCTCTGTTTGTGCTGCTGCTCTGGGTTGGTTGTTATCTGAGTACCCCGTTGGGGGCTGTTACTGCCAGATATAGCACCTGTGCTGTTCCTTCTAGAAAAGTCCAACAACTCCACAGGATTCTGATTTCACATGACAGACACAGATAAGAAGAGAGGCTACATCCATGTC